>JAJAQA010000013.1:1902279-3142279 GCA_021464565.1 Rutilus rutilus
GTCATCTCCCTTTATACAATAATACAAACTTTTACTTATTGAAACATTGTATATAAACTAACAGCTGTGACAACTATCACATCAAATTGCTTTGGCTGGACAGTGAACATCTACAAAAAGAGTAAACATGGCCCTGGCACAAATAGGCCTACTACCTGTAAGATTAAGGTAGATCTCTAGAATTGTTTTATAAGTAGAATGAAATCTGAGCCAAAATTGCACAAATATGTAAACATAGTAAACCAAGGGCTGGGCGATATATCGCATGACATTGTTAGGCACATCTCGTCAGTAAAGCCGGTTCCTTGATTAGTAGTAAATCGCCATCACCTGCTTTCAGATGGAGCAGCATTTACAACACAGAGACGTAGTTAACTGACAAGCTGAGCCATATCGCATTAATTATCACGGATCGGGATCGCCTGTGATAATTAATGCTATATGGCTCAGCTTGTCAGTTGTCTGCCATATCCAAACCACGCGTCCACACAATTGACGTCGTGTTACCTTTTTTTTCAACAATGTCTTCGGTCTCGAGTTATGTAGTGATGTCGCCTTCACAATCGGCATTATTTTCGCTGTCCTCAACTTGAGTTTCGCTCATTTTTTTTTATCCTTTTTACAACTTTTTTTCCCTCTCTCTCAGTCTCCTTCTGTTTACTGTAGCCACGGTGCTCGCTGAGAAGTGGGCGTGCCCTGCCGGCAGATACGGCAGCCGGCAGATACTGTTGCGCTTAGTTTTTCATGTGATATCGAATAATACGTCCCAAGCATATTATCGAAATCGTTCAGAATATTATCGCGATCCCGTATCGAGATCGAATTATCGCCCAGCCCTACTGTTACGTTTAAATTGTAACAATGTTACTTTAAGACTTTTAAATTTAACATTTACATTGGAATACTGTTCCGTTTAAATACATTTAAAAAAAAGTACTTTTTAATTTTTAAATGTTACATTCACATTATTTGAACAGTGTTACATTTAATTTGGAAAATGTTACTTGTAAGATTTTTTTAAATGTAACATTTATATTATTGGAACAACGTTACTTTTAAACTGGGAAACTGTTACTCAAATCTTTTAAATGTAACATTTACACTATTGCAATGCTCTAAATCTCGCATTACTAATTATACGTTACATTGGAGATTTTCAACTGTATTTGTAAGTAAATAAATTCAATAAATAGAAAAATTATGTGTTTCTTACTTGGAAAACTGTTACTTTTAAGACTTAAATGTAACATTTACATTATTCCAATACCCTAAAATTACGTAACTAATTATACGTTAACATTACAATATTTGGGGAAGGGAAACATTTTCAACTGTATTTGTAAGTAATAGTAAATAAATCATGTACATTTTTCCAATCCTCTAAAATCACATTACTAATTTGTCACATGGTTTGGGGAAGAGAGAGATTTTAAGTAAATAAATTCAATAAAATGTTCTCTTTACGTTGTATATTCAAAAAGTAATTTCAAAGAGTACGCGATGCATGTTACTTTATGAAGTAGAAACCGAACAGAAGTGGTTGATAAAGCATTGTTTCACTGAACGCTCCCGTTGGGATCAGTGTGTTGTTCATGTTGTGCTCCTCCTCAGACTGATCTACTGGGTGTGTGTGGCGTTCGGCAGCAGCGTACGAGCGCTCGGACTCGGCCTCTCGTTCCTGCCTCTGCTCGTGCTTCTGGGAGCAAACCTGTACTTCATCGGCTCTGTGGGCGGACCGGAGGCGGTGTTTGACGTGGCTCCGCCCACCACAGCCCCGCCCCCAAAGCTAAGGTGGTGGGGGTGAAACCAATCAGCATTCAGAATAATGGATGAGACTTCAGAATCATCACTGAAATTGTCCGTCCAGACTTTTAAATAATGAAGGATGAAAGAGTGGGAGAATCCGTCGGGAAATATTCTCTCTTGCACTGAGAATGGGATGAAACTGGATACGTGTCATGATGAAACCTGTTTAACTGCTGTAAACCCTCGAGGTTCGGCCTCTCAGGATCTGACCTCAATAGTTACTAGTCCAGTGAATTTCACAAACCCTGATTCACATTCACCTTGAAATCAAAAGAAAGAAATACAAAATATATATGGTAACTTAAAGCCTTAGATATATATATATAAAATGCATTATAAAAGTATTTTAATGCATGAATTATGCACTGTATGGTCTTAAATGATTGTAACCACAGTTATAATACAATATTATACGTCCTATTCATTGAACACACCTTTAGAAAGTATAAAACGCACGACAAACAACCAGTTACAGGTGGAGTCTGCTAATATTATAATGCATGTTTACTTTGGTTACAGTTATTTATGGAAATATATAATGCATTATAAGCTACGTTATGAATAACTTTATAATGTAAAGCGTTACCAAGTATGTTTTGCGTTTAGAAAGTGAAGGTTTAGAAACAATTATGATGTCTTACATTTTTCCATGGTTTATTATTGTTTTAAAAATGTCTTTTTAATAACTAATGTAAGAAATAAATAACAGGGATATGTGTTTAATAGGCATGAAAACACTGTCTGAGTAAAAGCTCCTAAAATAGGCCTCTTTTAGAAATCAATGTAATTAGTAAGCCGGATATGTTGGATAATAGAGTTTTAGTTTTACAGTGAAGTATTTTGATGAGTAATGTGTCAGACATGCATCATGCAGTTGTGTATGTCATGCTGTGATTATTGTTGATTTGTGCCATATTCCTCATGTTTACTAATGTCTGTCCTCCAATCTGATGTTTCCATCTGTATGTTTCTGAATAAATGATGCACTGGATGTTTGATTGACAGGTGTGTGAGAACACTGAACTTCAGTCCGTCAGTGTTGAGAAGGAGCTTATAGAGAGAGAGAGAGAAACGGTTGCAGTTTTAAATCCATATTTACATTTTTATTAGTAATTGGCGGCAACAAAAACTGAAAGATTTCAGTGTTTTTAAATGTGGTGCAAATCAATGTTTACAAAAAGCAAATGTACATCAGACCAGCAGCAGCGCTCTCCTCAAACCCCTGATGAAGAGACACACTGAATCCCTGAGACTCATCACTGCCGTTATTTAGCAAAAACATATGCAAATATTTTAGGAATAAAGAGATTGTTTTAAAATTGGGCAAATGACTGATTATGCACGCAGGATTATTATTATTATGGGACACAGAACAAATAAGCATTATTTCTAAAAAATTTACAAAATCAAATAATCACTCGATTTGTTCTGTGATCTTCTGGCCAATCAGTTTTAAGTATAAAGGTGTAAAAAATTCGATACGTCTAAATCAAAAACACTTTTTCCAGAGGGAGTTTGTCAGGCAAATCCTCCTCCTCATCATCAGTAACGTGCATGTGATCATTCTAACCGTCCAATCAGGGGGCAGTGACCTCATCACTGATTGGCCGGTGTGTGCATTGGGGAGGGGCTTGTACCCTAAGGTCTCAGTTGATTGGCTCGTAGATTGAGTTTGTCATCCTCTTGCGGACACAAACAAACACTCCACCCACGATGATGATGGCCAGCGGAGTGCCAAGTCCAACGGCGATGATGATAATGATTAACGTGGAGAAGGAGTCGGCTGGAGGTTTGCCCATTCCCATTAGCAGAGTCCTGCAGAGAGTCCACACAAACACTGCTCAAACACACTCTCATACTGTGTTTAATATGAGCTAGAGCTCATCTCATGTGTGTTAAAGCTGTTGTTCAGAGTCTCTATGATTCACTCATTGGTAGTTTGACTGTTTCAGAACATTGATCTGTTTGTTTGAGTGGCTCGTCAACTTCTGACTCCACCAATCATTAGAGTTTGGGGGCGGGAGTATCTGTTTGATTGACAGGGGGCGTGTTCAGGAAACCTACTTCACTTGTGAACCATTTAAACATGAATTTTACTCGTTTGGAAACAAACTAGACACTTTTACTTAAAAAGGTAAAAATAATATATAGTAACAATATGTGCTTTATAGTTGATCACAGTTGCAATTAGTGTAAAACTAGTCTGAGATCACTCACACGATAAGAAAATCAATAAAATAACAATTTAATATTTATGTAATATGTAGTATTTTTATAACGTCAAATATGTAAAAAATATTCAAGAATAATTCAAAAATGTTTTTAATATTTGTAATATTTCCCAACAACAGACACTAATCGGCAAGTATGAAAAAAAAAAAAAAAAAAAGAACCAATAGAAAATTACAATCAATAAAATAACAATTTATATTAAGTATTTTTTATATTTTTAATTAAAATATTCAAAAGCAAACCTAAAACCTTGTTTTAATATTTTATAATTTAATAACAGATAATAATCGGCAAGTATGGTAAAAAAAAGAAGAAAAAAAGTCTATTAAAAACCAAAAATAAATAACAACAGAAAATTACAATTAATTATAGTAATTGTATATTCATTATTATATAGTATTTTAATATTTACAATTTAAATATATATTTTTTTACTATTAATTTTGAAATATTGTAATATTTTAAATATTTCATTATTCCTTTAATAATACCAATCGACAAGTATGAGAAAATAGTAAATGAAGAAACCAATAGAAAATTCCAATCAATAAAATAGAATATTTATTTAATACATAATATTTGATAATATCTTCAATTCAAATATAAAAAAAATCAAAAGCAAATTTTTTTTTTATTTTTTTTTATCAAAGACAATTACAATCAATATAATAACAATTTAATCTTCGTTTTATATTTAAATATAAAAAAATAAAAAAAATAACGTTATTTCCTAACAGATCTAATCAGCCAGTGAATGTAAAAGGTAGATGATGAATTAAATGTAAGAGTGCAGTAGTGTCCGCTCACCAGCTGATGTACTTGGTGTCGCTGTAGAACACCGGGTCTTTATCGACCCCGAAGCTGATGTTGAGCCCGCGGGTCTGAGCCTCGGGTGTGAAGAAGGCCTGGACCAGTGCGGACTGAGGGATCCGGCTCACGGACACCAGAGGAGAACTTCTGCAGGGCGTAGCGTCCTCAAACACCGGCTCGGGTTTCCGGTACGCCACCGGCTTCCACTGGGAGAAACCCCACACACTGCTGGAGTTCAGCGGGAGCGAGACCCAGTCGAACACCTGACAGGAGACACAGGACATCATCATACTGCAGTGTTCATTACACATGATTCAGCAGTGCACATCATTATTGTTGCTCGTCATCTCTGATGATGTGGGCGGGGCAACCTGTCACTCACATGAGATCCACCAATAGAGACAGAGCGCATGTAGGCCACACCCACACCGGGGGAAACAACCCAACCATCTCCATTGACTGTGTATTGTGTGAAGCTGCCTCCTCTTCATCTCTGACTTATGACAAAAAACAAAACAATGTCTTAAAGCTGCTGTTAGACAAAATGTACAGCAAACAAGCTAAACAACCCAGGAATAAGTGTTTATAAGCTGAAGGACACAAAAAAACAGCGTTTAAGGACACAAAAGTGGACACAGGCTGGGTGAATGGGTGAATTGTGGGATACTGACACTCAGTATGCACTAAAAATACACTGTGTGTGCAGTAAACATTTTATCACTGGTGAGTAAAATATCCAAATGTTAGTTTTCTATATTATATTTCTGTAAGCTAAGCTATCCTGTGGCCGCTTACGTTCTCCTAAGTTAGTTCTCAGAGTAATACGACACGTTGTGCTCTCTCAATCGCCTGTGTCCACTTTTGTGTCCTTAAACGCTGTTTTTTGGGGTCTTCAGCTTGTAAACACTTATTCCTGGGTTGTTTAGCTGGTTTGCTGTACACCCTGTCACACAGCAGCTTTTAGACACTGTTTTGTTTGTCATAAGTCATAAATGACGAGGAGGAAGCTTCACACAACACATGTCGATGGAGACGGTTTGGTTGTGGATTGTATGGACAAAAAGTGATGTAATTCTGAAGCGAAGACTTCATCATTTACAGGCCTTAGAAATTCACGCATCACATATGATTGAGTAGGGTTTAATAATCTGAGGAAATGTTCAGGGCTGTGTTTCCCAAAAGCATCGTTAGCCAACTATGGTCACAAGTTCAGTCGTTATCAGCAGTTCAACGAGTCTGTGTTTCCCGAAACCATCGTTCCAACGAGCATTCGCACACAGCATCGCTGAGTTGTGTGTTTGAGCGACAGCTCTCGACCTGTGGTTAGAAGAAGAGCTTCTAGTTTGCATGACATGTGGACTCAATAAATCCTGATCTTGAGCAAAATAAGCAAGCTGACATTCAGTACAACCTGTGTCTTTAATTTAGAATACATACAAATGTCATTTACGACTTTAAGAGATTTAAAGTGCGCATGTGTGAACGAGCTCTAGTGTGTAAGAACGAGCCTATGAGTGAATCTGGAAATAAAGCAAAATAACTGAGATAAATAAGAAATAGTCCTCAGATGTCATGTCTGTAATTTATATTAAAACATCTAGCGTTAATTCGAAGAATTTCATTAAAAGAAGTCATACTCCATAACCTACCTGACATCATTAAAGGGTTAGTTCACCCAAAAATTAAAATTCTGTCAGTAATTACTCTCCCTCATGTTGTTCCAACCCCGTAAGACCTTCGTTCATCTTCGGAACACAAATGAAGATATTTCTGATGAAATCTGAGCCTTGTCTCACTCCTCCATAGGCTTCTATGTGACCGAAACTTGCTGGCCCAGAAAAGTTCTTAAAGAGATCGTTAATATAGTCCAAGTGACTCCAGTGGCTCAATCTTAAGTATATCAAGCGACGAGAATACTTTTTGTGCGCAAAAACAAACAAAAATAACGACTTTATTCCACTATTCATTTCTTTCTCTCTCGACCTCTAGTTGGTTCGCGTAGTGTTTTTGCTCAGTGTTACACGTCACCACGTAGGCTCACTATTGGCCGACGCCGGTCATGTGTGTGTTGCGTGATGACGTGCAACACAGACGCGCAGCGCAAAAACACTACGAGGCCCAGAGAGAAGGAAATGAATAGTGGAATAAAGTCGTTATTTTTGTTTGTTTTTGCGCACAAAAAGTATTCTCGTCGCTTGATATACTTAAGATTGAGCCACTGGAGTCACTTGGACTATATTAACGATCTCTTTAATAACTTTTCTGGGCCAGCAAGTTTCGGTCACATAGAAGCCTATGGAGGAGTGATCCAGCTCTCAGATTTCATCAGAAATATCTTAATTTGTGTTCCGAAGATGAACGAAGGTCTTACGGGGTTGGAACAACATGAGGGTGAGTAATTACTGACAGAACTTTCATTTTTGGGTGAACTAACCCTTTAACCAGCGCGGCTGACTCTAAGGGTTGAACGACCAATTTGCGACAGTACAGTTTGGGGAAACAGTCGTGACTATAGCTGATTTCCTCAACGATCGCACTACAGTAGTGAAGTAACAGTGGAGTTACAGCGGTGTGCGGGAAACACAGCCCTGGTTTGCTGAAGTTTGTACCCTAGAGACAGAACGACTGGAGGAGATTGTGTGCGACAGCAAAGATTGCATCATTTACAGGCCTAAATATGTGTCATATGATACAGGCCTTAGAAATAAACGCATTATATGTGACCCTGGATCACGTCACCAGTCTCGAGTCGCACGGGTATCTCTGTGGCAATAGCCAACAATACATTGTATGGGTCAACATTATCCATTTTTCTTGTATGCCAAAAATCATGAGGATAATAAGTAAAGATCATGTTCCATGAAGATATTTGTAAGTTTCCTACCGTAAATATATAAAACATGTATTTGTGTGAGTGAGTGCTGCACAATCGCCAACATTAATGAACAACTTTAAAGGAGATTTTCTCAATGTTTAGATTTGTTTGCACCCTCAGATTCCAGATTTTTAATAGTTGTATCTCTGACAGATATTGTCCTATCCTAACCAACCACACATCAATGGAACGCTTATTTATTCAGCTTTCATGTGATGCATAAATGTCAGTTTCAAAAAAATTTACCCATGTGACTGGTTTTGTGGTGCAGGGTCACATATGTGATACAGTAGAGTTTAATAATCTGAGGAAATGTCCAGGTTTGTTGAAGTTTGTACCTTGAAGATAGAAGGAGTGTATTCATCATCTATGGAGCTGCGAACATCAACTCTCCCCTGGAAGCCGGAGTCTCCGACCGACTGAAACTCCAGGAGGAACCGAGAGCTGTTTCCTCGCGGCGTCACTCCGTCCAGCCAGACGTGGAGCTGAGAGGAGTTAGAGTTATGGAGGAGACTCGGCCACGCTCCATCACGACCCGCAGACTCGAACACTGACAGCTGAGGAGAACCAGGAACAACACACACATGTAAGAGACTGTGGTCTGCACACACACAGATTACACCCCAAAATACTGTACATTTCAGAATGAGCTCATCCTCAAAATGGCTTAATTATCATAGCGATGAAGGAGGTGAAGTTTTAATGTTTCTTCACCCTTTGGGTTTATCACATCCTGAGCAAATGGTCATCAATCGTAGAATGGGAACTACGAAATGGGATTTTTCGATTAATCGTTCTGATTAAAATGTGGTCGATTCAAAATCGATTCTCAAAATTGTTTCATCTTGCATCAAAATCCTGTCTATTCATTGTATGCATTTGAAATATAGAGTTGGGTTCTGTTTTAATGTCCCCAAGTGCACCTAAAATAAAAATAGTTTTTTTTAAATTAACCACTTGTAAACTTATGTTCACTGTTCTTTTATTATAAATTTGGGATTTGTACTAAATCTATATTCATTGAGGCGAATCGGGAATCGAAATCGAATCGAATCAAATTGAGAGCTTGTGAATCAAAATCGAATCAAATTGAGAGCTTGTGAATGGAAATCGAATCGAATCAAATTGAGAGCTTGTGAATCAAAATCGAATCAAATTGAGAGCTTGTGAATGGAAATCGAATCGAATCAAATTGAGAGCTTGTGAGTCAAAATCGAATCGAATTGAGAGCTTGTGAATCAAAATCGAATCGAATCAAATTGAGAGCTTGTGAGTCAAAATCGAATAGAATTGAGAGCTTGTGAATCGAAATCGAATCAAATTGTGAGCTTGTGAATGGAAATCGAATCGAATCAAATTGAGAGCTTGTGAGTCAAAATCGAATCGAATTGAGAGCTTGTGAATCAAAATCGAATCAAATTGTGAGCTTGTGAATGGAAATCGAATCGAATCAAATTGAGAGCTTGTGAGTCAAAATCGAATCGAATTGAGAGCTTGTGAATCAAAATCGAATCGAATCAAATTGAGAGCTTGTGAGTCAAAATCGAATAGAATTGAGAGCTTGTGAATCGAAATCGAATCAAATTGAATTGAGAGCTTGTGAGTCAAAATCGAATCGAATCAGATTGAGAGCTTGTGAGTCAAAATCGAATCGAACTGAGAGCTTGTGAATTGAAATCGAATCAAATTGAATTGAGAGTTTGTGAATCGAAATCGAATAGAATTGAGAGTAAATCTAAATCGAATCGCATTGGAACATCTGAATCTAATACCCAGTCCCAGACAATAGGGTCTCGACTTCATGAACATGAAGACTTGATTTACATTACGAGTGTTAAACGGTAACAGGATAAAAGGTCTGAGATTCGGATGTTCTGGGTTCGTTCTGGCGCCGGTGAACCCAAGGTGTGCTTCACCACTGCTGTGCTGTGATAAACTTCATTTTTGAGATCTTCGACGTCCACATCATTTTTCTTACACATGAATCATCTCCATATTCAGTTCAATTCACGTTTATTTGTATAACGCTTTTCACAATACACAGCATTTCAAAGTCCATATTACAGTCTAGAGTGAAATATGAAAATACCATATTCATCCTGTTATGTGTTTGCTGCAGTTCTGCTTACTTTCAGGCAGAGGGAGCCGTTGGCGAAACTCTCTGCTTTCTCTCGGCCGCATAGTGTGATCACGTGATCCGACTGGCTGACGGTGGCGTTCAGATCCGCCCAGATGAAGTTCTGGAGCTCGTAAGGAGAGTAGAAACTGGACTCTGCCGTCGTCTGTGGGTCTGCGGTGTTGTTGACATCATCGTACTCCCATATCTGAGAGACACACACACATCAGTGTTCACCTCTCACCTTCAATTCTCATGGTCTGTTCATGTTATCAGTTTCCTTTCTCTTTTTAACCCTTAAAAGCATGAATGTTTCGCCATTCATTATTACATATTAAGGTCTTTAGCGACCCGGATATATATATCTAACATGAATGGATCTCAACCTGTCGTGATGATATAAAACTCTCCTGATGTTAGAGTCACAAATACAGAAGAATAGAATAAAGCATATTTTGTTGCCTTTTGGAGCTTAGAAGGGTGTTTTATACCATCATCATCTCAAACATATTCTCAAAACTATCCTTTTCAACATCTTCAAAATCAGTATTTTGATGGCTGACAGCTTCTTCACCAGATCCACCATCAGTGACACTAATATCTGAGTGTGTTTGCAGTAAATCACTGAGCCATTTCAAGTGTTGCTGATGATGCTTCCTATTCTTTTGTTTTCTGCCTGCGGTAACTATGAGTGAAACGCCACGTCATCATTGTGTATCAGGCATTGCCATCTTGTGGAATAAAGGTGAATTGCTCTTATTCAGTCATTAAAGGTTTAACTATTGTTGAAAAAAATACACTGTTACCAGAGAATGTCTAATACGGGGAGAACTTCCACTCTCAGTGAACTTCCGGCTTCTGAACTGGTTGCAGTTCCACTCTGGTTCCACATGAGGGCGCTCACAGGACGAGTGCAGTTCCACTCTGGCTCCACATGAGGGCGCTCACAGGACGAGTGCAGAATGAATGGAGGTCTATGGCGCTATACCCCTCAAAATCCACTGTTCTCAGGATATCATTTTTTTTCTACTAATTTGAATGTTGTATTTGAAAGGAGATGCAAAGAAATTACACATTGCTGGGTGATAGATTTTTTAGAGTCACTTATTTGCTTTAAAAAGTCTTTTAAAGTGTCAATGACGTCATACACATCGTACGACCAGAGATACTGCTTTACGGCAATCCTTCAGTCACTCTGGTGCTTTCACGCTTTGCACTTTCTTTTCTCTCGAGGCATCGACAACACAGCTGACACAGGTAAACACACACAGCTGACACAGGTAAACACACAACACAGCTGACACAGGCAAACACACAACACAGCTGACACAGGTAAACACACACAGCTGACACAGGTAAACACACAACACAGCTGACACAGGTAAACACACACAGCTGACACAGGTAAACACACAACACAGCTGACACAGGTAAACACACAGCTGACACAGGCAAACACACAACACAGCTGACACAGGTAAACACACAACACAGCTGACACAGGTAAACACACACAGCTGACACAGGGAAACACACACAGCTGACACAGGTAAACACACAACACAGCTGACACAGGTAAACACACACAGCTGACACAGGCAAACACACAACACAGCTGACACAGGCAAACACACAACACAGCTGACACAGGCAAACACACAACACAGCTGACACAGGTAAACACACAACACAGCTGACACAGGTAAACACACACAGCTGACACAGGTAAATACACGTGCTAGAAGAGTTTTTGTTTTGTTTGTTTCTGGTCCCGCTTCGGATGCCACGATGCCATCAAGCGGTATCTCTGGTCGTAATCAGTCCTTCACTGACCAATCAGCGTTCATTAACAGAATGCTAGCGTGTTATGGGCAACAACAACTCAACCTGTAAGAAATCGAAAGGACATAAGTACTCGTTCATTCAACTTTCGACCTATAACCCATGTTGAACTTGCAAAACCTACAATCAAATCTGAGATTTCTCAACGGCAATCGGGTGAAAGAGACAAATTTAGCCGTCTAGCCCCATAGACTCCCATTCAGTCTGCACTCATGGGCGATCGCCCCCAGTGGAGCTCTGGTGGAACTACAACCAACATTCGGTACAATAGGACTTAATGGGGAGTGGCCAGGCTCTCCGTAGACGGGCTCTGCTGGTCGTTAGTGACCCTAAACAATTTGTACAAAAAATGAATGGCAAAACAGGCATTCTTTTATAAAAAATGTTTCTTGTTATATAGTTTATAATGAATTGATTGAGAAATACTAAGAAGGTTGATATCTAACTTTTAAAAAATTAATGAGGAGGAGGGTAGTGAATGACGTCCCGGGTCACTAAAGACTCGAGGTATGCGTTTAAGGGTAATTCGGTTATTTTAAATAAATGTCATAGGTTAAATTCCCTGATGATGCATGAAATGAGCCTTGACTGCATCTCACCCGGGTGAACACGAGTGCCGAGCTGTAGGTCACGCTGCTCTCCGGCGCCACCTTCAGGCTGCCTGAGGAACTGCCGTTGATGAACACAGGCCAGTTCACCTGCACTGCGGACTCTGTGCTGTTCGTGTGGACCAGCAGAAGCGCTGGAGCTCCAAGATTACACAGCATGAAGTGAAGTGTGTCGTTGGGTCCCAGTCCTCGCGCATGAACCAGAGCGACTCCAGGAGGAAGAGACGAGGGAGGCTTCAGACCCGGGTTCAGCTCTACAGACACCTGAGGACATCAGAGAAGTCTGTTCATCACACCAGTATCATTAGACTGATCACAAACCCCCTTATACCAGACTGTAGACGTCTCAGATTCATTCCAGAGTGTGTGTTGAACATCGCTGATGTGAATTCAGATGATTTATAGTCAAACCAATAATTTTTTATATTTCTTTACTAGTGTGATCAGGACACTATAGTTCATTTCTGTAAGTGAGGAGAGCAAAATAAAGTAAACTGTGACATATTATACACTAATATTCTTCATACAGTGACTACCAGTAAAATTTATAAAAAATATGGGGCCAAAAATGATTCGGACACTTTGAGCTGATCATGTTTTGCTGAAGTGTTTTTTCTTTAACTGCTAATGCTCTTTTTACAAAATGAAGCATTGCTTGGTGATTGGTTGAGCTAAACTGGTATTATCTAATTGTATAGTTAAATTTAACAGCTGACAGATATTCAACATAATTCATGTGTGAGACAGTCTAACAGAAGGACGGACAAAACCAGTCAAATATCCACTGAGTTCTGCTCATATTTTATTACCATTTTCTAAACTATAGTGAATAAACTGTGATAATGTGATTGACTGTATATCAGCAAGGTAAAGTTTTCAAACTGACTAACATAGATGACATTTTGTTGAATCATGGCAAATAAAAAAATACACATATGAAATCACATGTAGAGGTTTTTGTGGTGGGAAAAGTGAAAATGTTGGAAGAGCAATCTGAGCTATCACCATAAGAAGAAAGAGAACCATATATTTCAGCTCTGATCTAGTTAAATAGTGTTTAATGCTTGTAAATTAAAAATTTATGTTTAACTTAAGTTATAGATCGTCAAATGTCTCTAATTCTGTGACTGTAAATGCTTTGTACAATAGTTTGACTGAATCACTGAAAAGAACCAGATCAAATGAATGATTTGTCATCATTATTAATCATTTACAATAGTAAATGTAGAATTATATTCACATTACACTAAATCAGTTGTACTTGGGTGTTCATGGGTTTCAAAGGTCTTATGAAACAGAACATATATCATAATTCATTCATTTATATAATACAGTTTCATGCCATTTATTATACATAAATACTCTCTAGTTCTGATCCAACCTCTCAAAACACACAAAGAGGAACATGATGACCAGCTTTTGTAAGAGATGCGCCTAAATATACAGCTGTGATAAACACCACGTTCAAAGACTGGATAAAAACATAGTTTTATATAAAGTGTCTAACTTATATGTGGGTGTTTGCAGCTTTCTAAAGGCTGTTTGTTGTTGCACCGGTATGAAGTTTGTTCATTGTTTTCGGTTGATCGATTTATTCTCACCTTCCGTCGAAATGTATCTCCATTTCCCAGAAATGCAAGCGCGGCACCAAACACCACAAACAGCACAGAACATATAAAATTCACTTTAAACATCGACATGTTTTATACTCTGAACACAAAAGCGGAATGAAGAACTGACATTTCTGCTGTGCTGTTTTGGTTTCGGGTGAGTCAGTCATGTGACCCGCGGCGTCATCACGTGACATCTCACGTACTCGGATGTGGTAAATCTGAGCTCGCGGTCCGTTTCACCGTGAAAGTTGGCAATAGGATATAGGTTATAAATTACGGTATTTTAGTGTAATGCTCCTAGAGGAAGGAGAGCGTCATTTCAACATTAGATGCATTAGTAAAGCTGGAAACAGATGTAAAGAAAGCTATAGCAGTCAAAGAGAGATTATGTGACAGTTTACTTTGATATGGGAAAGGCATATGACATGCATCATCCTGTGAGGAAAGTCCTGAATGATTGCTGGGAAGTTTTAAATGCATCAGGTAAAGGTGAAGATGGCCTAGACTCAAAATCATTAAAAAGTCATAATATGCTCTGATTTAATGGCAGTTCTTGGGAGTTTACACATCAATTGTTTGGAAACAAATAGAACTGACATTTTAATAGAAATCATGATCAGTTTACGACAGGTGGGAATAATAATGCGATTTGTGTGGGTTCCAGCACACGTGGGAACTCAAGGTAATGAGGAAGCAGACAAAATAGCCAAAGAATTATTAAAAATGAAAGAACCAAATATAAACATTTCACTCAGCAGATCAGAAGGAAAACATTTTAGAAGCGTGCAATGAGAAATGGCAGACGGGGCTCGAGTCGTGTCATACAGGTCGGCACTATTACACGGTCCAAAACCATAAAGAGAGGCAATATAATTCACAGCTTAAGTAGAAGAGAACAAGTTATTTTCACACAAATAAGAACAGGACATTCAAATCTAAATCATACTTTACACATTATAGGGAAGCATAACACAGGTTTATGTGATGTTTAATAGAGGAGAGAGTAGAACATGTATTGAAGAAATGTAAGGCTTATAATAAAGAAAGGAGGATTCTTAAGGAAGAATTAGGAATTCACTATAACCAACTTATTAAATGATGGTCCAAATGCAGGAAAACAAATAAATGCAATCATGAGATTTATTAAAGGGTTAGTTCACCCAAAAATGAAAATTCTGTCAGTAATTACTCTCCCTCATGTTGTTCCAACCCCGTAAGACTTTCGTTCATCTTCGGAACACAAATGAAGATATTTCTGATGAAATCTGAGAGTTGTCTAACTCCTCCACACCACAGGCTTATGGACACTATAACTTGCTGGCCCAGAAAATGTATTAAAGAGATCGTTAATATATTCCAAGTGACTACAGTGGCTCAATCTTAAGTTTATCAAGCGACGAGAATACTTTTTGTGCACAAAAACAAACAAAAATAACGACTTTATTCCACTATTCATTTCCTTCTCTCTGGACCTCGAGTTTTTTTTTTACGTAGTGTAATAGCATAGCGCGTCTGTGTTGCACGTCACCACGTATCACACACATGACCAGCGTCGCCCAATAGTGAGCCTACGTGGTGACGTGCAACACAGACGCGGTATGTGGCGGTATGCACCTTTAAAGTTGGTTCGCAACCCGCCAATTAAACCAAAAGAAGAAGAAGAAGAGCGTCATTTTAGGCTTGTTCGACTTGAACCGGCGCTGCACAGACCGATCGGTGAATGACATCAAAGTACCGCAAGAGCGAATAGAAAGTAGACGGCTTCTATATGCTTTTGAATTGCTCTCGTGGTACTTTGATGTCATAAACCGATCGGTCTGTGCAGCGCCGGTTCAAGTCGAACAAGCCTTTTTTTAATGTTTATGCATTTCGTCATCATCACGTGAGCCGACAGTCTCTCTCACACGCGCACAGTGAAATCTCAGTAAAGTTACTAGATCTTGATATCGGGTATTGGATTTTCTGGCATTTCTGGTTTCGGGCTGCCTTCATACAGAACTCCGGCTATTTTCAGCAGTTTCTCTGAATTAAAGTTTTAGTGTGTTTTAGCTGAACTATCGGGGACTTACGCATTACTGTGGACCGCTAACATGCCTTCACGCTTCAACCCGTAAGTATGTAAATACTCTACAGACAGATTGTGTGTTTGGCTCTTACCTTGTTAGTAAGTTTATGTATGTTTAAAAAACCAAATTAGCTAAATAAATAATAATAATAATAATAAACTATCAACTAGGTATAAGAGTTTTAGTAGACTACGTCATGACGCATTGGATATTGTTACTTTTAATATATTTAAAAGTAGTCCTAATATAATACAATATAAAGAAAATAAGCAATAGGATATAAAAGTACATAAAAAAAAAGAAAAGGGCAGAGGGATAGTTCACCAAAAACTCCCTAAATATGATTTAAAGGGCCAGTTCACCAAAAGTGTATTTTTTTTTATTTTTTTTATTAAACCTTTATTTAACCAGGGAAATAATCACATTGAGATAAATATCTCATTTTCAAGTGAGCCCTGGCCAAGGTAGCAGCACACAATATACATAACTACATAAAACAAATTATACAACACACACATATACAGAAATAAAACATGATTAAACGTAAAGAGCAAGTACAGACCGATTTGAATATTTGGTTGAGATATAACTTGAACTCATTAATTGAAATAAGTTCATCAAGTTTCAATGATCTTTGGATCTCATTCCAAGCAGCTGATGCGCTATAAGGAAAAGCAGTTTTTCCAAACTCTGTCTTCATTAAAGGAACTTTTAAAAGAATATATCTACTTGAACGTAGATTATACCCTTGACTATTAAAAGTTATTAAACTATTCATATATTGAGGAAGCTGGCCGACTAATGCCTTGTACACAAGTATGAGCCAATGCTTGTACCTTCTTATGTGAAGTGAAGGCCAACCTACCATTTCATACAGTGCACAATGATGAGTGTGATATTTTGTGCAAGTTATAAATCTTAGTGCAGAGTGATAAACAGAGTCTAATGATTGTAAGAGAGCTTTAGTGGTATTTCTGTAAAAAACATCTCCATAATCTAAGATAGGTAAGAAGGTAGAATCCACCAACTTTCTCTTGGCTGACTGTGAAAAACATGCACTATTCCGAAAATAAAACCCCAGCTGTAGCCTTAACTTAGACAACAGTTGTTTAACATGTAACTTGAATGATAAGTCCTCTTCCAACACAAACCCTAAATATTTGTAAGAGGAGACCAATTCTATAGAGTTACCTTGCAGAGTGTAAAGAGGCGGTGGAGAAGAATCAGACTTGTGTTTCCTAGAAAAGACCATGTATTTTGTTTTCTTATCATTCAGGACTAATTTTAAAGAAAATAGGTTACGCTGAACTAATTCAAATGCTTTCTGCAACTTTAAAATGCAATTGTCAATAGAAGATGCAAAACAATAAATAATGGTATCGTCGGCATATAAATGAATACTTGCATCTGATAGATTATCACCAAGATTGTTAATATATAATGTAAACAACAGGGGACCCAAAATGGACCCCTGTGGCACACCAGATTCAATGGTGAGCTTATCAGAAATAAACCCCTTGATTTGCACTCTTTGAAACCTGTTCTTTAAATAGTTCCTAATCCAACCTAATGCGGTTTCAGAAAGACCGATACAATGTAAACGCGACAAAAGAATACCATGATTGACCGTATCGTAAACTCTGTCATCGTTTACTCTGCCTCATGTTGTTCCAGACCTGGATGAGTTTCTCTGTAATGTTGAACACAAAGGAAGATATTTTGAAGAATGTTTGTAACCAAACAGTTAATGGCCACCATTGACTTCCATAGTATTGTTTTATATATATATATATATATATATATTATGGAAGTCAATGGGGACCAGAAACTGATGGATAACCCACATTCTTCAATAAAGGATTGTGTTCAACATTACAGAGAAAACCATACAGGTTCAGAGCAACATGAGGGCGAGGAAATGACAGAATTTTCTCAGAATTATATCTATTTAGGTATTAATGTAATCAGTCAACTTGGGGAAG
Organism: Rutilus rutilus; assembly: GCA_021464565.1. NCBI lineage: Eukaryota > Metazoa > Chordata > Actinopteri > Cypriniformes > Leuciscidae > Rutilus > Rutilus rutilus. The sequence goes on from JAJAQA010000013.1 coordinate 1,920,230, forward strand.
TATGATGAAATCCACTAGTTACACAGGCTTTAAATTAGGCAACCTTAGTGTTATAATATAACCTTTATTCAATATCTAAACACTTAAAGTGAGCATGTACAGATCTAGCACATAATCAGCCCTTTTCTATTCTCCCCAGACACAAAACTTTGGTTTTACTGCCATGCATCTTCTATTGTGCAGGTGAGTATTTCATTTCTGCAGTGTTTTAATATCAGTATTTACTGAAAGAAACATATATATCAATATTTGCTTGTGTAAATCCTCAGGCTGTGCTCCTCAACTGAAGCTGTGTCTCCAGTGTGCTTTATCATGAGCTGAAGAAACACCGGAGCGTTCATGTGGACGTCGAGCATCTTTCAGAAACTCTTCATGGAGAGATACGTGCCGTCTCCAGCTTATTTACAGGAGAACGCTGTTCTGTGGTCGTGCCGGATTGTTGGAAGTGGGGCTCTCCGATCACATTACGGATATATGCTCATGATAACCAGTCGTCGGCTGAGCCGCTCTACGTCAGCGCAGGGTTAACGCCTGGTAAGACTCAGATCATCTCATCAACACTTGAAGAACTCGCTCACCCAAAACTGAGTTCGTCAGTGTTCACTCATCTCTACTGCTCTAATGTTTCTATGAGACGTGAATATACAGTCAACATTTCTCACATTATCAGTTTATTCGCTATAGTTTAGAAAATGGGAATAAAATATGAGCAGAACTCAGTTGATATTTGACTGGTTTTGTCCGTCCTTCTGTTAGACGGTCTCACACATGAATTATGTTGAATATCTGTCAGCTGTTCAATTTAACTACACAATTAGATAATACCAGTTTAGCTCAACCAATCACCAAGCAATGCTTCATTGTGTTCAGTCTGTGTGTAAAAAGAGCATTAGCAATTAAAGACAACACACTTCAGCAAAACATGATTAGCTCAAAGTGTCCCAATCATTTTTGCTCCCAAATTGTTATAAATTTTCCTGGCAGTCTCTGTAATTTCTGGGTATACAGTAATATGTCACAGTTTACTTTTTTTTTTTTTTTATCCTTACTTGTATAAATGAATTATAGTATGGAAGCTTGTTTCCGCCACAGAGTGAAAAATAAAAAAGGTAGTTGCGACTTTTTAATCTCACAACTCAGAATTGCATGTTTATATCTCACAATTCTGACTGTATAATACACAATTGCGTGATATAAAGTCAGAATTGCGAGATGTAAACTCACAATTGTGAGATAAAAAGTCACAATTATCTTTTAAAATGTTTTATTCTGTGGCGGAAACAAGCTTCCATAATTATAGTGTCCTGCACACACTAGTTAAAAAAATGTTTTTGGTTTGACTGTATCATTTGAGTGAACTATTCCTTTAAGTGACTATATATTAAATTATAATCTAAATCTGTAGCCTATATACTAAACTAGTGATTGCTTTGCTCTCTCTCTGCTCCAGTTTCCACAGACTGTGATCCAGACGCCGTATCAGACAACAGCAGTGAGTCACCTCCATAATGAAGGCTTGATTCTTCAGATAAACACCATAATTTTATATTCATTTAAAGAAAAATAATTCTGGCTGCATTTAAAACTCTTCTTTATAATTTAAGTGACGATGACTGTGTTGTTTACATGCACCCTCATAATGCGATTATAATGCGATGCTAAAAATGTTAAAAATAACCACAACTAGCGGATAATCAGAAGAGGTTTGAGGCGCTCATGTAAACATGACATTAAAGTCCTCCTGTAACTTTATCCCTTAAAACTCATCTTTGATCACCAAAATGACATATTTAAACGTTTTTTACTTGAATGAAATGTCTTCATGCCTTATAATATCTTGAAATGTAACTCGACACCCTTGCCTCATTTAGTATGCGCGGTTCTATGAATATGCAAATGAGCCCCGCCTCCACTCACTCACTCAGCTCAGAGATCCACTGGTTGACGATCACACGTTGATCTGATTGGTTACAAGGTAGTTTGTGACGTCAGAAACACCAGCGATTTCAAAGCGTGTGTTTGAGACTGTCTTTGGTTCACTGCAGTTTTAAGGAGAAAATACTCAGCAATGGTGTCGACTTATGAATTTACACATAAAGCAGATTAAAAACACCACATAGACACATAAACAACATTAAAAGCTGGATTTACACCACAGATGGACTTTAAATCCTCACTCTGATTATTGGAGATGATCTGCATTATTGGTGCGCATGTAAACACAGTCAGTGTTAGTGTTGAATGAGCAGGACTTGATGCGAGTTGTGTGTGTGTTCCAGATCCTGATGTGAATGTGTCTCACACACTCCTGGTTCTGCTGGCGTCTTTGCTTCTCCATCTTCTCCCACCGTGAGGAACTGAGATAACACACACACACACACACACACACACACACACACCAGCACCAGCTTCTAGTGCCAGACTAATCCTGCTCTTCTCCACTGAAACAAGTCAACGATGATGTCTTCATACACACACAGCATTACAACACATAATCATCTTTATACACACACAGCATTACAACACACACATAATCATCTTAGCCCTCAGATCACCAGAACATTACCAAACTATCAGGATTATGACCTAAAGTGCATTAAATCGACTGTTCTTGAGCATTCCTCTATAAACTACATGCTTTTGTATCAGATTTAATATTTATTTTTATTCTGAATTTGACACCAAGTTACACTGCCACTTTATAATGTGAAAAATGCTGTACTGTATGTATATTTATAATAAATATTTATATATTTAAGTGTTTTGTGCACAATTTTTTCTCTTTACGAAAAGAAAGCTGTAAATTATACAGCGACTGCAACTCTTGCTGGACAATGATTTGCATTATAAATGGGTTTACAGTATAATAGTATTATAGTCATATTTCTTCATTCATTTGTTTACATTTTAATTATTATTTGATTAAATAACAACAAAATAAATACAAATATTAAGAATAATAATTGCAATTAGATCAGATATTGGTTCTGCCTTTTATTAATGAAATAATCCACATACAGTTTCATGGCGTGTGTAAAATATATATGTGTGGTAAATGATGTCCAGTCACTGACAGGAGAGGGAAGATGTTTGTTTCAGACATTTCATATGAAGCGTTCAGATGCAAAAGCCTGTAAGTGCCATTGAAAAATTTATATTCTGAAATTTTATGTATATTTAAGTTCAGTAATTTCACTTAAATGGCAATGAAAATGACCATTTAAGTGAAATTACAGAACTTAAATATACGAGCTTGATAAAAATGATAATTCTAGAAGAAAATTTCATATGGCTCTTTGCAGTCGATATTGGCCCTAGTATTGGGGCTCTATGCGCACTTTTGCACCGATGCGAACCCCACAGCAGAAGACCGCCTTTTAAGTGCCACAGCCAATTTAACATTTAATCCTTAAAACACTGCTAAATATTTTCATGCTTCTAGTAGGCTACTTATTTTTATTTAATAGGTATCAGTATCTATTCCATTATATACTAGTGCTCATTCTTTAAAAGTATCTTTATAAAGATACTACAGCTTATTAATTAGATACTAATTCTTATATTATTATACACAAGTGCTCATTTCACTAGCCTATTTAATTATATTTATTATAATATAATATTTATATTATTTATATTTCTTAACAGCTCCGATGCATACACGTAATGCTCTATACTGTAATCTATTAATTTTTCCCAATATTGTTTTTGCCGCTGCACCATAAACTACGCAACCATAGTCTATTGATGACCTCAGGCAAGCCCTATAGATGTTAATTAACGACTGCCTCTCTGCACCCCAGTCACATCCAGCCACAGCTCTCATCAGGTTTATAACTTTTTTGCATTTAGTTTCTAAGTGCTTAATATGCGTTTTCCATCTACACTTACTATCATAACCATAGTCCCAAATACTTAAATTAATTTACTTTCACCATTGTCTGCTCATATAATGTTAAACTTTCAACATGGCACTTGCGCTTCTTTGTGAACATCATATAACAAGATTTGCTTGTCGACATCTTGAAACCCCATTTATATGACCACATCTCTACTTCCCTAATTGCTTTCCTTATGTTACCTATATGACACATTCCTTCCTCTCATCCAAATGGCCCCATCATCCGCATATAGTGCTGTTTTTATGCATCCATCCATTTTTGAAAAAATATCATTAATCATTATGTTAAACAGTATCGGACTAATTGCACTCCCCTGGGGAATACCATTGTCTACATTAAATTCTGTAGATACCTCTGATCCAACTTTAACTTTAATTTTCCTACCTGTTAAAAAGTCCATAACCCAATTATATAACCTTCCTCCAATACCCATACTACTTAGTTTAATAAGCAACCCTTCCCTCCACATGGTATCATATGCCTTTTCTATGTCAAAATATACAATTGTCATTAGTTCTTTCATTTTCAATGCCTTTTCCACATCATTACTTACTCTAACTAGAGCATCTGTTGTGGAGCGCCCTTTTCTAAATCCACTTTGTATATTGGTCAGTAATCCTCTCTGTTCCAATATATGTGATAATCTGCGAACTATTATCCTCTCCATCCATTTGCACAAGCGGGATGTCAATGCTATGGGCAGTTATCAGGATTAGCTGGGTCCTTACCAGGCTTGTTGAATGGTAATATTACTGCACTTTTCCAACTATGTGGTATTATTCCATCCCTCCAAATTTTATTAAAAAGTCTTAATCACTGATTCTTGAGAGTCGGGACAAAACATGTCCCACATAGAAAAGTCTAATTTATAGCAAAAATTAAGAAATTCATCATGATTGACATACTTACAAAGTTAAATCTAAAGGAATTCTATATACCTGTCTGATTTTTAGAATAACCCTTTTTATCTTTTTGGGGAAAATTTGTTTAAATGTATGGTCTGTGGTTAGAAGGTCCATGTTATTGCACTTGTCCTCAGCAAGAGGTCACAATATTAACCATCCCAAAAAACTTTTAAAAAGCTCTACAATTATGAAAACATATATATCAAATAAAAAATAAGGGGTATAAATATAAAAAACAATGCATGGAGTGAACATCAAACAATATTTTCTAAAAAATCTGCCTATTAAAGTTGTGTCCTCAGTTTCTGTCAACTCCGTCAGATTTTTTCATAAAGCTCTTTAAATCAGGAAATAGCATGGTCAGCTATATCCCTGAGGACCCCTTTTCATCTCCCTGCCTGTGGTGAATGCAGCACTACCACACATTCTCTGGTACATTTTAATTTTTTTTATATTTTAGACAAACAATGTCAATATTCCTATGGTCACAGCTGCACCATGTCAATACCATCTTTCTGTTAAGATACTTTTTTTTTAAACCATAGTGGATTGAATTTAAGCATTTTAGTGAGGTTATTGGGACATCTAGCAACTGAGGATAAACTACCTAGCTGCAGTGTACAATACATGTTTTGGCAGGAAAATACATGCCCTTACGTCAACTCCGTCAGACGTCAACTCCGTCAGGTTCTATGTCTGACGGAGTTGACCTGTAAGCTGACGGAGTTGACAAATCCACCAATAACCTCTTAATGTGCGAATATAATATTATTTGTGAATATAGTGAAGGGTTAAACTGTTATTTCAGGGTTTTATTTACACATAAATGCACATACATAGCATGCATTACATTATTTAACCGTACGCATCTGACTTGTAGAGAACGGGCAGGCAGTGGTCTGCTTATTATTGTGTAACGTGTAACTTTGCCAGCACTTTAATATATTTATATATGTAGAGACAGAGATAGAGAAATGAGAAGCCAGTGTAGGGCTGGGCGATATGGCCCAAAAAAAATATCCCGATAATTTTTTTTAATATCAGTCGATATCGATAATTATCACGATAAATGTCAAATCTTTATTTCTTTAAAGTTTAAAGGCAGATTTTTGCTCCTAAGTGAAAGATGTAGAAAACAGAGTGTTAATTGTGGGTTTAAACTACTCTTTATATCATGAAAAACAGGTGAACATTTCACAAATCTGAGGTAAAACATTCAAACATTTTTTGTCAACACCGTCAGTTTTTCCGTCAACACCGTCAGTTTTTCATCAACACTGTCAGATCTTCGTATGTTTTTGTAAATTTTTTTGGGGAAAAAAATATTCTTCCTTCAGTTTGTTGTTTTTGTAATAAAGGACCATCTGATCTACATCCTCTTATGTTTTATTTATTTAAGGAATTTGTTTTTACAATATTGAAATTAAAATCAAAGTTTGAAAATGCAAATATTTAGAAATCTGAGTTTTCAGAAGAGTGTGAAATCACAACTTAAGTTTATATATTGTATTTTTTTTACATATCAGAGTAACTAAATACTATTACAATATACTTCAGAACTTTAGATTCTTGTTTGATTTGAAGAATTAAAATTGTATACTTTTTAGTGTGTCTGACGGAGTTGACACAAATCCAGTTCTGAAGGGAAACATGTTTATTTGTTAAAAATGTGTTTTTATTTAGAACCTGTTCCTTTACATGGTTAAATAGCTAAGACCTTTCTCTGCAGAAACATATAACTCTAATTGATATAGTGTGTATTTTTTTAAAAAGTTTTTTAAAACGTGTTTTGTCCCGACTCTCAAGAATCAGTGTAATATTAACTTAAATGATTCAACTGGTAACTGTCTGAACATGGCATAACATGTTTGATCTTGCCCAGGTGCTGTATATCCAGTGCCCAGCAGAGCTATGTTGAGTTCTGACATCGTAAAATCCACATCTAGTATTGACACGCCATCCTCCTTTTTTAACTTCACTTCCTTATTCTCTCAAACTGCAAGTTCTTTCTGCTGTTTATGTATATCACTAAGATGTTCACAGCTGTGTACTGCCACGAAAGTCCTCCCTAGCACTCCTGCCTTTCCTTTATCTGATACTATCATCTTCTCTCTATCAATCAAAGCTGGAATTTTAACCGACGTCCTTTTCCCACTCATTCTCTTGAACATAGACCATATATCCCCTAACTCTACTCCTCTGCCTATGGTGGAACAGAATTCTCTCCAGTTTCTCCTTTTGTTATACTTTATTGTCCTACGTGCCACAGCCCTTTTCCTTTGATAATCTATAACATTCTCGCATGAAAGATTTTTCTTTAATGTTCTAAATGCCTTGTTTCTGTCACGATGTGCAGAGAGAGAGAATCCAAAAGGCGAAAAGCAGGTAAATCAGTTCTTTAATAGCAATAAGTCAAAGCAGTTTCTCTCTTAACATGCCAATCACATGCTTTAACTAAGCTTTCTGACACCGGTGTAATATCCAAGCATGATATAATACCCCTATTTACATCTATCCTTGTACCCTGTCCATTATTAAGGCATACCAATACTCTTTCTTCCATAATTTCTTCCATTATGTTCCCATTACTATCTGTATGATTGCTACCCCATAGGCTGGTATGCACATTAAAATCTCCACACCATATTTCTCTCTTGTATACACTCCCTGCCATCTCTTTTAATTTGTCAATAATTAATTTTTTTGCATGGGTTATAAAAATTGATCAGCTTAATATGACCCTCTTTCCTTGGACTACATATCTCGACCATAATGCGTTCCATATCCTCTGGGCAAGGGAGCTCTCTATATGCCAGCCCATCCTTGAGAAAGGTATAGCACACCCTCCACCATTTTGATTGTTAGGCCTATCATATCTTATAGAACTAAACCCTGGTATAACAAAGTCCAAATGTGGTTGTAACCAAGTTTCTTGTACACATACTACATCTGGAACTACATCTAATTCATAAATATATTTTTTTAATTCTTGACCATTAGCTATGAGGCTTCTGGCGTTCCACTGTAGTATGTGCATTACCTAACCCTCAGTTTGTGTATTTTCCCCATTTCCAAGTACTGTTAACAATACATGTATCTGATCTGCTTTAACATCTATATCAAGAAATCTCTCTGCTGCCTCCACAATAGCCTTGATTCTATCACTTTTCTTTTCCAACTGTGACGCAACATTGATAGTGTGACAAATGAAAACCACAATGTTTATCTTCTTAACTACCAATGTTTCCTTATCAACTTCACACTTGTGATCACATGTAACCTGAGTACAAACAGGAGTCTGCCTCTGTGTTTGGTTAACTGCTACTATATTTCTTTGAACCATTCCACTGGGGCTTTTATTTGATGCCGTTTCTCTCACTGTCTTTAGTGCTTCTGCATAAGACACTTTACTTACAATCTTCACCCTCTGGGCTTCTCTTTGTACTTCACATCCTCCAAACGCAGCACTATGCTCACCACCACAGTTACAGCATTTAATCTTCGTATCCTTTCCACATTTACCGTACTCATGCTGACCACCACATCTAGCGCACCTCAACTTTCCTTTGCATTGCTGTGCTGTATGTCCCATTCTTTGACATTTATAGCATCGAATAGGTTTGGGAATATACTCTCTCACACTGTAATTCATGTACCCTATTTGCACTGATTTAGGTAAGAGTTTTCTCAAATTGCACTACAACCGATAGTGTTTCCTTTAATGATCCATCTCGTTTACTTTTAAGCCGTGTGGCTTCAATCACTTTACCTCCCTGAATCTCATTTTTGACATCTTCCATTGACATACTCAATGGAACTCCTGAGATAACTCCTCTCAACTTTGCCATTGCTCCTGGGATGTGAGCCTTTATCCTTTCCCCTTGAAGTGAGGACATACTAAGAATCTTTTCTTGTTGTTGTTTGTTGATTGCTTGTATCAGTATTCTTTTATTGCTCATAAACCTAGCAAATATAATTTGACCAATCTCTTTCTCAATCGCCTTAGTAAGATTGATCGGGTGGTGCCAAGACTTTTCTGAGATCCTTTACTCTTCCCTGTGGATGACCTGTGACCTGCTTTCTGTAAGATCTGAATTTTTGAGTTTGAATTTTTGAGTTTGAATTTTTGAGTTTGAATTTTTGAGTTTGAATTTTTGAAAACTGAATTTGAAGTTCCGAATTTCTTCATCTTGAAAACTTGAATCTGTATTTTTTTAAAACTGAATATTTGCAGTATAAAAATTCAGAACAAAAAACCTAGCTGTTTGAAAACGCATGTCTATCAAATTCAGCCATAAAAACATTTCAATTTGTTAAATTTCAAATGTTCAATATTCGTTTAAAACAAAAAACAAATTCAGAACTATTTAAACTACCACCTAAAATTCAATTTTGTTAGATTACACTTGTAAATAATTCAAATTTACACAATTCAAATTCAAATCATATTGTCATATTTTAAGCTCCATATGAGTTGAGACTAATACAGTGCATTATATTTCTCTGTAAAGGAAGTGGAAACTGTGGTTTCGGTGTCTCTGCATTGAGCTTAGTTTAGTTTGATCGACACCTTTACGAACGACAGACACAATGGACAAAGTCTTTTTCTTCTGTGTATTTTCTTGTTGGATTATGCAAATCACATCCAGTGGTAAATATATTATTTTTCAAACACTCATGAAATTAATATATCAACCTCAAATACAATAGCTATTTACAGTCTAAAAGGATTTGATTTTTTTAATGTCTCTCCAGATTTGTCGGCAGGAGGATCCTCTGATGTGAGAGTTCGGATGGGAGAAGACATCACTCTGAACTGCAGCATGATAGACAGATATGAAGTCGCCTGGTATCATCTCAGATCTGAAGAGTTCGTTCTGCTGATTTCTGCAAAGAAAGACAAAAACGGGAGAAGACTCCTGATCAACTACAATCCAAACAGCAATCGCATGGAAATAACAGCAGACGGTTGGGTCAACAGAGTCTCTTTAACTATTTCTGGAGTAACAGAATCAGATTCAGGACTTTATTTCTGTGGAATAAAGTCTGACGCTCCAGAGATGTTCTTCGACAAACCCATCAGGCTGGAGATTGAAGGTACCAGATTTCAGTTTTTCTCATCATATTTATGGTTAATGAAGATCTTACCATTTTAGGTTACATTTTTTTAAGTATGTGTATATACAGTATAAATTGGATAGAGAAAATGTTTAAATCACAAACATCTAATCAAAAGTTTGGACAATTTTTTATTTATTTTTTTCTAAAGGCCCTGATATGTCATTATGCATCATTTATATTGCTTTAAGTTACTTAACTTTAAGTTAAAACCGACAGCAACATAGTGTCGTCCCAGATCTGGTACAAATGGATTCCACACGTACCGGATCTGGGCCGGATCTGGGCCGACACTATGGGACTGAATCTCTTCTAAACTCTACCATACAACTAACAACTAAAAAAGTTTTCTTATGTGTTTGTTTGATAAACTGATCATATTTACAGGTCTTTTTGTAACAGAAGAGCCAGAAGATGTTGTTGACATCACAGGTAACATGTTGATCATTATCTTGAATGTTCATTTTTCATAGTGACTGAAGATCCAGCACTCAATCTAAGTTATGAGTTAATACTGTCTGTTTGTATGAATGTGAATAACTCTTGTGTCTCTGTAGAAGAGGTGACCCCGACGAAGCGTGTGTTGATGTACGCTGGTGTTGGACTGGCTGTGTTTGTGTTTCTTCTGACTGCAATCATCGCAGGAGGAATCATTTACCATCGCGGTTGGCAGAAAGGCTTGAAAGCATCGAAACATGGAGCTCTGATGGACCAAAGATCAGCTGAATGACATCTATTTCTGCTTTATTTTACAATCTAACTCAATATAAGCCTGTCCCTGAGCTTCGCGTTGCCAGTTATATCAGCACTGCTATAGTTGTCTCATATTAAAACAGCAAATTGCGCCTCAGATGTTTTTTCCTGTTGGCCTGATCACTTCCACTTCAGAGAAACTGAGATGATGTGGTAAACCTAGCCAGTTTTATAAACAGCAAACCAGTCATTAATGGTGTGGTGATTGTTCAGGTTTGTGTGGTTTATTTGTGCTTGACAATAATATTCAGTTAAATATCAAATCACGTCTTTAATGCAATGTTTATTAGTTCAGCATATATAACCAATATTCAAAGTTTAGAGTTCAAGTGGTATGGTTTATATAACTGCAGTTTTTACATGTAAGAATGAGCTAAAAAAGAACAGCAAATATACTTGAATATCATTATGTTGTTTATCTTTAGACATTATATATTTATCTATGAGCTTTAAAGCTGTTTTTAAGAGAAAATATCAATGCAAACTATTTTCTGGCAATTCATGATTAAATAAAAATGTCAACAGATGTCTTCAATGATAAATGTATTACTGAGAGATCTGATCAAATAAACAGCAAAATAATAATTATATGTTTTTGTGTGCATTTTCTGACATTTTCTTGTATATATTCAGTCATGTCAGATCTGCCATGACAATCTAGAGAAGAGAAATGGTTTCACATTAATGTCGTGCAAAGAATAATAATGATTTCCTGACTGACTGCATTCTGATGATGCACAGAAACCACAAAATATGAGGTGAGGGTGGGCCAATCTGACTTCCTTTTTATAATGATGTCTAATTATAATGTGATCAATATTTTTACATCAAAAAACATCCTAATTTAGAAATGAATAGGCTAGTTTCTATCCCAGCTGAAATCCAGCACATGCACAGCTCTCCGTTGCACTTATAAATATTGTTATATTGTGTAGGCTATATAAATATTATGCAAGCAGTAAGGAGAGCCACATGACTATTTCCAGCTTTTTCTCCACACACACACACACACACACACACACAGACAGAGAAAGAGTGAATCTACATAGGCCTATATATCTACTATGTACATGTAACGGAGTTGCACTTTGCACTTTGTTAATTCTAATTTCCAATTTATGTTTAATTAAATTTTAACCATATTTTAATTATCATTTAATGATTTGTCGGGTATTTGTGAATTTTATCTTATTAAGTTTAATTTATTTATCATATTGCTATTGTTTCCTGCAGAGACTATTTTATTGTTTTCTTTGGAAATGGTGTTGTGACCCTTCAATATTTATTGCCTCAAAGGTAATACGATATTAACTAGCTGTTTTGTGCTGTTTTTACGGTTAAAGGGATAGTTCACACAAAAATGAAAATTCTGTCAGTAATTACTCTCCCTCATGTTGTTCCAACCCCGTAAGACCTTCGTTCATCTTCGGAACACAAATTAAGATATTTTTGATTAAATCTGAGAGCTGGATCACTGCTCCATAGGCTTCTATGGGACTGAAACTTGCTGGCCCAGAAAAGTTATTAAAGACATCGTTAATATAGTCCAAGTGACTCAATCTTAAGTTTATCAAGCAACGAGAATACTTTTTGTGCACAAAAAAAATAAAAAATAACGACTTTATTCCACTATTCATTTCCTTCTCTCTGGACCTCGAGTTAGTTCACGTAGTGTTTTAGCGCAGCGCGTCTGTGTTGCACGTCACCACGTAGGCTCACTATTGGCCGACGCTGGTCATGTGTGTGATGCGTGTGTCGTACATACATATATAGCGATAGTTCATTCTAAGGCCGTTTCTCAATATGCGTTCTTGTCTGTACTTGTGTTCTTGTGGACTTGTGAAACGTCATCAGTCGCTGCCCAAGTACTGTTCCAATTCAAAGTTCACATCTAGCCAAGTCCAGTTCAAATCCCCGGATGTGTTCTTGATCCGCCCCTTTTACCGAGGATGCATCGAGAGGTGACTTGTGCGGACTTGAGACAGCCAGGTATCCCAGAATGCATCTCACACCAACCAGCAAGCGTCAATAGCAGAAGAGAAACCCCGCGTAATTTAAAAATACTGCTGTAATTGTGTCACGAATTGTAGTTTTAAGAGTATTTCAGGCGAGAATGTAGTTGTTTAAAGCTCAAATCTTTGGTTTATTTATAAAGATAGCGGCTATTTGAAAATTTGATCTGACGTTTTCGGAGTTGAGAGATCCAGGCAATCGGACGCTCAGCGTTCATGTACGCCGCCGAGAACAGCCTTTCCTCGGCTAGTGCTGCTGACGTTTGCCGCTGGCTCGGATGTCTCTAGAGGTTTTTAATAACCCATTTACATGAGATATAAATCGTCTTGTGTATATCTAATGGGCGATTTATTTATGTATTTATTTTATTTGTCTCATTAATCTATAATTTGTTCCCTGGCAAAAGGTTTTGGCTGAGGGCAAAGTGAAGTTTCATAGCTTTATATATTTAGTCTATTTAACTTTAACGTTGTAGCCTAGAGAGCTGACTTATGTTTGACTGAATCGTTTGCTAGCTTCGTATACCTTTTAGGCTGCTACTTATACTTTTATAATGGCTATTATTGATCATTAAAACTGACATTTAACAAAAAAGTTTATGTCATTGTATTATTTACTGTTAGGGGTTAACAGTTTAGGACCCAAGGACCAGATGTTTGAAAAAAGACCCGGAGTCAGAATTATAAAAAATTGAAGAAAAGTTTTACTGAATATAGTTTGCAGTTTCATCAGCGGAAGTCAGCTTCAAGACTCACACAGGAGTTCGTAGGCCGCCCCGCTTACAGTTACAAAGATCACAGCAGTTATACCATTTCCAAGGTCTATGCTATGTCATTGCTTACAGGCTGAATGATTCTGATTGGCCAAGAAATTGATAAACATAGTAATTTTCCACACATATACAGATAGACAGAAGCATATCTCCATAGATTATGCCGCTGACACTCGGACCCTGAAGTTAGGCACGTCATGACCTTCCAGGTCGCAGATTTGGGTTGCTGGGTGCTAGCATGTCTCGAACAACAACTCAGTCAATCTCCAACAATGCCAGTGGTTCCTTAACATGTAAGCAAGAAGACTAACACACACACCCGGCACACATCTTTTCCAAGGTTGGATTTGGCCAGGCTCTAACTATAAACAGGAGTCTCGTCTCAAAACATCAAGATAACAAGTTCTTTCTCTCAGGATAGGACACTTTATCCTAAATGGAAACTATAGGCTTTAACTGACAAATGGTACCTTAAACTATAGACTTAAATGACCCCTATGTGTTTTAACATGTTGAAGACCTTTCTCAAACACAAAACCAGTCCATATTTAATTTCTGGAAGCTGGGATAAATAGGCAAGCAATGTTACTGCATTCAAATATCAAATACTGACATTAATGAATACATGAAAAGAACATTTCAGTAATCACACTGGCAACTTCTATAACAAAGTAAAATCTCCAGAGAAGTCATTCAACTCATTTGATATTTAGAAGGAAAAGTATTGATTAATACCTTGATTATAATCACTCATTACATATACATTGAAGCAGCAGTGGATTCCAATCCACTCCCTTCAATATATATAAAACATATAAAATATTTTATTATACATGTTGCCTACCTTCTCTTCACTGTATGTATATATAATAAAATAAAATCACACAACCCTGTCTCTTTTTGCTAAATGTCAGTTTTAATGATCAATATTATAATGTTTTTTATGTATCACATTTTTTAAATGAAAACAAAAAGAGTCAGGGTTGTGTTTTATATTTCGTTGTTATACATAGGCTATAGTATATGCAGTGAAGATAATCAATTGCGTTGCCTGAATCACATTTGTGTGGCCATTAATATGTTTAAGATTTTTTTAAATGAAAATGAAAAGAGGCAGAGTGGTGGTTTATAACATATTTTGTTTTATTGTAGCCTAAATATAAAGAGATAACTGGAGAGCGAGCTGAGTGACGCTATCAAGTACGCCGCTTTTCCATTTGCAGAATTATTGGACTTGCGTCCTCCCGTCCTTGGGAGTTCGTTCTCCTGAGTCGAACTTGGCAAGTCCGAACTACCAAGGACGCAATTCCGAAGTTTGCGTACTTGGTATTGAGAAACGGCCTAAGTTTACTCAAGTGGAAGAATGTGACTAATAAACTTAGGCCTACTAGCACTATTGCATTAAAGAGGAGAGGCTCCCCTGTTCCAAGATGGCGGCTCTATTGACGCATTCGTTCCAATGAACTGCCGTAGCCAAGGCGACATCTAGTGTACATATCTATGACTTCGCACCGTTTATGCTTCGCACGACGGTGTAATTTACTTCCGGGTAAAGATAGGATCAGTCAAATGAAATACAATAAACGTACAAATAAATATTACAAATTAATAAACGATCGGAAATGTCGTCCAATTTTCTGATACTATTATTTGATGACAACAATACATTTGGAAAACAAAATACAGCCATTTCTGCTTTTTTTCTTTTAAACAAAAAACCAAGCTGCACCCTTTTTTAAATTTCATCTTTCATTCCGAAATAGAATAATGAATGAAAGAAAAAATACACGGACCGTTTAAGTGGACCAATAATTATGACCGCCGCTAGCATAGCTAGCGAAAGCGGTCATATAGGGATTGTCAAAGTTTTTTTTTTTTTTTTTTTTTTTTTTTTGTCATCTACTGAATTTTTCGTCAACGATACCAGGGACACCGAAACACCGGGGAACATGAAATTTGGTGGGCATGTAGCCCCACTAGACTTTTACGGAAAAATTTCGTTTGGTCCCCGGGGGCCACTCCCCCCCCGCGCGCTGGGCCCCCCCAAACTCAAAAAATGCAGTTTTTCCTAAATAACTACCTGAACCGTGGCACCGAGGATGAAGACATTTTTATGGTATGTTGGTCTTAAGGGCCCACATCAACCTAGCCCATAATCACTCATTAGTGATTTGCACCCCTCCCATAAAAAATGAAATTGCAATATTATTCTGCTTTAATCGCCCCTATCTTCAGTGGAGATGTTCAGAACTGCACCATATTTCATGTGTATGATTAACTTGACATCCTCTGGGGGTATCCTCTGCTAAGTTTCGTAGAATTTCATCCATGGGGGGGTATAAAAAAAATTCATTTATGTGCACATTTAGTGACTGTACACTCATCGGCCTGTAGATGGTGGTGTTGAGCGAAGGGTTGCTGGTTTAGGATGATACTGTCACACACACACATGCAGGAATACAAACAAACGCAAGCATGCACACACACTGACATCCACACGCACAGACACACACACACACAAACGCGCACACACATGTACGTACGCATACATACACGCACAGACACACACACACACACACACACACACACAGACACACACATACACAAACACACACACATACTACTACTTTTTTTAGGTATCAGCCATATACCCGATTTACCAATACCCAATGTGTTATGCTTGGGCAGTATACTAATGAGGTGGGTGGGACATGTTTCATGCCATGTTAGATCACATCCTGAGAGTCTACGCTTTCAGAAAATATATAGTTGAATCAGTTTTCTCTTCATGGTACAGACCAAAATGTATTACAGTTTTTTTTATTCGCTTTGGTATTATTTTTTACAAGTAAGGTGTACATTCTCAAAACTCTTAGTACAAATATCCAAACTGATCACACTTGTAACGCAGCTAGTCATTCTTTCAAAACCTGATGTAATGCTTTCAGTCAGTTGCATGTGTTTTCAGTCCACCTAATCATCATTTCAAAAACAAGATTTTTGTAATATGTAATGAGAACATTTGGTTTAATCACCGAAACACAAAAGTATGATCTTCTTTCAATTTAGTACTTTTAACAATCAGTTCATCCAACAGCAAACAATGCAAGATACATGTTTCAAATTGGCCTTAGAAGTGCTGAAATTAATATGCTAAGGTACTATAAAAGACAGATTACACAGTTTTCACATTAGACAATACACTTACATTACCCAACATTTGCATAATCTATCATTTCCAAAATATCCATCCTATGTGTAATCAAGTGAAGGATCAATGAAGACATCTACAATCACTTTGGCAAATTAGTTTTTATTTTTCAGATATAATTGTACCATAGGTTTACTTTCTATAATGTCTATAATGTCGATTTTGCTACACACTCAAAAGGTCACACACTGGATCTTGTCTGCACTGCTGGTCTACACAATGTTTCCGTGCTTGGTTCTCAAATTGGACTGTCTGATCATCTCCTCATTGAACTAAACTGTGAAACGCCTCTTCCCCGCCTCAGGGTGAAATCCACTATAACCTATCGTAACGTCAATTCTGTTAATCCTCTACTGTTTTCTGAATCTGTACAATCTCATCTCTCTGATATTACTGAACTCACTAGCTCTCACGATATCCTTACCAAGTATAATACCTGTATTTCCACTGCCCTTGATTTACATGCACCTCTTAAAAGTAGTGTCGTACCTTCTGCACACACGTCTCCCTGGTTTACCCCTGCACTTCGCAATCTAAAAACAGCTGGTCGTCGTCTTGAACGCCATTACAAGAAAACTGGTTTGACTGTTCACCTTACTGCTTACACTGACCATATCCAGTTGTACAAATCTGCTATAAACACTGCACGCTCTACTTACTACTCTACTATTATTAATAATGCATCTTCCCGACCCAAAGCACTTTTTTCTGTAGTCAATAAACTCACCAACTCTCCAGCACCTGTCATCGGTAACTCAGCAGACCTCTGTGAGTCTTTCCTGCATTTTTTCAAAAATAAAATTGATAACATTCATAATCATTTCACATCCATGATCTCTCCTGTCTCTCCACACGACTTTCCCACTGCTTTTACATCTGGTACTCTCACTGATTTTGCTGCTCTCACTGATTCTGCTGCTCTCACTGATTTTGCCCCACCAACTCCTGCTTATATCTCTGAGCTAATCATCAAAGCAAACGCATCTTCCTGTCATCTTGATCCTGCTCCTACTACTTTACTTAAAAAAATGTGCACCTGTTATTTCTCTGCCGATTTCACTTCTCTTCTCCCAACTACTAAGTTCTGGTGTTGTTCCTCTTGAATTAAAAACTGCTGCTGTCACTCCTGTCCTTAAGAAACCTGGCCTCGACCCCTCTGACATGGCCAGCTACAGACCAATCTCAAATCTACCATTTCTTTCAAAATTGCTTGAGAAAGTGGTCACCGCTCAGCTTCAAACACATCTGTCATCTAACAACCACTATGAATGTTTTCAATCCGGTTTCCGCACCCTCCACAGCACTGAGACAGCACTCCTTAGGGTTGTCAATGATCTCCTTATGGCCACTGACTCAGGCTCCACCAGTATTCTAATTCTTCTAGATATTTCCTCTGCATTCGACACAATCTCTCACATTATTCTCATCTCACGGCTCTCTGCTCTTGGTATTTCTGGAACTGCCCTATCCTGGTTCACCTCCTACCTGTCTGATCGCCAGCATTACATCTCTATCCGCCAGGCTAAGTCCACTACTGCCTCTGTCCCGCACGGTGTTCCCCAGGGTTCTGTTCTCGGGGCTCTTCTCTTCATCATCTACATGCTCCCACTAGGTAACATCATCCGTCTTCATGGCTTTAACTTCCATTGCTACGCAGACGACACTCAACTATACATCCATTCTCAACGCAATGCTCCTTTCCCCTCAAATTCCATATCAGCTTGTATTGATCATATAAATGCTTGGATGACCAGTAATTTTCTCAAACTCAACACTGATAAAACAGATCTACTTCTTATTGGTTCACCTCAAATTACATCCCGTTTCTGTGTTGACAATGTTAACATTGCTGGAGTTTTTGTTCAACCTTCCACCACTGTCAAAAACCTTGGTATAATCTTTGATTCCTCTCTTTCCTTCCTTCCACACATCTCCTCACTCAAGAAATCTGCCTTCTTTCACCTACGCAATATTGCTCGCTTACGTCCATTTCTGAATATCAATGATGCTGAAACTCTGGTTCACGCTTTCATCACTTCACGGCTAGATTACTGCAACTCTCTCTTCTATGGCTTACCCAATTCATCTATAAATAAGATCCAATATATTCAGAACTCTGCAGCTAGGGTCCTCACTTACACAAAAAAATCTTCTCACATTACTCCGATTTTACACAGACTTCATTGGCTACCAGTACACTTCCGTATTCAATACAAGATACTCCTTATCACATTCAAAGCACTTCATGGTCTTGCACCCTCCTACATTTCTGATCTCATCCATACCTACTCCCCAGTTCGCACACTTAGATCCTCCGATACCGGTCTATTGACGATCCGTAGACACAAACTATCATCTTTTGGTGGAAGGGCTTTTTGTGTTGCTGCCCCAACTCTCTGAAATTCTATCCCCCAACACATTCGCGACCTTTCATCATTGCATGATTTCAAAAACCAACTTAAAACATATCTTTTTGCTACTTGTTTTCCTGACCCCTGACTTTATGATCTGATTTCTATGTTTATGTACCACTATCTATTATGTTGTCCTTCTCTGTTTATTTGTATAGTTTCATGTCTTGTTTCTATGTCATGTATATTGTACTTTATTGTAAAGCGACCTTGAGGCTCCTGAAAGGCGCTATATAAAATAAACGCATTATTATTATTTATTATTATTATAATGAAATGTAACTAAATGAGAACAAAACATAACATTTAGTGCACACATTACATTAATTTGGATCAAGTCTGTCTTGAGCATTTGGCCATAGATTCTCGTCCACATCACAATGAATGTTATCATTGTTCATGCACCTTGGAAAAAACCTTTTGGCATGACGAATCCATGCTTGACATTGGTCTACACTGATGTCATCACATGCATCATCCATGGCCTGAAGGAGGGTGGCACGCTCACGGGGTTGACGATCATAGACCTTCCACCTCCATGCTGAAAAAAATTCCTCAATAGGGTTGAGGAAAGGAGAGTATGGAGGCAGGTAGAGGGTCATGAATCGGGGATGGGCCTGAAACCATGCTTGAACTACCTCTGCGTGGTGGAACCTGACATTGTCCCACACAATTACATAGGTGACCCCTTCACCTTGACAGGCCGGCTCAATTTCATTGAGAAACTCAATAAGATGTGCAGCATTATAGGAGCCAAGTAATGGCCTACGTCCTACGACACCATCTTCAGAGATAGCTGCGCACATGGAGATGTTTCCTCCACGTTGTCCAGGCACTTGGACAGTGGCCCGTTGGCCGATGATGTTCCGTCCACGGCGACGAGTTTTGGCCAGGTTAAATCCCGCTTCATCAACAAAAATATACTTGTGATGGTTCACATCAGCGTCAAGCACCATAACCCTCTAAAAATATATATTTAGGTTAGTTCTTTTTACAGTGTTGTTCCATGACCTAAGTGATGGATCAAATAGTAACAGTAATACAATATATAGTGCAGTACCTGAACATACTCAGCCCTTAGTTGTTTCACCCGGTCATTGTTTCTCTCAAAAGGCACCAGGTAAATGTGTTTCATTGATACCTGGTGCCTCTTTAAAAGACGGCCTAGGCTACTGTTGGTAGGCTGATGGATGCCACATTGGCAAAGGTGTCATTGTTTTCCTCAATTGCCTGCTTTATTTCTGACAGCCGTATATCATTCCTGGCCCTCACCATTTCCACCACTGCCCACTCTTGCTGGTCGGTCAGCACACGGCCACGGCCACCACTGTGGGGTTTTCTGTCAATTCTAAGCATAGAACAGAGTATACTGTCAATAGATCATACTGTACGAATACTGTAACATGTCTGATGAATTTACATGCATTACAATTTACTGTAAATGTAATAGTTTACATCCTCCACACTTACCGGTTTTCTTGGCGAAAAGTTCGGATGATAGAATTGACAGTTGATCTTTTTAGATTTGGATCAACTAATCTGGCAGCCTCTGCCATAGTAAGGCCTCGGTTCACCACATGATCAACAATGATGGCCCGGACTTCATTAGAGACAACAGTTCTGCCTCCCTCTCTCTGATGACCAACCCTTTGACGGGCCCCATGGCCACCTCTCTGTTGGTGCCCATGCCCACCTCTCTGACCTCTCTGTTGGTGCCCATGCCCACCTCTCTGACCTCTCTGTTGGTGCCCATGCCCACCTCTCTGACCTCTCTGTTGGTGCCCATGCCCACCTCTCTGACGGATCCCTTGTCCACGAGCTCTTCCTCTTCCTTGCTGTCTATCCTGCTCCATATTGAAAGAAATTGCCAGTGTTTACACCCACACTTTTACAGTATATGGTGACCAATTGTGGTTACCACTATGTGAAATCAATTAGCAATAACGAGTATTCATCATGTGTGGTTACACGTAATTTATATGTTTGTACAAACAACCATTTTATTTCTGTAGTTCTCAAAATCCATATACTGTATATTGCTGAAATGAAAATCTATAGGTTTACCAAACGGTTCTGTGATTAACCATTAAGATCAGTTGGATTAAGTGTTGGTCAAATGTATTTACGCAAATCAAATGAGAAGCATATCAAAAGTATTGTGAGCACTGTATTGTGAACGACAATTACTTCATATGAAAGGTGTTTCTATGATGACACACTGATTAGGTGAGGTGAAAAAGTGAATGTGTAATTTTGTGCGTTGTACTTAGTCAATTGAACATGTGATTACATGTTTGAAAAACAGACTTTTTGATGATCTGCTTTGAGTTTTGTACTAACAGTTGTGAGGTTTTACCACATACTTGCGATAACAGTACCAAAGCGAATAAAAAAAACTGTATGTGTACACTTTCTTCACCTAAATCCATAAAATCCCATTAATTTCAATGGGACATTTACTTAAGTGTTCTACTAGGTACAGTGGGAATGAGTTTAATTTTGTTTGTTTTTGTTTAAAAAGCTGTTTGTTGTTACCAATGTAGCATGAAAAAGACTTGCTTGAACACAATGAGTGTGTTTTTGAAACTCATTTTTATAATACATTATGTAGGGAAAACCACTGTTATGAATGTGACATTTTCACATTACGGATGTTAAGTGTCTAAACTAATGACTTTTGATGACTTTTAATGACAAAACTCTAAATTATCCATGATCCACAGGAATACTCCAGACAGTCTTTTAAAATATACAACTTATATACATAAACACGCAATACAGCCAAATTGCTCCACGTCATTTATTTTTGTGGAAAGCCAGTGCAGGCCTGAGCGGCGGTCATATTTTGTACCGCCATGCGGTACATCTAGTATATATATATATATATATATAATATATTATAAAAAGCTTGTATTATTAAATAAAAAAGGTTTTATTATACAAATGTGTCATTAAAATAAAACTTGAAACTTGAAACTGCTGTTTCTGGTCTATAGGGGCTGTTGACAAGGGTACTCAATGTATTAAAAGCATGATTGAATTTTGATATAAGATGCAGAATTTAGATTTTCACTGTTTTTGCATTCCTCATAGATGACAAAAAGGAACTGGTTTCATCTCCGCCCCTTAAGGAGACAATCCCCAGATTCAGGTTTCAGGAATCAGGATCAGTCCCATGACTTTCAGGAAAGTTATTATCCTCTCGGAATGAAGTTTTAACCCCTGATCAAAAGACTCATGCCGAAGTTTCACTATGTAAGTGTTCATATTTTTAAAATATATATCCAGTCTGTGTGTTTTCGTGTGATTAAACCAATAGTTGTGTTTCTGTTTGTGGAAAACGAATCCTGCTAATGATGCTAAGATAATAAGTCGACATGTTTATGATGAACGTACAAATCACATTCCCGTCTCTGTCTTCTCTTATAAAATAACCTTTATCATAGGAAAATCTACATATCGTTCCCAACAAAAGTATTGTGTAGCGTAAAACATGTTTCGTGAACAGGCTGTCGATTACTTGTTTGTAAAGTAAAAGAATGTCTCGACAGATAGGACGCGTAGGAGGACGAAGATTTTCGGGAAAAGGAGCTGAAGTCAGCCTCGTCTCGTACACCGCATTACCATTACAGATAGGACTTGTTTACGGCATTACCATGGCATTTAATAGTAATATTGAGTGATATTGTATATTGTCTAAAGAAAGTAAACAATACCGATCTTTTCTTTCTTTGGCTTTCAGGTTTTACAAGTTATGATAAGACTTGAATTGTATTGACTATTAACTGCATGCATGTATGCATATGATATGACGCTGATAATGAATAAATACTAAATGTATAGCCTATTAATAAATATTATAAATATTGTGTTATATTGTATGTTGTTAATTAAAATCAAACAAGAAGTGTTGTCAACTGCTGTGTGCCTAATGATGAAAATGTACAGTAAAAAAAATACATATAATTTTAATGAATTAAAAAAGGAATTAAATTACAATTAAGTTTTTAGTGTAATCTTAAATGTAGTTTTTTTGCGCCCTGCAGTGACTAGTACTTTGCAGCTAAGAGACATATTTGCGCTTTTTTCCACAGTAAAGCTCAGTCCACAAACAATGCAGTCCTACTGTACTTTTCCTGGCCAAATATAGATAATTTATTCACAAGACCAACACGCTAATAATCCACAAGAAATGTAAACTGTAGCTGACTGCCATTAAACTTTGCAGGCCCAGACGTCACACAATAGGCTGAGGTGTGTCACATGATCCAAGTTAGCCGTTACGCTCCAACGGTTAGCCTACAGATTTAGACCCTCTCATCTCCATAATATAAGACCATCTCTGGGTTTATCCCTGTATGAATGTGTTTGTGATTATGATTATTAGCCTGTATCTGTGACATAAACCAGCTCTTCTGTTTTCTCATCAGGTTCAGAAGGTTGAATCTGCTGCTGCTGCTGTTTAGCTTTATCATATATAACGTTAGCGGTCAGTATCATATTTGTTTATACATTGTAACAATGTTTCATTTTCAGGTCCAGGTTGATCTAGTCAATTGTTTCTCTTTTGCACCAAGTGACTTTGCTTGACATTTGTGGATTAATGATTGAAATTTCTTTGTGTATTACATCACCACATACCATGACTACTTCTCTATGCAGTTCATTTATTAATAAACATGTTCAGGAATACACTACAACATTTGATATGTTAAAATGTGGCACAGCTAATATTGTTGGCTTCTTGTTACCTACAATTATTTATTTATACACACAGTGGGTACGGAAAGTATTCATACCCCCGGTAAATATGATCAGAAATGGCTGTAAAAAATAAATCTTTCATTCAAAAAATTGGCCAAATTCTAACCTTTCATTGAAGGCAAATAATTCAAAGTGGGGGGTAAATCACATTATGAAATAAATGTTTTTCTCCAAAACACGTTGGCCACAATTATTGGCACCCTTTTAGTAAATACCTTTTTGCAATCTCCTTTTGCCAAGATAACAGCTCTGAGTCTTCTCCTATAATGCCTGATGAGTTTGGAGAACACCTGACAAGAGATCAGAGACCATTCCTCCATACAGAATCTCTCCAGATCCTTCAGATTCCCAGATCCATGTTTGTGCTTCTTCTCTTCAGTTCACTCCACTCATCAGGTCAGGGAACTGGGATGGTCATGGCAGAAGCTTCATTTTGTGCTCCCTAACACATTTTTGTGTTGATTCTGATGTTTGTTTTGGATCGTTGTCCTGATGGAAGATCCAACCACGGCCCATTATAAGATTTCTAGCAGAAGCCGCCCGGTTTGGATTTTTTTTATCCGTTGATATTTGATAGAATCCACGATGCCATGTATCTGAATAAGAAGTCCAGGACCTCCAGCAGAAAAATAGGCCCACAAAATTAAAGATCCAACGGTATATTAAATTGTACACATGGGGTACTTTTTATCCTTGTGTTCACCAAACACATCTAGTGTGTTTGCTGCCAAAAAGCTCTTTGTTTAGTCTCATCTGACCTCAGAACCCTGTGCCGTCTGAAGATCCAGTCGTGTCTGACCACTGAATATGCTGGAGTTTGTTCTTGGAGGAGCGAGGAGCATTTTTCTTGAAACCCTCTCAAACAACATGTGGGGATTCTGGGGTTGTTTGATATTTATTTTATTGTTTTTATAGGCTTTCTGACCCCCAAGACTCAACTAGTCTCTGCAATTCTCCATCTATGATCCTTGAAGAGTCTTTGGCCACTCAAACTCTCCTCCTCAACGTCCATTAAGACAATATAGACACACGTCCTCTTCCTGGCAGATTCGTAACATCTTTAGTTGATTGGAACTTCTTAATTATTGCCCTGATGGTCAAAATGGGGATTTTCAATTCTTTAGATATTGTCTTACAGCCACTTTCTATTTTGTGAAGCTCAACAATCTTTTGCTGCAGATCAGAACTATATTCTGTGGTTTTACTCATTGTGAAGGATGATTAAGGGGATTTGGCCTTTGTGTTTCCTCATATTTAAACTCCTGTGAAACACGAGTCATAGCTGGACAGTTTCATGTTCCTAGTCACCCTGGTGTGCTAAATAAAGGTAAATATGAATGGGAATATACTTCAGAGATATTTTATTCATAAAACATTCTAGGGGTATGAATAATTGTGGCCAACGTGTTTTGGAGAAAAACATTTATTTCATAATGTGATTTCCCCCCCAATTTGAATTCTTTGCCTTCAATGAAAGGTTAGAATTTTTGCCAATTTTTTGAATGAAAGATACATTTTTTACAGCCATTTTTGATCATATTTACCGGGGGTATGAATACTTTCCGTACCCACTGTGTGTATATATATATATATATTTTTTTTTATATAAATATATTCACTAAAATAATAATATTTCATGATGATATTGATTATGGAGAATAGAGAGAAACAATACATGTATTTTTCAGTATTGATTCTTTGTATTGAGTTAATTTTATTCTGTCTGTGTTTGCAGGATCCCCAGCTGTAGGAAACACTCATATATCTGTGACGGGGAAAACAGGAGGAAACGTCACCCTGACATGTGGATCTGAGGACAGAAACATTACTGCTGTTGAATTAACCAGACAGTCAGAAATCATCCCTGTCTGTGAGAGTGAAGAATGTAAGAGTGAGAATAACCGAGTGTTTAAAACAGGATCATGTGACATCGTCATCAAGGGTCTGATCTTCAGTGACGCTGGGAAATACATTTTGAGAGTCCATTACAGTGATGATCAGTCAAACCCACAAACCCTGAAGTATCATCTTCATATTCATGGTAAAGTCAAAACTGATCAAACCATCATCATGTGCTTTCATGATTTCCTAAAACTATTGTGTGCAGGGCCTGCGATCAGCAAACACATTAAATGTAACAATTATTCAATATTCAGATTAGATGATTCCAATATTGGCTTTTCAGTGGCTGTTTTTTAAATGATTACATTTCGTTCCTTTAATCCTAAATATGTTATTATGACCTTGATTGATTGACACCATTATAATAATGATGAATGTGTGTGTTCCTCCTCAGATGAGATCTCTGTGCAGGAAGGAGAGCAGCTGAAGTTGGATGTTCTGTTGATCAACGCTGATAAAGTGGAGAGAAACTCTAGTGAAGGCTGGACAGAGGTGTGGACGAGAGGTCACGGGGTCAACAGTGATCGACTGACTGATCGAGATGGAAATCTGACCATTAAAGAGTTTACAGGCACTGACACTGGAACATACAGAGTTCTGGACTCTAATAATGAAACCTTGATCACTGTCTCAGTCACAGGTGAGAGAAGATCAGTGGATGAGGAGAAATATTTCAGCTGATTTTTAATCAGGATTTGAACAGTAAATTGATGCTAAACTGTGAGTGAGTAACCTTTCATTCTCCTCTACAGAAACTGGATCAGGATCAAAGGGAAAACGAGAGACAGAGGATAACACACACAATGAACAACATAGTAAGTAAAACAGGAGACATTGAGAGAAAAAGAGAAAAGAAACAACATTTTTAAAATTTGTGTTCTCGTCCCTCCTTCCTCCTTTCTGCTGTAGAGCCTTGGACTATTGGACTGTCTGTATGTGGAGCTCTAGCTCTGGTTGGGATTATATTTGCTGTCTACAAGAAATACCAACGTCACAAAAACACTGATCATGATGACTACAAGGATGTCCCAAGGCAAGACATCGTACAGTAGTCCAGAACATCTAGTGACGACACTGGTTAGTTGTAATTCCCCTTCAGATCTACAGAGGATTCTGTCAGCACACTGAACATCTGCAGCGAGAGGAGTGTAGTATTAATGCAGAGAAAAGCGCTATATAAATGCATCAAATTAGGGGTGTGCAATATGACGATTTTTGATCGTGGACGATTAAAATGTCTCCACGATCTGCTTTTGAAGAAATATCGTAATATCGCGCATTCTACCAGTTGCTGTTCTGGCGCCTCCGTCCCAACATATAGTCGACATTTCAAATTTCAAGCATTTCAAAATGCTTTAACATTTCAAAGCCGCGATGTACAGAAAATCACACAAAGATATAGAAGAAAATGTATAAAAACATTTTGGATCAATAAAACTAAGAAATAGCATAAATAACTCCAGAAAGGCCACACTGCAGACAGGATTTACATTTCACATGCAAATCAAATTAAATCGTCTAAATTACCTGTGCGAGCAGACAGATCAATAAATAAAATTAAAATAAAGAAATTATTAAAATAACGAGAGTTAGTCAGAATTTTCAACTTTGTCTTTTTAACTGCAGAAACAACAATAAATGCTAAACTGGAGGCAGTCTTTAGCTAAACATGTTCACAGCATCCAGAAATCAAATTTGAACCGGCTGAAAAGTTTTGAAATCACTTGTACCCTAACGTTACCTGATCGAGAGAACAGATCCAGTCTTTCACTCTGTCTGTGTCCGTTTGAGGCTTTTGTGCGCGCGGATAAATACATTCTAACGTGAAACGTGTTAACGTTGGCCGGCAGAAGTACGATCATGGTTTTCCTGATGCTAAATCCAGCCTTGGAGAATATCCTTTCTCACGGTGTACATCCACACTTTAGATTTTCATATCCCAGACATTGTTAAAGATTTAAATCCTTGCCGCCAAGACGCTCCTCTGTCGGTCACGGATCGAAAGTGAAACTTAAATCTGTCACGGGGTGTTTGGATTTATTCACGCACGTTAAAAAATATTTATTAAAAGCTTCTTTCTTTGCACATTTTTATATACAGCATTATCATAATAGGCTGAATATTAACGTATTGACAGAAAACCGGTAGTTCTATGTGAAATCAGACATTGAGCGCCCTCATATAGCCAAAGTGGCATGATCCTCGTTTCATAACACCTCTGCGAAGATTCGACCGTGAGATCGGTAGTCGAATCAGGCTCCTCCTATCGAAGCATCGAATCTTCGACTATTCGGGGTCACCCCTAGAAGAATGTGGTTATCCAAACAGTAGCTGGTCCCCATTGACTTCCATAGGAGAAGAATATATATGGAAGTCACTGGGGTACATCAACTGTTTGGTTACCCACATTCTTCCAAATAACTTTTATTTTCAACAGAAGAAAGAAACTTATTCGAATTTAAAACAACTTGAGAGAGAAAATTATGACAATTTAAATTTTTAGGAGAACTATCCCTTTCATGTTAATAAAACAACAAAATGCAAAGAGAAAATCACTCACTGCTCTTGACTGAGAACTTTTAATAGTAGCTTTAATAAGCATCAATGTATCATTTATACAGTGAAGCCAGCAGCCATATCACCCTGTAGCCCAAGACTGGTTACCCACTGAAGCTAAGCAGGGTTGAGCCTGGTAAGTGCCTGGATGGGAGACTCCTGGGAAAACCAGGTTGCTGCTGGAAGAGGTGTTAGTGAGGCCAGCAGGGGGTGCTCACCCTGTGGTCTGTGTGGGTCCTAATGCCCCAGTGTAGTGACGAGGACACTATACTGTCAAAGAACACCGTCCTTCGGATGAGACGTTAAACCGAGGTCCTGACTCTCTGTGGTCATTAAAAATCCCAAGATGTCCTTCGAAAAAGAGTAGGGGTGTAACCCCGGCATCCTGGCCAAATCTGCCCCTTGGCCTCTGTCCATCATGGCCTCCTAATCATCCCCATATACTGACTGGCTTCATCACGCTGTCTCCTCTCCACCAGTAAGCTGGTGTGTGGTGGGCGTTCTGGCGCCGTCGCATCATCCCAGTGGATGCTGCACATTGGTGGTGGTTGAGGAGATTCCCCCCTTCTATGTAAAGCGCTTTGAGGTCTCAGAAAAAGCGCAATATAAATGTAATGAATTATTATTATGTTTTATTCTATGTTCATATTTGTCCATTTTAATTACTTTCTTCAATGCTACTGTTAAATACACCTACTGTAGCTGAAAGAAGTTGAAGTCGTTCTCTATCCAGGGTAGCCGCGGGGTCTTAAAAGTCTTAAAAAGGTCTTAAATGTCATGTTCCTAAATTAAGGCCTTAAAAAGTCTTAAATTCCGTTGTCCAAGTCTTAATTTTTTTAATGAAGGTCTTAAATTTCATTATACTAGCCTATTTATTCAAAAAATTCAATAGGGTTTAGTGTAACGTCAGAGAACGTCTCAAACAATAGTTTGGGTTTTCGCGCCGGCGGCAATGGAACAACATTCTAATCAGTCAGTCGAGAGGAGAGACATCATGGGGAAGTGTCGTTCGGTTCGGTGTACGCATTTTCAAACCGAACGGTTCGTTGGACCATTTTTCCTGCCGACATTCATTATTTCAAATGTAGGCGCGTGGCAAGCGCGCTCATAATGTAAGAGACGCTGGCGCGACCACAACATTGTCCAACATCAAATGTGCAAACGTAATGTAAGCGGAACGAAACTGGGCTACTCGTTATTGTGTGGTTGAAGGACCGCTTATCAGTTTAGACCAGTGCAGCGCGAGCGATCTTGATCAAGCGACACTGTTACACAGCAGCGGTAATAACAAGAGATCCAGTAAAGAAATCATTTGAATTCGCCACAGAAGTAATAACATCGCTGTGAGATCTAGTGAGAAACATTCACATTTCTTCGCTATTAACGGATCAAACAGCGCGTGGAAGCCAGGAATGAACTATCGAGCGTCCACAGATCAGCAACATTCACCATGGATTTACTGTAGTAACACTAACTGCAACCATGGAAGTTTGGCAGGAATAGTAGGCTATAATGCTTTCAAGTAACATTACGTTGGTTTTATTTTGACATTATGAATACAATTGCTGCCCTCAAATTTTAATCTGAACTAAAAATAGACCTTTGTTTATAACTACTACAATATTAGGTTACATTTCATTTTTTTCCAAGGTGCTGTTTTGTTTATGCTCCTAAGAAGAGTCTATTATAGCTCCATCATTGGTCAAAGTGTGTTAGTTTTAATAAAAAATAATAATAATAATAATAATAAAAAAAAAATATCTGCCATTTATTTATTTTTGCTGTATCGAAAATGTACCAAACCGTGACACAAGTGTATCGTATTGAACCGAACCGTGAATTTTGTGAACCGTTACACCCCTACCATCTATATCTCTCTTACCTGTCTATCCCTCTGAAGCAATGGTTGAAGCAATTTGAATGCTGAGAAACTTTACTAAGACGATTTGTAAAGTTAGTTTATCTGTTTATTGTTATGAATGTTTGATATTTACCAAAAACATCACTTTGCAGTGTGTTGTTGAATGATTTTTTGTTTTTTTATAATAAATGTATTTTTAATTAAAGGTGCTGTATGTAACTTTTTTTATAAAATGAATCCTTTTTTTATTGCCCGTCTGTGAAGGGGTTGTAATCACACATTACAATGTTCCACTTTTCGCGTTTTGCTATTACCTCTGAAGGCCAGTATTACTATTTTTATGTGAAGTCTCCGGGTCGGATTTTCTGCGAAATCCACCGGATGTGACGTGCATGCGCGCTCCCGAGCCTCTCCGTTTTATATATACAGTCTATTGCGACGGCACTGCAGCTAACGACATGGAGTCTGATAACATCAAAAAACGACCTGCCTCCAGCACAACACAGACTCCAACACAAACTCAAAAAAAAAAAAAAAAACATTTATCTGCTGAAGCTCGTCAGGCCAAACGTCAATCGGATCGACTCAGGACGAAAACACGGATCAACATTGGCAGAGCGTTTGAATTATGGAGAGACCTCCGCTTTGTTTTAGGTATAAAAACAGACCCTGAGTTGGCTTTCATCCTTTTGGACAGGTAAGCTAACAATACTTCAAAGCATGTAAAATATATTGTGATTTTGATTTAGACATCATTAGTTCGCCAGCTAACGCCGACCATTTGCTAACGTTATCTGATGTGAAAGACTACAGTTGTAACTTTATTGCTTTTCACGAGCACGAGCGCTGTTGTTGCAATCTGAAACATCACCGCTAGAGGCCGCTGGATCCTACATACAGCACCTTTAAAACATTTGTTAGTAATAGTCATTATTGGGATTTGATCTGGTGTTTTACGACTGCATAATGGGTGCGATGTAGGTCTTAATTTTCATTAAAGTGGTCTTAAAAAGGTCTTAAAAAAGTCTTAAATTTGGGGTGATCAAACCTGGGGAAACCCTGCTATCTCCGTTGCTTCTAGTCACGGTGGTTAAAAATGGTACGGTCCACAATAGGGGTGTCTGAAATCGCTTTACATTAAAATGTTCCTACAGTGAAAACAGGAGTTGACTTGTATTGTAACTGTAATTATATTTTTTCACAATATCAGAAAGATTATCTGACCCCCCCAAAACTGATATTTCTGTCCTGTAATTCGAACTATGCCTCAGGTTAGGGATGGGCAAATGAAGCCTGAAGCCTCAGGAAGCACCGAGGCTTTCCCGGGCTTTCCCCTGATTGTTTCCGAAAAGATTCAAAGCATCAAGAGTGTTGAAAACAGCGCCATCTTGTGGCAGCTCACATTTACAGCAGCCATAAACCCCAGTGCGTATTTCACCTCCGTTGTTTTATCCATTAAACACAAATAAAAGCCTGACTACTCTAAATGTTCTGTTTTCTGATAATATAATTAACATATTAAAGTGTGCCAATAAATTAAATGTAACAACTATATTAATAGCCAACTAATTATAAAAATACCAACAGAGTTGCTTGATGCAAGCAAATGGTTTAATTATTTTATGATTTCTATGCTGTTTAAATGGCAGATTATATGATCATGTAACATAGGCTATAGGCTTATTGATAAAAAATATTTTTGTTTTTTAATGGACTTAAACTTCCAGAAACCTGTAGAGTAGAGGTCTGTGTTCAAACACTCCGACACACAAAGTGAAGCATTCCCGAGACTGGAAAGAAAGTGAGGCTTCGTTTTCCGTTGATCAGTTTCTCTGAAAACAATCCGCGCTCCTCATATTCGATACACGCTTTGAAGCTTCAGTGTCATGTGAAACATCACTACCTCACGTTACTGATCATAAACGT
Source organism: Rutilus rutilus (assembly GCA_021464565.1). Taxonomy (NCBI): domain Eukaryota; kingdom Metazoa; phylum Chordata; class Actinopteri; order Cypriniformes; family Leuciscidae; genus Rutilus; species Rutilus rutilus. Next base: position 1,952,324 of record JAJAQA010000013.1, read on the forward strand.
GGTTATAATCATGTTAATGTTCTGGTTTATAATGTCAGCAACTGTTTTTGAAGCTTCGTTTCACTGAATGATTTGTTTTGTACCAGAGAGAGCTGAAACAGTTTTACACTCATGCAGTAACACATTATTCTGAAAGTTTAACCAGAACACTTAAACATTCACCCCTGGTTTCACAGACGAGGCTTATAATCTGTTCTCAGACTAAAATACTTTTTTGAGCTGTTTTAACTGAAAGCATCTTAAAATATATCAGTGTCATTGTTTATAAAAGCTACTCAAATGTCCTAATTGAACTAAGGCCTAATCCTGGCTTAATCTAAACCCAGTCTGTGAAACCGGGCCTACATGTGTTAACATGAGAATAATATGAGAACTGCGATTTGTGTAAAGTTATATTCACTCTTTTAATTCATGTTATGACATGTAAACTGGGAAGAGACATGATTTGTATTTGTACATTTGTGTAAAGAAAATTATTAACCAAAAGCAAGATGATTCCCAACTTGTATGAAACCTGGAATATTGATTTAGCCAAGTGTCTATGCAAGCTAACAGACCACACCCATTATTAAAAACTACATTATAAAATCATGAGGATTGTCATTACTGCACATATAGTGTCTTGATGTAATAAATCAACTATTATTAAAGGCTTTATTTTGCTCTGGGTGGGAAGTGGAAACACTTTGTGGTTTAGAGTCTCTGCATTTTGGTCTAATTATACAATTTCAACATGTTTTAAACTCTGAACACAGAAGTGTAATGAAGGAATGTTTTGTCTGTGTTGTGTATTCAGTAATAATAATAATCCTGATCAGATTTCAGCTGGTTGGAGGAGCCGTATTCAGTCTCTGGAGGCTCTCATCTTTGTGTCATACTTTCACTTTTTTAAGTCTTGCTAATTGTGCTGTGGTTTACACAAGAACACTCACACAAAGACTCATACAGAACCTTTACCATGTAAGTTTTCATGTTTTAAAATTTATATAAAGTCAACTTGTGTGTTTTTGTGTTAAATAGTTGTGAGAGAGAGTATAGAGGTATACTTTATGTCAAATATAGCCCCTAAGCCCCGCCCCCTTTTTGACCGTGAGAATTTCCCCACGCTAGCTCCTCCCACTTATGGGCTGCACGTACACCGTGGGAAAATCGGACTTGTGCCACGCCTCCTTATGGGTTGAACACCTGAAGCCAGTAGTTAGAAACGATGTATGTTCAAAAAACGATATAAACTTTAAGAAATGTACAATAAAGGCATAGTCAGAGATGAGATCAGTGTTTTTTTATTTATTAAAGAAGACAGATGTACATTCATCACTTTTAAAACGTTAAAACATCAATGAAATAAGTCAAAATGGCATTTTTCTCTAAAAGAGTTAGTGTTATTTTAAGATGTTAAAACATTAAAAATTCAATGTTCAGTCATTTTACAGAAAAGTAAAAACAAGTTAAGAGAGTTTTTTCATTTAATTTTTTTTTTTATTTGTAAGCATTTAACTTCCACAGTATTTGTAAAACTTTTACATAAAACACAAACTAGTTTAAAAAAGCCTTGTGTTTTTACATACCATTTGCTAAAGGACTCAGAGTTTAAAGATACATAAGTGTTTCCTTGTGCTGGAGCAGAGTAAAAGAACGTCCACTCACTCCAGAGTTCTGGCAGGAATGACAGTCTGTAAAGGTTGCAGAGAGACACACACAGGCTTCACCCACAGCAGGTGTCAGCGTGGGAAAAAACAACAGTCCCTTTCCGCTCCCAAATAGAAAACGCGTCTGGTCAGTTCGCTGTCTGAACTTAAATGACCAGTGAAAGACGGTGCAGTGGCCCGAACAGACAATTTCGATTTAAGGGTGTCCCTAAAAAATGACATCACTCTCGGGGGAAACCCTCCTCCCACAGCTTGACAGTCACATGAGCTGTTTAAAAGGAGCGCAAACTTGGAGTGAAATACTACTTGTGCTTTTTTTTGTAAAGCACTTTGAACATCCATATGAAATGTGTTAAATAGTCATGCTTTTCCAATGTCTAAATGTCACAGATGGTTTTAAAGTTTAGACCATAGAGTTTTTAAGGTTATAGGCTACAGCGCAAAACCCCCACACCCACACCCACACACACACACACACACAAACGGTTGGTTCCATCAGGTCGGCACAGTTGCGCGGATATCATGCTGCTTTATGTTTGTAGTACGAGAATTCGTTTTTATTACAGGTTGTATCTTGGAAAGATTATCCGGATATGTCAACAAAACGTGTTTTTCTAGTTGTAGAAATCACGACGCTTGTGAAAAAGGGGGTGCTTTCTTTGAAAAAAAATTAAGCGGGAAAAATGTGTTTTTTAAATCTTGTCGTAGGCTACAATCTTTAAAAGGAAGCAAACTAATTCATTCATTCACGCACCAAACCATCGAAGAAGTCAGAACATCGAATCGCGAATCCTAGTCTACATTATGTCTGCAAATCATCATCATGAAGCAGAAGAAGGGCCTTTACCTGACCAATCTTTTGATGCTGATTTAGTAGAAATTCTGAAAGATCTATGTACGTTTTTTCATCATAAATTAAAATAATTTTTAAAGTTGAAAAGATTGAAAAGATATTTCAATAAATGCTTTTATTCGCAGATGACACATCATTCCCAGAGGGCGTATCGCCCGTTGATTTTTTAGAGGGTACGGAAAATATTTAGTTATGTCTTCTAACAAAAAAAACAACAACTCATATACGTATTTTCAATAGGAATCGCTGGGGAGGCGCCTATGGCAAGCCGGTTTAGCTTAAATTGTACCCAGCGTTACTCGTCGTAATTGCATTTTTACTAGTAAGAATTCAATAAGAGAGCTCTACAAATTAATTATTACTAGTAACAATTACAATTAGAGAGCTCTACAAATTAATTTTTACTAGTCATATGTCTCCATTGACTTCCATTCATTTTTAATTACGGAGCTCTACAATTTAATTGTTACTTTTAAGAATTCCAATTAGAGAGCTCTTTAATTCAATTACAGAGCTCTGCAATTATACATATCTTTAATTCGTTTTTTTTACTAGTAAAAATTCAATTAGCGCTGTAATTGCATTCTTTAGCCTGACGTCGTCATACTCAATTCTAGTCAGAATGTGAGTCTGATACTTCTCCATTGAGCTTTGATTATGGGGCGTGTTTCAACCGAACCAGGAAAAAAAATTCCTCTGCACTCAATTGGATAGACCTACAACCAATCAGAGCAACGGAGTAAGTGACGTATGTTTTTCATTCATGTTTCCGATCGCGGCTCTCTGTTCCTCTTTTAAAATTAATGCGCTGTCGATATCTTCTATAACAGACGCGATGGCGGAATCTACACATGATGTTTTATAAACAAATTTCAGGAGGAGCACATTCAAATAATCAATCCAATCAACCGTCTATCAGCATGAGAGGAAAGCATATATATTCACTCGGTCAACTCACCTAACATGACAGTTTTCAGCATCCCTGCACTCACTCTTGGCTTGTTCTTCCACAGCCAGGAATACGGGGGGAGTACTTTGGGTTCGGGCCGAATACCGAGCCCGAAGCCTCTCCTCAGACAGCACGCCAAATATGCATTTATTCTATCTGACTTATTTGTAAGCGTGAACTCGTGAAATCTCAATTCTTCAGCGGCAGTCATTTGAATTCAACCCAAGCGCTCGTTGATGACGTGGATGATTACGTTACCGTTGCTTATCTGTCCATCATCGTATAAAGCCCGCCCTGACAATTTGATTGGTCCGAACAATTTTTGTTCGGGCATAATAGCTCCTCAACGGAGCGAGTCCAGACCGAACTTCCCGACCAAAAAATATTGTGGGCGGGGTTCGGGCTGGCACCCAGGCTATGCATTCTTACTAGTAAGAATTGAATTGTAGAGCTCTCTAATTGTTATTGTTAAGAATGGAATTAGAGAGCTCTGTAAGTGTAATTCCTACTAGTAATAACTGAATTGTAGAGCTCTCTAATTGTAATTGTTACTAGTAAGAATGGAATTGTTGAGCTCTCTAATTGTAATTGTTACTAGTAATAACTGAATTGTAGAGCTCTCTAATTGTTACTAGTAATAACTGAATTGTAGAGCTCTCTAATTGTAATTGTTACTAGTAAGAATTGAATTGTTGAGCTCTCTAATTGAATTCTTACTAGTAAAAATGCAATTACGACGAGTAACGCTGGGTACAATTTAAGCTAAACCGGCTTGCCATAGGCGCCGACTCATAGCACCGTCCATCCGGCGGAGCCACCAACACAACCGACAGATGCAATGTATGGATTGTTCATGAACGACTCATCACTTACGTTACAAATCAAATCAAAACAAAAAGCAGCAAGGAGGCGTCGTATGATCATTTAAACGAGTTTTATGACAAGAGGTGCGTTCCATTCGACAGGGTCCATACGCAGTGTTCACTGCTCCCCTACTCCCCCTGAGCACAGTATATCAGTTGAAGTGGACTTCACGGACAATAACCGCTCATTTGAAACGCCCTGCAAACGTCATCAAAGAAAGTCAACGACGGGGTCGCGCAGATTATGATATAACATAAATATATATAGGACTATATTCATATTTTAATTTTTATTATTATATTATATATTTACAATTATATTGCACTATTTTACAACTACCTAAAATAAAATCACTTTACTTCACAAACTAGCTAAGCTGGCTGCATTCACTGAGGTAAATTATAATCATCAAAAATAGTATATGTAATATTCACAACAATAACCGTTAAAAATACTGTCATTTGTATAACAATGGAGAAATGTATGAACTTACACACATACGTAAACTCCTCCATCGTTAGTTATGACCGTTCTGACTGGTGATGACGTGCGCGAAATGACAGTTGGGCGTTCATCGCTCTCCACTTCCTGTGAAGTAATGTATCGATGTTCCCTTATTCCCTATGCCGTGCGCAGTGCCCTTCGAACTGAACATGTTCGTTCCCTTCGGATTGGAATCTCACTTAAGATGGCGGAATACCCTGTGAAGTCCACTTCGCAGTCCACTTACGGTCAAATGGAACGCACCTAAGGTCAGTGAGGATGGGAAAAATCTGACGCATAGCTTTAGTGTTAAAACTGATAAAATAATTGTCTGTGGTTCTTCTATGTTGGCTGTGGCAATAATTTTGAAAAATAATATCTTGCAGCAACATGGAAAAAAAGAACGAACTAGTTCATTTTTGGAACAGTGAACTTAGTTCAAAATTTTGAGTATATGAACTATGAACTGAACTAGTTCATTTTAAAATTTGTGAACTGAACTTTGAACTAGTTCATGTAGAAAGTGAACTTTCCCAACACTGTTAAGAGGTATATATATACAGCAGATGATCACGCTTTGGGTCAAAGGTGTTGTCAACTCTGGGCTTGTTGTCTTTAGCTCTACTCCTGTTGTTTCCCACTGAAGTCAGGTTCTAATCTTAACCTTTTCATGTCCTTGAACTCCAGTAAACTGAACCAAGATGGCTGATTTCCTTTTAAGGTTCTAGAAGTAGTTGTGTCCCAATGTGAATGCTGCGTCCTTCGAAGGCTGAACCATGTAGCCCTCGTAGGATCTCCTAATTGCGTAAGCAGGTGTTCCTGATCACCACTTTAGCGCCAAGCAACTGCGCAAGAGGACAGCTGCCATCCTGATTATTAATTTGATATAATTGAGTAAACCGCTATTGAGCCAGAATTGGTTATTGTCATTTTTATGTTTTACATTTTACTGGAGGACATGGGGATGTTTCAACCCTGGCGCTGCCGGGTCATGTATTTTTAGCTTAGCCAAGACCATGGCCAGGGGTGCAAGTTCCCTCGTTACCAATAGAGTTCAATGGACATTGCGATGAACTTGCGACCATAGTTGGCCAACGATGCTTTCGGGAAACGCACCCCAGTGTAGTGAAGGCTGTAGTATGCACTGGTTGCTATTATGGTTCTAAATCACTTTAGAGGATTATTTACACCATTAATGTCCAGTAACTAGGAGAGGAGTAAAAAAGCCAGAGTCACGAGTCAAATTCACTCAATGTATTAATTGGTCAAATAAAAGAATGAATTATTTTCTCACAATGTCAACAAAATGTAAATATGTCACAATAAAACAGCGTAGGCCTACGCAAAATAACCAAACAATAAAACAACCTGCTTTGATTCAAAAGCCACAATGATGTTGAGATAAGGTAATGAAGTGGTGTTAATAAGAGTACTCAGTCTTAACAAGTCCCAACAATTATTCCAGAGAAAGTCCACTTAATGGAAGGAGGGTGCAGATATCCTCAGACGTCGATCCTCAGACGCGATGCCATCACACTGGAACTCGAACAGTCGGTTACATGTGAGTAGGTATCTTTGTCTGGTCCTGACAGGGTTAATGTGTAGCTTCGTGTGCTGCGATGTTGAACGATACCGGTTCCAATTCAAAAGCAGTTAAGGGAACTAAATAGTAGTTTCTAGTTTCTAGTTTTTAATATCTCTATAGCAGACATCCCAAGTCTCCCAGAAGTTCTGGGAGTCTCCCGCATAATTGATAGCGGCTCCCTGATGCCGGTGTTACGGATCAACTGGGAATCATTACCCTGATAGCCTGCACACTCCCTATTAAGTCCTATTGTACCGAATTTTGGTTGTAGTACCACCAGAGTTCCACTGGGGGTGATCGCCCATGAGTGCAGAATGAATGGGAGTCTATGGGGCTAGACGGCTAAATTTGTCTCTCACCCGATTGCCGTTGAGAAATCTCAGATTTGATTGTAGGTTTTGCAAGTTCAACATGGGTTATAGGTCGAAAGTTGAATGAACGAGTACTTATGTCCTTTCGATTTCTTACAGGTTGAGTTGTTGTTGCCCATAACACGCTAGCATTCATTCTGCACTCGCCCGCGATCGGGTGAAAGAGACACATTTAGCCGTCTAGCCCCATAGACTCCCATTCAGTATGCACTTGCCCGCGATCACCTCCAGTGGAATTCTGGATACACACTTTTTTGGAGACATTCTTGAACAAATCCTATGCAGCGCTGGCTGCCGATGATTTCCTGTTGAAGCGCGTTGATGTGCGCGGTCTAGCTCTCCTCTGGTCGACGTGCGCGCAGGCGAGCTTTTCCGAGAGAAATGCTCATATAAGGAGTTCCACTCTCATCTATGTCATTAGATCCACGATCGGAAAAAAACAGCCGAAACTTGTACCAACCCGGAAGTACGATTTTCAGCACAGAAATTCTCCGTTATTCGTCCAAAATATTTTTTTTAAACTTTGCCCATGTTTAGCATGAGAATCCATCTCTTTAACACTGTAAACAACTCTGAATACATGAAACACCATTGTACCCCCCCCCCCCCCCCCCCCCCCTTTAAGTGGCAAATACGGAAGCTTCAGCACCAATAAGGAGAGTAAATAAGAAAGCAGAAGGGGGCAGCATTTACATTCAGTATAAATATGAACATCCTTGGATGTAAAACTTGATGAACTCCAGATAATTTCTCACTAGCTCTGCTGATGTTTTGAACACACTATAAAAATAATGGCAATCACTTAGCAATATGTTTTGTGACATAATATTACATTGTCATCTGTTGTGTGGATATGATTGTATGTATGTTTACAGGTTCTGTTACCTTTTGTCCTTTAATTCCTTGACAGTCGCATCCTGATTTCCCACTGCAAACACAACCCTGAGAGGAAAACACAAGGAAAACAACACCATGACTGCATGAAAACATTTACAATAACAATAAGGAGGGACTCTCACTCTTGCTCACTGAGAAGAATAGAAGGCCACCAAAAGCTATAAAAAAAAACAAAAAAAAAACGACTGGTTCTTGGTCCCCCCTGTGCCCCCCCATTTATAAAATCCTGGGATCGCCCCTGCTGGGATCGTACAACACTGTTCATATGTTTGGTATCATTTGAAATGTCTCACTGTAAAGCGTCTTTTTTAGTGTCTAGAAAAGCATGTGTAAAAGTTAATGTATGCGAGTGACAATACGAACTAACTCGTAAAGATGTCTGTGTGTATATTTACACTTTCCTCACGTATTTCATTGTTATATTTAGAAGACATAATCTATGTGCCTTTTAGTCATTATATGGTCTATTTAATATATATATCGCTCACTTCTAGAGCTAAAGCACTCTTTGGGCGCATGCACACTAGTGCAGTTTTCCATATAATGGCAAATTTGTTCCTATTGTACTGTATTAATCATTGTAATTTAATATTCATTGTGGAGATTACTGTTACTATGTTTATTGTGACTACTGTTATTTGTTATTGTTATTTGTACTTATCTATTTTTCTTATATCTTTATTTATAGAAAACCACACACACTTGCAAAGTCAAATGTATTCAGTGTACTGAGTTATGGTGACAATAAATGGGTTATTCCCCATTACCTGATCATATCTGGTAAAAGTCTCTCACTGGACGCTCTGTAGTGGGTCTGTTATCAGCCGGCTAAATCAGCTTCTACTAGCCAACATTTTTACAGTGACTGAGACTCATCCTCAAAGAAGTAAAACCAAAAGGTAATGAAGTTTTTAATAGTTTAGAGATATCTTGCTAACAGAGGATGGGTCTTCCAGGCAAACCCTGTCCTCAAGAGGTCTAAACTCTGGAGACCGTGATAAATGCAAATTCCCATTGTTAGCATGTTTCCATTTGAAAGAGGTTTCTGTCTCGCTCTGAGTATTAGCCTAGTAATAAGCCTAGCCTACATATTTTAAAATTGTATGATATATTGCTGCCACAATAACGACCTTGCTTTCTTCTCTTTCCCATTTTTGTTCTCTGAGGTGGAGCTGTGATGAAATATTGTTCTTGTAAATACTTTCCAGCATTCAGTAATAAAAGTGTACATTCAAAAAGGATTTCAAAATGATTTCAAAACTGTGAATTTTGAATGTCTTCTTGTTTGCCAGCTGATGTACATTTGGATCATATATTTAAAAAGCAAACAACAATCAGTGTAACAATGTTATTCTTAGCATGAAAACACTTGAATTAGCCTGTTGCACTGGGTGAATTAACTTCAGAATTATATTCGTATAGACGGTCAACAGTGATAAGATAAGAGTGGTCCAGACCAACCTTACGAACGTATGACTCACAGAAGGTGTACTTCAGTAAACACGTATTAACGATAAGGTACAGCTTAAGGTAGGCTATAACTTAAGAACGACGAAGCGTTAAGAAGGTTTCGGGAAACGCAGCCCAGGATAGTAAACGGACTGAAATCCAGGCGGAGCAAAGGAGCACACTGATTGAAGTTTTAGAGATCCGACTAAATAGTAATTTCCACCAGCGGCTGAAGTCAACAGGTTAGATGTTTTCAGACACCAGTTCACCCTGTTGACACCATATGAGGAGATGCTGATTCTGGAAGTACAACATCACCAAATCATTTAAACTGTTGCTGTTTTTGTGGTTCAGTTTATGGAAACTACATTCTGTTATATCGCGCGATCACGTGAATTCGCAACAAACCCGGACCTGGTGTGTATTGAAGGACGACGGAGCACGGAGCCGACACGCAGTTGGTGGAAATCCAGGGTAACACATCGGCATTATATCAGAGGCTAATAATGGGTTTTCTGTTTAGAGCAACAACGTGTTAGACCAATCTAAATAGAGTGAGCCTCAACCTCTGATTATTGTATAGCGTTATTATTACTAAGTGTACGTGGGAAACCACGGCATGATTAGCTATATAAGTTACCATTAGAAGAAGTTAAATTGGTCAGGGCCCGGTTCCCCGATAACGCTCACTCTTAGCGCGCTAAGAAGACTCGAAAGATATATCTTACCAAAGTTCTTTATGTGTTCCCCGAACTATACCTTAGGAAGCTGCTTAAGATATACCTTCTTACGTGCAGCGTTACCCGGTGCTGTCCGTGGCGATGCTGATGAATTGGTTGAAATCGATGGCTCGAGAATCAATTATTCTCTAGTGCAGGGGCTGTTTATGTGAGAAAGCGGTGTTCTTTATATAATAAGAAGCACTTCAGAAATAGTTGAAATTGCATTTATTAGGACTCATGGGATATTATAAAAAATAATCCAAACTATAATAGCCTATAATAGCCTAGCCTACATATTTTAAAATTGTAACATTGCTGCCATAATAACCATTTCAAATTTGTACGTGCTTTCTTCTCTTTCCCATTTTTGTTCGCTGAGGTGGAGCTGCGATGAAATATTGTTCTTGTGTAAATACTTTCCAGCATTTCAGTAATAAAAGTTTACATCTTGTGTACGGTGCTCGGCAGTGATCAAAAAGGATTTAAACCGTGAATTTTGAATCTCTTGTAAACTCAGAGATGTGGATTCAGACGGCAATTAAATTACCACACGACCTGTTTGTCAAAAAACAGTAGGTACTAATTTGGCCAGGGATTTTTACGTGGGTTGGGTGAGAAAAACACTGATATTATGGATTCGGACGGCACTAAAATCACCGACTTACCCCTGTAAATGTTTAAAATACCGGACGAGCCCATGAGAAACAATATTAGCGTCCGAATAGGACTTAACTGACAGTAGCCTATGCTTTCACTGGCCTTTAAAAGCGCTCTTTAATTAAATTAATAATATTGTATAATAATATAATTAAAAATCTAACAACAATCAGTGTAATGACAATTTTATTCTTTGCATGAAAACACTTGAATTAGCCTAATTTAATACTGTCTGGGTGTATTAAAACTTCAGAATTATATTCGTATAGACCTGCAACAGTGATAAGGTAAAGCAAAGAGTGGTCCAGACCAACCTTACGAAAGTGTGACTTACAGAAGATATACTTAGTGTACAAACGTGTCGGGAATCGTGCCATAACGTTAAGAGAGAGGTTAAGGAATAGGTTAAGAACTACTTAGCGATAAGAACGTTTTGGGGAAACAGGCCCAGCTTATTTCTATTGTAATGGTTGTGACCTCTGGTTAGATATAGGCTAATCTTACCTTAATTACGTGTATTCAGATCTATGGGGACTACATAATAAACTTTTAGAAATTAACAAGCATGGTGCGGTTATCTAAAAAGTAGCCTAGTAGTCAATCGCCTCTGTCTAATGACTAAAGGCGGGCATACACTGCGATGTCTGTGCGATTTCAGCAAGGTTACCTACTCACACTGAACGAGACGATCGCATGCGATGGAAAGCCAAAGCTCAGGATTTATGTGCTCACACTATACGGTCCGAACGTCGAGCTGCGTCTTCACTGCTCACACTATACGTGTGAAATATGTGTGTGAAACCCCCGTGCCGGGTTGCGCTTATAGACAATATCATGTATATTGTCAAAACAAGCATCAGCTATCAATATCAAGATTTAGCATTTCCAATTTATATATTAAATTATTATTATTATTATTATTTTATTATTATTAATATTATTAGGGAATGCCTATAAATTAAATTGATAGGCTATTATAATTAATTTGCCGCGCAATAATTTCATCACCACATAATCAACGCGCTGTGAGGATAATAAAATATTAGAAGCTTATCCTCATTGAAAATTGTCTAAAACATTTAAGTCGATTACAATGAATTATAGGCAAATAATTAATTATTAACAGTCTAGGCTATGTCCGAACACTGCAATATTTAGTCATAAATGAAAATTAAAAGCAGCTTTATTTTAAAAACATTGTTTAACAAATTAATAAAAAAGGCGGTGTAACTATACATCGCAGGTGTTGGAAGACGTGGGTAATGGTAAATCCATTTTGCAACACGAACTGGACGTACTGTAAGCAACAGTAATTTGTAGCTAGTTTGAACTACAGAAAATAAAGATCTCCCTCTTTTCGGTTTTTTTTAGGGGTTTTTTTCTGCTACAGATGAAATGGTTAAACTTCTGTTTTGGCGCAGGCGCAGTGAGGGAAAACCACTGAGTTTTGGGGCGATCGGTTCGTAGCTCTGCCTCAAGCCCTCAACTGTGCGATATAGTCACGAGGAGTGACCAAAGTTTCTGACATGCCAGAAATTTATCCGACCATCCGATTGCCGGTCGGGAGAGGTTAATCGCCTCTCGTTTCCCCCTGTACAACAAACGACGCACGACAAAGCAAAAAATCGGCCCGACCCGAAAAAGAGTCGCACGAGTCAGAATTCGGCTCAAAATCGGACGAAAATCGCACAGTGTATGTCCGCCTTAAGACTGACGAGTTTGTGGTTATGAGATCGTATACCCGGCCGGTGCGAGACTCAAGTGTTATAATCCGGATGAACGGGGGTAATTTCAATAATGAGTTAAATAGAATAATGAAACGTTCAGCTAAATTTAATGATTAACAAACATCAGTTAAACCTTTTTCATTTTTGGAGTCAGATGAAATGAAGTAAGTAAATGAATTTGCTATACGCTGAAAGGTAACGCGCAGAAACCTTCACTGGCTTATCGGAAACTGTCGTTGGATGGATTGGGCGGCTCTTACAAAGTCATGAGAAGTTCAGTATGCAACATCTGAACTGATATATGACTATTATTCAATGCTTTATAATCTGTGTGGTTTATGTGGTTGGTTAAGTGTCTCTGCATTGAGCTGAAACCTTAGTTTGATCGACACCTTTACGAACGACAGACACAATGGAGAAAGTCATGTTCTTCTGTGTATTTCCTTATTGGATTATGCAAATCACATACAGGTAAACATTCTATTTCAAACATTCATGGAATTAACATATCAATCTTAAACTAGAAAAATGCATTTCCGGAGGAACTGTGAAGTGTGCTTGCTCGGGTGCAGTTCACTAACGTTAGCAGGTAGTGGATAAGGGTGCGTTGAAGTTTGCTTGATCTGAGAATTTCAACAATAGTAATTTTTTCAAGATTGTGCAAAAAGGTGAAAAGTTATGTGCATTAAGAGACATGTCTGCAATGTAGACTAGTGCCAATGGCATTGTTTATGTGGCTTGGTTGTTGACAAACCTAGTAAAAACGAATGCAGTCTATACAAACTCTTGGCATGGCAGCTCTGTGAAATGTAATACAACAGTGCCACCTACTGTCTAAATGCATTAACATTAAAAGTGTGAGGTGAAACTCTTTTGCATAGACATAGGTAAATGGGTTTGTCAATTAGCCTGAAAAAATAAATAAAAAAAATAAATAAGATCTTGAGCATCCTCACATTGGAGTCCCGAGTTCATGTACAAAGTTTGGTTTCGATACGTGACAGAGTTCCTGAGATATGGACGACTTCCTGTTTGGCGACTACGCCGCTGATTTTGTTTGGCTGTGACGGGCAAACACTTCTGAAAATCAAAAATCTTTCTAGTAACTTTTGTGAGGCTTGGTCCAAGGATCATGTACGTCCAGTTTCGTGAAGTTCAGACCAAATTTGTGACCTGTGAAACTTTAGTTTAGCTTTCTGTTCAATCCAATATTGCGGACAAACGACATGGACTCGTGATGTCATCTTCGCGAGCAACTTACAGTACAAACGGTGTCTCTGTCTCAAAGGGCCTAGGCGCAGGAGCTGGCCAAAATGTATCTCCCGGGAATAATAATAATAAGAAGAAGAAAACTTAAGAAGAACAATAAGTGTGCTGCTTTCAGCAAGCACACTTAATTAAATCATCTATTGCATTTTATTTATTTTGTATTAAAAAGCAATGATACATCGCCACTTTTAAATGTAAAATGAAAATCTATTTTTTAAATTTGAATTCATAGGACACCTTTCAGCAATAAAATGTTTAATCATGTTTTCATTTTCATTTAGAGTTGCAGAATATACATTCTCATATGCTGTCTTTAATCTATTGTCAACTCCACATTAAAACTTCTATATGAATGATTCACTGTATTCTATTATAAGTTGATTCAGCAGTCAGAGAAGAAACTCAGAGTCCAGCTGTGTGTCCATGAAGAGTGACCGTTCTGGACAAACCAGTGAAATCAGCTGATCTGAGGTACATCGTTAATACATTTTTATTAGCATTTACAATCACCTGCACCAGCAATTTATAAAACAGAGGCGGAGTTTACCCGAGTCAGGAGAAGGAAGGGTTGCCACCTTTGAGGGTTGAGACAAGATAAGGGATGTTTTGCCTGAAGAAGACCCAGCATGGTCGAAACGTTGCATTTTTTATTAAATATGGGAGCAAAGAGCAGTGTTGCGGACATCACATTTTTTTCACTTTATTAGTTCCTTTTGTCCTGCACCTGCCAGAAGGTGGGATGTGCACACAATTACTTTTTTTAAAGATAAGGGACACACACGAACCCCATTTTATTTATAACAATATAAAAATGCATCAAGGGCTTGGAACTGACATGCCTGGATGACATGGTTCAGGGGGACACTATCGCTCGACTGCACTGTCTCTATGTCGTGTTCAGAACACCTCAGTTTCACATGAGAAAAGAGCAGATATTACACACTTTATACACATATTCTCACATTACTTACAATCCCATGTGATTGATATTAGATATTTTAGATAAACTATTTTCTTGAGCTAGCATGAAAACTATATCCAGCGATTAAAAAAGACTTCTTCACAAACGTGTGTGTTTTTCATCTGCAGATCTTTCCAGTAAAGAAGAGCAGAAAAGGGCTCTGCTAATATTTTCTCCAGGATCTGAGCAGCTTTGACACTAGATGATGAATCCATCACCATCTGAGACCGATATGAGCTAAAACCTGCTGTGCCAAATCTAAATGAAAGCATGCGTGTATTTTGCACAGTTCTGATCTCAGACCTAGAGGCTGTTTAACAGTAATCTAGCACCATCTTTACCCATGAAGCTCTTTAGAGATCAGATGCTGGACTACAGTATTACTGATCATAATATTAACATTTTACTTGAAATGAGTAAATAATATAATCTCTGGATTCAAAATAGTCTTATTTGTGCATAATTAATATTCATGAGATCTCATCAAGCCCTCAAATGATTACTCTCTCTCTCTCTCTGTCTCTCTCTCTCTCTTTCTCTCTCTCTCTGTCTCTCTCTCTCTATAAACTGGTTTGGCAACTTTTGCCTCCAGAAGTGAAAGTATTTTCAGAGTTTTTCTGTGTGCCATTTTACACCAGGACGTAATACGATTCTTTACCTCAGAAAAACCGAGCATCAGAGTGTTTAATAGTAGCCTAATGTTTCTAGTTTCCTCTACAGGAATTGACGTTGTGGGGAAACATTTGATGAGAAACCATGAACATGTCGGGAACCAGTAACCCAACAGTGTAATCCAGGTGAGTGAACATTAGTCAGGTGAGCTGATTTACTTCCTCATTAACTTCACAAACCAGGAAATACTTTCTTGAAGTATTTAAAAACATAAACATGAAGAACTTAAAGAAACATTCATTTCTTAATCTTATTGATGTTTTGGGTGGGGTTGGACATAAAGGTAAAAATGTAAAAAATGACATTAATTATCAGTACCGATTGGGGAATCATCACAACTTTCTACAAGCCACAACTAAAAAATAAGGTGACTGACAAATTACGTGTAATTTACATATTTGTATTACTAAAAAATTATAAGTACGGTAGATGAGGGAGGTTGTACATTTTTACTTTACCGTTGAAAATGTTTATGTCTCATATTTTGTTATATTTTCTATAATTTCTGAATAAATAAATGTGAGCTTGACATTGTGAAGTATAAAGAGTGCTGTTGTTAAACCTCTTCACTCACAGGAGAGAGGAACATCAGACGCTGTGGGTCGAAACAATAGTTATTGAAAATCAGGGACATCAATTTAAATTTTTGACATGTCTTTATTTTGTTAATCAAATTCACTGAAATATATACTTTAAGAAACTCACCCCATTTCTTATTTATTCATTTAATTATATTCATTTAAATTTTTTACAATATTTGAGGCTTCAGTGGAAGAACATTAAACTCTAGTGTTACAAACTTCCCAGTCTGTTCAGCCGAGATATTTCTGTTTTAAACACACAGATGAAATACTGGTGCAAACGCTACAGATCTGACTGAAGAAGAGAATCTGCTGATTCAGATGATACCAATTCTGATCATTCATTTACATGATTGAATATCACATTAAATGTTGATAATTATTGATTAGAAATCAGAAATCTAAATGGTTTTGTCTCCATAAACACGCTGAAGAAAATGTCAAATGAAATGTATTGTATTTGAGTGTGTGTGAATGAGTGTTTCTGATCTCTTACTTGAGCAGCTTCATGAAGACTGAATGAATCATGGACGACACACACACATTCAGACATGGAGATTCTTCTCCAGGATTCAGGTACTTCAATCTTCATATGATCTTAATGTTATAGAAGACTCATTTTCTGCACATAACAGGGTGTTGTGTGTGTTTGCCAGGGTTGGTGTAGTGATCTGTTGTCTCTATCATATTCTGGTGCCGGGATATACAGTAGTTGGAGCCACTCAGGGTCTTTAAACACTGTCCAAAGACACACAGATACAGTAGACAGCTAGATGATATATGACATTATCCTTGGACAGTCTCATCACTCTTCAACACACTGTCTTAATAGACAACCTTCTCATGTGGGATTCATTTTCATGTTAAATCAGCCAAGTTGATTCTTGTCTCGATTCTATTAAAGTCATTTAAGGGTGAAAGATTATGTGTATGGCATAATTTGGCAATATCCACTTATTATCAAAACTCACACTATTATAAAGCGCTGCAATAGCAGGAGTCGAGCACAGGATCAGGTCTCCTCTCACAGCTGATCCAGAGCTTCAGTCCTGATGTTTGACGGACAGACAGAGAACTTTGAAAAGCGCTGAGCTTGATTAAGTAACTGTATTTGTAATTAGTTACTTTCCGCCTCTAGATATAGTTGGTGCCCTGAGGGTCTCGTCTCACACACGGTCTTTATACACTTTCCTATTAAAAGAGCACACATCTATGTCAATAAACAGATGAAATGATCCTGCACTGTAATCACTCTTCAACATTTTCTGAAGCTTTTCTGCATCTGGATGTAAAAAAAAATATAAATCAAACCCACCGGAGTCCAGCTGTGTGTCCATGAGGAGTGACGCGTCTATGGTGCGGCCAATAACATTTAAAGGAAAACACACATCAACAGATCTGAGGTACAACATGTCATAGATAGATAGATAGATAGATAGATAGATAGATAGATAGATAGATAGATAGATAGATAGATAGATAGATTGATTTACTAGCCTAGAAATCTAGACACACCCTAGCGGCAGCAAAATTTATTTTGCAGCCAGGGTAGTCTAGCAACTCTCTGTTGACTTTCGGAGCTGTAAAAACCTAAATTGGGTCAGGCCAATCACATCGTGTATAGAGTAGGCGGGGCGGGCTTAACATAATGACGACAGAGTTGCGACTAGAGTTGGGAATCGTAAGAAATTTTCCGGTTCCACCAAACGATTCCAGTTCCGGTTCCGGTTCCCATTCATTAAAAAAATATTAAAACAACTAATAAAAAAATAGTAGTAAGGGAAAATGAGTTTAACAGACTGGTAATGTCAACAAATTCAACATATTATTAAGCAATTGTTATCTTTTATCTTTTACTTGTTAGTTTAGATCGTATTTAGATATAAAATATATGACAATAAGGGCGTGGTTAACTTTGAGTGACAGCTTGATTGACAGCTGACAAGGCAGCGCCACGGAGAATGACAACAAGAAGCGCCATTTTTTAATACAGTTGACATATAATACTACTGTTTACGTATCATGAAATGTAGTTTTAAGAGTTTTTCAGGCGAGAATGTAGTTGTTTAAAGCTCAAATCTGTGGTTTATTTAAAGATTTATGAAAATTTTATCCAGTTGATCCAGCGATGACCGGGCGCTCGGCGTTCATGTACCCCACCTGGAGCAGTCTTTCATCGGCTTGACGTTATGAGGTTTGCCGCCAATGCCGCGGACTCTGGCGTCTCTTTAGTGGTTAAACATGAGATATTGTGTATATCTATATCGTCTTGTGTATATCTAATGGGCGATTTTTGGTCTCGTGAATCTAAATTTTTTTCCCTGGGCAATCGTTTTGGCTGAGGGGAAGTTTCATAACTTTATAAGCTATTATAACTTTACCGATGTATAGACTATAGAGCGCTGACTTTGTATGTTTGACTGAATTGTTTGCTTTATTTGTATAGCTTCTTATACCTTTTACGTATACTTTTATAATGGCTAATATTGATAAAACTGAAATTTAACAAAAAGAGACTGGGTTGAGTTTTGTCATTTTAAATTATAATACAACGAAGATGATCTGTAATGTTGTTTACTGCAAAATCTGTTGTTTAGTACAAATGCACATATTGCCTGGACCATAAAATGTGTAATATATTTAAAATGAAAAGAGGCAGGTTTGTGTTTTATATTTTGTTTTTTCATAAATAGGCAAACGTTATGTGCAGTTGAATATAATCAATATGCGTTGCCTGAACCACATTTGTGTGGCTATAATGTTTAAGATTTCTTTAAATGAAAACGAAAAGAGTTCGTATGGTGTTTTATTACATATTTCGTTGCCTAAAATATACACAGAGATAACCGAAGTAGCAGAGCGAGCTGAGTGACGCGCGCTGCGTTAGAAGGTGGGCGGGGTTAGGATTTCCCAAGATTTTCCAAGATGGCGCCGCCCATACCCCCCATAAACGGCTTCAAACCCGTTCTTCAGAAAGTCTATGGGTGACGTCACAGACGCTTTGTCCATATTTTTTACAGTCTATGCCTACGACGCATTATCACACGCGCAACAACTTAAAAGATTTGAACGACACGTTTAATTCATCTATCTGTAAATATTGATATTGATTAAACTTGCTCATTTTGAAGAAACTGCTGCCCATTTATTTTGTGAATACATTTAGGGTTGATTAAAGTTCTTATATTTAACCCTACTAATGTGACCCACCGTTTTATCCTTACAATATTATTTATTTTTATTACGAAATCCCAAAATGGTCATCTCTTGAATGTTGTTAATTTCTTTATTTTATATCCAAACATTTTTATCCACAAGCAAAAGTGGCTAACTGCTTTATGTTTTCCTCTTTTTCTTGTTGAATTTAACTCTCGTTTCATCCCTCAGGCCTAGGCCTATAAATATATATATTTTTTTAAATGCATTTTTAAATGTATTATAATGAATTATAATGAATTATTTAAGAAAAAATATATTAAAATATTCAACCTTGTACTAGGTTATTTTTTCCTGTGTAAAAAATCTCATATTATGTATGCAAACCCATGATATATATATATAACACTTTATATATGTATTATATATGTACATACAGTGAAGATAATGCAGGCAACATGTATAATAAAACATTTTATATGTTTTAAATATATAAAATAAAATGACAATCTTTTTTGTTAAATGGCAGTTTTAATGATCAATAATAAAATTAAGTATGTGTTCTGAGTTTTCTGAGTTTGTCATACCACCGAAAAATGTGTTATTAGCCACCCAGCCCAATTTCAATGATTAAAAAAGCCGCCAAGTAAATAAAATAAGCTATCAAAATCTCGAAAAAATGACCAGTAGTCTCAACATTATGAAGCTGCAGACTCGGAGCCTGCATCTACAGTCCCGCACCCAGAGTCCCGCATTCTCAGACCCCTCATTTTTCGAGACAGCGCCTCCTGCTGTTCGGAAAATCGTATAACACCCTTATCCAAATGCCATTGAAAACAATAGGATGCAATACGGTCTCGTTTTATTTAAAGTTATCCAAATAAATATTTGTGTTCCCTGCTTAATGCATGTGCCAAAAAAAACTCATTGTGTTCTCTGACTAACAAATTACCCAGTAGTTATTTTTTGAGCGAGGGTGTAATTGAAAGAAAATTACTGATGGAAGGGATACAATTACTATGGAAGCTTGACTCCGCCACTGAATAATAAATAAATAATAATAATTGCGACTTTTTATCTCACAATTCTGATTTTTTTTTCTCACAATTGCAATATATCAAGTCAGAGTTGTGACTTTTTCTCAGAATTGCGAGATATAAAGTCGCAATTCTGAGAAATAAAGTTGCAATTGCATATTGAATATCTTCTGAAAAATATTATGTGATATTATACTGTATTGCTACAATGTTTTTTTAAAATTCAAATTCCAATTTTTCTTTCAGTTCAATAATGGTCTAATTAACATTATACCATTCTAACATTACAAAACCTGTTTTTTGATTTTTTGAATGCAAAGCAAAACTCAAATAAGAATAGACAAAACACCAATAATAAACAATTCTGTACTTTATTTAACGATCACCTAAGCATCATCTTGCTGTAAACAGGACAAAGGAAAGAAAAAAGGAAAGAATTGTGTTAGTGACTTTACTTTTCGTCTTCAGTTGCATAAAAAAAAAAAACTCATTTATAAGTCGCTTTGGATAAAAGCGTCTGCTAAATGAATAAATGTAAAATGTAAATGCATAAGGTAAAATAATTTCTGGTAGGCGAATGTTCCTTCTTTTTGCAATAGCTCTGTCAAATTCCTCGACTTCACTAAAATAAAAGATGAATGCCATTGTCAAAAATATTGTGTAATAATAAATAATATTTTTTCTGCAAATGCAAATTACAAGCATATCTAGGGTGATAAGTAGGGCCACGGAGGAAATGGCCGGCAACAACTTCATATCAGTTAAATTAATATTGATTCATTTTAATACTACGTTTTATAATAACTAATTTAAGTAGTCTACATAAATTATATAAAGTAAAATAATTACTCCGGCATTAATTAATTCAACTTAATAGTTTTAGGAAAAAAGGTCTGGTAATTAAAAAAAAAAGGTAAAATGGTGAATCTGATTAAATAATTAATGATGACATTCTTTGATATTAACACACTTAATGTATTTAATTGGTCTACTTTAATGTCAACTAATTTTAATCAAATTTTTACAATGGCTTGTAAGTCCAAGGTTAAAGGCTAACGTAAGCTATCAAAATATTTTCTGGGAAAAAAGGCGAAAAAACATACATTAACGGCTCAAATTTTGTTACAAACTACTTTACAAATATTAAATGGACTATTCATATGTTGGTGTATCGATGAGCTATAAAGTAGTTTGATTAAAAAAGAAACCGAATGAGGTAGCCTATGATTCGCTAAATAAAATTGACGATACTCACGTTTCGGCTTAAGTTCTTCACATGTTTATCCGATCTAATTTGATAGGAGGCGCTGTCTCGAAAAACGAGGGGTCTGAGAATGCGGGACTCTGGGTGCGGGACTGTAGATGCAGCAGGCTCCGAGTCTGCAGCTTCATACTACTCAGTAGTCTCAGCTCTCAAACGCTGGGGGCGTGTCCGCTGGCTGCGCTGAAACCACGCCCACTCGCGGGAAAATATCATGTACACAAAATGTTCTAAGATATATTTAACGTTTCAGTACACATTATTTCATGTTATAAAGTTATATACATCATAAAAGCTCATATTACTTACCTTTCACAATCAGGCTGTCGCTGATGTCCGTTGACTGTCTGTCACTGACTGGTCCGTTAATATTTGAACCATCGAAGCGCGAACGTATTTAACCCAACGGTTAGGTTATCACTAAAAATAACCCAACGGCATAAACAAATAACCCAACAAATTTTAAAGATAACCCAACATAATGACCCAACATGCATACACCAACGGTTGGGTTAAAAAAATAACCCAACGTTTTTAAGCGTCACTCAGCTCGCTCTGGCTACTCCGGTTATCTCTTTATATTTAGGCTACAAATAAAACAAAATATGTTATAAACCACCTTTGCCTCTTTTCATTTTCATTTAAAAAAAACTTTAACATAATGGCCACACAAATGTGGTTCAGGCAACGCAATTGATTATCTTAACTGCATATTTACAACAACACGAAATATAAAGCACAACCCTGACTCTTTGTTTTCATTTTAAAAATATGATGAATAAAAACATTATAATATTGATCATTAAAACGAACATTTAGCAAAAAGAGACAGGGTTGTGTCATATATGTATATACAGTGAAGAGAATGTAGGCAACATGTAGGCTATAATAAAATATTTTATGTTTTAAATATATAAAATAAAATGACATAACCTTTTTTTTGTTTGATGTCAGTTTTAATGATCAATATAAGTAGCCTAAAAGGTATAAGAAGCTATACAATAATAAAGCAAACGATTCAGTCAAACATAAGTCAGCTCTCTAGGCTACATCGTTAAAGTTAAATAGACTAACGTTAAATAGAGTTATGAAACTTCACTTTGTCCTCAGCTAAAACGTTTTGCCAGGGAACAAATTATACATTAATGAGACAAATAAAATAAATAAATCGCCTGTTGGATATACAGAAGACGATTTATATCTCATGTTAAACCACTAGACTAGAGACATCCGAGCCAGCGGCAAGTCAGCAGCAGTAGCCGAGGAAATTCATGACACAATTATAGCAGTATTTTTAAATTACGCGGGGTTTCTCCTCTGCTATTGACGCTTGCTGGTTGGTGTGCGATGCATTCTGGGATACCTGGCTGTCTCGAGTTCGCACAAGTCACC
Organism: Rutilus rutilus; assembly: GCA_021464565.1. Lineage (NCBI taxonomy): Eukaryota > Metazoa > Chordata > Actinopteri > Cypriniformes > Leuciscidae > Rutilus > Rutilus rutilus. The sequence continues at coordinate 1,974,859 of JAJAQA010000013.1, forward strand.
TCTCGATGCATCCTCGGTAAAAGGGGCGGATCAAGAACACATCCGGGGATTTGAACTGGACTTGGCTAGATGTGAACTTTGAATTGGAACAGTACTAGGGCAGCGACTGATGACGTTTCACAAGTCCACAAGAACACAAGTACAGACAAGTTCGCATATTGAGAAACGGCTATAGTAACTCGTGATTGAGCGACTCCGTGCGTCATCAAGTAGGGGCCCAATCAAGCTCAGGGGGTCGCAGTGCGTCATCAATCCCCCGTTTTAGCCCCGCCCAAAAAATCCGGCTCACAGCAAGGCCAGGGTGAAAAACTGTTAAACGCTCTAACTCCACAATTTAGTACTTCACAGTTCTCAGTCTTTGTAACATGTTTTAGCAATACATTTCTAGCACTTATAATGTGTTTAGAATTTTTTTGTAGAATTGCCTTTACAGGGACTTTAAGTATCATTAATATTAAAAATTAATATTACCCCAGAATGAATTGCATTGATATCCCACCCCAAAACATACAATAATAACAACAACGATAAATGCTGACCAATGCTTAATTATATTACTTTTTACTGAAAATAGTAGTAAAAAGTATATAGTGAACATATCTACATTTCCATTCAAACAATTAAATAAAGCATTAATTAAATAATTATATTGTATTTACTGACAACAATGAGAAATATTAATAAATTAGTAAAAGAATGAATGAAAGTCACCATCACACAATAAACAAATGCATATACAAGTCAACACATGAAACAAAGCTTTATTCAAACTACAATCATGTATGTAGGCTGAAGGCGCTGAGGTTGTTGCGTGTTGTGTTGTGCTTCACAATCTGAGGCAATAAGGGCAGGTGGAGTGATGGAGGGACTCGTAAGGGCAGGTGGAGTGATGGAGGGACTCGTAAGGGCTGGTCTCGTAAGGGCAGGTGGAGTGATGGAGGGTCTCGTAAGGGCTGGTCTCGTAAGGGCAGGTGGAGTGATGGAGGGACTCGTAAGGGCAGGAGGAGTGATGGAGGGTCTCGTAAGGGCAGGAGGAGTGATGGAGGGTCTCGTAAGGGCAGGAGGAGCGATGGAGGGTCTCGTAAGGGCAGGTGGAGCGATGGAGGGTCTCGTAAGGGCAGGTGGAGCGATGGAGGGTCTCGTAAGGGCAGGTGGAGCGATGGAGGGTCTCGTAAGGGCAGGTGGAGCGATGGAGGGTCTCGTAAGGGCAGGAGGAGTGATGGAGGGGGAGCGATGGAGGGTCTCGTAAGGGCAGGTGGAGTGATGGAGGGTCTCGTAAGGGCAGGTGGAGCGATGGAGGGGGAGCGATGGAGGGTCTCGTAAGGGCAGGTGGAGTGATGGAGGGTCTCGTAAGGGCAGGTGGAGCGATGGAGGGTCTCGTAAGGGCAGGTGGAGTGATGGAGGGTCTCGTAAGGGCAGGTGGAGTGATGGAGGGTCTCGTAAGGGCAGGTGGAGTGATGGAGGGTCTCGTAAGGGCAGGTGGAGCGATGGAGGGTCTCGTAAGGGCAGGAGGAGTGATGGAGGGGGAGCGATGGAGGGTCTCGTAAGGGCAGGAGGAGTGATGGAGGGGGAGTGATGGAGGGTCTCGTAAGGGCAGGAGGAGTGATGGAGGGGGAGCGATGGAGGGTCTCGTAAGGGCAGGAGGAGTGATGGAGGGGGAGTGATGGAGGGTCTCGTAAGGGCAGGTGGAGCGATGGAGGGGGAGCGATGGAGGGTCTCGTAAGGGCAGGTGGAGTGATGGAGGGGGAGCGATGGAGGGTCTCGTAAGGGCAGGTGGAGTGATGGAGGGTCTCGTAAGGGCAGGTGGAGCGATGGAGGGTCTCGTAAGGGCAGGAGGAGTGATGGAGGGGGAGCGATGGAGGGTCTCGTAAGGGCAGGAGGAGTGATGGAGGGTCTCGTAAGGGCAGGTGGAGCGATGGAGGGTCTCGTAAGGGCAGGTGGAGCGATGGAGGGTCTCGTGAGGGCAGGTGGAGCGATGGAGGGTCTCGTGAGGGCTGATGGAGCGATGGAGGGTCTCGTAAGGGCAGGTGGAGCGATGGAGGGTCTCGTGAGGGCTGATGGAGCGATGGAGGGTCTCGTAAGGGCAGGTGGAGCGATGGAGGGTCTCGTAAGGGCAGGAGGAGTGATGGAGGGTCTCGTAAGGGCAGGTGGAGTGATGGAGGGTCTCGTAAGGGCTGGTGGAGTGATGGAGGGTCTCGTAAGGGCTGGTGGAGTGATGGAGGGTCTCGTAAGGGCAGGAGGAGTGATGGAGGGTCTCGTAAGGGCAGGAGGAGTGATGGAGGGTCTCGTAAGGGCAGGAGGAGTGATGGAGGGTCTCGTAAGGGCAGGTGGAGTGATGGAGGGTCTCATGAGGGCTGATGGAGTGATGGAGGGTCTCGTAAGGGCAGGAGGAGTGATGGAGGGTCTCGTAAGGGCAGGTGGAGTGATGGAGGGTCTCATGAGGGCTGATGGAGTGATGGAGGGTCTCGTAAGGGCAGGAGGAGTGATGGAGGGTCTCGTAAGGGCAGGAGGAGTGATGGAGGGTCTCGTAAGGGCAGGTGGAGTGATGGAGGGTCTCATGAGGGCTGATGGAGTGATGGAGGGTCTCGTAAGGGCAGGTGGAGTGATGGAGGGTCTCGTAAGGGCAAGTGGAGTGATGGAGGGTCTCATGAGGGCAGGAGGAGTGATGGAGGGTCTCGTAAGGGCAGGTGGAGTGATGGAGGGTCTCATGAGGGCTGATGGAGTGATGGAGGGTCTCGTAAGGGCAGGAGGAGTGATGGAGGGTCTCGTAAGGGCAGGAGGAGTGATGGAGGGTCTCGTAAGGGCAGGTGGAGTGATGGAGGGTCTCATGAGGGCTGATGGAGTGATGGAGGGTCTCGTAAGGGCAGGAGGAGTGATGGAGGGTCTCGTAAGGGCAGGAGGAGTGATGGAGGGTCTCGTAAGGGCAGGTGGAGTGATGGAGGGTCTCGTAAGGGCAGGAGGAGTGATGGAGGGTCTCGTAAGGGCAGGAGGAGTGATGGAGGGTCTCGTAAGGGCAGGTGGAGTGATGGAGGGTCTCATGAGGGCTGATGGAGTGATGGAGGGTCTCGTAAGGGCAGGTGGAGTGATGGAGGGTCTCGTAAGGGCAGGTGGAGTGATGGAGGGTCTCGTAAGGGCAGGTGGAGTGATGGAGGGTCTCATGAGGGCTGATGGAGTGATGGAGGGTCTCGTAAGGGCAGGAGGAGTGATGGAGGGTCTCGTAAGGGCAGGAGGAGTGATGGAGGGTCTCGTAAGGGCAGGTGGAGTGATGGAGGGTCTCATGAGGGCTGATGGAGTGATGGAGGGTCTCGTAAGGGCAGGTGGAGTGATGGAGGGTCTCGTAAGGGCAGGTGGAGTGATGGAGGGTCTCGTAAGGGCAGGTGGAGTGATGGAGGGTCTCATGAGGGCTGATGGAGTGATGGAGGGTCTCGTAAGGGCAGGTGGAGTGATGGAGGGTCTCGTAAGGGCAGGTGGAGTGATGGAGGGTCTCGTAAGGGCAGGAGGAGTGATGGAGGGTCTCGTAAGGGCAGGAGGAGTGATGGAGGGTCTCGTAAGGGCAGGTGGAGTGATGGAGGGTCTCGTAAGGGCAAGTGGAGTGATGGAGGGTCTCGTCCATGGCACCATCTCCAGGATTCAGCTCTGGGCTCCTCATCCTCAGCACTCACACCAGCCTGCTGACATTTCAGATTCTACAAAATGCACAAACATAACACAAAAGCAGTCATTTTAACCACACAATGTCATATGATTTCAGTATTATTTAGAAGACAAAACCACTTTTTTTCACAAACGCCGCCATCATCTTCCCTTGCAGGTCCTGCTCCAGATTACAAATTAAACTCACTCATACTGTCATAAATTACTAAAACGTCATCCGAATTTGACAAATAATAAATGTTCGGTAACGCTTTAGATTACAGCCCGGAAAGTACTGCGTAATTAAAATGAAAGTACAGTGTAACTTTCGGTAATTACAGTGTACCTATAAAGTACTTACGTGTAAGTATAGGGGAACAATATGTAAAGTCTTGGGAATAAAGGGGTAACAACCAGGAAAATACTGCGTTATTAAAACGAAATTACAGTGTAACTTTCGGTAATTACAGTGTACCTATAAAGTGCGTACGTGTAAGTATAGGGGAATAATATGTAAAGTTTTGGGAATAAAGGGGTAACAACCAGGAAAATAACAAATTATTTAGGCAAATTATTTAGACTGTAAGTATTCCATGTAGTAACAGGGTAAGTATGACATTGCGGGCTGTAAATTAAAGTGGTGCTTCTTACCTTCTTGTTCCGTGTAGTTACAGGGTAAGTATGACATTGCGGGCTGTAAATTAAAGTGGTGTTTCTTACCCTCTTGTTTCATGTAGTTACAGGGTAAGTTTGACATTGCGGGCTGTAAATTAAAGTGGTGTTTCTTACCCTCTTGTTTCATGTAGTTACAGGGTAAGTATGACATTGCGGGCTGTAAATTAAAGTGGTGTTTCTTACCCTCTTGTTTCATGTAGTTACAGGGTAAGTATGACATTGCGGGCTGTAAATTAAAGTGGCGTTTCTTACCCTCTTATTCCATGTAGTTACAGGGTAAGTATGACATTGCGGGCTGTAAATTAAAGTGGCGTTTCTTACCCTCTTATTCCATGTAGTTACAGGGTAAGTATGACATTGCGGGCTGTAAATTAAAGTGGTGTTTCTTACCCTCTTGTTTCATGTAGTTACAGGGTAAGTTTGACATTGCGGGCTGTAAATTAAAGTGGTGCTTCTTACCCTCTTGTTTCATGTAGTTACAGGGTAAGTACAATAAAAAACACATGTACACACACAATCTGACATCACTTGGAAAACCTTTATTTGAAAAACAACTTATTTCAAAACAGATTTACAACATATTACACTTCTTATTTATTTAATTTATTTAATTTATTATAATTTTTTTAAATCAACTTTTCATTTCAAATTCTAAAGTCCTGACAGAAAGTAGCATGTTTTGTCCTTTTTTGTTTCTCTTGCATGGCTTCCTCCTCCTCTTGGTCCTCCTCTTTTTCTATCGTTCCACTGATTATTAGCCTAATCTTAAGGAGTCTTTTTCTATTCTGTATTATGTATTAAAAGAAAATACAGTACACCCAGAAATGTTCTCATAATTTACTCATCTTTTCGCTACCGACCAACTTTCACCAGCGAGTGCATGAGAGTCGGCTTCATAGGGGCGGCTTGAATGGCTTCGCGTTTGGTGAAGCTTTCAGCGTTCATTGCATTCTCGCGGGAGTTTGATGTGAAACTTGCACGAGAACTGGTGTCTCTGTTCTTCTGCATGGTTTGTTTTTCATTATTATTATCTGTTATTGTTTGTATTTTGTTGTGAGCCATAATAAAAACATTTAAAAAAATAATAATTCAACATTGGTTTTTCGGTGCGCTTACGTCACGCTTTAAGCCTCTGTTATACTCCAGTTTGGACGCGTACACGACAGCTGCGCAGCTCGGACGCGGACAACTTGTATTTATACTTTCTCTCAACCCTCTCATGAACGCGCAGGTGACAGTTGGTCGGAAGCGATAGTCAACAGTTTAAAAATGTAAAATATTTGGTATTTTTCTTACAAACGCTTATCGTTTCACTTCAGAAGAAGAGGAACAAGAGGAGGAGGAAACCAAGCAAGAGAAACAAAGTGCTGTAAATCCGTTTTGAAATAAGTTGTTTTTCAAATAAAGTTTTCCGAGTGATATCAGATTGTGTGTGTACATGTGTTTTTATTGTACTTACCCTGTAACTACATGAAACAAGAGGGTAAGAAGCCCCACTTTAATTTACAGCCCGCAATGTCATACTTACCCTGTAACTACATGAAACAAGAGGGTAAGAAACACCACTTTAATTTACAGCCCGCAATGTCATACTTACCCTGTAACTACACGGAACAAGAGGGTAAGAAACACCACTTTAATTTACAGCCCGCAATGTCATACTTACCCTGTAACTACATGAAACAAGAGGGTAAGAAACACCACTTTAATTTACAGCCCGCAATGTCATACTTACCCTGTAACTACACGGAACAAGAGGGTAAGAAGCACCACTTTAATTTACAGCCCGCAATGTCATACTTACCCCGTAACTACATGAAACAAGAGGGTAAGAAGCACCACTTTAATTTACAGCCCGCAATGTCATACTTACCCTGTAACTACATGGAACAAGAGTATATTTTCCCAGCATTTAAAAAAAAAAAAAAGTTGCAATAGTTTTACTTGCCTTGAAACTTAATCAGTGCACCTTTGCAATAATAACAAATTAGCCTACTTTATAAATGCACTGATGTGTACCCCGTGATTTAAAAAAAAGCCTTTATGTATTTTTGTACACTATTATTACAAAAAGGTGCAGTGTATGTACTCGCTAAATTGCTCCCAAAAGTAAGATTCTAAAATACTTAGTCTAAATAATTTGCCTAAATAATTTGTTATTTTCCTGGTTGTTACCCCTTTATTCCCAAAACTTTACATATTGTTCCCCTATACTTACACGTAAGTACTTTATAGGTACACTGTAATTACCGAAAGTTACACTGTAATTTCGTTTTAATAACGCAGTATTTTCCTGGTTGTTACCCCTTTATTCCCAAGACTTTACATATTGTTCCCCTATACTTACACGTAAGTACTTTATAGGTACACTGTAATTACCGAAAGTTACACTGTACTTTCATTTTAATTACGCAGTACTTTCCGGGCTGTAATCTAAAGCGTTACCGAATGTTCTTGTCCCTAATAGTCAACATAATGCAGGTGAAACTGTAAAATGAACTGCAGCAGTGCTAAACTTGCATCATAAAACTACAACACTCGAACTATACATGTATGAATTAAACCCACTGAGACTGTCGACAGTTTCTTTTCCATGCATCATTTTATTATATCCATGTTTGTGGTTAGTTACAGTCAAATCATATAAAACAGTGAAATCGCCCTCGAACTCTTCTGTCTTGCCTGCACAGCACTCGAGACGGTCACGGGAGCTGAGCTCCACTGAAAGGCTTCTTTCCTATTGGTTGTCGCTGGTGAAAATCGCTTCTCATTTGCATAAAATTGACATTTCTCAACTGTGATGTAGATTACCTAGAGATTACACTTTTTTTTAAATGAGACTATAAATCGAGGGGATGGGGCCTACAAAACCTCTCAGCCCCGGGGCCTAACATTAGGTTAGGGTCGGCTCTGGGGACAGGTATTTTGCACTACGCCTTTCCATCCCTTTGATTTCATTAGTGGGGTAAATAATATAGGCTAATTAGAATATAATTAGTGCCTAGAATCAGAATCAGTTTACACACAAACAAGGAATTTGTCTTGATGACAAAAGCTTCCAGTGCAGAAGAAAGACTGACTTAATGCAGACATACATAGGAATTACACAATAAAAATAAAATATAACATACTAATACTATTATAAAAAAAAAAAAAATTAAATCAGGTAACAAGTTACTGAGTTTCTAAAACCTGTTGTTTGTGTTTATGGTTTGACTGACGGATAGTTCCTTGATTCTGATTGGCTGTCACAGATGGCTGTGCAAGGAAGCACACAACAATTAAAATATCCTTTAATTCAGGAAACTCCAGGCAAACACATATAAAACACCTCAACACTGGGAAAGACAGGAAAATAGAACTCAGGAAACACAGAACTATAAATACTAGACTAGAGCAAATGTGGAACTAAATGGCTAATTAATAAGACAACCGGTGAACAGAAAACATTAGGAAAAATCCCAATAAAACATATCACATTATTCAGCCACGTTCAAAACCATTGTGAATTACTCTACAAACACACACCTGTGTTTGGAGCTAAATTTTCACATTTAGCTCCAAAACTCTGGAATAGCCTTCCTGATACTGTTCGTTGCTCAGACTCGCTCTCCCAGTTTAAAACTAGATTAAAGTCGCATCTCTTCAGCCAGGCATTCATATAATATTTTTAATCTTACAGTTCAAATTACAATCCGGCCTCTAGTTAATAAACGCCAGAGGAGAACTGGCCCCCGACTGAGCCTGGGTTCTCCCAAGGTTTTTTTCCTCCATTAGGTCACCTGATGGAGTTTTTCGGTTCCTTGCCACTGTTGCCTTTGGCTTGCTCAGTTGGGGATATTCTGGGGATCTAATTTGATTTTATCAATAAATTCCACTAGAAACAAACCTTGTTGTATTATTTTAATTTAATACTGTGAAGCTGCTTTGATACAATCTGTATTGTGAAAAGCGCTATACAAATATACTTGACTTGACTTGACTTGACACCTGACCTGTGAACTCATTACATCAGTATTACTGCACCACTGCACCTAAATATTAAAATAAATCATTTTTATGGACTAACTGTTTTAGAAAAGCAATAAGCCTGTAAAGCTGTGGTTTACTTCTGTTCTAAATTAACTAACTGTATTTCTCTATGTACATTTCTGAAATGCACTTTCTGTAAAGCTGCTTTGAAACATTATGTATTGTGAAAAGCGCTATGCAAATAAATTTGAATTGAATTGAATTGAATTAAATGCACTGTAAACCATGGCTTCACGGGCTAATTGCTTTAATACACTGGAATAATTTAGAAAACGTAGAATGTAAGATTCAGATTATAGGTGATGTTTATGATTGGATTTTTGGATCATGTAAGATCTACATGTGTTAAATATTCATGTAACATCTTTAAATAAAAAAATGATGATGAATGTTAAGTTTAGAGTTAGCTGTATTGTGATCTGTAAGATTTTCGACTAAAGAAAAATAAAATCTTTAGATACATTTATTTTGTGAAGTCACACAACTGCTCTTCTGTTCTCTCGACAGGCTGAATCTGCTGCTGCTGTTTTTCTTCATCACTCATAGCGGTCAGTATTATTTTTATTTATAAATCTTTTTTTGTGTGTGTGTTGAGTTATTTTAGTAGATTGTTTTTGTTGCACCACTAAAGCCAAGAGACTTTTTTTGTAATTTGTATGATGAATATGATGATGAATGAATATTACCTCATTACACATCATGATGTCACTGACTTATTTATGCAGATCATTTATTAATAAACATTGTTTGGACAGGATTTTCAGGAATCCACTACAACTGCAGTGTTATTGTCAGGAATGAGGCTGGTGTGTGTTAGCTCTGAAAGGCCAATAAGACTCAAAACGTGTTTCATAAGCTGAACAGAATAAAGCGAGAATAACCAAACTGGGATTTAGATGCAAAATTACAATGTTTTTGCATAGTGCATAATTTAATTTCCATCAGCAATAGACCAGGCCTCCAACCAACACCCTTAATCTTTTCATTTATTTCTGGCGCTAAACATTGGGGAAACTCACTGGATGTGGATGTGTGGTGTGGTGAAACAAAAAGAAATTTACGTGACTTAAGCAACATTATTTTAATTTCTATTAAAACTCTATTTATAACTGAATAATTCTGTTATATAATAACATTGATTACTGAGAATAGACAAAAACACTACATTTATGTTTTATATTGGTGATTTATATTGAATTAATCTATGTTTTTAGAAACCCCCCATGTAGGAACCCCCCTTAAACATGTGGAAGGAAGAAAGGGAGGAAACGTCACCCTGCATTGTGGATATCAGGCCGAAGACATTTCTGATATTCGTTATGTCAGACAGAGAAAATCGACACATTTTTCTGACATCCCTGCTTGTGTGAATGAGGAATATAAGCATGAAAGTGGCCGAGTATGTAAAACAGGAGCATGTGGCATCATCCTGAAGGATCTAAACTTCAGTGACCCTGGGACATACTTATTAAGATTTTCTAACAACAGTTCTCCAGAAGAGCTGAAGTTCCATCTTCAAGTTAATGGTAAAGTACAAACTGATCAAACAATGAATGTGATAAAAAATAAAAATAAAAAATGATTTAAGCTTATTTCCCCTCTTAATCCTTAATGTGTCTTGATTGATTGACACCATTATTACTGTATAATGATTAATGTCTTTCTGTTTCTCCTCAGATGAGATCTCTGTGAAAACAGGCGAGGGGCTACATTTTGATTATCTGTTGATCAATGCTGAGCGAGTGGAGAGAAACTCCAGTGGAGAGTGGAAGGAGGTGTGGACGATATACGATAAGAAGATGGATGATCGAGTGATTGTGAGAGAGAGGAATCTGATCATTAAAGAGTTTACAGTCACTGACACTGGAACATACAGAGTTCTGGACTCTAATAATGAAACCTTGATCACAGTCTCAGTCACAGGTGAGAGAAGATCAGTGGATGAGGAGAAAGATTTGAGCTGATTTCACAGCTGAGGTTTATTCATCATGAATGATTTGAACAGCAAATGTGAAACTGTGTGAGTAACCATTGAAATCATCTACAGAATCTGGTACAGGATCAGACTCAAAGATGACAGAAAATGGTAAGTAAAACAGGAGAGACATTGAGAGCTTTACAAAATCTTTAAGCAGTGAGTTTAAAAAAGAATGTAAAAAATAAAATAAAATACTGTGTTCTCTTCCCTCCTTCCCCCTTTCAGCTGTAGAGCCTTGGATTATTGGAGTGATTGTGTTTGGAGCTCTGGCTCTGCCTGGGATTATATTTGCTGTCTACAAGCTCTGTAGGGATTATATTTGCTGTCTACAACGTCCGCACAGAAACACTAATCATGATGACTACAATGCTGTCCCACGGCGAGACACCAGACAGTAGTCTAGAACATCTAATGACGACACTGGTTAGTTGTAATCTGCCTTCAGATCAACAGATCTACAGAGGATTCTGTCAACATACTGAACATCTGCAGCTAGAGGTCTGTGATATAGTATATCATGTAAGATAATATAGTAATTGTTGTTTTAATGATATGCAAACTGAAATTGTGTATGACACTCACTTTGCAAAAACAAGGCTTGATAGTGCACACGTTCACTGTGTGATGTAGACTAGAAGAATACAGTCAGAATGACCCTGAATTCAATATATGAGGCCATAATGCTCCTCTATGAGTTTTTCTCTCATATATTTATATCATATATTATAGTTAAGCAACATCACATGAGCAAGCTTGCTGTTCTTCCCAAATATCAGCATGATTGAAAATGTGATTCTGATTTGATAAAGTAGTTCAATGAACAAGAATTTAAAGGGGTGGTATAATGCCCTTTTCACAAGATGTAAAATAAGTCTCTGATGTCCCCAGAGTGTGTGTGTGAAGTTTTAGCTCAAAATACCTCACATACCCCTTTTCCACCAACAAGAACCAGGTGCTGGTTCGGAGCTAGAGCTAGTGCCGGTTCGGAGTTGGTTCGACTGACGAGCCTCCAAAGAACCGGTTTGCTTTTCCACAGGCTAAAAGAGCCAACGCAGAGCCAGGTCTTACGTCACAGCTACGTCTCATCTTTCTCAGCAACGTTAGCGCGGCGGCGCCAAACACAAACACATCATCAACAATGGCGCACGTTGCTTTGCTATTGATGTTCATGGCTTTGCGGACCTACATCGGCATCCAAACACGGCGGATCCAACGTGTTCGCGCGGCTCGCCATTATTTGTACAGACGGACATTACAAGCGAGAGTAACGGCATGTACATAACATTTATTTTTAACAATAAGATGCCGACTTTAGCCTTAGATTTATATTTTAGATCGCGTCCATCGTGTTTAGCTGCTGTTAGCTCGATTAGCTGCTATTTGAAAATGGCGGTCACAAGTTTCTCTTCAGTCTTGTTGGCCACGGTAACCCCGCCCCCAGCCTCTGACGCAAGCGGTTCTTTCTTGGCTCCGTTCTAGACCCTGCAATGATTTGGTGCTACTTAAGAACCAGTTTTACTGGTTCGGAGCTGGTGCTTTGGCGGTGGAAAAACAAAGAACCGATTTTAAACTAGGCTCTGGCTCCGAACCAGCACCAGCTCTGCCTTGGTGGAAAAGGGGTAATAGATATTTTTATATAGCATGTTAAAGTTGTCACTTTTTGAGAGTGAGCAAAAACAAAAAAAAATTGTGTTTGTTCCTTTAAATGCAAATGAGCTGCTGCTCCCGGCACAGGGGGCGGAGCTTCAAGAGTGTACTTTTACCTCACACAGATATGCACTGAAAATGTGTCACTTACTTTGTTTACTGAATTAATAATGAATTACTTAAGAATTTAACTTAAAAGATATGCATACATCTAGAAAAAATCCCATATAAAAGTATAAATGCCTCTGGAAGTAAATGTAAGGTGGCAAATATCACATTTAATGAAAAAGTTCATTTCCATCACTGTGAACTAAACACTGAACATAATATAATATGAAAAGCTTTGGGAGTCAGACAGGCTGAAACCAGCACAAAAACACACTCAGGAAAATACTGTTTTTGTTTTATAATTATCAACAAAATGTGTCTAACTGTGAATGACTGGCAGAATAAAATGTATTTATATGAATGCATATTTGTGATAAATGAAAAGCCAACAAAGTGTGTTAGTGAGGTGTTGCGCCAACATATTCTGCCTAAACAGCTGCCATTAGTGTTCAGTTGGTGACATCAAGCAACATATCTATAGTTTATAAATGAACAGCATTTTTCATACTCATCAAACCATTCAGCTGTCAACAGTTTGTATAATGTAATCAGATTTGTTTCTTTCCCATATTATATCTCGCTGCTGTTCCCTTTGACTGTTTACTGGGATTTTCAGGTACTATTCTTTGTAAAGCTGTATTAAAAATATGTATTGAGAAAACACTACCATTAAAAACTCGCTCCTTTATAAATGTCTTAAACACTTTTGATGAAGTAATATTTGGATTTTGCATACAATATTTGGATTATATTGTACTGTATATTGTTTTATATATATTAATTCAATTAATTAAATATGGAATTTGATCATTTGTAGTTTTGTTTTTGTCATTTAGCTTACTAATCCAAGAGCAGCACAATGGTTGTTGGACTTTTGGCTTATTGTTCATTACTGTGTCAAATAGATAAAAATATCCGTCCTCATCGCCTGAGTGTGACTGTGAAGGTTTAGATCATCAAATATGTCTGTCTTTTGAGGTCAGCAATTGCTGTTTTTACTGTTTGCCACTGCAGTGAAGGAATATTGCAGATCAAGCTCTATTGAATCTTTATTGTAGAGCTCATTGAATGTGTGAGAAACTCTATACAGCCGACCAGCACAACAGAAATACCTATCAACATATTTATATATGAGAATTAAACATGAGACAATCATTCCAGAATATGACAATATGCATCTGAGACCCACAGTGACGAATTAAGTGACAGCTGCTGTCAGACTCTCTAAAATGGAGAGTGACTCACAGGGTCTCAAGACGATGTAAAGTACATGCATCTGATGAGTTTTATCGAGTTGATGTCAATAGTGCGCGCTCTCTGTAGGCATATTCATTAGGGATGCACCGAAATGAAAATTCTTGGCCGAAACCGAAAACTGAAAAAGAGGAAACCAAGGCCGAAAACCGAAACACCGAAAGAAATTAATTATGCCAATTATTAGTTTTTTAATGATTAGTTTTTCAATTATTTGCATTAATGGCTATGACTGTGTACTAACTTTACTAAAATCAAGGCATTGCAATTGCATAAATTAATATTAAAGTTTCAAAGAATAAATCAATTACAAATTATGCAAATAATTATTTATTTAGCACATTGCAACAATGCACAGTATAAAATAAAATTCAAACTAAAATGTTTAACTTGACCCCACTCATGTGTACATTAAATAATAATGTACAGGCCTACTGGCCTGCAGAAAGGTTTTAAAATGAAATGTTCTCTCATAAAAACAAAGTGCATTTAGGTCAAGTGCATTTTAAATTTTTCTCTGTAGGACTACTACAAGAAAGTGCATTCAGAACAAGTGCAACTGCTTAAAGATACAGCAATATTTTCTCTGTAGGCCTTCAACATAATAGTGTATCAAAACAAATACTGCCATAGCCCATATGTTAACTGTAGAACTTTAACAACAACAAATGCACCAAGAATTGCAGATGTGCAAAGTCTGACACTAGACATTAGACAAGCCCATTCTACTTCTCGAGGTAAAGTGGCAGGTTTCTCTTGATGAAGAGTAGCTTCTCTGCTTTATCACAGTGAAGTCTGTTCCTCTTCTCATCGAGAACATGAGCTGCTGCACTGAACAGTCTCTCGCTGTCAGTGCTTGTGCACGGAGCAGACAAGTACTTGCGTGCCATCTTTGCCAGGTCATGAAAGCGGCCGTGCTTTGATCTCCTTCTCCTGCGCAGGGCACTGCTCCGTCTCCGTCTCCACGCGGGTTCTCCGCATCCATCGCGGCCTGGATCATTTCTCGTGCGCGCTGCTTTATTTACGCATCCAAGTAATGGTCTTTATAACGCGGATCAAGTACAGTCGCGATGAAGTGCTGAGGATCCGAATAGATCTCAGTGAAACGTGTGCTGACAGACTCTAAGAGCGTACTTTTCATTGTTTTTACTCTGTGGTCCGTCTCAACCTCTTTGCTTAGGAGACGCTTTAGTGCTGCGATTAAAGGAATAACGTCCGCTGCAGATGCATCAGAGGAGCAGATCTCTTTAGTTAGCTGCTCAAAGGGGGCAAGAAGAGAGAGAATGTTCTCTATTAAGACCCACTGGTGTGAAGTGAATGTCGCGGGGAGCTTGTGGTCTGCGCTATATGCAGCCAAGACTCGCTTTTGCGCAAAGAGGCTTTGCAACATGTAAAAAGTGCTGTTCCACCGCGTACTCACGTCTTGCTGGAACCGTTTTATTGGTGTTCCAAACTGATCTTGCATAGACTGCAAGCGGGAATAGGCCAGCTGAGAATGTTTAAAGTGGCCAACAATTCTTCTGCCTATGGCCAGTACGTCTTTTACGCTGCGTTGAGACAACACTCCCTCATTTACAGCCAGATGTAGTGTGTGGGCCATGCACCGTATTCCCTTCAGCTGGCTGTCTTCTATCGCTTTTGTCATATTTGTCACTGACAATGACATGCACTTTAGATTTGTCGATATGCCAGGTGGCGAACATATTGGCGAATGCACCAGAAATGGCTGCTGCTGTATGTGACCCTCGAAACTCTTGTGAATGGAGCAGAATCTTTTGCAGTTGAAATTCAGCGTCGATCCATTGTGCGCTTAGACTGAGCATACTGGTAATGCTGACGTCTGAGCTCCATATGTCTGTCGTGAAACTAATTGCTGAAATATCTGCAGCTATATGCTCATGGACGTGAGTTGCAACAACATTAAACAGCTCAGGCAAACACACCTCTGAGAAATGTCGTCTGCTCGGCATGACATAACGGGGCTCAGTGTGCTCGATCAGCCTACGAAATCCCACATCTTCTACGACAGAGAATGGCTGATCATCTAAGGCAATGAACTCCATAACCTTTTGTGTAATGCCCTTTGCCTTGACACCATCACTGGGAAACTTCCTTGCCTTTTCAAAAACGTCCGCCACAGAGGGAGTGGGCGTGCTCGGAGGCGTTTTCCTTTTCTGTGCCGCGTTCCTCTCATATTCAGCGTAGCAATCGGAATGTTTGGATTTCAGGTGATAAATTAAACCCGACGTGGAGAAAGTCTTTGCAGATGTACCTCCTCTTGAAATTTCGGCATTACATGTTTTGCAAATCGCTGTCCGTGGGTCTTTCTCAGATATACTGAAATACGTCCACACTGCAGACATGTTGCTTCAGACAAGCACGTGCAGGTTGCGGTTTCTGTTTGCGTCATCACAACATTTCGGCCGTATTGTTTCGGTGATAAAAGTATTTTGGCTGAAAACCGAAAATGCACTTTTGGGCCATTTTCGGGCGGAAATTTTCGGTGGCCGAATATTCGGTGCATCCCTAATATTCATATTTTGCCGCTATGTGAAAAAATCCAGCAAAGTGCGCTGGTGCGTTTGTCGACCCCAGAGGATTAACTTTAGCCTAACCATAAATTGTGATTAAAATCTATATGAACACTCACATCAAGATGCTGCTGCGGTGGTGGAGTCCTCGCAGGAGGAGCAGCGCTTGGCACTGCGTAGAGCCCATTTCCACCTCTACTGCGTTGGAGAAGCAATCCCGCGTAAAATGCAGGTTTCACACTCACGGTCTTCTAGGCTAAGTGCATGCAACCACTGGCGTCTAATTTCCAAGTCTGCTGGAAAGCTATGCAGTCCAGCAGTGCTGGTGCAACCAGCAACACTACACCTACGTACCCTCATGACCACTGTACTAAATACAGATAAATCTACGCTAGCTCATACCAAGGGCGTGGTGAGTTCGTACCAGGGGCGTGGTGAGCTGGAACCTGCTTACGTCACGCAGTACTGCAAACATCCAATGGGAAAATTCAACTGCAGTAGCCACCGTTCAACCTGAAGAGGGCAGCACTCAGACATTTTTACACCATATATTGTAAAATTAAAACACTTTATACCCAAATGTCAAAAAAGTTACTTGAATCAATGAACAGCACTAATAAAGCCCCATTCTTAGAGATCATTAACTAAAAAAAGTTGGTTTAGGGTTTAGTTACCCTTTAAGCACAAATAAAATCCTGACAACGCTGAATGTATTTAGTTTTCTGATGATATAATTTACATATTAAAGTGTATGGAGCTAGAATTGTGTCTTTATTACATGCGAGAAAATAAATGATCTGAGAGAAAAAAAAAGTTTGAGAGAAAAGGTTATCACACTGATAGCAAAAAAAGCATTTCATGAGAGAAAAAAAAATATTTGAGAGAAAAAGTTCATACCAATAGCAAAAAATAATAATATTTGAGACTAAAAAAAGTTTTGAGAGAAAGTATTTCCCTCATAGAACATAAAAAAATATAAATTAGATTTTTTTTTTATTATTTCTGAGAAAAAAAAATCTCTCTCAAAATACTTTGAAAAAAACTCTCAAATATATATTTTTTGCTATCAGTGTGAAAACATTTTCTCAAAAAAAAAAAGTGTTTCTCTCAAAATGCTTTTCTTTGCTCTCAGCTGAAAACCCATCTCTTCCGTGAGCACTTAAAGGATAATTCCGGTATTTAACACTTTGAGTCTATTTTGTAGTTTGTTTTGGATGAACAAGAGTGGTGGACAAATAAATTTTGACAATGGTTCCTGTCTCGACTTTTTGACTATTTTAGAATTGCCCATGACCGCTTTAGAATGGGAGTCTATGGCCATGCACAAACATGCCCTTAAAACAACCCTTAACGTTCGTTTTCAAAACTGTGCAACTCACCGAGTGGTTAGTGGTGTTCGTTGATGTTCCAAAACAAGTAGCGTAGCGAAATACAGTTTCTGTCGTGTTTTATTTGGCATTTTGTAAAATCCCATCGATTTCTGTTGGAGGACTCATTGCTTGTTGATATTACTGCGCTACCGGAAACGGAAAAGATGCTTTAGACTCAAATATCGAGTGGAAGTTTATACGCGGTTGTGAGGTATCTGAAAAAATAGTTCCACTACAGAAAAATAAACAGATTGAAATCATACATTGCGCCGATATATTTGTTTTTAATCATCAACGAACACCACTAACCACTTGGTGAGTTAATTAATTAATGTGGGAAATTAATGTGGAAAAAAAAAAATACTCTGAACCATAAGTAGATTTACACAAACTGAGAAAGTCAAAAAGCGTTACTTTGTGCCCCGCGCTCCCCTATACATCAATTTCTCTCTTTTTTTTCCTACACTGCAAAAATGTTTGTTTAGGCTAGCCTACTTCTGGTAACAATATTACACATTATATTTTTTAAGTATTATTTAAAGGCTTGATTTCTTTAATGGAATCTACCCGAATAAATCGTTATTTAGTCTATGACACAATGAATTTAATATTTTTAGTGAAATAAGCTTTTTTATTTAAACATGTGGTTTAGAGTGAATTGAGATGATCTGTTCATATTTGACTTTGAGTTATATTGTACATATAATACACTACATGCTGCTAGCACCACAACAACCATGTTATTACATTATTAACAAAGTATTTATTCAATGAACAAAGTAAAATATTGCATTTTATTACATGCTATTATTCACAACCTAACCATAAGCCCTACTCTTCTGCACAGTGGTAATGATCAAAACTTGTACATAATAGAAACTCTTTCAAATGTCAAACATAACTGAACATTAAACATTAACAGATTATTAACATTATTTAACACTTAATTTCTAGATTTACTCTCCACTTCCATGTGCAAAGGCATGCTTATTGTTATATAGTAATTTGCCAATAGGTGTCACTGTTGTATTGCCATAGTGTGTCACTACAGTTCTAAAAAAGCACGTGAAACTTCAATAGGTTATGGGCCCAGATCTTCGCTAAAGCAAAGAAGAGGTACTTTAACACAGGTTTTTTAGTGTGTGTGTGTGTGTGTGTGTGTGTGTGTGTGTGTGTGTGTGTGTGTGTGTGTGTGTGTGTGTGTGTGTGTGTGTGTGTGTGTGTGTGTGTGTGTGTGTGTGAAATAGACAGTGTTGTGGAATTCACAATGGAGGATAAACTGTTTATTGAATTACAATACATGATTTATATTTGTGCATTTTTGCAAATACTTTTAATGAAATATTGTCAAAATTATTAACCAAAAGCAATAGGATTCCTAACTTGTATGAAACCTGGAATATTGATGTCTGGACAAATCTACACGCAAGTTAGCCAAGTGTCTATGCAAGCTTAATAGACCACATCCAGTAGGCCTATTAAAAACTATGTTATGAAATCATGAGGATTTTCATCACAGCCTTACAGCACACAGTGTCTTGATGTAATAAATGTCCTCATTAATGTCCTCATTAATGTCCTCATTAATGTCCTCATTAATATCCTCATTAATGTCCTCATTAATTGACTGTACTTCTGCAAGCTCATAAATCTACACTTGGTCAATTTGGAACTGCATGCATATACTCCTACTATTTCTGTCAAAGATACTGTAAAAGTGTCATGACAAAGCTATATCCTGACCAACATCTCTGGAAGCTCTTCATCTAGAGAAATGCACTAGCGTTAAGAAGAACACAGCGATCACTGAGCTCATTTACAAGACCAGAATCAGGATCATCAACACAGAAGACCGGCTGGAGAAAAGGAGAAAAGCTTTGGATGGACAGTTGAACAAGCAGTGACAGATTTAGAAGTAGTTCAATTAAACATTCAATTAAACATTAAACATCTGTACCATTGGTAACAATTTAGCAACACACACACGCACACACACTAACCCGACCCCTAAACCTATACCCATCACACACACACACACACACACACACACACACACACACACACACACACACACACACACACACACACACACACACACACACACACACACACACGTGAGAATTTGGTTGTAGCTCATTGTCTTACTGCGATTGTAAATAGGTGTCATTTATGTTTTAACAACGTTTAGCTCAAGAATAGGGAAGTTCGAATAGCCTGTGTGAATATTGCCAGCTTTACTGAACTCATTGAGTTAACCCTTATGTGCTGTTGGGGATGTTTTCATCCACTATGGGGTATTTTTGAGTCTTAATTTGGCCATAACTTTCTCCGTGTTTCAGCAAATGGAATGATTTTTGGTGACAAATCTTATTTTGACACATATTATGGGAAAATGCTTTGAAATTTTTCAAAAACTCAACAGTACACTGTGGGCAAATTCCCTACCCTTTCATTATGTTCGTGGCTGAAAACAGCCACTACTTTAAACTGCTGTAAAAATATATCAGATAAATATTTATTTCAATTTTTTTTGCATAAATCTATTAATCAACCTATGTCCTGCTCAAAACTACTAAATGTTTTTTTTTTTTTTTAAATCTGTATTTTAACTCCTTAATTGCCAAATTCGTAAATGATGTCACTGATTTGGGGGAAAAAAACACACAAAATGACTTATTTTCAATATAAAATGTGATTGTGGACTGGATTTTTTTAAACCTTTTATCACAGTCTTGGACATGTCAAAGATTAGAAACAACATTGGTTTTGATGCATTGTTAGTTTTTGTGCAGAAAGCTCCCTTTGCTGATGCTCAGTCCAATGTTTCTTAAAATATCATCAAACTGGCCTTGCACTCTGAAATAGGGTTTGAATCTCCCATCAGCTTATTTTTTTGCTATCAATTAGGCTATAGCCTATCTTTATTTTTGCACTAGGGTAGAGTGGGGGAAAACGCCCCCCTTAAGGAAAGTGTGACATTACAGTGAAACAAAACATAAATGTGACTAGAATTGCCATCTCGGTTTTGAGTGACTATGGCAGGAGTTATTCACCAAATATTAAAATTGCTCAGCCTTCATAATTAATTAGCATTTTGACTGAAAATATTTTTGTACAAAGGGGGCGTTTTGCCCCAGCGGTGGGGTAAAACGCCCCCCAAGGTGGGGTAAAATGCCCCCTTTCTTACCAACCAGTTTGCTTCATAGATCAACAGCAAAATTAACAGACAATAGTTTTTAATCTCTAAAAGTAAAAGGCAAGTAATGTATCAACATGTATATATATTAATATTTATTTCAGCAATGTCCAAAATAGCCAAATTTAACTACCTTCCATCAGTGAGCTAACTTTGCTAGCAAGCTAGCTAGTTAATGCTCACTTGAGGTAATTTTTTCATGTTTTGTTCAAATATTTTGATTTTACCACCTAGTTATACTGCATTAAGTGTAAAACAAAGGATTTGATAGACAGAAATATTTTATTATAGTAATTATGATAGAGAAACTATGCCCCCAGGGGGGCGTTTTACCCTTCAGCGTAGGGGGCGTTTTACCCCACAAGCTATGAGTTTTTTAAAATAATGTTTAATTTTTTTTAATATAATTATATTCCTTATAAATAACATATGATCTCAAACTACAGACTTCACTATTCATCTATCATACATCACTGCGATATCCTGCAGAACAATATTCTCTTAAACACTTATTTACTAATATCTGAAAATTATAGCATTTACCATGTAATCCTCTTCTCTTAAAATATGTCGCTGGTGTCAGCTTCTCCATAGAGATTTGTATATCCCCGTTATCAACGTAGTGCATAGCAACAGTAAAAACCTATATTAACTACTTTTAGTGGTTATTTTGGGAAAAACAGGTGGGGGGCGTTTTACCCCAGGGGGGCGTTTTCCCCCACTCTACCCTACTTTAGTTTTGTTTTGCAATTATTTTTGTGTGCAAAACATTATTTTTCTTTCAATACATATTTTTTTTGCAAAACTTTATTCTTTTGCATATATATATTTCTCTTATAATGTTTTTGACTCCATACACTCTTGCTTCGTCAATGCAATAAATGCACGTCTTTGGGTTTTCCACCTGCACAGGTAGGCTATGTCAATGGTATGACCCATAACAGGGGAGACCAATATTGCAATCGGAAGCATAGCTCACTACATTCAATGAAAATAAAGAACCGGTAGCCATACTGATTCAAACACACAATAAAGCGGCAGTGAGTGGCAAAGCGCGGTTCAACTCTTTATCCCATGTGCAAAAGTGCCGGTCAAAATTCAGGTCGCCCCCGTTACTCCGGCGGGAGCATGAAGCAGCTCACCTTACTTTCAGATTCACTTTACCGTAGTTTCTAATCTCGTTTAACTTGCAGCGATTTACGACGTTTTGACGCCAGAACAAAACTCATGCAGAACTTTCACAATGTAAGTGTTCATGTTTTCAAATGCTTGTGTGGTTTTGTGTTATTAGATGTGTTTCTGGTTTTGGGGAAATTAAACCCGCTAATGATGTTAAGGAATTAGTCAACGTTGTTTGTGCTGAGTGATTATGATGATGAGGATATATTGACTGGTTGTTATTATTGGGTTTATTAATGTAGGCTAATTATTAGATTTTTCAACCACAAAGATTACTTTGATGAGATGATTGGTTCGTAGCAGCTAAACACTTTATGTTGGGCCTTAGAATTTGACGGCTCATTTAGAGCCCTAGGCCATGTAGTGTAGGCTTTTTACATTATGGCGAATAAAGAGCACTCGCGACTGACAAATGCTGCCTGTGGTTTAATATTCATCAGAATCGACATCAAAAGTTAATTTATTCAGTTAAATACTTTATATTAAATTGGACTGCAATGTTGTATATTTTAGCAATATTTGGTATTAGCATTGGACATCGATATTCTAAAGAAAGCAACGATGGCGTTTTCCCTCTGATTTTGAGGAGTCACTGTATTCTAAGATTCTAAATAATGGGAATGTAAAGTCGGCTTGACCATTTGAAACAACTTCTTTACCATTGTGATTTGAAAAAGGAAGTAATTATCATGGGACATTTTAGGAATGAGAGGAAGAAAAGAAAATATTTAAAACACATTTCTGACTATTTAACTTTACACAATTGATAGAACAGCTTATGAGAATAACCCCTTGTTCTAAGACTAGAATAGATTTATTGTTTACAAATAAACCTGAAGGAATTTTAAAACATTAATTTACAACCTTTTGATAGGGCTATCTGGTCATAATAAAACAGCGCTTTTTAAATTCATTAAAAAAAAACCACTGCTTATCGTGATATAGTCCTTAAATATCAACAACAAAATCTTGGAATAGCTTTGAAGGATTGATTTGAGTGAAATCCTGCTAAGCGAAAACATAGAGAGGCTGTGATTATTTTTTTGGGAGAGTTAAATAAGTGTTCGAGTTGTTCGCTAGAACACATTGTTAACAAAAATAAAAGGGAATAAGTTGCCTTGGGTTAACAATGAATAGGAAATTGATGAAGAATAGAAATCAGCTCCTTAAAAAAATCAGTGATGAATCAAATGATATCAAATGAATTCTGGTCTTATTATCGATATAAATATATTTCTATGAGGTATAAAGTAATACAGACTTTACGAAAGGCCAAAGCAGTTTTTTATGAACATTATTGAGGGGTTAAAAGGGGTAACAATGCTCATTAGAAAAGAGTGCATGTGTTGGTGCTGTCTAAATTAATTTTTTTAAAAGGCAATACTTTGGATAAATCTTTCAAATAGGAAATGTGTGTCTATTGATGGTACAAACTTTTCTTATACCTTGCTTGCCCGAAAGATAAATTTTGGGACAAATTTTATTTTCACTTATATTAATATGGTAACATTTAATTTAAAGGATTTTAAGTACATTAGGCCATTTTTGACAGTTGGTGCATTGTATTTACATTCAATGATTTTTTTTTTCTTCATATATTGAGTAGGCTATATAGTTGGTCAGTCCAACTCTTAGGTAAATAGAATCACTGTACAAGAAGGTGATAATAGTGTTGGATACAAAAAAAAAAAAAAAACTCCTTTCATTACTGTAACATTTTAAACAACACACAATTATTGAGTTTTGAACATTTTTTATTTTTTATTTACTGTTTTATTTACACGGTCTGGCATGGGCTTGCCCCACCTCCGTTAAATACGTTTATAAAACAGAGGACAGATTGTGGTATTCACCAGGTCTATCATAGGGGATTGCGAGGTGCCATAGGCTAGGCGAACATCTTTTGATCATAATCTGTAATGGGGAGTAAATATTGGAATATTTTACCGCAGTCATCATGACAATGTTCTACTTAGGCTATCACACTTAAATACAATCTGAAATAGTGGCTTATGACGAATCAATTGTGTAAACATTTAACTAGAAATTTTTATAATGTGTTGGAGTATTTGTCTCTTGGTTGTATGCATATCTGAGTATTTGTTATTGTGTGTACTGCCTATGGACTGCGGATGTAAATTAGCAATGTTGCTTTTATCCGGCTGGTTTACATTTTGTATTTTAGTCTAATGTTCATTAACATGCTTTTCCCCATCAAATAAATAAACAATACAATAAAATGGAATCATTTATTCCATGTATATCATCAAAGATTCAGATTAGAGATTGATGTTGCTTATTAGACATTTTAATCATGATAGATCCACGTGTTGAATCTATAAATATAATTGAAATTGAAAGTTTGGAGACGTCTGTATTGACACTATTCTGACACTTATCAAAGCATTTTATCCCCTAATATGTGATTATCTGTCATGATAACTCTTCTGTTTTCTCATCAGGTTCAAATGGTTGACTCTGTTTCTGCTGCTGCTGTTTTGCCCTGTCAATTATAACGGTCAGTAGAATATTTGTTTATAAATTGTAACAATTTTTGATTTTCAATGCAAGGTAGAATTATTCTAGTTGATTGTTTACACCAAGTGTTAATATTTGTGTATTATGGAAATTCCCCACCTTATTACATTATCACACACAATAACATCACTGATTTATCAAAGTCCCCTTTCCTAGGCAGCTTAGGTACAAGTAAATAACATCACAATATCTGGTTACAAAGGCAAAATAGAACAATCCTATTGTTACACCTTTTCAAGTTTATGAAAAGACCAACTACTCAATATGTGAAAAAAAATCATTGAATGTAAATACAACCTGGCATCAACTGTCAAAAATGGCCTAATGTACTTAAAATCCTTTAAATAAAATGTTACAATATTAGACGACTTTTAAAAGTTAGAGTCGAATCCAAAGTAACCCCAAGATACTTTAACTCTTTAACAATTTCAAGCTCCTCTCCTCTGAGGAATAGATTTGAATGTGTTATTTCTACTAACTGTTTTGCAAACATCATACACACAGTTTTTTTTGTGTTCAATAATAAACCTGTTCTGGTAAGCCAATCCTGAACATTGGTCATAGTAGAAGTCAAAGTAATCAAAGCTTTTTCAAAATAATTAGCATGGGTAATAATAATTACTACATCATCTGCATACATCTGAACATTTACATCTTTACATACTCCAGATAGATCGTTAATATAAATTGAAAATAAAATTGGTCCCAAAATGTATCCTCCAAAGTCCCAATATGGCGCTGACGTCTTGCGCAGGTTTGGGACCGGGTTCTACGCAGTAATGAACGTGAAGTGGATCCCGATATCAAGGTCCCGCTCACACTCACGCAGAACCCGTTAGTACAAAGTTTACTGTGTGAAATAAACAGTTATGGTCATGTAGAGATTAAAGTTGAATCTCCAATCTCCTCATGAAAATCCCCCCCAAAATCAGTTGGTGCCTCAGTGACTTCGTTTAGAGAAGCTGTCAGTCACAGCTGTGAATCATAAAGTCACATTGCCATTTTTATAGCATCAAAAACTAACTAAGATCAAAATAATAAAAAAACGAACACTTAAACTTAAACCAGCATGATAAAAACTAACTAAAATTACTTATTTGAAGTGTAATTTGATTGTTTAGTTTCCATCGCGTCCATTAGACTACATGGTGACGGTGGGATTTATGACCTATACTGGGACCAGTCACCAGGGGGCGATCGATACATTTCGGC
This sequence comes from Rutilus rutilus, assembly GCA_021464565.1. Taxonomy (NCBI): domain Eukaryota; kingdom Metazoa; phylum Chordata; class Actinopteri; order Cypriniformes; family Leuciscidae; genus Rutilus; species Rutilus rutilus. The sequence continues at coordinate 2,000,212 of JAJAQA010000013.1, forward strand.
TTCACTTTTCAGGACTTGTGCAGCACGCTTTGTGTGAACGCACCTTATATCAAAGGGCAAGGTAGGAGGAAGGTCAGGAAAGAGTGCAAATTTGTTCTTAACAAAATTGCTAATCTGAAGATATCTAAAAATTGTTTTGTGGGAGGTCTTACAATCTTCAGAGATTCTCAAAACTGTTAAATAGACATTCAGATCTTTGATGCATATCAACCCAGAAGCTAACCACTGTCTAAATAATGAGTCCAGTATGGGAGGGAATGCAATTTTTGTAAATAGGGCCCAAAACTGATGCTGATGTAAAGCAAAAGGTCATCGGCGTACAAAAGAAGATATTTTGAAGAATGTCGGTAACCGGCCAGTTGATGGACCCCATTGACTTCCGTATTATTTTCTTTCCTATAATGGTTACACTGTTAGAAAAATCTGTAGAAATTACAGTATTACTGGCAGCTACTTGCCAGTAACTTACTGTAGATTTAAATTGATGTTATTTACTGGCAACAATTTGTTCAAAATTAAATGAACATTAAACATTAACAAGTCTTTATCTTTACAGAATAAAACTAAAATAACAGCCTCATGCAAAGCATTCTGGGAACCAAAATCTGAAGGAAAGAAAACAGAAAAAGGTTGATGAAGATTTCTGGTTCCCAGAATGCTTTGCATTAGATTGTTATTTTATCATTTTATTCTGTAAAGACAAAGACTTGTTAATGTTTAATGTTCATTTAATTTTGAACAAACTGTTGCCAGTAAATAACATCAATTTAAATCTACAGTAAGTTACTGGCAAACAGCTGCATAACTACAGCAAATTTTTTACAGTGTACAGTAAACTGGCTGGTTACCTACATTCTTCAAAATATCTTCTTTTGTGTTCAGAAGAAATTCATACAGGTTTGAAACAACTTGAGGGAGAATAAATGATGACAGAAATTGAATTTTAAAGTGAACTATTCCTTTAAGCACGATGGTATCATACTGTATTACACTGAAATAGGTTGCTTTTAAAAACGTTCTTCTTTGGCGAAATTACATTTCTTTAAAAGCCTAAAGCAGGGGTTGGCAACCCATAAGGCACACGGAGGAGTAATTGGTGGCACGTGAGCAAACGTGAGATATGTGTTTAATTCAGATAAGAGTATACACATACTGATCTACATTTTGAGGTAATCATTCATCATAGTAACAGCTTGTTTTATTAAGTTAGGAGCAATAAATTTAATTTAAGTTTGAGTTTTAAATTAGCAAGTCAATGAAAGCGCGCAGCTCTGAAAGCACGAGTGCTGCTCATCACGCTCACGACAAAGTTACTGACTTACAGTTTGTTCCGCTATTTGTTGCGTTTAGCTTTGAGAAAAAAACACATTTCTAAGATTTTGTCACAGAAACAAAATAGTCTTTAATCCAAATATGTCACAGGAGAACTCAGGGAAACAGACAAAACGCACCTTAACATTGACGACACCAAACAATGAACTTCTTGTTTATTGGCAAACCAGCTTTTATGTGCATTACCACCAACTGAACTGGAGTGTGGAACAGCAATGCGGAAGAACTACTCTTACTAAAAAAAAGTTAATTACTTAATTATATCCTCAAATATAACATTAGCCGCGTTTCCACTGTCGGGCCAGGGCCGGGCCAGGGCTTTAAACGGGCCGTGCCGGGCTAATAGCCTCGGGCCAATAGCACCGGGCATGCGTTTCCACTGTCGGGCCAGAAGCTCCACAGCGCTTCACTAAAACACGCCCGTAACACGCCTCTCTGGGACAACGTCACACTAACCCATCATTTCAACAACAAATGGAAGTTTTATCAGAAAACTAATCAGAAATCACTGGAAACAGCGTTGAAAACAAACACGATAAAAGCGGCCGTTTGCTAGCTTTTTTTTGTTTGTTTGTTTAGCAGCTACTTGAATATTTAAAACCCAAGCATCGATGTTTTACCACAGGTTTACAATAAAAAGTGATACATTGATCATAATGAATTAATTTATGTAAAAATTGCACATAGTCACTCAGAAATAAATTACCGTTAGGTCTATTTCACAAAAGACACTTACTTTTTCAGTCGCGTCTGTTTCTTTATCTGGTAACTTAGTTACAGGACATATTTACATCACATTTAGAAAAAATGATAATTTCTACAAATATATGCCATGCGACCTGAGGAGCTTTAGCACTCTCTCGACTCCCATACAGATATTTTCAGTCAGAGAAACAGAGGAAGCTCCCGAAAAAAAAAAAGTTACTTTATTTTTTGATAGTCCGGTTTAAAGAGACGAGACGTAGGCTATGACAGATAAAATAAAAACATGACTGTGATAGCCTTTAAGATTGGTCTGATTTCTTCAAGCGTTCGCTATGTTGTTTTTTTTACTATGCGTATCTTCAAGCGTTTACTATGGTAACGGCTAGCGCGCATAGTCTTTTGCATCACAAACAGAAGGCATTCAAACATGAACGCGATTTAAATTATTTTATTTTTAAGTCTTTAATGCTGACAGAATCATCCGGCGCTGCCGTCTCCCAACGGTAAACTCCTCCTCTGTTGGTAACCACTCCTCTAGCCCGAGCTGGCCCGCTTTGGCCCAAGGTATTCGACGGGCCAGAAATCCTGGCCGTTGGCCCCGAGTAAGCCCCGATCAAGCCCCGGAAGTGACAGCGGAAACGCGACTGGCCCTGGCACGGACTAGCACGGCCCGGCCCTGGCCCGACAGTGGAAACGCGGCTATTGATGCTTTTATTTATTGCAACTCCTCATCTTAATTCCTTGTTTTTCTTGCCAACATATTTTTTTAATGACATGTGTTGGATTCCTTTTTCCTGCAATTTTATGAGCAATACTTGTCTTTCATTTTCATAAAATGTACAATATAATATTACATGTTCAACGGTTTCTTCTACATTAAAATCAGGGTTTGAAATTAACACTCGCCAACTCGCCAAATGCGTGTAAATATCAACTGTGCGGGTAAAGCTGTCAAATCACTAGCCAATTTGGCGTGTTATTATGTTGACTCACTTTGCTGGGGAAGTTCGTGTAAGCCAAATCTGTGCAGATTTAGTACAAATGCTCAACTCGTGAGTCACCATGATATTAAATACAGCGTATTGCACCGAATTTTCACAGGTTTTTTTTCTGTGTATCATCTTTTTACTACTTTAATTCATTTTACCCTAATTCATTCCTTTTATAACCGTTTTAATTTCCCTTGCTTTTATTTTCTATGCAAAGCACCTTGAATTGCCATAGTGTGAAATTTTTATTCCTTTCTATGTAAAGCATTTTGAATAACTGTTTTAATTTTCCTTGCTTTTAATTTGTGATAATTTTTATTCTTCTTCTATGTAAAGCACTTTGAATTACCATAGTGTATGTAATGTGCTATATAAATAAACTTGCCTTGCCTTGCCTACTACTACATTCTATTTAAAATTTCTTCCAGGTCTGCATCCTCAGTTGTGGTTTTTAAATCTCGTCTTAAAACGTATCTTTATTCTGTGGCTTTTAATTCTTGATCTTGTCATTGTATGTCGTGTATTTTATGTATGTTTATTTTTATTTTTTTACAATCTCTTGGATGTTCAGTCCTTTGGTCTACAATGTAGCATAAAGGGCTATATAAATAAATAAGACTTGATAATCATTATCTGATATCTGTACCGCTACTCCAATATTACAGTGCATAGGGTAATGATCACTGCCAATAGTTGACTCCTTCAAAACTTCCCACAAACTTGCCCCAGCCATATCTTCAGAAACTAAAGTGAGATCCAACACTGATTCTTCTTGGCCATGTGCTATAGCCAACCTTTGATTGCTTTGATCACCATGCTGAATGGACTCTTGGATATGAGATCCCTTCTGTCACTTTAATGATCTGAATCCTTGCTGCTTTTTTCTTCACAGCACATCCCCCATATGCCACACTATGCTCTCCACCACAGTTACAGCATTTCAGCTTTGTTCCTTCTCCACACTGTCCATGATGTTATTTAACGCATTTCCCACAACGTTGCTTAGCATTACACACAGTCCCACATGTCCATACCTTTGACAATTGAAACATCTCAAGGGAGGTGGAATATACTCTCCTACTGGGTAGCTCATAAACCCTACCAGTACTCTAGATGGCAATTTAATCTCCTAAAAAATGAATCAAGACTGAAAGACTGTCCTTTTTCTCTTCATTTATCAAATTTTGCAATCTCTTAACCTTTATTACTTTTGCACCAGTAATGTTGTTCTTAATCACTTCTTCTGACATGTCAGTCACAATATCATATATCACTCCCTTTTCTCTTCTCATTTTACACATTTCACAATTACCGGTCAATGATTTTAGTCTCAGTGCCTTGTCACACTGTTTACTGTCACTACAAAAGAGTAGTCAATTTCCATCACGTAGCATCTTCCGTTAATTTCAGTGGATTACGAAATTTTGACTGAAATTTCACAATTACCTTGTATTCTTCCTTCCTTGTTTGTGTCTGCAGATTCATATTTACGAAATATATATAAACTATATTTAGTTGTTTCCTTTTACTTTTCCTTCTGACTATCTTCCATCCAACACTATTCAAATTTCCCTCCACGCCTTCATCCATCTTATCCATTTCTTGTCACTTCCCATCATCGTTGCTGTACCGCCTTTAATTCGAGATGTCCCATCACCATCCTGAACAATGACCTGAATGAAGACATGGACTTAAATACACAGAGCTAATTAATGGGCAACAGCTGAATGGAATAATCAAGGGAACAAACTGGCACACACTAGGAAACTGGGTCACACTGTCAAAACACACTGAAACATATCACAACCCTGACAGATATTAAGAATATAAAGTCTCATTAAACATTCCACACACATCCGTTCATGCTGGTCGCTTCATGTGTTTCGAATATTTGAGTATCTCTTCAGCAAACTGCCACAAATTAAACTTAATTATACCATGGGCTGTTTAAATACTCGATTCTGATTGGCTGGAAGGTGTGCAGTAAAACCGTTTAATGCACAGGTAGTTCCAGTCAGTTTGATTACAGTTCAAAATTAATCTGCTACTATAAACATTGGTAACCATAGTAACACAGTTACACTTGCAAGCAGAGTGAGAGACACATATGAAAACGTTTATTTAGGTAGGCTAAATGGATGATTTTTGCATATCGTTTAATTTGTATGGTGAATATGGCAGTTTTGAGAAATGGGCCCAGGCACAAGACGAAATAGAAGACTTGGAGAAGACGTTGAATGACAAAAAGCGGCACAAAGAATTAACAATAAATAAATGACATGATTAGTTCAAATAAAGATTGCCTTGTCACTGTCAGTGTTGCCTGTCATTCATAAATAATTTTAATAAATCCATTAAAGAATCATTAAGTTAGCTATATGCTTAAGCAACGAGGGGACTGTAACGTTAGACGCACACAGGTAACTCGCGCACGCATCTCTCTCTCTCTCTCTCTCTCTCTCTCTGTTCCTTCTCTTTCAGTTCTCTGTCTCTCTCTTTTAATAATGAATTTAAATAAATGTGATAATTCATTCAAATAAAAGCAATCCGATGGCTCTACTTTATTTAAAGCGGACGGAGTGCTAGAACTAACGAGCCGTAACTTAAGAAAATAACCGTCATTTTTACACGACATTTTAAAATGACGGTTCGCGTCGGGTGGTTCTTCGCCTCTACGTCGTGCATTAAAATCCTTTAATGCATGGCTAGCCGTGGATTATCCCTTACATGTTCAGTGTCGCATCCTGAAGCTCACACACAGTTGTTTTCATTCAAAATAGCGAGACTAAATTATATAACCAGTGCTGATGCTGCTCTCTTTTCCATTGTGATCTTCGATCTTGAAATTAGCTGAAAACGAAGAGTGATGCACGTTTATTGCGTTTTACCATGAAATGAGAGTTCATTGTCTTTATTAAAATAAATACATTAATGATTTATCTCAGTATTGATACTTTGTTTTGAGTAAATATTTTTCTGTCTATTTGCAGAAATCCCCTCTCAACATGTGACAGCAAAAAAAGGAGACAATGCCACAATACAATGTAACTTTACGGACAATGAGGTTTCTCATATTAAATTATTCTTTAAGAGAACATTTATCCCTGTTTGTCAGAATGAAGAATGTATGAGTAAAAATGGTCGAGTGTTTAAAGAAGGATCATGTGACGTCGTCATCAAGGATCTGATCTACAGTGATGCTGGGAAATACATTTTATATGTTTATTACAGTAATGATCAGACAGTGGTGGAATCAAAAGCCCTGGAGTATCGACTTCGTATTCATGGTAAAGTCAAAACTGATCAAACCATCATCATGTGCTTTCTGGTTTTCCTTTAGTAATTGTGTTAGTATTGTGTGCAGGCCTGTAACCAGCAGACACGCTGAATGGGACACGTCCCGCCTAATATTCAGATTGGCTCTAATATAGGCTTTTCAGTGGCTGATTTTGAAATGATTACATTTTGATAACCCAATGATTACCCAATCCTAAATATGCGCTTATGGCTTTGACTAAATGACACCATTATAATAATGATGATTGTTTCTCCTCAGATGAGATCTCTGTGAAGAAAGGTAAGGAGCTGGAGTTGGATTTTCCATTGATCAACACTGATCAAGTAATGCATGCGATCAAAACAAGAACAAAGTGGAAGGAGATATGGACGACAGGCCAAGAAGGGGTTCAGAGTGATCGACTGACCATCAAAAATGGGAACCTGATCATTATTAATTTTACAGCCATTGATGCAGGATCATATATTTTTCTCGGCTTTGAAGAAGAAATCTTGATAAATGTAACACTCACAGGTGAGAGAAGCTCATATGTGGAAATGTTTTTTTTTAAACATTTAAAGCAACAGATGAGGTTTATTCATCATGCTTTGAACAGAAAATTGATGCTAAACTGTGTGACTAACCTTTGATATCCTCTGTAGAATCGAGTACAGATTCAAGGAATATACAGAATACACCTGAACAACCTAGTAAGTAAAACAGGAGACAGTGAGAGATTTTACAAAATCTTTAAGCAGTGAATAAAAAAAAGAAGAAACATTTTAATATTTTTTCTTTTCCACTTTCCACTTTCTTCCTTCCAGCTGTAGAGCCTTGGAATGTCTTGAAGGTTGTTGGAGTGGTTGTTGGGATTGCTGTCATACTGCTGCTGTTGCTGTTGCTGTTATACTACTGTAAGAAACAAGGTTACTTTCAGAGGTGTCGATACATGTCGGCCCCCACAACATAATTAAACTGTACAGGGGCCCAGTACACTACGCGACATCACTGGGTACTTAGTTATTTCTGTGGGACCTGGTTTAAGATCTCAACTGGTAACTGAAAGGTTACCAATGCCAATTAATCAACTAGGAATTATTGTTTCTGTTCAATCTATCAACAATTGTTTCTAAACAATTGGGAAAGTATTCATAATAAAAACAGCGAGGATACACATTTACATTTTACATTTACACTTATTAATTTAGCTTTTAACCAAGCGAGGAAAACAACAAGCGATTAATCATAAAGAGGTGATTAAAAGTGTTAATACAAATGTTCAGATATCGTTTAGAATAAAGGTCCTTGCAAACTGAATACAAAATTTTCGTATGCGTTTTTTTATATTCATCATTCTGTGGCTCTAATTGTCAAAACACCTTTCAAAATGTTTGCTACGGATGCAAAAAAACCCAGCAGAAAATTGAACCCGGTCTACATTTTTTAATAACGGAATTAATAAAGTTTCGGAGGCAGTGTGTAAGGTCATTTATTTTATTTTTTTTACGTGCAAAAATTTCAGACCAGAATTTTGGATATCTTTTATATAGATTATTTTATATATCTATTTTTAGATATATTACAAGCATACAGTACATCTATGCCAAACTGTAAAAGACAGAAATTGTACATGTACTTTTTGGACAATTTTCTAATTAAGCATGTTTAAATAATATGTATGTTTAGTATGGCACGAGGAAGAGTCTTGAATGAATGAGGCATTTATATAACGCTTTCATATCTACTACACCTAAAGCGCTTTACAATCATATCAGTGGATCTCTCCTCAACCACCACCAGTGTGAGCATCCACTGGGATGATGTGACAGCAGCCACAGTACAACGGCGCTCACCACACACACACACACACACACACACACACACACACACACACACACACACACACACACACACACACACACACACACACACACACACACACACACACACACACACACACACACACACACACACACACACACACACACACACACACACACACACACCAGCTATAGGTGGAGAGGAGAGAGAGTGATAGAGCCAATTCAGTAGTCTTGGCATCTCCTAAAGTGTCTTTATCATCATCTACTATACGTTTTCCTTTCCACTGTTGTTTTTGTCGGTTTAATAGGGGATCTGCATTATATTTTGCAAATCTTGTAAATATTTTTTGTAAATCACTTTGAAAGTGTATGTATTGTGAAAAACTAAAATTAAACTTTTCTAAGAAACATTTTTGTTAGTATTGATTTGTTGGCATGGATTTTTGTATGAATAATATATATATATATATATTACTAGTAGATTCAGAAAAATTCAGGAGAAGCACAATGTTTCCTGTCTTATTAAAGGTCAATTTACATCACACAGACAAACGGCAACAAAGAATTTGCACGTTGGATTAAAATAACTATCTTCCGGCAGATGGCCTACGCAAGTCTAGTTATTTTAGTCGATAAAGTTTAAAATATAATTTTTTTTTTTTTTTACACAAACGCATCGCTTCACTTTACTTCAGAAGGCCTTTATTAACCCCCCAGAGCAGTGTGGAGCACTTTAATGATGGACAGATGCACTTTGAAAGACTTCCAAAAACAAAAGCCCATTCACTCCCATTATAAAGCTTGGAAGAGCCAGGGCATTTTTAACCCTGATTGTGTTTGTCTGAAAGAAGAATGTTATATACACCTAGAATGGCTTCAGGGTGAGTAAGTCATGGGCTAATTTAAATTTTTGGGTGAACGATCCCTCTAACAGCTAGTGACATTAAAATTTGTGGTCAATAACTGTGTCGAAGTTATTGGACGTTCATGGTGGACTTCAGAATTCATCCGGGACTGGACATATCGTGTGGTTCGTCATGGGACGTGGATCATGTCCGAGACTGCTCGTGTGAAACTGTGTTCGTAGCGTAAGTGATTTCACCATTGCTTCTTTCGTCGAAAGTCTTCATATAAAAAGATGGTTCCTTGATTGATTGTTTTTTTTTTTTTTTTTTTTTTAAAGGGGTTATTACATTAATGTAAAAATACATTTTTGTTATTATTCTTTTCTCCTTAACATTTGTGTTGTGGTATTTCATTGGAGTTGGCCAAGTTAATTAATTTAACAAGTTACTGATTTCTGGGAAACTATAAATAAGAATTGTTCAATTTTTTTTTTTTTTTTGTAAAAGTATTGTGTAATTGGTATAGGGAAAAATAATAATAAAAATGTATGACTATTTTCATTAAAAAAAAAGAAGTCCAAATTCACCATTTAACTGCCGGGAATCCAGGTTTTATTGTTTGGGAAACATTTCAATTTGGTTTGGTTAGATGGATCTGTGTAATTAATGACTAAATAATCATGTGCCATTTCAATTATTTGTCACAAAGCAGTAGATGGTGTTGTAGCTGCCAGCAGAGAGAGTTGCATAATTTAAGTTCCATAAAAGAATAGTTTTAATTTAATAAGTAACCACGTTTAAATATAATATCATAATATATATTTATATTTATCTGCATTTCTTTTACTTTGAAATATGTGTACAAGGTGACTTGTTTATGTAGGCTTATATAGCGGAACTATTGTTCTGAGATTCGGTAGGTTCAGACGTTTATTGATGTTACACCAGCATCGGAGCATGTGCATTCTCTGTAGCCAGCCAGAGCCCGTCTACGGAGCCCCATTGTATCGATCTTAGTTGCAGTTCCATTAGAATTCCACTGGAGGTGATCGCGGGCGAGTGCAGACTGAATGGGAGTCTATGGATCTAGACGGCTAAATGTGTCTCTTTCACCCGATTGCTGTTGAGAAATCTCAGATTTTATTGTAGGTTTTGCAAGTTCAACATGGGTTATGGGTCGAAAGTTGAATGAACGAGTACTTATGTCCTTTCCATTTCTTACAGGTTGAGTTGTTGTTGCCCATAACACGCTAGCATTCTGCTAATGACGTCAGCATTCTGACGTCATTGACATTTTAAAAGACTTTTTAAACCAAATAAGAGACTCTAAAAAAATCTAACACCCAGCAATGTGTAATTTCTTTGCATCTCCTTTCGAAAACAACATTCAAATTACTAGACAAAAAATTATATCCTGAGAAAAGTGGATTTTGAGGGTTTTTCGCCATAGACCTAGCCTGGGTGCCAGCCCGAACCCCGCCCACAAAATTTTTTGGTCGGGAAGTTCGGTCTGGACTCGCTCCGTTGAGGAGCTATTATGCCCGAACAAAAATTGTTCGGACCAATCAAATTGTCAGGGCGGGCTTTATACGATGATGGACAGATGAGCAACGGTAACGTAATCATCCACGTCACCAAAGAGCGCTTGATTTGAATTAGTTTACAACAAAGACGACTGCTGCTGGAGAATTGAGATTTCACGAGCTCACATTTACAAATAAGTCAGATAGAATAAATGCGTATATAAGATTTCACACAAATAAGTCGATAGAATAAATGCGTATATGACGTGCTGTCCGAGGGAGGGGGCTGTGGGCTCGGTAGCCATACTCCCCCGTATTCCTGGTTGTGAGAGAACAAGACAAGAGTGAGGATTCGGGGTGGTGGAGGGATGCTGGAAAACTGTCAAGGAGTGTTAGGTAAGTTGACAGAGTGAATATGCTTCCTCATGCTGATAGATAGGGTAACGTTAGACATGGTATTGTTTGATGACAAGTTGATATTGGATTGATTATTTGTACGAGCTCCTCCCGAACTTTGTCTATGAAACATCATGTGTAGATTCCGCCATCGCGTCTGTTATAGAAGATATCCACAGCGCATTCATTTTAAAAGAGGAACAGAGAGCCGAGACATTTTGTTGGTTGAAAATATGAATGAAGAACATGCGTCATTTACTCCGTTGCTCTGATTGGTTGTAGGTCTATCCAATTGAGTGCAGAGTTTATTTTTTTTTCCTGGTTCGGTTGAGACACACCCCATAATCAAATCTCTATGGAGCAGTTTCAGACTCACATTCTGACTAGAATCTGAGTATGACGACGTCAGGCTACCATAGACCTCCATTCATTCTGCACTCGTCCTGTGAGCGCCCCCGCATGGACAGAGACGTGTTACTGCAGCCAGTCCAGAAACCGGAAGTAAGCAGAGAGTGTAAATTCTCTTCCTATTAGACATTGGCTGTTTCTCAATTCCAAGAACGCAGAGAACGGACTTGTGTTCTCGTGGAGACCGGTCTTGCCAAGCTTCCTTGGAAGAACGAACTCGGAACCGGCCGCAATGACTTCTGGGACACCAGGCGAGTACTAGCTCAAGTCTGCATTCGATGCATCCTCGGTATCAAGAACACATCCGGGTTCTTTCATGCGTCCTCTGTACTTGCGTTCTTGAGAATTGGGTCTGAACTTCGACGGTTAATGATGACGTAAAACGAGAACACAAGGACGCAAGATCGCTGAAGAACGCATATTGAGAAACATCCATTCTCTGAGCCAGCATAGAATATTGTCGGTACACGATCCGTTCCACCTGCACGATCCGTTCTACGCATGCGCGTAATTACGTAGTAGAAAACATCAGGGTTTTCCTACACTATCGGTACCACGCATGCAATTAAAACACTTGACGGCCAGGCGGCACAACTTGCGGCATATTTGTGTAACGTTTGTTGTATTGTGTTTAACATTTCACAGCGGGTCTATTTTGATGATTTTAAATGTAGCTTACGCAATAATGAAGGAGTTATGAGTTGTTACATGAACATACAACAGTTTCCTCCATACTCCCCTTTGCGATTCATTGCTGTTTGGTATTAGACTTAACTTGCCGTGTTTTGGTCTGAGGTCAGTAATATTGCCAAAAACGGTTTGTGTCGTTTTTTTTTTTTTTTTTGAATTGTTTTTCATTAGCTGCTAATATTAGTTAACTTTTAAGTTGAGTAATATTGTATTAGTATGGGTCTATATAGGCTAATATATATATATATATATATATAATCTAAATGAGGAAAATAATCCCTTCAATGTTGTTTACAGAAAACAATAAGGAACATAATATGCATTTCTGCCTAGACCATCTGCACTTACATGAAGAAAGAACTACAAACAAGTCTGGGGAAACGTTATAGAGTATTTCAAACTGACAATGGAAATGACTTGAAAAGAAGCATGTGTGCACACAGAAGTGACGTGAGACCAGCATTGGACAGTAGTGAAGTACAGTATTTTTATTTAAGAGTAAAAATTCTCTCACTCTCTCTCACACACACACACACACTCTCTCTCTCTCTCTCTCTCTCTCTACACACTCACTCTCTCTCTCTACACACTCACTCTCTCTCTCACACACACACACACACACACACGCTCACACACACTGTTACGAACTTTAAAAGGTCTAGGGAATGTACCTTAACATTTATATATTAATATGCTGCTGGATGTGAAATGAGGTGGAAGAACATGACAGACACTCTTTGAAAGAGAAAGATAAACTGGATTTTTATTCACATAAAGCCGAAGCCACTAGATCCAGTAAAATAACAATAATAATGTGTACTATACATGGATTTCTCGGCGACGTCATCACTGCTTGCGCACGCAACCAAGAGGCAAAAGACCCGCGGTCTTCGTACAGGAGTAAAGGGTTTAGGCTAGTTACAAAGTGGTGGTGTTGTCGCTAAGTCAAAATGCCAAGGAGTTGTTGCGTAATTTATTTACATGCAGGCCCATCTGTTGTGTTTTATCTGCTCATTTAAATTATACGTGTTGTAAGTAACTCCAAATCTAGGCGAATGGAAGAGTGGGACAGAAGGAGGAAGTTGTATGTTATATTCTCTCTATTCATAATTTGACGAGCTGCACATGACCGACCACATAGCATAGTTATATGCATCAATGGATTTGTACGCTCTAATCATTTCTCTTGTATACACTTGGTGTCTGAATAAGATAATTATATATATATCAGGCCATACAATTGCTGGCCACTTCTTGTCATCCACAATCCAAAGATCGTCATGTGTTGCGTAGGGATCCGGCAAGATCTCACCACTGCTGAGAGTAAGTTTTTTAATATAATCGCCACGGTCGGAGGTACTAATGGCCGCTTCCCACATAATCCATCGTCAAATCTTTGATTTACAGTAAAGTAACGTTATATGTGTCATGAAATGTTGCAGGTCGTAAAGTAACGCAAACAAGGTTAACTTATATAAAAGCAAATCCGGGCTAAAATAGATGCTGCACTGCTAACATTGGCTATTACATTACTAACTTAGTCTAACATGATAATTCATACATGCATCACAGTATGTCCGGATTTTGATTCGTACTAGTTCTACCAGAAACGTACATTATCTGTCCTTGAATTGTTACAGTGAATAAAAAAGTATTTCATCCAAAAATTTCTAAAACTGGCTCATAGTTGATTTCTGTGAGTTGTTCTGTAAAGGAATATGTCATTCATTAGGTTCTCAGATATTTTTTTCTTTATTAAAAACACTTTTGAAAATTACAAATCCTGTCCATGCCCCTGTCCTCAGCCAAATTGGAGCTACAGCTTTCATAGTTTTGTTATGCTACAAACTGTTATTTAGAAAAAAAACCTCATCAATAACAAGTTTAAGCTGTTATCATTCACATCAACTGATCAAAAACATAAAATTATATATAAATTCTACAAATAAATTCTATTTTACAACTGTCCCCATGTTTTGGTCAGTCCTGTCACGTTTACATAAAACTCTACATAAAATGTGTGAAATACGCCTTTCAGGGTATCACTCAGAGGAAGTGACATCATTTGACCCAGGTGAAGCTTACATTGATTAAGGCTGAATTCTTTCATTGAATTGTATGATTTTAAGCTTGTTTTTGTATGTTTTTTTTAGGAAGACGAGCTAAAGGGTCAGGCCCTGTCACGGTTAAACATTCCAGAAAATAATGAAAATGTTTTAAATCCAAAACATGTCTAAAAAGGTTATTGAAATTCCTTGCTTGCATGTTAACAGTTTTTATGCTAGCATGCTAGCAGGCTGAGTAATGGCAGTTTAAAATGGCCAACCGTCAGGCCCTGTCACATCAGGCCCTGTCACATTCCTGTGTGACACGGCCTTACAAATTAATGTTATTGTTCTTTTTTATTACATTTATTGCATATGTTATGTATTTAACGCATGCAATAGTAAAATGAAGGCCAAGGTGCTTGATTTTTATACAACTGTGTCCATGGAAGTGATTTAAACACCTGAATTCAATTATTTGGAGGGCTGTCCCAATACTTTTGGCAATATTATGTATGTCCTTGGCTGAATTTTACCATAGTCTAATATTACTTTAACATTAAAATTATAATAATAATTTAAAAAAGAAATGCCAATTAAAACTTAAATAAAGAACACAAAACATAACTTTTTCTGCATCATCAAAATCCATAAAGTCAGTCCTGTCACGCCATGGTCAGTCCTGTCACACAGGAAATTATGATAAAAGTGTACTATTTGAGGAAATATTAATTAATTAATCTCTTTAACTGTGTAGATGAAGGTGGGGGTATATATCCACTACTATGTTTTTATAAAAATCTCCTATGTAAAGGTAGTTATTTTACAACTATATGAGTGCCTTGTCAGCAGTCTGCCTTCATCCAGAAACAGCTCAAATAATGTGACAGCAATGTATAAAACTGTTACAGGCACTGACATAATATTTCTTTCTTTATCAAGGCACAGAATAACAAAATACATCCATAAAAACCCGTTTGTTATTTAACGTACGTAAATTTAAAACAGTGGACAGTATATGAGTTCATCATTTGTGCTCTGCGTTGGGCTATGTGTGAATAATCAGAAAATAAAAACTGCATGTAGTGAAGAGGTTTGCTCCAGTCATGTAAACATCTTACTGCGATTAACTCCTTACTCTGATCATTGGAAATAATCACATAATTGGTGTACATTTGACCCACTTGACTTGAACTGTTTGTGACGATCTTCTATTTTTGAATACATCACGTGATGTAACATGTTGTATAAATCTATTTATTACATGGCTTGGCTGAATTCCAATGTAGAATGCGGTCTGTTATTTCTTGATAACAGACCGCTGAGAAGTATAACAGACCGTTGCCATGAAGAACAGCGCGTTGCTATGGACGCGGAACAGACTATTTTCTTTGGCGGAAGCTATACAATCGTTTTTAAATCAATAAACTCCTTTTTAAATCAATGATTTGTGTCAAATTATTTATTTATTTTGTAGGTAGCCATGTAATAAGCGGGATAATGTATAGAGAGGCGGTCGATATAGCGAATAACGACCCCTTCAGGCTGATTCAAGATTCCTGTTCAGCCTGTCGGGGTTGTTATTCGCTATAACGACCGCCTCTCTATACATTATCCCTTACATAATGTATCAGTTCCAAGTTTTACATTTAATTCAGTAATTCACACACCTTTCCACAATATTCTAATTTTTTGAGACCTACCTGTATAGAATGCATACGTGAAAATGGTTGTCTGGTTAGTTTGTATAGGGAGTAATAAAATCACGCACATCCCAGTCAGGTTCGGGTGCTGGATCTCATATAGAATTCAAAGTTACAAAGTAAAGATCCGCACACCGGAGAGCTCCCATTCACAAATTTATTTTAAGTGTAACGTTTCGGGCCTTTACGGCCCTTCCTCAGACTCAGTTTGGCCATACCTTGACTATTTCGGGTCGAGAAATCCTATAAATAGGTGGTAGGGTGCCTGCCATCAGCTGTTCTGCCTCCTTTGTCCAGAAGGCAAAGCGCTGCCGAAGTTCTGCCCATGCCTATTCGAAAGGTACTTTTAATGTAGCATAATTGTAAAGCAGACCAATGTTTCACTGCTTGAAATGTGTCCTACCTTGCGATCGAGAATTTCTCCAGAATCTGGAGACACCACCACTTCCGAATAGATGGTATGTCAGTCTGTAATACACATGTAATATTGGAGTCTTGTATTGTTTGTTTTTTAACATTCTTGGATACATACATTCCATGAATTACAACTTACATCCAAAAAGTGAAACATGGCACCAGTACAGATGCAGAGGGCATACTGTTAAAGAGAAAAATAATGATTACGGAGATCCATAGAACAAGGCTTTTCCTCAATCCTAAAGCCAGAGAACAAGGCTTTTCCTCAATCCTAGAGCCAGAGAACAAGGCTTTTCCTCAATCCTAGAGCCAGAGAACAAGGCTTTTCCTCAATCCTAAAGCCAGAGAACAAGGCTTTTCCTCAATCCTAAAGCCAGAGAACAAGGCTTTTCCTCAATCCTAAAGCCAGAGAACAAGGCTTTTCCTCAATCCTAGAGCCAGAGAACAAGGCTTTTCCTCAATCCTAGAGCCAGAGAACAAGGCTTTTCCTCAATCCTAAAGCCAGAGAACAAGGCTTTTACTCAATCCTAGAGCCAGAGAACAAGGCTTTTCCTCAATCCTAAAGCCAGAGAACAAGGCTTTTACTCAATCCTAGAGCCAGAGAACAAGGCTTTTACTCAATCCTAAAGCCAGAGAACAAGGCTTTTACTCAATCCTAGAGCCAGAGAACAAGGCTTTTCCTCAATCCTAGAGCCAGAGAACAAGGCTTTTACTCAATCCTAGAGCCAGAGAACAAGGCTTTTCCTCAATCCTAAAGCCAGAGAACAAGGCTTTTACTCAATCCTAAATAGAGCGCGACCGATATATCGGCCGGCCGATATTAGGCGTTTTCCTAACTATCGGTATCGGCATTTATAATGGCCGATAAATTAATATTTAAAAAAATGCAGCGTGCAGTGATTTATGTAAGTATGGCGCTGCCAATAAAGCACCTAAAAGCTGTCACAAAGAAGGGGCAAAAGTGGCAAAAAAATAACGTCCGCCTCCGGTGTAGACACAGTGTTAAAGCTCATTCTGCTACGTTACAACATTAAGCAATATTCCAATAATGTATGTAATTATAACACTTTATATAGGGCCATTTTGCATTAAGAGTAGCCAGATGGACACGCGAGACGCAACACGTTCAGAATTAATACACTTTTAGTAAACTACAGAACAGCGCGAGCGGGAAGCGGCGCACCTCACAGGCAGAGAACGCGTCCGTGAATGGACACTGCATTAGTGATATAAAACGCACACACACAGGTCTGTTAAATTAAGCAATATTTTTAAGGAAGTCTAATATTTTTCTGACTAACAAAATTACTGACACAGTAAAGGGTAGATTTAAATAAAAAAAAACGAAATTTAAATAAAGAAAAGGAAATTTAAATAAAGAAATTGAACTAAATTTAAATAAAGAAAAACAAAATTTAAATAAAGAAAAACGAAATTTAAATAAAGAAAAAACGAAATTTAAATAAAGAAAAAAGAAATTTAAATAAAGAAAAACTAAATTTAAATAAAGAAATTAAACGAAATTTAAATAAAGAAATTAAACGAAATTTAAATAAAGAAAAAACGAAATTTAAATAAAGAAAAACGAAATTTAAATAAAGAAAAACGAAATTAAGTTAAATTAAAAAACGAGATTAATTTAGATTGATAATAACGGGTAAAAAGGCTAATACATTTTGTTTCTATTATTCTATTTTCCACAATGTCAAAGCAACACAGCTTAACCCAAAACACAAGCTCAGGCACTTCGGTCCATACAAACTCCGCTGTTCTGCGCTCTAGCCAGAGAACACTCCCGTTGCTGGAACACTTGCGCATCAGTTCTATTTCTAGCATGCACGCGTTTTCCGCATGGCTCGAGCCGCGCCTGAGAGACGCGTCTCACGCAGGCAGTGTGCAAACTCCAACCTGTTAACATGGGAGCCGAAATAAAAAAGGCCATGCCACGCAGTCAGTGTGTCGCCGGCCTTATTCAAGCGCGAATGAGAACCGTTTCGCGGGGGATCCCAGATGTGAAAAAAAACAAATGTCAAATTTTCTAATCGAATACAAACCCACCGAACGAATATTCGAATATTCGGGTCCAGCCCTATAGCCTAGTTTCACGTTTAGTACATTTTGCTTACTTATTTAAAATAGTATAAAACTACTGTACATATGTAATTATAAACATTTTCATTATGATATTATTAATTTTACTTTACTAAAAAGATCTGAGTTCTTCCTCCACTGGTAGATATTAGAGAAATTAAGATTAAAAATAGAAGATAAGGTTTTGTCAGTGACACTTTTGAGAAAATGTGAGAGGTGTACTCACTTTTGCACAAATTTATGTGTAAGTCATCAAGGTAAATACAAATACATACATGTCTCCTGGCTGCCTCCTCTACCAGCCTGAAGCACGCATTCCCAATCTGAAAGCACAGAATGTTTTGCATAATTACAATAAAGGCATTAGAACCATCCAAACTCTTTACAGCAATATCCACTTACATTGCTCTCCACCTGTTCATCTAGCCCCAGGCTCCAAAAGTCCTCCCTTTGAAGACAAACTGGGCCATCCACAACAACAATTTCTTTTGCTGGATGTGTTCTGTCCAGCACATAGGTCAGCTAGAAATAAAAAATATCCCTGTTAGGAATGAGCAATTATGCATTTATTATTTAAAGCACACCAACAAGCTGTGCATGTGAATGATCCCGTTTATTTTGGCACTCACCACTTGTTCTTGCTGAGGACACAACCTCTTGGACCACAGTGGACCTTTATTGGCATACTGGTGGTCCACCAGTCCAATGTCTTCTGCATCGTTTTGGCTGCCCTCAGATTCATGGCTATGATCTACACAACAGGAAAGTAAATACTAATCGTCATTGTCAAGTGTCATGTTTATATTTGCTATGTCAAGTAGGATTATTACAATACCTTGTGGCCGAAAGTAGGGCCTTAACTGCGCAACATTAACTTTCTGTATTTTCCCTGACACAGCCACACTTGCCACACCCTTCTCTGTCAGGGATGTGAGGGTGAATGGCCCTTGGTGGAGATCCTGCAAACCTCGTCCCCTGCCTTAACTGAGCACTGGCGAACCCCTTTCCTTTTCTTTGCCTCAAAAGCCTTTTTTTGTTTCCCCTGTGCCTTTTCAATGTTTTTCCGTACCTTAAAGATAAGAATATATTACTATGCAAACATTCTTATTCAAATTGAACAAGTCATCCACACAACTCTGAACAAACCATTTCATTGAGGGCCTTGACTCCAGCTAGTTTTAGCTCCAGCTCATCCTCTGGGTCCGCCAATTCAAAGGCAGCGTCTGTCTCACATACATTTAATGCCTGTGGTAGACGGGGGTGCCTGTTGTACATTAAAAAGTAAGGGCTGTACTTGGTGGATCTCTAATTTGAAACAAAAAGTTTTGCATCAAATCACAAAATAAAACTCTTAAAACATGTATGCAATATACGTTATCTAGTCATTTAGAATAATAACCTGTTTTGCAGTGTTTATTCCATAAACTATGGCCTGCAGGTGGATGTCCCAATCATCATGGTGCTGATTAACATATTTTCTGAGAGTCCTCTTTACATTTTGATTAGTTCTCTCATCCTTCAACATAGAAAGGAATTAATACATGCACTTTAGTATACATTGGCTAAAGTTGACTTTACTGTTTTGCAGGATGTCATGATGGCACACTTACTTGGCCGTTTGACTGGGGATGGTATGCACTTGTGATGGCATGCTTGATGTTCAGCGCCGCAAATATGTGTGCATTAAGCTGTACATAATTCAGACACACATGGTTATTTTCAATATTTATTGGTCTCAGAAATGACCAATGACCGCTTAAAACAGCGTGAATTGTGATGACGTCATATCATATGTCCTGTGTGAAGGGGGTGAAGGGAGAGGGTAATAAAGACACATACCTCGTTAACAAATGCACGGCCCCTATCAGTGATGATTTTCCGGACCATACCAAATTTGTAGAGGTTTGACACAAGTGCCTCAGCCACCTCAGTGCTGGAGCCACACTTTAAAGGCTCAGCGATTACCCACTTCGTGAAGAGGTCTGTCATCGTGAGGACGTATTGATGGTCTTTCAATTTTTTTTTTCAGTGGACCAATGAGGTCCATACCGACCACCTCCCACGGCTCTTTCACCTGTAGAGATATGTAATATTACCACATCACCTAACTTGTTGCTTCAAGTGGTACACCAAGGTAAGCTCTACCTTAATAGGGTGAAGGGCAGGAGACACCGTCTTTATGGGGTCGTTCTTTTGGCATCTGTGACAGCTTTTGACCTGATGGATACATTTATTATTTAGACCAAATAATTATCTGAAGTCAAACAAAGCCACTAAATCAATTCATTGCCTGAGAGCCATAGTGTTAAATTCCATGAAAGTTCCAAAAAAGTACCCAGTCTGCCACATCTGCCTTTATATTATCCCAGTAGTACCCCCCAAACAACCCTGTCCATGGTCGCCCTCACGCCCCCAGAGCACATGCCCTTTTTGCCCTTACACTCAGAGGTGCCCTTTTTTTTGGTGGTGTTTTTTATTTATTTTTATTTTATCAATGCTATTGGTCACCCTTTACGTCTGTCTGTCTGTTTTACAAATATTTAGCCAATGAAAGTTCTTAAAACGAGCTTGTGTAAAAATCTTATTCAATCCTCAAGCTGTCAGTAAGATAACTCCGCCCCCTCTATATTCACTGAATCAGCTGAAGTTCCACAGCAGCCGCACAGTAGACAGCAGCTGCACGAAGTTTTGCGAAGGGTAAATAAATATCTTGTTGTTTGAATAAGTACTACTGAACACTATATCTATAAAGGCTCATATTTTATTTATTTGATGTCTGACTGACTCGCAGACTGAGACGTGTGGGACGTCGCCTGAGACTGAAAGAGAGGTCTAGGCTAGCATTTGCCATCTAGTCATAGCCAATACATAGCCCACACTTAAATAGCCTGTGCATACAGTAGCATTTCATCTTTTAGAAAATGCGATTTTGGCCAAATGTATTTTACAACAGGAAAAACTGAGCGCCCCTCCTAGTTTGATGAAAATGTAATGTGATGCCGCCGGCGCCGTTTTAATGACGGACAAAAAATGCACATTTGCACACATTCGCTGGTCAAAAACTAGTTATTTATAAGTAATACAACAACATATAATTTTTTTTTTTTTTTTTTTTTTTTTTACCATCGGAAAATCATAACAGTTGCGCCCCGGGCAATTCCGCGCAAAACTGTCACATCCATAACACCAACACAATGCCATGGTATTTAGTTGGCGTTATGGATGTGACATTTTTGCGTGGAATTGCCCATGGCCGGGGCGCTGTTCGTACTGGAACTTACACAAAGCGAGTGATCCTCGTCACCTAGGTAACATATATTTCTAAGAAGTAAGATATTTCTACTTTGATGTATGATTGCTGATAGGCCTACACTTAATTTATTAACATTTAGGCTAATCATGTTATGGTAATAATATTCAATTATGGTTAATTCAAAGCTGTTAATATGCACGTGTTCGCTATCTAGCTTTTTTTCTAATCTAAGTATTCTATACTCTCCGCTCGTCCTCACATGTATAAAATGTAGTAAAACATGGTTTTACTACAGTAATGTTGTAGTAGTAACTAAAAAAAACATTACAGAAGATCACTGTGAAATCTTTATATTTTATCATGCAGAATGTAATTCATGATTTAATTCATTCCAATGCTTCATTTATTTGATCCAAAATACAGCAAAAACAGTAATATTGTGAAATAGTTTTTTACAATTTAAAATAACTGTTTTCTATTTGAATATATTTTTAAATGTAATTTATTTCTGTGATCAAAGCTGCATTTTCAGCATCATTACTCCAGTTCAGTACTCTTCAGTGTCACGTGATCCTTCAGAAATGCTTTTCACTGCAACTGTACTTTTCACACTATTTTATATATTTTTTCATTGCTGGCTTATTTTAGGGAAAGTGTAGTGAATAAGAGACCTTCCAGAGACCAACATCCCTGGTTCACAGAAGGTTGCTGTTGTAGTTAGGTTTAAAGAAGCCCTTAAAACCCTGTTTATCTATATTATCTATATTATTATTATTATGGTTGTTATTAATCGTGAATAAATCTAAAGCTTTTGAGACTATTATTTTGTGTTATTGAAAATGGGAGGGGGGGTGCCCTTTTTCAGTTTTAGCACATGCCCCTCAAAAGGTCTGTGCACGGCCCTGCGCATGGCAATGCGCGCCATAGATATCATATAAAGGCTAGATGTCTTAAGGCGGAGTCACTTCCGGCATCACCGGCGGCCATCTTAGGACAGGGCTCTGTGAATTAAGGTGAGTGAGCAGCACGCGCACAAATCCTCTTATCTCGCTGAAATCTGGACGGATTTACAAACGGTTTGGTTTCTTACAAACGTTATTAACGTGGCTATAATTCTGAATGCTTAAACATTTTGAACATAATTATTCATATGTATGCAGTATAATAGCTACATCTCTGACGTTTATAACAAACCAAACCGTTTGAAAATCGGTAGAAAATTGAGCAAGTTATGGTTATTTAAAAGTACATGCACCATGTTATGAGTGAGCGAGCACCCTGTCTTAAGATGGCCGCCGTGTGGCCAGCAGCGCGGACGAGACATCTGGCTTTATATGATATCTATGATGCGCGCTCTCTGTGCGCAAGCGATCTGTTCGCCTTTCCGGCAAGCCGCCTTTCAAAATAAAGGTCTCTATAGGTTAAATAACTAAGAGCGCAAAGTAAACTTCCAAAATATAATAAACACAATATTAAGAATATTAAACTAACATTAAGAAATATAGAATTACTATAATATCAGAATAATATATTAATGCCCAAAACTAATTCAAATAACTGAGGGTTACAAACACTTTGTGGTTTAGAGTCTCTGGATTGTGGACTAATGATCAACATGTTTTAAACGGAATGGAGAGATTATGGTTTCGGTTTCACATCAGTCATTACCATAGACTGTAAAAAATAGGTCATGACCCATTCAGTTCTGATATCAGATTTCACTCCTCGTCAGATCAGACGATCCAAGACCCGTTTGTTCCTTCAAATTAAAAGTTAGAGCTTTAAAGTTCGTTATTAAAATCATATGTGAATGATTACATTAACAATTCACAAAAATATATCACTGAACATAATGCAAAGTTTTGGTAATCTTCAAATCTTTGGTAATCTGCTTTAAATTAAGGTCCAATCATTCATTCTTTTAGTGGGAGGCAGATTTTTTTTTTTTTTTTTTTTTTAGTTCCTGTAGGCGCTCACCTGTGTGAAATGCTTTCATTTTTACCTGTTACAACTCGCTAAGCCTTCAGTGATTTAACAAAAGTTTAATGCCCAGAACATAAGACTCATGCTGAACTTTTACCATGTAAGTTTTCATGCTTATAAATATAGCTAATGTGTTTTTGTGTTATACAAATAGTTGTGTTTCTGTTTGTGGAAAACTAAACCTGCTAGAGATGCTAAGGAAATGAGTGAACATGTTTATCATTATGATGATGACATTGATTAAGATGATGTTTTCATTAGTGGAGTATAATTATTAGAATGTTCCACAATGATTATTCCGACGAGAGGATTGGTTCGTAGAATTTCTAGGAAAAAGGATTTCTTAAGACGTTTGTGCCTTTGGATTTGACTGATCATTGAATTTGAGGATTACACTGGGATATATATTCTAATTCATTGTTTAAATATTATTATATTATACTGATTATATATTGCAATGACATAAATTCTGATTATAGTGTGATGTTTGTTTATTGCAAATGTTTATCATGTAAGATTCACGTTAAATATTTGAATGCATTTATCCCAGCATAAATCTCTTTGTGAAGTGTAACCTGTATCCACCGCATACAGTAACAAGCCTTTTCTTTTCCCATCAGGAGGAATCTTCTGCTGCTGATGTGCCTTTTCAAATACAGCGGTCAGTATACAGCCGTTTTTGTTAATAAATTTTGATGTCTAGGTTACTTATAGGATGCATCGATACCACTTTTTCCAGAATGTAATTTTTAAATGTATGATGATGATGAGGTTTTCATTAGTGGGGTAGTTATTAGAATGTTCCACAATGATTATTCAGATTAAAACATTATTAAATACAAGTAAACAGTCAGTAATAAAATAAGAACAAATAATCAAATGACAAAATGTACAAATAAATACAATCGAACAAAGAAAGGCTACTAATGAAATAAACAGTGTTTGTTGAGATTTTCAGGTAAGTCTAACAGTAGTTGCCTTACGAGAACGTTCTCTCGTACTGCGTTGCAAACGCTGTGGGAAAACTCCTTTTCTCGAGAATATTGAAGCCTTTATTTTAGAACGCATTGCAGCTGCACAGGCGAGAGCGCGCTGATAGGCTGTGCTGCGGCAACTGCACAAACCTATGGCGAGTGAGCAGGAGCGCGTGATCCAATGGGAGCGCTTGGCGCCCTGCCAGACTTGAGCGCGCCAAATTGGACATGGCAGGAGAGTATAAATTCGGAGAAAACTCGCCATTTGACAGATCTGTTCTCCTTCAGCTCTGAGACACACCTCGTCGCTGATTTCTCCGGATTGGAAGCCGCTCGCCGTACAAAAGCCTCTCAGCGGAACAGCTTTGCGCCGTTGGCACATCGCCCAGCAAGCGTTTCCCTGTGGCATCCGGCGAGTATCCTTTTAGACGCTTTCTAAAAGAGCAAATCGCTGTTTAAACAGGGGAGCGCGTTGTTGAAAATGCCGCTCCCCATCTGCGAATTCTGCGGGGTTCCCCTGCATGTGTCAGACCAACACACCCAGTGCGCTGTCTGTCTCGGTCCTGAGCACGCCGAGACAGCGCTCACTAAAGGCGGCTGTCTTCACTGTGACAGCATGCCTGTGGCTGTCCTCCGATCCAGACTCGCTCTCACTACATCAGAGAGTGAACCCTCCCAACTTCCGTCTTCGGCGCCCCGCGAGCCCCCTAGGAAGAAGCGGCGCGATCAGAGGATCCAGCGAGTATTTCAGCGAGTGCACGCCGGGTACCTCCCTGCGTGCCTCGCCCACAACCCCATCTCCAGTTCTGTTCGCTATAAGCGGCCAACGCCCTCTCGTGAAGCGGCGGGACTCGTTTCGTTCGGCGGATCTGCTGAAGAACTGGATGACGCAGTTTCAGTGGCGGCATCTGAGAATGAGGATTGGTCGGGCCTCGCGGACCCCGCCCCCTCCTCTCAGTACGATCGTCTCGACACCAGAGCAAGCATTGACGCCGAGCTTTTCCGTGTCATGTCTCGCGCTGTCGACGAGCTGGGTCTCGACTGGCTTTCCCCAGCCGAACCCGCCAGAAGCCGCCTCGACGAATGGTACCTGCCGGGGCGCCAACAGGCCCCTCTCCAGCGTGCCGCTCCATTTCTCCCCGAGGTCCACGAAGAGCTCACAAAAAGCTGGCACGCGTCCTTTTCAGGGCGAACGCGCTCTTCTTCCTCTACCTCTATTTGTGCCCTCCCACTGCAGGAATTTGGAGGTCAAAGCAGTGCACCCGTCCAAGCCGTGCAGGACTACTTTGTCTACGGCCAGCCGCGCATACTCCGCCGCCGGTCAAGCCGCCTCTGCACTACACGCCATGGCAACCCTTCAGGTGTTCCAGGCGAAGCTACTCCACCCTATGGATGAGTCAGGGCCTGACCCGGACGCCTTCAAGGACCTCCGAAGTGCTATAGACCTGGCGCTATGTAGAGTTCTCAACGGGTCTGAAAATTACAACCCGACCCGACCCGGCCCGTGGCTTTTAAAGCCCGGACCCGATGTAACCCGACACATCAACATGAATTATCTGCCCGAACCCAGCCCGCGGTCCGACGCATTTTTTTTTTTCTCTCTCTTCTCATACACGTATTATCATGACCAGCAGACGGGAATTCAAATCAACCTTTAACGTTCATGCCTTTTAACAATACAAACAACTGACACAATCAACTTTAAATATATAAATAGGCTATATAAATATGCCTTAAATAAAAATCTTCATACAATAATAAATAAAAAGAACTCAAACATGTACCCAGCCTGGGGGCGGGCTACTTTTCACACCACACAATTTTTGACTAACACTTTCCAGACCTCTGATTTTCCCACTCCTGTAGTAGCGACGGTGAATTCACCTGCGGCAAGTTTACTTTTCACCAACTCCATCTTCTTCTCCAGACTAAAGGCGTGCACGCAGCGGCGTCAGGTCTGCCCCCGCCCCTCTCCATGATGCACGTTGCACGCAGCAGCCAGACTTTCTTTACGGTGAACAGCAGCGATGATTAATAAATGTTTTTGTTTTTGTTTTTTTCACTGAGCGGAAAAGATTAAGCCCGAGGTCCGACCCGACCCGAGTCATTTACTTATATTTTCGACCCGAACCCGCGGGTCCCGTCGGGTTTGTCGGGCCGACCCGACCCGTTGAGAACTCTAGTGCTATGGGCTACTAAGACCACTGCTCAGGCTATCGGCCACAACATGGCCAGCCTAGTAGTATTGGAGCGCCACTTATGGCTTAACTTGACTGAGATCAGGGACGCGGACAAGACCGCCTTCCTCGACTCATCGATCTCCACTACTGGTCTCTATGGCCCATCGGTCAGCAGCTTCGCAGAGCGCTTCACCGAAGCCCAGAAGGCTTCCAGTGCTATGAAGCACTTCCTCCCGAAGCGCTACAGTTCGGCTTCACGGCGCCCCAAGAGCACGCCGCAGCCGGATAAGACAGCACCGCAGGTTCATCAGCCCCGCCCAGCGGCTGAGACCAGTCAGCGTCTGAAGCCAGCGAAACTGTATCCGTTCCCCAAGCGCCAGGGCCCCCGGCCGAAGCTCACGCTCGACCACAAGCCCAAAAAGTCGTCCTAGCCGGCAGAAAGAGGGGTCTATGTCCCGCCGCGGCTGGACCAGCCCTGAAGACCGCTCGAGTGCTTCTCGCAGCCCCCTCTTGGGGGCTGGAGCAGTATTAAATGCAGATCATGGGACCATCATCTGTCAGGCACCCCTGCACCCAAACGCTGTTTTAACAGCGACCCACAAAAAGCACAAATTGAGCAAAATCCCATGTCGGTTCGGGCCCCCGAACTGTCTGGGCGTTCCACCGTCAGATATGATCTTACCTCTGGCTCATTAGGCTCTGGCTTGGCAGGCCATCCCCGGAGTTTCAGATTGGGTAATGAACATTACTGTATAAAGCGCGGCTACTCGCTTCAGTTCGCCCGCGAACTGCCCGCAGACCGCCACGCCATTCACACGCCATGTCACGGCCATTCAGGATGCTTACAACCAGACACATCCTAGCGTGGATCTGCCCAGGAGACTCTCCCTCGAGGGGCAGACATATCAGTACACAGTCCTACCATTTGGACTGGCGCTGGTGCCTCGTACATTCACGAAGTGCATGGGTGCAGCTCTCTCCCCCCTGAGACAGCGGGGAATGCGCATTCTGAACTACCTCGACAACTGGCTCATACTGGCTCATACTGACTCATACTGGCTCATACTGGCTCATACTGACTCATACTGACTCATACTGACTCAGTTAGGTGATTGGGCTCCAAGACGAGATGTAACATCGAACGTGACTGACTGAATGGGAACCATTGTTGGTTTTCAGTGTCAGGTAGAGTTATTCTAGTGGATTGTTTCTCTAAATCAAGTGACTTTGGTTGAAATTCTCCAGCATCCCACACCATGACATCACTGAGTTTATTTATTCATTTAAAGTCAGCATGCGGATGCTGCAGTAGCCTTTTCTTCCCTATTGTGTCGTAAATCCAAGTGAAACTGCCTCTGGAACAAGAGGGCCTAATGTAGGGCAGGGCTTGATTTTATTTCCACCATAAATTGATTGGCTGGTTGTGGTTTGCTGTTGGTGGATCTCATGTGAGTGACAGGTTGTTCCAAATGAATTTTAATCTTTATGGTGACGTTGTTCAGGAATTCATTACAACTACAATGGCACGTCTGCTGTAACTTTGTACTGTTGTTGTCAAGATTTTAAACTTGAAATGTTAAAACGTTGTTGGATTGTTATTGCCTTCATTTTTAAAACATTTTTTAATCCAGTTGACTAGAAATAACTCTACTATAATATTTTATGAGGACCTTAATTACTGAGTATTGAGAGAATCACCACAGATATTTTTCAATATTGATACTTTGTATTGAAGTAATTTTATACTGTCTGTATTTGCAGGAACCTCCCCTGTACATGTGACGGGGAAAAAGGGAGGCAGCGTCACACTACCATGTGAACATGAGGTCAATGAGATTTTTCATATTAATTTAATCGGTCGAAAAAAAAATATTCCCGTTTGTCAGAAGAAAAATTGTAGTGGCCGAGTATTTAAAAAAGGATCATGTGACATCATCATCAAGAATCTGAGATTCAGTGATGCTGGAAAATACATTTTGAATGTCTATTATAATAATGATCAGGCAGTGCTGGAGCCACAAACCAGGGAGTATCATCTTCATATTCATGGTAAATTCAAAACTGATCAAACCATCAGCATGTGCTTTATATAGATTTCCTTTAGTAATTGTGTTGGTATTGCATGAGACGAGCAGAGACTCTAAATGGGACAAGCTTAATATTCAGATTATCTGTCTCTAAGATGTTTTTTGTTTTTAAATGGCGTTTTAAAATGATCACATTTGATCCTCTAAATCTCAATGACAGTGATTGATTTACACCATTATAACACTGATTGAGGATAAAGTGTCTTTCTGTTTCTCCTCAGATGAGATCTCTGTGAAGAAAGATGAGCTGCTGGAGTTGGATGTTCTGTTGACCAATGCTGATAAAGTGGAGCTTCAGAGCAAAATCCGCTCAGAGTGGAAGGAGGTGTGGATGAGAGGTCACGGGGTCAACAGTGATCGACTGACCGACAGAGACGGGATTCTGATCATTAATGAGTTTTCAGTCACTGACACTGGAACATACATAGTTCTGGACTCTGAAGGAGAAATCTTGATCACAGTCTCAGTCACAGGTGAGGGAAGATCAGTGGATGAGGAGAGATATTATTATAAAACATTTGGAAAGCTGAGGTTTATTCAACAATGATTTGAATGACTGTGTAACTAACGTTTGATATTCTCTACAGAATCTGGCTTAATAGGAAAACTGAACAGCATAGAACGGAATAGCAAAGCTGATGGCACCGGAAAACGTAGTAAGTAAAACGAGACATTGAGGCAAAATCTTTAACAGTGTGTTTTAAAATGAAAAACCATTTTAAAAACAAAGAAATGAGTAGACTTCCGGTTTAACGTCTGACATGTGAGGTCGTAGGATCGGAAGCTCTGCAAACTAATTGTTATATTTACTTTCTATATACGTTATAACTCATTTTATACATCCATCACAGCTGCTAAATTGTTTTGTGCGATATTTCTGAACTTTGCGCCTCAATGTCGAAAGCTCCGCGACAGAAAAAGACCGATCCGGCGAGCTCTAACGGATCTGCAGAGCTAGCAAAGGATGAAACTAGCATAACTGATGGTGCTACAATAATGTCAGCGATTAAGTCTTTGGAAGCTGGAATTCACCAAAAGTTTGATGTGCATGCAGCGGAGTTACAGAAAGAAATATCATCCCTTAGAGAAGAAGTTCATAATTCACTAACGACGTTAACTTCAGAAGTGAAAGCGCACGAGGATAGACTAACTAGTCTGGAAAATGCTACATCTGAATGGACGACTAGTTTGCAGACACTAGAGCCCACCGTGACTTCCTTACGGAATGAGATTACCGCTCTTCAGGCTAAGTGCACAGATTTGGAATGCCGCTCACGACGAAGCAATCTGCGTCTTGTGGGTATTCCCGAGGGTATGGAAGGCACACATCCGACAAAATTTATCTCAGAAACACTGCAAGAAATATTCAGCCTCCGTGAACCTCCACTTCTCGCCCGAGCCCACCGTACGCTGGCAGCGCGACCCGCGGAGGGTCAAAGACCGCGGGCGTTTGTCATATGCTTTCACCGATTTGACGTCAAGGAAGACATTCTGCGGATGGCTATTCAATCCAAACAGCTCAAATTCAAAGACAGACTCGTCCACATTTTCCCTGATTTCCCCCCTGAGATCGCAAAAAAAAGGGCAGCGTATTACGACGTGAAACGAGTGCTGAAGTCCCGATCCGATGTGAAATACGGGCTGAGAGGTCTAACCGGCTTTCGGATCACATATGATGGAACTGAGCACAAGTTTGATACACCAGCTGAAGCGATGGACTATGTGAAAAGGCACATAATGACCCCTTAAGACAAGAGGACACGATCTATCTGAGCGGCTGAGGTAATAGAAAGGTCAACTGGTTGAAATGGCTGCCTGACTTTCAAAGCTGTCATGGACTAAGTTAGCTGAAAGAATACCATGTTATTCTTTCTACCTGCTTTATATGTTATATTACCAGATCCGTCATTTTGTGTTAAAATTAATTATCCTTATCTTGAGATTCCCCGCTGCGGTGCAATAGTATAAAAAAAAAAAAAAAAAAAAAGGTGATGAGGCTATTTTTCGCTTATTAGCCTATTATAACAATACTTAAAAGTTAATTTTCTTGTTCTGATCATATTCATAAATGTGGTTATAACACGATTTAGTGGTTTGCAGAGTCACGCTCGAGTTTCGTTTTAAGGTGACTCAGGCGTATTGTTGGGTGTTAACCCAGGGAGGCGTACACTCCGTCAAGGGTAGTGTTAGCTTTGTTCATAGGGTGGGAGTGGGGAAGGGGTGTAGGGGCGGGGAGGGGAGGGTGGGTGGTGTTGCAGTTTCAAAGCTGAGTTCATCTCCAAGTTCATTTATTCTTCGTGGTGTGCATCATTGGGTGTCTTTTACACACGGATGTGTTTCTGCTTATCTTAGGTCTCTGTTTGTTTGTTTTTATTTTGTTGTTATTGTTTTTGTGTATTTTGTTAGTTGGTTTTCTTTTGTTTTCATTCTCTTCCTGAATAGAATGCCTCTTTTATTAAACACTTTCACATGGCAAACTCTTTGAGATATGTTAGCTGGAATTGTAAGGCTGTCAATAATCCTGTTAAACGTAACCGGGTCTTGAACCATCTGAAGAGCTTAAAGGCAGACTTTGTTTTTTTGCAAGAAACGCACCTCCGTCCTGCTGACCACTTTAGGTTAAAAAGAGATTGGGTAGGTCAGGTTTTCCATTCAATATTTCATTCCAAATCTAGAGGTTGTGCAATTTTAGTGCATAAATCTGTCCCATTTGTAGTCTCTGATACTATTGTGGATCAGAAAGGAAGATATATTATTGTATCAGGAACACTTTTCTCAACCCCTATGACTCTTGCAAATGTTTATGCACCCAATTACGATGATCCTACTTTTATTTCTTCTTTTCTGTCTTGCATTCCTAATATTCACTCACACCCGCTTATTTTGGCTGGGGACTTTAATTGCGTTATGTCTCCTGCTCTTGACAGATCTTCCAAAAAAATTATAGCTCTATCAAAATGTGCATCAGTTATCCTCACTTTTATGCAAAAGTACGGTATGTGTGATGCATTCCGTCACTTGCATCCCTCAGATAGGAAGTATTCCTTTTTTTCTCATGTTCACCAGACGTATTCTCGTATTGATTATTTCTTTCTGGACCATAAATTTCTTCCATACTTACAGGACTGTTCTTACCAAAGTATAGTAATTTCTGATCATGCACCAATTATATTAGAGCTTAAAATTCCACACCAGCCACCTAAATATTGTCAGTGGCGTCTTAATCCAGGTCTCCTATCTGATAAGGATTTTATTGAATTTATTTCTTCTAATATATCGAGTTTCATGGAAATCAATCTCACACCAGGCATGCCATACTCAGTCATTTGGGAAAGCCTGAAATGTTATTTACGTGGTTTAATAATTTCTTATTCATCCCATAAAAATCGAGAAAGGGAAAAAAAACTAATAGAAATATCCAACTCCATAGCGCATATTGATAGCCAGTATTCTTCGGATCCCTCCCCTGAGCTTTTTGAAGAGCGTCAGTTATTACAGGCAGAATATGATATTTTATCAACTGACAAGGCTGAAAAACTGATTCTGCGTGCTCAACATAGGATTTATGAGCATAGTGATAGAACAGGGAAGTTACTTGCTCGGCAGATTCGTGAGGCTGAAGCATCTCGTATGATTCCCCAACTTAAATTACAATCAGGAACCATCACAGCAAATTATAAAGAAATAAATTCTGAATTCAAACAGTTTTATGTTGACCTATACTCCTCGGAATCCCCACCGGATGCTTCCATAATGAACACTTTCGTCAATGGAATTGAATTCTCTACTATCAACAAAGTGTCTCATGACTCTTTAGAGAAGGACGTTCAGGTGGAAGAAATTGAGGAAGCTATAGCGTCCATGAAATCTGGTAAGGCCCCTGGGCCTGACGGATTTCCGTCCGAATTCTATAAAAAATTTTCTAAATTGTTAAGCCCTATTTTATTTTCAGTTTTTTTAGAAAGCCTTCAGAATGGTTATTTGCCCGCGAGTCTTTACCAAGCGACTATTTCTCTGCTTCTAAAGAAAGACAAGAATCCACTTGAATGCGGTTCGTATCGTCCCATTTCTTTGTTAAACTGCGACTATAAGATCTTAGCAAAACTCTTATCTATCCGTATGGAAAACTCTATGGGTCAAATTATTTCGCACGATCAAACTGGATTTATTCGGGATAGACATTCTTTTTCTAATGTTAGACGCCTTTTTAATATTTTGTATTCTTCCCATTCAAATAATCCGGAGGTGGTTCTGTCACTCGACGCTGAAAAGGCATTTGATCGGGTTGAATGGAATTATCTGTTTCAGGTTTTAGGAAAATTCGGTTTTGGCTCTACTTTTGTCTCCTGGATTAAAATTTTATATGCGGCCCCTAAAGCTTCTGTACGTACTAATAATATTTGTTCAGAGTATTTCAAACTACAACGGGGCACAAGACAGGGGTGTCCACTTTCCCCATTGTTATTTGCTATAGCTATTGAACCCCTTGCAATTGCCCTGCGGTCCAGTGCACAGGTTTATGGTATTACCCGTACAGGTGTGGTACACAAGGTCTCTTTATATGCAGACGACCTTCTTCTTTTTCTGTCTAACCCTCTTATTTCAATTCCTCAAGTTTTTTCCATTCTGAATGTCTTTAGTAGTTTCTCTGGATACAAACTAAATTTCTCTAAAAGTGAATTGTTCCCACTGAATTTATCTTCCCTTCAGGTTTCATACTCAGATTTTCAATTTAAAGTTGTCAGAAACCGTTTCAAATACCTGGGGATTCAGGTGACTCGTAAATACTCTGACCTGTTCAAAACCAACATTAGTCCTCTTTATAATCATGTCAAGTCTCTCTTCATGTCCTGGAAATGTCTCCCTCTTTCTTTGATAGGAAGGGTGAACATTATCAAAATGAGTATACTTCCTAAATTTTTATATCTTTTTCAATGCCTTCCTATATTTATTCCAAAATCATTTTTCACAGTTTTGCAACGGAATATCTCTTCTTTCATATGGGATAAGTCAAAAAGAATCAATCAAAGTCATCTTATGAAACCAAAGTGTTTGGGCGGCCTGGCTCTGCCAAATTTTCAAACTTATTATTGGGCAGCAAACATTAGGAACCTGTTATACTGGGTGCAGCAAGATTTGCAATTAAAGAAGTCTCAGTGGGTACTATTGGAATCTGCCTCTTGTACTCCAGCAACTTTGACATCCTTATTATGCGTACCAATTCCCTATAAGCATACTACTTTAGTAAATAAGAATCCTGTTGTCAAACATTCATTAAGGATTTGGTCTCAATTACGTTTGGCATTAGACCTTAAGGACCCTTGTGTTACAGCGCCTATTTTCTGCAATATATTATTTCCACCCTCCCTGATGGATGGGGCTTTTAATATCTGGAGGGAAAAAGGCCTATCTACAATTGATCAATTATACATAGATAACAATTTTGCATCCTTTACACAACTCCAAGGAAAATTCGCTCTACCCAATTCACATCTATTTAGATACTTTCAGATACGGAACTTTATTCGAAAGCAGTTTTCGAACTTTCCCTCTCTGCCAACTAAAAATATACTTGATAACATATTAGACCTTCATACATCTTTGAAAGGGGCTATTTCTAAAATATTTGCCATAATCAATGCAAAACAGTCCCCTTCAGTGCGTCCACTGAAGGCGCTCTGGGAGGAGGAATTGAATTTGACGCTGGAGGAAAATATTTGGGATCTAATTCTTGCCCGTATACACTCATCTTCTATAAATGCTAGGCATACCCTCATCCAATTCAAGGTAGTGCACAGAGTTCATTGGTCTAGAGCTAAACTAAGCAGAATATTTCCTGATTTCGACCCAACCTGCCTTCGCTGCTTAACTGAACCAGCTACCTTATCACATTCTTTTTGGTTCTGCCCGAAATTGTCTGATTTTTGGGGGAAAATCTTTGGGTGCTTCTCAGTTATTTTTTCTTTAACAATAGACCCTAACCCATTAACAGTACTGTTTGGTATTTTGCCAGAATCTGTTGGTCTAAACGCATTGCAAGCTGATAGTGTAGCCTTTGGAACCTTACTGGCTAGGCGACTTATTCTTATGAATTGGAAGGCAGCAGCTCCCCCTTCTTACCGCCAATGGGTTTTTGATCTTCTGTATGCTCTCAGGATGGAAAAGATTCGGTTCACATTGAAACAAAAGCCAAAATTCTTTCTGAAAGTCTGGGGCCCTTTCCTAGAGTATTTTAAGGAGTCAACAACGACTTAATTTTAAATTTTCTTCTTTTTTTTTTTTTCTCTTTTTTTTTTTTTTTTTTTTTTTTTTTTTTTTTTTTTTTGTGTGTGTGTGTATTTGTATGCATACAATTATATTTATCTTTGTAGTTTTATAATCTTACTTAATGTATGTTACATTACGAGTGTACATGTATCTGTTACTTATGCTATGTAACATGTTATTGTTACTCTCTGTCAGACCCAAGATGAACCCAATAAAAAAAAAAAAAAAAAAAAAAAAAAAAAAAAAACAAAGAAATGTTCTCTCTTCCAGCCTTCTTTTTTCCTGCTGTAGATCATTGGGGTTTTTTGGGGGCAGTGGAAATATATGTGTTGGCTGTGGCAGTTCTGATTATGAGTCTGCTTGTTGTTAAAATCAAGTTGCAATGAGACCTGCAATGCGGTTCCTGGTAATTTGTCTTCAGAGCCAACAGATCGGCGGAAAATTCTGTCTACATATTTCTGCAGTAGCCTATATTTTTAACTCACTGTACATACGAGCATTTGGACTGCACCCCTACATCAGGATTATGGTTACTGACTGTGTCTGCATTGCATTTTTTTCCACTATGGGCAAAATTTGCCCTAAAGGTCCCATGGCATGAAAATTTCACTTAAAGGAGAACTCCGGTCAATTTTAACATTGAGCTCATTTTTTTGTACATTTGGAGTGCTGTCAATACAGAGAACAACGACAAAAATCTGTGTTGCCTACACCGAGTTATTCTATTTTTAAAATTTGCACCCTATTGACTTCAATGGGGCAAGTAGTAAGCCTGCTTTTTAGCCTCTTAACATCCTTTAAGTGTCATTACAAGTGCACGGAAAATGTGAGTGATTCCTTCCGAGTGAACACGGGTGGATCTGACTGCAGTAGATGTTAGAGATATTAATAAAAATGAAGTTTATTCAGCCAGCGCTCATACCTTTGTTTACATCCTGTTTTCAGTGGAAGGCCATAGTAATCGATTGTCGAGTTCACGCGCATAGGTTTAGTACCTATGATCACGCGCGTGAACTCGACAATCGACTACTATGGCCTTCCACTGAAAACAGGATGTAAACAAAGGTATGAGCGCTGGCTGAATAAACTTCATTTTTATTAATATCTCTAACATCTACTGCAGTCAGATCCACTCGTGTTCACTCGGAAGGAATCACTCACATTTTCTGTGCACTTGTAATGACACTTAAAGGATGTTAAGAGGCTAAAAAGCAGGCTTACTACTTGCCCCATTGAAGTCAATAGGGTGCAAATTTTAAAAATAGAATAACTCGGTGTAGGCAACACAGATTTTTGTCGTTGTTCTCTGTATTGACAGCACTCCAAATGTACAAAAAAATGAGCTCAATGTTAAAATTGACCGGAGTTCTCCTTTAATGAGTTTTTTTTTAACATGAATATGAGTTCCCCTAGCCTGCCTATGGTCCTCCCAGTAAAGAAATTGTGATAGGTGTAAACCTTTGAGAAAATGAACATTCAGACGGGTGAATCTAGAATCTTCCCCTTATGTCATCATAAGGGGAAAGGTCACCTCCCCTTTCTCTTCTTTGCCCGCAAAGAGAATTTGGCCCACCCATGAGAAAATGAGCTGCGCGAGCGCGATATTGGCTTTTCCTCGAGAGACATCATGGCTTGCAAACGAGCGAAGCATGGCAGTTGCTCAGTGTTTGGATGTACAAATGAACACAAAAGTATTTTTTAGTTCCTTCATCCGAGCCTCTGAAGAACCAGTGGGTTATGTGAATGTCTGATGTGTAATTCTTCAAGTTCAGACAGATAATCTTTCTCTCAAAGTCGTTCAACACTGTTTATGCATGACTAAAATATCAACTTCACATTGTTTCTCTTAGTAGGATGAAAATAATCTCATTTAAACTGTGATTAAAATTTATACAGAAAGCAATCAAAGAACAATCCCTTTCCAATCACCCAAGCTGTCGATCACACAGCGCGAGTTTATCTGGACTCTTGCCAAAACTCGTTATGAAATCAATGACGCTGTTACACTGCACAATGAAGCTCTTACTGTACTTACCTCATGTTTGCATTGGTGAAATCATTAGTGAGAGTGCAGAAACTGCGTTGCAATGATAAGATCTTATAAGAGGCTATCATCTACTCAATGCTCATCACTGCAACCTTTTATGTGATGGGAATAGATCTAAATACTTAAAAAACTTCTCACGATTTGTTAATCCCGATAGCTGTAATAGTAAAAACGTATAATAGCTGTAAAAGTTAGCTGTAAAGAGGCTAAAATCAGGCTAGGAAAAATGCCTTTTATTTCTAAATCATGATAATTTTTGATCTAAAAAACATACTAACATTATAAGGGCACCCGAGGAAACATTATAAAATAATAAAATAATCCATGCCATAGGACCTTTAAAATATATGTATGTTTAAATCATTTCTGTGTTATGGCCTGAGGAAGACTCTTGTCATGTCCTAAAGTGTCTTCATCATCTACTACACTGTAAAAAATGATCGTAATTTTAACGGTAAAAGACTGTAAAAATGCTACAGTGAAAAACTGTTAATTGGTTAACAGAAAGTTTCCGTACTATATACGGTAAATAACTGTGATAGATCTAACGGTACATTTAATGTAATTTTACTGTAACATACCGTTAAATTTACAGTTTTTGAAAGTGAAAAAACAACTCATTGTATAATTTACAGTGAAAAACCTCCCACATTCCCACAATTCCCTGTGACACTTCACATTTGATGTATTTTTGTTGAAATAACTATGTTTGTTTCTTCATAGTTTTCTTCGTTTTTTCTAATCAGTTATGTACATTAGGGGTTTATGTTACATTTAATGTTGTTAAATTAATGTTTATTGCATTTTTAAAATTTCATGTGTTACCATGATGGTGTTTAATGTTTGTGTGAATGACACTGAGCAGCTTCTATATATATTAGTATTAACTTTCTTGTGGAAGAACTGCTTGTGTTGAGCTTTGATTGATCATGTGACTCTCATCACTGCTGTGATTGGTGGTTATCAGTGTACAAAACAGATATTAATACTTGAATAGGACGGTAAATTAACATTATATCATATTACTGAAATTTACTGTTATATTTACTGGTTTATACTGTAAAATTGACATGTTGTTCAGAATAGCACGTACATTTTACAGTTTAAACCAGTAAATATAACAGAACTCCAGTGTGTTATATGCTGGTTTAAACTGTAAAATGTACATGTTATTCGGTAAAAGCAATTACTGTTTTGTTGTATATTTTACGGAATTGTTCTGGTAACCCCAGCTGCCAGTTTTTTTCCGTAAAAACTACGGGATTTTTTTTTACAGTGTAGAGAGTCTTGCCATTGTTTCCATTGTCTGCTAAATAGGGGATTCTGCTTTGTAACACTATGCATTATAAAGCTTGGTAAAGCTCCACCACACTGTGACAGATTCAGACGCAAACGGGACTGAAATCTGCTGCTCAAACTGCAGAAGAAGCACAATGTTTGGGAAAAGTCCTATATTATTACCATGGTATAATCATGGCAATTGTTTTTTGTAATTGGTTTGTATACTAAAACGTTTTACTGCTTTAGCTCTTCTGTTTTAGTTCTTCTACTTTTTAGCATAACAATGAACTTTTAAGACATTTATGTGCATAGTTTTACATTTCATTTTATCAAGATGTATGGTCTTCAAAAAGATCTATTTTATCTGGAAAAAATGTATATGTGCATATTAATGCTTCTCTAGATCAGATACATTACAGTCAGTAATGATTTCAGATTATTTTTGATTGTAATTATTAAGAAGAGTTCTTTCTGTTTTGTCTAAATATACTTAGAATTTAGGTTTTGATGATATAGTTCAGGCTAATGCTATCTCCCATCTATGTCATGTTTGGTTTTGGGTTTGGTAATACATTTAAGTTTTTTTTATTTTGTATTGTCACAGATATTTTTCTGTTTGTTAGGAAAAATGTAGTAGGCTAAATTATGCGCACAATTTAGCAAATCAAGGGGATGAATGGGTGAATCGTGCGTACAATTTATAAATCGAGGGAATGAAAACAACAGCTCGTGTCAAAAACACGTGTCATCTTGTGGCAGGTCATATTTATAGCTGCCATAAACCCTATGGTGGAGCTCTGAATTTGATCCATTAAGCACAAATAAAAGCCTGACAACGCTAAATGTGTTCAGTTTTCTGATAATATAATTCACATATTAAAGTGTGGCAAAAATGAAATGTAATAATAAGGCAAACCGAGTGGTTTAAGGCAAGTAAATGGTATTGTAAATAAATACATTTCCTAATTGTATTTCCTTATATAGGCTATACATGGCAGAATACATGAAAATTGTATGTGTGTGTGTGTGTGTGTGTGATAGTAAATGGACCTAAAGAAATAGTTCACCCAAAAATTAAAATTAGCCCATGATTTACTCACCCTCAAGTCAGCCTAGGTGTATATGACATTCTTCTTTCAGACAAATACAGTCGGAGATATATATAAAACAATGTCCTGGCTCTTCCAAGCTTAATAATGGCAGTGAATGGCTGTTTCTGTTTTGAAGGCCATAAAAGTGCATTTATTCATGATAAGAGTGCTTCACGCGGCTCCAGGGGTAAATAAAGGCCTTCCGGAGCGATGTGTTTGTGTAAGGAAAATGTCAACATTTAAAAATGTATAAAAGTAAATTAACTAGCTTCCGACCAAACGAACATATGGATTCCACTTTAGTGTAAAGCGCAACTTATGCAAGTAATGCAACACACAAGTTGTGTAAGTTGCGCTTTAGGTGTAGGCAGAGCCGCCTTAACCTAATGTTAGGCCCCGGAGTGGTTTTGTTGGCCCCCCATCCCCTCGATTTATAGAGTCTCATTTTAAAAAAGTGTAATAGGAATTAATTCAGCGGGATTATTGTAATGGACTCCTCACTGGCCTTCCCAAAAAGACCATAAGACAGTTGCAGCTCATACAGAACGCTGCCGCCAGGATCCTGAGCAGAACCAGAAAATATGGACATATCACACCAGTCCTCACTTGCTCCCAGTTAGATTTAGGATTGATTTTAAAGTATTATTACTGGTATATAAATCATTCAATGGCCTAGGACCTCAATACATTGCAGATATGCTCACTGAATATAAACCCAACAGATCATTAGGATCATATCAGCTAGAAATACCAAGGGTTCACTCTAAACATGGCGAGTCCGCTTTTAGCTATTATGCCAGCCGCAGCTGGAACCAGCTTCCAGAGGAGATCAGATGTGCTCCTACAGTAGTCACATTCAAATCCAGACTCAAAACACTTCTGTTTAACTATGCATTTACTTAATGAGCACTGTGCCACTGTTCGTCCGACTGTATTTTATTTTATTTTTCTAAACTGTTTTAATTATTCTTATTTCTTTTTATTATTTTAATTTCTTCTATGTAAAGCACTTTGAATTGCCATTGTGTATGAAATGTGCTATATAAATAAACTTGCCTTGCCTTATATCTATCTAGGTCATTGGTTCCCGCCCTTAGGGGGGCGCCAGAGTTCACAGGGGGGGCGCGGGAGCGGATATGCTTTGAGGTGAATAAAGATGCATAAAATGTTCCACTAATAATTTTATATAAAAATATTTTTTCAAAGTT
The DNA here is from genome assembly GCA_021464565.1 of Rutilus rutilus. Taxonomy (NCBI): domain Eukaryota; kingdom Metazoa; phylum Chordata; class Actinopteri; order Cypriniformes; family Leuciscidae; genus Rutilus; species Rutilus rutilus. The sequence goes on from JAJAQA010000013.1 coordinate 2,040,827, forward strand.
TTTAAAAAATCATATGCTTACAATGCCGATTTTAATTACAATTTCGTTATTTCAAATGTAGGCGCGTTGCGCGTGGCAAGCGCGCTCATAATGTAGAGACGCCGGCGCGACCATAGATATCATATATAAAGGCTAGATGTCTCGTGCGCACTGCTGGACAATGGAGGTCGACGTCCGCACGTGACCGCCATCTTGCGACAGTGTACTCGCTCACTACTTCAATGGTGCATGTACTTTTAAATAACCATAACTTGCTCATTTTTCTACCGATTTTCAAACGGTTTGGTTTGTTATAAACGTCAGAGATGTAGTTATGACACTGCATACATACACTGCATACATATGAAAAATTATAACATACATTTTCAAGCATTCGGAATTATAGCCACGTTAATAACGTTTGTAAGAAACCAAACCGTTTGTAAATCCGTCAAGATTTCAGCGAGATAAGAGGATTTGTGTGCGTGCTGATCATTCACCTTAATGCACAGAGCACTGTCACAAGATGGCCGAACGATGATGCCGGAAGTGACTGCGCCATAAGACATCTAGCGTTTATATATGATATCTATGGGCGCGACCACAACATTGCCCAACATCAAATGGCAAATGTAAGCGGAACGAAACTGAGCTACTCGTTATTATTGTGTGGTTGAAGGACCGTTTATCAGTTTGGACCAGTGCAGCGCGAGCCGATCGTGATCATGCGACACTGTTACTACACAGCGCTAATAAGAGATCCAGTAAAGAAAGCATTTGAATTCGCCACAGAAGTAATAACATCGCTGCGAGATCTAGTGAGAAACATTCACATTTCTCCGTTATTAACGGATCAAACAGCGCTGACGTGGAAACCAGGAAGAAACATTGTGCCGTCAATGAACTATCCAGTGTCCACAGATCAGCAACATTCACCATGGATTTACTGTAGTAACACTAACTGCAATGGAAGTTTGGCAGGAATAGTAGGCATAATGCCTTCAAGTAACATTACGTCGGTTTTATTTTGACATTATGAATACAATTGCTGCCCTCGAATGTTAATCTGAAATAAAATAAACCTTTGTTTATAACTACTACTACGGATTGTTAAATATGTACATAGGGGGGGCCCCAAGGAAAAAGGTTGGGAACCACTGATCTAGGTAATCTACGTCACAAAATGCATTAGTTTCTTTCAAGACCTACAACAGTGATTTATTTTATATTGTTTTTAATTTTAATATTGTTATTAACATATCACTGAGCCCACTTGAGCATAAACACAAGACACATCATTTAAAAACCACACACAGCAAATAAATTTAAACTTTATGCAAATGAGAAGCGATTTTCACCAGCGACAACCAATAGGAAAGAAGCCTTTCAGTGGAGCTCAGCTCCCGTGACCGTCTCGAGTGCAGTGCAGGCAAGACAGAAGAGTTTGAGGGCGATTTCACTGTTTTATATGATTTGACTGTAACTAACCACAAACATGGATATAATAAAATGATGCATGGAAAAGAAACGACAGTCTCAGTGAGTTTAATTCATACATTTATATGATGTTTTATCATACAGTTTTATGATGCAAGTTTAGCACTGCTGCAGTGCTGCAGTTCATTTTACAGTTTCCCCTGCATTATGTTGACTATTAGTGTCAGGTAGAGTAAGGGAGCGAGGGCTCAATTGCGAGAAAAAGGTCTTTTATTCAATATAACACAAAATAAAACAAAACACAAACAAAAACTACCCCAAGGGGGAAAACAAGACAGACTTAGACTTGGACTTGAACTTGAACTTCGACTTCGACTTGGACTTGACTTGACTGAAGCACACAGCAGGGAAACACACAGTGTACGACGACGAACCAGCACAGGAGTGAAGACACAAGGAGAATAAATAGGGAGAGCAAACAAAGCAGGTAACGAGGGAGGACAGGTGGGGAAAATGAACTAATAATCCGGTAACAAGATGGGAGGGGCTAGACAATTGACAGGAGAGCACATGGCACAAGGAAACACATGACAAGCCATGTGCTCACAACAAACAGGACTAGAACACAAAACATAACATGAAAGCACACAGCCAGTGAAAAACTAGCTGTGTGCTACACCGCACAAGACAAGAAAAAACACACGCAGACAGAAGAGTGCGCGGCTCGAGCGAACTCGAAACCGCACGCGCTCACGTGACAAGACAGAGCGCACGAGAACGAGCGAAAGCTCATTCCGTGCGCTCACAAAAGAAAACAAACACGCGGAGCATTGATGTCCGAATCCCGACACAGAACCGAAACCTAACTAGACAGATGTGTCGGGATCCAAACACCATGCCCCGCACATATAACAAGGCACGTAGACAAGTGAGTGCACGGCCCGAGCGCGCTCGGAACCGCACACTCACACAGAGACGAGACAAAACAGGGAGTGTCAGAGCTCTGTCACAAAACCAAGAAATTAACTAGACCGAAGTGACAGAACCCTGACAATTAGGGACAATAAAATTGATTATTTGTCAAATTCGGATGACGTTTTAGTAATTTATGACAGTATGAGTGAGTTTAATTTGTAGATTGATCGATCGTTAATCTAGTAAATTATTTAAAGTGATAATAGGAAATTAAAGTAACAAAGATTGTTTTGGCTTTACAGCAGTATCAGAGCCCTGTTCCCCTGTGAATCGCCCCATCTGTATCAGTTGGGGGGAGAACTGGGCTCGGTTTCCAAAAGGAAAGTAGTCGTGACGGACGCCTCCAAGACAGGTTGAGCGCTCTATGCTATATCTATTCTTCCCTCTGTACGAACGAATCAGAGAGAACAGATGCTCAGTTTTACACGGCAGATCCAGCTGTGGTTCCTGGGGATTACTGAGCTGTTATTAGCAGCCCTATAGCCAGTCCCGCTGAGGAGGGACATCCTTTCCCAGTCGGAGGGGTCAATCTGGCATTCCTTACCCGAATTGTGGAGCCTCCATCTGTGGCTACTCGACGGGACCCTTCATGCCTTTCTGGGGGAGGTCATGAACATGATCTCTGAGGCTGGGGCACCTTCGACCAGGTGCCTTCACGCCCAGAAATGCTCGGAATATAAACCCCTTTTTTTGTGAGATCTCAAGTTCTCGCATTCCTTCAGGAGCTGTTGGATGGCGGATGCACCCCATCCACGCTCAGAGTATACACGCCAGCTATCGCTGTATACTACAATCCTATTGCTGGCCAGTCAGTTGGGAAATAGAACCTGGTGGTCAGATTTCTCAGATTTTTAAGAGGTTAAACCAACACGGATTTGTCCTTTGTCCTGAGAGTACTTCATGGTCCTCTGTTTGAGCAGCTCATGACATCCGACCTTCAACCTCTCTCGCTAAAGACCGCTCTCCTGCTGGCTCTAGCATGGGTGAAGCACTTTGGTGATCTGCAGGCTCTTTCAGTGGACAATTCCTGCCTCAAGTTTGGGCCTAATGACAGCAAAGTTGTCCTTATGCCCAGACGAGGCAACGATGTGCCTAAGGTGCTCTCCTCACCCTTTAGGGCACAAGTTATCTCACTCTCTGCTCTTCCCTCTACTGAGGGTGATACGACGGCTCACCCACCTTGACCGGTTTGGGTCCTTAAGGTGTACATTGAGCTCTCTATCCTGTTAGGCAGTCAGAACTGCTGTTTGTTTGCTTCAGAGACTGCTCTTAGGGGCTAGTAACTTGCCATGTGGCACTTGGCATCAAACGCCCAGGGCTATGGACTCACAGGACGGCATTCTGTTCTGTGCTACTAGCACAGCATTTTGCAGTGTGTTCCCCATACGAGACAGACTAACACAATGCAAGTTAATAGTATTGAAAGGGAACACTCCGGTTAGTAACCTAACCTCGGTTCCCTGAGATAACAGAATGAGCATTGCGTAGCTTGCCGTGCTACTGTGCCGACACGTGAGTCGACACTGCTGACTAAAAATGGCTTTCAGCTCAACTTAAATAGACAGACCTGTTTTGGCGGGCTGAAAAGCCATTTGTCTCTGCAGGTGCACAGACGTGAACCAATCAGGCTTCAGTATTCAGAGCAAAAATAAGTTTTCCCCAGAAGACTGATGCAATGGTCATTCCCGTTATCTCAGGGATATCTCTTTTTTTCTTTTTAAATACAACAAACACATGCACATGACACTTAAACATTAAGTGTTATCATGAGACTGCTGCCTGTATAAAGTTATACACTCACGTTATGGTATATAAACCAGGAAGAAACATGATTTGTATTTGTTAACTTTTGTAAAGAGATTTTAATTTAATGATCAAAATGATTTAGTAATCATCATTAAGAAATCAAAAGTATGTAAGCTTTTCATAAAGCTTCACTGTATGACACCTGGAAAATGTATGATTTTGTTAGCCAAGCATCTATGCAAGCTAAAGTAAACCACATTCAGTAAAAATTCCATTGAGAAATACAGATTTTTCAGTCTAGGTTTGATGTCAGGATGTAACACTTGATCTGATATAGAGACTATTATTCAAAGCTTTATTTTGCTCTGAAAAAGGAAGTGGAAACACTTTGTGGTTTCAGTGACTCTGCATTGAGCTGAAATCTTTAGTTTGATCAACACCTTTTTGAGCGAAATACACAATGGAGAAAGTTGCTTTCTTCTGTGTATTTTCTTGTTGGATTGTCATATCAATTGGTAAATATATTTTATTTCAAGCATTCATGAAGTTAACACATCAGCCTCAAATAAAATAGCTATTGACATTGTCTAAAAGGGTCTGTGTTTATCAATGTCTCTCCAGATTTGTCAGTAGGAGGATCGTCTGATTTGAGAGTTCAGATGGGAGAAAACATCATTCTGAACTGCAGCATTTTATTCGTCTGAAAATGCCAATCCCGCTGAGGAGGGACTTCCTTTCCCAGTCGGAGGGTTCTGTCTGGCATTCATAACCCGATTTGTAGAGCCACCATCTGTGGCTACTCGATAGGACCTAGCATGGGTGAAGCACTTTGGTGATCTGCAGGCACTTTCAGTGGACGATTCCTGCCTCAAGTTTGGGCCTAATGACAGGAAAGTTGTCCTTATGCCCAGACGAGGCAACGATGTGCCTAAGGTGCTCTCCTCACCCTTTAGGGCACAAGTTATCTCACTCTCTGCTCTTCCCTCTACTGAGGGTGATACGATGGCTCACCCACCTTGACCAGTTTGGGCCCTTAGGGTGTACATTGAGCTCTCTATCCTGTTAGGCAGTCAGAACTGCTGTTTGTTTGCTTCAGAGACTGCTCTTAGGGGCTGCCAGTTTCAAAGCAGAGACTATCGCACTGGATAGTGGATGCAATAGCATTGGTTTACAAGTCCTTGGACTTGCAGTGCCTTATTTGAGTGATGGTCAATTACACTAGAGCAGTGGTTCTCAAACCTGTCCTGGCGTACCCCCAACACTGCACGTTTTCTTTCTCTCCCTAATCAAACACACCTGATTCAACTCATCAGCTCATTAACCCATGTAATAATGAGCTGATGAGTTGAATCAGGTGTGTTTGATTAGGGAGAGAAAGAAAACGTGCAGTGTTGGGGGTACGCCAGGACAGGTTTGAGAACCACTGCACTAGAGGTATGGCATCCTCATGGACTTGGACCATAGACTGTAAAAAAGATGGACGATGCACCTTCACTCTCTTCCATTCTAGTAAGTGAAGCTGCCAGTGCAGAGGTGTCAAAAGTATTCACATTCATTACTCAAGTAGAAGTATAGATACTAGGGTTTAAAAAGACTTCTGTAGAAGTTGAAGTATCAACTCAAGCTTTTTACTCAAGTAAAAGTATAAAAGTACTGGTTTCAAAACTACTTAAAGTATAAAAGTAAAAGTAATGTAAGGAAAAACATGCCATTAAGGACAAAAGCTTAGGCCGCGCCACAGGGGCCTATATAGTGCACTACCCCAGCTCCTCTAAAAAACACATTTTTCTAAAGGCCATATTTGACTATAATTATATAAAAATGTTGATGTTGAAAATTTTGGGATGATGCACTAGGCTACCTGTTTCAGCCGTATATATGCCCATAGAAAATTAATTTTCTAAATAAATAAGCTAAATAAGCTGGGGAATCATGAAATTAATAGGATAATGTATTAAGGTTTTTAGTCTATATTGACCTTAACAATACGTAAATTAATTAATTCTGTAATGTTACAAATAACTAATAAAGACATGGTGGCAGTTCAACAGAGACTTAACTTTACTCCGCTCACAGTGCAATGCAATAGTGCAATACTGTCTTGTTCCTTGCTTTTTGAAGAGGCCAAACACATGTCTACATCTTTCATTAAAGGGATATAGTTCACCCCAAAATTAAAATCATTTACTCACCCTCAAACTGTTTCAATCCTGCATGAATTTCTTTCTTCTGATGAACACAAAAGAATATATTTTGAACAATGTCGATAACCAGACAGTTGATGGTAGCTATTGACTTCCATAGTAGGAAAAAAAAAAAATACTATGGAAGTCAATAGCCATCAACTGTCTGGTTATCGACATTGTTCAAAATATCTTCTTTTGTGTTCAGCAGAAGAAAGAAACTGGTTTGAAACAACTCGAGAGTGAGTAAATGATGACAGAATTTTCATTTTTAACTAAGTGAACTAATCATTTAACAGAAATAACTGTTGGCATATGTTTCACATCAATTCTGTCCAGTTTGTCCTGTTGGACACGACACACAGCAATACTGTCAAGTGTCACTTGTGACCATTGCTCTGAGCCATGTTTTCAGTGTCCTAAGAGCACTGAAACTTTTTTCAGTCCAGCTGATGAGACTGGGATGATTTGATCAACAGGCCTCTCATTTCAACAAGAGCAGCCTTCAACAGACCAAGCAATGTTATTTTTTCATGTTTTATGGGGACTTTCCATAGACATAATGATTTTTATACTGTACAAACAAACTGTGTATTCTACCCCCCATAGACTAACCTTTCCTATCACAGAAAACTGTCTGCATTTTTACATTTTCAAAAAACAAAAGTCTGATTTATAAGCTGTTTTCTGAAGAAGAAGAAAAATCCCCAAAAGGACAAGGATTTCGGATATTGACATCTTTGTGGGGATATTTTGACCCTATAATGTAGAGTTGCTCTCTCTCTCTCTCTCTCACGCTCACATACACACACAACACTCACACACACTCTCTCTCTCTCGCTCACACACACACACACTAACGATTATGTTAGTGTTATGTTACGATTGTCATTATTATTGTAAAAACGTCTGTCCCCAAATCAATATTTGACGCGATTTACCCCGTATTCTTGAGCACAGAACTGTTGATTTCTCCCTCGCTTACCGCATCTAGGTTTCCTTAGGACTCGGAGGAAAACACAAAGCCAATCAGTTTAGCGATGTGTGTTCAGGAGGCGGGACTCAGATCTATTAACCGTTTGTGTAATTGGGCAATTTTTTTAAGGACGACAAGCCGGAATGAAAACAAGCCGAAATGAACTAGGAGTAACAAGGCTATTTTTAAAATGTAAGGAGTAGAAGTAAAAAGTCGTCTGAAAAATAATTACTCCAGTAAAGTATAGATACCCAAAATTTCTACTTAAGTAATGTAACGAAGTATTTGTACTTCGTTACTTGACACCTCTGTGCCAGTGTCCCAATATGGTGCTGACATCTTGAGTCTTGAGTCTGTGCAGTAGTGAGCACGAAGTGGAGCCGCGATATCAAGGCCCCTCCCACACTCCCGCAGAATCGGGGAGTACAGTTATGGAAAAGTAGAAATTAAAGTTTAAGCTCCAATCTCCTCCCTAAGATCCCGAAAAAAGTCAGTTTGCGCCTCAGTGACTATACTTCACTCAGAGAAGCTGTCTATCTCAGCTGTCAATCATGACATCACATCCCTGTTTTTATAGCATCAAATAACTAACTAAAATAAAACTTATTTAAAGAATGAACACTTGAACTAACATCACCGTGATAAAATTTTTTTTTTGAAGTGTAATTTGATTGTTTAGTTTGCCGTGCTACTGTGACTAAGCGCGAGTCGACTCTGTCACGGGGACACGTGGGAAAATAGGTAGATCCAAAAGCAGTATGGCAGAAGTAATTTATTAAAGTATAATCCAACTCATCGTTGTCCAGGCAAGGTTCAAACTCCATGTTAGCAATCCAAATAAACAAAACAAGAAACAGGCAGAAACACAGTCCTCCAAAGTGTGGTGACATTAAACAATGACTCCGTGACAAGGACTAAAACAGACAGGGTATTTATACACAGAACTAAACAATGTAATGAGAAACAGCTGCGTGCAATGATGAGTGATGAGAACAGACAAAGGGATCGTGGGAAATGCAGTTCCAGAATGAATGGTGACAGTAAGGGGAAGAGACCTCTAGTGGACACCCGGGGAAACACAAACCAGACAATGTGACAGACGCTGCTGAATAAAAATTCTGACTAAAAATGGCTTTCAGCTCAACTTAAATAGACAGACCTGTTTTGGCGGGCTGAAAAGCTATTTGTCTCTGTAGCTGCCATCAAAGAAAACATACATATATTTCAGTTCAATATGGTTCACAGTTAAAATACAAAAGGGTTGAAAATCATATGATAATGTATCATGGTCAATACATAATAATTTCATGTTTATTTTCCTTTTGTTAAAAACCTTGTGAAAAAAGGGGGAACTTATTTTTTGTTCCACATGGAAATTATAATTTGTTGTTATGGGGATGCTGAATGGGTGCACTCGCTAAGAGCAGAGAGAGAGAAATGTGCTTCGGTTTGCGAGCCTGCTGTCTAAAAGCCCCAAGAAGATTTAAAAGTTTCCATATAAGTTGTGTATGTGAAGTTTGAAGATGTATTCCTCATCTAAGTTTACCCTCTCGGGATCATGCGGCCAATGAGTTCTGATGGCAATATGGCAATATAAAGAAACATGTAAAGACATGTTTGAAGATTCTGTCACCAAATAAATGCCCGTTAAAACCCAGGAACGACTTGAGCCTTTATTAAAACTCGAGGGGAGTAACAGTCAGAACTCAGCCTGCTTCGTGCTGGAGGAGAAGAGAGCGGTGCCTGTTGCAACGGAGCCATTAACGAGCAGCTCGTTACATCGTTAACTACGCACACAAGCATCAAAGACTACACGGACTGCGTGCACGGAAAACCTGACAAGTGGCAATTGGAGTCCAGAAGTGTCGTGGGGTCAAGCTACAAAGAAGTAACACATTTAAACAAGTTAAATGTTAAGAAGTAGTTTAATCCTGCTAACTTTAAAGGGACTCTAAAATGCTAAAAGGGGTTGAAGCCTATATGTTTGCAATTCAAGTTTAAGTGTATGTTTATTTCTTTGTAAGGTGATTATTACAAACTAATCATAAGTTATTTGCTAAGTTAAAGGTGCACTAAGGCATTTTAAAGGGCAAGTCATATTGGTTTTCTTTGACATTTAAGGCCATTTCTTTATTTCATACAAGGTGAAAACAGTTCATAATTTGCATTAAGGCGTTTATTACACATTTTAAATTAATTCTAACAGAGTTCATATTTACAGTTAAAAAGTATTATATCCCATAGTTCATTACAATAATTTAGGTAACCTTACAAACTCACAAGTAATCTGACCTTAAGTCAATACACATACATCAGCTCAAGTAGTGAAATGTCTGAGCCTGAAGTCTAAGGAAGCGAAGCTGTGAAGTTGCAGGAGCAAGCAAGCCCTGATGAAGAAATTGTAAACTCAAGTCCACAGCAAGAGGCAAATACAAGTCAAGCAGCTGAAGAAGATGCTTTGAGAAAAAGCCAAAGAACCAGAAAGCTTACTGAAAAGGGCCAAGCTCTACATGAAGAAAGAATGAATAAGCTTCAGTGTCGCTTTAAGACCAATTATGACAAATGGAAAGTGATTGCCAAACAAGCTAAGAGAGCACTCGATGCACCTAGCACTGCAAGCTTACAGGATCACATCGTAAGGGTCCAAAATGCTTCAGGAGAAGTAAAGCAAACCTATCACGAGTTGCACAGTTACGACACTCCTGACAGTGATACCCGTCGCCGAGTAGACACATGTCATGCTGTTTCTGTAAGGATAATAGAACAAGCAACAGAGATTCTTAAAGAAAAGGAAAGTGGTAAATGCCCAGCTAAAAGGTCAACTCACTGGAGTGAGGCTGGCTCGGTGTTCCAATCAGCAGCATCTCACGGGTCCAAACGCGCGAGTAGTGCAATCACACGTTCAAGCCATTCAAGTAAGTCATCTGTGAAGAAACAAGAGGCAGCAGCAGAACTTCATCTTGCACAACCCACTGCTAACCCGCAACAACACACTGTGTCACGAGAGGCCACAAGTCGGCAACATGCAACCAATGTTACACAAGAAGATAGCACTACTGCATTAGCCAGAGCGTTAGCAGAGTCAATCAACATAAGCCATTTACCAGTACCAGAACCTTCAGTCTTCATTGGAGACCCACTCAAATACAAAGATTGGAAAATGTCCTTTCAAACCCTGATAGACAGGAAGAACATCCCAGTAAATGAAAAGCTCTACTACCTCCGCAAGTATATTGGTGGGTCAGCAAGAAAAGCAATTGAGAGCTATTTTCTGTTTGGGACGGACACAGCGTATCTTGCACCATGGGACATTCTGGAGGAAAGGTATGGAAGCTCATTTGTAATCGCCAAAGCTTTCAGGGATAAGCTCACATCGTGGCCAAGAATAGAACCGAAGGACTGTGCTGAACTACGAGAGTTCTCAGACTTTCTCAGAGACTGTGAAGCAGCAATGTTCCAGATTAAAAATCTTGAAGTTCTCAACGACTGCAGCGAAAACCAGAAAATGCTCAGCAAGCTTCCTGATTGGTTAACAGCAAGCTGGAATAGAAAAGTCATTGAGACACAAGAACAAACCGGGTCATTTCCAACATTCAGCAACTTTGTCGACTTCGTCACAAGAGAGGCCAAGATAGCGTGCAATCCAGTAACGTCGCTTTATGCACTAAAGACAAGTGACTGTGAGAAAACAAAGACCCTAAAGACCCGAAGTGTTGGTGCCAAGGTGCTAGCAAGCAGTTCAGAAGAGAAACCAGACACTAAGAGGTGTATCTTCTGTGAAAAGCCAAACCATGGAATTCATGTTTGTCGAATATTCATGGACAAGTCAATTACTGAACGAGTCAAGTTTGTACAAACAAAGGGCTTGTGCTTTGGATGTCTCAGCCCTGGACACCATTCAAAGAAATGTGAAAGGAGAAGTGTTTGTAACACATGCAAAGGAAAACATCCAACATGCTTACATCAGGAACGTGACAAGGAAGTCAAAAGGACAAAGGATTCTGACAAGGAACAAAAGGACACAAGGGAAACCAAACAACCAAGTACAGAAACACCAAACGAGGCAATATCCATTCGTGTTGTACAAAACGCTAAGAATGATCTCACATCCACAATCATTCCAGTTTGGTTATCCACAACAAGCGATCCAGAACACGAGGTTCTTGTCTATGCCCTTCTGGACAGTCAGAGCGAGACCACATTCGTTCTTCAAGAAAAGGCGGACGCTCTAGTCACAGAAAAGAAACAAGTGCAGTTGAAACTTTCTACACTGTCATCCAGGGACACAGTCATTCCAAGTCAAAAGCTATTTGGGCTACAAGTCAGAGGCTTCTACACATCCAAGAGAACCCCCCTCCCAACGACATACACAAGAGACTTTATCCCTGCCAATCTAAGTCATATTCCAACACCTAAGATAGCAAGAGCATGGCCTCACCTAGAGCACCTTGCTGAAGAGATCGCTCCCATGATAGAGTGTGATGTCGGCCTGCTTATAGGGTACAATTGTTCGCAAGCTCTGATACCCAGAGAAGTGGTGTCAGGGAAGGACAATGAACCATTCGCTCAAAGAACAGACCTTGGTTGGACTATAGTCGGCGGTACTGATCCCTGTGTGGACTATGGTGACGCTATAGGAAGCAGCCACAGAGTCATAGTCAAAGAAGTGACACCTTCTGTTCAGTCACCAACCCCCTTAACAAATGAAGTCATGTACGTCTGTCGTACACAAGTCAAAGAGCTAGTCACACCACTAGATGTGATCAAAGTACTGGAGTCCGAGTTCAATGAACGCCGTTTGGAGGACTCTCACTTCTCCCAAGAGGATCTGCGTATCATTTCCATAATGGACGAAGGAGTGAAAATGAAAGCAAATGGTCACTGCGAGTTGCCTTTGCCCTTTAAGAAGGACAGACCAAATCTGCCAAACAATAAAATCTGTGCTGAACACAGACTCAAATGTCTTAAGAAAAGATTTGAGAATGACAAGCAATACCACAAAGACTACACAACATTCATAAATGAAACAATAACACGTGGAGATGCGGAAAAGGTTCCACCTGACGAACTGGACAAAAGCCCTTCCTGGTACATACCTCACCATGGGGTCTACCACCCCCAGAAACCTGGAAAAATAAGAGTCGTGTTCGACTGCTCGGCAAAGTACGAAGGTGTGTCATTAAATGACTTTCTGCTCACTGGGCCAGAGTTGACCAACAGCCTGGTAGGTGTTCTATGTCGGTTTCGTAAGGGTCAAGTAGCGGTAATGTGCGACATAGAACGCATGTTTCATCAATTCCATGTCAAGCCAGAAGATCAAGACTACTTCCGCTTTCTGTGGTGGGACAACGGGAGCTTCTACTCAAACCCTTCCGTCTACCTTATGTGTGTCCATCTGTTTGGAGCCGCCTCATCACCCGGCTGTGCAAACTATGGCCTCAAGTATATCGCAGCTCAAGGGCAAGGTCATTTCAGTGAAGCCACAATCCGTTTCATTGAGAGAAACTTTTATGTGGATGATGGCCTAATAAGTGTCCACTCAGAAGAAGAGGCTATCCAGTTGGTAAATGAAGTAAGACAACTCTGCAACACAGGCAAGTTGCGACTTCATAAGTTCATATCAAACAGCCAACAAGTATTGGCATCCCTCCCAAAGGAAGACTGTGCAGAGACAGTTATTAAACAAGACCTAGCTCTTGGCGAACAACAGATTGAGAGAGCTCTAGGCGTCAAATGGTGTGTCTCTTCAGACCATTTCCAGTTTCGAGTAGTCGTGAATGAGCGCCCTCTCTCCAGAAGAGGAGTTTTGTCCACAGTTGCCTCTATCTTTGATCCACTTGGCTTTGTCGCGCCTTTCGTCCTACTCGGGAAACAAATACTTCAACAAATGTGTCGTGAGAAGATCGACTGGGATGAGCCACTATCAAATGAGTTAAGGGCACGGTGGGAGTCCTGGCTTTTGGATCTGCAGAACTTAGCCAATGTCAAGATTGAGCGATGCTACCTACCAGTAGATTTCAAACCAGTTCACAAGTATGAAATCCACCATTTTTCAGACGCAAGTGTCACGGGGTATGGAGTCTGTACTTATCTAAGAGCAATCAGCATAACAGGACAGATACACTGCATCCTAGTCATAGCCAAGGCCAGAGTATCCCCCACAAAGGTAACCACGGTGCCAAGACTCGAGCTGTCCGCTGCAGTTGTAGCAGTACACACAAGTGACATGCTCAGAGGAGAATTGGAGCTTGAAGATGCCCAAGAGTTCTTCTGGACAGATTCAAACGTCGTCTTAGGATACATCACCAATGATGCAAAACGGTTTCATATCTACGTAGCTAACCGCATACAGCGCATCAAGGAAAGTACAAAACCAACCCAGTGGAAATACGTGACGTCAGAAGACAATCCCGCTGACCATGCGTCACAGGGCTTAAGGCAAAAGAGCTCATCGCTTCCAATTGGTTTAGTGGTCCAGATTTTCTCTGGCAGGAAGAGCTTCCAAGCAGTGAGGTTAAGGTGAGAGAACTTGATGTCAAAGATCCAGAAGTGCGCAGGGTCATTGTGCACCAGACCTCAACAACAACAGATTCGCTCACTAATCGCTTCCTTAAGTTTTCAAGCTGGACAAGACTAGTGAAAGCAATCGCCAGACTCCAAAGATTTCTCAAGGAGTTTAAGGGTACAATACAGAGAACCAATGAAGCTTACTGATCGATCACTATCACAGACAAGTGCAACATCAGGGGCGTGGCATGACCATAAATGAGTTGAGATCAAATGGTATCTGGATCCTTGGATGTAGTCAAGCTGTATCATCAGTCATCTACCACTGCGTCAAGTGCAGAAGGTTTAGACGTCACACAGAAGAGCAGAGAATGGCAGACCTGCCGCGTGAGAGAATGGACAACTCCTCCCTTCACGTATTGTGGGATGGATTGTTTTGGTCCATTTTACATCAAAGAAGGTCGAAAAGAACTGAAACATTATGGACTATTGTTCACATGCTTGTGTTCTCGTGCAGTGCACATAGAGTTACTTGATGATCTATCAACTGATGCATTCATCAATTCACTTCGTGCCTTCATTGCCCTACGTGGAAACGTTCGTCAACTCCAATCAGATCAGGGCACCAATTTTATTGGAGCAAGACGTGAATTCCTGGAAGCAGTAAAGGAAATGGATCAAGAATACCTTAAAAAACTAGGCTGTGAGTTTGTCATGAACCCTCCCTCTGCTAGCCATATGGGCGGAGTTTGGGAAAGGCAAATCCGGACAATCAGAAGTGTGTTAACTTCCATTCTGGATCAATCATCCCGAACACTCGACAGTTCATCCTTACGAACGTATCTTTATGAAGTGATGGCAATCATCAACAGCCGACCTATGACAGCACACTTACTCAGTGACCCAACAGGTCCCCAGCCTCTTACACCCAACCTACTTCTGACAATGAAATCCTCAATAATCTTGCCTCCACCTGGAAACTTTGTAAAGGAAGACCTCTACCTCCGCAAGAGATGGCGTAGAGTCCAATACCTTGCCAATGAATTTTGGCACAGATGGAAAAAGGAGTACCTATTGAGTTTACAACAAAGACAGAAATGGCACAAGACAAGGTGAAATGCGGAAGTCAATGACATAGTAATTGTACAAGACGCTACAGCACCCAGAAATGAATGGAAGCTGGCTAAAGTCGCCACTGTGTATCCAGCTGAAGATGGATGTGTACGGAAGGTCCAGTTACTGATCAGCGACTCAGCATTAGATGATCAAGGAAAGAGACTCAGTAAACCAGTCTATCTAGAGAGACCCATCCACAAGACAGTCACATTACTTGAAGCTGACTAACACAACTTTAACTTACAGTAATCGCTCACACATAGTTTATTGGTTGAAATCACAAGTGATTTGGTGGGAGTGTAGCTGCCATCAAAGAAAACATACATATATTTCAGTTCAATATGGTTCACAGTTAAAATACAAAAGGGTTAAAAATCATATGATAATGTATCACGGTCAATACATAATAATTTCATGTTTATTTTCCTTTTGTTAAAAACCTTATTTTTTGTTCCACATGGAAATTATAATTTGTTGTTATGGGGATGCTGAATGGGTGCACTCGCTAAGAGCAGAGAGAGAGAAATGTGCTTCGGTTTGCGAGCCTGCTGTCTAAAAGCCCCAAGAAGATTTAAAAGTTTCCATATAAGTTGTGTATGTGAAGTTTGAAGATGTATTCCTCATCTAAGTTTACCCTCTCGGGATCATGCGGCCAATGAGTTCTGACGGCAATATGGCAATATAAAGAAACATGTAAAGACATGTTTGAAGATTCTGTCACCAAATAAATGCCCGTTAAAACCCAGGAACGACTTGAGCCTTTATTAAAACTCGAGGGGAGTAACAGTCTCTGCAGGTGCACAGACGTGAACCAATCAGGCTTCAGCATTCAGAGAAAAACAAAGTGTTTTCCATCTCCATGTGTCAGTAGACTGATGCAATGCTCATTCCTGTTATCTCAGGGATATCTCTTTTTTTTTAAATACAACAAACACATGCACACTTAAACAGTATGTGTTATCATGAAACTGCTGTCTGTATAAAGTTATACACTCATGTTACATTATATAAATTTGTTAACTTTTGTAAAGAGATTTTAATGTAATCAAAAGTATGTAAGCTGTTCATAAAGCTGCATTACACCTGGAATATGTATGATTTTGTTAGCCAAGCATCTATGCAAGCTAAAATAAACCACATTCAGTAAAAATTCCATTAAGAATTCAAGATTTTTCTGTCTAGGTTTGATGTCAGGATGTGACACTTGATCTGATATAGAGACTATTATTCAAAGCTTTAGTTTGCTCTGGAAAGGAAGTGGAAACACTTTGTGGTTTCAGTGACTCTGCATTGAGCTGAAACCAAAGTTTGTTCAACACCTTTACGAGTGACAGACAAAATGGAGAAAGCCGTTTTCTTCTGTGTATTTTCTTACTGGATTATGCAAATCACATCCAGTGGTAAATATATTATTTTTCAAGCATTCATTTAATTTAACATATCAACCTCAAATACAATAGCTATTAACATAATCTAAAAGGATGTGTTTATCAATGTCTCTCCAGATTTGTCAGTTGGAGGATCTTCTGATGTGAGCGTTCAGATGGGAGAAAACATCATTCTGAACTGCAGCATGAGAAACAGATATGAAGTCGCCTGGTATCACCTCAGATCTGAAGAGCTCGTTCTGCTGATTTCTGCTGAGAAGGATGAAACCGGGGGAAAACTCCTGATCAACTACAATCAAAACAAAACTCGTCTGAAAATTACAGCAGACGGTTGGATCACCAGAGTCTCTTTAACTATTTCTGGAGTAACAGAATCAGATTCAGGACTTTATTTCTGTGGAATAAAGTCTGACGCTCCAGAGATGCACTTCGACAAACCCATCAGACTGGAGATTGAAGGTACCAGATTTCAGTTTTTCTCATATCTTCTAGTGTTGTCACGATACCAAAATTGTTGTTTCGATTCGATATCGATACCAAGTCAAGAATTGCGATTTCGATACTTTTCCTGAAAAGGGAGAAACACTCTCAAATATCATTGCTGTGCTTTATTTTAAAACCGGGACAACATTCTAATCATATAACACACTGATAAAAATGAACATGAACAGCAGATAATCACACATGCGCCGTCTCAAGTGAAGTAATGACACAACACCAATCACTTGGACTAGTTCCATACAGGCTTCAGACGCATCACGCTAAAGGCGTTCCCCAATGTGTCGATTTCTGACGCAGCATAACCTGAGAAATTATTCTTTTTGATTATTAATCATTATTAAATTATTAAATATTAAATTATTAATATTTTTATTCTTAAAATATTATTTTGCATATTAATATATTTAAGCACAACTTAAAAACATTAAAAGCTCATTTTAATCCACTCTCCCATGTATAACTAACAACTAAAACAATGTTTTTTTATGTGTTTGTTAAACTGATCATATATTTACAGGTCTTTTTTTAACAGAAGAGCCAAAAGCAGAAGTTGAAATCCCAGGTAACACACTGGTTGTTATCTTGGTTGTTTAATTAATGGAAACCCAGCACTAAATCTGTCTATGAGTTAAAACTGTATGACTGTATGAATGTGAATAACTCTTCTGTCTCTGTAGATGGAGTGACCCCGACGGAGCGTGTGTTGATGTTCGGGGGTGTTGGACTGGCTGTGTTTGTGTTTTTTCTGACTACAATCATTGCAGGAGGAATCATTTACTATCGTGGACAGCAGAAAGGATGGAAAGCAGCAAAACGTGCATCTATGATGAGCCACAAATCAGCTAAATGACACATTTATGTGCTTTAATTTACAATCTAACTCAATATAACCCAGCGCTTTGCATTGCTGTAAGTTTACCACATATTAAAATAAACAACTGTGTCTTAGATGCTTTTCCTGTTGGTCTGATCTACTTTCATTTCAGAGAAACTGAGATGTTGTGGTAAATGTTTTCATTTTTAGCACCAGAGAAACTTGAACAGTCTTACATGATTGAGGTGACCCGTGTTAAAGATGAACATGGCTTAATCTTTAGCTGTTATATATTCAAGTGAGGAACATTAAAATGTACGTATAAGCTGTTTTCAAGAGAAAATATAAATGTAAATCTTTCTGTGGCACATAAAGCTTGATTTAATAAAAATTTCAACAGGTCTTCAGTGTTAAATGTTGTCTGATCATTAACATACTAAATCAATTATGTATCATTTAAAAGTGTTGTGGTTTCAGATCAATCATGTGGCCTGGTTAGCTCTAAAAGTTGATCTGAGATCATATTCACTGCTTGTTGAATCACATGCTTTTATTCAATAGGGGTACAGTAGGAGTCCATTTCTGTCCCCCAAGGTACAATCTACACTAACGTACCCCATAGGGCTTATTATTGGACCTCAAGGTACATATATGTACAATATATGGGTTGTCAAAAAGCATTAAAAGGTACATATATGTACCGTTTCTTTTAAAGGTTAAGGTACAATATTGTACCCTTGAGGGTACAGCCCCAGTGACAAGCCATTGTACCCCTAAAGGTACAATTATGTACTTTATTTTCTGAGAGTGCATGCTTCACATTCCTCCTTCCTGCTTTCAGCACCAATGTAGCAATATTCAAAGTTCAGGGAAGAGGGAACCGGCAAACGATCAACATAAAATGTTACTATTGTAATAAATAAACACTACAAAACTAAATGAATGGCGCAAATAAACATAATAAAACACAACATAAATGTCCCAGGCCTGGTCCTCTCTCATCCTACACTGTTGTCACTCTTCCTTTTATCCTTCCGGAGCTCCTCCGTGGGACTCGAAACACTCATGAACACTTACGCCACCGGCCTCGCTCCGTTCCCACGGCTCTCGGCCCCGCCCTGCTTTCCATACATGTTAGTCACTGAACATCATTCAGTATTATATTAATCTTCTGACAGTTCAAACTGCTTTAAAAGAATAACCAGTAAAGAAAAATAATGTCCAATCAGACTCCTCATTAGAAGGAGGCACCAAACTCCTATGATGCATCCCAGTTTGCATACTAAGCCATTTTGTATAGTGTAAATAGTGTAAATAGTGTGTTCACATCGAAAATTCAACAAGAAAAAGTGCACTTCACTTTGTGCATGAGGCACTTAATTAACTCAACTACTGGATGACAAAATAAACTTTTAAACCTCATACTAGATGGTTGAGTACATAATACACATACACAAATACAAAGAAATCTTCCCACATTACTGCGATTTTATGCATTGACTTCATTGGCTACCCATTCACTTTCGTATTCAATACAAGATACTCCTTATCAAATTCAAAGCACTCCATGGTCTTGGAGTGGCTATATAAAATAAACTTATTATTATTATAATGAATATTGTATAGTGCGTAATTTTGGACACAACTAGTTAGAAGGTCTAACCAAACCCTACACTGTAAAAAATTCCTGTAAATTTACATGAAAATTTAACAGCAAAATGCTGTTTTCATGTAATAACTGCAAGTTACTGTTTTTTGCAGTGCATTATGGGAAAACTTGAGATACCCCTCGCTGCAGCCTGTAGCACGATGGCGTAGTTGGATGATCCAATACGTAGTGGACGCGCATGCGCGGTGGTGCGTTTTGGTCTACAAAACCCCCCCCAAAAAAACCCTGAATTTAAGTTAAATATTTATGATCACTTGAGTGACAACTGCGTGATCTGACTGCTGTGATCAGTTTGTATAGGCTATTAAACTTAAATTCAGGTTTTATTTTTATTTTTTTTATGTATGTATGTACATCATGGCATGATGTACATACATAAATCTTCGTCGCTATAGAAACAAAGACGCTAAAATGCAATCATGCAATGAGCTTCTCTACTACTTATTGTGAAATTTATATTTTATATTTGCTATTAGTAGCCTATTATCCATATGCAAAATCCTTATGTTTTTATTCAACTATGTGTGGGCCTAATGAAAAATACGGGACAAATCCTGTCCCTTATTGATTTGATACGGGACGCATCATCTTACTTGTAAATACGGGACGATTCCGTATTTTAAGGGACCTTATGTACAGAGCACTGTGGAGAAATTAGTCATTAAAGAAGGATGTTGTTATTATTTTTGCATTTTCCCTCGAATATGAACTGGTATAAGTTGTTTACAGACCGTACTGTATTGTAGGCCTAGCAAAATATGAGCTGAATAAAATAAAATGGCTTTATTTTTGTATACACTCATTAAATCCATCACATTTAGGTTTAAAATCAAGTGATTTAAAATGTTGTAAAATGAACTATGTTGCATGTATGTAGAAAGAAACTAGGAAAGCATCACATTTATGTAAATAATTACTTATTCATCAATAATTTCTTATTATTATTATCAGTAGGCTACTACTACAGATAATCTCCCTTAAGACCAGCGCAGGCGAATTATGTTCATGAACGTGACAAATGAACGAAAGACTCGGAAGGTAAAGTAATTATTTATGTTCCCTGTAAATTATTTTTGACTGCATTATAATGATTTCTTAATTCAGAATATGATCAAGATTGCGTAGGTGGATGTGTTCGGGGAATTTGCCAGTTAAAAGTATAACATTTAAAGCCCCTTAAATGAACGAAATGACTCGAAAAAAGATTCATTCATTTTGATGAACGAGATCGAACAAGAGAGTCAGCAAAATGATCCGAACCTCCCCATTCAGTACGTATTGGATCATCCAACTACATCATCGTGCTACAGACCGCAGCGAGGACTTCTTGGAAAACTTGGTCGCTTCAAATTGCGTGTTGACCAGCAACAGTATGACACTATTATTTAACAGTATAATACCATATTTTTCCATGCACATGAGTTTAGGAAGACATTTGAGTTTATCTGCATGAGGTAATTTTGCAGCTCTGCCTAGTATTATTTTATATGTAAACTACCTATTACTTTTAAATTAAACATCCAGTGATGTTTTTGCGATTTAAGTCTGATGAAGCGACTTTGTTTTAATCCGGAAGATACCACAGGAAAGTTAGCCCATTGTACAGACTGTCATCACATCACATTCAAACGGGTAAGCAACTTTTATTCAACTTGCACATTTTCCTAAACTTATCTGAGTAAAAATCCGAGTGAAATTGTGTGTGTGTTTTTTTTTTCTTATTTTCTTATTCAAACCGTCAATTATCTGCTGCTGTTATTTGCTACTACCAGTAGGCTACTCTTTGATTTGATATGTAAGTTACCAAGTAGGCCTACGTCTAAATATTGTGATGATTAAGAGGAAATTAAGTGATTGAAGCACACGCCCCCTTTGTCTGAACGAATGAATGGATGTGTAATTAAATTAGTGCATCCAGGTGAAGGGGGAGGAGTGGAGGACTATTTATTGAGGTGTGGAGTTCTGCTCGAGAGAGAGGTGGGAGAGCTCTCACTTGGGTACCTGTTTGACGGCCGCTCGCGGTAACTAGTACCACCGGCGGTGAAGATAGCCAGCCAGTGGGGGGTAAATGTAGACAGATAGGGACTCTGCTTGGATTTAGGAGAGCTCTGGACACATGTACTCTGCTATCAAGTTAAAGAGACTGGAGAGGCCGATCCTGTTTGTTTAAGGACGGTCCCCGATTTCTGTGTGCATCTATTGGATGCGAGCCCGTCTTCGTGGACCTGTCGAAGATTGAGGATTTCCGGTAGCCCGCCCCTCCTTATCAGACGGGAGCTGGACTGTTTCACGGGACATTGTAATCAACAACCCAAGGGGGGTAACACGTTTTTAAGAGCCTATCATGTTTTAAACTTAATAAAGAATTTTGTACGTTTCACATACCATCCGAGTGTGTTTGATCTCTGCTTCCCTAGCATTTTGTTCGGTTGTTACAATATTAACATACAGTATCCAGTGAAGTGTAATTAGATGACAGGATAGCGTGTTTTAAAGGGATAGTTCACTTTGAAATTAATTTTTGATATGTTTTAGCTTACCTCAAGGGCATCCAAGATGTAGGTGTCTTTGTTTTTAGACACCAGCGGGCGGGTATAGATATATACACTAGATGTCGCTTGGCTACGGTTTCGTTCCAATGAACTGCAGTAGCCAAGGCGATATGTATATATCTATACCCGTCCGCGCCGTCAGATCATTTGGACGTGTGCTGTTTTCAAGAGATAACAACGATATAAATACTGTTCGTTTTCTCACACAAACCGCTCGTTTTGTGTCTTAGGCCATCAATGTGTACTTATGATGGGGAATTGTTTCATTTGGACGATGGGGAATTGTTTTAATTTGGACTCTGTGCTTGTGTTTTGAGCCAGTGACCATGGACATGCATTATATGACTGACAGACAAGAACGGTTTGACCTAAAAATATCAAAATTGAAACTACTGCGGAAACAAAGACACCTACATCTTGGATGCCCTTGAGGTAAGCTAAAACATATCAAAAATTAATTTCAAAGTGAACTATCCCTTTAATCATGGAAAAGTAACCGAGTAAAACATGCCTGTGAGCTCGTTATCATGTACTCACACTGCATTTGGTTTGTATTTGCTACCGTCATGCACAGTTTATGCAACGGACACATGTCCCAATCTATATTGAAGCAAAAGATAGATGAGGTAGCCTATGATCAAAATTCATAAATCTTGCGTGATTACTGTGAACGTGCATGAAACGTGAACGTGCGTCAAAGCTGATAATGATCTGAGAACAGAGAGACTGTTTTTTGTTATGAGCATACAGAGAAGCTGGAAGAGTGTTTTGGTTAAAATGTTTTGGAGTTTTGAGTTGATTATTAAAAAGAAACCAGTGACTTGATCTCTGCCTGGACTGGATTTGTGAATAAACACACACTTGGTGATACCCTACTTCTCACGCGTACACACACAGCTCTCCGTTGCACTAATAATTGTTGTATTGTGTAGGCTATATAAATGTAACGCAAGCAGTAAGGAGAGACACATTTTTACTGCTTTCACACACACACACACACACACACGCGCGCGTCCGCAAATTAAATTAAAATATTGATTTGATACCATACTTGTGATCTATTGTGTCTTTAAGGATTCAGTGCAGTAGGCCTACAAATCGAATGACATTTTATAGACGAGAATAGGGGTTCATTAAAAAGATAATTAAGAATAGATGGAAATATTTGTGGACAAAAGAAGGAAAGGGGAAACATTTTTTATTAAATAAAGTAGGAAATGTGAGAGAAGTTAATACATAATTGTGCATCAAATGTGGATTTATTACCAGAGACAGTCAAACATGTTCTTCTCAAATGTTTTAATGAAGAAACTTCTCAGCTCATAAAGAGGTTAAGACTGAATAAAGGAATATTACTGAACAAAAATTCAAAAGTGACCACAGCTTTATCAGAATATCTCAAGAAAACAAGTCTGATTAGAAGAATATAGGATAAAAGTTGATATATTTCACATATTTACAATATTTGGAGGGGACTTAATTAAATAGTTGTTGTTAAGTGTTAGTTTATTACGGTTCTGTTGAATTTTTATGAATTTCATTTTTACATTTTTCATAATCTGCCAGTAAATGTTTACCTCCCAGTATCTGCAGTATCTGTCGCTCCTATAATGTAGCTCGGCTATAAATTATCAATACAACCAAAAGTTTGCTGAAAAACCTGTTGTACACAATCTACTCCATGCCTTCTGTCCTCTGATTAATAGATTAATCAAGTAAAGTCTTTTTTCTTAGCTCTGAAATCTTTAATGATTTTAATAAAGTAAATAAGTGTACGATAAGCATCTACTGGACTGAAGCAACTCGGGTTCACTTGATTATTCATCCATTTTTAATGTTAAAAATGTAAAAATTATTTTTTATATTTTTTTTTTATATATATTCGTGTGGATGTCAAATATGACAACAGGCTTTTGGGGAGCATTTGTGACTGTGTTTGTGTGGATGTAATCTGAGAGCAAGTGGACGGTCACTCAAGATTGCACTGTACTGGGATGAACACGAGCAAACGCTGGTTAGAGAACAGTTCATCAGCGTTGCTCAGAAGTCATAAATGAAAGAAACAGAGGTTTGGAGTTCACAAGCAGGTTAACACACACACACATGCACGGACGCACACATGCACGCACACACACACACACACACACACACACTTTCCATTTTATCATTGCAAATATCACCTATTTGACTAGACGGACAGAACAAGGAACTGACAGGCAAATTAAGTAAACTTGTGTGTAGTAGGCCTATAAAAGCCCATTGTTGCCCTTGAAAACAATATAAACTCAGTTTTTAACTCCGCAATCACTGATGAGACTCGCCAACACTGAGAGATGAGAGACCCGCAATATCACGCAAATGCCAGTGACCCAACAGCAAATGGGTGTTTTCTCAAAGCATTATTTAAACTCCATTACACATTTATTTGTCTCTCTCTCAATTATCATTGATTTATGATTGAGTGTGTTGTGTGTGTGTGTGTGTTTACAAAAAACATGCAAACTTGTATGTGTTTTTTTGTTGAGTATCATATTTATACATCAGGCTTTTATGGCTCATAATTCAAAAGCTTTGTTTTTACTATAAAAATATGTTATTAAAAAAACTTGAAACTGAAACGGATGAACTGGTTTATAGGGGCTGTTGTAAGGATACTTGATATATTAGATGAATTACTGATCTTTGGTATAAATGTCAATTTCAGGAAGTGCTTCATTTGTGGGTTATGTTCAGTTTGGGTTTTGCTCACTTTACTTTACTCTAGGGATGGAGAAATTAAGCCTCTTAAATCTTTGAAGCTTTTCTCTGATTGTTTGGAGGAAAGATTTGAAGCATCAAGAGAGTCTAAAACAGCGCCATCTTGTGGCAGGCCCCAATTAATGATCGGGATTTCTGGGGATTCACCTGATGACTCATGATAATGGATACTTGTTTTTGTTTCATATCTCACTGATCGAGCTGTGGATTACAACTGTCAACACCTGAAGATACAGTTCCTGCAGAACCATGTACGTTTTTAAATATGAATCCAGCTGTCTTGTGTTATTATAGGCTACCAATAGTTAAAAATTGGTAATAATGAAAAAAATAATGCTGAATATATTACCGCTATTATGATGATGTTTCTTAATTAATAGAGATAATTATTAGATTGCTAGTGAATTTCTAAAGCCTGTTGTTCGTGTATTGAGTTTGACTGGTCATTTTCAGAATTACACAGGAATCATTTATAAAAACCAAAGATTCAGGTTATAGTTTGATGTTTCTTATTTGACTTTTTTATCATGTTAAATATTCACAGAAAATGAAAGCGTTTTATCCCTGTATGAATGAGTGTCTGTGACATAAACCAGATCTTCTGTTTTCATCATCAGGGTTTCTAAACTTCTGCTGCTGCTGTTTTGCTTTATCGAATATAGCGGTCAGTATCATTTTTGTTGATAAATTGTAACAATGTTTGATTATCAGTTCCCTGTTGATCCAGTCTTTCACACCAAGTGACTTTACTTGACTTTTGTGGGTTAATAATGGAAATTACCCAGCATATATTACATCATCACTGACATGACATCATTCAGTTCATATTAATAAAGTTCGACTGCAGTATTTTATCAGACATGTTTCTGATCTTCCCCTGTTCATGAATGAAGCTCTGAAAGGCCAGTAAGACACAATACTGTCCTAAAAGTGGATCAGGTCTTAACTGTGAATAAAGTGAGAATAATCCGCTGGGATTTAGACACATATAGTGTCAGAAATTGGGGTACAGTAGGAGTCCATTTCTGTCCCCCAAGGTACAATCTACATTAACGTACCCCATAGGGCTTATTATTGGACCTCATAAGCCGCGTTTCCACCGCAGGAACTTTCCCCAGGAACTAGGAACTTTGGGCTGGTACTCGATGTGTTTACACCGCAGGAACCAGGGTCTAAATGAAGTTCCGGGTAAATATTTCCCCATCCGATAGTCCCTGCTCACGAGGTAGTACTTTTTCAAAGTTCAGGAACTTTCAGGGGTGGGACTTGTGCGCTGCACAAGCTGATTGGTTGTGTTCACGCCGCATTTTGGTTGGATGACTCCACGCAGCATTTTCTTTATTTTTAACCTCCCTTTTAAAAAGTGGCTTTATGCAGTAAAGTTGTCTGTCTGCAAATATGGAATTTAATAAAAAAAACTGGGGGACTGGCGACGAGTTTCAGGCTTTATTATTTGGGTATTTGTGGAAGAGGAAACTTTCTGCGCGTTCGTCACAGCCATCTCACGGCCAATGTCCGCAATAGCTGATAACATACAATTTTATATCTAACGTTAGCATTACGAGCTCTGAACACGCTTTATCAGTGCTCGTCTCTTTTCTGCCACAGCTTTTAATATTAAGTCATTATGTTTACACATTGTCATCTATTGCAAGGCAAACCACATGTTACAAATTTACTATAACAGGATTGAAATAGCGCATTGAGGTTGGTAACAAACAACTATTTACAAGACTGTCACTATTTATGATTGATAGACGGGGTTCAGGCTTTTTTTAAAGAGTATTTACGCAAAAGGAATTTTTTGCGCGTTCGTCCCAGTCATCTCACAACGTACCTTGTCTAATTTTATATGCATACGAGCTTTCTGAACACGCTTTAGTATCAGTGCTCGTCTATTTTGTTATGTTAATTAGCCTACCTCGTTAGTAAACCAATAACTGCAGCACAGTTTGAATCTCCTCCATACTTATAAATGTGGCGCTCAAAACTGATTACTGTCCGTCGCAGACTGGGAGGAGCAGTTGCGCGCAGTTTACCTTCCCGGTACTTTAGACCGCGGTGTAAACGCAGAAAGCAACCGGTCTGGGGCAAAAAAGGTTCCTGGGAAAAAAGTTCCTGGGACAAATTGTTCCGGGTAATTTCGGTGGAAAAGCGGCTATATACAGTATGTACCGTTTCTTTTAAAGGTTAAGGTACAATATTGTACCCTTGAGGGTACAGCCCCAGTGACAAGCCATTGTACCCCTAAATGTACAATTATGTACTTTATTTTCTGAGAGTGTATGGTGTTTAAAATACATTATATTTTTCTGTGTGTTTGCAGAAACCAGCGCTCGATCTGTGACGGGGAAGAAAGGAGGAAACGCCACCCTGTCGTGTGGATGTTTTAAGCAGATTCTCTAAAAACATCCTTGTTTGTGAGAATGGAAAATGTGAGAGTAAAAACAGCAGAGTATTTAAAACAGGATCATGTGACGTCGTCATCAAGGATCTGATCTATAGTGATGCTGGGAAATACATTTTAAGAGTTTATTACACTAATGATCAGTCAAAGCCAAAGCGACAAATCAGGGAATACCATCTTCATATTCATGGTAAAGTCCGAACTGAGTTTCTGGATTTCCTTCAGTGATAGTGTTGGTCTGCATGCAGAGACACTGAATAGGACACGTCCCGCATAATATATAAGATCAGTCGTCTCCAATATGGCTTTTACAATGGCTGATATTTAAATGTTTAAATTTGTTCCCTTTAATTCTTAATATTTCTTATGTCTTGATTGATTGACACCATTATATTAATGCTGAATGTGTGTGTTTCTCCTCAGATGAGATCTCTGTGCAGAAAGGAGAGGATCTGAAGTTGGATGTTCTGTTGATCAATGCTGATAAAGTGGAGAGAAACTCTAGTGAAGGCTGGACAGAGGTGTGGACGAGAGGTCACGGGGTCAACAGTGATCGACTGACCGTCAGTGACGAGACTCTGATCATTAATGAGTTTACAGTCACTGACACTGGAACATACAGAGTTCTGGATTATGAAGGAGAAACCTTGATCACAGTCTCAGTCACAGGTGAGAGAAGATCAGTGGATGAGGAGAGATATTTGAGCTGATTTTATATCAGGATTTGAACAGAAAATTGATGCTAAACTGTGAGTAACCTTTCAATCTCCTCTACAGAATCTAGTACAGAATCAAAGGGAAAACTGGAGACAGAGGATAACAAACATAAAGAACAACATAGTAAGTAAAACAGGAGATATTGAGAACTTTAAACTATTTAAACAAAAAAATCTTTAAGCAGTGAGTTTAGAAAAAGAAAAAACATTTTAAAAACTTGTGTTCTTTTCCCTCCTTCCTCCTTCCAGCTGTAGAGTCTTGGGTTATTGGACTGTCAGTGTGTGGAGCTCTGCTGGCTCTGCTGGGTGTGATTGTCTTTGTCATCAGGAAATCCCAGCGTCTGAATAGACGTTACTTGCCGCCGCCAGATCAGAGTACAAAATAACCAGTCCCTGTAATAATCTCTCCTGAGGGCCACGATTAAACTTTAAATGAGGTCCAGAACATCTAGTGACGACACTGGTTAATGTAATTCACCTTCAGATCAACAGATCTACAGAGGATTCTGTCAGCACTGAACATCTGCAGCTAGAGGAGTGTAGTATTGGTATTGGTGGTGTTTGAGGAGATTCACTCCCTTCTGTGTAAAGCGATATATTAATGCCATAAAAATAATTACTTATCTACAATAATATCAGAATTGTTGTTTTACTGATGTGGAATCTCACATTATTAAGCCACTCATATTGCAAATTGTTCGATTTTCCTGTAATGTGTTTCTGTCTGTCTGACTCTCTGTACAAAAGGAAAAGTGTGTCCAAAGTTGAGTCTGTGTTCTTGCCGAGGTGTTTTTCCCATATTAATCATCTTAATATTAATATATTAATCATCTTTAGAGAGATTTCTCCTCACCGCTGTTGCCTTTAACTGATCTCTACAGGAGATTATAAGGGGCTTCTCTTTGTAAACTGAACTGAATCCTCTCTTGCTCTGAAATGATCCGGCATCAAGATAAACTTCTCTCCTTTTATCACTGATGTTCCCTTCTTCAAAATGTCAGTGTGAGCTTCATGTCTTACGTCACATTAGTGATGGACTTCCTCCTTTAGTTTTTAAAGACAACAGAAAACACATGCGGACTTCTGAAAGTTTAACCAGAACACTTAAACATTACATGTGTTACTGAGATAAAGTTATATTCACTCTTTAACTCATGTTGTGACATGTAAAGCAGGAAGAAACATGATTTATAACTGAATAATTAAATGTATCATGATGTGCATGATATTAAAAACAACGCTGGGAAATCAGGAGGATTTTAATACATCTCTGCACACAGTGGTTTGATGCAATGAATCTAAGTGGGAATAAACTGATATAGTGAAAGACAGTGTGTATGCACATATGCATAAATTGTAAAATATTGTTTTAAAATATGTATGTTTAATATGGCCTTTGGAAGAGCCTTAGCTTCTCCTTAAGTGTCTTCATTATTATTATCTATAGACTTTTTCCTTTCCACTGTTGTTTTTGTCTGCATAATAGGGAATCTGCATTCTTTATTGTAAATCTGTGAGTAGTATTGTGAAAAACTCAGTAAATTAAACCACTTTTGTAAGAAACATTTTTGTTTGTGTATTTTCTTTTTTTTGGTGTGTATTTTTGTATTAATTAAATATTTTGGCTATTTTTTACTATGTTCAGAAAATGTTTTTTTTTTTTGATTAGATTAGATTCGATCAACCTTTATTTGTCTCACAAGTGAGAAATTTCAGCATTTACAGCAGAAAGTAGATAGCATAAATAAAATAATAAGTGACATTAACATAATACTAACAATATCAAAATTCAAAATAAATTATGCAATACTAAAATAAAAAAGAATATATATTTACACCTATAAAACAAATATAAAAACAGTGCAAGTGAATATATTAGCGATGCAAAGTGACATTGTGCATTGATTTCCACTCAGTATCTGAGTTGTGGTTTCTGTTTAATGCTTAACAGTGCTGATTATAAAGTCTCACGGCCGCAGGAAGGAAAGATCTTCTGAATCTCTCCTTCACACAGCGTGGGTGTATCAGTCTGCCACTAAAGGAGCTGCTCAGTGATGTTAGTGTCGCATGAAGGGGGTGGGACGAGGTCTCCAACATGGATGAGAGCTTAGCTCTCCCCCCTCCTCTCTCCCAACACCTCAACTGGCTCGAGTGAGCAACCCAGGACAGAACCGGCCTTTTTAATCAGTCTGTTTATCCTCTTCCTGTCTGCCATTGTAATGCTGCTACTCCAGCATACCACACCAGAGAAGATCGCTGACGCCACCACAGAGTCATAAGAAGTCCTCAGGAGTGGACCCTGTACTCCAAAAGACCTTAGTCTCTTGAGCAGGAACAGTCTCTTCTGGCCCTTCTTATAAAGGTCCTTAACAGTGTCTGTACAGTCCAATTTATTGTTAACCTGGAAGCCAAGATACCTGTTGGAGTCCACAATCTCAATGTCCACCCCCTGAATACTCACAGGTACTGTGGAAGCACGCTTACTCCTGCGGAAGTCCACCACCAGCTCCTTAGTCTTTGCTGCATTGATAAGGAGGTGGTTTAGATTGCACCAGACCACAAAGTCCTGATTCAGTTCTCTGTACACTCTGTCATCCCCATCAGAGATGAGACCAACGACAGCAGAGTCAGCAGAGAGCTTCTGGAGGAAGCAGTCTGAGGTGTTGAAGGTGAAGTCTGCAGTGTAGAGGGTGAAGAGGAATGGTGCCAATACTGTTCCTTGTGGTACCCCCGTGCTGCAGACCACTGTGTCAGACTGACAGTCCTTAATCCTCACGGACTGTGGTCTGCTGGTGAGGTAGTCCAGGATCCAGGCTGAGAGGTGAAGGTCTACTCCAGCGTCCCCCAGCTTGTCTCTCAGCAGTGCAGGCTGGATGGTGTTAAAGGCACTGGAGAAATCATAAAACATGATCCTCACCGAGCTTCCAGCTGTTTCCAGATGAGAGAGGGATCTGTGGAGAAGGTAGATGAGAGCGTCATCCACTCCGATGCCAGGCCGGTAGGCAAACTGAAGCGGGTCCATCGACGGGTTCACCAGGGGACGAAGATACCCTAGAACAAGTCTTTGAAATGTTTTCATCAGATGAGACGTCAGAGCCACCGGTCTGTAGCTGTTCATGTCCTTGGGGTGTGGCGTCTCAGATGATAACATCTGGTCCTGCTGCCTTCCTCATCTTCAGTCTCCTCAGCTCTCCTCTCACCTGGTTGACGGTAAGAGACAGTTTAGTAGTTGGGTGCCCAGGGCTGTGAGTAGTTGTAATCTGGGGGATGGGAAATGGAGGAGTAGGTGTACTGGAGATGTAAAAGGGCTCTGAACCAAGTGTCAGCGATGGTAATGTGCTCGTAAGGAGAGTCTGGACAATGGGAGGGGCAGATGGTCCACCTCAGATTGAGGTGTGGTGACTTTATACCCAGAGATGGTATTCAGGCTCCTCCAGACACCTCTGACATCGTTACTTTGCAGCTGATCCTCCATTTTCCTCTTATAACATCATTTACCATCCCTGATCTTCTTCCTCAGCTCCGTCTGCACAATTTTTAGCTCCTCTTTATTTCCTGATCTAAAAACAATTAAATATCATATACACTGATATATGAAGGGGAATATGATCTTACTGCATCTCAGATTCAGAAACAAGAGATCTGAAATCTGCTGCTCAGACTGATGAGATCAGGGATCTTCAAAAAATAAACTTCAAAACATCTGTAATCCTCACTCTGATTACTGGAGATGATCTGCATTATTGGTGCGCATGTAAACACAGTCAGTGTTAGTGTTGAATGAGCAGGACTTGATGCGAGTTGTGTGTGTGTTCCAGATCCTGATGTGAATGTGTCTCACACACTCCTGGTTCTGCTGGCGTCTTTGCTTCTCCATCTTCTCCCACCGTGAGGAACTGAGATAACGGCACACACACACACACACACACACACACACACACACACACACACACACACACACACACACACACACACACACACACACACACCAGCTTCTAGTGCCAGACTAATCCTGCTTTTCTCCACTGGAACAAGTCGACGATGGAAAGAGTCTTTATACACACAGCATTACAACACACACATGATCATCTTAGCCTTCAGATCACCAGAACATTACCAAACTATCAGGATTATGACCTAAAGTGCATTAAACTGTTCTAGAGCGTTCCTATATAAACTACATGCTTTTGTATCAAATTTCATATCTATTTTTATACTAAATTTGACACTTACCAAGTTTCACTGCCACTTCATAATGTGAAAAATGCTGTACTGTATGTATATTTATAATAAATATTTATATATTTAAGTGTTTTGTGCACAATTTTTTCTCTTTGCGAAAAGAAAGCAGTAAATTATACAGCGACTGCAACACTAAAATGATTTGCATTATAAATGGGTTTACAGTATAATAGTATTATAATCATATTTCTTTATTCATTCGTTTACATTTTAATTATTATTTGATTAAATAACAACAAAATAAATACAAATATTAAGAATAATAATTGCCATTAGATTAGATATGGGTTCTGCCTTTTATTAATGAAATAATCCACAGTTTCATGGCGTGTGTAAAATATATATGTGTGGTAAATGATGTCCAGTCACTGACAGGAGAGGGAAGATGCTCGTTTCAGACATTCATGATCATATAGACCACATCCAATAATATAAATATATATATATTATATATATATATATATTGTGTATAATTATGGCATTGCACAATGCACATAAAACTGAAGCATAATAAAGCACAGCTGTAACAAACACAGCACTATAAATGATGTGGAAAGTGTGTAAGCTTTAGTTATGAGAGGAAGCGTGTGTTTCAGTGTCTCTGCACTGATCTGAGACCTGTAGTTTGATCAACAGCATTACGAGCGACAGACACAATGGAGGACGTCATGTTCTTTTGTGTTTTGTTTATTCTGTAAATTTACTCTATGCTTTAACATGACTGATCATAATGTAGGCAGAGTAACGTATTTCCAATGAGCCTGGGTTGGGAAAGTAAGGCTTTAACTGAGAAATGGTCCCTTAAACTATTGGCTTCAATGACCCCTATATGTCTTAACACTTTGAAGACCAAAACATAAAACAAGTCCCTATTTCATTCCTGGAAGCCGGGCTAAATGAGCAAGCACTATTACTGCATTCAGATATCAAATACTGACATTAAAGAATACATGAAAAGAACATCTCAGTAATCACACTGGTAACTTCTATAACAAAGTAAAATCTCCAGAGAAGTCATTCAACTTATTTGATATTTAGAAGGAAAAAACATTGATTAATACCTTGATTATAATCACTTATTACATATACATTGATTCCACTGTGTACACCCGGCAAATTTCTAGTTGATGGTGCCTTGATGCAAAATAAACCTCATGCAGTGTGAAAAGAAACATACACCAGTGGTCAGATTTTGTTTTATTCATTTTTAATGTAGAACGAGGCTTAACACATAACACATTCGAAATTGAATTAGAGGTTGGTTCTTGCTAATCATCAATATTGCCATTACTCATATTACACATTAAATTCATATTTACATCCAGAAACCACTAGTAGGCAACATTTTCACACACCAGTCAGTCAGAACCAACAAAACAATCACATGTGAAGTCATTGGCTTTGGATAGAAAAAAAAATGCATGTTCAGGAATTGATTAAAATGTGAGAGATTCTTTTTATCTGCATAAGCTAACTGTAATAATTTATGCAGATGACATAGGTCATAGTTATTTTGATCTGATTGTACAAGTAACACACTGCAAGAATTAACAACAAACAGCTCTCAAACATTTTTTTTCAGCATTAGTTCTTTATTTTTAAAGGGGTGGTTGATTATGATTTGACTTTTCTAGCTTTAGTTAGTGTGTAATGTTGCTGTTTGAGCATAAACAACATCTGCAAAGTTACAACACTCAAAGTTCAAAGCAAAGGGAGATATTTGCTTTTACAGAAATCGTTTTTTAAGGACTACAACAAACGACTGGTAGAGACTTTTTTTTCTGTTCTTTTTTTTGCCCTTCTATTATTTTTTTATATTTATTTTTATTAATGCCATGAACCAGAACAATACAATGAGACATAATCACTTAAAGTAAAACAAATACAAAATAATAAAGTAAAATAAAATAAGAACAGTGCCAGAGGACAAGAAAAAAAGTATTACAAACAACAGAAAAAGGGTGCTACTTTATACAACATCATCATGCTTACAACGCTATCAGCTCTAATTGCCTTTTTACTTGTGCAATTACACAAAACAGAACAATAAAGCTTAAAATCATTTGTAAAGCAAGGAAAGTTAGGTTGGAGTAAAAATATTTAAAATTTCTTTCCTCAAATAATGTGGCTTGTTTTTCCAAATAAAATCAAAAAGCATTTTATCCAATAGTTTGGTAACTTTAGGGGGAATATCCAATGATAATGACACATAGACTGATCTGGAGATTCCTTCAGCTTTTGACAAAAGTACCCGTCCATGAAATTGACAGATCCCTTTGTAACCACGCATTAAACCTCTAACTAGTCTAGTTAATAACTGGATTGAAGTTTAAATTGTTACGCAGATTTAGGCTATAACAACTCCCAGATATGTTACTTGATTTGCAATTGGAATATTACAGAAATTAGTTAAACATTCTTTAAGAGGAAACAGAACAGATTTACTCATATTCATTCCTAGCCCTGATACATCTGAAAACTCTTATGCATTTCACTGCTTTCATGATTTCATTCTTTCAAAAATAAAGCAGTGTCATCTGCAAACTGACGCAACTTAAATGTTTTCCCTAATGCTGTAATGTCCTTTTTTAATGTGAAGGGCCATTATTTGTGTTACTAACTAATACATTAATGGGGAGATCGGACACCTTGTCTGATCCCTCTACCTATCTCAAATCTGCCAGAAGTTCCCCTTGATAATTTTACAGAACTGGTGCATCCTCTGTATAGGGTTTTGATAGCTTTCTGAAAATAACTGCAAAACCCCAAAAATTAAATTGCTTTAAATAAAAAGTTATGTTCTATGGTATCAAATAAATCAATAAATAAGATAAAACTATAATCTAAAACATAATCATTGTAGTCTACCATATCAAGTATCAATCTAATATTATTACTAATGTGTCTTTCTTGAATAAATCCAGTCTGTTCCTCGTTTATAATATCCTCTAATCCTTTTTTCAGTCTTTTGGCAAAGATCAAAGCAAATAATTTGGCATCGTTATTTAATAGACTAATGGGTCTCCAATTCTCTAAACAAAGAATATTTTTGTTTGGCTTTGGGATTAATGTAATAACACCTTGTCTTAAAGAGGAGGGCAGTTCCCCCTTTTCAACAGATTCTAGAAATACGGCCATCAAAAATGGAGCCAACTTATCTGGAAACACTTTACAAAACTCACTGACAAGTCCATCATTACCTGGAGAACGATTATCTTTAATGTTGCCAATACACTCTTTAACTTCCTCCAACCTTAAATCACCATCACAAAACTATTTAAAATCATCCTCAATAACGTTGGCTTCATCTAAGACATTATGTAGAAAGTCATTCAGATCTGAAGACAAGCGTACAGACCTTTGTAAAACTGAGTAACAAACTGTGATATATTTTTTTTCATCCTCTGTGACTGTTATTAATTAACCATTTGTTTATAGATGTCAATTCAAATTAAAAAAGTAATTGGTATTTCTTTCCCCCTGTTCCAACCATTTATATCTTGATCTGATAAATGCACCATCTGCTTTTTCTTGATAAATGTTATCCAGTTGTACTTGTTACGATGATAAATCCATTAGTTCCTGTGTGTTCAAATTTTCTTTACTTGATAGGTGCATTATTCCTTTGATAACGATGTATTCTTTTTGTCTTTTAACTGAAGCAATCGATTTCCCCATTGAAATAGCTAGTTTCCTAATTTTGTATTTCATTATTTCACAATGTTCTCCATAAACATTTGTTATTTTAGCCTGAGACCAGTGCTTATCAATTAACTTTGATGCCATCAGTTTAAAATTGTGATCATTTAAAGGTCCCGTTCTACGTGATCCCATGTTTCAAACTTTAGTTAGTGTGTAATGTTGTTGTTAGAGTATAAATAATATCTGTAAAATTATAAAGCTCAAAGTTCAATGCCAAGCGAGATATTTTATTTAACAGAAGTTGACTACAAAAAACGGCTCGATTGGACTACATCCCTCTTCATCCTGCTTTAATGATGTCACTAGAACCGTAACCTCCGCCCACAGGAACACAGGCGTATTGATGGCGAAGATGGTTGATGTTTATCTATAATCGGATACCGCAAAAGTTTAATTCGAAGTTAGTTTGCTCTGTCCATGTCACCACGGACTGTTTTTCTAACCTGGGATAATATCAAGCAGGCTTCTCTCAGCGTTTCATACTGACGAAGGGGACTATTTCAGCTATATTCCAGCAAGCGGTAAGTACAAGTAGTGATTTAATATGGAAGTAGCGATCAACTTCACATCGTTTCTCTTAGTAGGATGAAAATACTCTTAATTAAACTGTGATTAATATACAGATAGCGATCAAAGAACAATCCCTTTCCAGTCGCCCAAGCTGTCAATCACACAGCGCGAGTTTATCTGGACACTTGCCAAAACTCGTTATGAAATCAATGACGCTGTTACACTGCACAACGAAGCTCTTACTGTATTTATATACCTCATGTTTGCATTGGTGAAATCATTAGTGAGTGCAGAAACTGCGTTGCAATGATAAGATCTTTTTTCACGCGATCAACAGACTGTCATCTGCTCAGTGCTCGTCACTGCAATTTTTTAAGTGATTGAAAGAGATCTAAATACTTAAAAAACTTCTCACGATTCGTTAATCCCGATAGCTGTAATAGTAAAAACGTATAATAGCTGTAATAGTAAAAGTTTTCCAGATAGTTCCACATGTAATGCCAGATATTTCATATGCAAGCATGTCAGCCAATCACAGCAGAGGGCGTTTACACTGAAGTCTCTCAGCAGACACGCCCCTTCAAACAGAGTGTTCAAACCAGGGAATGAAATCAGGCTAGGAAATATGCCTTTTATTTCTAAATTATAACAATTTTTGATCTAAAAAACATACTAACATTATAAGGGCACCCCTGGAAACATTATAAAATAATAAAAATAATCCATGGAATGGGACCTTTAATAACTTTTTGTTCAATTTCCAATAGCCCCTTTTTAATTTAGATTCATCTGGACCGTGAATATTTATCAGGAGTGAAATACCTAATATTTTTTTTGAAAAATGTTTCATTAAGCTGTCTATTATTGGTGGCATATGAATTTACAAGAGTGTAATGAGTTTACATGCAATATTATCATTCTTCCCAAACTATCGATTTCGTGGCTAAGAACCTGACCTCTGAATTTCCCTTTTAGTATAGCGACCCCTGCAGATCTATTGCTGAAATGTGAGAGCCATATGTCATTTCCCCATAGCCTGGGTGCCAGCCCGAACCCTGCCCCAAACATTTTTTGGTCGGGAAGTTCGGTCTGGACTCGCTCCGTTGAGGAGCTATTATGCCCGAACAAAAATTGTTCGGACCAATCAAATTGTCAGGGCGGGCTTTATACGATGATGGACAGATGAGCAACGGTAACGTAATCATCCACGTCACCAAAGAGCGCTTGATTTGAATTAGTTTACAACAAAGACGACTGCTGCTGGAGAATTGAAATTTCACGAGTTCACACTTGCAAATAAGTCAGATAGAATAAATGCGTATATAAGATTTCACACAAATAAGTCGATAGAATAAATGCGTATATGACGTGCTGTCCGAGGAGAGGGCTGTGGGCTCGGTAGCCATACTCCCCCGTATTCCTGGTTGTGAGAGAACAAGACAAGAGTGAGGATTCGGGGTGGTGGAGGGATGCTGGAAAACTGTCAAGGAGTGTTAGGTAAGTTGACAGAGTGAATATGCTTCCTCATGCTGATATAGGGTAACGTTAGACATGGTATTGTTTGATGACAAGTTGATATTGGATTGATTATTTGTACGTGCTCCTCCCGAACTTTGTTTATGAAACATCATGTGTAGATTCCGCCATCGCGTCTGTTATAGAAGATATCCACAGCGCATTCATTTTAAAAGAGGAACAGAGAGCCGCGACATTTTGTTGGTTGAAAATATGAATGAAGAACATGCGTCATTTACTCCGTTGCTCTGATTGATTGCTCTGACCAAACTCTGCACACATTATATTAATAAACCATACTATGTATAAAAAATAAGATAAGCCCAGAAATTGAACGCAACGCGTTTAATTACACATTAAGCATTTTCCTCCCATTGAAAACCATTATAAGAAAACGCTGTGGAGTAAAAAAAAAAAAAACTTTTCCCCACGCCCCTTTTTCGAGCACATGGTTGCCTCCAACCAATCACAAATCTTTGTTTTTGATTCGTCCAATCACCACACAATGTAATCTTTTGAAATGCATGCAACTGTCATCTGTAGGTATATAAGACACTGTCAAGTGGCACAAACTGTCATTTCTGCAGTCACCTTGCTAGTGTCGCTGTATGTCTTGCCGTTATTCAGTTGGATTCAGATTTTTGGAATCTAAATTTATTTATTCTAAAAGACTTTTTAAAGGCTACAACTCATTATCACTGGTGTCATATATTACAGGGTATTCTTAATATACATATATTATATTATATTCTATTATATATATTATATACTATATTATATTGTATACTATATTATATTGTATACTATATTATATTATATACTATAATATATTATATTTTGTTTTATTACATTTTTTTAGACTCGAATTTTCTTTATAAAAAGCCTTTTTAAAGGCTACAACTCATTTTCACTGGTGTCATATATTACAGGGTATTCTTAATATACATATATTATATTATATATTATATATACTATATTATATTGTATACTATATTATATTGTACACTATATTATATTATATACTATATTATATTATATATATTATATTTTGTTTTATTACATTGTTTTTTGGACTCAAATTTTCTTTATAAAAAGCCTTTTTAAAGGCTACAATTCATTTTCACTGGTGTCATATTAATTACCAGGGAATTCTTAATATACATATATTATATACTATATTATATGATATTAGATACTATATTATATTTTGTTTTATTACATTATTTTTGGACTCAAATTTTCTTTATAAAAAGCCTTTTTAAAGGCTACAACTCATTTTCACTGGTGTCAAATTACCAGGGTATTCTTAATATACATATATTATATTATATATTATATATATTATATACTATATTATATTATATACTATATTATATTTTGTTTTATTACATTGTTTTGCTTTTTTTCCCCCTTTGTTGTATATTCACATGGACACAGGTGAATATAAAAAATGACTTTAATGCAAAAACAGTCAGAGTTTTCACTTAAAGAAGCAGAAGCAATTCTAGATGACGTTGAAAAATACAAGGAATTCATTTCCAGCGAACCTCCACTACATCCAAAGGGTGGTGATGTGTTCCTTTACAAAAGTTCACAGTCAGATAAATCTAAAATGGACTTTAGATTTGATCCAATGATGTGGAAGCAGAAAGGTTCAAATTATCACAACATCAGAAAGTATGGGGGAAGAGTTTTGAAACGCTACTATCACATTCGAGCTGGTGAATGTGAAAAAGGCACCTCCTCAGAATTCAGGAAGTGCATTTACTCTCTGGTTAATGATGACATAAATTTGGCAACAAATTACTATTTGATTCATTACCTGGGAAATGAGACAGTATATGTACCACGAAAGCATGGAAATGCCAAAACGGACAGAGTGTTTATTCCTTCCAAAAAAGAAGTTTTCTCAGACATACTTTTAAATGACCACGGTCAAGCCCCTTCAAACATCTACAAAACAGTCCTTGCTAAAACATGCAGTGTTAATCTGGAGCACATGGCAGTAAACACCCCACGAAACCTTAAACAAGTCCAGAACACAGTATATGCACAACGATGCAAGTTGCAACCAACGAATCTCACGAGATGAACTGTTTAGTTTGCATGAATTGGCATACCAACTACCTGGTTTCATATGGCACATTACCACATTCCCGGACCTAATTGTTTATGCCGGCATGACAGACATTGTTGATTTGTCATGTGAAAACTTAGATGAATCAGTGAGGTTTGATTACCCACAAATAATAAGTTATGACACAACATTTCAAATGGGGGA
The DNA here is from genome assembly GCA_021464565.1 of Rutilus rutilus. Classification (NCBI taxonomy): domain Eukaryota; kingdom Metazoa; phylum Chordata; class Actinopteri; order Cypriniformes; family Leuciscidae; genus Rutilus; species Rutilus rutilus. The sequence continues at coordinate 2,080,800 of JAJAQA010000013.1, forward strand.
TTTTTATGTGTCTGTGCTGGCTATGAGAAACACTGCACTGGTCAATGACCCAGTGTATCCAGTTGGTTTCATGTTACATGAACGTAAATTCATGCAACACCATGAGAAATTTCTGACTGAGATTTTTGGAAAGCTGGGAATGGACTCAAAAAAATACCAAAAGATACCAGTGACAGTTGACAGGGAGAAAGGAATTGTTGGTGCTTTGAAAAAAAACTTTACCAATCTAAGTGTAGTGTTCTGCCGCAACCACATCTTACGAGATGTGGAATATTGGGTTAAGACACATGGGGGGAAAAGGGATGATGTGAAGGTCCTAAAAGACCACGTTGAGCAGCTCATTGATTCCTCCTGTCCAAATGAGTTTGATGCCCGCTATGATGCCTTCGCAAAAGTATGGTCAGAAGGATTCCTCTGCTACTTTGACCATCACCTGAAAGCAGACATTTGTGAAAACATGGCTGCATACTACACCAAACAATTCTGTGCATTTACAGACAAAACACCAACAAACAATATAAGTGAGAGCATCAACAAAATGATCAAATCCCAAAATGAATGGCGAGAACTTCCAGTGGACGCAATGGTGCTCTCACTGTACTACATGCAGTCATACTTTTTATTTGAATTTCAGAGGGCAAAATGTGGCTTGGGAAATTATGCAATGAAGCAGAACCTTATGGCGCGTTTCCACCGAGTGGTACGGTACGGTACGGTACGGGTCGGTACCCTTTTATTTGCGTTTCCACTGCCAAAAGTTGAGAATGGTACCAAAAAGCCGAACCGTACCGTACCACTTTTTGGGTACCCTTCCGTTGGGGTACCTAGCACAGTGGAACGGTACTAAAGGGTGGAGCTAGACTCACTGCAGAACGTTGATTGGTTGACAGAGAATCGTCATTTGCGCGTGCCGCAAGGGGAAAGACACAACACGCGAGGCGCCATTTTTAAATTACAACACCGTCGCAACAATGTCGCCGCGCAGCATAACTTTACCGTGGTCGACCCAGGAGGTGCAGACCTTCTTGGGTATCATCGGTGAAGAAAGGGTGCAAAGGGAACTCGATGGCATGGTGAGAAACGAAAAGGTTTTTCAGCATGTTTCTGAGAGGATGGCTGTCGAGGGTTACCAGCGGACGTCCGAGCAGTGCCGCATTAAATGCAAGAAACTGCGGAGTGACTATCGTAAGGTGAAAGACCACAACAGCCGGAGTGGTGTTCACAGAAAAAATTGGAAGTGGCTAGAAATGATGGACGCCATCTACGGGCACAGACCGGCGAGTTTGGGACGAGAAGGAGGCATCGATACGGCTACCTCGTTGCTGGAGTCGATGATGGAGCCTCCCGGTAAGTTTGTAATTGTGAAATATAACGTTAGTATACATCGATCACGGGAAAGCTTACGTTCAATGCACAACTTTTGTGCAAGTCTGTTGTTTGTCTGTCAGCCAGCCAGTGTGGTATCAACCGATCATTTGCAAGCTAGCAAAACGCTAACGTTAGTTTATTAGCCTGTGATGGACGGAGTACATGTCCAGTAACGTTACTTGTAGCCTACAGATACCCTAATAAAATACAACTGTTTTATTACTAAACATATTCTACTAAATATATATTAAAGAGAGATGGGTCCAATGATATAGCTTAAGGAAAGAGTAAGAACTCCGTCTGAAAATTATTATGAAATATCAGAGCAAGGTGAAAATGTCCACATTCAATAGGCTTAAACAGTACAGTAATGTTGTGGGGTAAAAAGTACAATATTATGCTTTGGAATGTAGTGCAATAAAAGTTACTCTTATAAAATTATAGATACTTGAAAAAAAAAATACTTATGTACATTATACAAAGTAAAAATGCTTTGTTTGGCTACCCACTCAGTCCTACTACGTTGTATGTTCTGTATTTATCTCAACCGCATTGTTGCCGTTTGTGTTATTAACGTGACTTTTGTAAATTTTCAGTTGAGCATCCTAGCTGTCAGGAGGAAATGGAGGCACTTGATGAGATTTCCACCCTTGAAAGCTCAAGTTCGCCTGCCAGGACATCAACCCCGACACCACCACCAGAATCTGCTCCATCAACTTCGAGTGAACCTCGGCGTATTACAATCGGTAAGACATGAACACCAGAGTGAAAAGAAATGTATAATACTGTAATAATATATACTAGAGGTGTAACAATATATCGTGCCATAATATATTTCGCAATACAAAAGCGCAACAATACGTATTGTGGATGTTGACAATATGTATCATGGATAGTTCTCCCAAAATAAAAATTACTGTGTGAGAAAAAATTCATGTTTTCAGAGTGTCAGTACTACATTAAATTACTATATAATGTTGCTTATGATGTATACTAATGCAATGGGGGAATATTTGTGGGTCCTCATAATGGCAAATGTCTTATTACCAGAACGTTAAGAATATTCGTCTAAAATAATTCAGTATTTTCAGCTTCAGAATCATGAATATTTGTATTCTGGTGTCACCATTGTCCTTGGGTTACAAGCACCAAGTCCAAGCCTATCCATTTAAACCCACAATGTAATATCCAAGTTTTCATTTTAATCGACAATAATTTTTTTTTTTTTACCTTTTATCATATGTCGTGGAGTATCGCAATATTGTATCATGAGTTCATTATCGTCATATGTTAATATATACATGTCCAATTTAGACATTGTATTGTAGTACTGTAGATATCTCCCCATAATATTGGTTGGCTCAAATCACAAGGATCAAAATGCTTCGCTAAACAAACCAACATTCCTGTCTCTTTTGCATTCCAGGCAAGAGGAAAAGGGGGCAACAGGATGTTCATGCGGCCCTGGTTGAGATGCAGGCAGCTGATGAGAAGCAGCAGGAGTGGTTGGAGAGGATGGAGGAACGCCGTGACCGGCGCTTCGAACTTATGCTGGAGGCGGCATGAGGCTGAACTAACTCGCCAACACATGGAGCAGTCTGCAAGCTTCAATCAGGCCTTCCTCGGCACGCTCAGTCAGCTGGTGCAGGCGTTGAGTAGTCGCCCCAACCCTGTGCCATGATCCAGCCACTTGTGCTCTTTTGCACACAGCACTTTAGACTTGTTTACTTTTTTGGACTTGTTAAATTTTTTTGGACTTATTTATTTTTTTGTTTGCACTCGTTTACTTTGTTTGCACTTTTAATTTTTGTTTGCACTTGTTTACAAAACCTTTTTTTCTGTCGCACAGCTAATTTTTTTGTCAATAGCATTTGTTTGACTTTTTAAATTAAAGTACTTTTTCATTACCTCATGTGTCCTGTGTTCAATGGCCATCTCACACAATTCCTCCCTTACCCATTCTATAAATTGAGGTCGTTTTATTAATGTTCCTGTCATCTGGTGTCAATGACATCTATTGTTTGCTACCTTGGCCATAATGGCCATTTGGGAGATTATGCTTGCCTTAAATACAAAATAGTTAGCAATGTGTTACTTTACATTTATTGCAAACAAAATCTGAATTTATTTATTTTTACAGTCATAGGTATTGCAGAGTAATAAGTCCTTTACCCCAAATATTATCAATTAATATTATAAATATTATAAATTGTTCCCTTATAATTACACGTGTACTTATAAAGTATGTACAATAATTACAGAAAGGTACGCTGTAAATTCGGTGTACTTACGCAGTACTTTCCGGGCTGTAATCATGAATTACTGCATAAATTATTTGTAATTTTCCATGTTTTTTAGCATAATAGGTCATAAGCTACATACCATGTAATATTAAAATAATTAGCCCTTAGTTGGGTAGCTTAGTTATGAAATACTGCATTTTATTTGTATTTTTCATGGTTGTTACTCCTTTATTCACCAAATATTATAAATTGTTCCCCTATAATTACATGTACACACTCTATAATTACCAAAAGGTATGCTGTAAATTATGTGTACTTGCGCAGTATTATCTTAAGCGTTACCAGATTGGCCATTTGATATAGTTACCCAAAATGAATTATACCTCATGTTTAAACACCATCTACATAAGAGGCAGCGGCAAAAATATTTCACAAAATATGAAGAGGCAGGGTAAAAGTAAAAAGGATTTATTCATGTCCATAAAATCAAAACTTAGCGTTTACACAGGTGTGCCTTTGCTATCTGTACAACAGATTTAACTGTTCAAATAACGCATCAGACCCTCGCGTACATCCCTGCCCTCCTCCTCTGCACCCTGTGCCAGTGGCACCACAGGCTCTGCAGCAACAGGTGTATCCCATTCGTGCTGGTAATCCTCTCCATGCCTTTCACAAAGATTGTGCAGAGCACAACAAGTCAACACCATGGACTTTCCTCTTCCCGCGCGATCGAATGACGTCAAGCTACTTTCCGTCATACACCACGCCTATCAAGTGACGTTATCACTACTTTCTGGAATACACCACGCCTATCAAGTAAGGGTACTGTTGGCGGTGGAAACGCTAGCCAAATCATGGTTAACAGACCCGACCCGTACCGACCCGTACCGTACCGTACCGTACCACTCGGTGGAAACGCGCCATTAGTGTAGCAGTGACAGATGTGAAAATGCCCCCTTTTCTTCCTTTGGAAGAAATTATCAAAAGGATCAAGACCAACAAAGAAAATGAGCCATGCAAAGTTGAAGGAGTTAAACTTCTGTCTTCTCAGACATCTTTGGCCAAGACAGTCATTGAAATGGGTCTGGTGAGTCTAAATCCATCATTGAAAGTGTTTGTCGTGAAAAGTCCCTCAAACGAATCAGTACATGTAGTTCGAAATACTGCAAATGGTGCATTATGCTCTTGTCCCAGCACTGGAAAATGCTACCACATTTTTGCGGTAGAAATGGCTACGGGGCTTCACTTTGCTACAAATCGAACATACAGCCTCTCAGTGATGCGGAAGAGAGGGAGAGGCAATGAAACAAAATCGGGCCGGAAAAACCCAGAACAAAAGACTATGATTATTTGGTGAACCCGGCACCAGACTCCTTACTGTCTTCAATGCCTGACTCTCTGGTAGACAACATTCCACAAATTCCTATGGATGCTGAAAAGGAGGACAAAACAGATCAAAATAAGTGTTCCGATACAGCTGCTCTGTCCAAGGAGCCACTACAGACTGATGCTGGAAAAGATACTTGCCAGTTTGGGTGCTCATATGAATCAGCCTCTTTGGTGGACAGCATGCCATCAGTTTCTTTAAATGCTGTAAAAAAAAAAAATACAGAGCAGGAGTGTTCTGATAAAGCTACATTGTCAAACATGCCAGCACGACCAGGTGCTGAAAAAGAGGAGAACACTTACCAGTTTTGGCTTTCAAATGGCGACAGTCTGCCTCTAGAACCACACCTTTCCAGAGTATCCACACCAAACAGTACAGCAGCTTCATTTGCTCCTTGGATGAGCATCAGTGACATCATTCATGACTAGGCAAAGGTCTCTCCCAAAAGCCGCTGTCTTTCTCCAATGACCTGGCTTGAAGGGGAAACAATTGAGCAGGCAATTAATGTCTTCATTCATCAGCAAAAAAAGTCAGACTCAATTCTATGTGCACCCACATACCTTTACCAGCTAGCTGCACTAGGAGACTTTAGTCCAGTTTTGCAGTTTTGTGCTGCAAAAAAGGCTTTAAATTATGATCTAATCATAATTCCCTTCAACACTGACATTACTGGCCATGGATATCACTGGGTTCTTGCCACTGTAAATTTCAGAGAGCGAGAGATCTCAGTGTTCAATTCAATCCACAGTCTTAAAACTGTGAAGCATGCTGCTCCAAAACTAATGAAAGTAGTAGCTTGCATGTACACTTCAGCAACAGAAAACTTTCAGGCTTCTGACTGGAAAACTTCAGATGTGGTGAATACTCCACAACAAGGAAATGGGTATGACTGCGGTGTCTTTGCTGTAGTGAATGGTTGTGCTATCATTGACAACACACCATTAGGTCCAGTCAACAGTGTCAAGGCAAGAATGTGGATTCATACCCTTATTGAAAAGTATGAGCCTCCAAAGGTCAAAAGGGCGGGACTCTCACAGGAAAAACTGCAATGCTTTAAAAAAGAAGTACAGACATATGAGGCAGCCACACAAACAGTACATGTAAGCAGGCCCGGATTGGCTAATCGGGAGCACCGGGAAAATTCCCGGTGGGCCGGTCTGTTTTATTGGCCAGGAGGGCCGGTGTTGTCATGGCACTGGGTTGAATGCTTTACTTCAGTCATAGCGCAGCCCCACTATTTTTTTATCATTATTATTTTATCGCAGCCCCACAAAAAAAATAAAAATAAAGTCACTTTGTTAGAGATGTGCGAACAAAAAATAAGAGATACAAAACATGGAATAGCCTACAGGCGCAAAGGCGACCGATCAAAGCAAGCGGGATTTAAGTTCACAGAAGCGCGAGCCGCGGCCGCGCGCGAATCCCAACGCGACGCTTCACGAGATAAGGTGCGTGGCTAAACTAAACGGCTGTTTTACGATAGAAATTTTAAACGACCGACATAAATAATCACTTTACAAAGACTGTATCAATCTAAGCTCATCTTCAGGAAGGGGAGATTTACAGGTAAAGATAAAGAGACTGAGAGAAGAAGAACAAATTAGGAGATGAGAGAGGAGAGCAGGTAGAGCAACAGCCTATTGCATAATAATGAGAATAACTTTATTACAATGGATTCCTATTTAACACAGTCAGATGTTCTTTGCCAATGACAGTGGAAAAATAATATGCCCCGAACCCCTCACTTTTGGGACCTCTGTATTTATAAAACCCTGTGTACTGATATTGCACTGAATAGAAAATTATATTTTTGAAAAATACGATGAATTACAAGGCTGTACAGAACAGTGCACTATTGCAGACTTAGGCTCAATCCCAATTCACCCCTTGTCCCCTACCCCTCCGTTTTGCGCGTACCCGTGAGGGGGTAGGGTTGTCTCGATTCTTTTTTGGTTGGAGGGGTAGGGGTAGGGGTAAGGAAGCTTGTTTCCGCCACAAAATAAAAATAAAAAAATGATAATTGCGACTTTTTATCTCACAATTGCGAGTTTACATCTCGCAATTCTGACTTTATTTCTCAGAATTGCGAGATACAAAGTCAGAATTGCGTGAAATAAAGTCACAATTGCGTGTTATAAAGTCAGAATTCTGACTTTTTTCTCGCAATTGTGACTTTATATCACGCAACTCTGACTTTATAACACGCAATTGGGAGATATAAAGTCAGAATTGCATGATATAAAGTCGCAAGTGCGTGTTATAAAGTCAGAATTGTGAGATAAACTATTCTGAAAAAAAAAAAAGTCAGTCTTTTTTTCCCCCTTTGAGTAGTTTATAGCTCACAATTCTGAGAAAATATGTCAGAATTGCGAGATATAAAGTCGCAATTGCGAGAAAAAAAGTCAGAATTCTGACTTTATAACACGCAATTGCGACTTTATTTCACGCAATTCTGACTTTGTATCTCGCAATTCTGAGAAATAAAGTCAGAATTGCGAGATGTAAACTCGCAATTGTGAGATAAAAAGTCGCTATTATCATTTATTTATTTTTATTTTGTGGCGGAATCAAGCTTCCATATTGGGGGAAGTGCCAGATAGCCCTTGAAAGATTGGGCCTTATATACTGAGGGTTTAATTACATTATTTTAATAGTCAGTCGGGAACTAAAGTGGGCCGGTCTAAGGCATGAAACTCCAGGGCTGAAAATGAGTCCCAATCCGGCCCTGCATGTAAGCAAAGCAGATTACACTGGTACCTTGAAAAAACTACAACCGAACAGCAAAGACTGGACTCTCTGCTTAACCTCAACGTGTAAGGGTGACCCAAAGCACAGAGATGACTATATCTTGTGCATTATTTGCAGACGGTGGTTCCACCTTAAATGCACAAAATCAGCTGACCGGTTAGATGTTGCTTGCACTGATTATCATAAATGTCTTATGTGCTGTTCCTGAGGCAACACATTTGAAACAACACAATGAAATGTGTTAACACTGTGAATGGAATGGTGCAGGTTTCACTGATAAATAAAATTGAGAGTGAACTGTTGCAAATACCCCCCCCCAAAAAAAAGAAATAAGTAAAAAATACTATAAAATATATCTTATAATATTATTCCACATATATTATTATTATTCCATATATATTATTGTTATTTAACTTATATATTATTATTCCACATATATATTTTTATTCCACATATATATTATTATTCCATATATATATATAGCCTATGTGAATTATATATATATATATATATATATATATACACACACACATATATATATACACACACACATATATATATATATATACACACACACACACACACATATATATATACACACACACATATATATATATATATATATACACACACACACACACACACACACACACACACATATATATATATATATATATATACACACACACATATATATATACACACATACTCTGTGTGCCTATTATTATGCTGGTTGGTTTTTAAGTTATTAAATTATTAAGTTGGTTTTCTGATAATATTTTTTTCCCAAGCACCTTTTAAATCTCTTTTTTGGCTCATTTTATCTGTAAAAGAAAACCGGCTTAATAATTATGCACACCTGAATATAATGCGGTTTTCATTTCCAGCCTTCATAAACAATTATATATCACTTCAAAATGATTAAATACAAAATTAACAGTAGTTATTAAGATTAATGTGGTTTGGAATTGATAAAATGTGCTTGGGGAAAAAAATGTGATCAGAAAATCATAAATAATATATATGCACACAGTGTATATAGATAGATAGAATAGATAATGTATACCATTTTTATATGTGTGTGTGTGCGTATATATATATATATATATATATATATATATATATATATATATATATATACACACACACAATTAATAATTTGGCAGGGTCCAGCCAGGCTCCATCACCATCAAATCACGAAGGTCATCATCACCTGAATACTAATCACCTGCACCTGCACATCATCTCCTCATCATCACAGGGAGTGTAAAAGCACACACCTCACTCTGGCACTTTGTCTGGTCTTGTTTTGAGCTAGGGACTCACTTACCTCTTGTGCCTGCTAAATCCAAAGTATATGTTACCTCCATTGTCTTCCTGGTCCTCCATGTCTCCTGTCCTGTGACTCCGCTACTCACAGGTTCCCTCACCGTCTGTCATCCACGATCTCCTCCATCTTCTACAACACAATAGACTGTCAGTATTCACTCTGGTTACATTCACGTTTCACCTTGCTGCATCTGCCACACTCGCCAGTATTTCCTGTCTACCACCTTATCTCAAATAAACTGTTGTTCATCATCATTTTCTCTTTCTTGAGTCTCTGTTCTGTTACATTATTATTATTCAATAGTTATATATTCTTTCTTTAGATAATGTATATGCTATGTATGAAAGTCTATCTATCTATCTATCTATCTATCTATCTATCTATCTATCTATCTATCTATCTATCTATCTATCTATCTATCTATCTATCTATCTATCTATCTATCTATCTATCTATCAAATGTTTCAAATTTGAAGAAGGGTATGCCATATCCATATGCAGACTATATTATGTAGTTTAATATCTATAAAGCATTTGCTTCAAATTGTTGACAAACTTTAAGTTGGCATGAAAAAGCCTTGCCAGAAAGTTTGAAGAATTTTTAAAAGCTTGAAGGTTTTTTGAAGTTTTAATTAGTTTTTTTTAGTTTAGTAGTTTTACAAGTTTGTAGAAGTTTGAAGGTTTTCAGTTTAGAATTATTAGAATCGAAGCTTAAATGAGTCTTGATTGATTAGAAATAGTACATAGAATGGCAGCTGATGGAGTCGAAAGAAAGAAAGAAAGACAGAGAAAGAAAGAAAGAAAGAAAGAAAGAAAGAAAGAAAGAAAGAAAGAAAGAAAGAAAGAAAGAAAGAAAGAAAGAAAGAAAGAAAAAGCTTAAATGAGTCTCAATAAATTAGAAATAGTACATAGAGCGGTATCTGATGGAGTCCAATGACCCTCTCCAACAAACCCTAACCCTATTTCATTATGAGCTCAACATAAGGATGGCTGACGCGAAATAGTCGTTCCGAAGCTTTGCGAGATCCCGAAGCGCAGATGTTTCGAACAATTGATCCGAAGCGTGATTCAAAACACCCATGTCACGTGTCTACGGCCAAACGAAGCCTCGAAGTGTTTCACAAAAGTGTTTCATCAGGTGTGGTCTGCCGAATCAGCGTTTGATTGACACGGTCGGGAACAGACCACACAGTCGCACATCTGTATAAAAGTGAAATCAACGCATATTGACCTCGTGGGTTTTTGTGAGAGGAGTTTGATTTTGAGATAGCGGATTTTTGTTAATATAGAGACATAGTGCGATTTGATTAGTTATAGGCTATTTAGGCTTATATTTAAATTTACACAACACATTGACTGATAGGCTAGAGCAGGCACGTGCACACATAGACATCAAAGGGGGCTTGAGCACCTGCCCTTTTTATTCCTGGAGAGAAAGTGCCCTTTTTTTCTGGGGTGCTTTTTTTTTTTTTTTTTTTTTTTTTTGAAAATAATATATTTCTGTTTGCTACGGTGGCCGAGAGAGCTCAACGCGCTGCAACTGAAGAAAACACATGCAAATAGAAAAAACACCCGCAAATTAAGAAAACATCTTCATCAGTTTCACAACACATGTGTGCTCCAAATACTCACAACACAACCAAATACAGAAACGCTCTGCAAAAGTTCACAACACAACCAAATACAAAAACGCGCTGCAAATAGGACAGAACACAACGGAAATGTTTCCGGGGAACCCAATAAGTGACGGACGGACGGCTCGCGAGCTTTACCAGAGAGACGCGGGTTCTGGCTTTACCTATGCCCTACTCTCTTAAAAGGGCAGACGGCAGAGCCCTTGAATTGGGCACTTTGGAGGGAGCGGGGCACTTGTGTGCCATTATGTTGATGAAGGGAGCAACGAAAGACAACGTAATTTCCTCATTATTTTCACCTGGGATGTTCCCATGACAACGCAGTGCGTGTCCATCAGCTGTTCTTACCAGAAATAGTATTAATGCTGTTAACATAACTGTTGCAAATAAATATACATTTTATACAACAAAGTTTTTAAAATATGTGTTATCTTTGTGTGAGTGTCTCAACATTAAAACTTGCCGTCTCATATTTGGACCTATAGCTACATTCTAACATTTATTATGAAACTTATTTTAACATAACATGACAAAATGTGTTCAATGTAACTGATGTATAGATTAATGTCTTTTCCTCTTTCTTTTTCTCTATCTTTTTTATTTATTTATTTATTTTAGTCTTCAGCTCATTGTTCTTTTTAGTATTCTTATGGCATTGAACATATCGCAAATATACATTTTGTAGGCCTATATTGTATACAAAGTTGTATGTCATAAACGTGTCATCTTTGTATGTTTTGCAAAAAAAAAAAATAATAATAATAATAATAAAAGTAGACAGCTGTAATACACACTTCCTAGCCGGGTCCGTCACTTATTGCGTTCCCCGGAAACATTTCCGTTGTGTTCTGTTCTATTTGCAGCGCGTTTCTGTATTTGATTGTGTTGTGAACTTTTGCAGCGCGTTTCTGTAATTGCAGCGCGTTTCCGTATTTGGTTGTGTTGTGAGTATTGGGACGCACGTGAATTGTAAAACTGATGAAGATGTTTTCTTATTCGCTGGTGGGTTTTTTTCTATTTGCATGTGTTTTTTTTCTGTTTGCATGCGTTTTTTTTTCTGTTTGCATGCGTTTTTTTTTCTGTTTGCATGCGTTTTTTTCTGTTTGCATGCGTTTTCTTCATTTGCAGCGCGTTGAGCTCTCTCGGCCACCGTAGTTTGCGCACAGCTTCCCTGTCAAACAAATATATTTATTGAAGAATAGTATATCTAAATATCAGGTCAGGAGTTCTGAAGCGCTCCCTCTCCCTCTCCCCCGATTGTTAAACCCGATTGTATTGCTTCCGCTAAAGAAAATAGTACGCTCCGTCTCTACGGTTAGAATCCTGTGAGTCCATAGCAACGCTCTGTTTTTCATGGCAACGGTCTGTTATACTCCGCACAGCGGTCTGTTATCAAGAAATAACACACCGCATTCTACATTGGAATTCAGCCAAGCCATGTAATAAAATAAGTTAATAAAATAAGCATATATCACCACCAAGTGATATGCTTTAGTTATTTTGTTTACCTGCATTGCCCTGTCAATTAGATGCAAATGTGCGCATTTGAACTAGTTGACGCCTAATTTGCATACAGAACGTCCCCAGTTAATGACTTACATCAAGAGTCTTTCCCCCTGAAATTTAGAAATCAAAATTGGTGAATTTAGAAGAAATCTAAAACTGATCTAAAAAATGTAGTAAATCTGAGTAACTGCATCTGGTACATTAATAAATAAAACTGAGTAGAAATAAGTTAACATTAAACATTAAAAATAACAATATTTATAAATTAACTTTTTATTTATGAGTAATTCAACTTTTTTTATTTCCTCTAAACCTTTATAAAATAGTATTCCATACAACCACAAATACATACATGACATTGGCTTTTATTGAATTTTTATTGAAGTTTAATTTTAAAGTGTTATGTATTCTGATAACACCAAAATAATTAAAACGATGTAGTGCCTTGTGCAAAAATAAACAAATTATTAGTAAAACACTCCCCTCTGCTTGATGCAGTTATTTAGGTTATTCTAAATATGAAGAGTTCAGATGAAAAAGCCTCATGCCATCTGAAATTTCCTGATGATCATTTTTATCAAGGTTGTATGTTTGTAAAGGAAGTCAGAGTTGCGTTAATATATATACTTTTTTGTAAAAAAAAAAAAAAACGTTATTATGAGAAGTGCCCTTTATTTCACTTGAGCCCCTGCCCCTCAAGATGTCTGTGCACGTCTCTGGGCTAGAGACAGACAGAGTTACAAACTTTTGGGACACTGTTTAGAAAGTCCATAGCCCTGTGCCTTAAAAACCTAATGTCCCAATCACAAATACCAATCATGTTAAAAATAGCTTCAATGTGAATATAATATAATATAGTGTGAATATACATTTTATGGTCTACGTATGAGTACCCAATACACTGCCAGTGACGATATCATTTTGCTTTTCCTATTTGTTGTAGGTATAGGCTACATTCATAACCTAACTTTGTTTGTTTTCATGATCCACTAACTTACTGGAAAGATAGAGCAGTAATATTTCCTCATTTGTATGTCCTAGCTAAAAAATATCTTTGCATGCCAGCAACAAGTGTCCCTTGTGAGAGGATTTTTTCAAAGGCTGGAGAAATTCTGTAAAAAAAGAAGTAAGCTAAGTCCTTCCACAGCAGAGAAATTAATATTTTTGAATAAAAATTTCTAAAAAAGTGAGACATTGTGGCTTGATTTCTTTTATTAATATTCATTTTGCAAGACCAAAATAACATTATGCACAGTGAGGAGCCTATAGGTTACAAGCTTCACATATTAGAAAAAATAAAAATATATTTTTTAATGGCTCGTCAAGGTTGTTTCAGATCAACACCTGCAAGTGACCACTAGGTGTCACCGTTGAGACGGGTGTCGGATTGATTCGAAGCCTCGAAACAATATGGCACATTTGGTTCAATAGTTTCATTGGTTCACGAAGCCTCGATCTGCCCATCACTACATAGGATCTCAGACAGCATGGAATCGGACAGGAATTCTGAAGACGGCACAACAGGATATAGAGGTTAGTGTTTCAGGTACAAACCCAGGTACAATACATTACTTCTTGGAGTCTTGATGCATCAGCGGTAACAGAGACAACAGCATATGATCTGTTCCTGTTGGAGACTTGACCAAGACTGAAATCACAGAGAAGGTTTTATGCGTTGACTGATGAGGTAATTAATTATGAACAGGTGCAGGTGATCAGTAATCTGGAGAGTGAATGCAGGTGTGCCAAAAGAGGATTCTGGGAATTGTAGTATTAGACAGAAACAGACGGTGACAGTCATCAAGGATCTGATCTACAGGGACGCTGGGAAATACATTTTAAGAGTTTATTACACTAATGATCAATCAAAGCCAAAGTGACAAACCAGGGAATACCAACTTCATATTCATGGTGAAGTCAAAACTGAGTGTTCTGGATTTCCTTCAGTGTTAGTGTTGGTCTGCATGCAGAGCCTGTAAACATCAGAGACATTGAATGGGACACGTCCCGCATAATATATACGATCAGTCGTCTCCAATATGGGTTTTACAATGGCTGATTCTTAAATGTTTATTTTTTTCCCCCTTTAATCCTTAATATTTCTTATGGTCTTGATTGACACCATTATAATAATGATGAATGTGTGTGTTCCTCCTCAGATGAGATCTCTGTGAAGAAAGGAGAGAAAGTAAAGATGGATGTTCTGTTGATCAACGCTGATAAAGTGGAGAGAAACTCTAGTGAAGGCTGGACAGAGGTGTGGACGAGAGGTCACGGGGTCAACAGTGATCGACTGACTGATCGAGATGGAAATCTGACCATTAATGAGTTTACAGTCACTGACACTGGAACATACAGAGTTCTGGATTATGAAGGAGAAACCTTGATCACAGTCTCAGTCACAGGTGAGAGAAGATCAGTGGATGAGGAGAAATATTTGAGTTGATTTTACAGCTGAGGTTTATTCATCACGATCTGAGCAGCACATGTGAACTGTGAGTAACCTTTGATATTCTCTACAGAATCTGGTACACGCTCACCGAGAACAGCTGAGAACACTGGACATAGTAAAACAGGAGACAGTGAGAGATTTGCACAATCTTTAAACAGTGAGATTAAAAAAGAAAAAAAAAACATTTTAAACCCTGTTTTCTCTTCCCACTTTCCAGATATGAGGTTTTGGACTGTGTGTGTTGGACTGCCGGTGCTTCTGGTGTTCTGCTGGCTCTGATTATATTTGCTGTCATCAAGAAACACAAATGTTTGATCAGGAGAACAGAACATAATTCCTCTCAAGCGGATCATGACCAAAGGATCCCAGTGGGAAATATTGTACAGTAGTCCAGATTCTCCAGAACATCTAGTAATGTCACTGCCTTCAGAACCAACAGATCTGCACAGGACTCTGCCAACATTTCTGCAATATGAATTTAGTTTACAACATCTGGACTGGATCTGGACTGCACTCTTCTGTGTTCACTGGATAAAGTGAGCTATAAAGATCAGCTGGAAACTGAAAGATGCATGTCTAATGCATGAAGTATGCATGAAGAATGCATGCTTTTATTGCTTCGAATTGAATCGATCAATTATTGTTTGAAAAAAATAAATCTTAATGTATTCACAGTATTAACAGTGAGCAAGCATGCCATAAAATTATTTGTAATATTATGATGAAATATGAAGAGGATGTTTAAATGGTTTACGTTTGCTGCATTTACAACTCGACCGCGTCTCTGTGAAGCTCAGACTCACAACACTGAAAAATGGGTCACACTTTATTTTAAGGTGTCAAAATAAAAGTCATATATTAAAGTTAATTTATGAATTCATATGCAATTCTTTTAATAAATAATTTACTAAATCATGTCAGTCACTGAACATCATGCTGTATTTTTTTCGACAGCTCAATCTGCTTCGAAAACATAACCAGTAGAAGAAAATATTGAGCAATCATACTATAAATAATGGCCAAATATTATTTAATTTTTCCTTGAATCGCTCATCTTTGTGGGATACTTTTGGTTAGAGACGGGAGAAACTGTGAACGAAACTCCTCCACAAACTGTGTAAATGCAGCGAAACTCAGTCAAAACATGCAGAAAACACCTTTACCAGCCAATTACACATGTTTTATTGAAAGTAAAATCTATTAAATACATTTAACAAATCATCTAATACCATTAAATATCACGTTTCTATATAATATGTGTTTTATATAAACTTTTATTAAATTGTACGGCTTGTTTAATAAAGAGCTTGTTTAACTGGACCAATAATATATTATTAACTCAAAAGCTTCGTTTTTATTGTACAAATGTGTCATTAAAATAAAACTTAAAACTGCTGTTTCTGGTCTATAGGTGCTGTTGACAAGGGTACTTGATGTTTTAGAAGTATGACTGAATTTTGATATAAGGTGCAGAATTTAGATTTTCACTGTTTCTGCATTCCTCATAGATGACGAAAAGGAACTGGTTTCATCTCCGCCCCCTAGTGGAGACAATCCCCAGATTCAGGTTTCAGGAAGTCACATGACTTACAGGAAAGATACGTTCAGTTTTGTTATTATCCTCTCGGTCTCACCGCTCGCTAAATGCAGTAATTTATGAAGTTTTAACGCCTGATCAAAAGACTCATGCCGAAGTTTCACCATGTAAGTGTTCATGTTTTTTAAATATATATCCAGCATGTGTGTTTTTGTGTTATTAAACCAATAGTTGTGTTTCTGTTTGTGGAAAGCTAATCCTGCTAATGATGCTAAGATAATAAGTCGACATGTTTATGGTGAACGTACTGAGATTATCACTAAATCACATTCCAGTCTCTGTCTTCTCTTATAAAATAACCTTTATCATAGGCAAATCTACATATCGTCCCCAACAAAAGTATTGTGTAGCGTAAAACATGTTTCGCCAACAGGCTGTCGATTACTTGTTTGTAAAGAGAAAGTGTTTCCTCACAAAAGTGGTTATACAGGGAATATCGCGACAGATGTAGCCTACTCGTTTACGACATTACCGTAGCAGTTCATATGAATTTCATAGAAGGCAGTGTCGAGACAGATAATATCTAAGGACGAAGATTTTCTGAATAAGGAACTGGCGAAAAGTATGGGGCAGTGTTAATTTTGACAGCAAATTCTGATTTAGTCTTAGTCTTAGTCTTTTGAATAACACACCATTTAGTTTTAGTCACATTTTAGTCATCTGAAATATTTTAGTCTTAGTCTAGTTTTAGTCGACTAAATATCATAAGAGTTTTAGTCTTAGTCTAGTCTTAAGTCTTTTAGTCTTATTGTTTTAGTAGAACAAATATTAGCAGATTTTAGTCGACTAAATCTAGTCGACAGTTGACCTGACTAAATTTTTACATCAGTCTGTTATGGAATGGTATTAAGGTTTGAATATGCAATACATACACAGATTTAACGGCTGTAATACAAAACATGTATTTTATTTTATTCTTAATGTCAAAAACACTGACTGTATCTTTTTCACAAAAGATAATCTCACATCAGTTTTAATTTTGACAGCAAATTTTGATTTAAAATATAATGGGTTTAAATTGAAATGCATTCATTTAGAATTTCTCTAAAATTTCCAAACCCATATACTCCCAGAGAAAACATTAACCTGCTAATATGAATGATTTTAAAGTTTGAACGTGCAATACAGATACAGATTTAAATACTGTAACTTAAAAAATGTATTAAAATTAAATAAAACCACTTTTCCTAAACACAGTCTTCTTTTTCAATGAATGATAGCCTATATGAATTCTTTATAACTTGCATACATCATTCTCTATTCTTTCAAACAGACATATTTATTTGTATGAATTAAATATAATTAATCCTTATTTTAAAGCTATTAACGTGCAGTGAATGCTTTTCTCTTTTTCTTTTGTTGCTTGATCAATATTAAGGACACAGACCGCATTATTTATTACCAACTGTCACTTTAAGACATCGGATCATGTCCAATGACATGCGGATCCAATTGCACTGATGCACATATGATACATTCACAACTGTTTAAGACATAACCCACATTATTTACGTGAATACTCTCAAAAACGGACATTTAGACATAATGTTGTGTGTATTTGTCGATTCAGAAACGAAAGAGAGATCAATTCCGTACTCGCGCGCTGTATAGGTGTCTATGTGAGTGGCTGCACGCTTCGCGGGTCGGGTGTGTGCGCACAGAAAACCGTACCGAATAGAGCTCTTTTTTTGCGTCGTCACTCTTATTAAGATCTACATGTCTGCTCTACTCATTCTCCCAGACCTTTACATGTTTTAACGTTTGATGAGACATGCAGCGCATGCCAACTCGTGTCGTGTGCCGCTGGGAAGATCAGCACGTCACATAACAAATATGTGCGCATCTAGCCTACCAAAAATGCAGGACATCAGACCGGATCGCTTCCCAAATCGTCACTATCTAACATTTTCGTCTAGTTTTTATTCGTTGACGAAAATGTCAATAGATTTTCGTCATAGTTTTCGTCATTCAAAACTAGTTTTTATTTAGTTATCGTCTCGTTTTCGTCTGTGAAAAAATGTCGTTGACGAAAATAATGACGAAAATTATTCGTCAACGAAATTAACACTGGTATGGGGTGAGATTTCGGTCACAATTCTGCGCGCGCAAGATCACATTTTGAGCGTGCAAAGGGCATTTCGCACGCGCGTGAACTGAGTTTTGCGGATAAATGTTCGTCTCGCAGATAAGAAAATATTGCGAGCGAACGAAAATCAATTTTGCATTTAAAATAAGTATTTGGATGTACGCGGACGTTCTCTTTCGCGTGTGCAAGTTTCACTTTCTTGCTCCTTTCATACCAGCCGTGAGCGCTCTCTAAGCGCAGACGGCTCGCTTGCTCAACACAACCCAGCGTTACAATATGCCATAATTCCAGCCAATCAGAGATGAGACTGCTAAATTCTGATTGGCTGGCTTGAAAACCAATCACAAGACTCCCTGCATCACCGACTGCGGAAGAGAACTAGTGCAGTTGAATAAAGTTGGCAGTAAATTCACAGATTCGATTGTTGTATAACTATCAGGACAGCAGTGATGGGTGAACAAAATTTGGCAACAATACAGTGAATTACAGTGAAGTTATTAAATTTTTTCATAAAAATCATTAAAAAAAATCACAAATGTACAATTGTATATACAACTTAAAATATATTTTCCCCAAAATAAGTGTTGTTGTAACCATCAGGACAGCAGTGATGTGTGAACTGAATTTAGCAACAATACAGTGAATTACAGCAAAGTTATTGAATATGTTTCATTAAAATCATAAAAATTATACATTTACAATTGTATATACAATTTAAAATATATATTTTCCCAAAATAAGTGTTGTAGTATAACCTTCAGGACAGCAGTGATGTGTGAACTAAATTTGGCAACAATATAGTGAATTACAGTAAAGTTATTGAATATTTGTCATAGAAATCATCAAATTTATACATTTACAATTGTATAAAATTTAAAATATATATTTTCCCAAAATAAGTGTTGTAGTATAACCTTCAGGACAGCAGTGATGTGTGAACTAAATTATGCAACAATACAGTGAATTACAGTGAAGTTATTGAATATTTTCATAAAAATCATAAAAAAATCAAAAATTTACAATTGTATATACAACTTAAAAAAATAAATAAATAAGTGTTGTAGTATAACCATCAGGACATCAGTGATGTGTGAACTGAATTTAGCAACAATACAGTGAATTACAGTAAAGTTATTGAATATGTTTCATAAAAATCATAAAAATTATACATTTACAATTGTATATACAATTTAAAAAAATATTTTCCCAAATATTCTTAATATATAAGACTGTCAATTATCAAATTTCATGTTTTATATTTTATTTGTTCATTGTTTATTTTGTTGGGTTTTAGTTGGAGTTGGTCAGAACTGTTTTAAAAAATATAATAATAAATTATATATATATATGCGCATGATGCCTGCTGCCTTTGGCCTCAGTGATGTTGAATTTAAATGACATGTAAAATAAAGACATGTTATGTTACATAGTGATGTAATGGTGTTTTCTGGAAGGGACTAAAGAACAAATAATTTTTATCAGCTGAAAGGCAGAATACAACTGTTTTTATTAAATTAGATAAACATTATATAACAGTTTCAGCTTATGTTTTGGTGTTGGTAACATGTCCCACACAAACTTATAATCGTCCCACATTTGGTTTGTTTGATGGTGGTCACCCTAATTACATTACTAACTTAGTCTAACATGATAATTCATACATACATCACAGTATGTCCGGATTTTGATTCGTAAACAGTTGGACGTTTTACATAATGTTATATTAATATGAAACACAAACAAACAGATCCAACTCTGAAATTGCAGTTTATTATTGAGTCAACAAGAAATTACAAACAATGTGAAATCTACGTTAATTACAATGTTCTTTTACAGAACTCGGCATAACAGCTAGCGGTTTTCTGCCTCCTGGATGCGCGCGCATCCGGATGGGCGGCGCCATCTTGGAAAATCTTGGGAAATCCTAACTAGGGATGTGCACGAATATTCGAATATTCGATCTGTAATTATTATTCGAAAAATAAAATACTATTCGAATTTTATCGAATTTATGAAGCCGTAAATACTTTGCGGGTCGTAAATGCAGTGAATCCCTGGATAAATCCCAAGCACTAACTTGCAGTTATAATTAAATGCACTGGGTGGCACTGTGGAGCGTGTTCAACAAGTTGTTTGTATTTTATCATAATGTCGTCGTCTGCCTCGCGAAGTTTAGAATTACTAGTCGAAAATTAGGTTACTAAATGATCTTACAAAATGGAATTACTTTTGATCAAATTAATTAATTAATCTGGAGTTATAATATCATCACCACAATGAGAAATCACATGAAATCCAAACAGCAGTCGACCTATCCATCACTGCATCACGACTGCAGGTAAGCGCAGCTGTAGTGCGAGTGATCCGAGATGATAACTTATCTAATAGCAAAATTATTTTGAGACATATTCTTCCTTTAAGTTTCGTTGAGAGAGAGGTTTAAGAACAGAAAACGCAAAGTGCCGTTAGAAACTTAGAACTAGAACACCGTTATCTTTGTTTCTCTGAAAAGTCTGGTCAGCGCAGCGCGTTTTCTCACTCGAGCATAAATTGCTGGCGGCGTCCCTCCATGTGGATATTATTGTTTTTCTCAACATAAACGTGAAACAATATAAACACGATAATCATATGCTGACTCGAGTGTATGTGTACGTTCTGTACAATAACTGGCTTTATTAGGCGTTTTTTTCCGTTCGCGCTGCTTGAGCTTATACCCTTTTGTTCTTTATATTTTTTTGTTTACACACAGGCCTACTGTTTAATGTTTTCAATTAAAAGAAAACTTTAACATATATTGTAAGCTTGTTGTGTATATTGCCTAATCGTAAGGTTCTTCAGAAATGGTGACAAAAACTTAAAAAAAAAAAAAACTTTTTTTTTTCCGTTAAACGTCATTTAAATAAACGAATATTCGAATATTCGAATTGTATGTGCCCGAATATTCGAATGCAATATTTTTGAAAAATGCCCATCCCTAATCCTAACCCCGCCCACCTTGTGTGAGACTGAGCCGGTGTCGTGCCGAATTTCGACCCCGGCCAAATTATTACCCCCCTAGTATTGGTAGGTTTAGGATTAGTTGTGAGGGAGGGGTTAGGATTAGGGGTGGGGTTAGGATTAGGCAATCAGGTACTGACTAGAACGAGGGGGGTAATAATTTGGCAGGGGGTCGAAATTCGGCACAACACCGGTGTGATGAGTCCGAGCCATAGAGCCATAGAGAGAATTTCTCTCTATGGCTCTGGTCCGGGCTAACGTGAGCTGTTTTTGTGTTATTATGTATGTGGTAGCTTTATGTAGAATGCTAAATCCCGCTGCTATAATCTCAAGTTGCGTCAGCAGAGGAGGAAGACCACGACATTTAAAAATACTACTGTTATTGTGTCACGAAATGTAGTTTTAAGAGTTTTTCAGTCGAGAATGTAGTTTTAATCTCAAATATGTTGTTTGTTTATACAGATAGCGCCTATTTAAAATTTTGATCTGACGTTTGCGGAGTTGTGAGAGCCAAGGGATCACCGGCAGTGTTGCCAGATGTACGATAATTTTGACCTCTGTACAATGTACGATCAATAATGAAAAAAATCCCATAATGTACGATAATTTCAGAGTTTTCAGTCTTTTGTCCAAAACACACATCCTACCGCTTCACTCTCTGACCCCGAATCATTTCGCAGGCTCGCCTGCGTACAAGCAAGCATGTATACACACACACACACACACACACACACACACACACACACACACACACACACACACACACACACACACACACACACACACACACACACACACACACACACACACAGGCACCACACGGTGTCGACAGCACGTCAACACTACACTACAGTTTTGCCGAAGAAGACAGTTCAGTTCGGCATCCAATCTTCCCCAACCAACATAATCTGCCAACACAACACAAGTGGATGTGGTCGATGATGACAGCGACTTAAGAGATCGAATTTGAATCTTTCTAGTGTTAATTGTGCACTTTTTTCTCTCTTTATCATAGTTTAATTATGGTCTAGTTCAAAATATGGACTGTCAGCATATCTTTTGCACTTTGGCAAAAAAAAAAAGTTAAGTAGCCAGACTTCCTCCAGTTAGTGTGAGCGTATTACACAGCTTGTTTAAATTGGCTGTAAAATTATTTGTAAAATAAAATTGTTGGAAAATAGCTATATTTTATGCGTTTGGTTCGTGTACGATACTTTTTCTCAAAAAAATGATAATTTTGAGGTTTTGGTACGATACTTTGATATTTCTAATCTGGCAACACTGATCACCTTTTTCATAAGGGATGTCTCATTCACATTAGCTTTATCAGCCGAAGGCTCGCTTGATAGGCCAATCGCGAACCTATGGAGTAGTTCGACTCAGACTGCAGTCTGTGAGTTAGGGATAACTGTCAGCACAGTCCCTCGGCAACTTCGTACTACTGATCACTGTTTTACAGAAGGATTAATAGTTTGGAGTGAAGCATGCGTACAATTGGTAAGTGACAAGGTTTTATGGAGTTATAGTATGCAACATATACGAAAGTTGATTGAGTTATAGGTTACTGCTACCGCGATGTCTTACCTGGAGATTCAACCAGATAACAAAATATGTCTGGAAACGTATACACCTCTAGCCATTTGTTTGGGTCATTGACCCAGTTTTTTAATTAAATAAGGGCAATCATAACCTATTGCAGTTAATTTTGCTATGTACAGTTGCTGGTCGGCAGGCGTCAATGACTCGCAATACGACATTTTTGTCATTCAAATACACACGATGTTCGCAGTGTTTTCCCCCACGCCGACTCCACCCTCAACTATGAATAGATGCCGACTGTTTTTTTTTTTTTTTTGAACAATGTCATGTACAAACAACATGGCAACAAAAATATATAATAATAACATAATGACAGTAGAATCAGGTGCAAAATTGCATTACCAAAAAATAAATAATAAAAATAAATAAATAATAATAATAAAAAAAAAGGAAAATAAATAAAATAAAAAGAGAAAGAAGAAGGGCTAGGGTTTACTTTTCAAGTCATATTCTTCTATTATAGCAAAAAGTTTTTTAGCATTTTTACTTTTCATCATTTTAAGGGAATTTGTATAAGAAAGAAACTCATTGTGAAATACACAGAATTTAGGATACACTTTCAGGTATTTAGATTTGTGTATATAGAATTTAACTAGAATAAGGATGCTGTTAACCAAATAATCGAATAATAACTGTCCCATGAGAGGACACATAACTAATGTCCTTGTGAGAGAAGACTTCGAGATGAGGAACCTTTGGATATAGCCAGTCATGAATATCAAGCCAGAAAGCCTCTACATACATACACTGAAAAAATAGATGATCAGTAGTTTCAGTATTATCACAAAAAACACAATTACTAGTTTCAAATCCAAATCTTCGCTGTACAAATTCACTGACAAATTCACTGGATGGATATACACCATTTATAATTTTAAAATGGATTTCCTTAGCTTTGGGAGTTAAAGGAAATTTTAAGTAATTTGTTCGTAACCTGTGAATTTTTTTTTTTTTTTTTTTGAGAAGAACTGTGAAATCAAGTTTCTGTAGGATGCTATGGGGAATAAGATGTTATCAAACATATTTCTAACATATTTCTAAATAATATCGCGAGCAGGCGGGGGCGCCGTGAGCGCTGAGCGAGCAGGTACTAGTCGAAAAAGATGGATAAAGCAAAAAAGCTGTCGGGACTAAAAATAGAAAAAGAAAGAGGGAAAAGGAGATGGCATGTCACCTGATGTGCCAGCAGCTAAATAAGTGGATGGTCAAAGGCAACAGGTAGGATTTAAAGTGTGATGTCCACGCATGTAGGTTAGGAGTTTCCCGGTGGGCCGACACATCTAATAGGCTATCTTTTTTTTTGTCTTTGTCTTAACGGCCCATAAAACTCATACATCGGCGTTGAACATAACGTAAAACATAAAGATGTTTTCTTTCTTTGGCTTTCAGGTTTTACCAGTTATATAAGACTTGAATTGTATTGACTATTAACCTCATGTATGCATATGATATAACGCTGATATTATGCATTTTAAATAATTTAATTATAAATATTGTGTTATATTGTATGTTGTTTAATTAAAATCAAACAAGTGTTGTGTCAACTGCTGTGTGCCTAATGATGAAAATTTACAGTAAAAAATACATATCATTTTAATTAATTAAATATGTGTTAAATTACAATTACATTTTTAGTGTAATCTTAAATGTAGTTTTGTGTACCCTGCAGTGACTAGTACTTTGCAGCTAATGGAGATATTTGTGCTTTTTTTCCACAGTAAAGCTCAGTCCACAAACAATGCAGTCCTACTGTACCTTTACTAGCGATATAACACCAAATATAGAACATTTATTCACAAGACCAACATGTTAATAATCCACAAGAAACTGATTAATGTAAACTGTAGCTGACTGTCATTAAACTTTGCGGGCACTGCCGTCACATGATAGTTAGATAGATCCAAGTTAGCCGTTACGCTTTCCCCAACGGTTAGAGACACAGAGTCAGACCCTCTCATCTCCATAATATAAGGGTTTCCCATACCCATCCATCTCTGGGTTTATCCCTATATGAATGTGTTTGTGGTTATGATTATTAGCCTGTATCTGTGACATAAACCAGCTCTTCTGTTTCTCATCAGGTTGAATCTGCTGCTGCTGTTTAGCTTTATCAGTTATAGCGGTCAGTATCATATTTGTTTATACATTATAACAATGTTTGATTTTTAGGTCCAGGTTGATCTAGTCAATTGTTTCTGTTTGCACCAAGTGACTTTGCTTGACATTTGTGGATTAATGATGGACATTTCTCAGTATATTATACATCATCACACACACCATGACTACTTCTCTATGCAGTTCATCTATTAATAAACATTATTCAGGAATACACATCTGATACTGCTTTATGCCATTGTCATCAACATTTGATATGTTAAAATGTGGCACAGCTAATATTGTTGGCTCCATATTACCTACAATTATATATATATATATATTCACTGAAATAATATTTCATGATGATATTGATTATGGAGAATAGAGAGAAACAATACATGTATTTTTCAGTATTGATTCTTTGTATTGAGTTAATTTTGTTCTGTCTGTGTTTGCATAATCCCCAGCTGAAGGAAACACTCATATATCTGTGACGGGAAAAACAGGAGGAAACGTCACCCTGTCGTGTGAATCTGAGGCCAGAGGGATTACTGATGTTGTTTTAAACAGACAGTCAAAAAACATCCTTGTCTGTGAGACTGAAGAATGTAAGAGTGAAAATGGCCGAGTGTTTAAAGAAGGATCATGTGACATCATCATCAAGAATCTGATCTTCAGTGACGCTGGGAAATACATTCTGAGAGTTTATTACAGGGATGATCAGTCAAAGCTGGAGCGACAAACCCTGGAGTATCATCTTCATATTCATGGTAAACTCAAACTGATCAAACCATCATCATGTGCTTTCATGATTTCCTAATAATGTTAACAGTTTAATATCTAAAACTATTGTGTGCAGGGCCTGCGATCAGCAAACACATTAAATGTAACAATTATCCAATATTCAGATTAGATGATTTCATGATAGGCTTTTCAGTGGCTGGTTTTAAATTATTACATTCAGTTCCTTTATTCCATATTAATCCTAAATATGTTTTTAATGTCTTGACTGATTGACACCATTATAATAATGCTGAATGTGTGTGTTCCTCCTCAGATGAGATCTCTGTGCAGAAAGGAGAGCAGCTGAAGTTGGATGTTCTGTTGATCAATGCTGATAAAGTGGAGAGAAACTCTAGTGAAGGCTGGACAGAGGTGTGGACGAGAGGTCACGGGGTCAACAGTGATCGACTGACCGTCAGTGACGAGACTCTGATCATTAAAGAGTTTACAGTCACTGACACTGGAACATACAGAGTTCTGGATTATAATAATAAAACCTGGATCACAGTCTCAGTCACAGGTGAGAGAAGATCAGTGGATGAGGAGAGATATTTGAGCTGATTTTTAATCAGGATTTGAACAGTAAACTGATGCTAAACTGTGAGTAACCTTTCAATCTCCTCTACAGACTATAGTACAGGATCAAAGGGAATTCTGTATAATGAACAACATAGTAAGTAAAACAGGAGACTTTGAGAACTTTAAACTATTTAAGCTAAAAAATCTTTAAGCTGTGAGTTTAAAAAAAGAAAAAAACATTTTTAAAACTTGTGTTCTCTTCCCTCCTTCCAGCTGTAGAGTCTTGGGTTATTGGACTGTCAGTGTGTGCTCTGGTGGTTCTGATTGTCTTTGTCATCAGGAAATCCCAGTGTCTGAATGGAGTTTACAAGCAGCCGCCAGATCAGAAGGAACCAGTCCCTGTAATAATCTCTCCTGAGGGCCGCGATTAAACTGTAAACGTGGCCCAGAACATCTAGTGACGACACTGGTTACCTGTAATTCACCTTCAGATCAACAGATCTACAGAGGATTCTGTCAGCACACTGAACATCCTCTCTTGCTCTGAAATGATCCGGCATCAAGATAAACTTCTCTCCTTTATCACTGATGTTTCCTTGTTCAAAATGTCAGTGTAAGCTTCATGTCTTACGTCACATTAGTGATGGACTTCCTCCTTTAGTTTTTAAAGACAACAGAAACACATGCGGACTGGTCTGAGAGTTTAACCAGAACACTTAAACATTACATGAGTTACTGAGATCTGTGTAAAGTTATATTCACTCTTTAACTCAGGTTGGGACATGTAAACCAGGAAGAAACATGATTTATAACTGAATAATTAAATGTATCATGATGTGCATGATATTAAGAACAACGCTGGGAAATCAGGAGGAATTTAATACATCTCTGCACTTAGTGGTTTGATGCAATGCATCTTAGTGGGAACGACCTGATATAGTGAAAGACAGTGTGTATGCACATATGCATGTATTGTAAAATATTGTTTTTAAATATGTGTGTTTAATTTGGGCTTTGAAGGAGCCTTAGCTTCTCCTTAAGTGTCTTCATCATCATCTATAGACTTTTTCCTTTCCACTGTTGTTTGTGTCTGCATAATAGGGGATCTGCATTATTTTTTGTAAATCTGTGAGTAGTATTGTGAAAAACTCAATAAATTAAACCACTTTTGTAAGAAGCATTTTTGTGTTTTTTTTTTTTTTTGGTATGTATTTTTGTATTAAATATTTTGGCTATTTTTTACTATATTCAGAAAATAATGTTTTTTAAATTAGATTCGATCAACCTTTATTTGTCTCACAAGTGAGAAATTTCAGCATTTACAGCAGAAAGTAGATAGCATAAAGTAAAATAATAAGTGACATTAACATAATACTAACAATATCAAAATTCAAAATAAATTATGCAATACTAAAATAAAAAAGAATATATATTTACACCTATAAAACAAATATAAAAACAGTGCAAGTGAATATATTAGCGATGCAAAGTGACATTGTGCATTGATTTCCACTCAGTCTCTGAGTTGTGGTTTCTGTTTAATGCTTAACAGTGCTGATTATAAAGTCTCACGGCCGCAGGAAGGAAAGATCTTCTGAATCTCTCCTTCACACAGCGTGGGTGTATCAGTCTGACACTAAAGGAGCTGCTCAGTGATGTTAGTGTCCCTTGAAGGGAATGGGACGAGGTCTCCAACATGGATGAGAGCTTAGCTGTCCCCCTCCTCTCTCTCTTCACCTCAACTGGCTCGAGTGAGCAACCCGGGACAGAACCGGCCTTTTTAATCAGTCTGTTTATCCTCTTCCTGTCTGCCATTGTAATGCTGCTACTCCAGCATACCACACCAGAGAAGATGGCTGACGCCACCACAGAGTCATAAGAAGTCCTCAGGAGTGGACCCTGTACTCCAAAAGACCTTAGTCTCTTGAGCAGGAACAGTCTCTTCTGGCCCTTCTTATAAAGGGCCTTAACAGTGTCTGTACAGTCCAATTTATTGTTAACCTGGAAGCCAAGATACCTGTTGGAGTCCACAATCTCAATGTCCACCCCCTGAATATTCACAGGTGCCGTGGAAGCACGCTTACTCCTGCGGAAGTCCACCACCAGCTCCTTAGTCTTTGCTGCATTGATAAGGAGGTGGTTTAGATTGCACCAGACCACAAAGTCCTGATTCAGTTCTCTGTACACTCTGTCATCCCCATCAGAGATGAGACCAACGACAGCAGAGTCAGCAGAGAGCTTCTGGAGGAAGCAGTCTGAGGTGTTGAAGGTGAAGTCTGCAGTGTAGAGGGTGAAGAGGAATGGTGCCAATACGGTTCCTTGTGGTACCCCTGTACTGCAGACCACTGTGTCAGACTGACAGTCCTTAATCCTCACGAACTGTGGTCTGCTGGTGAGGTGATCCAGGATCCAGGCTGAGAGGTGAAGGTCTACTCCAGCGTCCCCCAGCTTGTCTCTCAGCAGTGCAGGCTGGATGGTGTTAAAGGCACTGGAGAAATCATTTTCCAAGAAACTGCTGATTTGATTTCTTTTTCAATCATTTTGGGTTAGTCATTTAAGCCCTAATGTTTTTTCATTCTCACTGGCCATGTTTTTAATATATTTATTACATGTTTTATATTTTAAACTGTTTAACATACCAGATTTGACCACACAGGCCTTCAACCTGAGCATCTTTTCTGTGCCTTTTCTGATCTGTAGGAGACCTAGAGAGAGTGTGTGAGAGAGAGAGAGACAGAGAGAGAGACTTTAAGCAGCAGTACACACCACCACTTCCTTATTCTTGACACATTAGCCTTGGAAGAAAGCAGCCATTACTACAATGTTAAAAATTCTGTTTTTATACTGGCTTGCAAAACAAATGTGTGGAACAAAGATCTGAAGACTCACCTCTGAAAAGTCAAAAGCCACATCCAGAGCAATGTACAGGCCATGCTGAAATTCAAAGCTACTTGTTTAGACCTTTTTTAATTTGGTTTCTAGATTAAACTGCTGTTACTGTCATATAAAAACTCACCATGAGCACAAAGACTCCACAATTATTGGAGGAACGCTGCATTGGAATCTCCTGGGTAAGGTTTGCAAGCAAAGAAAGAAATAGAGCAAGGAAAAAAGCAAATAAGCAAGACAGTAATTAATTGAACTGTGTGCTAGAAGAATAAGTGATGATTTATAAACTTACTGGAAGATCCTTACAGGAGATCTCAGTCCAATGGCCAGGAATGACAGTCTGAGCAACCCTCCTATTAAAATATACACAAATAAGCGACCATAAAATGATGCTTATAATTCACATTGTTTAAATTCACATTTAAAGATGCAGTAAGTGATTTCTGAGAAATGATGTTGAAATTCTAAATCAACAAAACACATCCCTACTTAAAAGGTATCTCACCCCTATCTTTATATTATTATAGCTCTACTGTCAAACTCATGAACACACTATACAACACAGTCCTCCATTCTGATTGTGTACGCCCCTTACTGTTGATTGGCTGTAAGTGTTTGGGTGCTTTCAACTTTAATAAACACAAATGATCTCATATATTTTAATACACATCAGACATCATTCCCACAAGAAAAAAAAAAGAAAAAAAAGAAAAATGCTGAATGGTTTAGACCTGAACCACCATACAGCAGCTGAGAACATCTGGGGCCTCATGTATAAACGTTGCGTACGCACAAAAGAAGGCGTACGCCGCTCTCTACGCAATAATTGGTATTTATAAAAAGCGAACTTGACGGGAAAATGTGCGGTCCTTCACGCAAACTCTGACCCAGCCGTACGCACAAAAACGGGTGAAATGAGAAATGGCGACACCGTCGACAGATAGAAGAAACACGTGAAAGTGTGTGAAACTGTAGATCGTTGTGTAAAAGAAATGGCAATACTGCCTCTCATAAATAACATGAAGACTTCACAAAGCAAGTTTTACAATTAACAGCCTACACGAACACCCGTTTGATCGATCTGCAGTGTAAAACAAACAAAATCAAACAAGTATTTGTCACGGAACACACTCGGGAAACAGAGAGATCCATGTACAGTATTTTTAATATCGGGGCAATCCAACTCATAATCGTCCATGCAAGGGTCAAAATCCATCATAGCAGTCCAAATACAAAATAAACAAGAAACAAACCAGAACAGACAGGAACCACAGATCAGAAGTGTAGGGTGACATAAAATAACGACTCCGTAACAAACACTAAAACAGACAGGCTTAAATACACAAGTGCTGACAAGGTGACGAGAAACAGCTGAAAGACAATGAACAATCAGTGACAGACAGGAATTGTGGGAAATGCAGTTCAGAATAGTGACAGACACCGTGGGGAAGGAGGACATCTAGTGGTGACCCAGGGAACATAAACCAGACACTGTGACATAACCCCCCCTCTACGGAGCGGCTACCAGACGCTCCAAGACCCACAAAAAACAAACAAAACAAGAGCTCAGGAGGGAGGTGGAACAGTGGAGGATCAGGGGGAGGGATGGGGGGCCAGGTCCATGAAGGGGAACAGGAACAGAGGATGTCGGTTTAGCCAGCTGCCAGGGCGAAACAGACAGTCCATCGGACGGCCAGGATGAAGCAGACGGCCCATCGGGCGGCCAGGGCGGTGACTTTCCTTCAGGCGGCCAAGGCAGAGCAGACCATTCATCGGGCGGCCAGGGCGGAGCAGATCGTCCATCGGGCGGCCAGGGTGGAGACTTTCCCTCGGGCGGCCACGGCGGTGAAGACCCCTCGGGCGGCCACGGCGGTGAAGAACCCTCGGGCGGCCACGGCGGTGAAGAACCCTCGGGCGGCCACGGCGGTGAAGACCCCTCGGGCGGCCACGGCGGTGAAGACCCCTCGGGCGGCCAGGGCGGTGAAGACCCCTCGGGCGGCCACGGCACAGGAACTGGAACAGACACCAATGGCTCAGGAACTGGAACTGGCACCACCGGCTCAGGCACTGGAACTACTGGAACTGGCACCACCGGCTCGTGCACTGGAACTGGCACCACCGGCTCGGGCACTGGAACTGGCACCACCGGCTCGGGCACTGGAACTGGCACCACCGGCTCGGGCACTGGAACTGGCACCACCGGCTCGGGCACTGGAACTGGCACCACCGGCTCAGGTTCAGACACAGACACAGACACAGACACAGACACAGACACAGACACAGGAACAGACACAGGCTCAGGAACAGACACAGGCTCAGGAACAGACACAGGCTCAGGAACAGACACAGGCTCAGGAACAGACACAGGCTCAGGAACAGACACAGGCTCAGGAACAGACACAGGCTCAGGAACAGACACAGGCTCAGGAACAGACACAGGCTCAGGAACAGACACAGGCTCAGGAACAGACACAGGCTCAGGAACAGACACAGGCTCAGGAACAGACACAGGCTCAGGAACAGACACAGGCTCAGGAACAGACACAGGCTCAGGAACAGACACAGGCTCAGGAACAGACACAGGCTCAGGAACAGACACAGGCTCAGGAACAGACACAGGCTCAGGAACAGACACAGGCTCAGGAACAGACACAGGCTCAGGAACAGACACAGGCTCAGGAACAGACACAGGCTCAGGAACAGACACAGGCTCAGGAACAGACACAGGCTCAGGCTCAGGAACAGACACCGGCTCCGGCTCAGGAACAGACACCGGCTCCGGCTCAGGAACAGACACCGGCTCCGGCTCAGGAACAGACACCGGCTCCGGCTCAGGAACAGACACCGGCTCCGGCTCAGGAACAGACACCGGCTCCGGCTCAGGAACAGACACCGGCTCCGGCTCCGGCTCAGGAACAGACACTGGCTCCGGCTCAGGAACAGACACTGGCTCCGGCTCAGGAACAGACACTGGCACCGTCTCAGGAACAGACACAGGCACCGTCTCAGGAACAGACACAGGCACCGGCCCAGCGACCATCTTGTCCGGAGACACAGGCTCGGCAGCAGCCATCTTGTCCGAAGACACAGGCTCAACGACGGCCATCTTGTCTGGAGACACAGGCTTGGCGGC
Organism: Rutilus rutilus; assembly: GCA_021464565.1. Taxonomy (NCBI): domain Eukaryota; kingdom Metazoa; phylum Chordata; class Actinopteri; order Cypriniformes; family Leuciscidae; genus Rutilus; species Rutilus rutilus. The sequence continues at coordinate 2,113,168 of JAJAQA010000013.1, forward strand.
GGCCATCTTGTCTGAAGACACAGGCTCGGCAGACGTGACGTGAACAGTCTCTGTGGCGGCCATCTTGTCCGAAGACACAGGCTCGGCAGATGTGACGTGAACAGTCTCTGGATCAGCAGACGTGATGGATCGCTGGGGTGGCGCAGGCAGTGTGAGCAGCTCAGGCGGGGCTGGCAGAGCAGGACGCCTGGGCGGCGCGGGCAGAGCAAGACGCCTGGGTGGTGCGGGCAGAGCAAGACGCCTGGGCGGTGCGTCAGGGACGGCGGTCACCTCCGGGATGGTCTCCGTGTTATGAGCCACCGGACTCGGGACCACCGGACTCGGGACCACCTGAACTGGGACCACCGGAACTGGGACCACCGGAACTGGGACCACCGGAACAAGGTTCACCGGGACAGTCACGGAGGGAGTCTTCCTTCTCCTCCTCCGTTTCTGAACCACTGGAACTGGAACCACCGGAACTGGGACCACCGGAACTGGGACCACCGGAACAACGTCCACCGGAACAATCACGGAGGAGGTCTTCCTTCTCCTCCTCTGTTTCGGGTGGCGATGTACAGGCTCTGAGCTGAATGAGACCTGCGGCGAATGGAACTCTGATCCTTTGACCGCCATAGCCTCCTCGGTCTGACGGGTCCATAATGCCAGGCATTGAAAGATGTTCATACGGGTAGGACCCTCTTCCACTGGCGAATTCCATTTCCGCTGCCTCCGCTCTGTCCTCGTGGTTGGGGAAGCGCCACGAAAATCAATACCGCTGGATCTCTGCTTTGACGGAGTCGTTCTGTCACGGAACACACTCGGGAAACAGAGAGATCCATGTACAGTATTTTTAATATCGGGGCAATCCAACTCATAATCGTCCATGCAAGGGTCAAAATCCATCATAGCAGTCCAAATACAAAATAAACAAGAAACAAACCAGAACAGACAGGAACCACAGATCAGAAGTGTAGGGTGACATAAAATAACGACTCCGTAACAAACACTACAACAGACAGGCTTAAATACACAAGTGCTGACAAGGTGACGAGAAACAGCTGAAAGACAATGAACAATCAGTGACAGACAGGAATTGTGGGAAATGCAGTTCAGAATAGTGACAGACACCGTGGGGAAGGAGGACATCTAGTGGTGACCCAGGGAACATAAACCAGACACTGTGACAGTATTACAACAGAAATTCGAATTAACACATATTTGCTAAAAGAAAAGTGAAATATGTTCTGCAATAATATTGGCATGTTATGCAATTCATCCTCATAACACATCTGTAGCTCGTCAGATGCAATCAAATGGATGGTAATAAAATGCCATGATGCCATCACAACGCGTAATGACGTGAGTGAAGTTACGTTTCTTGGTTTTCCTCTCTGTGTTTGCCATGATTTCGCAATCAATGAATATTAATTCTGGGCGTTTCACGGACTATTTATGGGCAACTATGGTCATGACATGAAGCCACAAAAGCTGCGCTACATTTAGAATTGATTGTGATTTATTAAGGGAAAACTGCGTAGGATGTGCGTGCGCACGGTTTTATAAATCCGAATATTTCTGTGCGTACGCACGTCCTATGTTTCATCCGTACGCCACTTCTGACGCAAATCCTACGCAAAGTTTTATAAATGAGGCCCCTGAACATGAACTACTGAGCTATGTAAAAGACCTGTACACTTGACTGTATCTTCCATCACTCAGACCACTCGTGCAGAGTGAATCAAGAAAAAACACCTGTTTCAGCTTTGGACACAATCTGAAAATGGTTGTTAAAAAACACAAAATACAGAAATCAATATGACATGCACCAAAATGTCTTGATGACTTGCACAAAGCATCCAGTGTGACTTGCTCCGCGATCTTTTGCAGAAGCATCAACCTATCACAAATAAATATAATACAAAATGGTGCATAATGTTTATTTTGCTCTGTGAAATCTTTTTGGCCGCTTTGAAAGAATGCTTACAACATCTTATATGCAACATATAAAATGTCAATAGCAATAATACATCGAAACAGTCAATGAAATCCAAAGTATGTATGATAAACATCAACAAATCATAAATAAAATATTACACTGTTGGAAAAAAGTATTGCTTACAGGGATATGTAACGTGGGATCTGAACAAAGTGGGGGAATCAGTGTTGAATTCACATAGCTGTTACGTCTAGACTTGGATGCCCTAATAACAGAAACATACACATTTCTTCATAATAGCCTTTTGCAAAAAATTTTTACACAATGCACAAAGACATTTTACCTGTAATTTGCTGAGGCCTTCAATTTTCTTGAAACAGCAATTCAGAATCTGTTAAGATACCACAGCTTCACTTAAAAACAGGAACATTTTGAAAAGTAAATTTGATCCAAGAGAATTAAGATGATCCTAACCTGTGTTGCCTCCACATTGCGTTGCAATCCCAAGGTCTGAAAATCTTCTCGCATCAGGGTTGTAGAATAAACACGAGCTCTTCACTCCCATTTTGCTCTGGGTTTAAAACACGTGTGAGCTATTTAGGGGGAAAAAATGATCAACATTCTTTACAAAATGTTTGAAGCTACTTGAAATCAGCTTAAAAGATTTCAACCTTCATAGAGCAATCACCTTTTCTTCGCTGAATGGTTGCTCCCAGCCGGTCCTGTTGGGCATTACATCCTTCAGCCATGTCACAGACGCCTTGTCTGTACTGGGCTCATCATCCATTTCAACTGTGCTTTTACTTAAAGTCCCTCGCAATAAAGCATGTGAGAGTCATCTAACACCTGTGCCAAATAACATTTCTGGAGAAGCCAATGTGATAATGACATTAAATTGCATTATGAAAAAACAAGTTTACCTGCAACTGCTTGGCCATGCTCATCCAGGATGTCTGTTGATTTTAGACTTTTATTTTTATTTATTTTTTTATATTGAAATTGATTTAACTTCCTGGTCATGTGACCTGATTTTGCTGTTACTGTTTATGAACATAATACAGTGTGATATCATCAAGTCACACGATATATTGAAATAAAATATAAAATAAATAAAACACACAAAATTGATGCTTCCTAAATCAAAATCATTTTCTAAACTCTAGTTCAAGACGTGTGCCGTGTGTTCGTCAAAGCTAGTTGGTGTGATATCACAGGTCCGTAGCCTGACTATTGAAAGGGAGGGTTCTTTTTTCCCCAAAAGTGGACCTTTTTGCAGTATTTCTTTTGTATTTAGGGCCGGATTAACAATTTCCTGTGCCCTGTGCATCAAGAGTAAGGCCCCGGCGTAGTTAGGCATGCTCCACCGAGAAAATTTGGATTTCTCTGATCTATATAGGCGTGCAATTTAGGACTTTTGAAGGCCAAAAAATGATAAGAAATAGGCTATCTTTAAAACCTTGTCATTAGATCATTTGTCAATACCTGCTCTCTCCTCATCTTCATATTTCTTTTTCTCTCAGTCTTCTTATCCTGGACTATTTCTTCCCCTCCTAAAGCTGAACTTAGTCTTTTCATTTTCGTCTGTGTCAGTGACGAAAGTAGGCTCAACTGATATTTATACGTTTTATGAATCATTTTCTTAGACAAGTTAATTTACTCAAGGCTAAAGCTGTAGCCGAAGTCAGTATTGACATAAGGAACCTTCTGCAAGTTTTGGAATTTGAAAACGTCTGTTTTTAAATGTTAAAAGTAATTTTAAATCATACAAATTATAGGCTACGTTTACCGCAGTTGGTGGAATTGGCAGACGTTCCCTTAAGCATCGTGCGCTGTGGAAACGCGTCAAAGTCATGGTCAACGTATTCTCAGGTATAATTATGTAAGGGTTAATGCCCGACGAGGTGTCCATTATCAGGTATTAATGGACGACGGCGAGGCGTGAACCGTCCGACGCAAAGCATTGATTAAAACAATGATGACAATAATCACATGAAAAAGAAAAAAAAAACCGACTTAAATTCTGGACCTTTTGTCAGTGAGGGGGGGTTCGTTCGAACCACCCGAACCCCCCCTGCCTACGGGCTAATCACGTACCACAATGTTGCTATTCCTGGCGAATTAACCATTTATGCCTTTAAAGTGATTATTTTATACGCATGCAGCTCTACGTGGTTTACATCAGTAAATTACATCTGTGTGACGATAACGTTGTTTATTAATTATGGAATGATCACTGTTTTTACGGCGTGAACTTCCTGTTGTTGCTCAGAATGTCCAACATATATGAAGCATCTTCAGCGCGTCGCTCACCTGTGGAGACTTTCGCTTTTATTTCTAACATTTAAATCGCGCACGACATGCTGTAGTTCACACAGTTTTGACCCCCGATGAACATAAGACTTATGCAGAACCTTCACTATGTAAGTTTTCAGGTTTTTAAATATAAATCCAGCCTGTGTGTTTTTGTGTTATTATAGTAGCTATATCGTTTTTCTGTTTGTGTAAACTATGCGGAAATGAGTCATGTTGATGTTTATAACGAATGTGTAATGTGTATTTTTTTAAAAAAAAATTTAATTTAAGTTAGGACTATATGATACTTACATATATGTAATATTCTATAATCTAACAAAATTTATAAAACCTGTTGTTTATGTATTGTGTTTGACTGATATTTTTTTTAGTATTACAGAAGTAAAACCAAAGATTTGATGTTTCTATAAGGTCCACATGTGTTAAATATTCAGACAAAATGAAAGTGAATGTTTAGTATTATTTTACCGCTCAGGAAAGTGTTTTATATCTGTATAAATGTGTTTGTGATGTGCCTGAGTCTGTCACATAAACCAGCTCTTCTGGTTTCTCAACACAGGTTTCCGAATTTCCTGCTGCTGCTGTTTTGCTTTATCAATTATAGCGGTTAGTATCATTATTGTTTATAAATTGTAACCATTTTGATTTTCAGTTGCAGGTAGAGTTATTCTAGTTTATTGTTTCTCTGTTGTGTAACTTAGCCATGTGACTTTGGTTGACATTTGAAGATTAATGACGAAATTTCCTACCATATTGCACCATCACACAGTGTGACATCACTGACTTATCCATATAGTTTATTTCAGTCAATTAATTAATAAACAATGTTCAGGAATTCATTACATCTGATACAGCTTTATATTGTCATCAACATTTGAAATGTTAAAATGTGGCACAGCTAATATTCTTGGCTCATTATTACTTTTATTTATAAACCTTTTTTAATAGTTAACTAAAATAAGAATATTTAATGATGACCTTGATTACAGAGAATAGACACAAACACATTTTCAGTATTGATACTTAATATTGAATTATTATTCTGTCTGTGTTTGCAGGAACCCCCCAGGCAGGAACCAAAGTTATACCTGTGACGGGAAAACAGGAAGCAACGTCACCCTGCCATGTGACTTTGAGGCCAGAGAGATATCTCATTATCATTTAAGCAGTTGGTCAAAAATGATCTATGTTTGTCAGAACGAAGAATGTAAGAGTGAAAATGGCCGAGTGTTTAGAAAAGGATCATGTGACATCGTCATCAAGGATCTGATCTACAGTGACGCTGGGAAATACTTTTTAAGAGTTTATTACAAAAATGCTCAAGTTGTGCTGGAGCGACTAATCCTGGAGTATCATCTTCATATTCAGGGTAAAGTCAAAACTGATCAAACCATCATCATGTGTTTCTGGATTTCCTAATAATGTTGTAATAATGTTTGTACTGCATACAGGGCCATAACCAGCAAAGACATTACATTTTACATTTTTACATTTTTATTCATTTAGCTGACGCTTTTATCCAAAGCGACTTACAATTGCTATATATGTCAGAGGTCGCACGCCTCTGGAGCAACTAGGGGTTAAGTGTCTTGCTCAGGGACACATTGGTGTCTCACAGTGGATTCAAACCCGGGTCTCTCACACCAAAGGCATGTGTCTTATCCATTGCGCCACACCACTCACGTTAAATGTGACACACAGCCCAGCTCTCAGCAGACAGTAGAGTCCAGAAGAGAGGTGGAGCGGAGGCAGAACAGGGGAGGGATGGAGTGTTTGTGTGGTGGAAGAAGGACTGGAAACTGATGCAGGTTGGGGAGCCAGAGGGATCAGGCAGATTAAGTAACCAGGGCGAAGCCGGCAGGACTGAAGACCACCACAGCTGAACTGGAGGAACTGGAATAAAGAGCAGAGACAGGTTATGGTTATGCGTGTCAAAACAGGCATAAAGTTCTTCCCCTTCTATGGCCTCCATAGGCATAGCTATTTAAATTATCAAGTGCTGCGTTCCAGTCCAAAATTGTCATGCCCTTCACTCGCTAACTTCCCTCCGTCTCGTTCACTCGGATGTACGTCATTGCGAGTGCCCACTACTGGCGGAAACTGCAATGGGCTGAACTGGAACGTCCTAAGCCCTTGATCACTGGGAATCAGTTGTGGAGTTGATGTATTTAAAAAAATGTCCCTTTAATAATTTGTTTAATGCAGCATCCAAATGTTTATAGGTGTGTTTGGGTTGTTTTAAATAAAAAAAAAATTTAATTAATATATCATAGAGTTGTTTGTTGTGGTGGTGATTAGATGAGATCTGTGGTGACGTCACAATCATACTGCATTGTGGGACATATAGGAGCCTGAAGTGTACATATGAAGCAGGACTGAAGACCACCACATCTGAACTGGAGGAACTGGAATAAAGAGCATAGACAGGTTATGGTTATACATGTCAAAACAGGCATAGAGTTCTTCCCCTTCGATGGCCTCCATAGGCATGGCATTCCAGATTATGCGGTTATAAAAGAACAGGCTGGAAGTTCCGACCTCCATGGTCATGACAGTTCATAGGTGACCTCCGCTGTCGTGTCAGGGAAGACCACCGGAGCGGCGCGAGGCCTGTGGCGGGATTGATCATGAGCGACACCTGCGTGACTGACCGGTCTCGTATCTCTCACGGAGGAGCAGAGGGATAAAAGGAGGAGCGACGACAGTGAAGAGCGAGAGAGGCCATGCCGGGATTTATGTTGAGTTTGATGTGACAGCAGTCGTCCGTGAGGGCCTGTTGTCTTTTACTTTCATTTTGTATTGGTTTATTTTATTGTTAAATTTTGGTGAACATTTGCTGGTTCCCGCCTCCTTAATCCCACAATGCCTAACTTTGCTACAATGACTGTTGAGGACTCTGGCATGGCGGCCATGATGGCTGATAACACTGGCGTGTGTATCATGATGGCTGAACACTTGGTACTTGGAGGTTTGGACACCATACTGGGCCAAGCTGTCCTCCTCTACCCCTCAGTCAGAGAGGAGCCACTCAGCTTCAATTAATAGTCCACATAGTCACACAGAGTATCCAGGGAGCCAAGATTTTAACAGGTTTATTGACTACGAAACGAAAAATTTCTTTTAGTACGATATCATTAGTACTTGATATGATAACTCACTGAACTGCTGCTGGATTTGTACATGGCGAAGTCTAGAAGCCCAGGTTGAAGATCCAAATGCAGCTTTAATTTAGGGTTATCCACAGTCATAATCTATAAAAAGACACAGGGTCAAAAACATGAGCAAACAATCCAAACATAAAACAAGGTCCAAGAAACACAGGCAATCCACCAAAAAAAAAAAAAAAAAAAAAAACCCTGGCAAAACACCAAAACCATGAAACCAGGATCCAGGACACACAAATAAGACACACAGGGCTTATAAAGGCAGAACTAATAAAGAAAATGACACAGCTGATCATAATCACAGTCAGGGAATGGGAAATGGAGTTCATGATGAGGTAGCAAAGGAGAAGGAAGGAGTGCCCTCTTGTGGTGACCATGGGCACTCCAGCTGGCGGGTGTGACACACATCCCAACCAATATTTAGATGACTGAGGATAACTTGTTCTGCTGTTCCTCCTCAGATGAGATCTCTGTGAAGGAAGGAGAGGATCTGAAGTTGGATGTTCTGTTGTCCAACGCTGATAAAGTGGAGCATCAGAGCAATATCAGCTCAGAGTGGACAGAGGTGTGGAGGAGAGGTCACGGGGTCAACAGTGATCGACTGACTGATCGAGATGGAAATCTGATCATTAATGAGTTTACAGTCACTGACACTGGAACATACAGAGTTCTGGATTATGAAGGAGAAACCTTGATCACAGTCTCAGTCACAGTTACAGTCACAGTTATAGTCACAGTCACAGGTGAGAGGAGATCAGTGGAAATACTATTATTAATTAGACAGCTGAGGTTTATTCACCATGATTTGAACAGTAAATGTTAAACTGTGTGACTGACCTTTGAAATCCTCAACAGAATCAAGAACTCAAAGGGAAAATGACTCAAATGACTCAAAGGGAAAACTGGACACAGATGATGACAAAACGGATGGCACTGAACAACCTAGTAAGTAGGAAACAATAATATGGGATTAATTTTCTGCCACTAGTATTGCGGTCATGGATCAAAAAATATTAAGCGTGAATCAAAACTTTAAACATATTTAAAATTGTATTGCACAAAACTGAAACATGAATGTATTATTATACAAATTGCACACTAAATAATGTTTTCCTTGGTTATATTACTCATTGTTTTGTGCTCTTTGACATTTTCTGCTTATATATATACACCATTTTTTTTACTCCAATGCTGTAATGTATAACACTGTTCCACTATACTATAATGTTCACGGGTCACGAGGCAGGCACATCTATGTTCTGCCCTGGGACAGATTTCCCGCAGCTGAGGGTTATCCCTGTACGAGTGAGCATCAGCAGCCAAGAGTGGCAGAATGTCAGAAAACACAAAAGTAATATTATCCAGGAAAACATGATTTTGTGTGCGATTCAAATAACCATGCATTCATGCTGCCCTTTTGTGCAATATAATTTTACATGTATTTAAAGTTTTTATTCATGCTTATTATTTTTAAAGGGTCACGAAACCCCCGTTTGATAGCACTAGTTTTGCAACAGCAACAGTTCTGATTCAGACAAGATTTTGTTCACATTGAGTTAAAATCATCAAAGCTTTCCACAATTCATGTTGCAGAATCACTATTACATGCAACAAAATTAATACATGATAATACATGGTTTTGTTGGCTCACCGTAAATTACACAAATTCACACATACGATGTGATATCTATAGTTTAATGCACAAATAAATGCACAGCCGTTTGCATTTTTATTCCATAATGATTCAAAGATATGAACGTGCGGTCGCATCATTAATACGTTTTTAGGCTTATTTTGCTGCGTTTTGATAAGCCGTTTGATCAGTTATAGGAACGTAAAGAACCGGTTAGTGTGGATGGATTGTGTTTGTGTCGAAGACTCAGGATCTATTAAAGAGAACATATGTGATACAGAAACTCTTACAAATCAAAAACAAACACTCCTTTTTGATCCATTAATGCATCTTTCATGTCACTGTTTGTAGCGCCTGTCATAGGAAATCAATGCATGCTGTCGTGAATAATTAAATGAGGCGTCTTCTCATAGGATGATGACACACAGTCTAATTAATAATTATGGGACACAAATGATTAATCGATGTACTATAGTACAAGAAAACATCACATCCTGTGACGCTGACACAAAGGCTGTACGGTCAGACAACCAGTCCAAATCCGATTTTTGTGCATATCCGATTAAAATCCGATCATATTTGGCAATGTGGATGACAAAAAAAAAACCCACATGAAATTTCAAGCTATATTCAAATGTAATCCTCCTCTTTAGTCAGATGATTTATGTGATTTTCTCATGCCCCGTAAAACTTAAACATTTCAGACGTTGTTATATGAAAATGCTGAAAGTCACTGCAGAAAGAAATTCGTCTCGAAGAAGTTTGAGACGACAGCGCAGAAGCCACTCACACAAGCCTCCGGTTCGCTAGTCCAGTGAGGCGGCTCTCGGGACGCTCCTTCATGGGGGTTCGGGGGAACATTTTGTACATTTTAAGGTTAAATGCATCAATCTGGCACTCTTTGAGAGCTCAAAATTAAGAGCTTCAACCCATGAACTGTGAACATTAAACAAAGAAAAGGCATTGACTTGTAGCTTGATATTAAAGAGGGCTCAAACATCTTTTTAGTTGTGATATAGAGTCTCAGTCTACATTACATTATCCCTGGTGTTTTAGAATGTTAAACAATTATTAATTATAATATAATAATGATTTATATAATTATTCATATGAAGTAAAAATCCATATAGCCTATAAATGAAAATTAATATTTCAAATGTATATTTTACATTACATTGTAGTATAGGGAAAATTACAATACTTTAGTCCTAATTTCTTCACTTGCAAGAAATAAACCCTTTATCTTTTACTTTGGAGAAAACACCAGATCACCATACTGATCGCATGAGCAAAGTGCACACTTCTCTTTAAATCATGCAGCACAAACACAATGCCTATAGGACACTTAATTAAAGTGTTGTGCTGTTTATAAAGGCACAAAAGAATATCGCGGTTTCATATCATTTTAGTGTGTTGGCAAAATATAACGCTAGAGATCTTTATGTTAGGCTATACATTTTACATCTCATGTGTTGGGAAAAGGGAGAAGAGCGAGTTCGGAAAAAGGTGGATTCAAACTCGGGTCGAACGCGTCAAAAGCTACTTTCAAGCACCTCACGCCCTATGACCTATGACCTTTTGCCAAGAAGACAGGCACTTAGTGCAAATATACGCTCCGTTATTGGAAATATATAAAAAAGAAGGATTTATCTTCCACTCGCTTGGGCGAGAAAAAAAATCTCTTGGTGTGTTGGGGTTCTCACTGGCGCCCCCAGCTGTTGCTCCCTAGGCTAGGCTAGTTTACCTAGAAACGGCAATGCTAGCTCGCTATTGCTGACCTGTAGCCTCTCTGAAAATGACCTACCCAACCTTTAAATGTTTGATTCACGCTTTGTTCTTTCAATCTATGACCAAATTTTTAGCTATTCTGATAATTTTACAATCGTTTTTCTCCGTTTTTTGCCTTTATATTTACATGTGTTTTTACATTTTTTGTTTCACACGTATTATTTTTGATCCATGACCTCAATACTTTTGGTGGAAAGTTTTAAACTCACTTTACAGATCATTTAAGTAGTGAGTTTAAAAAAGAATAACATTGAAACATTTTTTGTTCTCTTCCCATCTTCCAGCTGTAATACATTGTATTTTGAGTGCTGGAATGCTTTTGTTTGTGATTCTGCTGGCTCTGGTTCTGATTTTACTTGTGTCAAGAAACAATAATTTCTGAACAAGAAAGTGGAACATGATTCCTCCCAATATAATAATCTGTAAAGAGGCACATGTTATCTAGTGACGTCTCTGGTTACTTGTAATTCTCCTTCAGAGCCAACAGATCTGCACAGGATTCTGTCAGCATATTTCTGCAATACTGGCACTGAACTTAAAGTTGACATGAACTAGGATTAATTGTTTCTATTGATTCCATCTACTTTTGTGTCTAAACAAATGAAGAATGTATTCACAGTGTAAACAGCGAGAGCAAACATATCTATGAAAGACAAAAAGTGCAACTACTGTATATTTTATAAAAAGTGTTTCTTTTTTGTTCTTGTCTTGCTCAGTTTTGGTTTAAAAACACCTAATATTCAGCACTGAAACTTTTAACAGGGGACAACTATAGTCTAATAAAAAAAAAGAGAAGAAACGTAAAGCAAAACTAACATAAAACAAAGACGCTGCTTGTTCTGGCTGGCTCGCTGGTCTCTCTCCTTTCTCCTCCTTGGCGTCTTTTATCTTTCAAATGATAAACAGGTGCAGCAACAGAAGAGAAAGAGCATGTGCGCTAATAGCGAGAGAGCGACACCAAACAATGGAGGGACAACAAAAAGTAAGCATAAGACACAGACTGAACCAGCGACAGTAACAAACACTGACACTGAACTGAGTGAAAGTGAATAATGTCTTTACAGCTGAACTTACAGCAGAATTGAACTGTGTTTGCATCATTGATCATTATTTTCCTGTTTATCACTGTAAAGCTTTGAAACAATCTGTATTTTATAAACTGTATGATATCTGTAAAGTATGGAGTATTTTAAATATGTATGTTTAAATTAAATGTTTTTTTGTAGAGTTAGGCTCCTCCCACTTCTGGAACATACCATGTATAAATAAATGATCATTTTAAAGCAAGATAAAATTACAAATGGTATTAACATGCAACCTATGCATGCATCACACTATTAATTACAAAAAATCTAAACATTGCACAGAAAAATGTCTGAGAAATTTAAGTAATTTTCCCCTGATGTCACTGACAATGAAAGTGCCCTTCCTACTCTTTACTGTCTGTGTTCCTACTGGGCAAATAGAAGCTTTAAAATGGCAGCCGTCGCTTCTCATGGGTTTGCCAGTAGAGAGGTGACCCCGTGAGTATAACAGTATTTTATGTGTATATGTTAGTTTGTTACAGGGGAAATGAACTGTTAACATTTGTAAAAGAGTTGTGTGTGGTGTGGTTTCTTTGAATGTTAAATAATATAACAAAAAAAAAAACATTAAGCATTGAGACAAAACAAGCAACCAACAAAAGAAAAGAAAATTATATAAACAAAACCGTGGAACTAAGCAGAGAGCCTATCACACCACCTAAACAGAAAAATAACCACACATCTAGTGTATATTATGTTATCTAGATGGCATCTATAGATTGTGTGTATATTGGTGTAAACTGTTCATGGGTGTTCATGCACTTCAGCAGTCCTTTCAAAATAAGAGTTGTAGTCACAGGCTATCTGTGACAAGCATGTTTTAAGCAACTGACATTTTTATATGTATATATCAATAAGAAAAGCATGAGTCAAGTTCTGTCGCAGCCAAAACAAAGAAACAAAGTTTGTGTGGTGGGAAAGAAGAGTGAAAGATTGTGTGAAGATTGCTTTTCCTTTTTTCTTGAGCGTTCATCTGAAGTGTGTGTCTGTGCCCTTTGTCTGGTGTTTCTTAAAGGGATAGTTCACCCAAAAATGAAAATGAATTCTGTCATCATTTATAATGTCCAATCACACTCCTCCTTAGTAATAATGGGCAATTCATTGCTGGAAAAATCATTTAAAGAGTTTATTAATGTTCGGACAAGGAGCATCTAATCATAGAGTATCAACTTCATATTCAGGGTAAAGTAAAAACTGATCAAACCACCAACATGTGCTTTTAGGATTTCCTAACAATGTAATGCTGGTATTCACTGTAGAAAAAGTGCAAAAACACTTAAGTGTGATTACTTCACGTTAGTTGCTGTTGTTGTAATCCTTAGTTATATTTAGATAGCTCCCGCTGACTCCTCTCTGTGTCAGTGGGGAAACCTTCATCTTCATCATACTCATTCTGTGAGTGACTGGAGCATCTCTGCACAGCACAGCAAACCATGCTGGAGATTCAGTTTATTAGAAGTGTGTGTGTGTGTGTGTGTGTGTGTGTGTGTGTGTGTGTGTGTGTGTAAACAGATGTGTTTTATTTTAAAAGGTATAATGCAGAAAAACACCTTTTACAAACACACAGCAAATGTTTTATTGAAAGTAAAATCTATCAAATGCAATTAACAAATCATATAATAACATTAAATATCAAGTGTCTGTGTAATATGTGTTCTTTTATCAATTTGCAGGGCTTGTTTTGTTTATTCCATGATAAATAAGAAACTATTACCACTATTACTCCTTTTAATTATAGTTCTGTCTAATTAAAATGTCTACAAATGTATAAAACTGATGAGAGATCAGCTAAAACCCACAGACACTCGTTCAGTGGTTCACAGAGATCATCATCGCCCTCAGCGGCGAAACCGGGCGAAACAAAGCCTTTGGTTCCTCTCACAGACAGAATGTTCCTCTGCATCGGACTAAACCATTTGTTATGGAGGGGAGAAAGATGAGATGCTTGAAAAACTTTAATTAAATTGCATGTGTTTGCGGTTTTCTTTGAACCCTCAGGCATAACAGATGACGATGTAATATATATGTGATTCATAAGAGTAGGTGAATATAAAGCTATATATAAATAGCATAGCTATTTGACATAGTTAGCCCCCAAGTACCCTATAGGGCTTGGGCGTCGTGACGTCATTATTTGGCGTGCCCGCCATGTTGATGGCCTCGCGAATGTAAACCCAGAGCCCGTTCTCTGGTAAACCTAACCCAAGGGGCAACATTCTGATCTGAAAAATGAAGCCTACCCGGAAGTGCGAAAAACTGCAATACATCGAAAATCCGCTAGGGGAAGGTCCCAAAAGGGAGCAAATGTCCATAGCCCCCATGTTAAAATGTCCGTTTTCACAGCATAAAATCATGTTTTTACAGGTTGGTCCCATGGACTTTTATTGGATTATTCGATAGGTTCCGAGTGCCTGACAACGGCGAGGGTAGTGAATTTTTTTCTAACTCGTTAGTTTAGATAGTATTTAGATATAAAATGTATGACAATAAGGGCGTGGTTAACTTTGATTGACAGCTTGATTGACAGCTGAAAGGCAGCGCCACGGAGAATGACAACATAAGAAGCGCCATTTTTTAATACAGTTGACATATAATACTACTGTTTCTGTATCATGAAATGTAGTTTTAAGAGTTTTTCAGGCGAGAATGTAGTTGTTTAAAGCTCAAATCTGTGGTTTATTTATAAAGATTTATGAAAATTGTATCCAGTTGTGAGATCCAGCGATGACCGGGAGCTCAGCGCGATGTACCCCGCCTGGAACAGTCTTTCATCGGCTTGACGGTCTGAGGTTTGCCGCTGACTCTGGCGTCTCTGTAGTGGTTAAACATGAGATATAATTCGTCTTGTGTATATCTAACGGGCGATCTCTGGTCTCGTGAATCTATAATTTGTTCCCTGGGCAATCGTTTTGACTGAGGGGAAGTTTCATAACTTTATAAGCTATATTTAACTTGTACCGTTATATGGTTAGACTAGATCGAGCGCATGACTTTTTATGTTTGACTGAATTGTTTGCTTTATTTGTATAGCTTCTTGTAACTTTACCTTTTACTTATACTTTTATAATAGCTAATATTGATAAAACTGAAATTTAACAAAAAGAGACTGGGTTGAGTTTTGTCATTTTAAATTTTAATACAACGAATATGATCTGTAATGTTGTTTACTGCAACATCTGTTGTTTAGTACAAATGCACATATTGCCTGGACCATATTAAAATGTTTAATATTTTTATATTATATTTGAAACGAAAAGAGGCAGGTTTGTGTTTTATATTTCGTTTTGTTATAAATAGGCAAACGTTATATGCAGTGAATATAATCAATACGCGTTGCCTGAACCACATTTGTGTGGCTATAATGTTTAAGATTTCTTTAAATAAAAAAAGGAAAAGAGTTAGTATGGTGTTTTATAACATATTTTGTTGCCTAAAATATACACAGAGATAACAGGAGCAGCACAGCGAGCTGAGTGACGCGCGCTGTGTTAGAAGGTGGGCGGGGTTAGGATTTCCCAAGATTTTCCAAGATGGCGCCGCCCATACCCCCCATAAACGGCTTCAAACCCGTTCTTCAGAAAGTCTATGGGTGACGTCACAGACGCTTTGTCCATATTTTTTACAGTCTATGACCTAACCATAGGATGTAAACATACAGCAAGTCGAACGAGGAGAAGCAGTTGGGAGAAGTCACATGGCCAAGACCATCACGTTCGACCGCATTCGACCAATCAGCAGCAAACGCAGGTTAACCATGGAAAGAAACAGAAAGAACCTCATAAATTAGACATTCTCTATCAGTTTCTATCTCCATCTGACTTTCTCGATTCTGTGCCGAGTTCAACAAGCGGACAACAGGCGATGGACATGCAGGACTGTTAACCGCACTCCTTATTATTCAAGGTAAGGCATATTATATTATATTATCTTTAAATAGTAAACTTTAAGGAATCACAAATTGTTGCCGGTTATGTTCTCAATCACTTTCATTCATTTATAAAATAGCAAATAGACGTAATCAAAGCGATAGTCGGGCATCATAACAGAAATATTCTTGTATCTTAAGAGGCTTCATTAAAAAAAAAACTCATAAATAAAAAACACTTCTTTCCTACTCCAGTACTAGATGTGACATTCTGATCGACAAATTATTATTATTATTATTATTATATTTTTTTTACTAACAGTAGGCCTATGCACTTTATATGAAGTCGCGATGTTATATTGGGTTATATTTATCAAAATAAAACTTATAAAAAAACGTTTTTTATTCTTATACAAATAAAATTCCTTATTCTTATTCAAATAGACGCTGTATTAAGCAATACTACAAAGTATTAAACAGAAAAGTATCTGAAACGTCTTTGTATTTAACAAATATTTCATTTATTTCACTCAGCTGTCATAACGCAGCACGAGTGTCTCTACGGGAAACAGAAAGTGTGCGGTGGTTTTAAAAGAACATGCATGGGTCCAGTTTAATGTGAAGAAAATCCGCCTGCAAGTTGAGAGATTTGTGCTCGTGCATTATTGGGATGCGCTCTCGACATTCATTAAAATAACGCCATAGAACCGGTGTCGATCTGTCCTACCTTTTCCAACCGTAGCGCAAAATTATAGCCATATCTATCGGTTCATCTACCACATCGTAAAATCTTACATGCTCGTTTCTGCTTAGCGTCTGTCTAATACTTCAAAATTTGGTTTGGGAAAATGTGTTTTTGCACAATTTTTTATTATTGCAAATATTTTAATAACTTCACTGTAATTCACTGTATTGTTGCCAAATTCAGTTCACACATCACTGCTGTCCTGATGGTTACACTACAACACTTTTACGTGTTTAAAGCTCTACACGAACTTGCCCCTATTTAACGTTACATATTAACTTTAAGTTTTTATTCTCCTCAGAGATCACTTAGATCTTCATCTCAGCTGTTATTAAATGCAGCAAAAACTCAGAACAAACATGCTGAAAAACACCTTTTCCAAACATAACAAAGTAAAATATCAAATTCCATTAACTTATCATCTAATAAGATTAAATATCAAGTGTCTGTATAATATGTGTTCTTCTATTAATGTTCAGGGCTTGTTTTGTTTGTTCCATGGCTCAGATAAACAGGCCAATAAGAGACTATTAACTACTATTATTCCTTTTAATTATACTAATGTCTAATTACACCATCTACAGATGAATAAAACTGATCAGAGATCAGGTAAAAACCATAGACACTTGTATGTTTCACTGCTGAGGACGAATTCAATGAATCCGCATGATTCTCACACACACACACGTCCATTGTGCTTTCTATGATGGGAGAAACAAAGATAAAAATCATGATAAAATCAAGATAAAAATCTTTTTTTTTAATGATGTAAGATCCACATGTAGATGAACATCTTTAACTGAAATGAAAGTGAGTGTATAATGTGTGTATCTGTCACATAACAAACCTTCTGTTTTCTCCTCAGGATTATTCTCCTTCTTCTCCTTCTTCTTCTGCTGTGCTTCATCAGTTATAGCGGTCAGTATCATTTATGTTATTATTATTATTTTTAGTTAAAGCTAAAAGTTCTAGAGCCCTATCTTGCACCCAGCACAATTGACTTTGTACAGCGACGCATGTATCATTCCTATTTTGATTTTGCACCCGTGCACAGCGACTTTTCCCTCCACAGACGCACGTCTGTAAATTAGGGAATGAACTTGCGCTCCCGGGGGCGGTTCAGGGAAAAGAGGAGGCGTGTTCCGGCGCAAACGTTCCCTGGTGCTATTTAGCAGTTTCAGAAAACAATTCCTCCACAGACCAGGAGAAACCTCGTCTAAAGTCAGCGGCGCGTTATTCAGATGCTATTTTAAGGCATGCTTGGCCATAATCAATGTAGCGTGAGCACAACGGGCATACACTTCTCTCATCTACACACAGAAGCAGCAGTTCTCATTTTTGCTAATCATACATTATTACAAGGAAAAATATCACGAGGGAAATCATTGTTGTGTCCATTAAGATGTGAAAAATAGGCATAAATCTAGCTTACACATTATCATACGCCTGTTTAACCGAAGCTAATCTGTGTGTGTTTCTCCATCCCCAATGTCACTTCTCTGTGTTTTACAGCCCTGACGAGAACGTCGGTCTCCTCGGCTGTGAACCGCTCCTGGCAAATCCGCCGTTATAATAGCAATCCGCCATGGAACAAGCGCGCCTGCTCTTAAAGGGAATGTGAGATGACGCTCTGATTGGTTTATTTCACGTTACGCCCAAACCACACCTATGAGTAATGAAGCGACTTCAGACCAACACATTTTAGATTTGCGCCTGCCGCAAGAGTCATTTATCCCGCCTGAGTCATTTAGATCCGCCCACAAAGTTACTTGCGTTTCGCGTTTGATACTTGAGTTTCAGATCGTTAAAATAGGGCCCGTAGTTCAACTAGTTAATTCTAGTCTTGACAGTTGTTTTTCTGTGTCTCATCTCTAGGTTTAAACTGTCATCAACATCTGAAACTTGTGTAATGTGGCACTTCTAATATTGTTGGCTACGTGTTGTCTTCATTTATTTATGTTAATTCAGTTCACTAAAATAACTCCACTAGAATATAGATCATATTGATTTAAGACATTTATTTTCCAGTATTGATAGTGTGTATTGAGTGAATATTGCTGTGTGTATTTGCAGGATCCTCCACTAAAGCTGTGTCAGGAATAAAGGGAGAAAACGTCTCTCTATCATGTGGATCTGAGGACAGAGAGATTGTGGAGATCAGTTTAAAGAGTGTGTTTAAAATCATCCGTGTGCATGAGAAGAAAAACTGCAGTGGTCGAGTGTTTAAAGAAGGATCATGTGACGTCGTCATCAAGGATCTGATCTACAGTGACGCTGGGAAACACTTTTTATATGTTTATTACAATAATGATCAGGCAGAAGTGAAGCGGGAAATCCTGGAGTATCATCTTCATATTCATGGTAAAGTCAAAACTGATCAAACCATCATCATGTGTTTCTGGATCTCCTCTAATAATGTTGGTATTGTGTGCAGGACTAGAAACAGCAGAAACACTGAAGCGGACAAGCTTAATATTCAGAGTATACGGCTGAACAGATGCAGTTTACTCTCAGGGACAGATGTTTATAAAGAATTTTATTCCCAGAAACACCGTAAGAGCTAAATGAAAGTAAACAAACATTAGACATCTCACTGCAAATTATACATGTCCAGAACAAACACATGAGAATACACATTTACAATCTAATTGGCTTTAGTAAATAGTGTGACTCAAGTTTTTAGTGAGCAGGCTAATGTAATAACCTTGCCTTATTGTACTGTAGTAAACCTGAATATGAATTATTACAACAATCTCCTTTTAAAGTGCTAAATGGACTAAATGACAACTGAATTAACTATGCATTATTTTTGTACAGCTGACGATATCTATTCAGAGAAAAACCTAAAATATATGAAATGACCAAATAAAGGCCTAATTTCCTGTAAAGGAAAAATGTATTTTCATTTCCAGACGTTCAAATCAAGAGAAACGAAGCAATAATACACTGTGTTCTGCATGTGACAGTAACAATCAGTCAATCACACACACTCTACATAACATAACACTGATTTACACACCTGCATAGCCTGTTTGCTAACGACCCACTAACAGCTTAAAAGGAGAACAAAACAAACACTTTAGTCTCTCAACATTTAGCATACAACATACAATTAAACCGATACACTGTGCCCTTCATCAGCCAGGAGCTAATAGGTAGAAAGAAACCTTTTTAAAGCTTATATTTTCACAGTTTGTAGAACTCTCATCTCACGTCCCTGGCATAGGTCCCACAACCGCCCACATACACAGCGCGCCGCTGCACTTCCTTTCACGAACTTCAAAATAAGAGCATGTGTGGTAAGTAACGGATGCTCTTGTAAAACAAAAATAAAAATACAATGTCAACATTAAGCTTTCAGCGAAAAACATTAATAAACCAAAACATAAACAAATAGAGTTTTTTAGCTCAGGTTTAACATTTGGCTCAGGTTTAGTAAGAGTCCCCTTTTGAGAAAACTTTTCTCAGGTATTCCATGACCACACCGCCCTCTATGGCTAGAGATTAGTGGTGGAAATTTTGATTCTTTCCAGAGTATGGCGTCATTTTTATGTCAAAAGTTATGAGCGTTTAAGACATGCTCACGAGCACATTATGTTATTTCACACGTGCAAAAATTAACCTTCAGCTGGCATGATAAAAGTACTCGCGCACAAATTCAACAACCGAGAGGTGTACAGGTAGCTGCGAGCGAGCGCCTGGCATACTCTTACTCTGCTTGTACAGTGGAATCCTGCTCGCGCGCAGCGGGCGTCTGCTCGCGGAGCGCTGTTTTGCTCGCGGAGCGCTGTTTTGCTCGCGCAGTGGATTTCTGCTCGCTCAGCTGATTTCTGCTCCCTCGAGTGTACATGACTTTTGACAATTTGGGGGCGGAAACCAAGGAGGGCACTGACCCTCTTATGATTGGTCACTTTCACACAGGGACATCCTTGATTGACAGCTCTCATTACAGGAAGCACGGAGTTGGGTTAAGTTACCACCGAAGAAGAGTGGGTGAGTTGAGTTTGAATGCATTTTCTAATACACATATGTCTCTGTCTGCACGTATAAAATGCTGCGCAGATCATACTTAAATCAATTACCATCGAAGTATATATTTGCGAACGATGAAGCCTACGTTTTGTTAAGTAAGTTAACATTACCGTTACATATTTTTGAGCAACAAGAAGTAACGTAACTAGCTAGCCTATTCGTTCTGTAGCTAACGCCTTAGCCAACACAATTGTGATGATCGCCCGACACTCATTTTAAAACTTTTAATCTTTAAAAACTGCATCTTAGACAACTAACGTTATGGCTAACTGAATCATAACATAATTGTTTTCACATGTAAAAGTGCTATTCTTATTGACGCTGATTTAATGCATTTGATTTTGCAGGCTAACATCCAATGCAGTAAAATACTGTTTTGAATGTTGGGTAACTCAGCCACGTTCACATTGTCCCTTATTGTATTTTTGTGTGGATCCAGCTGCTCATCTTGCCGTTTATAGATGTAAGAGAAAATGGCGAATGCAAAAGAGGAGGTGAACTATTTTCTAAAATGTTTATTACGTTAAAGTAGTTCATTTGTGGTGGTGTTTGTTTCAGTTACATTTCTTTATTTCTCCCCATTCCTCTAGGACGATTTGCGCAATATGGCCCTCAATTTGGTGGCCAGGCTGAGAGCTACATTGAATAATCCAACACCAAACAGTATGTATCATGAGTAACTATCTTTACTAGGTTGCATTGCCATCTCTAGACAACATGTGTGGTTTGATTAATTTGCTTTCCCTGTATACATATAACAATATATAAATACTGTTTGTGGAACAACTTATTGCGTTCGTCATGGAAGTGTAGTGTTGCTGTCATCATTATACAGCTCACCTATTCATTTAGCCTATAACACGACAGAAGTTACATGATGTCAGTGAATTAATTATATTGAATGAATAATGAAGTTCAGGGACAGTGCAATGCACAGTCAAGCTCAGCCAGGGTATCCAGGCAGGACACATCCCAGGAACCACAAGAGCACAATGCGGTGCGTGGACTTGCACAGGCACCTTCAGGGACTGCAGTTCAAAAGAATATGGCCAGGTTTGGATGTTGTTCAAAGGATGCATCTCAGCTGTTTCAACAACAGCCCTCTTCAGTTCCTCACACAGTTGTTTGACTGCTGATTCAAATTAATTTGAATTTCATCTACTCCTCATTCTACAGGTGTTTCCCTGGACTATTTAAAGATAAGCAGAAGTGTAGGCCTCCTCCGCGATTGTCTAAAAAAAGGTCAGGCACCAAAACAACGCCAATCCAATTCTTTCTTTTGGACAGCCCAACAGAGAGAACCCCCAAACCATCTGATGAGCTAATGCTTTTACAAGCTGGGTTAGGAAGAAGGACTGTAAATGTTCCAGAGGATGCTTGCCATAATGAGGTATGTGGTATGACACTTAATGAAGTAAGAACTGAAATTTGCACAAAATATTATAAACCTATACTAAAACAGCATATCCAGTGAAAACATTAGCCCCAATCTTAGCCACTAAAACCATATCATTTATTTTTGTAATGCTGCCAATAACTCTAATGAACAGATTTGTCTTGAGCTCATTGATTTGATAAATATTTGCTAATCTTACTCACACACTTTAAATTCATAGATTACACGCATTCTTTCTGAGACGTATCCGAAGATGTCAGAACTGGAGGGTGCCTGGATGCTGCACAAAGCCATGGGTAAAAAGCAAGAGATGTTGACTTTTTTTCTCCAAGCAAAGGAAATTTATTGAATCTTTTTGTTTGTTATAAAGTTTTCATGTTTGAAAATTATGATCCTTCCAACAAGGGGCAGAAAATAAATATTTGTTTAATATTTGAACTTAAACAGGAGGATCAGGTCAACGGAAACTCAACTTGTTGACACCTGAAGAGGAAGGATACACAGGGGCCAGCCTTGTGAAGAGCTGGGGAGGCAAGGGCTGTCTCTACATTATGCCCATCCAGAACACACTGGACATTTCTCCCCTACCCTTCACAGCTCTGGAGTTCCAGGCCATGCCGAAAGCCCGGTGTGTGTCATGCCAGGAGTATGTACCTCTGCAGCTCCTCGGTCTCCATGTCAAGACATGTATCCAGTCTAAAGTAAAGGTTGAGGTATGGCTTGCTGATTTGAAACTATAACATTGATGTTCTTTCTCCTTATTTAATATACAGGTTGGTCATTGTTTCATTTCTTAAATTTCACAGCAACTATTGGATGGTGGGAGCATGTTAGCAGTGTCCCTGTCAGCTTAACCCAAAATTGCTTCTGGCACTGTTGTTTATAGCTATTGTTTTTTTGTAAGTCATCAAGTCTTGATATTTCATTTTATAGACCCACAGTGATGATGACACTATCAACTTGGATGACGAAGTGGTAAGCTATCAATAAAAAAGAAGAGATCATACATAGCATTTCATATTATTGAGCCATACATTTATGATTTTATTTCAAATATATCTGATGTGAATGACCCAGAAATGTTTTACAGGCATCTGATGATGTGCAGCCATCACATTTGGAGAGTAAGGTGAGCAAATTGCTTCTGTTTCTTCTTAAGATTTAGGTTTTAAGAATTAACCAGTGAAATGTTTTACATGATCTGTTCTCATCAAAGAGCATGTTCACATCTGACCTCTGAAAGAGTACATCTGCATTTTTAATGGATATTTAACAATGTTATTTTTTATTTTCATAGGTTGCTTGTCCATTGTGCAGTCAACTATTTACAAAAGACGACATCCATGTGCATGCAAGTGTCTGCGGGGAGAGGTAAAAGCTTTTCTAAGTTTCTTCTTAGTATCTTACAAAGTTTGATGCATTTTGTATCCATTTGCTTAAAATGCTTAATCCCACTGTAGAGTCCCCTCATCGTCCCCCCTTTTATTAAAGAATTTGGACAGATGATGGATTAAGGTAACCTGTTTATGGAATTTTTTGTTATTGTTGATCTTTACAGCAACACAAATGATGAAGATGCAGATATTAGTGAGGACACCGATGAGCACTTCAGCAGGTATGCTGTAGAATAATTTTTAATGGGATTGGATAATGATGCTTGCCTTGGTCTGTAGCACTGAATTCTCAACAATATTGTTTTGATATTGTTGTGTAGCGTATCAGACATCCTGATGTCACTTGAAAAGAAAGTTGACACATCCCGGTCATTCAACATCAATGTGACAAGAGAGGACCTGTTTCAAAGGGGGCTGAAACAGTGGGCCAGGCAAAAACAGGCCTCCCCAAAGAATCTCCTCAGGGTCTCCTTCATTGGAGAAAATGGAATAGACCTAGGCGCTCTTCGTAAAGAGTTCCTCACCGGTATGTGTGCCCCACCAAGGTCAACACACATGATGAAAAGCACATTTAAGAGATTATCAATGTGAATAATATCTTACACATATCTAATACATTTGACAAAAGCAGCTCTTTGTTCTTTACAGAAATGGTGTGTGGAATTGAAGCACGTTTTTTTGAAGGAGATGGGGAAAGGGGCAAAAACCCTAAATACAGTATCTGTGACTACCAGGACAACAGTTTCAAGTATGTGCCACAGTCTGTCATATGAAATATATGACTTTGTATTGTTTAATTAGGTAGTAAAAGTCCACTGCCATTTTGTTCAAAATAGCTTTTGTCTTTGTCACAAAAGGACTTGTGGGGAGATTTTTGCCACAAGTTTGGTGCAGGGTGGTCCTGCACCAAACTTCCTTACAAGATGGTGCTACCATTTCTTGTGCCATGGGGAGATGGACAAGGATGTTGGTGTACTCAAAGTCACTGATCAGGATATTAAAAATCTGATGACAGAGGTATTTAAACGGTGTAATGCATACATATTTGTCTCTTTTTGCAAATATCAAGGTTGTGTCTCTACTTTCAGGTGGAAAATGCAGAAGGTGGAGAAAGGCTGATAGACTTATCAGATGCGATTGTGGCATGTGGCTACACTGGGCCAATAAATGTTGACCAAAAAAAGGCCATCACAGAGTAAGTTAACATAATCATAACACATAAATATTTGTCACAAAATGCTTTAGTGTTAAGTCAAGTCAAGTCATCTTCATTTATATAGCGCTTTTAACAATGTAGATTGTTCCAAAGCAGCTTTACAGAGATAAGCGTATAATTTAAGGTAACAGAGATTGTTTCGGCTTTACAGCAGAGTTAAGTTATTTCCATCTAAAGTTAGTTTTGATTGATTTGCTTCCGTCGCAATGATCATTTGTTATTTGTCATTTGTTAACAATTTAACTCTGAATCAATACAGTATTATTTTCGGTTACACTTTATTGTAAGGTGTCCTTGTTACAGTGTAATTATATATTTAAGTACAGAGTAATATTAAGTAACTACATGTACTTACTATAGGAATAGGGTAGGATTAGGGCTTGGTTGAGTGTTAGTTGCATGTAATTATGCATAATTTACTGTTATTACTATGGTAAGTACATGTAACATATGTAACAAGGACACCGTCAAATAAAGTGTTACCTTTTTTTCTTACTGTTTTAGTGCCATCGCTTTGCATGCACTAGTGAGGCTGATCCCGATCTTGAACCAGCTGTGTGAGGGATTGAGGCTCTACGGATTAGATGAGGTGTTAGCACAGCACACCCAGATGTGCCAGCAGCTCTTTGTCCCCGGCCACTTACAGGAAGTCAGTAACGTTGTGAATGAACAATTATTTTATTAGAACAGCCACTGTTAGAGACACTGATGACTTGTTCATATGGCATATTCTGCATTTTTACTTTAAGCTACCTTCAAATGTGTGTTCAAAGAGCTAAACGCTACAGGCCAAAACATAAAATGAATCTTTAATTTAAATCTGCAATCCTTACTGTTTTACCGTGTTTAAGCATTTGATTTGCTTCCTTATTTTAGGTGAATGTAGACTTCCTTCTGCTTGCGCTATCTCCTGATTTCAGTGAGGAAGGGTCTGTGAGACGGCAGCGAGAGATGCGGATCATCAATTTTCTGCAGGATTTCTTGCAAAAGTTGGAAGACAGAGGTAACACACTGCTTAGCACCTTTTTCTATAATCCTTGTCCATCACTCTTACCATACTATCATACACTTGTTTTCCACCGGTTTCATTTTATTCTATTTTAATTAGTTACTCCCTCTTTAGGTTTATATTCGTATGTGTATTCTGTCAAACCCCCGCCATGTATATGACGAATGCATTTGTACTAACAGAAATGTTGGAAATTACTTATTTGTATTTGTCTCTGAGAAGAAGCAGACAGCCAAGAAGAGGGCAGCCCTGAAGGTCAAAGTCACGTGGCAGCTGTGCACGGAACAAATGGTGGGGGGAAGCGCCTGTCAGTCCGGAGCTTCCTTCAGTGGGTCACAGGTCAGGCACATGTTCCACTGATCGAATCCAAGAGAGAGGCATTCAAGATAACTGTTAATTTTGATCATGACTGCGACTCCCGCTATGGGGCACATAGCCTTTGTTACCCCATTGTCAATGCTTGTGCTGTTGCCATTACATTTCCTACACGCCACTTAGCCACCTCCCAAGAGTTTGAAAACAACTTAACCGAGGCAATCTGTGGTGGTTACGAGTTCAGCAGACACTAAAGTAGCATTTTAAGGTCCTTGTTACTTGTTTAAGTTACTTGCTAACTTTGTAACCCTTTTTGTGCTTTGTTTCTATTTTCTACTACTGTGTACAAACAAGTGTACAACAAAGTTGTTCTATTGTTAAAAAGAATAAATCTAAAGATTTAACTGTGGTTGTTGTATATTTTATTTACATCACTTTCTGATCACAAAAACAAACTTTAAACACCTGACAAAGCCTGAAGCACATATTCATGACATAGGAGGTAAAGGTCTCTAGTGTCAGTGTCTCCATTTTCTTCAATCAGCACCTGAAGCTCTACTAGCTGCTGTTCATTCAGTGGACACTCAAATTCAGGGACTACTATCACACCATCCACATCTTCTCCATAGTCAGCTGCAACATCCCAGTCAATGTCCGGCTCTTCAATATCCTGACAGTCGAACAAGACAGAAAAATACCGCTATCATTAGTCATCCCATGTTTACAGCATCTAATGTAATCTGTTCATCCCAATTGTTTGGCTTTTCAACATTAGCTGAAGATAAACATTTAGGGTTTGTATAATATTCGTATTGGTGTTAAACAGTACAAGTGTACCTAATGAAGAGGTTACTGAGTGCATATGAACTATTACCAACATTTGCATCAATTGTGATTGTTTCACCAGCTGAAGATATGTTACACTGCTTAGAGCCTGGTGGGCCATCTCAAGGTTACATTAACAGCTTATTTTGGATATAAAATTTACTGTAGCAACTTAGTTGTTTTAAAAGGAAAAAAAAAAGAACCTCAAGATTCTCTGGCTGGTCAATCGGTCGAAGCATCATTCCTGAGTGCCAAATCTGCTCAGGAGTTTTATTCCCTTCTGTTCTCAGTGGGTGGTTGTTCCATCCTTCCACAAAAGCCTCCAGGTCTGCCTTCAGTTTAGGAAGGAATGTCAGGTGGACTGTCAAAAGGTCTTCTATAAAGGGACAGGATAGGAGTATGTTACTTTTCACAGGTGAGCTTTGAAAACATAACATTAATCATTGAATTGCCTTTCGTAAATACATCTCATTGATTTATGTTTTTTTCCCCAGTATTTAACCATTTCTAAAATTCCACAATGATTTACAGTGATATACGACTAGCCATTAATGTTTATTAAAGTGCTCCAGACATCTGTTAACCAATCCAATTGTGTTGAAATTGACCAATTATAAGGACGCCTGCGCCTTCCTTGTTTTCCACCTCAAGTCATGATTATTATTATACCAGGCAAGTTTTTAAGAACAGTTACTTATTTACAATGACGGCCTGGCAGGGGACAAAGACCTCCTGTATGGAATGGTTACTAGGATTAAATAAAATCAACAACAGAAGATGAAGGACAACAACAAACCTTACAAACCATGCACAAATCAAATAATAATAGAACACAGACACAGGAAACATTTAACTGACCAAGACGTACAACAATCTACAGAAAGTAGATGATAAATAGCACAATATGATGAGACAAACCCTTACCTCTGGAGGACACATCAAGAAGGTGATCCATCTCTAGGCTGTGGAGTGCGTTGTAATATTTTGATATCACACATGTTCTGACATCCCGCCACAAGCGTTCAATCCTACGGATTTAGAAATTATTATTTTAACAATCAAGGACATGATAAAATGTTAATATGTTATGATTTTACACACAAAAGACCTCTTTATTAGCTTGGTAAAAGCATCCAAAATACAAAAAAGAAAAACATTTGATTATGGACGCTTTTTCCTGATATGAAGCTTCCTCGATCAGTTCCACGGACAGTGAACATATATCGGGCTATTTCAACATTCTCCACTCCCTGATCACCTCTCACCCTGAAGTGCACACACAGATGACCTGTGTGTTAAAATCTGTCAGTGATGTACAATACACAGAAATAAAGTGCTACATTGTGTCAGAATAAACGTGTTCAGCGTGGAGGGGTAAGGCTATGACTGGAGAGTATAAGGAAGTAGAGTGTTGTGAGGAAACATTTAAAATTATAATCCTTGAGAACCCTGAGTTTACAGTAAATTCTTTCTTAAAATATAACATCCATCATGTTTGTGTCTGTACCTTGAAGCCTGTAAAAACTTACCTTGAGGGTATTCCATGCCTCTCAGTAGCTTTTTTGAAGGCAGTGAATGCGGTTGATGCACGATTGTTTGTTGCAGCATTCAAGCACATCACCTGTGTTATGAGACATTTTCATAAATGTACATTTACTATTTGTCAATATCTTACATGTACAATTGGATTACACTCTGGTCCCTTCATGCCTCAGGGAATCTGATATTTTAACACACCTTAATGACTTTTACTACCATGCAGCACCATATAATAACTTTTTCTCCCACGTCAACAGGGTAGTATTTCAGCCATCTGAATGCAACATGTAATTATTTGGTGTACATCATAGCAAATTTGCTTACACAGAAGGCCAACACATGAAAAGACCCAATGAAATGAAATCTTACCTTCCTGGAGTAGCCGTCCACTGCACCAAAAAGTACAATGTTGTACCTGATGGGAACAAAATAAAGACCTACATTACCAGTTTCAACCTGAATTTTTATTGTAGAAATGTCATGGCAACATACTTATGCTTTGAGATCTATCAGTGTCTGCATCATTATATTTAACTAAATAAATAAATAATGAATAATCTGTACTGTACAGTACTGACCTGATAAGTTTGTGGTTAGTGTCGACATGCCACAGTGAAAGGGGCCCCCTGACAGAGTAAGTTCTTCGCACAATGCAGCCCAGTCCAGTCAGTCTAGAAAGAATCCCAAGCGAGTCCACTCGATGCATTGATGCAGTAACTCTCCTCCACTGGACGTGGATTCCCATGGACTTTAGCCTCCCTTTGACCATCCGATAGCCTGCTGTGGGCATTTCATTTTTGATGCGTTGGACTGCATTATCAAGCTCCTGGTCAGTAGCATTGCTGTAGTTCTGTCTGGCAGAGAGACCAAACTCCCTCATCCGTCTGTTGACTGTACTGGCTGAAACGCACAGTAACTTTGCGATGCAGTCCACAGACAGATTTATCTCCAAAAGCTCAACAAGTCTCTCCTTCTCTAAATTGTACCTGGGACGCCCCATCTCTCCAGCTACAGTTTCAACAGTACTGCTGGTAACTTCAGCATTTTCAATGTGGTCCATGACCAGATGGAGGAAATCTCTTAAGGCCTGTACAATATCTGGGGGGACATTTACATGCCTTGACAGTGCTTCCCAGAGGTACAGCTCCTGCCGACATGCAAACTGTAAGAAGTCCAAGTCAAGAGGCGTTCTTGAAAGCGCTGACTCTAATTTAATGATCAGCCTGGAAGTAATCTCACGTCTGACTATGTCCTGTTGAAGTGGAAAACAACATGAAATGAACACTGTACAATATCTGGGGGGACATTTACATGCCTTGACAGTGCTTCCCAGAGGTACAGGCTCCTGCCGACAAGCAAACTGTAAGAAGTCCAAGTCAAGAGGCGTTCTTGAAAGCGCTGTATGTTATAGTAACATACATGGTCACTAGTTCAACTAAAACACTTGCCATAAAAAGTTTGGGAACCACTGGCCATACTTTACGTTTTGTTTTACACATGCAGCACTGACTAAAACGCTAGTTTGCTGAGAGACACCTAACTTTTTTTTTCCCACAAATTTTATTAACATTTTGTCAAATTACAATTTTAACACGTATACGAAATTGAATCAATATTCATATATCTGATCTTAACAAGGTGAAAAAATAAAAAAATAAAGAAATAAAATAGAAAAAAAAAACTAACGTTAGCCCCTGCTGAGTTTGCTAGCTCGCTAGCCTAAAACTTGCTAGTTAAGGTTGATTAGCTTATGTCAGCTACTTACATGTTCCAAACAAATTTCAGATGAAATTGCTATAACATTGTCAAACACACAGCCCCCATCATATCATCAATATCACTTACGCCTACATCTTCAGGTGTCGCCGCCATTCCGTCCACTGTGCAACTCCGTCAGATACGTTGACTCCGTGCTTCCTGTAATGAGAGCTGTCAATCAAGGATGTCCCTGTGTGAAAGTGACCAATCAAAAGAGGGTCAGTGCCCTCCTTGGTTTCCGCCCCCAAATTGTCAAAAGTCATGTACACTCGAGGGAGCAGAAATCAGCTGAGCGAGCAGAAATCCACTGCGCGAGCAAAACAGCGCTCCGCGAGCAAAACAGCGCTCCGCGAGCAGACGCCCGCTGCGCGCGAGCAGGATTCCACTGTACAAGCAGAGTAAGAGTATGCCAGGCGCTCGCTCGCAGCTACCTGTACACCTCTCGGTTGTTGAATTTGTGCGCGAGTACTTTTATCATGCCAGCTGAAGGTTAATTTTTGCGCGTGTGAAATAACATAATGTGCTCGTGAGCATGTCTTAAACGCTCATAACTTTTGACATAAAAATGACGCCATACCAGAGACTCGTTCATTATCAGTTCGTTCACCAAAATGATTCGCTCAGATTCGTTCACTGATTCGTTCAGTAATAATTTCTTCATATTAGATATATACTGCAGCAGGTGGCGAAAAAGAGTGTATTTTATGCTATGTTTTAAGAAACGTATTTACTTGTTACACACACAAAAAAGTGATTTAGCTTTGTTAAAATGAGTGCCTTATTTACTAAATTAATAACATAAGAAATAAGTGGTTCAGATGTCCAAACCAAGGTTTTCTTGCATAATTAACATTTTAATTGTTTAGTCAGACATACACATTCATAAATCTGGGATTATATTAAACGTTGATGTTCTATATGTTGAATATGAATATAAACAATTGTATGTGCACACCTATAACTGCGCTTTGAATGAGATTGAATCACATGCTAAATGACCGATCTACCCAGTAGGCTACTCTCATTCACGAACGAAAGTAGTTCGTTCAATTTCGCTCACGAACGAGATCTCTCTCTCTCTCTCTCTCTCGTTCAGACTGGAAACAGAGCGATCTCGGTCAGTGATGGGCGTATTCGTTCAGTAGATCCAACCAAATACATGCCCCTTCACAGTCCGAACTGAAATGCTATTTGCTGACGTTACGCAAATCTAACCAATAGCCTACTGTCATATTTTTTTTTTTTTGGTTTGTTTTTAGAGAAGTGCATATGACATGAATAAAACGTAATTAATTCATTTTTGATAATACAAAATGAACACAAGTAGTAAAGTAAATTGTTCAAAGTGCAAATACCAGAAAACTAAGACTAAAACACACAAACAAAATATAAGAAAAGCAGGTAACGAGACGTGTAAATTTAACCCTTTCATGCATGAATTATGATATCCTCAGTCAGGATTTTTTTCCTATGTGTTTTTATTGCTCTTAGGGCATGAAAAACAAGAATTGATTTTTATTTTATTTTTTTTACAAATTTTTCAAAGAGATCTTCAGATGTCCACTTGAGTGGACAGCATGCGGTTGGTTTAAACTGAAGATATACTGTATTAAATATAAGACAATAATCAAACAGATAAAGTATGTGTATTTAACAAACTAATCAATGCAATTATATCAAATAATGTGAAAACTATAAAATATATACAAAAAATATAAATGCAAAATATTGCAAAGGCTTCATACAACTTCATACAAGTTTCACTTCGCATATCTTTGATATCAGAACATGAGGACGTGATTCCATCAGATTTTTCTACAGTCTGTCAAGGTACAACTGTGGAAACCACTCAGATGCTCCCTCCAGTGCACCAGAGTATGGAGATTTACCCTTATTAGCTGATAATTCTGATTATGTTCAAGATGGACATGCACATTTCTATCATAGCCCTCCTCTGAGAAAACCTAGCGATATGTTTTTTCAATCTCATCTGAAATGATCAGTGTTGGGGGTAATGCATTTCAAGTAACATGCATAACGCATTCAGATTACTCTTTTGATGTTACAAGTAAAGTAATGTGTTACAAGTAACATGCATTACCTAATCAGATTACTTTTTGATCTAACAAGTAATTAACTACAAGTAATGTGCATTACCTAATCAGATTACTTTTTGTTGTAATGAGTAAAGAAACGCATTACAAGTAACATGCATTACGTAATCAGATTACTTTTTGATGTTATGAGTAAAAAAATGCATTACAATAACGCACATTTCATAATCAGATTACTTTTTGATGTAACAAGTAATTAACTACAAGTAACATGCATTACCTAATCAGATTACTTTTTGATCTAACAAGTAATTAACTACAAGTAATGTGCATTACCTAATCAGATTACTTTTTGATGTTATGAGAAAGGAAACGCATTACAAGTAACATGCATTATGTAATCAGATTACTTTTTGATGTTATGAGTAAAGAAACGCATTAAAAGTAATATGCATTATGTAATCAGATTACTTTTTGATGTTATTAGTAAAAAAATGCATTACATTAACATGCATTATAAAATCAGATTACTTTTTGATCTAACAAGTAAAGTAATGCATTACAAGTGTCATACATTATGTAATCACATGACTTTTTTCGATGTCAATGAAAATTACATTATAATAATACAAATACATTTATTTACAGTAAAAAAAGTCAATGCATATTAAGTTTTTAAGTTTTAAATTTCAAAAACAATATTCACATTATAATTATGAATTGTAGCTGAAATATAGCCGTCATGCATGCATGACGTCCACTACAGTGGACATGTGATTAATCAGAGTTTTCTCTCAATCTAAAATCAAAACTTGGAAAATTTTACTGTGATATGACTCATTAGATATTGCTTTATGCTGCAATATTTTTTTTACCTACAAGAGTCTCCTAGATTAGAAGGAATGGGTGGATATTCTGGAGCAACTTGGCATGTCTGACTGACCCTTGGCCATCTTGGTTTGGAGGGGGAAAAAATCGAAACACAAAGGCTTGCCACTTGGTTGCAATTTATAGGATGATGCACCAGGGTCCAATGAAGAGGCTGATGTGCAACTTTGCCATAAAAACCCGTGCAAATTCAAGAAAATGCTTTTTTAATAGCTGTCCACTGTAGTGACCACTATGCGTGAAAGGGTTAAATCAAGTAAACAGTCAAGTGCCCCCTTAGCTCAAACCAAGTAAAATGACAATGTTAATTTGTCTTTGTTATATTTAACCATTAGCTTGCGTTATTAACCTGTTTTCATTACAATGGTAAAGTGTAAATTTCTTTCTTTGATGCAAACATGCTAACTACACAAACCCAGCTCTATCGGTTCGCCATCATTATCGTTCAAACAACTGGTTCTTTTCGTTCATGAACGACATGCACCAGTTCGTTCAACTCGTTCACAAACGATAAAGATCTCTCTCTCGTTCAGACTCAAAAGCAACTCGGTCAGTCAGTGAAGGGCGTATTCGTTCACTACATCCAACAAATCACATGCTCCGTCACATCTCATACTCGAACGCTATAGGGTATATGTCGAACGCCGCATTACGAAACCGGAAAACAGAACGCATCGCTTCCGGTTCAGGTCTTTTGTATGTGCTTCATGCATTTTTTTACTGTTTTACTCAAGATAACTTAAAAGGAGCGAGCAAAGATGATCATAACCAATGTCCCTCGCATGTGAAGATCGATATTTAAAAGTAAAAAAAAAAAAATCTTCACACTAACGTTTAGATATTTAAATAGAATAAAAAGCCAATAACAAAGTGAGATAGGTAGGTTAGCTGATTACCTTAAAATTCCATAGATATCGGCATCAGTTCATACGGCTGTTAACACTTTCTATGACAAGCGGATGCGATGAGACCAGGTTTCCGGTTTCGTCATGCGACGTTCGACATATACCCATGCTGCGTTCCAGTCCACTTTTAGACACGCACTTGCGAACTTCCCTAAGCACTTCCCCTCGGGGGAATCCCTGCCGCCATTTTGAAGTGCGTTCCACTTCGTGAAGTGGACGAGGGAAGTTTATATGGACAGACCCTCGTTCCCTCGATTTTGACCGAGGGAGCGAGTCTGCTTCAAATGTACACTTCAGGCACCTATATGTCCCACAATGCAACACGATTGTGACGTCACCGCATATCTCGTCTAATCACCACCACACAAACAACTCTATGATATATTAATTATAATTTTTTTTAAATTTAAAACAACCCAAACACACCTATAAACATTTGGATGCTGCATTAAACAAATTCTTAAAGGGAAAAAAATGTAAATAATAAATCAACTCCACAGCTGATTCCAAGTGATCAGGGCTTAGGACGTTCCAGTTCAGCCCATTGCAGTTTCCGCCAGTAGTGGGCACTCGCAATGACGTACATCCGAGTGAACGAGACGAAGGGAAGTTAGCAAGTGAAGGGCATGACAATTTTGGACTGGAACGCAGCCCCTATTGGCTCGAGGTTCATTCTTTGACAGGTTGAAAACACCGGTTCACTGAGCTGCACATGCGCTGCTAATAGCGCCGCGCTGCTGTGGAGGGAGGGATTTCACATTTCAGTGAACGAGAAATATGAGTCAATGGATTACTCGTTCACGAGCGTAACATCACTACTGGAGATATAGGAGACGGCCCACTTCAGAGATAGGGAGATTTAATGGTCCTTTACATTCAAAGTGGATTGGGGTTTTCCAATGGCTGATTTTATCTAAATAATATGTTTACATCTGTTCCCTCAGTCCTATATGTGATTATGGTCTTGATTAAATGACACTATTATAATAATGATTAATGCTGAATGTGTGTGTTCCTCCTCAGATGAGATCTCTGTGCAGAAAGGAGAGGATCTGAAGTTGGATGTTCTGTTGATCAACGCTGATAAAGTGGAGAGAAACTCTAGTGAAGGCTGGACAGAGGTGTGGACGAGAGGTCACGGGGTCAACAGTGATCGACTGACCGTCAGTGACGAGACTCTGACCATTAATGAGTTTACAGTCACTGACACTGGAACATACAGAGTTCTGGATTATGAAGGAGAAACCTTGATCACAGTCTCAGTCACAGGTGAGAGAAGATCAGTGGATGAGGAGAGATATTATGTTTAATCAGTAAATTAATCCTAAACTGCACGACTAACCTTTCAATATTCTGAACAGAATCTGTTCTAGACTGGAAGGGAAATCTGATCGACACAGATGAAGACAAACCTGACGACACTGAACATCGAAGTGAGTAAAACATGAGGCATGAGAGCTTTACAGGAGTTATTAAACTGGGAATTCAACATTTAGAAAAACTCTCTTCCTACTTTTTCCTTCATCTGTAGATTACTGGATGCTGCCGGTTGGACTGACTGTGGTTCTGGTTCTGCTGGTTCTGATGGTTCGGACTGATGTTGTGTTACACAGACGTCTCCACAGAGATTACTTGAAGGGGGTAAGGCTGAGTTCAGGGATCCAGAAGTGTTAAAAGTCAATGACGATGAAGGGCCTGTGGATCATCATTACACTGCTGTAGTTCTCCAGTTCAGTCTCAGACGCTTCTCTATCGTCTCGCACTCGTGTTGGACTCGGTCATTGATCATTGGTCATGTTGGTTGTTCTCGACGAGTTCAGCAATATATGCTGTTTTCTGCTTCAAAACAAAACCATTTCCTTCAGAGGAATCTGTCAGCATATTTCTGCAGTATATATTTAGTTTTCAGTGCGTATGAGCATCTGTGCTGCAGTCCATACCTCAGGAGTCTGTGATACTCAATCTGCTCTTACTATTACTGTAAAGCTGCCTTAAATATCTCATACTAGAAATTATTGTTTATATTTAATCCATCAACTGATGACTGAGAATGTGTGTATGTGTAAGACAAACAGTGTGTGTGTGCATATGTATATTTTGTACAGATTTCTATGTAAATATATATGTATATGTTGCTTTTGTCTGTGTAATAGGTCGTCTGCATTGTTCTTTGTGAATCTGCAAGCATGTGTTATGAAAAACCAAAATTAAACTTTAGTAAGAAACATTTTTGTTGGTATGTATTTTGTATGAAAATATATATTTTAATATTTTGCTGTGTTTAAAAAAAAATTGGTTTTGTTTTGTTTAGTACAATATACAATGAAACATCATGCAGAGCCGTATGAGGATCTAAACAGAAGAAGAACAACGCTTGATGGAGTTTCATGTCTTATAAAACGGATAGTTCCAGTCCAAAATGGTCATGCCCTTCATTCGCTAACTTCACTCCGTCTCGTTCACTCGGATGTACGTCATTGCGTTGCACGAGTGCCCTCTACTGGCGGAAACTGCAATCGCCTGAACTGGAACGTCCTGAGCTCTTGATCACTGAATCAGCTAAAGAGTTGATTTATTATTTAATGTTTTTTTTCCCTTTAAGAATTAGTTTAATGCAGCATCCAGATGTATATGTGTGTGTGGGTTGTTTCAAATTATCATAGAGTTGTCTGTTGTAGTGGTGATTAGACGAGATCTGTGGTGATGTCACAATCGTACTGCATTGTGGGACATATAGGAGCCTGAAGTGTGCATATGAAGTAGACTCGGGAGCGAGGGTCTGTCCATATCAGGGGGGCATGGATTTCTATTATTTTGAAGGTACCCCCGGGTGCCGCCATTGGCTAGCGGACCCCTACCTGCTGTTAGCATCCCATTGACTCCCATTCATTTTGGCGTCACTTTGACAGCGAATAACTTCACATCTGAGGCGTTTAAAGACTCCATTTGTCCATTATTTATTTCTAAAGAAACACGAAAATGTATAAAAGGCTCCATTACCTTGTAGCTTACGTTATGGCCCCGTAGAAGCAGTTTTTGTAAAAATACTAGGCTAACGATTGCGTCATAACCACGCGACTCTCTGTCACACAGTAGAGAGATTACCGTATGGACAGGAGGAGAAGCTCGCGCGCAATCAGGGGGACGTGGAGGCAAAATGACAAAGTAATTAATCAAAACACCTACTAAAAGTTTCTCCTGCTCCTATCTCATGGACAGCTCCTACTCACGCTCTCCGTCTCTGCAAGATTCGGAAGGGAATGATTCAGATTTCTCTCGGCACAGCTACTAGAAGACAGACGGGTTGCTCACGTCACATCTACGTCGTCAAGCTCAGTGTGAGTCTGCGCAGTCGCTCAGCCATCAGGAAGTAAGAGTTTCTAATTGGCTTCACTTTGTCTCCGTTGAATCCAATGGGGGTCGCTGTGTCCATTTCTTTTACTGTCTATGGTCCATATGATTTGATTTTTATTTAAAGGGACCATGTGCAATTAAAAACATAAATGTAAACATTTGATGCATTACACCAGAGTTAGCCTTAGGCTAATTTACATCTGCAGTCCCCAGGTACAAATAAATACAGCACAAATTAAAATATCAACATTATTCAAGAATATGTGACATATCAAACATAAGGCGTCAAACATTGTTCAAGAGCATATAACATATACTTCACGCTTAAAGTGCCCCTCACTGGCACACACACACACACACACACACGCACACACACACACACACACACGCTTTGATCACAACATACAGTATTATGCCCACACACAACCCCTTCTCGACCCTTACGCCCTTCTCAACCATATAAGGAGGTAGATGTGACTTAAAAAAAAAAAAAAAAAAAAAAAGATAAGAAAAAAAAGTAATGCAGCCCACTAACAAGTTAGTGGGTGCATTGTTGTGTAAGTTTTAAATGTTTTTTTTATATTAACTTTAAAGGCACCAAACAAGTCACAAGTTTTTATGTTGTCTGGAATTGTGTTCCATTGTATCACAGCTTTGACAGAGAAAGCTGCCTGCCCAAATGCTGAATAGCGAAAGGGTACAGTGCAGCTATGTACAGAAGCTATTCTAGTGGTCCTTATAGAACCACGATAACAGACATACTTACTCAAACAGGTGGGGGCCAGACCTTTTAGGATTTTATAAACTGTGCATAGATTTGAAAATATTCTAAAATTTTCAAAAGTTAGTAGATTGTACTTATGTAATATGTCACAGTGGTGGTGCCTAAATGGCTTTTTGTCAAAGATTTTCAGGGCCTGTTTGTACAGGGATTCTAAGGGCCTAATTGTTGTTTGACTAGCCTGCCCCCAGCAGGTGATACAGTATGCGATATGCGAGAAAATAAGAGCATGTAAGAATATCTTAGCAGCCTCTGTTGATAGAGAGGATCTAATCTGTCTAAAATTTACCAAATTGTATTTAATGATTTTTGTCATTTTCTTTATGTGTTTTTTGAAGGTCAGATTTGAATCAAGCAACACTCCAAGATATTTAAATTCAGTAACAGTCTCAATCTGTTCACCTTTAAAACTGATGTTTACATCTAGGGTATTCAACTTGGTTTTGGAGAAGAACATGCCTTTCGTCTTACCTATAATCAAGGTGAGGCAGGATTGATCTAGCCACTCGGCCACTCCAACCAAGGCATTGGTTAAATTAGTAGCAGCTTGTTGAGCTGATGTTGCATGGGTGTACAAGACTGTGTCGTCAGCATAGAGTTGTACCTCTACGCCGTGACAGTGCTGCGGTAGATCGTTGATGTATAGACTAAAGAGTAATGGGCCTAACACAGATCCTTGAGGTACACCCGTTGTGCACCTCAAGAAGCCAAGAAGCTGGAGCACATGCCTTTGATTTTTACACACTGCCTTCTATTGGATAGGTAAGACGAAATCCATGTAAGTGTATTGGACGAAAGGTTGAAGCTAATGAGTTTAGACATAAGGACATTGTGATTAACTGTGTCAAAGGCTTTACTTAAGTCCAAAAACACAGCTCCAACAACTCCTCCTTTGTCAAGAACATCTGATTTGCTCTGTTAGATGTAGAACTGCTGTTTCTGTAGAGTGAAGTTTTCTGAATCCAAACTGGACTGGGTTTAGACCAGGGTTGCAGCTGTTAATGTGATCTGTAAGTTGGTTTATGACCACTTTTTCAGCAACCTTGGAGATTACTGGTAATAAACTTATGGGTCTGTAGTTACTGACTACATGACGGTCGCCAGATTTGAAAATAGGAGTTACAATCGCATGTTTCCAATGTGTAGGAAAGAAATTGTGAGTAATTGAGAGGTTTACTAGATGGGCAATAGGGAGGGTTAGAGTAGCTGAGTGTTTTTTGATAAACATTGTGTCCTGATGAGAAACATCTTTGCTTTTTGAATTTCTTAGGGAGCAAATCACTTTATTTATTTCCTCTTCGGTGACTGTGACTAAGTCAAAACCCTCTCCTACAATACCGAAGCTAATACATTGTTCCCTAGGTTTAAAATGGTTTCCTAATTCCTGAACAGAATCAATAAAAAAAGAATTAAAAGCGAAGGCAATTTTTGTGTCATCATCTATTATCTTGTTTTGAACTGTGAGCCGAATATCCTCGGTATGATGGTGAGCTCTCCCTATTAAACTGTTGATACTTTTCCATATTTGGCTGCTGTTACCATTAGCATCTTTCAAAAGTTTAAGAAAAAATTGTGACTTGGCTAATCTCAATTCATTAACCACTTTGTTCCTCAAGCCTTTGTAAACCAAAAAATATCTGCATCTCTTTTGGTCTTGATGGACTTTTTTAAAGCAGCATCTCTACTCTTCATCAGTTTCCATAAATGTTCACTGAACCAAGGCAGGTTGACCTTGTTTCTGTTTTTTCTCTTAATTTTAACAGTGAGTTTATCTCTGACAACATTGATCTTTGATGTAAATAACTCACAGCTGTGCTCCAGATTTTCAGAAGATAAAACATCACCCCAGTCCAAGTTATGTATCTCAGTATCAAATGTGTCCTGTTTACATTTAGGTATACAAAAAAACATTTTTGTGGCAGAATGATGTATTATTCTTAAATCTATTTTTGGTTAATTCCTTCCTTATACACTTCCTCGTCCATTTCACGAAGTGGAACGCACTTCAAAATGGTGGCGGGGATTCCCCTGGGCCCGAGGGGAAGTGCTTAGGGAAGTCTGCAAGTGAGTGTCTAAAAGTGGACTGGAACACAGCTTTCATGAGTCAGGAGGTGTTTTGCATAAATGTTAACATAATATCCCAAAGCCTTTCTGTGATTTACTGTGTTTATAGCCTATACACTACTTTAAAATTAACTATTTGTGCAGGTGAGGTAATGCACAATGAAAAGGCAAGTATCAGGAAGGAGACTACCTGATTCCTCACCTATGGCCTCAGCTTTAAATACTTAAGTAATGCTTTATGGCCGTGCATCTTTGCATAATGAATAGAAATCCTGTCTGTATGCAAAGAACAAATCTTCTGTTTCTGATCATATTTGGAATGTATTGTGAGTGTATTATTGTCACTTGGAGGACAGTTTATGTGCTCTCTATATTAAGGCAGTTAATGGCTCAGGTTTGCTCTGTTACAAAGTCTCTAACCATGCTCTAAGATTACCAATTTTGTAATCACTTCTGTGAACTTTTTAAAACGTGATTTTAAGTATGTTGTACTTGACGAAATTACATTAAGTTTCAATTTGTCTTTCAGGGTCACATAACGAACAGCCGTCTGTCAGACATAGAACTCAGGAATCCTTCTCCAGGCCATGGCAGAACCGAAAGAGGCATTGCATTTGTTTCTTGTTTAAAGTCCTTCACAATTTTTATTTATTTTTACCATATAGTTGTTTATTGATTAAAGGATTAGCTCACTTTCAAAAAAAATGTTGCTGATAATTTACTCAGCCCGATGTCATCCAAGATATCCATGTCTTTCTTTCTTAAGTTGAAAAGAAATTAAGGTTTTTGAGGAAAACATTCCAGGATTTTTCTACACAAGAATGGACTTTAATGGCAACCAACTATACCAATGTTCAAAGAAGGTTCAAATGTCCATCTCAATGCAGCTTCAAAGTCTCGACACGATCCCAGTCGAGAAATAAGAGTCTTATCTCGCGAAACAATCGGTCATTTTCAAAAAAAAAAAAAAAAAAAAAAAAAAAAAAAAATATATATATATATATATATATATATACTTTTTAACCACAAATGCCCATCTTGTACCATCTCTGAGATACGCCACGTATTACGACATCACGTTGGAAAGGTCATGAAAAAAATACAATACAAATACAAATAATAATAAATTAAAACAAAGATGTCGGACGATTTTGAAGTTGGAGGAGAAAATGAGATGGAGTCGCCCTTCCCTGACTTTCTGAAATGGAGTACACAGACAAATAACTTAGACGTGACGCGTGACCTTTCCAACATGATGACGTAATACGTGGCGCATCTCAGAGATGGTACAAGACGGGCATTTGTAGTTAAAAAGTATATAATTACAATTTTTTTTTTGAAAATGACCGATTGTTTCCCTGGATAAGACTCTTATTTATCGACTGGGAACGTGTCGAGACTTTGAAGCTGCATTGAGACGGACCTTCTTTCAACACTGGTATAGTTGGTTGCCATTGAAGTCCATTATCTGGAGAAAAATCCTGGAATATTTTCCTCAAAAACCTTCATTTTTTTTCGACTAAAGAAAGAAAGACATGGATATCTTGAATGACATCGGGGTGAGTAAATTATCAGCAAAAATGTTTTTGAAAGTGAACTAACCCTTTAAAGCAACACTATGTAACTTTTCAACCTTCATAATATATTTCCAAAACCCTTGTGATGGTACATTGACTTACAATAGGTTGAATGACACGTCTGCCATAGCCTGACGGGGTCTGTGTCGCTTTACTGGCACTATGTAACTTCGGGGTACAACTCCAGCGCACAAAAAGAACTACAAAATTCGACTGCTTTACGGCATACGCCACTTCCCCCACCACTTCATCAAATGTGGACGTGAGAGGCCAACCAGCGTTTGTTTTCGGCTTTGGTGCGTATGTTTTTGTCATGGGGGCTGTTTACACCTGGCCACTTCATGCGTTT
Organism: Rutilus rutilus; assembly: GCA_021464565.1. Taxonomy (NCBI): domain Eukaryota; kingdom Metazoa; phylum Chordata; class Actinopteri; order Cypriniformes; family Leuciscidae; genus Rutilus; species Rutilus rutilus. Next base: position 2,155,135 of record JAJAQA010000013.1, read on the forward strand.
TCTCAGATCGGATAGCTATCCGTGAAAAGACCAGGTGTAAATGTCCTCCGAAGCGCATTTGAGACGGATTTGAATCCGATCCCTCAAACCACTTCAGGAGGAGGTCTGAGACGCATTCCAGACGAAACTGGACAAGTGTAAATGCATCTGGTTGTTGAAACCACATATGTAAATTGTACTCCTCCCAAAAATGCTAAAAAATAAAAATAAAATAAAAGTGTGAGATAAAATGAACGTGTTATAGGCTATATGTAATGTAATAGCCAGATATGACGACACTACTGGAACACGCATCAACGTAGATGAGCAAGCATCATGCCAACGTGCAAACTATCGCAAATCAAAGTGAAAGTAAGTCACAGACGCTTAACACACAATCTTCATCATTAAAAGTAAAGAAACAAAATGATCTTACCAGGGCTGTTACTGCACTCTCTTATTGCGGTCTTTGATTTTGATATTTTAGCTGATAATCTATAAAATGCAGTTCATATCTGTTGCTTTCGGTGACGTGCACTCCATTAAATCTGCATATAGCACGAGAATTGAAGATCGGATTTAAATCCGTTTCGCAAAAATAAATTTATGTGACCAGGTGTAGATGGAATCGTTTTGATAAATCAGATAGCTATGCCTCACGAACTAGTTTGCCAGCTCAACTCAGGTGTTGTGAGGTGTATTTATCACGTAGTCCTGAGGGATATCAGACGACGCAGACGTTGATTCCTGCGATTATCATGAGAACAGCTTTCAATATCTCACATAATTATCAGGAAATAAATAAGCCTAATGTAGAGGTTGTTAATAGTGTAAACGAGCACAATTTGCAAACTATTATGATAAATTGCAATCATGTCTAATGACATCATAACGGCCAATGTTATGAAATAATGCGACGTACATTTAACTTTATTGATGTTATCTGGCATTTTGTAATGTTTACATTCCAATAAAAACAACACAAATTAAATTATACAGTAGGCCTAGACTATAGACCAGTGGCGTAGCCACGAGGGGGCCTGGGTGGGCCTAGGCCCCCTCATTTATATGTCCGGCCCCCTCAGATTTCTGATGGCTTAAAATAAAATAATAAAAATAAGAAATTATTGAACTAACTAATAGGTTGACCAATCAAAATACTGCGCGGTAAAATGCGGCTGTTTTCAAACTTGATTTGACTTGTGCATAACCTACGCTGTCATCTTCGCGTGAGAGTTCATGCGGTGAATGGCAGCTTTGTGCAAAGTACAATATTACGCACGAAAAGATGAGCGAGAAGGAGAAAAGCCATCTACATCTGAGTTTGCTTCAGCTTACTACAAGACGACAGCGAGTGAAGCGGCTAGGAGACAGAAACGTATATTTCATCACAGGAATAGCGGTGAGACTTCGACTCAGATCGGCACAATAATGCGCAATGACTTGTTTGCAATTGATGAACCGCCTTCACAACCAGTGATGACCACATTTCCTGTATAGCCTATATCTGTTGTATATGAAGAGTTTGGTTTTAAAACGCGATAAATTCATTATGATTAATTTTGAGTAATAATGTGTTTTCTTTACCAAGAGAGTGGAAAGATTAAAACCACTATTTTTTGTTTCAAACTTTCACATAGCATATTTAGGTTATAATAACATAACAATTTCAAATCCATATTTTGATTTTCAAATATTTATTATAAAAAAGGATTAGTTTCCCCCCAAAATGCAATAAATTCATGACACTTTTTCCCCAAAATGCAATTAATCCATTGAATCAATATAAAAGTTATTTTTCATATTTTAACTGTTGAAATACACAACAAAGTAAGTTGATCCACATATGACAGCCTCTGAACTTGGTCAATACTAATTATATAACTTACAGGCACTGGACTAAAAATAGCCGACATTAAAATCACCATCGCTAAGAAATACCTCCTGAACTTTTTTTTACGGCGATCAGCTGTAAAATGGCTTGGTCCTGCTCGGTTTTCGTTGACTTTGAGTAAAACAATTGAAAGTTTTTCAAAAGATCCCCTGGGGTTAAAGTGTCAGCGTGACAGAAGTTTGACGCTGTCGTGTGAGAACAAGCAACAGTCGAGATTTTTCCTCCTCCCTCAGTCATCTTCTTAATCTCCTCAAATAGCCTAAATGATTTCAATGGCTCACGTTTCTTCCCCACCACAGGGTCACCAATGCCGTCAAAATGATTATTATTAATATTTTTTATTTTTTTTTGTGGATCACAAAGTAGAAGGAAAACTAGGATGCCGGGTTTATTCAAAGCGCCGCCGTTGCGGTTTACAAAGCGTGGAATGGTGCGCTGACTGCGCGGATATCGTATTTTACGTAAAATTAAAAATGGACTTTTCAACACCGACCAGATAGCCTACAATACAGATTTTTGGGGGAACTAAAAAAAATATATATAGCCTACATATTTAACGTGAATCGCGTTTTGGAACCAAACTCTTATTTGCTGAGTAAGATGACATCACTGACACTTTTTTATAATCGCCCTCGTAGGCCTACTTCATGTAAAAGATAATAATAGCCGATCTATGTCGTAGGCTGCTATAGCCTAGGCTATATATATATATATATATATATATATAGGCTATAATGTGTATATATATAGCCTACTGTAGGCTATATTAGTTGCCCCCTCATTTTAAGTTGGGCCCCCCCAAAAATAAAATTCTGGCTACGCCCCTGCTATAGACTATTTACTTGTGATTTAGCTGCAATCATCTAAGAATGTTATAATATATTTACGACAGTGCAAGTATTCCACAGCGACTCTAGGGGTCGCTGTTTGACAAAAACACAATTTTTACATACACTGTAAAAAATTTGCTGTAGTTATGCAGCTGTTTGCCAGTAACTTACTGTAGATTTAAATTTATGCTGTTTACTGGCAACAGTTTGTTCAAAGTTAAATGAACATTAAACATTAACAAGTCTTTGTCTTTACAGAATAAAACTATAAAATAACAATCTAATGCAAAGCATTCTGGGAACCAGAAATCTTCATCAACCTTTTTCTGTTTTTCCTTCAGATTTTGGTTCCCAGAATGCTTTGAATGAGGCTGTTATTTTAGTTTTATTCTGTAAAGATAAAGACTTGTTAATGTTTAATGTTCATTTAATTTTGAACAAATTGTTGCAAGGAAATAACATCAATTTAAATCTACAGTAAGTTACTGGCAAGTAGCTGCCAGTAATACTGTAATTTCTACAGATTTTTCTAACAGTGTAGTGTGGCTTTAAGGTGTCCTTTCTTACCTTAAATATTTTTCACCCATTTGTTTCTAATGTCTGTTGTCTCCAGTTTCAAATTCTGCATTATCATCCCAGTTCCAGAGGACACCCCATTGTATGTGAGAACTCTGCGATTTGCATCTTATTTTAAACACAACATACCTTAAATACAAACATGCATTTTACATACAAACATGCATCTAAATCTGAGTTCACACAGTTACAAATATAGAGCCTATAATGTCTGTCACTGCTCAAGAAAAAGCGAAAAAAAGAGCTTTATTTAACTACCCTCTTATTTAAGTCTGTGTGTGTTTTATGTTTTCATTATCCACTCAATTTATTGTAAGCGGACTATAGCAGACATTCTTGTTAACACTAATTTACACGATGGTTCAGAAACATTAATTACAGAATTTCCTAATGTTGTCTTTCCTCTTGACCGCTGCATTCAGGAGAGAGCACAGAATGAGGGTCTGTATGTTTACGGTCTTTTCCAGCCATGGCGTTGTCCAATCCAAAATTTAATTTACATTTTACTAATCTTTACATTTTGAAATAGGTGGCACCAGACCCTCAATGAGTGCTAATGTCAACTGAAAGTAAGAAATATTATATATAGTGGGCTTAAAACACTGGCTTATTTGGAGTTTGTTGTCAACCTTTGTAGTATTTAACCAAGTGTTGAATGATTATTGATACCATTGTTTTCGCTCGCTGTCAATTCAGTCTCCCCTGGTGAAGTAATCCTGTCTAATTTCTTTCACAGAATCATGTCAAATGCCTTAATGGTGAATTTCAATATGAGGGGTGATGGCCAACTTGAAAAGAAGCCATTCAACGCTACGCGAACGCTTTGTACGATATAGTCATTCAAGGTAATTTTGGCCTTATGAGAAATTCCAAAAAATCTCTTGTTCCTTGTCTAATATTAATGTAATTTTTATTGTCAACTTTTATCTATTCAGGGGACATTCTTTAAAAAAACACCTGTCTTTATCAGAAATGTCCTTTTCATTTTTACACAGTTACACACCTAAGGGTCTTTCTTAAGGGCTCAGTATTGAAGAGGGCAAATGCTGTTTTTTTTTCTTCACTATTCGAACACATTTAATGCAGAACATCTTTAATTGGCATAAGATTATAATGCAGAAAAATAACATGGTTATTTTCAGACATTTACCTCAAAATTAGCCTTTTTTTTGTTTGTTTTTTAAAGGGATACTTCACTTTAAAATGAAAATTCTGTCATCATATACTCACCCTCATGTTGTTTCAAACCTGTATGAATTTCTTTCTTCTGCTGAACAGAAAGGAAGATATTTCGAAGAATGTCTGTAACCAAACAGTTAACTGGTCCCATTGACGCCAAAGAACTCTTTGCTCAAGCTCGCCGTCTCTGCAAGATTAACGTTGGCAGTTTGCACGCACAGCTACTAGAAGATTTACATCTGTCAGACAGGTTGCTCACGTCATCAAGCTTAGTTTGAGTCTGCGCGTCAGGAGCGGAAGTGCTAAAAATGTGCTTCACTTGTCTCAATTGAGTTCCAATGAGATGGCTCTGTCCACTTCTTATACTGTCTATGATTATAACACTCTTTTTTGCTTTAGTCCACAATTAATGTGTTGATGTACACGTGATTAATTTTATAGACATCCAGGTCTGACCGGACTGATTTTGGACCTTTTTAGAACCTTTATCAAGTTCAGATGTGTAAAATAGCCTAACTGATTGCCTTTCACGATGTTACACAATATGGGTTTGATTGTTATATGCAGGATTATATATACACATACATTTGGCAGCAACACATCTTATAAACATCCAGAAGAACTGTGGCTCTGCAGACTGATGTCAGATATTATTGATTCGACCAGTCAGCAGCGAAAGTGATGTTTTGGGGGGGAGCGTCGTGTCTGACTTCAACGAGAGTTGGGGAGGAGCGTCGTGTCTGACTCATAGACTGTAAAAAATATGGACAAAGCGTCTGTGACGTCACCCATAGACTTTCTGAAGAACGGGTTTGAAGCCGTTTATGGGGGGTATGGGCGGCGCCATCTTGGAAAATCTTGGGAAATCCTAACCCCGCCCACCTTCTGGCCAATCCATATATGGGTAAAGGACGCAGCGCGCGTCACTCAGCTCGCTCTGCTACTCCGGTTATCTCTGTGTATATTTTAGGCAACGAAATATGTTATAAAACACCATACTAACTCTTTTCGTTTTCATTTAAAGAAATGTTAAACATGATAGCCACACAAATGTGGTTCAGGCAACGCGTATTGATTATATTCACTGCACATAACGTTTGCCTATTTATAAAAAAACAAAATATAAAACACAACCCTGCCTCTTTTCATTTTAAATATAATATAAAAACATTAAACATTTTAATATGGTCCAGGCAATATGTGCATTTGTACTAAACAACAGATGTTGCAGTAAACAACATTATAGATCATCTTCGTTGTATTAAAATTTAAAATGACAAAACTCAGCCCAGTCTCTTTTTGTTAAATTTCATTTTTATCAATATTAGCCATTATAAAAGTATAAGTAAAAGGTAAGAAGCTATACAAATAAAGCAAACAATTCAGTCAAACATCAGCGCTCTAGTCTAACGTTAACCATACAACGGTAAAGTTAAATAGCTTATAAAGTTATGAAACTTTCCCACAGCCAAAACGATTGCCCAGGGAACAAATAATAGATTTACGAGACCAAAAATCGCCCGTTAGATATACACAAGACGAATTATATCTCATGTTTAACCACTACAGAGACGCCAGAGTCACCGGCGAACGCCAGAACGACTAGCCAAGGAAAGGCTGTTCCAGGCGGGGTACGTGAGCGCCGAGCGCCCGGTGATCACCTGCATCTCACAACTGGATAAAATTTCATAAATCTTTAAATAAACCACAGATTTGAGCTTTAAACAACTACATTCTCGCCTGAAAAACTCTTAAAACGACATTTCATGATACAGAAACAGTAGTATTATATTTCAACTGTGTAAAAAAATGCCGCTTCTTATGTTGTCATTCTCCTTGGTGCAGCCTATGCTCGCTATCAGCTGTCAATCAAGCTGTCAATCAAACTTAACCACACCCTTATTTGGCATACATTTTATATCTAAATACGATCTAAAATAACGAGTTAGAAAAAAATTCACCCCCCTCACAGTTGTCAGGCACTCGGAAGCTATATATGTAAAAATACAATAAAAGTCCATGAGACCAACCTGTAAAAACATGAATTTATGCTGTGAAAACGGACATTTTAACATGGGGGCTATGGACATTTGCTCCCTTTTGGGACCTTCCCCTAGCGGATTTTCGATGTATTGCAGTTTTTCGCACTTCCGGGTAGGCTTCATTTTTCAGATTAGAATGTTGCCACTTGGTCTGACTTCAACCAGAGAATGTCTAATAGGAAGAGAATTGGCACTCTCTGCTTACTTCCGGTTTCTGGACTGGCTGCAGTAACACGTCTCTGTCCATGCGGGGGTGCTCGCGAGCGAGTGCAGAATGAATGGAGGTCTATGGCGAAAAACCCTCAAAATCCACTTTTCTCAGGATACAATTTTTTGTCTAGTAATTTGAATGTTGTATTCGAAAGGAGATGCAAAGAAATTACACATTGCTGGGTGTTAGATTTTTTAGAGTCACTTATTTGGTTTAAAAAGTCTTTTAAAATGTCAATGACGTCAGAATGCTGACGTCATTAGCAGAATGCTAGCGTGTTATGGGCAACAACAACTCAACCTGTAAGAAATCGAAAAGAAATAAGTACTCGTTCATTCAACTTTCGACCTATAACCCATGTTGAACTTGCAAAACCTACAATAAAATCTGAGATTTCTCAACGGCAATCAGGTGAAAGAGACACATTTAGCCGTCTAGCCCCATAGACTCCCATTCAGTCTGCACTCGCCCGCGATCACCTCCAGTGGAATTCTAATGGAACTGCAACCAAGATCGATACAATGGGGCTAATAGGAAGTGCCAAGGCTCTCCGTAGACGGGCTCTGCTTCAACCAGAGAATGTCTAATAGGAAGAGAATTGGCACTCTCTGCTTACTTCCGGTTTTCTGGACTGGCTGCAGTAACACGTCTCTGTCCATGCGGGGGTGCTCGCAGGCGAGTGCAGGAGGTCTATGGTGAAAAACCCCTCAAAATCCACTTTTCTCAGGATATAATTTTTTGTCGAGTAATTTGAATGTTGTATTCGAAAGGAGATGCAAAGAAATTACACATTGCTGGGTGTTAGATTTTTTAGTCACTTATTTTCTTTAAAAAGTCTTTTAAAATGTCAATATAGCAGAATGCTGACGTGTTGTGGGCAACAACAACTCAACCTGTAAGAAATCGAAAAGAAATAAGTACTCGTTCATTCAACTTTCGACCTATAACCCATGTTGAACTTGCAAAACTTACAATAAAATCTGAGATTTCTCAACGGCAATCGGGTGAAAGAGACACATTTAGCCGTCTAGCCCCATAGACTCCCATTCAGTCTGCACTCGCCCGCGATCACCTCCAGTGGAACTCTACTGGAACTGCAACCAGATCGATACAATGGGGCTAATAGTAGTGATGTGACATTTGAACCGAGGCGTCGGAGCGTGTGTCGAGAAAAAGTGGGCGTGCCAGATGAAGCCGCGATTCGAGGCTTGTGTTGTTAACGTGAAAATCACGTGACTAATGACAAACGAGGCCTCGGTTTGTGTGGATGCGTCATCGTTTCGGTCTGAGTGTCACTTCCGGATAAAAGGCGGTTCGAATTTTTTTTGTCCAAGATTTTGTCCAAGAAGAGGAATCGTCTAAACCCCAACACACTTGAAATAATTCTGTTTCTCAATAAAAAATCTATGGTAATCCTTCCTTCCAGACTATAGGCCTTTTCAGAATGTTTGTAAACAATAGGCGCCGAGTGACTTCCGGGTGGCAGAACGCGAGCGGCTTCCACTGACTAACTGAAGAGATCCAGCCGGCGACTGCAACAGTTACATAGTTAAAAACATTGTTGTTGATCAAAGTTGAAACGATGATGAAAACGTGTTGTGTTTGGGGTTGCGCTGCCAGATATACAACAAAAGGTGTAGGGTTTTATCGATTTCCTGTGGGTGAGGAGGTTATAGCGACTGACCGTGAGACTCACGCAATTGTATGAGGCGCCACGTAGGATTTAAATCAAACTTCGGTTATCAATACATAACGCACGTGCATATACACCTATAAATTACCCGCATATACATGTAGGCTATACTATTGGATGTTCAAAATACATATGAAATACACGTGCACACTAATATGAAATTCATACCAATGTTAGTAATGAATGCATACACTTGTGAATATTGCATATAAACTTGACGCACGCATACACCTATAAATACTCGCATAGCCTACACAAAGCATGCATCCACGTTTTATTTTGTATGCGCGAGTGTTTTATGGATGTGTATGCGCATCGAGTTTATATGTATGTGCGAGTGTTTATAGGTGTGCCTGCGTGCTGCGAGTGTATATGTATGTGCGAGACGAGTGTTTATAGGTGTATATGCATGGAAGTTTAGTAGGTGTAGGTGTATACACATGGTGTATGCATGCGTCAAGTTTATATGTAGCCTATATGCAAGTTATTCACAAGCATTCATTACTAACATAATATGTATTGGTATGGATTTCATATTAGTGTGCACGAGTATTTCATATATGTATTTTGAACATCCAATAAATGTATATGCGAGTAATTTATAATTGTATTGTGTTATGTATTGATAAGCGAAGTTTGATTTAAATCCTACGTGGCGCCTCATACAATTGTCACTTTTCACACACTCTCACTACACATCCATTTTCTCACGCAACTTACCTAAATGTATATATTCCTCATACATAATATCGACCAATCAGTGTATTTCAACCGCGCAAAGGTCGATATAACAGCTGGAGAACAATTGTCACATAACATTTACCTCAGGAAAGCCATTTAATGACCATGATATAACTTATAGCACGTTATTTTGGCTAGAAAAAAGAGCTATAGAGAGTATTTTGCTAATTATGTGTAGGCCTACTATATTACATATTTATTATATTTTTTACTTATATCATTAAACACAGTTGTTATTATGATAAAAAATGCATTAATTATTTTTTTATTTTTATTACATTTTTACTGTCGACGGTGGGTCTCCCTTCCAAGCAATTTACTAGCGTTGTCATAGGAACGCTTCGGCTTTTGCCACCCGGAAGAACGTCTATTACTGTTGTGACGTCATGGTGAATTGTCGTAACTGTTGCAGTTTACTTAAATACACTCCCTCCAACATAAGCACTGCACTCAACACAGTGTCACTGTTGTTGTTCATACTGTTATATCCAAACAATTTATGAATAATTAATTAACTGTGTGTGTGACTCTGCACAAGTCAATTCAGACAGAGAAAGATACATATTTTATATTATACACAGTAATGGATGTCTGCTCATGTCTTTTTATTATTGCAAATGAAAAGTTACAGACATCAACAGTGAGTCCAAAATAAATAAATAAATATTTTTATTTCTAAAAATATTTTTAGATTTTAAATATTTAAATATTTTAAAAATGTGTGTGTGGGGGGGGGGGGGGTTCGTTCCTACTGCTTCAACGAGGGGGAGGAGCGTCGGTTCCTAGGCTACTGCTTCAACGAGGGGAAGAAGTGTTTGAGATTCCACATTTCCTCCTTCTCCGCCAGTCCGAGAAAGCTCCTACTCACTCGCTGGATATTTATCCACCTGTAGGACGCTTCTCATCTGGCCGCAGGACAGAAGCTGTTTATACTATTTAAAAGGGAATTCGGACGCAAGATTGTAAACCAACTCAAGAGCGACGCACATCTCTGCTCGCCCATTGAAAGAAACTAGAAGAAGCACATAACAGTTTCTATCTCCATCTGACCATCTCGATTCTGCCGAGTTAAACAAGTGAACAACAGGCAACTTTAGTAAAGGACTGTCCCTTCCCTCCGATGGACACGCAGGACTGTTAACCGCACTCCTCCTAATTATTCAAGGTAAGACATATTATATGATCTTTAAATAAATCGTTTAAGGGGTTACAAATTGTTGCCGGTTATAAATCACACTGTTTTCTATCACTTTCATTCAAATATAGGCCTAAAATAACTAATATAATAACGTAATCAAAGCGATAGTCGGACATCATAGAAATATCCTTAATAAAAATAATAATAATATAAATATCCTTATATCTAAAGAGGCTTCATTTCTCCACCACTAGTTACTAGTATCTTATTTCACAGATAGTTAGTTTCTGTGTTGTTTCTATCTAAAAATCATAGTCATGATACGCCGCGGGAACATATTTTCTCAGGGTACTCTAAGTGGCGCTGCAGAGATTACGGATTTTTTTTGGAGTCGACTCCTTTTCTTGACTCCTAATGTTCGACTCCATTTATTTTGAATCAAAATAGGATCAGGATTAAAAAACGATCAGTTATTTACAACGGCCAAGTTCAGCGTTAGCATCAGCTCTCTGACAGTATCAACCTTCAACTGCACAGTCACACTGTCACTGAGCGCTGTGAACTGTGGGCGGGATGTTCGCTTGCACGTAGATCCGCAAACGCTGATTGGCTGCTGTGTGTCGATCAATCTCGGCAAAAGAAGAATAGAAGGCATATTATTATGACCACCGCTAGCGTAGCTAGCGAAAGCGGTCATATAGGGATTGTCAAAGTTTTTTTTTTTTTTTTTTTCGTCACCTTACTGAATTTTTCGTCAACGATACCAGGGACACCGAAGCACCGGGGAACATGAAATTTGGTGGGCATGTAGCCCCACTAGACTTCTAAGGAAAAATTTCGTTTGGTCCCTGGGGGCCACTCCCCCCCCCGCGCTGGGCCCCCCCAAACCCCAAAAAATGCAGTTTTTCCTAAATAACTACCTGAACCGTGGCACCGAGGATGAAGAAATTTTTATGGTATGTTGGTCTACTAGACTTTTACGGAAAAATTTCGTTTGGTCCCCGGGGGCCACTTCCCCCCCCCCCCCCCGCGCTGGGGCCCCCGTAAATTTTTCGTCAACGATACCAGGGACACCGAAACACCGGGGAACATGAAATTTGGTGGGCATGTAGCCCCACTAGACTTCTACGGAAAAATTTCGTTTGGTCCCCGGGGGCCACTCCCCCCCCCGCGCTGGGCCCCCCCAAACCCAAAAAAATTCAGTTTTTCCTAAATAACTACCTGAACCGTGGCACCGAGGATGAAGAAATTTTTATGGTATGTTGGTCTACTAGACTTTTACGGAAAAATTTTGTTTGGTCCCCGGGGGCCACTCCCCCCCCCCCGCGCTGGGCCCCCCCAAACCCCCCAAAAATGCAGTTTTTCCTAAATAATTACCTGAACCGTGGCACCGAGGATGAAGAAATTTTTATGGTATGTTGGTCTACTAGACTTTTATGGAAAAATTTCGTTTGGTCCCCGGGGGCCACTCCCCCCCCCCGCGCTGGGGCCCCCGTAAATTTTTCGTCAACGATACCAGGGACACCGAAACACCGGGGAACATGAAATTTGGTGGGCATGTAGCCCCACTAGACTTCTACGGAAAAATTTCGTTTGGTCCCCTGGGGCCACTCCCCCCCCCCCCCCGCGCTGGGCCACCCCAAACCCAAAAAAATGCAGTTTTTCCTAAATAACTACCTGAACCGTGGCACCGAGGATGAAGACATTTTTATGGTATGTAGGGCCCACTCTTAAGGGCCCACATCAACCTAGCCCATAATCACTCATTTGTGATTTGCGCCCCTCCCATAAAAAATTAAAATGCAATATTATTCTGCTTTAATCGCCCCTATCTTCAGTGGAGATGTTCAGAACTGCACCATATTTCATGTGTATGATTAACTTGACATCCTCTGGGGGTATCCTCTGCTAAGTTTTGTAGAATTTCATCCATGGGGGGGGTATAAAATAAATTCATTTATGGTAAATGGACTGCATTTATGGCCACCAAAGCACTTTACATTGCCTCACATTCACCCATTCAATTCACACACCGACGGCAGTGTCAGCCATGCAAGGCGCCATCCAGCTCGTCGGGAGCAGCTGGGGTTAGGTGTCTTGCTCATGGACACCTCGACACTTGGTCAGGTGGAACCGAGGATTGAACCACCAATCTTTCGGCTTGTAGACAATCTACATGAACCACTGAGCCACTGCCGCCCACGTTTATGTGCATTTATGTGCACATTTAGTGACTGTACACTCATCGGCCTGTAGATGGTGCTGTTGAGCGAAGGGTTGCTGGTTTAGGATGATACTGTCACACACACACATGCAGGAATACAAACAAACGCAAGCATGCACACACACTGACATCCACACGCACAGACACACACCCATACACACACATACAAATCCACATGCACAGACACACAAACACACACGCGCACACATGTACGCACACATACATACACACACAGACACACACACACACACACAGACACACACATACACAAACACACACACACACACACACACACACAGACAGACATGCACATACTACTACTTTTTTTAGGTATATACATAAACACGCAATACAGCCAAATTACTCCACGTCATTTATTTTTGTGGAAAGCCAGTGCAGGCCTGAGCGGCGGTCATATTTTGTACCGCGATGCGGTACATCTAGTTATAACTAGTAATGGCCTTTTTAACACACACACACACACACACACACTCTCTCTCTCTCTCTCTCTCTCTCTCTCTCTCTCTTTCTCTCTCTCTCTCTCTCTCTCTCTCTCTCACACACACACACACTTAAATAAACATGCCCTGCCCATTGTGCTTTCTATGATGGGAGAAACAAAGATTATAGTTTGATGTTTCTTTGTGATTTTTTAAAAACATGTGGATGAACATCTTTAACTAAAATGAAAGTGAGTGTATAATGTGTGTATCTGTCGCATAACAAACCTTCTGTTTTCTCATCAGGATGAATCTCCTTCTTCTTCTTCTGCTGTGCTTTATCAGTTATAGCGGTCAGTGTCATTTATTTATTTGTTTTTCTGTTGTGTCACTCAGTGATTTGGTGGGTATTTGTGGATTATTGGTGTAAATCTTCCATCATATTACATCAGTAACACACACTGACATCACTGGTTTATTTATGCAGTTTCCTCTGGTTCATTGATTAATAAAGGAGTTCAGGAGTTCACTAAAACTGCACAACACATCTCTAGGTTTATACTGTCATCAACATTTGAAACATGTAATGGGCCACTTCTATTGTTGTTGTTGCCTTTATTCATTTTATTTTTTAATCCAGTTCACTAAAATAACTCCAATAGAATATTTGAGATTGTACTGATTACAGAAAATAGACAGAACATTTATTTTCCAGTATTGCTAGTGTGTATTGAGTGAATATTGCTGTGTGTATTTGCAGGATCCTCCACTAAAGCTGTGTCAGGAATAAAGGGAGGAAACGTCACTCTATCATGTGGATCTGAGGACAGAGAGATTGTGGAGATCAGTTTATACAGTCGGTCTAAAATCATCCGTGTGTGTGAGAAGAGAAACTGCAGTGGTCGAGGATCATGTGACGTCGTCATCAAGGATCTGAGACTGAGTGACGCTGGGAAACACTTTATACATGTTTATTACAATAATGATCAGGCAGAAGTGAAGCGAGAGATCCTGGAGTATCATCTTCATATTCATGGTAAAGTCAAAACTGATCAAAACATCATCATGTGTTTCTGGATCTCCTCTAATAATGTTGGTATTGTGTGCAGGACTAGAAACAGCAGAAACACTGAAGCGGACAAGCTTACAGTTTTTCTTAATTGCTTAGACACAATTCTGGGAACAACTTACCATGTTCTCAAATACTCACACCCAACGGTACAAACAGCTAAACTTCTGAATCCCAACTTTCCCCTCAGCCAATACAAACAAACGGACAAAATCCGACTCCGTTACTAACGTAACCTCGGTTCCCTTTCGAACGGTCTTATTCAGTGGCGGCTGCTGGTCTTTCAAAGAGGGGAGGCTCATTTTCGGCCTACATCATAAAATTGTCCATTTTTTTAATACGTAAATTCTGCACTACGTTCCTTTTCAAGAAAATGCTCTGTGACCCTGTCGTACAACTAGGCGTCTTTTCCAGTGACTTGACCAGTGTCCCCTCAATGGCCAGCAGAGTTAGGTATAATTGTATAAATGTAATAATATAATAAAGGTATAAATAATAATAAAATAATGTATAATAATACTACTACTAATACTATTTTTTTTATTATTTTAATAATTATTTTTTAATTGTTACTACTAATAATATAAAAAATATAATGATTAATAATATACAGGTGAAACTCGAAATTTGAATATCGTGCAAAAGTTAATTTAAGTAATTCAACTTAAAAGATGAAACTAATATATGTATATATATATATATATATATATATATATATATATATATATATATATATATATATATATATGAAGTGAAGTGAGATATTTTAAGACTTTATTTGTTATAATTTTGATGATTATGGCTTACAGCTTATGAAAACCCCAAAGTCAAAATCTCAGAAATTGTGAAAATTTTCATAAGCTGTAAGCCATAATCATCAAAATCATAACAAATAATAATAATAATAATAATAATTAGGGATGCACCGATTGGGAAATTCTGGGCCGATACCGATACCGATGTTTAACATAACAACTTGGCCGATGGCCGATGCCGATGCCGATGTTTTTTCTTTTTGTTATTTATTCCTTCTTTTGTGCCACTGAAACATACAAGTCTTTCGGCTCTTGATCACACTATCCTAGAATGAGCACAAATTCAATCAGACCAAGCAATTTATGAAACAAAAAAAAACTTTAATGTCACTTTCTGGTTGACAGTTATAACCTTATTTATAAGTTCTTTTTCAGTTGTTATGAGGAGCAATATGAGAGAGAAATTTGGTAATCATTGTCTGACCCAACAAAAAAAACATTATAATATTCATTTTATTTTTCGTGTTCGCATTTATGAGGGAAAAAACACGGGTGAATGTTCATATTAAATTTTAAACGCGCACGCGCTCTTCTGCGAGAGAGAGAGAGAGCCCCGACCGCGCGCGCGCTCTCACTCACTATTCAGAGCGGTCAAGCTTCCCCGTACTTTTTGACAAGCGTCCTTGACAGGGAGGCCAGAGCTTCTTTGCAGCTCAAGTCGGCGGCGGTGTGTACAGTTAACGCTCTATCTGTTGACGGCGCTGAGGGAAAAGCTCCCGCCACTGGAAGAAGCGGTCGCCGCCCATTTGTGTCCTCCTGCGCACCCATCAAAGCCGTGCAGAACGTCTTCAGCACTCGCGGATCGTGCATACTCCGCCGCTTCTTCTGCTACACACCATGGTCGTTCTTTTCTCGAGAAAAGGAGTTTTCTCATAGAAAAATAAATAAATAAATGCGTCATTGTACCCAGCACTTCTGAAAATGCACTTCCGAATGCGTCTCTGTCCCCAGAATATCAAACCAAACTGACGCCCATGTGACATCGGCGAATGTCATTTTTATTTCCCGATGGCCGATGGCAGTTAACGAGGCAAATATCGGCCGTTACCGATGTTCAGCCGATGCATCGGTGCATCCCTAATAATAATATATTTTATTTGTAAAGCACTTTTCATAGTTAAAAACAATCCCAAAGTGCTACACATAAACAAAATTAAAAACCAGCAAGAACACTTAAAAAAGTTAGCAAAAAGTAAAAAATGCTTGTTTAAAAAGAAATGTTTTTAGTTCTATCTTAAAAGAGTCCATGGCTTGAGGAGCCCTTAGGTTTTCTGGAAGGGAATTCCAAAGACGCGGCGCGGCTGAGCAGAAGGCTCGATCCCCCATAGTGCGGAGCTTAGTTCTGGGTGGTTGCAGAAGAGCTTTGTTTCCAGAGCGGAGGTTGCGTGAAGAGTTTTGTGTTGCAAGTAGTTCCTTTAAGTAGGGGGGTGCGTTTCCGTGGATGCATTGATGGGTAAGTAAGATGATTTTATAGTTAATCCTGTAAGAGACAGGGAGCCAGTGGAGTGAGTGAAGGATGGGTGTGATATGGTCATATTTCCTTATCCTCATTAGGATCCTGGCAGCACTGTTCTGAATGTATTGTAATTTTTGTAGACTTTTGCTAGGAATCCCAAAAAGGAGAGCGTTGCTGTAGTCCAGCCTGGAGGATACAAAAGCATGGACAAGTTTTTCAGCATCTGACAGACCAAGTGTGGGACGGAGTTTAGCAATGTTCCTAAAATGATAAAAAGGAGGTCTTACACAGATGTTGTATGTGGGCGTCAAATGTGAGTTGAGCATCAAGTCTTACTCCCAAGTTGGTGACTGTCGATGATAGTGGAATGTTTTGACCAGAGAAGGTGATGTGCGTTATAGGTGATGACTGGACCTGGTGTGGTGTACCAACTAAAATAGCTTCTGTTTTGGAGCTATTTAGCTGTAGGAAGTTTGCCTTCATCCATGCCTCAATCTCCTCAAGGCAGGAGCTCAGAGATGACAGAGTGGCTGTAGATGAAGTGAGGTTGGTTTTTATATATAGCTGAGTATCATCGGCATAGCAATGAAATGATATTCCATGCCTGTTGATTATGTGGCCAAGGTGAAGAGTATAGATGGTGAACAGAATCGGGCCGAGAACCGACCCTTGAGGGATACCACAAGTGACTGTATGCATCTGAGACTTAACACCTCCCAAGGAAACATACTCTGTTCTTCCAGACAGGTAGGACTGGAACCAGCTCAAAGCAGTGTCAGAGAGTCGGATAGAATGATGGAGGCGCTGAAGGAGGATATTGTGATCAACCGTGTCAAAAGCTGCAGATAGATCCAGTAGGATGAGGAGCGATGGTGTGCCGGTATCAGCCGCCATCAACAGGTCATTTGTGACCCTGATCAGGGCTGTTTCAGAACTGTGAGCGGAACGGAAACCGGACTGAAATTTTTCAAAAAGGGAGTTTGAATTTAGATGATCCTGAAGATGGGCAGCAACAACTTTTTCTAGAACTTTGGACAGGAATGGAAGGTTGGAAATAGGCCTGTAGTTTGCAAGAACTTCAGGGTCTGAAGAGGGGTTTTTCAGAAGGGGTTTGATGATAGCAGTTTTAAGAGCAGATGGAACATGACCAGTGTGTAGAGAATGGTTGATGACTTTGGTTATTAAGGGACTAAGAGAGCTGATGTGTGTTTTCACCAAAGCTGTAGGAAAAGGGTCCAGCATACAGGTGGTATGTTATATGTTACTGACAACTTGTTGCTTAGAGATTTCAGGAAAACAACAGAGAGGCTGGAAGGTCCCAGGCTGTGGGTCGGCAGTGGGGACAGACAGAGCAGGGGTGCTGGAAAGGAGAGAGCGGATGGTCTCAACTTTTTTCCCGAAGAAGATGATGAAGCCGTTGCATTTTTCTTCTGATATGTCAAGTCAAGTCAAGTCAAGTCATCTTCATTTATATAGCGCTTTTAACAATGTAGATTGTTTCAAAGCAGCTTTACAGAGATAAGCGTATAATTTAAGGTAACAGAGATTGTTTCGGCTTTACAGCAGAGTTAAGTTATTTCCATCTAAAGTTAGTTTTGATTGATTTGCTTCCGTCGCAATGATCATTTGTTATTAAATTAGGGGCCGCTAAGACGACACCATTCCCTCTACACAGACTTTAAACGCGAACCTGTGAGAAACACTGATGGCGTTCACATGAGCATTTAGAATGAGTTCTATAGTTATGTGCGTTTGAATATACGCAGGTTTGGAATTCCCTACAAGCCAAGCCTAAACAAAGTACTTGTCTTTCCCTATAAATTTTGATAAAGAATTTTATTTTATTTTGTTGCTTTGGGGTAGGAACGCGAAACGGATTTTCCCGACAACGCCTTATCTGTAGAGTGGTAGTGGGATCCTCCATAGGGAGAGACTAGTTGGCACTTCAGCACTGCGTTGTCATCGGTCCAGGCGAAGGTCCTTCGTCAGATCTGGATACGGCCTGGATCCGGCAGGCTGCAGGAAAACCTCGGGATAAACACAGACACTAAAATTAGCGTAGATGCCATTCTTCTCATGATGTAACGAGTACATCAGGATTTTTGGGAAGTGTTCCCGGTTCCGGCTGACCTGATCTATGCAGCCTAACATTAAATTATAGAAGTCTATAATGTATTATGTGAAAGCTAGGTCAAAGAGATGTGTCTTTAATCTGGCTTTGAACTGACAGAGTGTGTCTGCTTCCCGGACAATGGTAGGAAGACTGTTCCAGAGTTTTGGTGCTAAATAGGAAAAGGATCTACCGCCAGCAGTCGATTTTGATATTCTAGGTATTATAAACTGGCCGGAGTTTTGAGATCGTAATAGACGTGACGGACTATAATGCGTTAAGAGCTCGCTCAAGTACTGCGGAGCTAAACCATTCAGTGCTTTGTAAGTAATCAGCAATATTTTAAAATTGATGCGATGTTTAATAGGGAGCCAATGCAGTTTTGACAGAACCGGGCTAATATGGTCATACTTCCTGGTTCTGGTAAGAACTCGAGCTGCTGCGTTTTGAACCAGCTGTAATTTGTTTATTAAGCGTGCAGGACAACCACCCAGTAGAGCATTACAATAATCTAGCCTTGAGGTCATGAACGCATGAACTAATTGTTCCGCATTTGTCAATGAGAGCATATGGCGTAATTTAGATATATTTTTAAGATGGAAAAATGCAGTTTTACAGATACTAGACACGTGACTTTCAAATGAAAGATTGGTATCAAAGAGCACACCCAGGTTCCTAACCGACGACGAAGACTTAACAGAGCAGCCATCAAGTGTTAGACAGTATTCTAGGTTATTACGTGAGGAAGTTTTTTGTCCAATAATTAGAATCTCTGTTTTTTCAGAATTTAGAAGTAGGAAATTACAAGTCATCCAATTTTTTATATCCGCTATGCATTCCGT
Organism: Rutilus rutilus; assembly: GCA_021464565.1. Taxonomy (NCBI): domain Eukaryota; kingdom Metazoa; phylum Chordata; class Actinopteri; order Cypriniformes; family Leuciscidae; genus Rutilus; species Rutilus rutilus. The sequence continues at coordinate 2,174,374 of JAJAQA010000013.1, forward strand.
TAATTTTGTGAATTGATAAGTTTCGTTAGGTTTTGAAGAAATATAGAGCTGAGTATCATCGGCATAACAGTGAAAGCTAATGCCATGTTTCCTAATGATATCTCCTAATGGTAGCATGTACAGAGTGAACAGCAGCGGTCCTAGTACTGAGCCTTGTGGTACGCCATACTGAACTTGTGATCGATGAGACATCTCTTCATTTACTGCTACAAACTGATAACGGTCAGATAAGTATGATTTAAACCATGCTAGTGCAATTCCCGTAATGCCAACATAATGTTCTAATCTATTTAAAAGAACGTTGTGGTCAATGGTGTCAAACGCAGCACTAAGATCGAGTAACACTAATAGAGAGATACAACCACGATCGGATGATAAGAGCAAATCATTTGTGACTCTAACGAGAGCTGTCTCGGTACTATGGTACGGTCTACATCCTGACTGGAAATCCTCGCAGATATCATTTCTTTCTAGAAAGGAACACAGTTGTGAGGATACTGCCTTTTCTAATATCTTTGACAGAAAAGGTAGATTCGAGATCGGCCTGTAATTGACTAATTCTGAAGGATCAAGTTGCGTTTTTTTAACAAGCGGTTTAATCAAAGCCAGCTTAAAGTTTTTTGGTACGTATCCTAGAGACAAAGACGAATTAATGATATTAAGAAGAGGATCTATGACCTCTGGAAGTATTTCTTTCAGTAGCTTAGTCGGTATAGGGTCTAACATACATGTTGTAGATTTAGATGATTTAATGAGTTTAGTAAATTCTTCCTCTCCTATAGCAACGAATGAATCAAATTTTTCCTCAGGGAGACTACAATGCACTGCCTGATGCGATACTGTAGTAGACGGTTGCATAGTTATAATTTTGTCCCTGATATTATCAATCTTATAATTGAAGAAGTTCATAAAGTCATTACTGCTGTGTTGCTTGGAAACTTCTGGGCTTGAAGCTTTATTTTTCGTTAGTTTAGCCACCGTTTCAAATAAATACCTAGGATTATGTTTATTTTCTTCTAATAGGGTTGAAAAATAAGCAGATCTAGCAGCTTTTAAGGCCTCTCTGTAAGTAATTGAGCTCTCTTTCCATGAAATGCGAAATACCTCTAGTTTTGTTTTCTTCCAGTTGCGCTCCATTTTTCTAGCTGCTCTCTTAAGGGCCTGAGTGTGCTCGTTGTACCACGGCGTTGGACTATTTTCTTTAATCTTCTTTAAGCGCAACGGAGCAACTGTGTCTAAAGTGCTGGAAAAGAGAGAGTTAAACGTTTCTGTTGTAATATCTAGTTCTTCTAAGCTATCTGAGATGCTGAGATGATGAAACTGATTAGGAAGATTATTAATAAAGCAATCTTTAGTAGCAGAAGTGATAGGTCTCACATATTTGAAACACGGAGTCGGCTTTGCAGCCTTGGCTAAATGCAAATTACACGAGACTAGATAATGATCTGAGATGTCATCGCTCTGCTGCAGAATTTCAACGGCATCCACATCTATTCCGTGTGATAATATTAGATCTAGAGTATGATTACGACGATGAGTAGGTCCTGACACGTGTTGTCTAACTCCAATTGAATTTACAGTGTCTTTAAATGCCAATCCCAATGCATCTTTTTCATTATCGATGTGTATATTAAAATCACCAACAATTAGTACTTTATCTGCAGTCAATATTAATTCTGATAGAAAGTCCGCAAATTCTTTGATAAAGTCTGTATGGTGCCCTGGTGGCCTGTATACAGTAGCCAGCACAAATCTCAAACGTGATTTATCGTTTACACTATATATTTTTACATTAAGCACCAATGCTTCAAAAGAATTATATTTAAAACTTGATTTCTTAGTGGTTTTGAAACTATTACTATAGATTACAGCAACACCACCCCCTTTGCGTTTCAGACGAGGCTCATGTTTATAACAGTAATCTTGCGGGGTGGACTCATTTAAAGTAATGTAATCGTTTGGTTTTAGCCAGGTTTCTGTCAAACACAGCACATCTAGGTTATTATCTGAAATCATATCGTTAACAACGAGTGCTTTTGAAGTAAGCGATCGAATATTCAGCAACCCAAGCTTTAGCATTTGCTCATCTGTAATATAGCTGTTTTTTATTTGTTGAACATCAATTAAATTTTTAACCTTAGATGGGTTTAAACGTTTTTTGGATTTCCAAATTCGGGGAACAGACACAGTCTCTATATGATGATAGCTAGGTGAAAGAGGCTCTATGTGATAGGATTTATCTGACCTTGGTGACGCGAGGCCGCTAGCAGACGGTCGGTTTAGCCAGTCTGTCTGCTTCCTGACCTGAGCCCCAGATTGTCATGTTTGAGCTCTAAGACTATGTGCCATATTACTAGAGAGAAGAGCAGCACCATCCCAGGAGGGATGAATACCATCTCTTTTCAACAGGTCAGGTTTGCCCCAAAAACTTTTCCAATTGTCTATGAATTCTATATTATTACACGGACACCACTCAGACAGCCAACCGTTAAGCGAACACAATCTACTGACTATCTCATCACTCCTGCGAACAGGAAGGGGGCCAGAGCAAATTACAGTCCTTGACATCGTACTTGCAAGTTCACACACCTCTTTAATATTAATTTTGGTGATCTCCGACTGGCGGAGTCGAACATCATTAGTGCCGACATGAATAATGATCTTAGAGAATTTACGATTAGCATTAGCCAGCACTTTTAAATTTGCTTTGATGTCAGGCGCTCTGGCTCCCGGCAAACATGTGACTATGGTGGTTGGTGTCTCTATTTTCACGTTCCGTGTAATAGAATCGCCAATAACTAGGGCACAATCATTCTCAGTGGGTGTTTCACTGAGCGGGGCAAATCGATTTGTTATGGTAATCGGAACGGAAGAGTGGTTTTTAGATCCGCGACTAGAGCGATCCCTCACTGTCACCTATTTGCCCGGCTGCACAGGCTCTACTTCAGCCGGAACCACGCCATGTAAAGTGTTCACTATTCTATGCGCATCCAAAACATCTAAAGCACTAGCACTCTTACTATCCTCAATTAAAGTTTGGATGCGTGTTTCTAATTCTGAAATCTTCTCTGTCAACCTAACTGTCTCCTTACATTTATCACATATAAATCCTATATTGTCGACAGAGAAGGCTATACTAAACATGTGACATGAAGTGCAAGTGACAATAACAGGACAAGACATTACTCACCGTGTTTGTTGAGTGATTCTTACTCACCTGAGCTTTTTATGAACTCAAAGGCGCGGACGCGCGAGAGAAAAATAAATAAATAAAAATAGCTGAGCGCACGCGTGGCGCGTTAACAGGCTAGCGAATTACAAGCGTTTTGTGCTAGTAGTACTAATAACAAAAGCTAGCGATGTCAGGTTAATCTGAGATGTTGGGTAAAATGTAGTAGTATAAACAACTAGAAATGGTAGTAAAATGATGGTTCAAAACAAAGAAATATAAGGCTAAGACGGAGCTTACAGCACCGAAGCACACAAACACACTCACACACACACATATGTCATTGTGTGAAGTATTTTGTGGCTTGATGAGATGATTTATTGTGGAGAAAAGCTGCTTGGAATTTCCCTGATTTTTACTAATGATGTTTGAGTAGAACTTTGTCCGTGCTTTTTTTAGTGACATTGAGTAGGCGTTTTGATGTTCTTGATAGGCTATTTTGTGAACAGTAAGTCCAGTTTTTGAAACACGCCACTCAAGTACACGCCCCGCTGTTTTCATTTTCCGTAGTTCTGGAGTGAACCAGGGGGATGTACGAGAGAAAGTGACTATTCGTGTTTTTTCAGGTGCATGGAGGTCCAAAATACTGCTCAGAGTGCTATTATAAAAGTCCACTGATTCATTTACTGATGTGAAATTTGCTGATGGGATTTTCAGGAGGTCCAAAGCCAAAGTGTCTGGGTTGATATTTTTTATGTTTCTGAAATGGATTTGACGTTTTGGTTTGATGTAATGAGAAAAGTTCACCTCCATTGAGATGACTTTGTGATCGGACACTCCAAGATCATATACCAGTAGATTTTCAATTGGGGCAGAGTCAGTAATGACCAGGTCAAGTGTATGTCCTCTGTTGTGTGTTGGGACATCAACATGCTGTTTGAGATTTAGACCGTCCAATAGCTGTAAAAAATCAACTGCTGGATGACAGGAGGGGGTGTCAACGTGAATGTTCAAATCTCCAAGTATAACAATGTTTGCAGATGTGGTACAGAGTGAAGAGAGAAATTCATTTATCTCTGACATAAAAGCTGGATTTTGCTTAGGAGGCCGGTAAATGAGAAGAATAGTCACAGTGAGAGGTGGTTTACATCTGAAGGCAAGGCATTCAAAAGTGGACTGTTCAGGCAGAGACAGCGGGGTGAGTTTTAAGTCACTGTGATGTAGTACTGCTAGGCCACCACCGCGACCGGAGTGGCGGGCTTTCTCCAAGTATTGATAACCAGGAGGACATGCTTCATTTAATGCAAAATATCCCTCTGGCTGATGCCAGGTCTCAGTAAGACACATGATATCAATATACCTGTCCAATATGTGGCTGTGTATAAGACAAGATTTATTTGTGAGAGACTGTGTTAAACAGTTCTATTTTGATGTTTGATGGAGTAGTGTACTGTAGAGAACGAAGTAGACTGAAATCCACTCCACGTTTTATGTTCCGCTCCGTAGTTCCGCTATTTGTTCCAGGTAGAGAGGCGTTCTGATGACGTAGATGCCGTGCGACAATGCGCTCACTTGACCAAAGTGATGGAATGGAGTCACCAGACTGAGAGAAAACAAACTTTCTACGGCAGCTTCTATGGATGTAGCGGGGTCGGCTTTGAAGTTGAAGCTGTTTAATGGCTGGAATATATATTGGACTGATGTTATTCCTTAACTTAAGCAGTTGCGGGATGGAGTACTTTAGCGTCATGTCGCTTTAAAGAGAAGATCCGAAGATTATCCAGCCGGCTGGCAAGTGGCTACTCGCTAAGCCGGGGAGATGCTACCTTATCCAGCGAGGGCTAACTTGGCAGTGAAGTGTTGTCCGTTTAGACGCTATTGATGCTGGTGTCGATGAGTGATATCAAGACCACAGGGCCAGTAAGCAGTAATAAAAACTCTGATGCAACGGCTCAGGTACAGGCAGCACGAAGAAGATTGCCAGCAACAACAGGTATGATGCAAAAATCCATACATCCATATAATCCGAAAAAACTACCTGGTAGATAGCAGATAGTGACTTTGTAGAAAGTAGGTTCTAGAGTGCAAAAAAATGATACACAAAGATGTTTTCTTAAGGGAGAAGCGGCAACAGACAGTGCCAGCGTCCTCTCACCCCATCAACTCTCAACCAAGATGCATGACATGAACTGGCTCAGGCTTAGAGGATACTGTGAGCTTGCGGGGCTCCTCATCCTCCAAATAAAGGCTTGAAATATCTCACTTTGCATGTAATTTTCTATAGAATATATTATTTTCACCTTTTAATTTTTCGAGTTTCACCTGTAATAAAGGTATAAATGTATAATTGTGTGAAATCTATGATGAAAATTGGCTAGCAATTTCGCCAAGCAAATACCAAGAAATGATTGCAGCAGTTTGTCTTTGAAAAGTCCGCGATGGGACTGAGCTCGAACAGCTTCAGCATCAGTGACTTTTTATTCTATGAACTCGCTGTCAAACAAAAGGAGACGCAGCCTTTCGACAGACCCTCCAATCATCACGCGGGCCTGCCCACTCCTCATTCACCCCCAGAGACGCTGAGCGTCTGCGGGCGGGACATAATCGCAGCATTTATCCAATGACCGTCTAGTTTCGAAGCACTGAAAAAAACTGTTCAGAGCAGCTCCACTGAAGTCACTGGACGCTGGGCTTTAACAGGGAAATATATATCGCGATAATATAGGGGGATAATATCGCGAGCAGGCGGGGGCACCGTGAGCGCTGAACGAGTCGAAAAAGATGGATAAAGCAAAAAAGCTGTCGGGACTAAAAATAGAAAAAGAAAGAGGGAAAAGGAGATGGCGTGTCAACTGATGCGCCAGCAGCTAAATAAGTGGATGGTCAAAGGCAACAGGATTTAAAGTGTGACGTCCACGCATAGGCTAGGAGATTCCCGGTGGGCTGACGTGCTTTTTGGGCCGATACTTCTAATAGGCTATTTTTTTTTTGTCTTTGTCTTAACGGCCCATAAAACTCGTACATCGACGGCCCATTCGTTTTGTTTTGTTTTGCTTAATTGGCGGCGCTGGGTTAGTGCCGTTGTAATGCACTGGTCAAAAAAAGAAAAAATGTCAGCGTTAGTTTTTTTGTTGTTGACATTTTTCATTAAACACGTAGATCAGCCGCCCATTGGTTCTTTTCTTGATTGACACTGCGCTGGCCCAATCACATCTTTAATGTGAAGTATAGAAATTAGTACAAAACTAATTATGAAAGTGTCCTTTATTTTTCAGTGCATTTGTTTTACAATATATGGCTATTACTATCATGGGATTAATATTATAACTATTATTATGTAGAAGTGTAATGTAGACAGACACTGTTACTAAAAAAGGTTTGAATTTTTCTTTGTTTAATTTGCACACTGAATATGGGTTGGAGCTTTTAATTTTGAACTCTCAAAGTGCACCAGATTGATGAATTCAACATTAAAAAACACAAAATTTTCTTACGGGGGGCATGCCCCCGAACCCCCCTAGAGGGACAGAGGTACACTCAGCAGTGGATTCATAACTGTGAAGTATACTCCAATTTTATTAATAAATTACAATTTTGTACTTATTTCATCTGTTAACTATCACTCGTTCCTCACTCATTACATGGCACAGTTAGGCTATTGTTTTTTTTGTTTTTTTGGGGGGGGGGGGGGGGGGGGTGGATGGGGGCAAAATTGTTGCTGCTTACCCCTCTGACACTGGGTAGTTGCGCCCCTGCTGACACTGACATGACACCTGACTGACACCGAGTCGCGGAACATGTCACCGTGTTGCGACACCTCCAGTAGTGACTAAAAGATTAATCAAACACCTATAGCCTACTGACGTAATTGTGGCACAAAATCCTAAATAAATAGTCTAATTTTGTGATTTTTAAAATATCAATTAAACGAATTAAAGTGCATTAATATTTTTTCAAACGTGTTATTTGTGTCACGTCTTTATTTGATTGGTATGTGCCACTGAATGTTTTGTAATACCAGAGCTACTTTATGATGTTTATCTCGCAAAGTCACAAACTGCCCATTCTAGGAAAGACACGAAATAAATCTATCATGGGTCACTACGAATACAGTCGCGTCCGTTACTGTAAACCTTTATTTTTGCGTGATGCTGCACAGACGCACGCCAGTAGGTGTCAGTATAAGTGAGTGTAACACTGGCCAGCGCAAGATTCTTATCTGTGGCTTTAATATTTCAAGTCCTTCCAAAAAGTGTAAAAAAATTAATTATTAAAAATCATTTGTTTGTTAGGCTATGTAGGCCTATCTGAAAAGGAGTATACCGAGCTACTAGCAATATTCTCTATTTATACAAGTGCAAAAAAGTGCTCAGTGCATTTTAAAAATTCAACAAACAGGACCTACCTTAATTTTATGGAATTATTCAATAAATAAAATATTTTTTTTGTTGTACAAATTAACTATGTGCATATGTTACATAATCTACATTATACTCTGGCAGACAGCTGCAGGTGTCACTACTGGAGGTGCTACAACATAAAGAGACATGTCAGTTTTAGTGACACAGTCCAACTGGCATGTGCCAGTGGATATTGACATGTGTCACTAAAACGTGATATGTGCCAATGGATTGCGTCATATGCCACTTGCATAACAATTTGCTTTATGCTGTCAAAAAATATGATTTATAACATCGCTAAGTTAATGTGTAGCCTACATACATAATTCGATACAATTATTTTTGAAATATTAGCCTAAAGCCACAGATGCGCTGGCCAGTGTTACACTCACTTATACTGACACCTACTGGCGTGCGTCTGTGCAGCATCACGCAAAAATAAAGGTTTACAGTAACGGACGCGACTGTATTCGTAGTGACCCATGATAGATTTTTTTCGTGCCTTTCCTAGAATGGGCAGTTTGTGACTTTGCGAGATAAACATCATAAAGTAGCTCTGGTATTACAAAACATTCAGTGGCACATACCAATCAAATAAAGACGTGACACAAATAACACGTTTGAAAAAATATTAATGCACTTTAATTCGTTTAATTGATATTTTAAAAATCACAAAATTAGACTATTTATTTAGGATTTTGTGCCACAATTATGTCAGTAGGCTATAGGTGTTTGATTAATCTTTTAGTCACTACTGGAGGTGTCGCAACACGGTGACATGTTCCGCGACTCGGTGTCAGTCAGGTGTCATGTCAGTGTCAGTGTGTTGCGATGTCAGTGCAGTGACACATGCCACTATCCACCACTGGCACATGCCAATGAAAACCGGATGTGCCACCGGATGTGCCAATACGCATAGTGACATGTGCCATTGGCTTCTGTGCGTCAGATGCCATGTCACTTATTGTTAAAACTGCTACTGATCATATGGTGAAATGAGCTGCTTTTATAGACAGATGCCCCACCCCCTCTGGCGGGCTCTGTGCTCAGATCTGCGGCCTGTGCACGGATTGGTTCATGCAGTTCCCGCGGACCAGCCAAAAGCGTGCGAGTAGTCTCTGCACTGTTATGGCTGTGTCACTGCATTATTTAATAAAAGGCTTCAGTATTCGGAGAAAAAGGAGTTTCTCCATCCCGTCTAGCAGACGCAATACGACTGACCGCTCGAAAGGGAACCACACTTCATGACTGTTTGTTACACACTGATTCAAAACACTGCAACCAATAGGTTTTCAGATAATAATTTGGAATTTTGTGAAATCACAGCAGTTACTGATAACTGTTTCAGGGACAATCCTGACAAAAGAAATGCAAAACAGCACTGTAATAGATACCTCTTATATAAGTGGATAAAGCAATACTCCTGTACATTTTTGGACAAAAACCTGACCTTTGAAACGTCACACTGACAAAACATGTAATGACAAGTCCATGCACAGTAAAATACTTTTTTTTTTTTAAAAAAGCTTTATTTTCCAATGTTTACATTTGGTCCCCCATTAAAAATGTGCTCATGGTCTTGATTAAATGACACTATTATAATAATGATTAATGCTGAATGTGTGTGTTCCTCCTCAGATGAGATCTCTGTGCAGAAAGGAGAGGATCTGAAGTTGGATGTTCTGTTGATGAACGCTGATAAAGTGGAGAGAAACTCTAGTGAAGGCTGGACAGAGGTGTGGACGAGAGGTCACGGGGTCAACAGTGATCGACTGACCGTCAGTGACGAGACTCTGATCATTAATGAGTTTACAGTCACTGACACTGGAACATACAGAGTTCTGGATTATGAAGGAGAAACCTTGATCACAGTCTCAGTCACAGGTGAGAGAAGATCAGTGGATGAGGAGAGATATTATGTTTAATCAGTAAATTAATCCTAAACTGCACGACTAACCTTTTAATATTCTGTACAGAATCTGTTCTAGACTGGAAGGGAAATCTGATCGACACAGATGAAGACAAAACTGACGACACTGAACATCGAAGTGAGTAAAACATGAGGCACTCTTAATCAAAATTCTTAAAGGGGACCTATTATGCAAAATTCACTTTTGCTGCTGTTTGGACATAAATGTGTGTTGGCAGTGTGTGTACACAACCACCCAATAGTGATAAAAATCCACTCACTCCTTTTTTATTAATCCCCATAAATCATCAGCACTGTCTCCCAACGACCTGTGTTCAGAATGCTGTTTTAGTGATGTCACTACAGCACAGGCCCCGCCCACGAGTGTTGACAGACACTGCCGTTATAACATAGCCCCGCCCTGATTGCGTTCACAGAGCTGCACTGACGAGAATGTCTCCCAAGCATTAGGCCATCCTTAAAAATATTTTGGTTTGCTGTAACAGCAAAAAAAAAAAAAAAAAGGTCGGTAGGTCGGTCTCTTTTTTTTTTTCAAGATTCGATGTAAAAAAAAAAGTACAATTTTGGTCAAATTTGCATATCGGGACTTCACTGACAGTTTTCCAGAACTTCGTGCCAAGTTATATATATATATATATATATATATATATATATATATATATATATATATATATATATATATAAAATAACAATTAGAAAACCTGTATAAACTGAACACCAAAGAATAATATTATAGCGGTAATATTATAGGCCTATTCATGTAACGGGTGCGCTGCCAATAACGCGCCTAAGCTGTCAGAACTGGGAAAAGTAATGATTATTAGTATGTCAAATATATCAAGGAGACATTTCAATAGTTTATTAATAAACAAGTGTTTTCTGTGTCAAAGATGAAGTGGACAATGCTGACGCGATCTTCGCAGTAGTGAACGCGCCAGAGAGAAATGCACATTTCATTACATATCCTAAGCAGTCTGTTTTCTTTCGTTTTGAATTGTTTTGTTTAAAAGTGTACATTTCATGCTTTTTTATATATAGGCCTATATATATGTCTCAGGTCTGTGAGGCAAGTAGCTTATACGCTGAGTTTCGGTTCATTTAAGAGACCAGTGTCCTGATTATATTGCTTTAGCCTACCTCTTATTTATTAAATACAGGAAATTGGTTGATGAAACATTGATCAAAATTAAGATACAATTAATACAAAACGAAATTCACTTTAAAGGAGTCATGACCTGCAATTTTCACTTTTCCACGAGAATCAATGTATGTTATGATTGCCTAACGATTATACACTGGCCGGGAAGCCGATATTTAAAAGTGAAGCGTTCGTTTACCCCTGGGTTCGTAAACCAGCGCGCGTGCACGCGCACTCAAATACAAGATTTTGATTTCAGCCCCGACTTGACGTCATGACGGGGCAGGATATACCATATATGGACACCGTATACATGGCGCCCTGGCGCCCCTCCTCCCCTCATATTCAGTCGAGAAAGAAGCAGAAACGTAGTGCACACGTGAGTTGCTCTGTTGTTGACTGCCAGAATCAACATGTAAATGTGTTTTCTCTCCCAAGAACGGACCAAGCTGTCAGGGACCAGTGGATTAAATTCATTTTTAATGACGCGGTTCCTACAACCCTTCCGACTGGCTTAACGTTATGTGTCTGTGCTAACTAAACATTTTACGCCGGAATCCTTCACAAATTTGAGGCAATATCAGGCGAAGTTGGCATCGAAGCTCGGGAAAAAGGGGCCATTTTCAACAATCAGACACTTGCCTGCAATTGAAACGGTAAGAATGTGTTTTTATTGCTCTACTGTGTGTAACAAACAGCAGCTAACTGCTAATGCGGCTATTGTATGCTAGCGGGAGTATTAGCTTCGAGGTAAACATGGGGAATGGCTGCTAACGTTACTTTGCAAACAACAAATGACTGAGATCATCATGAATTTGGCTATTGTATATTGATTGCCTAACGCTTATATATGAGGCGCCGTCTAGTTTGTGTGTGTGTGTGCTGTGCTCGCGTCTCATATGAGTATGTGCGCGAGTTTGTGTGTGTGTGCTCGCGTCTCATATGAGTATGTGTGTGGAGAGTTCATATACATGTATGTGTGACTACTTAGTATGTATGCAAGCGTGTTTCATATATGTGTGCGTGAATGAAGTTTGATTTAAGCCCTAAACGGCGCCTCATACTTATACACTGGCCGGGAAGCCGGTCGCGGCCAGGTCGGGTTCATTCATAATTTGCGCCATGATGTCATTTTGTAATGATATGCTAAAGCATCACCTGCGGTGTCAACCCCCTCCTTCCTGCCACCAATCAACGCGCCCCTCATTTGCATTATTAAAATGACTGTCCACGACAGCCAAAATATCGCATCAGATCTCGCGAGACAATAATGCCTTCAGAAATAAGGGTCTGAGGAGCTCTGTGTTTATTTTTTTTCCACTTTTCTTTTTTAGAAGGGCCTGAAAGACTATAATACAGCAGTAGGTATCCAAGGTAATACAAGGTCATGACTCCTTTAAAGACAGACTTTCTACAAAAACAAACTTAATGAAGTGGTTAAAATCATGTCTGCCCACTCCATTTGTCTTCCGATATTTTCGGGATCATCTTATATTATTCATGCTATTCACTTTTCATATAATCAACATGAAATTTAAAAAGATATATTATTTTATTTAAACATGAAACTAAATTGTTTTTTAATGACTGCGGGCTACAACACAGGCCTGACAGTAGCCTACAGAGAAATTTACTGTCGGAGCGTTGGCGGTGAGCATGTGGGGGGAGAGATACAATTTTCGATCAATCATCGAATTTTATTTTGCTTGATATGCCCATTCTTAATATTTGGTGTTTTAAATGCCTGTTTGAGATCTCTGTGAAGTTTTAATTGTAGTGCCGCTTTCAGAGCGGCACTTTTTCTTCCTCATAAATGCGAACACGAAAAATAAAATAAAATGAATAGGCTATTATGTTCTGTGGAGAGCCGATCCCTCTTCATCCGGTGGGTATATTAGCCTACTTTTGGTTTGCGCAGTGTAATTCATAGAATTAGCCTACTAAAACATATTTTTCGTGTATCTGAGTGACGCGATTTCGCTTTCATTTCGCATAGGCCTACAGCCTACACACCCCTTATAATCATAGATGACGCCACGGGTTTTTATTTAAAAGAAAGAGCGTAGCCTACGTTTGTAGCCTATGTAGGCCTAATTTTATTGCATTTGTATTAGTTGTTTGAAGAGTAAAAAAAAATCGGTCGGTCTTAACGCACGTTTACAATCGGCAAGTCGGTCGGACTAAAAGGAAAAAAAAAAAATTAATTGGGTCGGACCTAAATTGACTGGGTCGGTCGGGTTACGGCAAACAAGAATATTTTTAAGGATGGCCTTATAGGTGTTGTGTGGCTGGATGTATTAATCCACATAGCTCTCTCTATTTAGTCCCGAAATCTGAGGCAGACGCTGAAGACGAGGTGGAATTATTTTGTTTTCAAAGAAAATGCTCCCTCAGCTCTACCGAAATTCCTTTATGTACTTACGCACTTCTGTTACTGTGTTTACTCAGATCTTACGGTGATTTTCTGGAGTAAAACTGATGCTTCATCTTTTGTGTGATGTAAAATAAACTTTATTAAACTCATCAGTATATTTTTGATCATCATTCGGACCTGGTCCGAAACAGCAGACTTGTAGCTATTAATAGTGATGGATACATACAAGCAGATGACAAATACGTTATGACCGTAATTAAACTACTAAACTATACCTGTTTCATCGCCATACAGCATATATTCTCTGACTCTGTGGGCATTGTTGTCCGACTCCGGGGCGAAATGAACACCTTTACTGAGAGTTTCTGATATTATCAGATGAAATAGCCCTGAGAGACTGTGCGCGAGCTTGTGAAGCTCCGCCCCCTGTGCCGGCAGCAGCAGCTCATTTGCATTTAAAGGGCACACACTAAAACAACGTGTTTTTCTGAGCCCCAAAAAATGACAATGTAAACATACTGTAAAAAATGATCTGTTGAGTATTTTGAGCTGAAACTTCACATACACACTCATACACACCAGAGACTTATTTTACATCTTGTGAAAAGGGGCATAATAGGTCCCCTTTAAACCGTGAATAAAATAAAAAAATAAAAAAACTCTCTTCCCACTTTTTCCTTTCACCTGTAGATCATTGGATTTTGCTGGTTGAACTGACTGTGTTTCTGCTGGTTCTGCTGGTTCTGACTGGTGTCGTGATACACAGACGTCTCCACAGAGATTACTCGAGGGGGAAAGCACACAAAACCTTTCTCTAATGGTGAAATTGTCAAGGGAGCAATGACTGTGATAACCAACACTGTTTAAAGATCACAAGAATGGAAATGAAATAATGTCCTCAGTCTCCGATGTTCAACTCGGGGCTAACACGAGTCTCGGCTATGTCAGCAAACGTAACGGAGCAGCTGGAGAAAGACTTGGGTTCGTGCAAATGGTTCTCCATCCAGTGTGATGAATCTGTGGATTCTAGCAGTACAGCGCAGCTCATGGTTTTCATCAGAATGATATTCAGTGATTTTTCAGTGAAAGAGGAACTTCTAAGATTTCTTAACGCGCTATTTGAAAAGTTGGTATCGGTAACAACTGATGGAGCCCCTGCAATGACTGGCCAGCATGCAGGCTTCGTTGCGCTGTGCAGAGGAGACCCAGATTTCCCAAAGTTTCTACATTACCACTGCATTATACACCAACAGGCACTGTGCGCCAAAGTGATGGGATTTGATCACGTCATGACTCCAGTCGTTAAAATCATTAACAGCATCCGGTCCAAAGCGAAACAGCACAGGTCATTCAAGTTACTTCTGGAGGAGCTGTCAGCTGAGTATGGTGACCTATTGCTTCACACTGAAATTCGATGGCTGAGCAGAGGAAGGATTTTGCAACGTTTTTTATCACTTTTGTGTGAAATCAAACTGTTCATGGACTCCAGAGGGGAGGACCCCTCCATGCTTCAGGACACTGGACCTTGCCTTCCTGCCTGGCATCACTGTGAAACTGAATCATTTGAACTGTGAACTGCGAAAGGTAAGACAATGAGTGAAAGCCAAGATCAGCCTTTTCTCCACGTACTTGCAGAGGAAGAAATTGCATCACTTTCCATCCATGCAGTCGATGCTAAGTAACAATGATTCTGCATATGAAGTCTTTGACAGAGCAAAACACAATTACTTTGAACTCCTGAAAAGGCTTGGACAAGAATTTGAGGACAGATTCAATGACTTTGATAGTCTGGAACCATGCGTGTCATTCATTGCAAATCCTTTCATGCAAGTGGACATTTCTGAAAAACTAAGTGATGCGTTTAACCTGGTTTCTAGTGAGGTTGAGATGGAGATTCTCACTCTGCAGAGTGACATTAACCTCAAAGCCCATCAGGGGGCAACAGACTTTTGGAAACTTGTTGACCCAGAGAAATACGTTAACATTTCCACAGCAGCGATGAAAGTTGCCTGTCTTTTTGGCTCAACGTACCTGTGTGAATCTGCATTTTCAGATATGAATTTTATTAAGAACAAACACAGAACACGCCTTACTGATGGACATTTGGAGGACTCAATTAGAGTTACAGTGTCGGGTTATACTCCCGATTATAGGGCACTTGTGGACGTTATGCAATGCCAAGCTTCCCATTAAAAGGTGGTTGTTTTTTTTGCCCATAAAAGCAGGCTGATTTGGCCTATTTATTGTTGTAAGTGTGACAAATAACTCTTGACATTTTGTATTAAAATTGTGTTCAAATGTGTAAATGTGTTCAGTATAATGTGATCTACAGAGAGAAAATTATAAATACAAATTATAAATGTACAATTTTTATATAAATTCCTATAAATAGGATTGATTGATGAATAAAAATAATTGAATTATTAATAATAATTTTAAATGCTTGTGAGAGGTGATTTACATTTATTAAGCCATGATGTCAATATTCATTTCATTACTTAGACATATTTTGGTGATTAAAAGTAATGTGAAAAAAGTGCCACAGTGTTTGTTTATTTTATGACATATTTTTATGTTTATTTTTATATAAAAAAAATTGCATTTCTTTTCTTTTTGCTGTATCGAAAACGTAGGGTTTGCTGTTACACCTCTAATATATTTATAAATTCAATTGTCATAATATTTAACAATATTACTGTTTGTTGTTGTATTTTTCAAAACTTGAAACGTGTGTGTGTGTGTGTGTGTGTGTGTGTGTGTGCAGTGGCGGACTGGCACCAAAAAGAGGCCCTGGCAATTTTAGCTGAGAGGCCACATTTGTCTTCTCAAGTCATCTGCAACCAACAAAGAAACATATACAATATAACATTACATTCTCATCAGGTCAATGATCGCGAGAAATTCCACTGACTAAAAACATTCAAAATACCTTATAAATAGAGATATTACATACATTTAGGCTATTTGTCCTTCACAGGAAAAATAGAAATAAAAAGTCATTATTATTATTTAGTTCATAGGGCTATTATTTTTCAGAGATAGGCCGTGGTGTTTGTTTGTTTGCTTTTTTCCTTGTTTTTTTTTTTGTGGCCGCCTGCAGCTCCGCTTAATTTATTATTATTTTATTCATATTTACATTTACATTTTTTATGCATTTGGCAGACGCTTTTATCCAAAGCGACTTACATTGCATTCAAGGTACACATTTTTACATTTTGTCAGTTCATATACTTAGTCTGTTGATTTGCGACGGCCTATTGTTGCAGACACTCCGCTTTATTTATTTATTTAGCCTTTTTATATGGTTGTGATGAGCGCCGAGCGAGCCGCTGGCTGTGCTGCCGGTTGCGGGCGGCCAATCCGCCAAAAGGCGGCCGCATCTCCGCTTTATTTATTTATTTAGCCTTTTTATATGGTTGTGCGCCACAAGTTGTGATGAGCGGCGAGCGAGCCGCTGGTGGTGCTGCCGCTTGCAGCCATTGCGCCAATAGGCGGCCGCTTCCTCGCTTTATTTAGCCTATTTATTTGTTTGTGATGCGGCCACAACAAGTGATGAGATGAGGCGGCCGCAGTGGCATTTGCCCACATTGCCCAATGGCCAGTCCGTCACTGTGTGTGTGTGAGAGAGAGAGAGTGTGTGAGTATTTGTAGCCTATATCAAACAAGTAGCCCTCTAGAATCTCTATGAATCTGCAAGTATGTGTTGAGAAAAAACAAAATTAAACCACTCTTGTAAGAAACATTTTTGTTGGTATGTATTTTTGTATGAAAATATATATTTTAATATTTTGCTGTGTTTAGAAATTTTTGTTTTTGTTTTGTTTAGTAAAATATACAATGAAATATGAAGAGGATGTGTGAATAGTTTACATCATGCGGAGCTGTAGAAGAGCGCTTGATGGAGTTTCATGTCTTATTTTCAGTCCTCATTAATTTACTGTATTGGACTCATAAATCAAGACAAGATACTTTTATTAATATAGAGCTTTATACAGTACAGAGCTGTCCTCCGTGTGAGCCGGTCCTCCATCATTATTAAGGGTTCTTACACCAGTTCAGCTCTACACACACCTGCCCTTACGAAAATTAACCATGTTTTTTTTTTGTAGTAACTATGTTTTTTTTGTAGTTACCATGGTTTAACTATGGTTTTTCCAGTCAAACCATAGTAACTACAAATGAGCCATGGTTTTCAGTGTACTGGTTTTTTTTTTTTTTTTTTTTTTTTTTTTTTTAGCATGTTTTTGTTCAGTCCAATTGTAACCCTGTGAATATTTGTACACTCTTATTTTAATTTGTTGTATTTTTTTTATTTTTTTTTTATTTAATACATGGGAATTTGGATATTGTCATGTCAAGGTAGTCTGAGGTATTTCAAATGTTAACCAATGAGTTGTTCCATTTGAGTTTTTGGTGTGTTCACTATCAGCCAATCAGAATGGGGAAGGGGGAGGAGAGACGCACGCGGAGGAGGTGGGAAGCGGAAAGGAGAGAGAGGGAGAGCGCGCTGTTTGACCGAAGAGAGCTAACTTAAATATATTCTGTTAAAGTATATCAAGCGACAGTGTTTGTGTCCTTAGATTACATTCAGATATATTAATGTGTTGTGACAACGGGAACGTTTTCTTTATGTTTAACGACTAAATGTGTTAAGTCTGCTCTGATCATCCTAGCAGCCGTCATTTTGTGTTTCGCTGGAAAGGACTATAGTGTTCTCTTTATTATTTCTCGGGATTCAAGGACCAAGAAGAGTCAAACAGCATCGGGGTATTTTCAGGCGGTTCTATGCCGAAAATAGACCTTGCAACTTGTTGAAGGAGAGAGAACGTCAGCTTTCGTGCGTCTGATTCGTCGGCCATTTTCTGGTGTGTGACGCATCACTTATTTCAGCGTTGGACTGTTTGCCTGTTCCTCGAGGAGACGAGGACACAAGCTTCACGTAACCACTTCTCTGTGCAGCTGGAGAGTTTCGCTATAACAGAGTGGAGTATCTGAGTGAGTAACTGAGTGAGTCTATGCACGTTGAAAACTGCGTCATCTATTCGCGACTGACATTAAGTGCACCACCGAATTTGGGCCCCAACGAAATCCAAGCGCTTGGGTTATGAACATTTAAACATGTAAAGTGTGATATGTAATTCGAGTTACAGTTTTGATTTCATAAAAGTATACAACTGTAACTAATAACTGGTATTATCCACCTGAGATTGTTTTGTTTTTTTTTCCCTTTTTGCTCTGTTCATTCTGTAATTTACTGACATTATAACAAAAGTGGTTTTATTTTATTTCTTCTAAAAAGAAGAGGGGTTTTTTATTTCATTTTTGACGTTTAAGGTGGTTTTTTGTTTTGAGGTAAAATAAATACGTTTTTTTATATTTGTTACTATTGTATTTGTTTCATAGCTCAATTTGATTACAGTATTGTTGTAGGAAGAAAACAGCCCTTAACAAATAGTGAAGTAGCAATTTATTTAATCAAGGGTAATGTGAATACATATTTGTGTAGGCCTATAGTTTAAGCTACAGTTTTGGAGGCACCGTGACAAATTATAGTTCCTGTAGAAACATCAGAGAAAATCCAGCCAACTCACCATCAATTGCTGGAGCCCAGGTCTTGCTGTTTTTTTTTATGCGCCTTTAACAGTAGTGTTACATTTTTGGAGGCACCGCTGGGATTTTTTTTTGTTTCTCTGGAGTAACTTTTATCTGCTGGGGTGTCGTGTATTTATTTTGTTTTATTTGTGTTGTAAAGCATTGTGAGACATGGATATTTCTAAGGCTGGCGAGTGGATTCGTCAAGCGCAAATAAAGCCATCTTGCTGTCTAATACTCAGTGATGTCCCAATAGATGTGAGGGATGAGACTATCGCAGATGTGCTTAATACAGTGAAGCTATTCGGCCGTACCAAGATCCATGGTAAACGGGGAGATCCTACAGGAACTAAGTTGTTTTTGTTGCTTGAAACCAGTAATGACATTGATCCAGATACTGTACCACCAGAGATAGGGATTCCTGATGAAGTGGGGCCATGGAGGGTACATGTACCTGGAAAAATGGTGACAGATCCTTCTGTGGGAGATGCTGTTTTTCAGGATAAGTTGTTGTCCTTGTTGCAGCAGGAAGGAAAGTCACTGGAGGATGTGAAGGCTATGTTGGAACAAGGTCAGTCCTCTGATGCAAAAGTTAATCTTGATTTGGTGAATGCTATTGATCGCCTTGTGGAAAAGTGCATCCATATGCCCAGTGATACTGTGGGTTATAGGAGATTAAGAGTATTTTCAGGTGTGAAACCAGTACCTGCTGGGGAGGAAGAATATGACCCCTGGATGGAGCAGGCTGTTCAAATGATCAGCGAGTGGCAGTGTGCTGATTCTGTGAAAAGGCAGCGTATTGTTGAGAGTTTGCGGGGACCCGCTTCAGACATAGTCCGGTTTCTGAAGGTTAGTAATCCAGCTGCTACAGCTACTGATTATTTGGTTGCTCTGGAAACAGCCTATGGAACTACTGAAAGTAATTCCGATCTTCTTGCTAAGTTCAGGAGCACTTACCAAGGGGAAAGTGAGAAGCTTTCTGATTTTCTCTATAGGCTAGACAAGCTCCTTCATCGCATGCTTGTAAAAGGAGGAGTTGTAGCCGCTGATTTGGATCGCATGCGCATGGAGCAAGTGGTTAAAGGAGCTCGTACTACTGATATGGTAGCACTACGACTAAGAATGACCCACACTTTGCGTGATCCTCCTAGTTTCTCGAAATTGTTACGGGAAGTAAGGGAAGAAGAGGATTGGATCAGGGCTAGAGATGGTGGAAAAGTAGTGGTTGCTGCTGCCTCGGTTCCACAGGCTTCTTTGGTGTCTGAATTGAGCAGTATAAAGCAAGAGGTGAGTGCGCTTACAACTCAGATGTCCCAGCTGTTGAAAGCAGCTGCAGCTGCACCTGACCCTGTTCCTGAGCATTCTTCCAAGGAAACTGGCCCTGTGTGTCAAGTGGCGGATGCAAGTGCTACAGAAGTCTCCGGCAAGAGGAGCACATCCAAGTTTACTCGGTCTGGAGTTTTCTGTTACAAGTGTGGTGAGGATGGCCACACAAAGAGAGAGTGTCGGGGAACTGAAAACCTGAGGAAAGTAAATCAAAAATTGATCAGTCAGAGCAGGTTCTCGGGAAACTTCTAGGGAGCTCCGTGGAGGAACGGCACAGGACTCCTTTTCCATCCCGTTCCACTTTTTGTTCTGGAGTAGAAATCGATTGTTCTTCTGGAATTCCATCTGGCTTGATTGGTCCAACTTCTGAAGTACCAGTCCAAATTGAAGGAGTGTATGCAAAAGCTTTACTTGATAGTGGCTCTCAAGTCACTATCCTTTATCGAAGCTTTTATGATGTGTACTTAAAACACTTACCACTGTTGCCAGTGGAAAATCTTGAAATATGGGGTTTGAGTTCACACAAATACCCATACGACGGCTATCTTCCCATTAAGCTTGAATTCACTGAAAATGTGGTAGGACTACCACAAGCTGTTGATACTCTTGCACTTGTTTGCCCAGATTCTCAGCCAGAGAAGATAATTGCCATTCTGGTGGGAACTAACACAAATATAGTGAGACGATTGTTTGAGGCTTGTAAACAGAAGCTTGGTGTTCACTTTTTGCATACCTTGTCCATACATCCTGTAGTTCGAGAAGTCTGAGAGCATTCAGAAGTCCGATGGCTCACCTGATGATTGTGAGAGGCATGGTACTGTGTGGTTTACACAACATAAACCGGTTGTTGTAGGGCCCGGAGAGTCATGTCAAATTCAGGGTAAACCACATTTTTTTTCTAAATCTACAGATGTGCATGTCCTGATAGACCAGCCGGAGGACACTAGTGTTTCAGATGATTTGCTAGTGAGACCTGAAGTGCAGTCTGTGTCTGTGGTATCTAATCGCATCATGACTGTTACCGTGAGGAATATGTCCACTAAAGATGTGCATCTGAAACGTGGCACACCAATTGCTCATCTTTATCCTGTCGATATTGTACCTCAGCCCGCATTAGCCGAAAGTCAGTTGTCCAATTCGCTAACTCCTTCCTCATTTGACTTTGGGAATTCGCCTATACCTGAGGGCGCAAAGCAGCAGTTGTGTGACAAATTGATGGAAAGGCGTGATGTATTTTCTTGTCACGAATGGGATGTTGGGCGTTCAAAGAATACTAAGCATGAAATACGGCTTACTGATCCAACTCCTTTTCGTGAACGTTCTCGCCGTTTGCCTCCTGCTGATTTGCAAGATGTGCGAAACCATCTGATAGAATTGCAGAAATGTGGTATCATCTCTGAATCCAGAAGCCCTTATGCCTCTCCTATCGTGGTAGTGCGTAAGAAATCAGGCAAAGTGCGAATGTGTGTTGACTACAGGACATTGAACAGACGAACTATACCTGATCAATACACAGTCCCTAGGGTTGAAGATGCACTCCATAGTTTGGCCGGAAGCAAATGGTTCAGTGTACTTGATTTGCGAAGTGGGTATTATCAGATTCCCATGGAGGAAGCTGATAAAGAAAAGACTGCGTTTATTTGCCCACTAGGATTTTATCAGTTTGAGTGCATGCCTCAGGGGATTAGTGGGGCCCCTGCAACCTTTCAGAGAGTTATGGAGAAGACAGTGGGCGACATGAATTTTCTGGAAGTGTTGGTTTATCTGGACGACTTGATTGTTTTTGGCAGAACCCTTGAAGAGCACAATCAACGTTTGCTCAAAGTTCTGGATCGGCTTACAGAGGAGGGTTTAAAGTTGTCTCTGGACAAATGCCAGTTTTGCAGGACTTCTGTGACTTATGTTGGGCACATAGTGTCACAAGATGGAATCGCCACTGATCCGTCTAAGGTGGAAGCAGTTGTGAATTGGCCCAGACCGCAGACAGTTACCCAATTGAGATCTTTTCTGGGTTTTTGTGGCTACTATCGACGGTTTGTGAAAGGGTACTCTAGTTTGTGCAGACCCCTCAACCAGTTGCTTAAGGGTTATCCACAAAAACGCCAGGGAAAGGAGAACCTCAAGAAGACTGCTACTGATGGGTTCTTCAGGGCCTCAGATCCATTTGGTTCTCGATGGGATGACAGTTGTGAGATTGCTTTTCAGGATCTGAAACTCCGTTTGACGCAAGCCCCGGTGTTAGCGTTTGCTGACCCTGAACTACCTTATGAGTTACATGTTGACGCCAGCATGGATGGACTGGGTGGCGTGCTCTATCAACCACATCCTGAAGGATTGCGCCCAGTGGCATTCATTAGTAGAAGTCTTTCTACCTCTGAAAGGAATTACCCAGCACATAAGCTGGAATTCTTGGCTTTGAAGTGGGCGGTAGTTGACAAGCTGCACGACTATCTTTATGGAGTAACTTTCGAAGTCAGAACGGACAACAATCCCCTGACTTACATTCTGACTTCGGCTAAGTTAGACGCTACAGGTCACAGATGGCTAGCAGCTCTGTCAACTTACCAGTTCAGCTTGAAGTACAGACGGGGATTGATAAACATCGATGCAGACTTTCTGTCGAGACGGCCTCATGTCAGTCCTGGAGCTGAAGAAACATGGGAGGTAGTTCCAGCTTCCGGAGTACGTACTCTCTGCCAATCTGTGGAAACAAAGGATCAAGTGCAAGGTGCCATTGAGTCAGCTGTAGTACGTCAGCAAAGTGCTTACTTACCCGAGTTGTGTTGTCCTGAGAGTGAAGTGTTTCGAGCTGCTGGAAAAGTTGTTTCCTTTACTCAGGAAGAGCTGAGGAATTCGAACTTCAGTGAGTTGAGGGAGGCTCAGGGGAATGACCCTTGCCTGAGTAAAGTAAGGCTAGCAGTTAGTCAGAAGCAATTATCTGGAAGTGTTCAATTTGACCATGTTGACCTCAAGGCCTTGAAAAAAAAATGGAAAAGTCTGGAAGTGGATCAAGGTTTGCTATGCCGGGTGGTCGAGAGGAAAAATAATCAAAGGTACAGGCAGTTTGTGCTTCCCACTGCTCTCCGAAGTTCTGTTTTGGAGTCTTTGCACGACAAAAATGGACATTTAGGTTTTGAGAAAACGTATGCGCTCGTGAGAGACCGTTTTTTCTGGCCTAGGATGAAAGAAGAAGTGGAAGCATACTGTAAAAATTGTGATCGCTGTATCATGAGGAAGACTTTGCCTCAAAGAAGTGCACCTATGTCACATATGCACAGTTCTGGTCCGCTGGATTTAGTCTGTATTGATTTTCTAACAATTGAGCCAGACACCCGAAATGTTAGTAATGTGTTGGTCATTACCGATCATTTTACTCGGTATGCCCAGGCTTTTCCTTGCAAAGACCAGAAAGCTTTGACGGTTGCGAGAACCTTGTGGGAGAAGTATTTTGTTCACTATGGCCTGCCAAATAGAATACACTCTGATCAGGGGCGGGATTTTGAGAGCCATTTGATCAAGGAGATGTTGGCTATGTTGGGGGTAAAGAAATCCCGCACTTCTCCATACCATCCACAAGGGGATCCACAACCAGAGAGGTTTAACAGGACACTTCTCAATATGCTTGGCACGTTGAATGTACAACAAAAATCAAGGTGGAGCCAGCATATTGCCCAGTTAGTTCATTCGTACAATTCTACCCAAAATGATGCGACCGGGTATACGCCATACTTCCTCATGTTTGGAAGAGAGCCTAAGTTACCGGTGGATGTGTGTCTCGGAGTTCGGTCTGATGAAGATTCGCCAGTTTCCTATGGGAAATATGTAGAGAGAATGAGGCAACAATTAAAGGAAGCATATGAGTTGGCAACGACTGCATCTGCACGTGCAAACCAAGAAAACAAACTGAGGTATGATAAGAAAGTGCGTCCTCAGAGTCTTAAGCCTGGAGACAGGGTGCTTATTCAGAACCTTGGGTTAAAAGGAAAGCACAAACTTGCAGATCGGTGGCATTCCATGCCATATGTGGTAGAGAGTCAGTTGTCTAACTTGCCTGTCTATAAGTTGGTTCCAGTGAGTGGCAATGGGCCTAAAAAGGTTCTACATAGAAACCATATCTTGCCCTTGAAATCAGAAGTGAAAGTGAGTTTTGAAAGTGAAAGCCTGATCCCTTTACCTGTTCGTAAGACCAGAAAGAGAAGTGAGAATGAAAAGTCCATGTCTGAGCCTGTTAACCTTGTGCAGAGAGATTTTTCATCATCTGATTCAGAGTCAGAATTTGATTATGAGCCCCTTATGTGCTTTGATTCTAACTCTCTGGAGGTTGAACATCAGGGTCAGGACCAGCAAGATAAGGGGGCTGTTGTGCCTGATGTCTATGATTTCCCCAGAGTGGAGGAGGTGGGTCAACTGTTGGGAGATCAAGTTGAGACTTTAGATGATGGAAATGTTGACACAGAAATAGTAGGTGGTGAAGGTACAAGGGAACAGCAGCTTGAACATACTGATAACCTACCTGAGTTCATTGATCCTGTGACTTCAATGGTAGAACCGTCTAATGTGCTTAATAATTCTCAAGTGAGGAGATCTGAGAGGCAAAGAAAAACCCCTGAGAGGTTTACTTATCCTGAGCTGGGAAGACCTGTTAAAGAGAAAATGGTTGCTTCTCATTTCTGTGGGGTTGCTGGTCATGGAACTAAGTCTTTATGTTTTTGTGAACATGGTCAAAACAAACATGTGTGGTGGTGTAATTCTCAAGCATTGTGTAATATGTGCATGAGAAACTCAACGGCTTTTCCTTGCACAGTCCCAAGAGTGTAAACCTAGAATTACTAATTTTAATGCAAGGTTTGAGAAAATTTTATTTATTTATTTTTCTTTCCCTCGTTGTGTGCTCCTCTTAAGTCCAGACATGGGGGCATGCTGGAATTTGGTGGGGGGAGGATGTAACCCTGTGAATATTTGTACACTCTTATTTTAATTTGTTGTATTTTTTTTATTTTTTTTTATTTATAATACATGGGAATTTGGATATTGTCATGTCAAGGTAGTCTGAGGTATTTCAAATGTTAACCAATGAGTTGTTCCATTTGAGTTTTTGGTGTGTTCACTATCAGCCAATCAGAATGGGGAAGGGGGAGGAGAGACGCACGCGGAGGTGGGAAGCGGAAAGGAGAGAGAGGGAGAGCGCGCTGTTTGACCGAAGAGAGCTAACTTAAATATATTCTGTTAAAGTATATCAAGCGACAGTGTTTGTGTCCTTAGATTACATTCAGATATATTAATGTGTTGTGACAACGGGAACGTTTTCTTTATGTTTAACGACTAAATGTGTTAAGTCTGCTCTGATCATCCTAGCAGCCGTCATTTTGTGTTTCGCTGGAAAGGACTATAGTGTTCTCTTTATTATTTCTCGGGATTCAAGGACCAAGAAGAGTCAAACAGCATCGGGGTATTTTCAGGCGGTTCTATGCCGAAAATAGACCTTGCAACTTGTTGAAGGAGAGAGAACGTCAGCTTTCGTGCGTCTGATTCGTCGGCCATTTTCTGGTGTGTGACGCATCACTTATTTCAGCGTTGGACTGTTTGCCTGTTCCTCGAGGAGACGAGGACACAAGCTTCACGTAACCACTTCTCTGTGCAGCTGGAGAGTTTCGCTATAACAGAGTGGAGTATCTGAGTGAGTAACTGAGTGAGTCTATGCACGTTGAAAACTGCGTCATCTATTCGCGACTGACATTAAGTGCACCACCGAATTTGGGCCCCAACGAAATCCAAGCGCTTGGGTTATGAACATTTAAACATGTAAAGTGTGATATGTAATTCGAGTTACAGTTTTGATTTCATAAAAGTATACAACTGTAACTAATAACTGGTATTATCCACCTGAGATTTTTTTTTTCCCTTTTTGCTCTGTTCATTCTGTAATTTACTGACATTATAACAAAAGTGGTTTTATTTTATTTCTTCTAAAAAGAAGAGGGTTTTTTTATTTCATTTTTGACGTTTAAGGTGGTTTTTTGTTTTGAGGTAAAATAAATACGTTTTTTTATATTTGTTACTATTGTATTTGTTTCATAGCTCAATTTGATTACAGTATTGTTGTAGGAAGAAAACAGCCCTTAACAAATAGTGAAGTAGCAATTTATTTAATCAAGGGTAATGTGAATACATATTTGTGTAGGCCTATAGTTTAAGCTACAGTTTTGGAGGCACCGTGACAAATTATAGTTCCTGTAGAAACATCAGAGAAAATCCAGCCAACTCACCATCAATTGCTGGAGCCCAGGTCTTGCTGTTTTTTTTTATGCGCCTTTAACAGTAGTGTTACACAATGTAAATATATCTGCTGTGCATATGTTGCACTGACTTGTTTGGTGAAAAAAAAAAAATATATATATATATATATATATATTATATATATGTTTCAACAGCATACGTGTATCTGCAAATATTTTTGTGAACAATCTGACGAATTTTCTACAATTTGAACTCTTTTAGTACTATGGCAAAGCATACTAAAGTGATTTTATGCCCAACAGTAGTTGGTTAGACAAAAATCTGGTGATATGAATGAAGTGTGTGTGCCATTTTGTGATGAAGTGTGCAACCAATACTATATGTAGTTTTGGTTGCAGTGCTTCATTTTGCATGATATATTTGGTATTTTGCAGTTTGGGTGTGTGGTTTTCTAAATTGTGTATTTTAATAAAACCAGGAAAAAAATAGTTTGCAAAATTGTGTGTTAGCAATTGGAAAATTTTTTAATTGTTCTCACGTCAAGGGTGCAGTGATAGGTCAAATTACTGTTTCATTCATGATTGGTTGAAGCATTGAACGTGGCATAGCAACAAGACGCTGATTGGTCGAAATCGCTTCAGCCAAGGAATTTTCCGAACTGACAGCTGGAAGCAGGCACGACAGCAGCGCGGTCGAGTTTATTGGTTTATTTGAAATATTTAACTTGAAGAAGACGCAATTTAAAGGTGAGTTCTGATAATTTATGTTTATATATAGTTCACAAGTCGAACATATAAATGTTATAGCCACTTGACATTAATTTAGCGAGTTAAACTGTAACGGTCACCAGCTGGAGTGCCTTCGAGAGCCACCAGAGGCCACTCCACACTAGACTGTGATCACAACTTCAAACACTACATTTCCCATAACGCACTGCCCGGACTCATCAGCACTCATCTCTTTCACCTGTTTCTCATCACCTTGTTTCACTCACACCATAAATACCTGGGTTTCACATTCACTCATCGCGAAGTCTTGTACTGTTAGTATGCATTTCTGAGTGGTTATCCCGTGTTTGTTTTCTGTTTTGGACCCTGGACTGTTTATTGGACTCTGTTTATTGCTGCCTGCCTTGATCACTGCCTGTTTACTGGATTTCGAGTTTGGGTTACCCTTATTTAATAAAGCTGCGTTTGGATCAATCTTCGTGTCTCGGAGCATTCATAACGTAAACTAGCTAATTGCACCGAATGCTTTTTAGCCATGTTTGACTTGTAAGTTATAAGTTACACTTTTTAATCTTTGAATATTCCTTACGGAAATTAACCATGGTTTTACTATAGTAAAACTGTAGTTAACTACGACCGTAGTAACCGTGGTATTTTGGTGCAAACCACCATGGTATCTGCCAAAATACCACGGTTACTACGGTCATAGTTAACTACAGTTTTACTATAGTAAAACCATGGTTAATTTTCGTAAGGGTGAGGACATCAGAGAAGTGTGTTCATCACACCAGTATCATTACACTGATCACACACCCTTTACACCACAACTGTAGAGAGTCAGATTCATCCCAGAGTGTGTGTTGCATATTGTGGATGTGAATTCAGACGATTTACATTCAAACCAATAATTATTCAGACACCAGATATAATTTTTGATATTTCTCTCTAGTGTGATCAGTACACTATACTTCATTTCTGTAAGTGAGGAGAGCAAAATAAAGTAAACTGTGAAATAGTATACCCAAATATTCTTCATACAGTGACTACCAGTGACATTTATACACATTTGGGGCCAAAAATGATTGGGACACTTTGAGCTGATCATGTTTTGCTGAAGTGTGTTTTGTCTTTAATTGCTAATGCTCTTTTTACACACAGACTGAACACAATGAAGCATTGCTTGGTGATTGGTTGAGCTAAACTGGTATTATCTAATTGTGTAGTTAAATTTAACAGCTGACAGATATTCAACATAATTCATGTTTGAGACAGTCTAACAGAAGGACGGACAAAACCAGTCTGTGGTTTAGCCTGCTCACCAGACCATGTCCGTGCACAAAACAACATGGAAGTACGACAGCAAGATGTTTGTGTCTGCTCACCCAGACCGCATCTGCACCAACACACACAAGGAAGTGCTAATAACAGCACACTTTCAGACAAAAGATTGGACCTCCCTTCACCCTCGACCAATCACAACTTCACCGGCTTCATGAGTCACATTCACAGTTTATGCAGATCCGACCCCTCATAAGATCTCCGAACACTTGCGGTCTTGATGGGTGAACCCTGCTGAACAGGACAGGTTTGAGCTTCACTTCCGTGACGACACAAGCAAATGAAACATGGCAAGCCAATTTAACATTTAATCCTTAAAGCTGCAGTCTGTAACTTTTTGGGTTAAAAATTATAAAATGATAAAATAAAGGTTCATAACCAGCCAGTGTTCAAAACTCTCTGTTTCCCTTAGCTCGACTCAAAACGGTAAGCTTGCAATAATGTTTTTAACTCCAGTGGTACTGGTGGAGTCTCGGCTAGTATGAGTGTGAGGATGCTGGAGATTTATAGCCTTTTCTCACAGCACTTCATATAATTAAACTTGTCAATTTGATGGCGGATCCAGAAAGGTTCAAACGACAATCAGTGACAACTGGAGATTCACCCGCTGTAAAATGCGAAAGACTTCAGACTTCAGAGTGGCTACAGAAAAAAAGAGACTGCGACTGGCCCATGCGGAAACAATATGATCAGAAGGGCATTAAATGTAGTCACGCAATACTGATGTTGTTAACATTAAGAATTTGAGAGCAAAGTATAATTTGCACGATTTTCTGTGCTATGATAAGTGATCGTTATATTCAGGGGTGCCGCCAGAAATTCTGGGCCCTATGGAAACCAAAATTTCTGGGCCCCCTACATTTTTTACAGATAAAATTTAACCCAATAAACATGCCCTGTATACTTTAAAAAAAGATACTTAGCACATTGCGTAGTTAAAATGTCTAAAGATGAGTACAAAGCCTACAAAAACAAGAAAAAAAAATTGTATTTATACAAATTTGACTTATAAGTCAAACACACACGTAATAACCATATTATTTCTATTGGCCTATTTGGTTTTCATAATATAAAATATTAAAATATCTATTTTGTAAACTCCTTATAGCCAATGGTTACTACAGACACATGTTTTATTCGTTTTTTTATATTATTTTTTTCTGGGGCATTTTATTCATATTAAGAACGTCAAGTTTGACATAATCGATGCGTTTTTTCGTATCCGTCATTCTGTGGCTCTAAACTGTCAAAACACCATTCAAACCTTTGTTACGGATGCGAAAAACACAGAAAATCGAACCCGATCCGAATTTTTTTTTTTTTTTTTTTTTTTTTTTTTGACGGACGAAAGTTTCGGAGGCAGTGTGCTAGTGACCTAACGTGAGGTTGTATTTATTTTTTAACGTGCTAAAATATCGGACGCGAATTTCGCACGGGGGGAGAAGGAGGACGTGGGTGTGCAGCAACCGCTGAATCTGTGTAGCTATTTTTTACAGTCTATGGTGTAGAGACATGATAACCCAGAGATGTTATTATTGTTGGATGTAAATCATAATTCAGTAATTATTTTACTAAGCTAGCTAGATAAAAGCAGGTCATGTAGCAACAAAAATAAGTAACTCTGAAAGTTTTGGAATACAGGAATAGGGCAAGATACCTTTTTGAAAAACTGTGTGACATACTGTCGACTTCGGCGTTCTCTGTCTTCTCTTCTCTTTCCTTTCCTTTTTTGATGCCCTAACTTTTGATGTGACATGTCTGCGTGTGTCACTCTGCGCTGCATCATAGCAAGTGCAATAAGCAAGAGACGCTACACTAGCGATCGTAGCTCGGACAGCGCAGGTGGAATGAACCATTGTAAGGGGGAGGGGTGTGACTGAAACAGTAAATGCATTATTTGTTTTTTAAATATTAAATCTATGGTCAAAACGGACAAAATACACATTTAGTGCATGAGGGGCCCTAGCACATTTAATGTATGTATAAAAAAGAGAAAAGAAATAAGAAAAGAAAAAGGGGGTCTGCTCTTCTGGGCCCTAAATCAGCCTGGGCCCTTAGAATCGTCCTAACCTTCCACCCCTTTACGGCGCCCATGGTTATATTTACTGCAATGCTTTTTTTCCCCTTAGTTGGTCAGGACAAAAGTGGATGTTACTTGTTTAGACGACATTTTCCGGTGAAAATTCTTATGTTGTTCATACTTCCAAAAGTATAATCTGTGATTGCGAACGACAGTATCCACACCTGTGATTGACAGCCGCACATTCTCAAAACATTGGATTCATCCGCGCTGTGCCGTGCCGAGGCACAAGCCACGTAAAGCTGATAATTTAGCGAATAACTGCAGTTGCAGATTGTGAACAGAGATGGCGACAAAGGAAAAACTACAGACTGCAGCTTTAAAACATACTACTATGTATTTTCATGCTATATTTAATTTAGTATAATATATCATATATTATATTTAATTATATAAAATATTTAATTATATTTTACTTTTTAAGAAGAATTGGAACTAGTTAACTTGGCCTACTAATTTTTTTGGTTACTAGTAACTAATTTGACTAAAGATACTGAACTTAACAGGTAGGCTAGTACTATTTATGAATTTAGTCAATGTTCAAAAAATATTAATTATTTTTTTGTTTTGAACTAGCTGTATAGTTGTCAAACTCAAAAAAAAAATTAATTCAAGCTCAAACTCAAAAAAATATTTTAATTCAAGCTCAAACTCATTTTTTTATTATTAAAAAATGCCATTATTTATGAAAAAGTTAATAATTGTATTTTATTGAGAAAATATTTTATTTTGTCTTATATATTTTTTTATTAGATCAGATTTTCTGATCAGATTAGATCATTTTAATCTGTCATATGGCCATGTTAGTACTTCACCAATGGGGCATTGAGTATTCACTTACATTATTTCGGGGTAAATCTAGATAAAAGTATACACTATTAATGAAACAAAACCACATAATTCTACTAGTCATGTGGGAAATTAATGTGGGAAAAAATAATTACTCTAAAGCCTAAGTAGATTTACACAAAATGAGAAAGTCAAAACGCATTATGAGTATCATCTAATCAATCTAATACCTAAATAAATAAGATAAATAAGAACAATCTAATGAATAAGTAGAACCTAATGGAATAGCTACTGCTGCTAGTATATAAAAACAGTAGTAGAATGAAAATAGATACTAGTATGTTTTAGGATTAAATGTTAATATGGTTTGCCATGAATGTTAAAGCGCTTATACTGTTCCTTAAAGAATACGAAATAGAGAGAGAGAGAGAGAGAGAGAGAGAGAGAGAGAGAGAGAGAGAGAGAGAGACTACTAACTTCAGCAACACACTTCAGAGACACACTTCTCCCCACACTTACACTCTCAGCTGTGTGATGTGATGAACTTGAACATTAGACCCATGCAGAACTATTACAATGTAAGTTTTCATATTTTTAAATATATAACGCCAGCTTGTGTGTTGTTATGTTCTTATAAGTTATACCAATGGTTTTGTCTTTTTTTTGTGGAAAACTAATCCTGCTAGTGATATCAAGGAGAGTCAAAGTTTATTCTGTTTTTTTTTAGAATACAATGATATGATTACCTTTTATATGGGGTTATTAATATAATTGTAAAATGTTTGAGCATTATTTGTCTGAATAGTTGGTAGCAGGGAAAATAACTTTTAAAATATGTTGCTTTGTGTAGGCTATTTATTAAATATGAATTTATAAAACCAAAGTTTTGTTTCCTACAATGGATTGTAAATATTCAACTCATCCATACGATATCGGTCTGAGAAAGTTCAGTGCATCACGTGGTATGCTCGACATCGCTTTATTCACTAATCTTTGTAGGCTACTATATGCTCTCAGTCACACTCGGTTTTCTGATATTAAGGAGAGAGATATATATAGGCTATGTATATCCAGCAGGACAGCAGTGGTGTGTGAACTGAATTTGGTGACACTATAGTGTGTGACATTGAAGTGATTAACTGTAATGCTTTCACTTTTGCACTTTGCCTGCTCGTTGCTGACTTTCCAGCGATGACGTCACGCTGTATTCAAGCTGAGTTGTGGTTGCAACACTCCGTTGTCTCCTTTATCTTCTTTTACTGTCTATGACTCTATGGTTATCTCGTGGTTCATGTATCTTACATACGTTCCAAACAAATCCGCGTTGCCCAGGCAGACAGCAGAAGCAATATTTGCAGCAATTATCGGTAAATATTGACGCATGTACTGATTATTACGTTGACACGTAAATGACTTACATATGATAGCATTTTTTTCTGGGGAGTAGCAGAAACACAGCATTAGGCCTAATACGTTTACATACAGGCATCTACCAGCCAAAAGTTTTGGATCAGTAAGATTTTTAATGTTTTTAAAAGAAAAATCTTTTAAAAGATTCTCTTCTGCTCACAAAGGCTGCATTTATTTGATTTAAAATAACTATTTTCTATTTTAATATAGGCCTAGGCTATTTTAAAATGTAATTTATTCCTGTGATCAAAATATGTTTCTGTGATCAGAAAAACACTGATAATAATCATAAATGTTTCTTGATCATCAAATCATCATATTAGAGTGATTTGTGAAGGATCATGTGACACTGAAGACTGGAGTAATGATGCTGTACATTCAGCTTTGATCACAGGAATAAATTACACTTTACTATATATTCAACAGATGATTTACATTACAATAATATTTCACAATATTAGTTTTTAATTTTTAATCAAATAAATGCAACTTTGGTGAGCAGAAGAGAGTTCTCTTAAAAACATTACAAATCTTACCGATCCAAAACTTTTTACTGGTAGTGTATACACACACACACACACACACACACACACACACACACACACACACACACACACACACACACACACATAGTTCTTGAAACTTTTATGTCAATAAAGTAATTAATAATTAATACATTTTTTTGTGTGTTTAATATTGGAGGGAAGGGGGACTGCTCCCATGAGGTATAATACATTTACAGTATTTACTGTATATATATTTTCTCATGCTTCTATGGTCATAATTACTAAAATCCTAATGTTATGTTATGTTATGATTTTGGAATCACTTTGTCCAAGCTCTACGCATGCACAGTATTTCATCATGTGTGGAGCGTCAAAATTCACTTTGTCAACAACTATTTGAGGGGACAGACATCTGTAGTGGTGTCCGAAACCTATAGTGGACATTATTGAGTGCACTCATTTAATCCCACATTGTACTGCAATAATGTGTGTGTGTGTGTGTGTGTGTGTGTGTGTGTGTGTGTGTGTGTGTGTGGCTCAACTGCTGTCCGGACTTGCTCACTCATCTCGGATTCAGACAGTTTGTCTGATATAACTCATGAGATAAATGTTGTTATTACAAAGATAACCCCTCTTTTAATTTTACAGTATGGTGATGCTTGTAGTTTGACCACGTTTGTGCGTGGGCTAGATTAGAGGGCTTCTCAATAAAAGCTTCGAAACAGTCAACTATCACAGCAACTTTACATCCAAATGCCTGTCTGAATCCCATTGGCATTGTAGCTTGAAGTACATGTCGCTCTGGCCACTCAATCTGAAATTCTAACCTTTCATGAAGTATGTCAATTACTTTATGCCAAACTCTAGGTCTAGAAGCAGTGGACAGAGAGATCTTGAACCTGAGAGCTAAATCTTTCAGCGCGAGATTTAGTCTCAGCTTCAGCAAAACTAAAATGAACTGTTCAAATTTAGACAGCACAGACATAGGACCACAGCTGATGAAGGGTTCGCACAGCTCAAAAACCTGAATTAAAACTAAGAAGTCGGGGAGCCCCGTGTAGAACTTTATCTTGTCTTGATTTTTCTCAAAGGACTCCTTGTGGAACTGTGTGTCCAGTGCTTTGGCTCGAAGATCTCCCAGCTCTGTTGTGTTCTGTCTCAGAACATCCTCCATCTTCTCAATGTCATCCATCGTTAGCTCAGTCCGGCATCCGGCGTCTGCATAGCCTGCAATACATCAGTGGGGAGCATAATTAGTTAATTCATGAATATGAATCGTGAATTGTTGTGAAGTTTTCTTTTTGACAACCTTTTTACAAACATGCAAGTTCTCAGGTCCAATTATACAGGGTGAATTTCTGACAATCACATTTGCAACAATTAATAATTATTAATAACAATAAATAATAATACTGGTTACACATCTTAGTACAATAATTTACCTTGATCATTTAATGTCCCATTCCCACTGATGCCCTCTAATTGTGGGTTGTTGTCAGCTGTCTGATGGAGAGCCAGTGTAGCCTCTGCACATTCAGACTGTCTTTGTTGGTCTTCCTTGAGCTTCATCCTCTGCTCTCATTGGAGAGATGCCTCTGATTTGGGCTTAGTTCTTTGGTAACCGAGGTTGACCGTCGGAGCCCAGTCTAACATCACCCAAAGCGCTAGGGCAGCCTAAAAAGTCCCAATGAAGTCCATATTAATAACTTAATAATCATTACTAAGTAAATGAGCATTTAACGCCTGCTGCACTCATGGTACGGCAGCAAAGTTTCTTGATTATCACGCAGGAATGAGAGTATAGTTCCTAGCCATATCAGCCTAGAAAATCACAACTTTACATTTTCCATAAGTCTTAGTACATGATGTAACTACAGAAGAGTCAAGTTTTAAATAGGAAAAATATCAAAACTCTTTGTTCATTTTTTGATAGAGATGCTAATGGTCCTGTCCGGTTCAATTCATTATGCTAAGCTATGCCAAAAGTGGGACCCCCAGACCCGGAGATCGGCTGAACGGATTTGAAAACTGTAAAACTCAACTGTTTAAAACTGGGGGAGTCAAAAAATGAGCCGATTTCCAAAAAAAGTATCCCTTTAAGGATGCTTGCTCCTTTAAAAAAATCAGCAAGTGAAACTGAGAAAGATAGAGAGTGTGTGTGAGAGAGTGTGTGTGTGAGAGAGAGTGGGGAGGGAGCTATTTTTACAGTCTATGGGAGGGAGGCAACGCCTCTCCTATCCCCCTGAACCACTATGTGCTGAACAACCTGAGCTGTGATGCTAGTGCCTTTTGCAGCCTCAACATTAGACCCATGCAGAACTTTTACCATGTAAGTTTTCATATTTTTTAAATATAATGCCAGCTTGTGTGTTTTTGTGTTCTACAATAGTTTTGTCTTGTTTGTGGGAAACTCAACCTGCTAGTGATGTTAAGGAGAGTCAAAAGTTTATGCTGAATTTGCCCAGTGGATTCGATTATTACAATGATTATTATGATTATGCTCTTATAGGGCTTACAGTGTATAGTGCTTTTATAGTGCTTTAATTGTTACAATGTTTTAGCATACTCCGATTGGTTGGTAGCAGGGAAACTAACTTATAAAACATGTTGCTTGTGTATTTATTAAATATAAATGTATAAAACCAAAGTTTTGTTTCTACAATGGGTTGTAAATATTCACCTCATCCATCATTACATTCCGTTTCTGAGAAACAGTTCAGTGCATCACGTGGTATGCTCGACATCGCTTCATTCACAAATCAAATTGTCGGATGCCACCTGCATGTTCACATTCTGAGAATTTTCACAGGCCTATTTTGGGAATCCGAAGGGAGAGTCTGTAAAGCGCAAACCCCGAAAAGCGTTACTTATGAAAGTAAAATAATGGCAAATGTTTTTGAAACAAAAAAGCTTGTTGATTTGCACAACTTGAAAAATATCTATTGCATTAGCCCTGCTTGCATTTTATCACATTGTATTTTCTGGGCTTGTATTTTTCTGGGCTGAAATTCAACATGGTTGTATATTGTAGCCTATATTGTATATTTAAGCTGTGAATATTTCAATTCAAAACATTTCACACTCCTAAAAATTCAATAATCCATATTTAGTGAATTTGTAAAGTGAAATAAAATGGACCGAAAATTGCTGGTCGAATATTAGGCTATAGGATGTATTTAGAATGAACATTTCGGAAGGGAAATCTGAAAGGTGAATGTGGATTATTGAATTTTTAAGAATGTGAAATGTTTTGAATTGAAATATTCACAGCTTAAATATACAACCATGTTGAATTTCAGCCCATAAAAATGTAAAAAAATACTCTCCCTAAATTGTTGTTGTACGAGCAATATCTCCAAGTTTTGTTTTTCACTGTAGAAATCTCAAATGTCATGATAACTTGCCAATGCAAGAGAGTACCGGCACCTTTTTTCCCCCACTTCAAGCACTGTGTGTGACAGTGAAGTTATTGACGTTTTTGTAGTAACTCTTTTCGGGTTTTGCACTTTGTAGACGCTCCCTTCGGCTCAGATCTTTTGATACACACGGAAGGGGAAGGGTTAAGAGGTAAGGGTGCTGGCACAGCTCTGTCTCTCAGTATGCGCTGTAGATCAGTGTGTTTTGTCCACTGCGAAGCTAAAGCTCGTTTTGAGGAAAATTTAAAGAGGTGTTATTTTAGTAGTAACAACGTTTAGCTCACGAGTTATTGACCCGGGAAGTCCGAATCTGTGACTTTATTGCCAACTTTACTCAACTCTCGCGAATCCGAGATGAGTGAGCGTGAGCGAGAGCGAGTCCGGACAGCAGTTGAGCCACACACACACACACACACACACACACACACACACACACACACACACACACACACACACGTTATTGCAGAGTAATGTGGGATTGAATGAGTGCACTCAATAACGTCCACTATGGTTTCGGACATCAGTACACTTATTTCTTTCTCTTTTTTTTTTGTGCGCATTTTGACTCTACGCACATGACGAAATACTGCGCATGCGTCGAGCTTGGACAGGCTCACTGCTGTGCTGTCAAACCATAGCCTAATCATACCGAAACAAACTCATTTACACAGACACTTGCCCATCACCCTATTGCTAAAACTCCATCCATTAGTTCCAGACGTCATGTGGCTCTGGTATATTTTTAAAGGAATCAATAATTTTGTGGAGGTGATGTCACGTGACTAACCTATGACGATTTCCTTACAGCAGGAACATATAACTAATTTGAGTTATAACTAACGATAACAACTGTTAAAAGTGTAAACCAGGAAATGTGTCGGGGCTGTTGTTGGTTGATTTACACATTTTACAGGGTTGATTTTGGCTTCCAAAAGCAGTAAGAAACATATTAAAAAGTTTTTCAGACATGCTCGACTGTGTGTGTAACTGAGAATTGTTGTGTTCACGTAATCAGCACGTTTAATTGATTAGGCCTATTTCATAAAGATAACTATAGTTTCAGCTTCGCGCTGACTAAGTTTACCTTTAAGTAACATGTATTTTTTTTTTTTTTTTTTTTTTTTTTTTTTTTTTGCAGTTGTACGAAATGCATGTTAGTTTTATTTAGTAGTGTCCTGTAATAATGGGAGAAACGAAGCTTTTCAAAGAAACGATTCACTGTTTCGCTGGCGACTCCTGCTGGTCAAACAGTGTAAAGCAACAAACTCAGACCAAACATGCAGAAAAACAACTTCTTACAAACATAACAAAGTAAAATATCAAATTCCATTAACTTATCACCTAATAAGATTAAATATCAAGTGTCTGTATAATATGTGTTCTTCTATTAATGTTCAGGGCTTGTTTTGTTTGTTCCATGGCTCAGATAAACAGGCCAATAAGAGACTATTAACTACTATTATTCCTTTTAATTATACTAATGTCTAATTACACCGTCTACAGATGAATAAAACTGATCAGAGATCAGGTAAACACCATAGACACTTGTATGTTTCACTGCTGAGGACGAATTCAGTGAATCTGCATGACACACACACACACACACACACACACACACACACACACACACACACGTCTATTGTGCTTTCTAAAGAAGATTTTTTTTGCAAATAACATTTTTTTTAAATCATGTAAGATCCACATGTGGATGAACATCTTTAACTAAAATGAAAGTGAGTGTATAATGTGTGTATCTGTCACATAACAAACCTTCTGTTTTCTCCTCAGGATTATTCTCCTTCTTCTTCTGCTGTGCTTTATCAGTTATAGCG
The DNA here is from genome assembly GCA_021464565.1 of Rutilus rutilus. NCBI lineage: Eukaryota > Metazoa > Chordata > Actinopteri > Cypriniformes > Leuciscidae > Rutilus > Rutilus rutilus. The sequence goes on from JAJAQA010000013.1 coordinate 2,212,639, forward strand.
GTCAGTGTCATTTATTTCATTTTTGTTTTTTAGTTCAAGTTAAAAGTTCTAGTTCAACTAGTTCTTGAAAGCTAAAGTTATTCTAGTGGATTGTTTTTCTGTTGTGTCTCTCAGCTCATCTCTAGGTTTATACTGTCATCAACATTTGAAACGTGTAATGTGGCACTTCTAATATTTTTTGGCTACTTGTTGCCTTCATTTATTTATTTATTTTAATCCAGTTTATTAAAATAACTGTACTAGAATATTTATGCTCGTATTGATTACAGAAAATAGACAGAAACACCACATTTATTTTCCAGTATTGCTAGTGTGTATTGAGTGAATATTGCTGTGTGTATTTGCAGGATCCTCCACTAAAGCTGTGTCAGGAATAAAGGGAGGAAACGTCACTCTATCATGTGGATCTGAGGACAGAGAGATTGTGGAGATCAGTTTATACAGTCGGTCTAAAATCATCCGTGTGTGTGAGAAGAGAAACTGCAGTGGTCGAGTGTTTAAAGAAGGATCATGTGATGTCGTCATCAAGGATCTGATCTACAGTGATGCTGGGAAATACTTTATACATGTTTATTACAGTAATGATCAGACAGAAGTGAAGCGAGAGATCCTGAAATATCATCTTCATATTCATGGTAAAGTCAAAACTGATCAAACCATCATCATGTGTTTCTGGATCTCCTCTAATAGTGTTGGTATTGTGTGCAGGACTAGAAACAGCAGAAACACTGAAGCGGACAAGCTTAATATTCAGAGTGGATTGGGGTTTTCCAGTGTTTACATCTGTTCCCCCAATCCTATATGTGATTATGGTCTTGATTAAATGACACTATTATAATAATGATTAATGCTGAATGTCTGTGTTCCTCCTCAGATGAGATCTCTGTGCAGAAAGGAGAGGATCTGAAGTTGGATGTTCTGTTGATCAACGCTGATAAAGTGGAGAGAAACTCTAGTGAAGGCTGGACAGAGGTGTGGACGAGAGGTCACGGGGTCAACAGTGATCGACTGACCGTCAGTGACGAGACTCTGATCATTAATGAGTTTACAGACACTGACACTGGAACATACAGAGTTCTGGATTATGAAGGAGAAACCTTGATCACAGTCACAGTCACAGGTGAGAGAAGATCAGTGGATGAGGAGAGATATTATGTTTAATCAGTAAATTAATCCTAAACTGCACGACTAACCTTTTAATATTCTGCACAGAATCTGTTCTAGACTGGAAGGGAAATCTGATCGACACAGATGAAGACAAAACTGACGACACTGAACATCGAAGTGAGTAAAACATGAGGCATGAGAGCTTTACAGGAGTTCGTTCCGGGTTACTTGACTGTAACCCTGTTCCCTGAGAAAGCTACAGTCGATGCTGCGCTGCTCAGCGCATTGGGAACGTCTTTAGTCATGATCAGCTGTGAATATTGTGTGTAACACGTCAATAGAATTGACCCGGAGGTAATATAGCCTCGGTCGATGACGTCATCGCCGCGTACCCGCAACACGAGGCTATAAATAGATGAGCCACAGGTGCATCATCAGGATATTTTGTCTGAAGAGCAGTCCTGGTACATTATCAGCACGGCAATGCAGCGCAGCATCTCGTTCCGCTTTCTCAGGGAACAAGGTTACAGTCAAGTAACTCGGAACAATCCCTTTCGAAAGCTACAGTCGATGCTGCGCTGCTCAGCGCATTGGGAACGAGAATACCCACACCGCCGTGCTTGAAAGTGTCTGAACCCCTACGGTTGTGCAAGTGCTCACAAGAACGCAAGATGTCATCAGACATTAGCTTGTGACGTTGACTCAAGGACATGAGAGCCCGGATTGGCATGAACATCCAAACTATAAAATCTTATGAATGTGTGCGGAGAGGACCAGCCTGCCGCATCACAAACATGTAAGGGGGCACCCCTTGCCAAAGCACTAGAGGAGGCGAGCCCCCTGGTGGAGTGAGCCCTAAGACCTATAGGCGGAGCCTGCCCGCACGCCTCATAAGCAAGAGCAATAGCATCCCTGACCCAATGAGACATGGTCTGCTTGGTGGCAGCTGCTCCTCTGTTATTAACCCCATAACAGACAAACAGTTGCTCTGACTTACGCCACTGGCTAGTGTGGTGGATGTAAGCCTGAAGAGCATGGACTGGACACAGTTTGTGAGATCTTTCCTGCTCCGGCGTTGTGAACGGTGGAGGGCAGAAGGCCTCGAGAGTGACTGGATGTACAGTCGAGAAAGGAACCTGAGGCAGTTTGTCAAGATGAGGATGCAAAATCACTTTTTACCATTCCTGGGGCAAAGTCTAAGCAGGATGGTGAGATAGACAGAGCCTGATTATTCCTAATTCTTTTCAAAGAAGTTATTGCCATGAGAAAAAAACTTTTTTAGAGTCAGAAGTTTGTCAGATGCTGATTCTAAAAGTTTAAAGGGGGTCTCAACCAGACCCTCGAGGACTATAGCTAAGTCCCATGAAGGGATCTTGGTTCTTACGGGAGGCCTCAGTCGTCTGGCGCCATGAATGAAGCGAGCGAGCAAGCAGAGGATGTCTCCCGAGTGGCACCCCGTCAACCAAAGCCTGGCAAGCCGAACGAGCGGCCAAATAAACCTTGAGAGTGGCGGGGCATGTGCCTGTTGATAACTTCTCCTGCATGAAGTCCAGAACTGAATCAATCTAGCAGTTGAGTGGATCTACATTGTGTACAACACACCACCTTTCAAAAACACCTCAATTACTGGCATAACTTTGTCTAGTGGAGGAAGCCCTAGCACTTAGAATAGTCTCAATAACGGCAGGCGAAAGCCCAGTGTCCCTCAGTTGGTTCCCATATGGGGCCAAACATGAAGATTCCACAGGTCGGGCCTGGGATGGAATATCGTGCCCTCCGCCTGAGACAGAACGTCCCTCCTCTCCGAATCGCCCATGGTGAGCCGTCGAGGAGAGATATTATCTCCGAGAACCATACTCTGTTCGGCCAACGTGGCGCTATCAGCAAGAGGCAAGACCCTTGTTGGCGAACTCTGGCTAGAACTCCCGGGAGCAGAGAAACTGGAGGAAACGCATACAGGCACATCATGGGCCATGTGTGCGCCATCGCATCCAGACCCAACGGAGCTGGGTGACTCAGAGAGAAGTAGAGGGGACATTGCACTGTCTGTTGGGAGGCGAAAAGGTCCACCTCTGCTTCGTAAAATCTGGTCCAAATCTGTTTCACTACTTCCGGCTGGAGTTTCCATTCCCCCGTCGGTAGTGTCTGTCTGGACAGTAAATCCGCTCCCACATTCAGATGCCCTGGAATGTCAAGTCAAGTCAAGTCAAGTTTATTTATATAGCGCTTTTCACAACATAGGTTGTATCAAAGCAGCTTCACAGTAATAAAACAATACATCAATGTTTGTTTCTAGTGGAACGTCCACGTTTGGTAATGCTGATCAATAGTATCGTTGATTGATTAATTAAATTAAATATTCCCAAATATCCCCAACTGAGCAAGCCAAAGGCAACAGTGGCAAGGAACCGAAAAACTCCATCAGGTGACCTAATGGAGAAAAAAAAACCTTGGGAGAACCCGGGCTCAGTCGGGGGCCAGTTCTCCTCTGGCGTTTATGAACTAGAGGTCGGATTTAACTGTAAGATTAAAAGTATTATATGAATGCCTGGCTGAAGAGATGCGTCTTTAATCTAGTTTTAAACTGGGAGAGCGAGTCTGAGCAACGAACAGTATCAGGAAGGCTATTCCAGAGTTTTGGAGCTAAATGTGAAAATGCTCTCCCTCCTTTGGTGGATCTGGATATCCTAGGTATGACCAAAAGCCTCGAATTTACTGACCTTAAAGAGCGCAATGGATTATAGGGCGATAGAAGATCGGTTAAATAGACTGGAGCTAAGCCGTTTAGGGCTTTATAAGTCAGTAGCAATACCTTGTAATTAATACGGAACTTTATAGGTAGCCAATGTAGTGATGATAAAATTGGTGTTATATGATCATATTTTCTTGATCTAGTTAGAACTCTAGCGGCGGCATTTTGGACTAACTGTAGCTTGTTTATTAAGGATGCAGGACAACCAGCCAATAAAGCAATACAGTAATCTAGTCTCGAGGTCATGAATGCATGAACTAACTTTTCTGCATCAGAAACAGATAGCATATTACGTAGCTTAGCAATGTTTCTAAGGTGGAAAAAGGCTGTTCTTGTAACATATGAAATATGATTTTCAAAAGACAGGTTGCAGTCTAATATAACACCCAGGTCTTTTACTGTAGAGGATGAAGTAACAGGACATCCTACGATGTTAAAGTTGTATTGTAAGAGGTTTTGTGGGTGGTTTTTTGAACCGATGATTAGTACCTCTGTCTTGTCTGGATTTAATAAAAGAAAATTGCGCGTCATCCAATCTTTTATATCTTTAACACACTCTGTCAATTTGGATAATTTAGCGTTTTCATCTGGCCGTGATGAAATATAGATTTGAGTGTCATCAGCATAACAATGGAAACTAATTCCATGTTTCCTTATAATATTTCCAAGTGGCAGCATATATATTGAGAATAATAGAGGGCCTAACACAGATCCCTGCGGCACTCCATAGTTTACTGGAGTTATGATCGATTTTTCTCCATTTAAATAAACAAAATGGTAGCGGTCAGATAAATACGATCTAAACCAGCTTAGTGCTTGTCCTTGAACACCAGTATAATTTTGTAGTCGATCTAAGAGTATTGTATGATCTATAGTATCGAACGCAGCACTAAGATCAAGTAAAACTAGTATTGAGATACAGCCTTGGTCAGAAGATAAAAGTAAATCATTTGTAATTTTAACAAGCGCAGTTTCAGTGCTATGATGCGGCCTGAATCCAGACTGAAACTTTTCATAGATGTCATTTTCTTGCAAGAAAGAGCCCAGTTGAGCGGACACAGCTTTTTCTAGTATTTTAGACATAAAAGGTAGATTTGAAATGGGTCTATAATTTGCTAGATTATGTGGATCTAATTGTGGTTTCTTAATGAGAGGTTTTATAACTGCCAGTTTAAATGTTCTTGGAACATAACCTAAAGATAAAGACGAGTTAATAATATTGAGGAGAGGCTCCTCCACTATAGGTAACACTTCTTTCAAAAGTTTAGTTGGTATAGGATCTAGTAAACATGTTGTTGTTTTAGATGAAGTGATAAGTTTATTTAACTCTTTTTGTTCTATAGTTGTAAAGCATTGTAATTGTTCTTGCGGGGTGATAATTGAGGCTGAATTATAAGACGCAATTGAGGATTGAACGTTTACAATTGTGGTTCTGATGTTTTCTATTTTCTCAGTGAAGAACTTCATGAAATCATTACTACTTAACTGGAACGGAATATTTTGTTCAGGAGACATCTGTTTATTTGTTAGTCTAGCCACAGTGTTAAATAAGAACCTAGGATTGTTTTGGTTGTTTTCTATTAGTTTGCGGAGATGCTCAGCCCTGGCCTCTTTTAGGGCCTTTTTGTAACGTGACATACTGTCTTTCCATGCGATTCTAAAGACCTCTAAGTTAGTTTTTTTCCATTTACGCTCTAAATTACGTGTTTCTCTCTTTAGAACATGCGTAGTATTGTTGTACCATGGTGCTTTACTTTTCTCTCTAACCTTTCTTAATCTAATGGGTGCAACAATATCCAATGATCCAGAGAGAATGGTGCTCATAGTGCTAGTTAATTCCTCAAGTTCATCTGTTTGTTTAGGTTCACTGAGCAGCTGAGACAGATCAGATAAGCTATTTGAAAAATTATCTATGGTAGATGGAAGGATTGTTCTGCCTAATCGATAACGCGGCGCAGCATGACATATTACAGGAGTACGTAATATGCAAGTTACCATGTAATGGTCAGTGACATCGTCACTTTGTGGAATGATATCTATATCGGTTGGATCGGTTCCATGTGATATAATTAAATCGAGTGTATGATTAAAACGATGAGTTGGTCCGGTAACGTTTTGCTTGACCCCAAAGGAGTTTAATAAATCTGTAAACGCAGCCCCTAGCGCATCATTTGAATTATCTACGTGGATATTAAAGTCTCCAACAATTAATGCTTTATCGAAATTAACTAATAGGTCTGAGAGAAAATCTGCAAACTCTTTTAGGAAATCAGCGTAAGGCCCAGGCGGTCTATATACGGTAGCCAAGGCTAGAGATAATAGGGATGTTTTTCTAGCATCTAAGAGCGTAACATTTAGTACAAGTACTTCAAACGAAATAAACTTATAGCCCGTTTTCTGAGTAACATTGAGAATATCTCTATAGATTGTTGCAACACCGCCGCCACGACCAATCAGACGGGGCTCGTGCTTATAGGAGTATCCTGATGGAGTAGACTCATTTAGACCGAAATAATAATTTGGTTTAAGCCAGGTTTCAGTAAGGCAAAGTACATCGAAGCTATTATCTGTGACTATTTCATTTACAATAACTGCCTTAGGTGTGAGTGATCTAATGTTTAGAAGACCTAGCTTTAGAAATTGTTTTTGATTACTAATAGCAACATTTTCTGGTTTAATAACAATTAGATTTTTTCTAGATCCTGCAGTAGATTTATTATTTAATCTCACTAAACGAGGAATAGACACAGTTTCTATGCAATGTTCTACACTATTTATATCAGTTAAATTGGTGCAGCAGAGACTATGATTTGGACTTTTGGTTACTAGTCAAAAGGTATTTAACATTTTGGAGATGTTATCTGACAGAAGATCCGATCCGAATCTGCTTGGGTGTAAGCCATCAGCACGGTAAAGCCTAGGACGCTCCCAAAACAGATTCCAATTATTTACAAAGAGTAGTTTCTGCTCATTGCACCATGACATTAACCATTCGTTTAGCGCGAATAATCTACTAAACTTTTCATGACCTAGACGGTACGTGGGAAGCAGTCCTGACACAATGATCGTTATATCAGGCGATGTGCTGCGTACCGTATCGATCAGATTCCTGAAGTCTTTCTTCAGAACTTCCGTCTGGCGCAGCCTGATGTCGTTCACTCCCGCGTGCAAGACCACAGTTCCGACGCGCTCGTTATCGTTCAGAATCTCGGGAACGCGAGCGGCGATTTCAGAAACACGAGCACCAGGAAAGCAGTGACTATGCACCTTACTTTTATTTAACGTAGCGTGTACGTGTCGAACGATGGAATCGCCAATGATCACAGCATCGCGTTCTGTTTCGCGAAGAGGGGAGAAGCGGTTTTGTGTGGATATCTCGAAAACCGGGAGGGTCGGAGAGAGTTTTCTTGGTCTAGGCCTGACTCGCGTCTTCCGCTGCGGAAATATCCAGGCTTCGTGGTGGCATGTTGGAGCCGGAGTGAACGAGACCATGGCTGATCGCGACCTCGACGCTCGCCGATGTTGAGAAACGCACGGAGTAGACGAGGTCGGAGTTAGCGGGTTAGTAACGTTAATCTCTGATTTGTGTGCATCCGCGCGTGATGTTTCAAGAGCCAAACGCCGGTCTATCAGCTCGGCCTGTCTCACTAAAAGGTCGTGGATCTGTTTCTCAACAGCTTCCAGCTCAGACTGCACCGCGTGCAGCTCAAATGTGTCTTCACCTGCACCAAAAGGTAGACCACTTACATCTAATATATTCGCCATTTTAACAGATGGACAGTACGTTAAGTTAGCAACGACGCTACCAGTGATGCTATCAATATTAATACTAATTTATGGCTGAAGTCTTGGATATAATCCGTCTTTTTAGTGGTACGGTGTAGAGTAGACGCACGATAGGCGAAAAAAAATGTTTGTTTGTAAATGAGTGCGGAGAAGACGCGTTCAGCCGTGATCCACGGACGTAACCTATAAGAGTATCCAGCGTTGGATCACTAGGCTTGAGACACGTCTGCTCAACAGTCCGCGTTGTAACTATGAGGTGAGGAAAAGTAGAAAATGTTTGTTGTAAATGAGTTTAGAGAGAAATCAAGAATTATAAATCAATCGAGCTCCAAAGACAACAACGCGTTCAGACGCGACGCATGCGCATTCGAAACAGGAAAAAGGAATGTAAACTGCCCTGAGTGACAGGAACTTGACCTGGACCCAGATAAAAATCTGCCTCGCTATTCTGTTCAGATTGCGTGAGTGCAGACCTCCTTGGTGATTTATATAAGAGACTGCTGCTGTGATGTCCACCCGCACTAGGACATGACAACCTCTCAACTGAAGGAGAAAATATTTCAGAGCCAGAAATACGGCCATCATCTCGAGGCAGTTCATGTGCCAATCGAACTGATGGCCCTCCCATTCCCCTTGAGCTGGACGACCACTTAAGACCACTACCCAGCCCATCAGGGAGGCGTCCGTCGTTAGCAGTCTGCAATGACACGGCGCCCCTAGAATGTGACCCAAGGCGAGGAACCGGGGTCTGAGCCACAGAGATAGTGTACGAAGCCTGCGGCACGTCACTTTTATTTGCCTTTGAGGATTGGCTCTTGGATGAAATCCTCTAGCTTTTAGCCACAACTGAAATGGTCTCATGTGCAACAGCCCCAAAGGAATCACTGTGGATGCTGAGGCCATGAGACCCAACATTTTTTGGTACTGACGAACAGTGCGATCTTGGCCTAGCCTGACTTTGCTCATGGTCTGCCGAATGGTCTCGATTCGAGCCGGAGACAGTTGTGCCCGCATCGTGATCAAACCCCACATGATCCCGAGATAAGTCGTTCTCTGAGCAGGAGAAAGAACACTTTTCTTGGTGTTGAGTCTCAACCCTAGAGAAACTAGATGAGCTAACACGATGTCTCTGTGTTGGAGTGCCATCTCTTGCGATTGTGCTAGTATTAACCAATCGTCGATGTAATTCAAAATGGAGTCGTAACGGAGCCAGTGCTGCATCCATGCGTTTTGTGAATGTGCGGGGTGACAAGGCTAGGCCGAACGGAAGAACCCGAAATTGGTATGCTTCGCCCCCGAAAGTGAACCTCAGGAACTTCCTGTGTTGTGGCAATATTTCTATGTGAAAATATGCGTCCTTCAGATCGATCGTGATGAACCAATCGTGATGTTGAATTTGCGACACGACCGTCTTGACGGTTAAAGGACAAGTTCGGTATTTTACACTTAAAGCCCTGTTTACAGATCGTTTCTGATGAAATAGAACGGTTAAGATTAAAATTTGGTCACATGCTGCTGTCCCGAGAATTTTAGGTTTATTTCGCTTTCCCCCCCACCTACAGAATGGCAGCCTATGGGCACTGGAACAATCCTTCATAAAACGCATGAAACTTTCGTTTACAAAGACATGAAACTCACCGAGTGGTCAGGGGTGTCCACTGATATGCTCACACAAAAATCGCTGCAAAAGATGCTTTCCAACAGGTGTTTTACCATTCGTTGTAAAACTGTGGACCTATTTTTCCAAACGTCTCACACCCGTAGATTCTTCCGTTGAGAGCTTGAATAATAAACACTCCAGCCCAGTTGGTGGCGATAATGCACCTTTGCCAATTGCAAGCAAACCACTGGCATTTAATTGAATACACAGAAGAAGCAGAAGAAGAAGCGGCGGAGTAATACCGTACTGCACACTGCCCATCCAATTCAAGTCAATGGAGTTGGACAAAAACTACGATAAAACCTGTTGGAAAGCATCTTTTGCAGCGATTTTTGTGTGAGCATATCAGTGAACACCCCTGACCACTCGGTGAGTTTCACGTCTTTGTAATCGAAAGTTTAATGCGTTTTAGGAAGGATTATTCCAGTGCCCATAGGCTGCCATTCTGTAGGTGGGGGGGAGAAGCGAAATAAACCTAAAATTCTCGGGACAGCAGCATGTGTCCACATTTTTATCTCAACCATTCTATTTCATCAGAAACGATCTGTAAACAGGTCTTAAGTGTAAAATACCGAACTTGTCCTTTAACATCTTGAACTTGAGCGCTTTGACTGTACGGTTTAAGCCTCGAAGATCTAAGATTGGATGCACCCCCCCCCCATCCTTTTTGGGAACCAGGAAGTATCTGCTGTAATAGCCCGACTCTCTCTCTCTGGAAGAGGAACATGTTCTATGACCTCTTGGCTCAGAAGAGTTTGCAGCTCTTGCAACAGTACATGTATCAGCTCCGGTTTGACGGAAGTGGAGACCACACAGTTGAAAAGCGGAGGACGACGAATAAATTGGATTCTGTATCCTATCTGTACTGTGCTTAATACCCACGCTGCCAGACTCTCTGAGAGTGGTATCAATTTTAACACTTCCTTTTGAGGGGATGTTAGATGTTCCGTGTCCTGAATGACGGCAGGAAACAACGGACCATCTAACATTTCGCTGGAAGCCGCTGCCCCCCGAAGCACGAGAGGTGGCGGAGATGGAGAGGTTTTGTGAGGGTAACGGGAAGGGGCGATATGATCTTGAACGCGTTCCGTCCCGCGGGGGGCTACCCCCACCAGACTGGGCGCCAGTCCATCAGGACTTCCTCTTTCTATTAATAATAGTCCTGAGGTCTGGCTTGGGAGGTTGCTGAGAGTGTCTAGCCTGTCCCCAATCTTTACGAGGGGGAGCACGGTCTGCCACGCTCTGCTTTTTTACCTCCCTGGCTTTTGAAGGACCGGGGCGAGGTTGAGTGGCCGATGGCTCCTCCCCTTGAGTACGGCGGGGAAGGAACTGAACGAATGCTTCTTCAAGTTTCTTGTAGAAACAGACATGAATCTAATAGAAACAGACAATCTTTTTCTTTGATACCCGTCAAAAAAAGCCAGATGTGCCTCTCCGTGCTGACCAAAGCTGACATTGAACGGCTGATGGCACGGGCCGTTTGCTTGGTCACACGGAGAGACATATCTGTGGCTCGACGAAGCTCAGAGAACGCTTCCTCGTCGATGGTACTGCCCGCACTCAAGTCCTTCAACAGGTCAGCCTGGTACGCCTGTAACACTGCCAAAGTGTGCAGCGCAGCACCAGCCTGACCTGCAGCTTGGTAAGCTTTACCCACGAGCGATGATGTTGTTCTACATGGCTTCGTGGGGAGGGTAGGTTTCTTAATCGAAGATGCCGATTCGGGCGAGAGATAGCTCGCAAGCTTCTCTTCAACCCGAAGCATCTCCGAATACCCCCGCGACTTCACACCCACGATAGTCGAAAAAGTCAACGTCGAGGGACAAAGACGCGAGAAGTATATGGTTTACTCCATGACTCAGACAGCTCATCATGGAGGTCCTCGAAGAAGGGGAGAGACTGATGTTGTGGTCTCTCCCCCCTTCCACCGGACAGAAACCTATCCTCTGGCTTACTACGTTTGGGGGTCTCTTGTTCGCGTGGCCAGTCAAGCTGTAACCTGGCCAATGCGCGAGTAACAGAGGAACGCTCAGAGGAAGGCTGCTCGAGGTCCGTAGACCAAGATATGTCACCCCCCTCGTGAACCGCAGAAGCACCGGGGCGCGCTTCGAGATCACGAGAAGGCACGTGATGTGGATCTGGTGACTGAGCAAGCGAAAGGGACGGACCCGTCTCTTGCTCGTCACACAGATCCATGCGAGAGCCCAGTAATCGTGTGTATCCAGCTCAGACATGGGACGGGAGCATGGAGGAACACAACACTTACTCTTTTGTTGGCTTATTTCTTCTCTTTTTTTACTTTTTAAACTCTATATATGACTTGAGAGAAAAAGATTTTAGAAATGAGAATTTTCTGCACACTGCCAGATGAAACTAACTCCTAACAAAGATCTGAGAACAGATGAGAGATAGAGAGGGTTTTGACGCACACATGCACAGAATGGTCTGAAGACAAAATATCCTGACGATGCTCCTGTGGCTCATCTATTTATAGCCTCGTGTTGCGGGTGCGCCGATGACGTTATCGACCGAGGCTATATAACCTCCGGGTCAATTCTATTGACCTGTCACACACAATATTCACAGCTGGTTACGATTAAAGACGTTCCCAATGCGCTGAGCAGCGCAGCATCGACTGTAGCTTTCAAAAGGGAACTTAAACAGGAAATTCAACATTTTGAAAAACTCTCTTCCTACTTTCTCCTTCACCTGTAGATCACTGGATGCTGCTGGTTGGACTGACTGTGTTTCTGGTTCTGCTGGTTCTGCTGGTTCTGACTGCTGTCGTGATATACAGACGTCGCCACAGAGATTACTCGAGGGGGGAAAGCACTGAGGGATTAGAAGAGGGTCTATCGAGTGTCTGTATATCATGATTAAACTAGTGCTGTAGTGCTTTATTCCGGTTTCTAAACTGTCAAAAATCTTTTGTTGACTTAACTCATTATTTTCTGTTCTCTTTTTGCATGTTTTGTTTTTTTAGTTAAACTACCTTATTTGGAAAAGTGTACCTGACAAATTTGTAAAGGTTTACCTGACAAGTTGTGGAGTTAAATGAACTGATTTAATTTAGTTAAGAAAACTTTGAATTTAAGTTCAGCCAACTAAAGTTAAGTTTTCTAAACAATATCCAATAACTTAAGCCAACAAAGTGGTGTTTTGAAAGTACCAAATTATGAATTACTACTCAAACATTAATTTGTAAAGTAAATTTGATTTAAACAAAAATTGTAGGCAAATTAACGATCACTGATACAATTTTCAATACAAAATTTATTACAATGAACTCCTAAAAACACCAGAAACCTCATCTCAATGCACGGATTAATCTGTTACATAACATTAAACAAGATCAACATAGAAACATCCTTTGTTCCAAAAGAAACCGTTAAAACTTTGTTAAACACATTAAGGACCTATGAACTGGCTTAAATGCAATTTTAATATCACTTAGTTATCAATTATTTATGCTCTCTAGCTTACAAAACGCTTCTCTATCGTCTCAGGACTCGTGTTGGACTCGGTCATTGATCTTGCCAAATGTTCCAGTTGTTCTCGACGAGTCCAGCAATATGTGCTTTTTTCTGCTTCAAAACAAAACCATTTCCTTCAGAGGAATCTGTCAACATATTTCTGCAATGTATATTTAGTTTTCAGTGCGTATGAACATGTGTGCTGCAGTCCATCCCTCAGGGGTCTGTGTGATACTGAATCTGCACTTTATATTAATGTAAAGCTGCCTTAAATATCTGGACTGGTACCAGAGTAACCACTCCTAAATCATGATCTAGGAATTACTGTTTCTATTTAATCCGTCAACTGATGACTGTGAATGTGTGTCTGTGTCAAACTGTGCATGACAAACAGTGTTTGTGTGAGCAGTTCATAAATGTATATTTTTTACAGTTTTCTATGCAAATATATATGTATATGTTGCTTTTGTGTGTTTAACTGGTCGTCTGCACTGTTCTTTGTGAATCTGCAAGTATGTGTCGTGGAAAAACAAAATTAAACCACTTTAAGAAACATTTTTGTTGGTGTGTATTGTTGAATGAAAATATGTATTTTAATATTTTGCTGTGTTCAGAAAATAATGTTTTTTGTAATTATATATATATATATATATATATATATATATATATATATATATATATATATATATACACTGCTCAAAAAAATTAAAGGAACACTTTGAAAACGCATCAGATCTCAATGAGGAAAAATATCATGCTGGATATCTATACTAATATGGACTGGGTAATGTGTTATGAACGAAAGGATGCCACATTATTTGATGGAAATGAAAATGATAAACCTACAGAGGATTGAATTCAAAGACACCCCGGAAATCTGAGTGAAAAAATGATGCAGCAGGCTTGTCAGTTTTGCTGAAATTTCATTGCAGCAACTCAAAATGGTACTCAGTAATTTGTATGGCCCCCACGTGCTTGTATGCATGCCTGACAACGTCGGTGCATTGTCCTAATGAGACGACGGATGGTGTCCTGGGGTATTTCCACCCAGATCTGGACCAGCGCATCACTGAGCTCCTGGACAGTCTGAGGTGCAACCAGGTGATGTCAGATGGACCGAAACACAATGTCCCAGAGGTGTTCTGTTGGATGTAGGTCAGGTGAGCGTGGTGGCCCTTCAATGGTATCATTCCTTCATCCTCCAGGAACTGCCTGCATGCTCTCGCCACATGAGGCCGGGCATTGTTGTGCACCAGGAGGAACCCAGGACCCACTGCACCAGCATAGGTTCTGACAATGGATCCAAGGATTTCATCCCGATACCTAATGGCAGTCAGGGTGCCATTGTCTAGCCTGCAGAGGTCTGTGCGTCCCTCCATGGATATGCCTCCCCAGACCCTCACTGACCCACCACCAAACCGGTCATGCTGAACGATGTTACAGGCAGCATAACATTCTCCACGGCTTCTCCAGACCCTGTCCTGTCTGTCACGTGCTCAGGGTGAACCTGCTCTCATTTGTGAAAACCACAGGAAACCTGCCAATTCTGGTGTTCAATGGGAAATGCCAATCGAGCTCCCTGGTGCTGGGCAGTGAGCACAGGGCCCACTAGAGGACGTCGGGCCCTCAGGCCACCCTCATGAAGTCTGTTTCTGATTGTTTGGTCAGAGACATTCACACCAGTGGCCTGCTGGAGGTCATTTTGTAGGGCTCTGGCAGTGCTCATCATGTTCCTCCTCGCACAAAAGAGCAGATACCGGTCCTGCTGATGGGTTATGGACCTTCTACGGCCCTGTCCAGCTCTCCTAGAGTAGCTGTCTGTCTTCCTGGAATCTCCTCCATGCTCTTGAGACTGTGCTGGGAGACACAGCAAACCTTCTGGCAATGGCACGTATTGATGAGCCATCCTGAAGGAGCTGGACTGCCTGCGCAACCTCTGTAGGGTCCAGGTATCGCCTCATGCTACCAGTAGTGACACTGACCCTAGCCAAATGCAAAACTGGTGAAAAACAGTCCGAAAAGATGAGTAGGGAAAAAATGTCAGTGGCCTCCACCTGTAAAACCATTCCTGTTTTGGGGGTTGTCTCACTGTTGCCCATCTAGTGCACCTGCTGTTAATTTCATTAACACTAAAGCAGCTGAAACTGATTACCAACCCCCTCTGTTACTTAACTGGCCAGATCAATATCCCAGGAGTTTAACTGACTTGATGCTATTCTCTGATTAAAAAGTGTTCCCTTTATTTTTTTGAGCAGTGTATATATATATAGATGTGTGTGTGTGTGTGTGTGTGTGTGTGTGTGTGTGTGTGTGTGTGTAAAAAATGACATAAAAAGAGGATGTTTGAATAGTTTACAACTTGCTAAAATTCATGCGGAGCCGTTGCACTAGTTCACACTTACAAATAAGTCAGATAGAATAAATGCGTATTTGGCGTGCTGTCCGAGGAGAGGGCTCCAGGCTCGGTATTCGGCCCGAACCCAGAGTACTCCCCCCGTATTCCTGGCTGTAAAAGATTGAGCCAAGAGTGAGGAGTCGGGGTGGTGGAGGGATGCTGGAAAACTGTCAAGGAATATTAGGTGAGTTGACAGAGTGGATATATATATACTTCTTGTCATGCTGATTAGGGTAGACATAATTGTTTGATGACGAGTAGATTGGATTGATTATTTGAACGTGCTCCTCCCGAACTTTGTTTATAAAACATCATATAATAACCAGTAGAGGGAAATAAAGCTCAATCTGCAGTAAAATAATAACCAGTAGAGGGAAATAAAGCTCAATCTGCAGTAAAATAATAACCAGTAGAGGAAATAAAGCTCAATCTGCAGTAAAATAATAACCAGTAGAGGAAATAAAGCTCAATCTGCAGTAAAATAATAACCAGTAGAGGAAATAAAGCTAAATCTGCAGTATAATAATAACCAGTAGAGGGAAATAAAGCTCAATCTGCAGTAAAATAATAACCAGTAGAGGGAAATAAAGCTCAATCTGCAGTAAAATAATAACCAGTAGAGGAAATAAAGCTCAATCTGCAGTAAAATAATAACCAGTAGAGGAAATAAAGCTCAATCTGCAGTAAAATAATAACCAGTAGAGGAAATAAAGCTCAATCTGCAGTATAATAATAACCAGTAGAGGGAAATAAAGCTCAATCTGCAGTAAAATAATAACCAGTAGAGGGAAATAAAGCTCAATCTGCAGTAAAATAATAACCAGTAGAGGAAATAAAGCTCAATCTGCAGTAAAATAATAACCAGTAGAGGAAATAAAGCTCAATCTGCAGTAAAATAATAACCAGTAGAGGAAATAAAGCTCAATCTGCAGTAAAATAATAACCAGTAGAGGGAAATAAAGCTCAATCTGCAGTAAAATAATAACCAGTAGAGGGAAATAAAGCTCAATCTGCAGTAAAATAATAACCAGTAGAGGAAATAAAGCTCAATCTGCAGTAAAATAATAACCAGTAGAGGAAATAAAGCTCAATCTGCAGTAAAATAATAACCAGTAGAGGAAATAAAGCTCAATCTGCAGTAAAATAATAACCAGTAGAGGGAAATAAAGCTCAATCTGCAGTAAAATAATAACCAGTAGAGGGAAATAAAGCTCAATCTGCAGTAAAATAATAACCAGTAGAGGAAATAAAGCTCAATCTGCAGTAAAATAATAACCAGTAGAGGAAATAAAGCTCAATCTGCAGTAAAATAATAACCAGTAGAGGAAATAAAGCTCAATCTGCAGTAAAATAATAACCAGTAGAGGGAAATAAAGCTCAATCTGCAGTATAATAATAACCAGTAGAGGAAATAAAGCTCAATCTGAATTAAAATAATAACCAGTAGAGGGAAATAAAGCTCGATCTGCAGTAAAATAATAAACAGTAGAGGAAATAAAGCTCAATCTGCAGTAAAATAATAACCAGTAGAGGGAAATAAAGCTCAATCTGCAGTATAATAATAACCAGTAGAGGAAATAAAGCTCAATCTGCATTAAAATAATAACCAGTAGAGGAAATAAAGCTCAATCTGCAGTAAAATAATAACCAGTAGAGGGAAATAAAGCTCGATCTGCAGTATAATAATAACCAGTAGAGGAAATAAAGCTCAATCTGCATTAAAATAATAACCAGTAGAGGAAATAAAGCTAAATCTGCAGTAAAATAATAACCAGTAGAGGAAATAAAGCTCAATCTGCATTAAAATAATAACCAGTAGAGGAAATAAAGCTAAATCTGCAGTAAAATAATAACCAGTAGAGGAAATAAAGCTCAATCTGCAGTAAAATAATAACCAGTAGAGGGAAATAAAGCTCAATCTGCAGTATAATAATAACCAGTAGAGGAAATAAAGCTCAATCTGCAGTAAAATAATAACCAGTAGAGGAAATAAAGCTCAATCTGCAGTAAAATAATAACCAGTAGAGGAAATAAAGCTCAATCTGCAGTAAAATAATAACCAGTAGAGGAAATAAAGCTCAATCTGCAGTATAATAATAACCAGTAGAGGAAATAAAGCTCAATCTGCAGTAAAATAATAACCAGTAGAGGAAATAAAGCTCAATCTGCAGTAAAATAATAACCAGTAGAGGAAATAAAGCTCAATCTGCAGTATAATAATAACCAGTAGAGGAAATAAAGCTCAATCTGCAGTAAAATAATAACCAGTAGAGGGAAATAAAGCTCAATCTGCAGTAAAATAATAACCAGTAGAGGAAATAAAGCTCGATCTGCAGTAAAATAATAACCAGTAGAGGAAATAAAGCTCAATCTGCAGTAAAATAATAACCAGTAGAGGGAAATAAAGCTCAATCTGCAGTAAAATAATAACCAGTAGAGGGAAATAAAGCTCGATCTGCAGTAAAATAATAACCAGTAGAGGGAAATAAAGCTCAATCTGCAGTAAAATAATAACCAGTAGAGGGAAATAAAGCTCAATCTGCAGTAAAATAATAACCAGTAGAGGGAAATAAAGCTCGATCTGCAGTATAATAATAACCAGTAGAGGGAAATAAAGCTCAATCTGCAGTAAAATAATAACCAGTAGAGGAAATAAAGCTCAATCTGCATTAAAATAATAACCAGTAGAGGAAATAAAGCTCAATCTGCAGTATAATAATAACCAGTAGAGGGAAATAAAGCTCAATCTGCAGTAAAATAATAACCAGTAGAGGAAATAAAGCTCAATCTGCAGTAAAATAATAACCAGTAGAGGGAAATAAAGCTCAATCTGCAGTAAAATAATAACCAGTAGAGGAAATAAAGCTCAATCTGCAGTATAATAATAACCAGTAGAGGGAAATAAAGCTCAATCTGCAGTAAAATAATAACCAGTAGAGGAAATAAAGCTCAATCTGCAGTATAATAATAACCAGTAGAGGGAAATAAAGCTCAATCTGCAGTAAAATAATAACCAGTAGAGGGAAATAAAGCTCAATCTGCAGTAAAATAATAACCAGTAGAGGGAAATAAAGCTCAATCTGCAGTATAATAATAACCAGTAGAGGAAATAAAGCTCAATCTGCATTAAAATAATAACCAGTAGAGGAAATAAAGCTCAATCTGCAGTATAATAATAACCAGTAGAGGGAAATAAAGCTCAATCTGCAGTATAATAATAACCAGTAGAGGAAATAAAGCTCAATCTGAATTAAAATAATAACCAGTAGAGGAAATAAAGCTCAATCTGAATTAAAATAATAACCAGTAGAGGGAAATAAAGCTCAATCTGCAGTATAATAATAACCAGTAGAGGAAATAAAGCTCAATCTGCAGTAAAATAATAACCAGTAGAGGAAATAAAGCTCAATCTGCATTAAAATAATAACCAGTAGAGGGAAATAAAGCTCAATCTGCAGTAAAATAATAACCAGTAGAGGAAATAAAGCTCAATCTGCAGTATAATAATAACCAGTAGAGGAAATAAAGCTCAATCTGCAGTAAAATAATAACCAGTAGAGGAAATAAAGCTCAATCTGCAGTAAAATAATAACCAGTAGAGGGAAATAAAGCTCGATCTGCAGTAAAATAATAACCAGTAGAGGGAAATAAAGCTCAATCTGCAGTAAAATAATAACCAGTAGAGGGAAATAAAGCTCAATCTGCAGTAAAATAATAACCAGTAGAGGAAATAAAGCTAAATCTGCAGTATAATAATAACCAGTAGAGGAAATAAAGCTCAATCTGCAGTATAATAATAACCAGTAGAGGAAATAAAGCTAAATCTGCAGTATAATAATAACCAGTAGAGGAAATAAAGCTCAATCTGCAGTAAAATAATAACCAGTAGAGGAAATAAAGCTAAATCTGCAGTATAATAATAACCAGTAGAGGAAATGAAGCTCAATCTGCAGTATAATAATAACCAGTAGAGGAAATAAAGCTCAATCTGCAGTAAAATAATAACCAGTAGAGAGAAATAAAGCTCAATCTGCAGTATAATAATAACCAGTAGAGGAAATGAAGCTCAATCTGCAGTAAAATAATAACCAGTAGAGGGAAATAAAGCTCAATCTGCAGTATAATAATAACCAGTAGAGGAAATGAAGCTCAATCTGCAGTAAAATAATAACCAGTAGAGGGAAATAAAGCTCAATCTGCAGTAAAATAATAACCAGTAGAGGAAATAAAGCTCAATCTGCAGTAAAATAATAACCAGTAGAGGGAAATAAAGCTCAATCTGCAGTAAAATAATAACCAGTAGAGGGAAATAAAGCTCAATCTGCAGTATAATAATAACCAGTAGAGGAAATAAAGCTCAATCTGCAGTAAAATAATAACCAGTAGAGGGAAATAAAGCTCAATCTGCAGTATAATAATAACCAGTAGAGGGAAATAAAGCTCAATCTGCATTAAAATAATAACCAGTAGAGGGAAATAAAGCTCAATCTGCAGTAAAATAATAACCAGTAGAGGAAATAAAGCTAAATCTGCAGTATAATAATAACCAGTAGAGGAAATAAAGCTCAATCTGCAGTAAAATAATAACCAGTAGAGGGAAATAAAGCTCAATCTGCAGTAAAATAATAACCAGTAGAGGAAATAAAGCTCAATCTGCATTAAAATAATAACCAGTAGAGGGAAATAAAGCTCAATCTGCAGTAAAATAATAACCAGTAGAGGAAATAAAGCTCAATCTGCAGTATAATAATAACCAGTAGAGGAAATAAAGCTCAATCTGCAGTAAAATAATAACCAGTAGAGGGAAATAAAGCTCAATCTGCAGTATAATAATAACCAGTAGAGGGAAATAAAGCTCAATCTGCAGTATAATAATAACCAGTAGAGGAAATAAAGCTCAATCTGCATTAAAATAATAACCAGTAGAGGGAAATAAAGCTCAATCTGCAGTATAATAATAACCAGTAGAGGAAATAAAGCTCAATCTGCATTAAAATAATAACCAGTAGAGGGAAATAAAGCTCGATCTGCAGTAAAATAATAACCAGTAGAGGAAATAAAGCTCAATCTGCAGTAAAATAATAACCAGTAGAGGGAAATAAAGCTCGATCTGCAGTAAAATAATAACCAGTAGAGGAAATAAAGCTCAATCTGCAGTAAAATAATAACCAGTAGAGGAAATAAAGCTCGATCTGCAGTAAAATAATAACCAGTAGAGGAAATAAAGCTCAATCTGCAGTAAAATAATAACCAGTAGAGGGAAATAAAGCTCAATCTGCATTAAAATAATAACCAGTAGAGGGAAATAAAGCTCGATCTGCAGTAAAATAATAACCAGTAGAGGGAAATAAAGCTCAATCTGCAGTAAAATAATAACCAGTAGAGGAAATAAAGCTCAATCTGCAGTAAAATAATAACCAGTAGAGGAAATAAAGCTCAATCTGCAGTAAAATAATAACCAGTAGAGGAAATAAAGCTCAATCTGCATTAATAATAATAACCAGTAGAGGAAATAAAGCTAAATCTGCAGTATAATAATAACCAGTAGAGGAAATAAAGCTCAATCTGCATTAAAATAATAACCAGTAGAGGAAATAAAGCTCAATCTGCAGTAAAATAATAACCAGTAGAGGAAATAAAGCTCAATCTGCATTAAAATAATAACCAGTAGAGGAAATAAAGCTCAATCTGCAGTAAAATAATAACCAGTAGAGGAAATAAAGCTCAATCTGCAGTAAAATAATAACCAGTAGAGGAAATAAAGCTCAATCTGCAGTATAATAATAACCAGTAGAGGAAATAAAGCTCAATCTGCAGTAAAATAATAACCAGTAGAGGAAATAAAGCTCAATCTGCAGTAAAATAATAACCAGTAGAGGAAATAAAGCTCAATCTGCAGTAAAATAATAACCAGTAGAGGAAATAAAGCTCAATCTGCAGTAAAATAATAACCAGTAGAGGGAAATAAAGCTCAATCTGCAGTAAAATAATAACCAGTAGAGGAAATAAAGCTCAATCTGCAGTATAATAATAACCAGTAGAGGAAATAAAGCTCAATCTGCAGTATAATAATAACCAGTAGAGGAAATAAAGCTCAATCTGCAGTATAATAATAACCAGTAGAGGAAATAAAGCTCAATCTGCAGTAAAATAATAACCAGTAGAGGAAATAAAGCTCAATCTGCAGTATAATAATAACCAGTAGAGGGAAATAAAGCTCGATCTGCAGTATAATAATAACCAGTAGAGGAAATAAAGCTCAATCTGCAGTATAATAATAACCAGTAGAGGAAATAAAGCTCAATCTGCAGTATAATAATAACCAGTAGAGGAAATAAAGCTCAATCTGCATTAAAATAATAACCAGTAGAGGGAAATAAAGCTCAATCTGCAGTAAAATAATAACCAGTAGAGGAAATAAAGCTCAATCTGCAGTAAAATAATAACCAGTAGAGGAAATAAAGCTCAATCTGCAGTAAAATAATAACCAGTAGAGGAAATAAAGCTCAATCTGCAGTAAAATAATAACCAGTAGAGGGAAATAAAGCTCAATCTGCAGTATAATAATAACCAGTAGAGGAAATAAAGCTCGATCTGCAGTAAAATAATAACCAGTAGAGGGAAATAAAGCTCTATCTGCAGTAAAATAATAACCAGTAGAGGAAATAAAGCTCAATCTGCAGTATAATAATAACCAGTAGAGGAAATAAAGCTCAATCTGCAGTAAAATAATAACCAGTAGAGGAAATAAAGCTCAATCTGCAGTAAAATAATAACCAGTAGAGGAAATAAAGCTCAATCTGCAGTAAAATAATAACCAGTAGAGGAAATAAAGCTCAATCTGCAGTAAAATAATAACCAGTAGAGGAAATAAAGCTCAATCTGCAGTAAAATAATAACCAGTAGAGGAAATAAAGCTCAATCTGCAGTAAAATAATAACCAGTAGAGGAAATAAAGCTCAATCTGCAGTAAAATAATAACCAGTAGAGGAAATAAAGCTCAATCTGCAGTAAAATAATAACCAGTAGAGGAAATAAAGCTCAATCTGCAGTAAAATAATAACCAGTAGAGGAAATAAAGCTCAATCTGCAGTAAAATAATAACCAGTAGAGGAAATAAAGCTCAATCTGCAGTAAAATAATAACCAGTAGAGGGAAATAAAGCTCAATCTGCAGTAAAATAATAACCAGTAGAGGAAATAAAGCTCAATCTGCAGTATAATAATAACCAGTAGAGGAAATAAAGCTCAATCTGCAGTAAAATAATAACCAGTAGAGGAAATAAAGCTCAATCTGCAGTAAAATAATAACCAGTAGAGGAAATAAAGCTCAATCTGCAGTAAAATAATAACCAGTAGAGGAAATAAAGCTCAATCTGCAGTATAATAATAACCAGTAGAGGAAATAAAGCTCAATCTGCAGTAAAATAATAACCAGTAGAGGAAATAAAGCTCAATCTGCAGTAAAATAATAACCAGTAGAGGAAATAAAGCTCAATCTGCAGTAAAATAATAACCAGTAGAGGAAATAAAGCTCAATCTGCAGTAAAATAATAACCAGTAGAGGAAATAAAGCTCAATCTGCAGTAAAATAATAACCAGTAGAGGAAATAAAGCTCAATCTGCAGTAAAATAATAACCAGTAGAGGAAATAAAGCTCAATCTGCAGTAAAATAATAACCAGTAGAGGGAAATAAAGCTCGATCTGCAGTAAAATAATAACCAGTAGAGGGAAATAAAGCTCAATCTGCAGTAAAATAATAACCAGTAGAGGAAATAAAGCTCGATCTGCAGTATAATAATAACCAGTAGAGGAAATAAAGCTCAATCTGCAGTAAAATAATAACCAGTAGAGGGAAATAAAGCTCAATCTGCAGTAAAATAATAACCAGTAGAGGAAATAAAGCTCAATCTGCAGTAAAATAATAACCAGTAGAGGGAAATAAAGCTCAATCTGCAGTAAAATAATAACCAGTAGAGGAAATAAAGCTCAATCTGCAGTAAAATAATAACCAGTAGAGGGAAATAAAGCTCAATCTGCAGTAAAATAATAACCAGTAGAGGGAAATAAAGCTCAATCTGCAGTAAAATAATAACCAGTAGAGGAAATAAAGCTCAATCTGCAGTAAAATAATAACCAGTAGAGGAAATAAAGCTCAATCTGCAGTAAAATAATAACCAGTAGAGGAAATAAAGCTCAATCTGCAGTAAAATAATAACCAGTAGAGGAAATAAAGCTCAATCTGCATTAAAATAATAACCAGTAGAGGAAATAAAGCTCAATCTGCAGTAAAATAATAACCAGTAGAGGAAATAAAGCTCGAATCTGCAGTAAAATAATAACCAGTAGAGGAAATAAAGCTCAATCTGCAGTATAATAATAACCAGTAGAGGAAATAAAGCTCAATCTGCAGTAAAATAATAACCAGTAGAGGAAATAAAGCTCAATCTGCAGTATAATAATAACCAGTAGAGGAAATAAAGCTCAATCTGCAGTAAAATAATAACCAGTAGAGGAAATAAAGCTCAATCTGCAGTAAAATAATAACCAGTAGAGGAAATAAAGCTCAATCTGCAGTAAAATAATAACCAGTAGAGGAAATAAAGCTCAATCTGCAGTAAAATAATAACCAGTAGAGGAAATAAAGCTCAATCTGCAGTAAAATAATAACCAGTAGAGGAAATAAAGCTCAATCTGCATTAAAATAATAACCAGTAGAGGGAAATAAAGCTCAATCTGCAGTAAAATAATAACCAGTAGAGGAAATAAAGCTCAATCTGCAGTATAATAATAACCAGTAGAGGAAATAAAGCTCAATCTGCAGTAAAATAATAACCAGTAGAGGGAAATAAAGCTCAATCTGCAGTAAAATAATAACCAGTAGAGGAAATAAAGCTCAATCTGCAGTAAAATAATAACCAGTAGAGGAAATAAAGCTCAATCTGCAGTAAAATAATAACCAGTAGAGGAAATAAAGCTCAATCTGCAGTAAAATAATAACCAGTAGAGGAAATAAAGCTCAATCTGCAGTAAAATAATAACCAGTAGAGGAAATAAAGCTCAATCTGCAGTAAAATAATAACCAGTAGAGGAAATAAAGCTCAATCTGCAGTAAAATAATAACCAGTAGAGGAAATAAAGCTCAATCTGCAGTAAAATAATAACCAGTAGAGGAAATAAAGCTCAATCTGCAGTAAAATAATAACCAGTAGAGGAAATAAAGCTCAATCTGCAGTAAAATAATAACCAGTAGAGGAAATAAAGCTCAATCTGCAGTAAAATAATAACCAGTAGAGGAAATAAAGCTCAATCTGCAGTAAAATAATAACCAGTAGAGGGAAATAAAGCTCAATCTGCAGTAAAATAATAACCAGTAGAGGAAATAAAGCTCAATCTGCAGTAAAATAATAACCAGTAGAGGAAATAAAGCTCAATCTGCAGTATAATAATAACCAGTAGAGGAAATAAAGCTCAATCTGCAGTAAAATAATAACCAGTAGAGGAAATAAAGCTCAATCTGCAGTAAAATAATAACCAGTAGAGGAAATAAAGCTCAATCTGCAGTAAAATAATAACCAGTAGAGGAAATAAAGCTCAATCTGCAGTAAAATAATAACCAGTAGAGGAAATAAAGCTCAATCTGCAGTAAAATAATAACCAGTAGAGGGAAATAAAGCTCAATCTGCAGTATAATAATAACCAGTAGAGGAAATAAAGCTCAATCTGCAGTAAAATAATAACCAGTAGAGGAAATAAAGCTCAATCTGCAGTAAAATAATAACCAGTAGAGGAAATAAAGCTCAATCTGCAGTAAAATAATAACCAGTAGAGGAAATAAAGCTCAATCTGCAGTAAAATAATAACCAGTAGAGGAAATAAAGCTCAATCTGCAGTAAAATAATAACCAGTAGAGGGAAATAAAGCTCAATCTGCAGTAAAATAATAACCAGTAGAGGAAATAAAGCTCAATCTGCAGTAAAATAATAACCAGTAGAGGAAATAAAGCTCAATCTGCAGTATAATAATAACCAGTAGAGGAAATAAAGCTCAATCTGCAGTAAAATAATAACCAGTAGAGGAAATAAAGCTCAATCTGCAGTAAAATAATAACCAGTAGAGGAAATAAAGCTCAATCTGCAGTAAAATAATAACCAGTAGAGGAAATAAAGCTCAATCTGCAGTAAAATAATAACCAGTAGAGGGAAATAAAGCTCAATCTGCAGTAAAATAATAACCAGTAGAGGAAATAAAGCTCAATCTGCATTAAAATAATAACCAGTAGAGGAAATAAAGCTCAATCTGCAGTAAAATAATAACCAGTAGAGGAAATAAAGCTCAATCTGCAGTAAAATAATAACCAGTAGAGGGAAATAAAGCTCAATCTGCAGTAAAATAATAACCAGTAGAGGGAAATAAAGCTCAATCTGCAGTAAAATAATAACCAGTAGAGGAAATAAAGCTCAATCTGCAGTAAAATAATAACCAGTAGAGGGAAATAAAGCTCAATCTGCAGTATAATAATAACCAGTAGAGGAAATAAAGCTCAATCTGCAGTAAAATAATAACCAGTAGAGGAAATAAAGCTCAATCTGCATTAAAATAATAACCAGTAGAGGGAAATAAAGCTCAATCTGCAGTAAAATAATAACCAGTAGAGGGAAATAAAGCTCAATCTGCAGTATAATAATAACCAGTAGAGGAAATAAAGCTCAATCTGCAGTAAAATAATAACCAGTAGAGGGAAATAAAGCTCAATCTGCAGTAAAATAATAACCAGTAGAGGGAAATAAAGCTCAATCTGCAGTAAAATAATAACCAGTAGAGGAAATAAAGCTCAATCTGCATTAAAATAATAACCAGTAGAGGGAAATAAAGCTCAATCTGCAGTAAAATAATAACCAGTAGAGGAAATAAAGCTCAATCTGCAGTAAAATAATAACCAGTAGAGGGAAATAAAGCTCAATCTGCAGTAAAATAATAACCAGTAGAGGAAATAAAGCTCAATCTGCAGTATAATAATAACCAGTAGAGGAAATAAAGCTCAATCTGCAGTAAAATAATAACCAGTAGAGGAAATAAAGCTCAATCTGCAGTAAAATAATAACCAGTAGAGGGAAATAAAGCTCAATCTGCAGTATAATAATAACCAGTAGAGGGAAATAAAGCTCAATCTGCAGTATAATAATAACCAGTAGAGGAAATAAAGCTCAATCTGCAGTAAAATAATAACCAGTAGAGGAAATAAAGCTCAATCTGCAGTAAAATAATAACCAGTAGAGGAAATAAAGCTCAATCTGCAGTAAAATAATAACCAGTAGAGGAAATAAAGCTCAATCTGCAGTAAAATAATAACCAGTAGAGGAAATAAAGCTCAATCTGCATTAATAATAATAACCAGTAGAGGAAATAAAGCTCAATCTGCAGTATAATAATAACCAGTAGAGGAAATAAAGCTCAATCTGCATTAAAATAATAACCAGTAGAGGAAATAAAGCTCAATCTGCATTAAAATAATAACCAGTAGAGGAAATAAAGCTCAATCTGCATTAAAATAATAACCAGTAGAGGAAATAAAGCTCAATCTGCAGTAAAATAATAACCAGTAGAGGAAATAAAGCTCAATCTGCAGTAAAATAATAACCAGTAGAGGAAATAAAGCTCAATCTGCAGTATAATAATAACCAGTAGAGGAAATAAAGCTCAATCTGCAGTAAAATAATAACCAGTAGAGGAAATAAAGCTCAATCTGCAGTAAAATAATAACCAGTAGAGGAAATAAAGCTCAATCTGCAGTAAAATAATAACCAGTAGAGGAAATAAAGCTCAATCTGCAGTAAAATAATAACCAGTAGAGGAAATAAAGCTCAATCTGCAGTAAAATAATAACCAGTAGAGGAAATAAAGCTCAATCTGCATTAAAATAATAACCAGTAGAGGAAATAAAGCTCAATCTGCAGTAAAATAATAACCAGTAGAGGAAATAAAGCTCGATCTGCAGTAAAATAATAACCAGTAGAGGAAATAAAGCTCGATCTGCAGTATAATAATAACCAGTAGAGGAAATAAAGCTCAATCTGCATTAAAATAATAACCAGTAGAGGAAATAAAGCTCAATCTGCAGTAAAATAATAACCAGTAGAGGAAATAAAGCTCAATCTGCAGTAAAATAATAACCAGTAGAGGAAATAAAGCTCGATCTGCAGTAAAATAATAACCAGTAGAGGAAATAAAGCTCAATCTGCAGTAAAATAATAACCAGTAGAGGAAATAAAGCTCAATCTGCAGTAAAATAATAACCAGTAGAGGAAATAAAGCTCAATCTGCAGTATAATAATAACCAGTAGAGGAAATAAAGCTCAATCTGCAGTAAAATAATAACCAGTAGAGGAAATAAAGCTCAATCTGCAGTAAAATAATAACCAGTAGAGGAAATAAAGCTCAATCTGCAGTAAAATAATAACCAGTAGAGGAAATAAAGCTCAATCTGCATTAAAATAATAACCAGTAGAGGAAATAAAGCTCAATCTGCATTAAAATAATAACCAGTAGAGGAAATAAAGCTCAATCTGCAGTAAAATAATAACCAGTAGAGGAAATAAAGCTCAATCTGAATTAAAATAATAACCAGTAGAGGGAAATAAAGCTCGATCTGCAGTAAAATAATAACCAGTAGAGGGAAATAAAGCTCAATCTGCAGTAAAATAATAACCAGTAGAGGAAATAAAGCTCGATCTGCAGTATAATAATAACCAGTAGAGGGAAATAAAGCTCAATCTGCAGTAAAATAATAACCAGTAGAGGGAAATAAAGCTCAATCTGCAGTAAAATAATAACCAGTAGAGGAAATAAAGCTCAATCTGCATTAAAATAATAACCAGTAGAGGGAAATAAAGCTCAATCTGCAGTAAAATAATAACCAGTAGAGGAAATAAAGCTCAATCTGCAGTAAAATAATAACCAGTAGAGGGAAATAAAGCTCGATCTGCAGTAAAATAATAACCAGTAGAGGAAATAAAGCTCAATCTGCAGTAAAATAATAACCAGTAGAGGGAAATAAAGCTCAATCTGCAGTAAAATAATAACCAGTAGAGGGAAATAAAGCTCAATCTGCAGTAAAATAATAACCAGTAGAGGGAAATAAAGCTCAATCTGCAGTAAAATAATAACCAGTAGAGGAAATAAAGCTCAATCTGCAGTAAAATAATAACCAGTAGAAAATGCAAGTTTAAAATGCAAGTTTAAAAATGCAGTTTTTCCTAAATAACTACCTGAACCGTGGCACCGAGGATGAAGACATTTTTATGGTATGTTGGTCTACTAGACTTTTACGGAAAAATTTCGTTTGGTCCCCGGGGGCCACTCCCCCCCCGCGCTGGGGCCCCCGTAAATTTTTCGTCAACGATACCAGGGACACCGAAGCACCGGGGAACATGAAATTTGGTGGGCATGTAGCCCCACTAGACTTCTAAGGAAAAATTTCGTTTGGTCCCCGGGGGCCACTCCCCCCCCGCGCTGGGCCCCCCCAAACCCAAAAAAATGCAGTTTTTCCTAAATAACTACCTGAACCGTGGCACCGAGGATGAAGACATTTTTATGGTATGTTGGTCTACTAGACTTTTACGGAAAAATTTCGTTTGGTCCCCGGGGGCCACTCCCCCCCCGCGCTGGGGCCCCCGTAAATTTTTCGTCAACGATACCAGGGACACCGAAGCACCGGGGAACATGAAATTTGGTGGGCATGTAGCCCCACTAGACTTCTAAGGAAAAATTTCGTTTGGTCCCCGGGGGCCACTCCCCCCCCCGCGCTGGGCCCCCCCAAACCCCCAAAAATGCAGTTTTTCCTAAATAACTACCTGAACCGTGGCACCGAGGATGAAGACATTTTTATGGTATGTTGGTCTACTAGACTTTTACGGAAAAATTTCGTTTGGTCCCCGGGGGCCACTCCCCCCCCGCGCTGGGGCCCCCGTAAATTTTTCGTCAACGATACCAGGGACACCGAAACACCGGGGAACATGAAATTTGGTGGGCATGTAGCCCTACTAGACTTCTACGGAAAAATTTCGTTTGGTCCCCGGGGGCCACCCCCCCCCCCCCGCGCTGGGCCCCCCCAAACCCCAAAAAATGCAGTTTTTCCTAAATAACTACCTGAACCGTGGCACCGAGGATGAAGAAATTTTTATGGTATGTTGGTCTACTAGACTTTTACGGAAAAATTTCGTTTGGTCCCCGGGGGCCACTCCCCCCCCCCGCGCTGGGGCCCCCGTAAATTTTTCGTCAACGATACCAGGGACACCGAAGCACCGGGGAACATGAAATTTGGTGGGCATGTAGCCCCACTAGACTTCTAAGGAAAAATTTCGTTTGGTCCCTGGGGGCCACTCCCCCCCCCCCCCCGCGCTGGGCCCCCCCAAACCCAAAAAAATGCAGTTTTTCCTAAATAACTACCTGAACCGTGGCACCGAGGATGAAGAAATTTTTATGGTATGTTGGTCTACTAGACTTTTATGGAAAAATTTCGTTTGGTCCCCGGTGGCCACTCCCCCAGCCGCTCTGGGGCCCCCGTAAATTTTTCGTCAACGATACCAGGGACACCGAAGCACCGGGGAACATGAAATTTGGTGGGCATGTAGCCCCACTAGACTTCTAAGGAAAAATTTCGTTTGGTCCCCGGGGGCCACTCCCCCCCCGCGCTGGGCCCCCCCAAACCCAAAAAAATGCAGTTTTTCCTAAATAACTACCTGAACCGTGGCACCGAGGATGAAGAAATTTTTATGGTATGTTGCTCTTAAGGGCCCACATCAACCTAGCCCATAATCACTCATTTGTGATTTGCGCCCCTCCCATAAAAAATGAAAATGCAATATTATTCTGCTTTAATCGCCCCTATCTTCAGTGGAGATGTTCAGAACTGCACCATATTTCATGTGTATGATTAACTTGACATCCTCTGGGGGTATCCTCTGCTAAGTTTCGTAGAATTTCATCCATGGGGGGGTATAAAATAAATTCATTTATGTGCACATTTAGTGACTGTACACTCATCGGCCTGTAGATGGTGCTGTTGAGCGAAGGGTTGCTGGTTTAGGATGATACTGTCACACACACACATGCAGGAATACAAACAAACGCAAGCATGCACACACACTGACATCCACACGCACAGACACACACCCATACACACACATACAAATCCACATGCACAGACACACACACACAAACACACACGCGCACACATGTACGCACACATACATACACGCACAGACACACACACACACACACACAGACACACACATACACAAACACACACACATACACACACACACACACACACACACACACACACACACAGACAGACATGCACATACTACTACTTTTTTTAGGTATATACATAAACACGCAATACAGCCAAATTACTCCACGTCATTTATTTTTGTGGAAAGCCAGTGCAGGCCTGAGCGGCGGTCATATTTTGTACCGCGATGCGGTACATCTAGTTAAAGCTCCAGTATGTGATATTTTTTTACCACAAGAGGGCGCAGTTTCCAACAATAACAAAGGCGAAGCTTGATGACGCCATGAAGGAGGTGACGATGGGAGATGTCGTTTTTAATGCGTTTTCACCATCTAGCGATGTATCTAAATGGAATTAATGAATCATGATCACGGATGAGGTAATTTATTCGTTTTTGTATTACCTGTATGTCTGATCGTATTATTTTATGTCATCATAATTAATGAACTGCAAGGAACGTGAAATGTTATGCTATATTATCCCGTTACAACTTACAGCTATTTGTCAAATGATTTGTTGGGTTAATGTTGTGCAGCTTTACGTTTTTATGGTTAATGCCGTGTTGTTTAACGTGTTCAAACCAATATCTAAAAGTAAATTTGAACGAACATTTGCAAGTAACTTAATGACTAAATATATTTTTTAACAACACATATCCGATTGTATTTAATTGTACTGCCATAATCTCGGTCACCACACGCGATAAAAAGCCTTACCGAAGTACAAAGAGCAATATTACTTTGTTTATAAGTGCTATTATTGACAGTTGCATGTCTTACCTGTCTATCAATACACTCGCGAGAGCAGAGTCTCTGTCAAGTCCAAGACTGTCGCGCAGCCCTCTCCATCTCGAAAACGCCTGGCCGATATTTATCCAGGTTTTATTCCTCCGTTTGTCACACAGTCTGCGTGTATCCGAATATGGACGCTTTCGTTTTGTTGGCACTTCAACACTCGCCAAAGAGTAATCGTGATCCATAACAGCTATAACCATACAGTCTATGGCTATAACGCTATAACCACCACTTCCGCATTTGACCATGTGATTTTACCGGTGTGGTGGGTCATATTTTTTATTTTATTTATTTTTCTTCTTTGTCAGACGTCGTTATTGTTTATTGTGATAAGAAAAAAAACTCAATAAAGTTTTTGTAAAAAAAAAAAAAAAAAAACGGTGTGGTGGAATATCCGATCACATGGTCCACACCGGAAAACAAGGATAGAGCGGACATTGCGTCACTGAGAGGCGACGTTTTTTTCCGGGACGGCCAGTTATTTAAAATCGGAATTTCTCTGAAATAAAAAATCTTTGGAGACTTTTGAAATATTGTAAGTACACAACTGGGGGAAATATATCACACTGTGCAAGTTATTTTCGGAAAATTTATTACAAAATTCCTACATATTGGAGCTTTAAGGGTTCTTACACCAGTTCAGCTCTACACACACCTGAGGACATCAGAGAAGTGTGTTCATCACACCAGTATCATTAGACTGATCACACACCCTGTACACCACAACTGTAGACGTGTCAGATTCATTCCAGAGTGTGTGTTGAATATCATTGATATGAATTCAGATGGTTAACAGTCAAACCAAAAATTATTCAGACACCAGATATAATTTTTGATATTTCTCTACTAGTGTGATCAGGACACTATAGTTCATTTCTGTAAGTGAGGAGAGCAAAATAAAGTAGACTGTGACATACCCAACAATTCTTCATACAGTCGTGTTCTCTTATTATGTTGCTAATTGATAAATGTCCACTATATGGGGATATTGTTCTAGATATGAAAGTAGGAAGGGCAGAGGAAGAGGTTGTTGTGCTGATGGAGAATGAAAAGTAAAGAGACCTGTTCGCTACTCGGTGTGCTCTCGTTTATTTTGATGTGATTACACAACAGATTGGCGACGAGGATGGCAGTTCATCTTCCTCCTACATACTTACAATGTCCTGGTGAGCCTGCAGTTCTGTTTGGGATATGGACACACATGTTTGAGGACTACTAGTTGACGATTCATGCTGAGGGAGATGACTGGCCTGATGCTCGTAAGTGTGCTACACTGCCTCACTGCCTGGGCACAGAAGCACAGAGAATTTTCTACACTCTTCCTAATCTAAAGTTTTTACAAACAGTAACTTGGTTTCCCTGGTTACGCCTGACGGTTTATTTAGCAACCGGAGATATTTATAGTCCGCTCGATTTATAGTCCGTATAGATACTTTGACTGCCTGTTGCTATGGTTACTCACAGCTGATGTAGCCAGCGCATTTATTTATTAACTTCGAACGGTAAACAGGCAGTTTCACCAGAACTCCTTTACTAGGTGTCCTCTATCACTTTTTAATGGACACCCTGCAGCCAATCAGAATCGAGTATTCACCCAGACCATGGTATAAATATAAGCAACACTTCTCTGAACTACCCTTGGAACAGTCAGATGTGCGTCTTGTCACATATTCAAAAGATGACCTTCCAGTGCTGGGATGTATTAAGACGTCTGCGCGACATGGTGAACATTCAGTACCTGCCACATTCTATATTGTGAAAAGTGGAAACGCACTTATGGGCATGGACTTAATATATTCCTTGAACTTGTGCATAACAGTAAATAGAGTACTCACCCCCAAACAGCCAGTGCAACAAGTGTTCAATACTGATACGCCATCCTTTGGCTGTGCAAAGTACTGTGTACACAAAGTGAAAATGCATGAAAACTTCATTGCTGTGCAACAGAAGCTACACAGACTACCTTTCTCTGTAAGGGCTGCTGTGTCTGCAGAGCTGAACCGCCTACTAGCAGCGGATATTATTGAAAGAGTGGATGCTTCGCCGTGGGTTTCGCCCATCGTAGTTACTCAAAATAAATCTGGAGACATCAGAATGTGTGTGGATCTTAGGGAACCCAACAAAGCAATCGTTGTGGACAGCTACCCCATCCCACACACTGAAGAACTCTTTTTACAGCTGAGAGGTGCTGTGATGTTTTCTACAATCGACCTGGCAAATGCTTACCATCAGGTACCACTACATGAGGACAGTAGACCTCACTGCTTTTATAACACATGATGGTTTGTTTCGTTTCAAGCGAGTTTGCTACGGATTAGCATCAGCCCCAGCGGCGTTTCAAAGAGGGATGATGCCAGATCACAGCCACTTGGAAGCGATACGTAATGCTCCACCTCCTTCGGATGCGCCCACAATACGATCATTTCTAGGCCTCACCGCTTGGTATGCTAAATTCATTCCTAACTACACAGCTGTTGTGGAGCCTATGAGAGATGTCCTTAGAGGACATTTAAATTTTGCATGGACTAATGAAGCACACAAAAGTTTCCAGGAATTAAAGAACTGATTGCACAGAGCTCTGCATTGGCTTTATTGATCCTGCTTTGCCCACAATTGTTAAAACAGAGGTCTCAGACTACGGCATAGGTGGCATCCTGACTCAGCTTCATCCAGATAAGTCAGAAAGGACTGTGGCTTTCGCATCCAGAACCTTGACATCGGCAGAAAGGAAATATTCTGTTGTTGAAAAAGAAGCCCTCGCTTGTGTCTGGGTCATTGAGCATTGGAGAACATACCTGTGGGGCAAACACTTCAAATTAAGATCAGATCACCAAGCCCTAACCACCCTTTTGACTACTAAAGGTATAGGACGAGCTGGACTGAGAGCAGCACGATGGTCTGCCAGACTGCTCTGCTTTAACTATATGCAGCACAGACGGGGGGTTGACAAATAGGTAGCGGATTGCCTTTCGCGTCTTCCATTGCCAAATGAAATGAATTCTGACTTTGATTCTGAACCAGAAACTGTTGCTGCTATCACTGCACTCCTGTCAGCTGTTCCTGTGGCCGAGTTTGCTGCTGAAAGCTCATCATGTCCTGAGCTTGCCAAACTTCGTCAATACATCGAGTATGGCTGGCCCGCTACATCCAAAGCCCTACATCCTGACATGTCCAGGTACTTTCCAATACGAGATGAACTGTCTATTTTGGACTTGTATGTGCTAAGAGGACCACACCGACTGATTGTGCCTCTTAGTTTACGTTCACGTCTGGTCACCCTCGCTCATGATAGCCATCAAGGCATTGTGAGAACCAAGCAACGGCTTAGGGAGCGATACTGGTGGCCTAAGATGGATTCGCAGGTTCAGTCCACAATTGAAACCTGCGTCACCTGCCAACTCAATGATAAAACTGCTAGAACCACACATGCACCACTTACCCCAGTTGACTATCCAGTCGGTCCGTGGCAGAAACTGGGCATCGACGTGGTGGGTCCTTTCGACATTGCTCCTGTTAGTTGTAGATTCGATATCACTTTGATTGACTACCATTCAAAATGGCCAGAGGTAGATTTTGCACCTTGTGTGACTGCATCTACCATTAATTGTTTTCTGAGGTCAGTGTTCAGCCAAAAAGGGAATCCTCTGGAGATTGTTACTGACAATGGGCCTCAGTTCCTGTCAACGGAGTTCAAACTATTTCTACAAGAAAGAGATGTAAAGCACATCCGTACTTCTATATACCACCCGGAAGGAAATGGAGCTGTGGAGCGCTGGAATAAGGTACTGAAGGAGGCTATTCTGACTGCAGAAAGGGAGAGAGCCCCTTGGACATCGTTCGTTGAGGATTTTCTGCAAACTTACCGAGCCACACCTCACGCCACGACAGGAATTTCTCCTTTTGAGCTGATGTTTGGAAGGAAAATGAGAACAAAATTGACAATTCTTCCAAAGTGCAATGTGAATCCTGCTATAAAAAAGTTGTACGGGTGAGAAAACCTGTGCATGTGAGAAAAGGGAAATCAAAGTTCAGCAACCCTATGCAGATTGCTAGAAGGAAGGGGACACATAGTTTTGAACTGAGTGATGGACGAACTTGGGACGCATCTCATTTGGCACCATTGCACACAGAATTTACTCAGGTTCCTGAACACTCTGAACAATCGACTCTACTGCATCACCTGGAAGTGGTAACAACCAATTGGAGGGACGCTGTAGAAGGAAGCCAGTATGGTTGAAGGACTATGTAACTTAAACTGCCAAAGTAGGCAAAGAAGAAAGTCATGGGAAAAGAAGGAAAAGGAAAACCCAGAAGTTTAGTTCAGGAAAGTTGTGGTTTGAACTGAAAGGATGTTCATGTAACTATTCATGCTATATGTGTTTTGTCAGGGGGAGATGTTGTGTTCTCTTATTACGTTGCTAATTGATAAATGTCCACTAGATGGGGATATTGTTCTAGATATGAAAGTAGGAAGGGCAGAGGAAGAGGTTGTTGTGCTGATGGAGAATGAAAAGTAAAGAGACTTGTTCGCTACTCGGTGTGCTCTCGTTTATTTTGATGTGATTACACAACAACAGTGACTACCAGTACAAGTTATAAAAATTTGGGGCCAAAAATGATTCCGACACTTTGAGCTGATCATGTTTTGCTGAAGTGTGTTTTCTCTTTAATTGCTAATGCTCTTTTTACACACAGACTGAACACAATGAAGCATTGCTTGGTGATTGGTTGAGCTAAACTGGTATTATCTAATTGTGTAGTTAAATTTAACAGCTGACAGATATTCAACATAATTCATGTGTGAGACAGTCTAACAGAAGGACGGACAAAACCAGTCAAATATCAACTGAGTTCTGCTCATATTTTATTACCATGTTCTAAACTATAGCGAATAAACTGTGATAATGTGAGAGATGTTGAAGGCGTCTGAATATATTTTGGTTTGTATATTCCAGGTATATTCACGTTTCACAGAAACATTAGAGCACAGTAGAGACGAGTAAACACTGACGAACTGTTCAGTTTAGGGTGAGCGAGTTCTTCAAGCGTTGATGAGATGATCTGAGTCTTACAGGCGTTAACCCCGCGCTGACGTACAGCGGCTCACGAGACGACTGGTTATCATCAGCATATACTTAATGTGATCCGTGAGCCCCACTGCGAACAATCCAATTATTGGTGCACATGTAAACACAGTCACTGTTAGTGTTGAATGAGCAGGACTTGATGCGAGTTGTGTGTGTGTTCCAGATCCTGATGTGAATGTGTCTCACACACTCCTGGTTCTGCTGGTGTCTTTGCTTCTCCATCTTCTCCCACCGTGAGGAACTGAGATAACAGCACATTCACACACACACACACACACACACACACACACACACACACACACACCAGCTTCTAGTGCCAGACTAATCCTGCTCTTCTCCACTGGAACAAGTCAACGATGGATGTCTTCATACACACACAGCAATACAACACATGATCATCTTAGCCCTCAGATCACCAGAACATTACCAAACTATCAGAGGCCTTTATGACCAAAAGTGCATTAAATCGACTGTTCTAGAGCGTTCCTCTATAAACTACATGGTTTTGTATCAAATTTCATATCTATTTTTATACTTAATTTGACACAAAGTAACACTGCCACTTTATAATGTGAAAAATGCTGTACTGTATGTATATTTATATTAAATATTTATATATTTAAGTGTTTTGTGGACAATTTTCTCTTTACGAAAAGAAATCTGTAAATTATACAGCGACTGCAACACTTGCTGGACAATGATTTGAATTATAAATGGGTTTACATTATTATAGTATTATAGTCATATTTCTTTATTCATTTGTTTACATTTGAATTATTTGATTAAATATATACAAAATAAATTCAAATATTAAGAATAATAATTGCAATTAGATCAGATATTGGTTCTGCCTTTTATTAATGAAATAATCCACACACAGTTTCATAACCAGTGTAAAATATATATGTGTGGTAAATGATGTCCAGTCACTGACAGGAGAGGGAAGATGTTCGTTTCAGACATTCATGATGATATAGACCACATCCAATAACATATATACACTTTTTATATGTTATGTATAATTATGGCATTGCACAATGCACATAAAACTGAAGTGTAATAAACCACAGCTGTAACAAACACAGCACTGTAAATGATGTCGAACGTGTCTAAGCTTTAGTTATGAGAGGAAGCGTGTGGTTTCAGTGACTCTGCACTGATCTGAGACCTGTAGTTTGATCAACAGCATTACAAGTGACAGACACAATGGAGAACATCATGTTCTTTTGTGTTTTCATTCAGGATTATTCACATCACTTCTAGAGGTAAATTTACTCTACGCTTTAACTGATCATTTTAACCCTTAAATAACAGATGATTTCCTCTGAATAATGTTTGAGGCTCAGTTGATGTTCCTCCAGATGTTCCTGAAGATGAAGAGACTCTGTTCAGAGTCGAGCTGAAGGACAGAATCAGTCTGAACTGCATCATGACCCACAGATATGAGATCGCCTGGTTTCATCAGTATTCTCCACAACTAACCCGACTAATATCTGCAAAAACCAGCAATACAGCCGGAAGAAAACTTCTAGTTACGTTCATCTCAACAGAAGTCGTCTGAGAGTCGCTGCAGATTTAGAGATCACTGCAGTCACGTGAGTTATTACTGGAGTACTTTTCCACTATAATGAACCTTTTGTGGAACGTAAAGATTTGGTGGATCATGAAGAACCTTCATCTTCATCTTTGAGCTCCAGACACAAGTTATTCCTCAGATCATGTGTTGTTGAGGAGAGGTTTGCTGCTATAATAATATTGAAACTATAATATTCTTTAGTCTTAATGAACTTCTCTTTGTGTTTGATAAAGTGATCACATGTGTAAAATATATCTTCAGATTAGCTGACAGAGAAATATAACTCTGTCACAGAGCCGGCAGAAGAAGTGGAGATCACAGGCGAGAGTCGATGTTATTCATCATTGTGTTTCATTTTCTCACGACTCTAGTTCTAGTTCAGCAATATAAGTTATCAAAGCAAAAGCCAAAAAGTTCATCGGTCTGTACAATCATGAGTCAATTTTGGGTCGGCAAAGAACCTTTCAGTGAACAGATCTTAGAAGAACCATTTTTTCTAGAACATTTTAATGATCAAAAAACACTTTTCCATTATAAAGAACCTTTTTATGGCTCTTCATGGAACCATTGATGCCAATAAATAACCTTTATATATATATATATATATATATATATATATATAAAACAAATTTTTATTGTAATATCATGGAGTATGACAAGAAAATTTCAAAGAAAATAACTTTAAGAGTGTATCTTCTTAGATTGGTTTAGATGATGGCCAGATCTCACACTTCTGTTGTGGGAAAGCTCAAACAATCATAATCATTTGTGGTTAATATTCAGTAAAATAGCAATTCTTCTGTTTCTGCCACCGTCTTTAATCTGCATTATTTATTAATCCAATATCAACAAACAATATTCAAACTTAGAGTTTAAGAAGCATGTTTAAAGCAACTGATGTTTTTACATGTATAAGAAAAGTCAAGTTCTGTCACAGCCAAAACAAACAAACACATGCTTGAATATCATAGACCTTTTGTTCTTTAGACATTATATATTTAGGAGCAGTAATATGTACATATAAGCTGAGTTTAAGGAAAATATAAATGCCATCTATTTTCTGGCACATAAAGCTCGGCTATAAATAAAAATGTCTTCAAGTTAAATGTGTTGTTGAGAGTTTGATGAAATAAACGGGTCTCCTCAGTCCTCTACACTGCCCATATGAAAAAAACCTGCATGGTTCATATACAGCAACCATATATCTTCCTTACTTAAATCGGCCAGAATTACCTTCTGTGTTTCATATAAGGCCAATACATGTCCTATACAAAATCAGACCGATTATGGCCACTTTCATACTAAATAGCACACATACAACTTGTAGGGGATTTTTGCGTTATATATGAATACTGTTAAAAGACTTATGAGTTTTACATGACAAAAGTATGCAAATGTGTATGATATTAGTAGAAATATATAAAACTCATATAAAATTCATATATAAATCATTTAAAGTTCTCATATTGAATCATATGCTAGTCAAATTAAAGTCATATAGAATTTATACACGTTTTGTGTCATTTGTTTATGTGTTTCATACAGATTTCATGTTTTGATGACCAACATCTGATTCACTTACATGCAGTTGGCAAATTTTTAAAGGGATACTCCACTTTAAAATGAAAATTCTGTCATCATATACTCACCCTCATGTTGTTTCAGTCCTTTATGAATTTCTTTCTTCTGCTGAACAGAAAGGAAGATATTTAGAAGAATATCAGTAACCAGACAGTTTCTGGTCTCATTGACTTCCATAGTATATTTTTTCCTACTATGGAAGTCAATGAGACCAGAAACTGTCTGGTTACTGATATTCTTCTAAATATCTTCCTTTCTGTTCAGCAGAAGAAAGAAATTCATAAAGGACTGAAACAACATGAGGGTGAGTATATGATGACAGAATTTTCATTTTAAAGTGGAGTATCCCTTAAAAAATTGTACAGTGCAGAAGCCGGTTCGAGGATTACTAGCTGTCAGAATATCACTGACCTTTATGAAGACTGTTAATTTTCCTACAGGATTTGAAAGAGCAGAATAAAGCAATGACATTGTAAGACTGTGTATTTACATTAATTGTGAACTGTCTGGGCCTGTTGTTTGTGAACAAATCATAACATATTATTGCAAATGAACAAAGTTGAGTCAAATATGTTTCTAGAACAGTGATTAAAATGTTGAAAATTGGCTGGAATATGTTTTTCTATATGAACTCTGGTGGTGATGCACTCTAAAAACTTTTAATATGATTTGTGTTTGGTGAAACATTTTTACACTTAGAATATTAATTAGATTTTTAAGCAGTGAAATGAAATACATACACTGTATTAACTGAGTAAATGCAAGTAAAACTAATTAAATAGATCTGATTAACTGCATTTGGTACATTAATAAATAAAATTGAGTAGAAATAATTGGGGGGGGGGGGGCATTTAAAAACAAATATTTATGAGTAATATTAACTGTGTTTATATGCCAGTAATATTAACTTTTTTATTTCCTCTAAACCTTTATATTCCATACAACCACCAGTATAACTACATGACATTGGCCTTTATTGTCGATGAGTAGCCTACAGCAATACAGCATATTGTATACTATTTTTAACACGTATAACAATATTGCCTACATTTAAACTCATGTAAGAAACATTTTCGAAGTAAAACTTAAACATTTAGGCCTAAACATTCAAGTAATTCAAGTGTAATCAACCGGTCTGTTATCCAGCATCCACCGGATCAGCGCTGGTTCCCAAGCCGGAGACGGACTCGCCTCTGCGGGGGAACCTCTAACTTTACACCGCCGTCCTAAAGATGCTGCGACGCGACTGACTCTATAACCTGCCAATAAACAAACAGTGCACAGTTCTGAGGACATTTTATAATCCAAATTAGTTATATTCATTATCTTTAGGAATATAGTCGTGTGTTTTTATGCAAGGCGTTACAATCATGCGAAAAGACAGGCGCGAGTCGACACTCGTTTAACTCGTTTACTTTAAGGTGAGTAACATTGTGTCTCTGTATGTTCTTTCGCATTAAATGAAATGATTTAAAGCACATTAATGATTATATAGATACAATAAAACATGTAGCCAACACACCTGAATTTCACAGAGGAAATGCACCAATTCTGCGCCGCTGAGGAGAGAAGAGGAGAACTGTTCTGAAGACTGAAGAGAATTCAAACAGCGCGCGCCGCGCTCACTCACTCAACCGTTGAGCTGTCGTCACGTCAGAGTGGAGGGGGGAGGGGGGAGGTGCGCATTGTTTTAATTGACCGTTCGCAAAACCCCGCCCTCCAACGGTCCTCGTCCAATCCTAGCTCAGCAACTGTAACTAAGGAGAAGGACCTCCGTCAAACATTGCGATTTCAGCAACATGGTGAAACGATGCGCCTATGGCACCTGCAAGTCTGACACTAGGTACCCCAAAAGTTTAGAGGGAGAGGTCGTTTTTTTCACCTTTCCAAAATCCAAGACCCAAGCGGAAAGATGCCGACAATGGATTAAGCAGTGTGGGAGACCTCACTCACAGCTAAATGCCTCGAAGATTAATAAGCATACATATGTCAGCGTATATAATATATAAGCGTCAGTCACGCCCGTTTCACATATACTCCGTAGTCCGTTTACAGCATGGGCGAGGCTAGCCCCTTTTTAGGGGTGCTTCAGCACCCCTAAAAAGGAGCTCAGCACCCCTAAAACTTGGAGTAAGAAATGTTGTTATTCTAAAAATGTTGTTCGTCTTTGACAAGGTTAAATAATGTCCAAAACATACTCCGTAGTTTGTGGTTTAAAATGTATGTGTTACGGATTAAAATGAAAACATCCCCGCTTAGCAAATGGTGTAATCCTCTTCTCTTCTTCTACTTCTCCTCTGTACCTGCACCGCTCAGCACGACCGTCATCCAGCGCCAAACACACGCAGAGTGAGAACCATAGGCGTCACTAGGCCCTTTTTAGACTTCTGCCTAGCCCCCCTAAACATTTGTGATTAAGTGTAGGCTACACAAATTCGTGTTCGCAGAAGCTGCTGAGCGCGAGTTTTAGCAGCACAACTGACGCTTCAGTTTACAGTCAAGTGCGAGTTAAGAAGATGTAGGCTAAGTAGCTAAACTAAGCATTTTTTATTTGACAGTTTTTTAGGTCATAAATGTTAAACGAATGACAAAAATAATTAGAAAACTAATTAACTTTTGTCTAATTTCGCCATTTTGAGCTGAAAATAGGCCTATATAACGTGTAATTATGTCATTGTGAGGGGACAAGAAACATTAACAAAGCCGTTTTCATAGGCACAAGATTAATAATGCATGTGTACATGTTGAGAATTAATATAATACAATTTGTAGCCTTCAGTAAATTAAAAAAGTTCAGCTTTAGGAGGGGAAGAGACAGGGCAAGATGAGGAGACTGAGAGAAAAAGACAGTGATGGAGATGAGGAGAGAGCAGATTTTAAATCTATTTCTTATCCCTTTTTGGCCTTCAAACGTCTTGAAATGCACATATCAGAGAAATAAAAATGTTTAACCCAGGGGCGTTGCTAGACATAAAGCTCTACTGGGGCACAGGTCCCCCATTTTTGTCTGAGATAGCAAAAGTAACTAAGGAGGCCGTGGCATACCGATAGGTCAATTAAATCTAGATTTCATATCCAAAAGAATGATTCATTGTTATCACAAACAATCAAAGACAGTAGTATAGAACACAACATTGAGTGCATTTTCTGTGCTATACATTGCTGCAGGCAGGGGTGTTTGTTTTAAAAACACCAGGCTGGGTAGTTGGGTAACTTAGGGGGGTTCGGGGGCATGCTCCCCCGAGAAAATTTGGATTTCTCAGACCTACATATGTGTATTTTAAGGTGTTTGAAAGGCAAAAAATTGGATAACAATAGCTTTAAAAGAATGTTAGTGGGCAGCATAGCATAAATTATTTATCAAGCAGATAACAGATTCTTAAACAAAGGATAAATGTTCCAATGAATGATCCAATGAATGAGGATGATGCTTGTTCAGTGTGCAGTGGAAGTGTATGGGAGTTTGTCACATGTACATGTATGTGCCCAAAAACACTGTTTAAATTATACAGGATGTTTGATACAGTTATTGAACTGAACTGAATCAACACTGAAGTGACTATTAACTGAATATTGACACTATTGGCTTGTTGGCCAAGCTGCTTTTCAGGCGATTTTTTAATTTGTTACTATTGTGAAGCTGCTGTGAAACAATATATTGTAGCTCATATATGTATATAAATATATACGGATCTACACACACACACACACACACTGAATATGCAAAAATGGCAAGTCAGAAACTCAACTCTATTTCTAAAGCACTGTCTGTGTGTGTGTGTGTGTGTGTGTGTGTGTGTGTGTGTGTGTGTGTGTGTGTGTGTGTGTATGCATGTAAACAGAATGCATATAAACAGAAATTCAAGGGGGTAAAAATGATTTCTTTCTTTCTCAAAACTAAGTTTCTCACTTCACGCTCACTACTGCGCAGACTCAGAGACTTTGGCGGCCTCACTTTTCTTCAATGGAAGAGAGAGTACGGCGTCGTCCGTCTTCTTTTACAGTCTGATCGGAACAAAATACGGGACTTATTCCGCCATAATGCACGTTGCACTTTCTCTCATTCATTGTAGGCTAATGCGAGACTAGTGCACTCTTTTTCTGTATAAAAGTTTTTTTGCCTAATAGTAAAGTGCAATTCCATTTCTTGGCAGAGGTTTTTCATATGGGTTTTTCTGAGGCTTGATGCTTTTGCATCTATAATGTCTGATGATGTAAATTGTTTATCAAGTCTTACCTCAAACTAATCATCTCTCCTTTCTGCTTCCCTGTATGAATAAAAATAAGATTATTTGTATTATTTACAAACTTTTGTTTCGTAATGTTTTCATAGCCTATAATAGCGTGCCAACACCTGACCGGACTTCAGTGTGTTCAAATATGTGCGCGCTGCACTGCAGTTGCTTGGAAACAGACGCTCGCGGACATGGATTTCTATCGCGCGGTTCAGTTTCTGTTTTCGGTTAAACTGCGTTGCTTTTACAAGCGTTGATTGTTTTATTACTGCGTTGCAAATAGAGAATTTCTATTACCCTACAATATAATTCATATTAAATACACTGACAAATAAAATAAATTGTTAAACTCAAACTTCAGATTTACTGGGGCACAGCAGATTTATACTGGGGCACGTGCCCCAGTAAAAGGTGTCTAGCGACGCCCCTGGTTTAACCCCATAACAACCTCAAATTTATGACCTCTTTGATTATAAAGCCCTGTCTACGGCCATGTATTAGGCCTAGATCAATAATAAATGTGTTCATATTGTGAATGAATTTAATAAACTTAGTTACCTAGCTTTCCTGGTAGCTTTGTCTGAGAAAATGATTCATAAATCAACCTATCAGTTGACCCTATGTTTACTTTCTTCACTGACAGACAAAAATGAAAAGCCTATATCAGTCAAAGCTCAGCTTTAGGAGGGGAAAAGACAGAGAAAGATAAAAACAAAGAGAAAAAGAGTGTGATGCTGATGAGGTGAGAAAAATAAACAGCTACCCGCACATGGTTTTAAAGCTGTTGTTATCCAATTTTTTTGGCCTTCAAATAGGGTGACCACCTGCTAATAAGCCCAAGGGGGGACAAGGGGTATGTTTCTGAGGGACAATGTGGGACACTGTCTGGCGCGGCGGTGCCCCCACTGGCAGACTCACTGATAGTGGTTTACCCATTTCTAGCACATACCACCTTGCATAGTATTAATAATGCCCTATTCTCCTAAACGTGTAATTGTTGATGTATGCTCATGAATAGGCCAACCAATGTGTATTTTTTTTCTAAATAAAGACTCATAATATTTTG
The DNA here is from genome assembly GCA_021464565.1 of Rutilus rutilus. Classification (NCBI taxonomy): domain Eukaryota; kingdom Metazoa; phylum Chordata; class Actinopteri; order Cypriniformes; family Leuciscidae; genus Rutilus; species Rutilus rutilus. Next base: position 2,257,446 of record JAJAQA010000013.1, read on the forward strand.
AACATTCAATGAATTGACAGATGTACTTCCACTTAAGATTTACTATTTAATTTTATTTATTTTTCATTACAATTTATTTACTTTAAATAAATTAATAAATTATAATATAAATTTATAGGATTACAGGAATTGTAGTTGCTCAACACCACAGGAACAGTTAAAAAAAAAATATTTAAAAAAAAAATACGATTGACCTCGTATTCCCCTCCCTCCATGTCCGATTGAGAAGGACGTTTTGCAAAGGTCACAAAAAGCCCTCTCGGTATCCCCCTCAACACCTTTCAGCCACAAATATTCATTTCCCCATTCTTGTTTCTTGTACTCACACCTTCTCTTTTTAATTGATGATGGCGGTGCCTCTCAGACTCAGTCTCTTTCTCGAATTTTTCGAATTAGAAAGCGCGCATCTAAAAGTTCCTTCCTTCCAAGTGTGTCTGGTATGCGCGTGCGTGCGCTGTCATGACAACAACGAAAAAGTTGACAACAACCTAGTCAGCAGTTCAACTGAGGGGTTTGTGTGGCATAGATTATGCGTGACACGGTCTCAATTTGCGTGACGCGTGAATTGGGCTTCAAACGCTGTGCGCGCACGCGCTACGCGGGACGGGTGGTCACCCTACCTTCAAAACATCTTAAAATGCACATATGTAGATCAGAGAAATCTAAATTTTCTCAGGGGAGCATGCCCCCGAACCCCCCTAAATACCTCACATTCGGGACCTCTGTGATTATAAAACCCTGCCATATGCATGTTACTGGATGATTGAATGAAACTAGTTAATAATGAGCATTAGACCATAAACTAACTTTTTTTTTTTTTTTTAAATCATACCCTCATTGGGGGCTGAGCCCCCCTAAAATTAAAATCCTAGAATCGCCCCTGGTTTACAGTGCGTTTGCAGTGCGTATTTTTTTTCCGCACCCATGTTAACAGGTAAAGCTTTCACACTGCACGCGGCCGCTGCAATCGTTTCCGCACCGAGTCTATTTTTGCTGTGCTGCACGCGCTGAATTAAAGTGACAGCGCATGGTTCTTGGTCAAAACGAACACAGATTGACATGAAAATATAATCATCTCACCATAAATGCATTTAATAAAATAAAATGTAGTAAACTCACCATAGCCTAAATGTATTTTTGGACTTGCAGACTTGGAGAAGTTCCGTTTGCACACACACACACACACACACACACACACACACACACACACACACACACACACACACACACACACACACACGACTTGTTTAAATACATTTATATTGTTAATAAATAACAATAAATTGATGTTGTACCAGCAATATCTTCAAGTTTTGTTTTTCACTGTATTAACCCTCTGATGGTCTTTTTTTATGTCTACACTCGAGTTCTTTGGGGTCTCTAGAGACCCCAGACAATAACATTTAATTTTGTAACAAGATAATAGTTTTTTTTTTCACAAATGTAATTTTATTCTGTTTGTTAATGTTTTTACTCAACATTTGTGCAGTTTTTGGAGAATTTATGATATTTTTTAAATTTCTATAAATAAATAAATAAATAAATATTTAAATAGCCTTTTTACAAAAAAACAGCATTTGATGTAAAATTCACTTTATAAAAGACCCAGATTTCTAACTTTCATTCATGGGGATAACATGGATGATTTTAAATGGTTTAATGTAACATTTATGCCCATTTTTTGGAAAATGCAGTTTTAAAATAAAAAAATAATAATTTTAACCACTAGATGGCTATAGAGCTCCAGTATATGCTATTTGCTATTAGACTACCTGAAAGATATCTTTTCACAAGTTGGATTCAGTTGGATTCATATCTAAATTTTATAAAATCACAATTATAACAAAAATAAAATATTTTTGTCAAAGTTTAGCATTTTTTGTACCAAAAACCCCCCCAGTTTTTCAATAATGTTACATTATGATTAGAATCAAACCTGAACAAAATGTTACAAAGAGAAATGTTGGAGTCTTAAGATTTTATCATTTATTTCAATCATTTATTTTTAATCTAATTCTAGATTCTAGACACACTCAATTGTGTGTGTGTGTGTGTGTGTGTGTGTGTGTGTGTGTGTGTGTCTGAGAGATAAAGAGAGAGAGAGTGTGTGAGTACACATTGTCGATGTGCCAGTGTCACCACACCACTTTATATTTGTAGTGGTTCCGCATTTTGGATGATTTTATTTGACACATTATAGCCTTACAAATGTTCCTGTGTTTGTGTGTGTGTGTGTGTTTGTGTGTGTGTGTGTGTGTGTGTGTGTGTTTACATTTTCAATGTGTCAGTATCACCAATTTATTTTTGTGGTGGTACTGCATTTTGGATGATTTTATTTGACACATTATAGCCTTACAAATGTTCCTGTGTGTGTGTGTGTGTGTGTGTGTGTGTGTGTGTGTGTGTGTGTGTGTCTGTGTGTGTGTGTGTGTGTGTGTGTGTGTGTGTGTGTGTGTGTGTGTGTGTGTGTGTGTGTGTGTGTGTGTGTGTGCATTTTTCAATGTGTCAGTGTCACCAATTTATTTTTGTGGTGGTATTGCATTTTGGATGATTTTATTTGACACATTATAGCCTTACAAATGTTCCTGTGTGTGTATGCGTGTATGTGTGTGTGTGTGTGTGTGTGTGTGTGTGTTTACATTTTCAATGTGTCAGTATCACCAATTTATTTTTGTGGTGGTACTGCATTTTGGATGATTTTATTTGACAAATTATAGCCTTACAAATGTTCCTGTGTGTGTGTGTGTGTGTGTGTGTGTGTGCACATTTTTCAATGTGTCAGTGTCACCAATTTAGTTTTGTGGTGGTACTGCATTTTGGATGATTTTATTTGACAAATTATAGCCTTACAAATGTTCCTCTGTGTGTGTGTGTGTGTGTGTGTGTGTGTGTGTGTGTGTGTGTGTGTGTGTGTGTGTGTGTGTGTGTGTGTGTGTGTGTTTGTACATTTTTCAATGTGTCAGTGTCACCAAATTTATTTTTGTGGTGGTACTGCATTTTGGATGATTTTATTTTACAAATGATAAGAGAACAGTTTTTATAGTCTCAAAAATGTATTCCTCTATGTGTGTGTGTGTGTGTGTGTGTGTGTGTGTGAGCAAAATAATTCAGCATTGGAGATGCTTTTTGAATTGGTGGAAGTGTGCCACTTTATTTCTGTCATTTCTGTCGATGTGTTCTGCGTTGTTTCTGATTTTGATGATGAATTTTGTCTATTTTGATTGCGGGGTCTCCAGAGACCCCGAGGACCTCGAGTGTCACAAATTTTGTCACGCTAACATAAAAACAGATATCACTCCACTTTATTTTTTTTTTTTGTAGATCTAGAAAGTGTTAAGAGCCGTAGAAGGTTTCATACCATTTGGACAAAGGGAACATTTTTTTTTAATTTGAGCAAAAGTCATTTGCGGGTCAAAAAGACCCCGCGGACCATCAGAGGGTTAATCTCAAATGTCATGATTTGCCAATGCAAGAGAGTAACAGTTAGCCTACCGGCATCTTTTTTCCCCCACTTCAAGCACTGGCCTCGATTGTTGTAATATTCCCGTCTTTGCTTATTTTAACATTTTGAACATATCCCTCCACTGCATATTGCAGCCCTTTCTGTCGTACCCTGGAGGATATGTCTGCAGCATTACTCCAAAACCATTATACCGGAATGGAGCTCAACCCGGCTCAACCTAGCCATAGCCATAGATATCATATAAAGGCTAGATGTCTTAAGGCGGAGTCACTTCCGGCATCACCGGCGGCCATCTTAGGACAGGACTCTGTGAATTAAGGTGAGTGAGCAGCACGCACACAAATCCTCTTATCTCGCTGAAATCTGGACAGATTTACAAACGGTTTGGTTTCTTACAAACGTTATTAACGTGGCTATAATTCTGAATGCTTAAACATTTTGAACATAATTATTCATATGTATGCAGTATAATAGCTACATCTCTGACGTTTATAACAAACCAAACCGTTTGAAAATCGGTAGAAAATTGAGCAAGTTATGGTTATTTAAAAGTACATGCACCATGTTATGAGTGAGCGAGCACCCTGTGGTAAGATGGCCGCCGTGTGCGGATGTCGAGCTCCATTGGCCAGCAGCGCGGACGAGACATCTAGCCTTTTTTTTTTTGTAATTTAGTGTTTTTATTTATTTTGAAAAAGTTTACAAAATATTTGCAATAAAGTAAAGAAAACTTATACGACTACTAATTTACCTATAAAGCCCTCACCCCGCCCCACCCCACCCCACCCCATTGCACTTCGGGACATTGAGCAGTATCTGAATAACAAGGGATAAAATATAATTCATACAGAAAAAAAAAACAAATAAAATAATGATAATGATAACACCCATACGTAGCTGCAGATTAATTAGCCAGAAATGTCTTGACTGTAGATATCCAGTTCTCCCACATCAAAACAGTCCTAGGATTAGCGTGATTGGTCCGTGCAGATGACAGCTCCAGGTATAGTATTTCCAGTAAGGAGTGGAGCCAATGTTTAATAGAAAGGTCATGGGGAGGTTTCCATCGTTGAACAAGAGACTTTTTTGTGGCGGTCATGGCGGCTAACCAGAATTTCCGTACCTTCTCACATAGAGGAAATTGAGAATTGTCATTCAACAATAAAATAACAGGATCTTTGGGGATACAAATCCCCGACGCCTTGTACAAAACCTCAAGCACCCTATCCCAGAATTTTTGCACATCTGGACAGTCCCACAGCATATGTACCAAAGTGTCCACACAACCCGGTCCACAGAAATTACAAAATGGGTGGGGTGATAGACCCATTACATAACGTATGCGTGTGGTTAGATATGCCCTGTGAATAACTTTAAGATGAATGAATTGGTGATTTGGGTTTGTGGATGCATGGAATGTATTATCCCACACTGTATCCCATTCAATTGTCCTGTTAGAAACTTTCAGATATATTATCCAAGCTCTAGCTTTAGAAAAGTTGGTAACACTTTATATTACGACCCGCAAACAACTGCGTAAGTAAACCGAAATTACGGTGTACGTTTCTGTAATTATAGTGTACTTCCGTGTAGGTATAAGGGAACAATATGTTAAGTTTTGGGTAATAAAGGGGTAACAACCAGATATACAAGCAAATTATTTATAATGTATAATATTTATAATATTTATAAAAGTTTTTATCACATTTCTGGCAAAATATGTTCTTGTGCAATGTAGTTACAGGGTAATTTTGACATCTGTGGGTTGTAAATTAAACTTTTTGGCAATGCTATTTATTGGCTTTTCTTACTAAACTACTTAACGTTAAGCCAAAAAAATTAGTTTTTGCTATGATTTTAATTTAAAACGTACCATGTAGTACTTATACTTACCTTATCACATTGTATTGCAATGACACTTAAATGTCAGGGCAAATATACTGTGTAATTAAAAGTTTTTTTGTTTTGTTTTTTTAATAAGAGTACCTTTCTCTGTAATTACTGTGCAAATAGTGTTGTTTCGTATTGTTACATATACTGTAAGTAGGGTTTGTTACCCGTTTCAACTGTGAATTTACAGGGTAAAGTGTAACTCCTGCGGGCTGTAAATTAAAGTGGCGCTTGTTACCCCCTTGTTCTGTGTAGTTACAGGGTAAGTGTAACTCCTGCGGGCTGTAAATTAAAGTGGCGCTTGTTATCCCCTTGTTCTGTGTAGTTACAGGGTAAGTGCAACTCCTGCGGGCTGTAAATTAAAGTGGCGCTTGTTACCCCCTTGTTCTGTGTAGTTACAGGGTAAGTGTAACTCCTGCGGGCTGTAAATTAAAGTGGCGCTTGTTACCCCCTTGTTCTGTGTAGTTACAGGGTAAGTGTATTTCCTGCGGGCTGTAAATTAAAGTGGCGCTTGTTACCCCCTTGTTCTGTGTAGTTACAGGGTAAGTGTATTTCCTGCGGGCTGTAAATTAAAGTGGCGCTTGTTACCCCCTTGTTCTGTGTAGTTACAGGGTAAGTGTATTTCCTGCGGGCTGTAAATTAAAGTGGCGCTTGTTACCCCCTTGTTCTGTGTAGTTACAGGGTAAGTGTAACTCCTGCGGGCTGTAAATTAAAGTGGCGCTTGTTACCCCCTTGTTCTGTGTAGTTACAGGGTAAGTGTATTTCCTGCGGGCTGTAAATTAAAGTGCCGCTTGTTACCCCCTTGTTCTGTGTAGTTACAGGGTAAGTGCAGTAAATATACAATAAAGGATCCAATTTAATTTCTGACTTTTATTTTACAAAAAAATGTCAAAACACTTTTTCATCTTAATAAAACATTATCTTTTCTACAGTATATTCAAACAACAAAGTAACACATTATACCCCCCCCCCCCCTTTTTATTTGCGTCCCTTGCTTTTCTTCTTCTTTCTTTTCTTGCTTTTCTTTTTCTTAACTTCCACTGGGGACTCTGAAGTTGAGGAGTTGATGGAGTCCCATTGGTCTTGCTGCACTGCAAAAATATGAATATACAGTATACATGCTCTTAGCAAGCTACACCTTCAATTTTAAGTTGTCGAACAATCCTCCACTCTAAACAATTTGTGCCACCTGATATTACTGTAGTAACTGTAATTTTGAAGAAAACACATTTTGGTGAAGTTTGAGGCAGATCATGGGGGGGTTGTGATATTTTATAATGATAATGACTGTAGTGCAGCAGAAAATGTTTTTTAAAAAGGCATATTTGTTCTGACAGCAAAAAAAAAAAAAAAAAAAAAAACCATGAAACACAAACCTGAGGGCTGTGGCAATAGTTCAATAGTTTGGATTGAGCTGATCAACAAACGGACAGGGAACTACGTCATCACGTTGAAAGGTCACGCCTGCGCCGGCCGAAGTACCGCCCCACTGTTTACAATGCGACCGTACGTAGGAGGATAATTCAAATAGTATTGTTTGCGATTATATAGAAATAGTATTCAGTGAATATGAATATGAATAGTATATGAATAACATTCTGATGAATATGAATAGTAGTTCAAATAGTATTGCCGGCGCAGGCGTGACCTTTCAACGTGATGACGTAGTCCCCTGTTCGTTTGTTGATCAGCTCAATCCGAACTATTGAAGGTAAAAAGTCTATAAATTATATATATATTTTTTTAAATGACCTATCGTTTCGCTAGATAACAACCTCTTCTTCAGCTGTGATCGCGTACAGCCCGTTTAAACACTTAAAAGACTTCTGAAACTGCATTGATTTGGACTTAACGATGGTGACCAATGAAGTCCGTTGTAAATTTTCATTTTGGGGTGAACTAATCCTTTAACAAGTGCATTTATAATGTACAGTACCAGTGATGTTTAGTTCTTCAATTTGATGTTTTAAAAAATAGGAAAGTGGTCACAAGTATAAGCCCTGGAGTAGGGCAGGAGTAAAATTTAAACGTCTAACCTTTCTTTCTTTCTTTCTTTCTTTCTTTCTTTCTTTCTTTCTTTCTTTCTTTCTTTCTTTCTTTCTTTCAAAGATAAGATTATCACTCTTAAAGCAGAGATCACCTTGCTCAAAGCTGCTGTCCCATCTGCAATGACACAAAGATATGCTGTTCCTATAGTGCCACAGCCCTCATGTTTGTGTTTCATGCTTGTTTGTTTTTTTGTTGCTGTCAGAACAACTATGCATTTTTTAAAAACATTTTCTGCTGCACTACAGTCATTATCACTATAAAATATCACAACCCCCCCATGATCTGCCTCAAACTTCACCAAAATGTGTTTTCTTCAAAATTAAACTTAACTTAAAATTGAAGGTGTAGCTTGCTAAGAGCATGTATATATATTCATATTTTTGCAGTGCAGCAAAGACTCCATCAACTCCTCAACTTCAGAGTCCCCAGTGGAAGTTAAGAAAAAGAAGAGCAAGAAAAGAAAGAAGAAGAAAAGCAAGAGAAGCAAATAAAGGGAGGGGGGGTGGGGTATAATGTGTTACTTTGTTGTTTGAGTATACTGTAGAAAAGACAATGTTTTATTAAGATGAAAAAGTGTTTTGAAATGTTTTTGTAAAATAAAAGTCAGAAATTAAATTGGATCCTTTATTGTATATTTACTGCACTTACCCTGTAACTACACAGAACAAGGGGGTAACATGCGCCACTTTAATTTACAGCCCGCAGGAGTTACACTTACCCTGTAACTACACAGAACAAGGGGGTAACATGCGCCACTTTAATTTACAGCCCGCAGGAGTTACACTTACCCTGTAACTACACAGAACAAGGGGGTAACAAGCGGCACTTTAATTTACAGCCCGCAGGAGTTACACTTACCCTGTAACTACACAGAACAAGGGGGTAACAAGCGCCACTTTAATTTACAGCCCGCAGGAGTTACACTTACCCTGTAACTACACAGAACAAGGGGGTAACAAGCGGCACTTTAATTTACAGCCCGCAGGAGTTACACTTAACCTGTAACTACACAGAACAAGGGGGTAACAAGCGGCACTTTAATTTACAGCCCGCAGGAGTTACACTTAACCTGTAACTACACAGAACAAGGGGATAACAAGCGCCACTTTAATTTACAGCCCGCAGGAGTTACACTTACCCTGTAACTACACAGAACAAGGGGGTAACAAGCGGCACTTTAATTTACAGCCCGCAGGAGTTACACTTAACCTGTAACTACACAGAACAAGGGGGTAACAAGCGGCACTTTAATTTACAGCCCGCAGGAGTTACACTTACCCTGTAACTACACAGAACAAGGGGATAACAAGCGCCACTTTAATTTACAGCCCGCAGGAGTTACACTTACCCTGTAACTACACAGAACAAGGGGGTAACAAGCGCCACTTTAATTTACAGCCCGCAGGAGTTACACTTACCCTGTAACTACACAGAACAAGGGGGTAACAAGCGCCACTTTAATTTACAGCCCGCAGGAGTTACACTTATCCTGTAAATTCACAGTTGAAACGGGTAACAAACACTACTTACTATGTAACAATACGAAACAACACTATTTGCACAGTAATTACAGAGAAAGGTACTCTTATAAAAAAATGTTAAAATTTTTTTTAATTACACAGTATATTTGCCCTGACATTTAAGTGTCATTGCAATACAATGTGATAAGGTAAGTACTAAGTACTACAGTACATGGTACGTTCTAAATTAAAGTCATAGCAGGAAAAATTTTTTTTGGCTTAACGTTAAGTAGTTTAGTAAGAAAAGCCAATAAATAGCATTGCCAATGTTTTTCGAAATCAGCTGTTTATAAAATTGTTTCAGATAAAATTTTTATCATACTGTGCTTACATACAGCCATATATATATATATATATATATATATATATATATATATATATATATATATATATATATATATATATATATATATATATATATTTAATTTACAACCCACAGATGTCAAAATTACCCTGTAACTACATTGCACAAGAACATATTTTTCCAGAAATGTGCTAAAAACTTTTATATACAACAGACGTATACAATTTTTGCCTGGAATATATTAACAGAATAGGTACCTGTTAGTTTTAAAGTAATTACATTATAAATAATTTGCTTGTATATCTGGTTGTACCCCTTTATTACCCAAAACTTAACATATTGTTCCCTTATACCTACACGGAGGTACACTATAATTACAGAAACGTACACCGTAATTTCGGTTTACTTACGAAGTTCTTTGCAGGTTGTATATATGCTTGTTACCCCTTTATTACCCAAAACTTAACATATTGTTCCCTTATACCTACACGGAAGTACACTATAATTACAGAAACGTACACCGTAATTTCGGTTTACTTACGCAGTTGTTTGCGGGTCGTAATATAAAGTGTTACCGAAAAGTTATCTGTATTAAGATTTTGAAAGCAGAGATAAAAATATGACACAATTCTTGAGCTTGGAGCGTTTGAGATCCAGTTCACCACTGGGTGAGTATGAAGATTTGCACCCCAAGGTACCTTATGGGTCTTTAGCACGGCACGTAATTTGAAATATAAAAATAAAGTGTTAGACGAGATATTAAATCTTCCTATTAAGTCACGAAAATCCAAAATTGAATCTTCCCCTTTTATGTCGTTTAACGTTAGAATGCCTTTTGTAGACCAGGAAGGCTGAACGAAAGGTTGACCGCCAGACAGTAAGTTCAGGTTGTGCCAAATCGGGGTATGAGTGTGCCATAAAGTTTTAGATGCAAAACAGGCGTCAATCTTTTTGAATATTTGAAGAGTGTAGGAAATTATAGGACCATAATACAGTGAGCATTTCTTGTGCGAAAGGCCTGAAAATAAAAAATCTTGCAAACGAATTGGTGAAATACGATCTTTTTCTAATTGTTTCCATGAAGACTGTGAGCTTGAATCAAACCATTTCAAAACTGAGAGCAGAATAAAAGACCAGTGATACCATTTAAAATTAGGGCAGCCCATTCCACCTTTTATTTTACTTTTTTGAAGTGTAGACCACTTAATACGAGGACGCTTTCCATTCCATATATATTTTATCAGTAAAGAGTCCAACTTTTTCCAATAATTCACTGGTGGGGGGAGAGGAAGCATAGAGCTAATAAAATTGATGCGGGGCAAAATATTCATTTTTATTGTTGACATTCGGGCGGATGGAGATGAAGGCAGACACATCCATCTTTGAATATCTGACTCAACTCCCCCATAAATTGACGTATAGTTAACTTTGGAAATAAGGGGCAAAGTAGGTCTCAACTGAATCCCTAAATATTTGACTTGTGTTGAAATCTGAATATTACCTGGAATAGGAAAATTAAAACCGTCTGAATTGAGAGGCATTAAAATAGTTTTAGGATGATTAATTTTAAACCCTGATAATATGCCAAAATCGTCTATAATTTGAAGGGCGTTAGGAAGTGAGCGTTGTAGATCAGATAAAAATAGCAGAGTATCGTCAGCATATAAAGAAATAGAATGGGTTGATGAGCCTAACTGAATTGGGGTAATACGTTTACAATGTCTAATATACTGTGCCAAAGGTTCTAACGATAAGTTGAACATAAAAGGAGAAAGCGGACACCCCTGTCTTGTGCCTCGACAAATAGTAAAAGAATCTGAAATGAGTCCACCAGTAGAAACCCTGGCCATGGGATTTGCGTATAGAGTTTGAATCATTCTAATAAAATGGTCACCAAAATTGAACTTCTTCAATGTATACCATAGATAGCTCCATTCCAGCCGATCAAAGGCTTTTTCAGCGTCAATAAACAGGAGGCCGCTGGGTGTTTCTAATTTCTCGGATTCAGCAATGATATGTAAAACTCGACGAACATTGTCGGAAGCCAAACGACCTGTTATAAATCCTGATTGATCTGAGTCAATTAGTTTATGAATCACTGACTGTAGACGCCTGGCAATAACTTTAGCATACAGTTTAACGTCATCATTAATCAAGGAGATGGGCCTATAATTAGAACAGTCTGAATTATCTTTGCCAGGTTTGGGCATAACCATGATTAGAGCTGTATTGAGATCTTTATGAAAACGACCTTTGAATATGGACTCATTTATAGTATCTAACCAGATATGACCAAGTTGATCCCAAAGCGCTAGATATAAATCCACTGGTAAGCCGTCGATTCCCGGGGACTTTCCTTTATTTGAACTTAATAATGCGCAGTGTAATTCTTCTATGGTGATTTCAGATTCAAGACTGTCAGCTTCCTCCTTTGAAAGTATGTTTAAACTCAACTGATCAAAAATTTTTTTAACTGATCATTACTGGGTTGCGTTTCTGAAGAATATAATTTTTCAAAAAATGACAGGAACTTTTTGTTAATCTCGGTGGGATGTGAGGTGAGAACATTTTTTGAGCTCTGGATAGCCTGGATGTTAAAACGTCGTTCATGTTTTTTAAGAGTAAGCGCAAGGAGTCTGCTCGGTCTGCTTCCATCTATATAATATTTATGTTTTGTAATGTGCATTAAATACTCTGCTCTTCTTCGCAAAAGATCATTAAGTGCGACCCTCTCTAAATGTAATTTTTGTTGTGTATCAATGGAAAACTGATTGCTTAATTCCTTTTCTAATTCCCCACATCTTTTCTCTAACATTGATATTTGTTCAAGATGAATTTTTTTAAGCTTAGCCGAAAAGGAGATAGCAATGTTCCTTAAAAACCCTTTGATGGAAGCCCATAGCATTTCCTGATTATCAACAGAGTCCTTGTTTATATTGATAAATTCAATCAGTTCTGCTCTCAGTTGAGAAAGAAAGTCTTCATTTTGCAGTAAAAAATTATTAAATCTCCATCGGGATGGTTTACAAGATGTGTTAATCTGAAGATGTGCTAGTACAGCATTATGATCGGAAACGCTTTGAGGTAGAAATTCAATATTGATAAGCCCTGAAAGTAACGGAGATGAGAGTAAAATATAATCAATTCTTGAAAATGATTTATGACTTGGGGAGAAATAGGTGTATTCTTTGGCTGTTGGATTATGAATACGCCAAGCATCACATACATCTATATCTTTAATGAGCGATCTCAGTGCTGTAGAAGACTTTTTGTGCTACTGAAACTGAAGGATTGGAACGGTCCAAAACTGTGTCGAGCACGGCATTCATATCAGATCCAATGATAATTGAATAGCCTTGGAGAGATAGTATGATTTTGGAAACATTTGGAAAGAAGGAGGCGTCGTAAGAGTTCGGAGCATAAATATTAACAAATGCTAACCTCTTTCCTTCTATTAACGTACCGCAATATGCAATTCTACCATCTTCATCGGAACCTGTGCGCTCAATAATAAAGTTAGAATTACGTTTAAATAAAATTGTCACTCCCTTCTTCTTAGATTTACAGCTAGATGATGCTATGGGGATATAACACCTATTTTGCATTCTTTTAACATCCATGGCAGTCAGGTGGGTTTCCTGAAGAAACGCTACATCAACCTTTTTCCTGTGTAAAAGATCTAACACTCGTGTACGTTTAATAGGAGAGTTTAACCCCCTGACGTTTAAAGATAGCGTGTTTATTTTAACCATGGTCTGTAGTAACCAGACAATCACAAATTAGCATGTAATGGTTAGGGCAAGTTATTGAGTGTACCATTAAAGTTCCAACCGTAATGAGCAAAAACAAAAACAGAAAAGGTCCCGAGTGCTTTACGCGCCTAATCGTCCCCTCCCTCTCCCCCCTTCCCTTTTTAGCAAACGTCTGTGGCGATCGCGAGGCAATGTCTGAACACTATTAACCTTCTTAGCCCCCTATAAATTTGACAGATGGGGAGGTTAAAATAAAAGAACAAATATTCCAAAATCAGAATAACTGTAAAACATACACTATTCTCATAACTAGAATTACAGCAACCAGATTTAACTAAGCTAAGGACTGTAATTTAGTCCGCATTTTCTGGGTAGAACCAGATCTTCATAATTAACTATCTACAACCAGCACAATTTGAAAATTGAAAAATGAGTTTTGAAAACTGAAAATAGTTTGACACAATGCAAATATTTGTAAATAAAATAATTTACCATTTCACTTTGGTGAACTAAAGTCCGAATAAGCTGATAGAGAATTGGTCCATGTATTGTTATTCAGCAAAAAACTCAAACGATGACACCTTATGGTCAGGTCTACCCCTCCATTTCCTCCGGTAGCGGGAAGTTTAAGGATCTACGAACAGTGGATACTGACGCGTCGACATCAAGACCCTCAAAATATTTTTCAGCACTCTCCGGTGATTCAAACGAGTATTTCTGACCCTTGTGGGAGACTTTCAGCGATGCTGGGTAGATTAGGAAAGTTTCTGCGCCTTTCTGATGAAGCTTGAATCTTACGGTCGAAAAAGCTTTCTTCTTTTGAGCTGTCTCGTGACTGTAGTCCGCGTAGAATTCCAGGCGCGCTCCTCCGGGCAAAGTGGGTTTTGCTTTCCGGGCTCCCTGAAGGATGGCTTGCCTGTCAGGATAGCGGAGGAGCCGGAATATCAACGATCGTGGTTTTGGTGAGTTGGAACTCGAATACACTCGGTGAGCTCTATCAATCTCGATCGGACTTGAGCGCGCCGAGAGGTCGGGGATCCATTTAGGTAGCATTTTCTGTAGAAAACCGACCGGATCGTCCCCTTCCATTCCAGTTGGTAGATTGACCAGGCGGACGTTGTTGCGACGTGACCGATCTTCGAGGTCATTGCATTTTCGTTGCATCTGTTCAAGCTGAGATAGGCAGAGGTTCGCGTTCTTTTTAGTGCTGCGTAAACTGCCCTGAAGATTATCCACTTTGGTTGTGATTGACGCCACATTATTACTCAAGGAATTCATTTCCTCTTTCATCGAACGAAGAGCAGCGTTGTTTTCGTCGATAAAGTCCTTGAATGGCTTAAGGGCCGATTGTATTGCCTCTGTCAACATGCGGGAAACCATTTCGCGCATGGCCACCTGTTGTGCTTCGATTGCATGGTTAACAATTGAGGCTACGTCGTCCTCGAGTGTTTTGAGTCGTTTGCAGCCCGCTGCCGATTTCTGTGGTGAACTCGATTTCTTAGTTGCCATACTTGAAATAAAACTTGTACAGCTGTGATATTTTCCTCAGCGTGAAGAAACAACGTTCAATTAGGAGGTTTTAGTCAGGAGCCTAGTGCTGTGCAGCCATCTTGCAGCGCGCGCCACCGGAAGTCCGAGACATCTAGCCTTTATATGATATCTATCATAGATATCATATAAAGGCTAGATGTCTCGTCCGCGCTGCTGGCCAATGGAGCTCGACATCCGCACACGGCGGCCATCTTACCACAGGGTGCTCGCTCACTCATAACATGGTGCATGTACTTTTAAATAACCATAACTTGCTCAATTTTCTACCGATTTTCAAACGGTTTGGTTTGTTATAAACGTCAGAGATGTAGCTATTATACTGCATACATATGAATAATTATGTTCAAAATGTTTAAGCATTCAGAATTATAGCCACGTTAATAACGTTTGTAAGAAACCAAACCGTTTGTAAATCTGTCCAGATTTCAGCGAGATAAGAGGATTTGTGTGCGTGCTGCTCACTCACCTTAATTCACAGAGTCCTGTCCTAAGATGGCCGCCGGTGATGCCGGAAGTGACTCCGCCTTAAGACATCTAGCCTTTATATGATATCTATGATATCTATGGCCATAGCTATGTGTCTGGTTCTCAATTGTTTGACGGGCGTAGTAACAATAACTAGGGGGCGTGGCTTTTGCTAACGGTCAATTGAGTAAACTTAATTATGCGTGTTAAATATTAATAACAATATTGATTTCATTTAAGTAATATTTGTGGTTCTTGAAACAGATCAGTTTAATTCTCCATTCTCAAATATGGTGATGGAAATTTCACAAATATATTAGCTCAGTGTATTTTAAATAAATAATTGGTTAGTCAAATACTAAATTATTTTAGTGAAAAACTTCAAACTTAAATATAACTAAATTTCAGACAAAATTAATTGTTGGAGTTTTAGTCAATTATTTCGGTATGTTCAACTCAAACAATCAAGTAAATGATATTCAGAGATTTTATTAAGTGAATAAAGTTAATTATTGCTGTGATATTTACTAAGCCGCTGAATTATTTTTTTAGATTTTTTAGAATTTATTTTTTATTTTACTCATAAGAATCACTTCGACATTTAGGAAAGTTTTATGTTTGTTGCACAGAACTGTTGTATACCATAGTTGTACTGTGATAAAGTTTAGAGAAATTGTCACAAATGAAAATGAAATCTGGTGATGCAGGATTTAAAATGAAAACTATTTATATGTGAAATATGCAACTGTATCTTGTAGAACACACTCTAATAAATAATTTTGTAATTAAAATGTGTGCTTGTGTGTGTAGTTTAAATGTTGTGTTTCATCTAAGGCTGATTATACAGTATACAGTAACCATGATTGACTACAGGCATAGGGCTCGACTTAGGACAAGATAAGAACAAGCATGAGTGAAGTACAGCCTTATGACTGGTTAACTGCACTGTGTTTTATACACATCCATGCTGGACATTCAAATTAAATTAGCATTATTTTCCTATGTTTTTACATCATGAAAATCTATATGGCTTCAGTTGTATGTAGGACATATATGACATAATATGATTAAAAATACACTAATATTATACAATTTATATATGTGGTTTTTGCAGCATATATGTCCCTTACAATATTCTGTTGGAACATATAAGAATCACAGGAGTTTTTAGCAAACCTTTTCCATATGGGTTGTTACCTTGTCAGTTGTTGTACATGTATGGGTGCTTCTAGTTCGGTCCTTCTCGTGGTTTTGTTTCTTTGTCCTTCGTGTTCTTTATTATTTGTACTACGTGTTTCTCCATTAAAGCCCTGCATATAGATCCTTGCTTCCGCCTGCTTTCTCCGGCACACTACAGATACAGTTTAAACGGGGGCAGGGTTTCATAAAATATTGAAGCTTCCCCGGGCGCCGCCATTGATTAGCAGACCATCACCTGCTGTTAGCATGCCATTGACTCCCATTCATTTTGGCGTCACTTTGACAGCGAATAACTTTACATCTGAGGCGTTTAAAGACTCCATTTGTCCATTATTTATTTATCAAAGATAATTGCGACATTTTATCTCACAATTGCGAGTTTACATCTCACAATTCTGAATTTTTATCTCAGAATTACGTGATATAAAGTCGCAATTGCAAGTTATATAGTCGCAATTGTGAGATATAAAGTCAGAATTGTGAGAAAAAAAGTCAGAATTCTGACTTTATAACCTGCAATTGCGACTTTATATCACGTAATTCTGAGATAAAAATTCTGAATTGTGAGATGTAAACTCGCAATTGTGAGATAAAATGTTGCAATTATCTTTTAAAATGTTTTATTCTGAAGCGGAAACCAGCTTCCATACATATGCAATAGATTAAATTAAAAAAATCATAAAATCTTTTCAGTCACTGAACACCACGTAATATAATGTAAATCTTCCAACAGCTCAATCTGCTCTGAAAGAATAACTAGTATAGGACAATAATAATCAGTTAGACTCCACCTTTAGTGGGAAGTGTCATGTACTCCTAAAACACTCTCATGTGTGGAATAAACTTTCAGTTTTCATTTTGCCGTGGTTTTACACTTTGGACACCAGAACAAAAGCCTCATTCAAAACTTTTACCATGTAAGTTTTCATGTTTTAAATATAAACCCAGCCTGTGCAAGTTTGTGTTATTAAACCAATAGTTTTGTCTGTTTGTGGAAAACTAAACCTATGACAAGTAAATGAATCATCGCCGTGTAGTGAATGTTTCCAGTTGTGTGATGATTACAACTGTTTTCTTATTTGTGGGGTTATTAATATAATTATTAGATTATTCTGAATTGATTAATCCGATGAGAGGATAGCAGGAAAAATTATTTTATAAACTTTCTGTTTGTCCATTGACTTTGGGTTTGATGGATCATTTTGAGTTTCAAGGATAACAGTGGAGTCATTTATAAAACCGAAGATTTAGATGATAGTGTAACGACTGAGACTATCAGACACATTACTATGTGTCACATTTAACAAATAAGCTTTAAAGCCCACTCTAAAAATCAAACATCCGTCTGAAAGACACAAGAGAGCAGGAAAGGTTTCAATGGTCAGGGCGGCGATCAGATTAGATGCTGCAATGCTGTGAAATATGTATTCATGAGGTCAAGGTCATAGGAAAGACAGAAACAGACCTTCAAACAGACTTTCCTGCATTAATTTATAGACGAGCTGATCTATAAATGAACATGCATCCCAGGACACTGTGTGAATGATTTACTGTCTTGTGTAGTGTCTTTGATACTATTATTTCTTTGGCCTGTGTTCATTTTCTATTTTAAACTCTTTTGGATTTATGTTTCAGACTTGCATATTATGGTTAACCAAAATCATAAGTGTAGCAGGTTTAGTCTCTATAAACTCCAATCCCCATTTGATAATTCACATTACATTTTGCTAACATTTTGAGGCATAATATAAGTATTAAGTATAAGTATTAATAATAATATAAGAATCTTGAAGATTCTTTCCTTAAACACCCAAATTACATATTCAAATGCCCTGCTAGAGGGTCGTAAAAATTTCCCTCCAAAGGAAAACACTCACACACATCCACCTCCACCTCACACACCACATCTTTAAAAATCACTGATCACAAGATTACACCTCTTAGTCTCTTAGTCCTTTTCTGAGAAATCTGATGGGAAGATGATGCTGAACTATAAGTTTTCCAAGGACTTTCTAAGTTTTCTCCCACTGGTTCTCTCTCATCAAGACAACATCAGCAAAGATCAACTGGAGCCTCAACAAATTGCATCAGGACATTTTAATTCAAATGTGCGAGACATGCAAGTATCAAACTGAGTCTCATTATTTGATAGATTAAGTCTCCTGACCCATTTAAAGAAGGGCGTGTTAGAACTAAACTGATGGTTTGCTCAAGGCTGTTGATCTGCTGAAATTCAGACAATGCTGTAACTTCTTGCTTTCCTGTATTCTGCTTCAGCTCTCTTTCCCTTTGTAAACTGTGTGCATGTATGTGTGTGTATTTTAGAGTAGTTTAAGTGTTTAGTCTAGTTAATAAAGACTTGTTCATGTCACACGTAAAGTTGTCCGTGTCTCAAGCTCATATCTGGAGTCACTAATCATTTAGATCGTGACTACAGGCTCTTAGTAGAACTGTACAGGAAGAAAGACATTTCCCTTCCCCGGAGATGAACATTTCTTAGAGTTAATAAACAATTAACACTGAGTGTTCACGGCACAAACAGGCTAATTGATTGTAATATTAATTTTACTACATTAAGTTAATTCTATTAACTGATCCAATTATAACAAGTTATGATTATTAATATTTCTTTAGAGTTAATTTGCTTGATTTTGAGCTAATTTTGCTTTAGTTGGATGTTTCTTTAATGCAGATCTTTATCAAGTTCAATAATCACATGGTAAATCTTTAATTAAGTAACAATAACAGTGAAAATGTAGAGTTGGCTGTATTAAGGTCAGTTATATTGTTTTACCACTAATTAACGTGTTAGTGATGTATAGCCAACTCTTCTGTTGTTTTCTCTTCAGGTTCAGATGGAGTTTTCTGGTGCTGGTGTTTTGCTTCGTCTATCATACCGGTCAGTATAATTTTTTTAATAAATTTGAACGGTTTTCAATTTTCAGTTCCATGTGGAGTTATTCTTACCGTTTCTCTGTCCTGTCACTCAGCCAAGAGACTTTAGTGGACATTTGTGGATTGATCATGTAAATTTCTCTCCATATTACATCATCACACACATCATGACATCACTGACTCATCTTTGCAGTTCATTCTAGTTTAATTTTTTAATAAATATTGTTCAGGAATTCACTGTAACTGCACTCGTGCACTGACACATCAGCTACAGATTTACATTATTGTCTTAAAAATTTGAAATGTTAAAGGTGCTGTATGTAATTTTTTTTGTCTGTACTAAAGCGTAAACATACCATATTATGTTTGTAGGCATTTAGCAAACATGCTAAGTTCATATACTTGAAAAGCAATGCTACAGCCATGACAATGAGCCAGATTTACTTCAGATGAGCCAGATTAACTAAACAGGGCAAATTAATGTGTGAGCTCAATCCCATAAAAGCGCCGATGGGAGTGTAAAGTTCAGCTCGTGATCTTCATTTCCATAATGACCAAAGCAATCTACCAGGAGCAGTGCAAATTAGTGTCCGGTTTAAGACCATTTACTGCTTTTTTTGGGCATAATCCCAGTAAATTGACGAGTGGAAACCTTAATAAATCACCTTCAATCCATTTAAATACTCTTCTCCCATAAATACTGCGTCTGACTGGAAAACTCCTACAAATGCATTTACAATAAGGTCTTTTCAGCAAAAATTTTTCACTGCGTGTCTTTAGTAAATCCTGACAGTAGTTTTAACGCTAGGGTTTGTGATGGTGCAAGCTGTTAGTAAATCTGGCCCTACATCAGGTGGAAATGTAGCTCTTAGAGGGAACAATTGCACATTACCACTTTTTACAGGAATATTGGAGAAACTCCACCATCAGTTCACAGATATTGTGTGGTGAAATATCTGGAGCAAAATAAATACTAAAATAACTATACTAGAATATTTTATAATGACCTCAGTTACAGAGAATAGTCAGAAACACCAAATGTATTTTTTAGTATTAATACTTTGTATGAATGAATATTATACTGTATGTATTTGCAGGAATCATCACTGTGGGAAACACCCCTATACATGTGACAGAAAAAAAGGGAGGCAACGCCACCTTAACATGTGAATTTAAGGGCAATAATATTTCAGAGATTAAATTAAAAAATAAGAAATACATTGAAGTTTGTGAGACTGAAAACTGCACTGGCCGAGTAATTAAAAAAGGAGCATGTGACGTGATCATCAGGAATCTGAGCTTCAGTGATGCTGGGACATACTTTCTGACAGTCTATTATGATGATGGTCACGTGCAGGAGCCAAAATCTAGTGAATACCATCTTCATATTCAAGGTAAAGTAAAACTGATCAGAGCATCAGCATGAGCTTTTGTATATTGTGACATTTATTTCCCCGATCCTAAATTGTGCTTTTATAGCATTGATTGCATGATACCAACAGATAAAATAACAAATAAAGTCTTTCTGTTCCTCCTCAGATGAGATCTCTGTGAAGAAAGGAGAGGAGCTGAAGTTGGATGTTATTTGGATCGATGCTAATAAAGTGGAGAGAAACTCTAGTGGAGAGTGGAAGGAGGTCTGGACGAGAGGTCACGGGGTCAACAGTGATCGACTGACTGATCTTAATGTAAATCTGATCATTAAAGCATTTATAGCCAATGACGCTGGAACATACAGAGTTCTGGATTATGAAGGAGAAACCTTGATCACAGTCACAGTCACAGGTGAGAGAAGATGTTTAGAAATATTTTACTGCATTTGAACAGCTGAGGTTTATTAATCATGATTTGAACAGCGAAAATTGATGCTAAACTGCATGATTAACCTTTTAATATTCTCTACAGAATCTAGTCCAGACTCAGAGGGAAGACTGAGGGACACTGAACAACCGAGTAAGTAAACCATGACCCAGCAAACAAAGAACGTTGGCACAACGTATAGCCAACCTTCTAACAACGTTTTAACAACATGGCCAAAAGGTTGCTATAACTACGTTGTGTAGTGAAGGTTGTTACAGCGTTGTCACAATGTTGACATTAAACCACCGTTCAGGGCCATTGCTTAAGGTTGTGCCAACGGTGTCTTGACAACCACTGGACTACATGTACTCGTCACTGCCCTGAAGCGGGAAAATCAGCCTTTTAAATCCCAACCACCTGTTGGGCTCATTGTGTTCTCATTCATCATCGAGCAAGGAAACGTGAGTATTGCGTTTAGCCTAACAGTTACCTCAGCTATCAAACACAACCTACAGCTTTAATTTCTACTAATGTAGCATCGCTCGCACTGTTTAGTTTTTCGTTAGATTTTTCCGCTATTTAGTCTCATTCGTTTCTTTGCTTCTCTGGATTTGTGGATGTTTCCCCGGTGACACTGATAGTGTCCGCCATACAGACCCGGTTTTGTTCATTAAATGTTCTGATCTGCCTTTGCTTTTTATGTTTTATTTATTATACTTAAAATAAATGTGTATATTCGTTTATTTCTTTTTTTCACAAATGTATGACTTTTGGAAGTGCCATTTGATTATATGCAGTTTTAATAAAGTTGAATTAACGAAACCTTCTGTCATTTTTACTCTTCAAAGTGTAGGCTACACTTGCAGGTGTTGATAGCCCCATTAAATAATAATATAGATAAACGATAAACGATAAAAAGTATATAATTATCTAACACCATATAAAAATATTGTCAGAACGTCGTCTCTCAGTTGCTGAATGTCGCGCAACAACGTTGCTACAGCCCTGTCACGTCTTACAATTCTACGTTGTTATAATATTGCGAGCACGTAGACAGCGACGTTGCCATAGCAGAAATGCAACGTGCCAGAGACGTTGCCACAACGTAAATGTGTTTGCTGGGGAGGCATTAAGAGCTTTACAATCAATCAATCAATCAATCAATCAAAACTTTATTACAGACTCAAGGTCCAAATCTTACCCACAACAATACATAAATACATATCCATAACACACATTCATACATGTGTTACAGAAACTTTAAGCAGTGATTTTAAAACATTTAGAAAATAGAAAGTGCTGTCGTCCTGCAGTAGATCTCTGAGGTTTGACTGGTGCAGTGGGACTGTTTGTGTTGTTCTGGTGGTGTGGATTCTGTTACTGCTCAAACCAAGCACTGATCTTTCAATATCTTTACAGAACCTACCACAGAATCAAAGGGAGACCTGAACAGCACAGGTAACACAACTAGTGACACTAAACAATAAGTACAGCAGGGGGCATTAAGAGGTTTACAAAATATTTAAACAGTTAAAAAAAAAAAAAAAAAAAACACTTTAAAAATAATAATTGTGCTCTCTTCCCACTTTTCCTCCTTCCAGCTGTAGAGACACCTTTGATAGTTGGAGTGTGTTTCGGGGTGGGGGCTCTGGTGGCTCTGGGGGTGGTTTTATTTAAATTTGATGTCAGGACATGTCAACGTCGACAGAGGCAGATGGAATCACATGAAATGAGTCAAACTTGACACCAGGCCCAGGACAGCTAGCGACACTGTTTAGATCCATCAGATCTGCAGAGGATTCGTTCAGCATATTTCTGCAGCTGTGTGACACGCACCATCTACCATCATATCTTAATTGTTGTTTTAAGGTGTGAGAGGGAAGTACGTGATTTTATCAACTCAGATGTCTTTTATACTTTTATACTTTCGTCCTTTCCCATTTAAAACATCATACTTTTTTTTCCTTTCTGTTGTTGCTTTTGATGACTTAATAGGGGAATTTTGTATGTTTCTATTCTTTCTTAGCTGCATTAAAATATTATTGTTTTAATTGTATTGGGAAAAACAAAATAAAAAAATTCAAATTTTTTTTAAAGAAACAACTTTTGATACAGCAGTATTTTTATAGGTTTCTAATGATATATTTTAATATATTTTTGTGTTTGTTTGTTTTGGTGATTTCAAATATCTACAGCATTTCTCAGTGTAACAGAACGTCCACTGGAGGCAAGTGTGCAGAACCAGCCCGGTCTCCCCAAAACGTCACATACTGACGCGTCTTGACCATACGGCAACATACGACGAAAAGGGTACCCCTAAAACGTCCATATGAGACGAAGACATAAGCGCACCAGCAGCGCCTCCTAGCGGTACCCTAACGCATACCTAAACCTACCCATAACCCAAAACGTCACATATGGGCGTTTTAGGGGTACCCTTTTCGTCGTATGTTGCCGTATGGTCAAGACGCGTCAGTATGTGATGTTTTGGGGTGAGACTGTGTTAGCAGAACCCAAGTGTAGTTTAATAATCAAAACAAGATCAAACATAAAACAAAGGCATGACGTGGCATGAACTTAAAACATGAACAGAGCAACAATACTTGACCAGGGCCCTGTTTAAATAAAGGAGGTTCAACCAACTCGGAGTTAAAACTTGAACTCTGACTTGATTTACCCTGAGATGAGATTGAGTTTTCGGTTACAGAACAGCTTAATTGAGTTAGTTTAATCTACTCTGAGTAGGCTGACTCTGAGTTAGGCCTAGTCCACATAGACACGGGTATTTTTATAACCAGAGTTTTTCCTCCTGCGTTTAAAAAAAAAATCCCTTCCACACATGCTCGGTTTAAAAGAAATCTCCGTCTAAATGAAAACTCAAAAACACGCTATCAAGCGCTGTCAAGAGCATGTCACACCAGCAGGCTGCGATATAACCCTAATCGTAAAGCCACGTTGGTCAATCAGAAGCCTGAATCAGAAGCAAAAACCCCGGTTTTACTGTCTACACGACAACACTGCAACCGGAGTTTCTGAAAATCCTCACCCTGGCAGGGGTTTTCAAAAATGTTCGGTTTCAGTGACCTGATACTGCATTTCCGTGTGGACGAACCGCGTAAAAAAAGTCACCGTTATAAAAATACCCGTGTCCGTGTGGACAAGGCCTAAAGCACGTGCACCATCCATGACTGTGAAAAGCCATGATCAATGGAGCTCCGAAATTATGATTCACCAAGGCAACAGAACTCGACAAAAAGACATCTGCATACTTCCGAGTCTATACGCAAGTATAATTCTCAATCACTGTTATATTATCAGGTGAAAACTGGCAGAACGTTAAGTTATTGAACCAACTTATTTTCATGGTATCCCACGAGCAAAAAAAAAAAAAAAAAAAAAAAGAACGTGGCAGCAACTAAAATTGAAAAATAAAACCATAATTCAATCAGTTAAATCTTTAAGCATAAAAGGTTCATGGCTGTAGGCTAAATGACTTTACAAACATTTGACATATTAAATAAATATAATTCAGTGTCTATTTCAATGTGCCGCAGCGGTTTCCATGTTGTATAATGCTCTTTTCACACAATTAAATGTTCTCTAATCCAACCTGTTACATTTTTTAATATGGCTAATGAAATGAACATGCGAGTTCTTCTCCGCCAACAGCAAGAAGGCAGAGGACCTGCACCACCACTGACAGATGAAGCGGAGATACACAAAACTGGAAGAATAGTAAAATCCTACAGGAAAAATAAGGCCAAATAAATTGGGAATAATTAGTGCTTATTTAACAGCTGTGGTGGTTACGGCATATCTCTACCATCCGGCTTCCTCCCATTCCATACAGTAATCTGCTTCATTTTCGGAAGGTGCAATGATGGGAATATGCGTGTCATCAATGCATCCAACCACACTGGAAATCCTAAAGGAAATTCTAATTATACGGTTAATTTTAGCAAGATGTTATCAAGTGAACATCATTTATCAGATTACCTCATTTAAACCGATTTCTCCACCACTGATCTGCTATCCTGTGAATCTCCTCATCGATGACTCTCACGGGTTTGTGTCGAGGAAACAACACAAAAACTTTCAGAAAGAGTGTGAGAGCGAGGCACACTTTCCTTCCCGCTCTGATACAGTGCCTTACTAATGTTATCTGCATCTCTGATGTTACATAGAAAAATGTGCAATGAATGAATGAACTGCACTGCAAAAATAGACTTTTTGTCTTCTTGTTTCCAGTCAAAATATCAAAAAAGTCTTAAATCAAGATGCATTTACTACATAAGAAAAACTCTGGGTTTACCGAAGAAAACCTGTTCCCAACCAGGTTAGGTTCACAGAGTAAGTTGCCATGGTAACTGAGTATAAGTTACCTCTCTTTCAGAAACGGGCTTAACTTACTCGGGTTTGATATACCTCCCATTCTGAAACAGAAACCCCAGAGTTTCCACTTAACCTCCTTTCTGAAACAGGCCCCAAGACACATAGCAAACATAGGGACACCTAGACACTAGACAAGGTACACCTGTGAACAATCAAGACAATTAACCAATGACAACATGACACATAAGACAAGGGAACACATGGCAGGATCACATGACTAAAAGGGAGTCACATGACAAAGACATGAGGCTTGTTCATCTGAACTGGCGCTGCACAGACCGATCGGTGAATGACATCAAAGTACAGCAAGAGCGATTGGAGAGCAGACGACTCCTTATGCTTTTCAATCTCTCTCACTCTGTCAGACTGTGCAGCGCCGGTTCAAGTTGAACAAGCCTATGACCAAAACATGACACTCAGAAATCGCTTACTGCACCTTTAATTGGGTTTAGTTATAAACCTCCTCCTACCTCACTTACCCCTTTTCCACCAAGGCAGTGCTGGTGCCGGTTCGGAGCCGGTGCCCACTCGCGAACCAGTTCTTTGTGTTTCGACAGCAAAAGAACCGGTTCTCTGCCAGGAAAATTGGTTCCAGAGCGGCACCAACTCTTTGCTGGACTAGAACCGTTCTTTACCACGTCATGCTTACGTCGGGGGCTGGGGGCGGGGTTATTGTCAAACTTCTTATCGAGCATAACCTCCGTCTATAGTAATCCAGACGAGCAGCACAAATGTGTTCTAAACGTCTTCTTCTGACCCCAATATAGGATCGCAAAGCCAGGAGAAACATTTGCAGAAAGACGATGTAGTCCAACATTGTAATTGTTACGCTTGAAGTTGGCGAAAGCGTTTCTGGGAAAGCTAAGACGTACGGCAACTTACACAGTGTCGTAACGACGTCGTTCGCTGTGCTCTCTAGTCAGTGGAAAAACAGGTTCTGAGAAGGTCCACAAATTGAACCAACTTTCTTTTTTGGTGGAAAAGGGGTAACTGTGACTGTGAAGTGGTTTTTTTTAAACACAAAATATGTCCAAATATAATCAGTCATTTCTTGTGAGTTCAGCTATTGTTGTTTTTATGACCGCACTGAAGGAATATAGCAAATTATCTGGCACCTGTGAAACGTTGATTATTGTAGGGTTGATTGATGGGGGAAACTACTGTGAAGGTATATATGTATATTAAACATAAGACAATCTTCTTCATATTCACAGTATGATAATTCCAGTATCTGCTGCAAGGTATTCATCAATATCAATTGAGCCAATTTTTGGTGTATGGTCTTCTGGTTGTCTTTCAGTTGTTTGATTAACATCAGTTTTCTTGGGGTATAAGAGAGAAAAGTTTGTTAATATTTTCTATACAGTAACCTATGTCATTCCATTCTGCTGTCTGTATATTTAAACATATCTAAATAAACAATTATACCTGCTTGAAATGTTTTGAGAATCTTTCCTTTATCATTGATGGTGTTGAAAGCCTAAATGACTTTTTCATTTAAATTAATAAACCAGAAAATCATGAAACAATACTACAATGATGAGGTTCAGGATTGGCACCAAAACTGGGTGTATGTTCACCTCACTGTCCTTCGTTTGTTTGTTGAAACAAACAGGAATGGACGCGGTCCCCGGCAATGACGCAGAGCCGGTGACCACACACACAAACGGTGCATTCGAATCCCTTTTTATACACTCCCTCGCGGAATATAATTGGACACTACATTACCGACAAGCATTAAATTAATTAAAAAACTACACTCTGCACGTCCCACTACATAAGCTTCCTGATTGTCATTACCTTGAAAGAGATGGACTTTCTCTCTCAGTTTACAGAAAAAACAATCGAAAATATGTGCAATGTTCTGAAAGTTTAACTTGAACACTTAACAAAATACATGTTAACACGAGACTGGTATGATAAAGTGATCTGTGTAAAGTTACAGTACATTCAAACTCATGTTATGACATGAAAAACAGGAAGAGAAATGATTTGTATTTGTAAATATTTTTAAAATTCTCTTTTAATATGGTTGAAATTGAGTATTTAAAAAAACAAAAGCATGTCTTTAAAGCTGTTCATAGAGCTAGCATTGTAAGGAACCTGGGGTATTTATGTTTGGACTTAAATGTCAACACACACTTAGCCAAGTTTTATTGGCTGTGTATCTAAGCTAATAGACAACATCCAGTATAAACTACATCATCATTGGAATTTACATTATATAGAGGTTTAATGCAATAAATAAATAAAAGTGAGGATAAAACGTCTCGGTTACGTATGTAACCCTCGTTCCCTGAGTAGGGAACGGAGACGTTACGTCGGATGACGACGAATGGGGTTTCGCTTAGAAATCCTATCATCTTCGAGTATATAAAACAAGCCAATGGCAAAGAAATGCCATGGGTCTGCGGAATTTGCATAGCGTAACTCCGCCCCACCCTGGGAGTATATAAGGAAGTACGCTGGCAACATGCAGATATGTCTTCGCTGAGGAGCTGAGACTGAACTCAGGCGTTCCAGCGGTACAGCGGAAGTGGCAGGGAGACGTAACGTCTCCGTTCCCTACTCAGGGAACGAGGGTTACATACGTAACCGAGACGTTCCCTTTCGTTGTCACTCCGAGTTACGTCGGATGATGACGAATGGGGTTCCCAGTGTAATCACGCCACCTCTCGACTGTCTTCCAGTGCCCTGCGTAAGTCTGAGCTCCCTGTCGTGAGACTAGCACGGACGAAGGAGTCCTACTTAACACAGGAATACCAAGGTACACTGGGAAGCATATCCAGTGGAAATCATGCCCAACCCGAAGGGGGGGGGACCTGGAATACACATATGACCCCGAAGGGCTGCATACGGAGTAACACTGGGGTGTCCAGCCGCAGGTGGAATATTTCAACCCCAGGGGTGGCAAGGTGGCTTGCCAAGGGAAAGACACAAGCTCAAAGAGGCTTACAGTGGAATACACATGTGGGGGTCGCCCAGAGGGGGAACCATGCACATGGAGGCACCTAGCCAAGCGCGAAAGCTGCCAGTGGCATAACTCTGGCGTTGACGTCGTCAGTGCTGGAGGAGACTCAGGGCTTATTAGGCTCACCTGAGGAGAATATCGCACGTATCCCGTCCGTGGAGAGGAATGGCGAGCAAGCGAAGACACCTGAGCAGAATCTCTTACCGGCTAGTTGAAGCGAGTACATGAGAAGAAACTGGCTCCATTTGTAGATTGTAGAATCTCGCAAATGTGTTAGGTGTCGCCCAGCCTGCAGCTCTGCAGATGTCTGTTAGAGAGGCGCCATGCGCTAGAGCCCAAGAGGATGCCACACTCTGAGTGGAGTGGGCCGTCACACCAAGGGGGCATGGTCGACCTTGCTGCTGGTATGCCAAAGCAATGGCGTCCACTATCCAGTGAGACAACCTTTGCTTGGAGAGAGCCTTTCCCTTCAGCTTCCCACCATGACAGACAAAGAGCTGGTCTGAGGTCCTGAAACACTGCGTTCTGTCAACGTAAGCACGGAGTGCGCGTACTGGACAGAGCAGTGCCAAGGCTGGGTCTGCCTCCTCCAAAGGCAGCGCTTGCAGGTTCACCACCTGGTCTCGAAAGGGTGTGGTGGGAACCTTGGGCACATATCCAGGCCGGGGTCTCAGGATCACGTGAGAGTTAGCCGGTCCGAATTCCAGGCACGCTTCGTCAACCGAAAATGCCTGCAGGTCCCCTACCCTCTTGATGGAGGCCAATGCAACCAGGAGCGCTGTCTTCATTGACAGGAACTTAAGCTCCACTGATTGCAGAGGCTCAAAGGGAGCACTCTGCAGGGCAGTTAAAACCACTGAGAGGTCCCAAGAGGGTACGAGGGGAGAACGAGGAGGATTCAGTCTCCTGGCTCCCCTCAGGAACCTGACGACCAGGTCGTGCTTTCCTAAGGACTTACCATCAACTGCGTCGTGATGTGCGGCAATGGCGGCAACATACACTTTCAGGGTGGAGGGAGACAGCCTTCGCTCCAACCCTTCTTGCAGGAAGGAAAGCACGACACTGATGGGGCATTTCGTGGGTTCTAGATTTTTAGAAGATCACCAGTTGACGAAGAGGTTCCACTTCAACGCATAGGCATGTCTCGTGGACGATGCTCTAGCAGAAGTGATAGTAGCCACCACCGCTGGTGGTAGGGTACTCAAACCTGCCTCGTCCCATCCAGGAGCCACACGTGGAGGTTCCAAAAATTGAGACGAGGGTGCCATAAGGTGCCCCGTCCCTGAGAAAGCAGGTCCTTCCTCAGAGGAATTGGCCAGGGAGGTGCTGTCGCGAGGAGTACTAGTTCTGAGAACCAGGTGTGGTTGGGCCAATACGGGGTAACCAAAATTACCTGCTCCTCGTCCTCCCTGATCTTGCGCAAAGTCTGCGCAAGAAGGCTCACTGGGGGAAACGCATACTTGCGGAGGCCCCGCGGCCAGCTGTGCGCCAGTGCATCCGTGCCGAGCGTGCCCTCGGTCAGGGAATAAAACAGGCCGCAGTGGGACGAGTCGTGGGAGGCAAACAGGTCTACCTGTGCGTCCCCGAACTGATCCCAAATCAGCTGAACCGTCTGGGGATGGAGTCGCCAATCTCCAGCGAGAGGCCGAAGCCGAGACAGCTCGTCGGCCGCCTGGTTCAGGTCTCCCGGGATATAAATGGCTCGAAGCGACCTCAGATGCTTCTGACTCCATATGAGGAGGTGGCGGGCGAGTTGTGACATACGGCGGGAGCGCAGACCACCTTGACGGTTGATGTACGCTACAGTCGCAGTATTGTCCGATCGGACTAGTACGTGTTGACCCCTGAGCAACGCATGGAAGCGGTGCAGGGCAAGACGTACAGCCAACAACTCGAGGCAATTGACATGCCAAAGGTGCTGGGGTCCTGTCCAGGAGCCCGCGGCAGCATGTCCATTGCACATGGCGCCCCAGCCCGTGGTGGAGGCATCTGTTGACACAACAACATGCCTGGACACTCGTTCCAAGGGCACTCCGGCTCGAAGAAAACTGAGGTTCGACCACGGGGTGAAGGTCTGACGGCAGGTCGGAGTCACTGGAACTCGGAGCGTGCCGTGGTGCCATGCCCACCTCGGGACTCGATCGCGAAGCCAAAGCTGAAGTGGTCTCATATGAAGCAACCCGAGCGGCGTGACAGCCGCTGCGGATGCCATATGCCCCAGGAGCCTCTGAAATAGTTTCAGTGGGACCACACTCTTGCCCTCGAACTGACGAAGGCAAGTCAGCAGTGATTGCGCGCGCTCGCTCGTAAGCTGCGCGCACATGGCGACCGAGTCGATCTCCATACCGAGAAAAGAGATCCTGTGCACGGGGCAGAGTTTGCTCTTCTCCCAGTTGACCCGAAGGCCCAGACGAGCTAGGTGCCGGAGCACAAGGTCCCTGTGTTCGCAAACCTGGTCTCGAGAGTGAGCTAGGATCAGCCAGTCGTCGAGATAGTTCAGGATGCGAACCCTGTGTTCCCGAAGGGGAACAAGGGCTGCCTCGACGACCTTCGTAAAGACGCAAGGAGACAGGGCTAGCCTGAAAGGGAGAACCGCGTACTGGTATGCCTGCCCCTCGAAAGCAAACCGTAGAAACGGTCTGTGTCGAGGAAGAATGGAGACATGAAAGTAGGCGTCCTTCAGGTCGATCGCTGCAAACCAATCCTGCGGCCGTATGCACTCGAAAATGCGCTTGGCCTTGAGCATCTTGAACGGCATCCTGTGAAGGGAGCGGTTCAAGACACGCAAGTCGAGGATTGGCCGTAACCCACAGGATTTCCTCGGTACAATGAAGTAAGGGCTGTAAAAGCCGGACCTCATTTCGGCTGGAGGGTCTCGATCGCACCCTTCGCCAGTAAGGTAGCGACCTCTGCTCTCATAACCGGGGCATTGCCACCGACCATAGTGAAGCGGACTCCCCTGAAGCGGGTAGGAGACCGCGCGAACTGAATCACGTAGCCGAGCCTGATGGTCCTCGCGACCCAGCAAGACAGCCTGGGAAGCTCTAACCAGGCTTCCAGGAACTGTACCAGCGGGGTCATACGGACCACAGATGTACCCTCGGTGGTGCAGCGAGGCGGAATGACCGACCCAGGCGTGGGTGGCATAGCGGCCCGGTGCGGGGGCACGGTCATTAGCCGCGTCCTGCCAGAGGAGGCCAGGGGAGGACCAGCGTCCCACTGGGGCGTGCTCTGGCAGGGAACTGGCGACAGAGGGGGACGAGAGTGGCGAGGCTCGTGAGCGGCGCGCACTGTCATCCGGACACTCTTTGTGCTCAGAGATGGGGAAGTGAGTTCTTTCTTTGACCACAAAAGGGTGCTGCTCGTCGTGGGACGAGCAGCGGGGTGGGGAAAACCAAGGATTCTCCCCCGGCCCTCCACCGGGGGAAGGAGCGGCCCTGCTACCGTCTCCTGGAAAGAACTCAACGGCATCTCTGAGCAGCCCGTCTCAGGAGCGCCGCTTGGCCTGGCGTTTAGCGGGGCACGGGGCGGGAGAGGGCTGTGGCGCCTTCCTACGACGTCCTCCACGACGTGACCCGGATGGAGGCTGCTGCTGGGGCCGTGCGGGAGGAGCGGGAGCCGTAGAAGGGCGCCCTCGGCGGCGAGCAGACTGAGGCACCTGTGCCGACGGCTGGGTGGAGGCAGCAGCTGGCCGTCGGGGCAGGACGTGTTTGAGAGCCTCAGTCTGCTTCTGGGCGGTCGAGAACTGCTGGGCAAAGTCCTCAACCGCCCCGCCGAAGAGGCCAGCCTGGGATATGGGAGTGTCGAGGAAGCGGGTCCACTCGGCCTCACGCATATCAGCCAGGTTGAGCCACAGATGTCTCTCCTGGACCACGCAAGTGGACATCACCTGACCCAGGGAGCGTGCGGTCACCTTCGTCGCTCGGAGAGCAAGGTCGGTGGTGGCACGCAGCTCATCAAAGAGCCCTGGGTCAGTCCTCCCCTCGTGCATGTCACGCAACATCTGGGCCTGGTAGACCTGGAGTGTCGCCATGGCATGCAGTGAGGAGGCCGCCAGCCCCGCAGCTCTATAGGCCTTCGCCACAAGGGTGGAAGAGAACCTACAGGCTTTGGAGGGATGCTTTGGGTCGCCGCGGGAAGAAGCACTCTGAGGACACAGTTGCATCGCAACAGAGCGTTCAACCTGGGGAACCCCAGTGTACCCTTTGGTGGCCGCCTGATCGAGAGGCGGCAGGGCGGAGGAGGTCGCCGAGCGATCACGAGAAGACAATGGTGCCTTCCAGGACCTCGTAACCTCCTCATGCACACCCGGGAAGAAAGGCATTGGGGACGCGCGCTGACGAGGATCAGTGGCGGCACCCAAAAACCAATCATCCAGCCGCGAGCGCACCGGACCAGGTGGCGGGGACCACTCAAGCCCAATGGCCGCGGCTGCCCGGGAAAGCATGGCAGTCATCTCGGGATCAGACTCGGGCAATGCTG
Organism: Rutilus rutilus; assembly: GCA_021464565.1. Taxonomy (NCBI): domain Eukaryota; kingdom Metazoa; phylum Chordata; class Actinopteri; order Cypriniformes; family Leuciscidae; genus Rutilus; species Rutilus rutilus. Next base: position 2,290,180 of record JAJAQA010000013.1, read on the forward strand.
GCGCACCCGAAGGTGGCAGCACAGCCGAATCCTCACTTCCCAAGGACTCATGCCCACCCTGTGATGCAGCGATCGACATCGAATCTTCCTCTGGAGCGCCAAATGAGACCCGCGGCAAGTCAGAGGACTGTACGGCGGGCTCATTTGAAACACTCGCGGGTTGCACGGCGCTAGAGGACGGTGTGGAGCGTGGAATAGTCGGCGCTTTGTCCCACACCGTAATCCTCAGGTCACCCTGGCCGCCAGCCGAAGTACTAGCTCCCGTAGATCGGGGTGCGGATGAGGTTACTTTACCATGAAGGTCATTGAGTCTAGACCGCAACCGTGCGATGGGCATGTTCCCGCAATGGGAACATGACTCATCTACAAACGCTGCCTTAGCGTGCTCAATACCCAGACACACAAGACAGCGATTGTGCCCATCAGAGTCAGAAACGAGAAGACCGCAACCAGAAGTGCACGGGCGAGGCATCTTTAAAAAGACGTGCCGCGTGCAAGCTCTTTTAGAAAGGAGATTTCTCCGCAAATGCTGAAGCGACCAGGGAGAGAACACACAAACACTGGCAAATCACTGCACAGATAAGCAGGGAATGTGCACTCGCTGGAACTCGCTGTCACACCAACACTTGGAGAGAGGCTCGTCTCGAAGAGAAATGAAGAGATGAATCTCAGGATTGGCTGTGGAGTGAAGTACATCAACTTGGCTCCGAAGCGAAAACATATCTGCATGTTGCCAGCGTACTTCCTTATATACTCCCAGGGTGGGGCGGAGTTACGCTATGCAAATTCCGCAGACCCATGGCATTTCTTTGCCATTGGCTCATTTTATATACTCGAAGATGATAGGATTTCTAAGCAAAACCCCATTCGTCGTCATCCGACGTAACTAGGAGTGACAACGAAAGGGAACACTCTCTCCCACATGGAAAGAACCTATATGAGGATATATGCGCAATATGAAACCTATATGCAGTTTATATGCACATATATGCTGCATATATACAGCATATATACAGCATATATGCACATATATGATAATATATATGCTGCATATATGCGTATATATGCCACATAAAGGGCAAAATTGAGGTGCATATATGTGCAAATACAGGCCATATATGTCTCCTGTATTGCTTCTTTATATTCACATATAAGCCCTATATGTACATACAAGTGTCTCCTATATAGCTCATGGCAGGATGGCCATTTTGTAGCTCATATCTCACTTTGGCAACTGTCATACATGATGCCTAGCTCAGATAGGCACATCTATCAATTCGAAGCTCACGGAGCTGAGAAGATCAAAAAGAGAAATTGTTTTTTTTTCTGTTCAGTTTTTTGTCTTATTTTTGTTCTTCTATTTTTTGATTGTTCTTAAGTAAATAAATAATGTAAATTTCTACATTTTGGGGTTTTATTTATGTTGCCTACACTGTAAAACAGTGTAATTTTACAGGTAATGGTCTGTATTTTACCGTTTTGTCATTATACAGTGAATGCCTGGTTATTTTACAGATATTTGCTGTAATTTAAATGTCCACTATTAAATTTACAGGTAATTGCTTGTATTTTGGTTTTACATCAATTTTAAGTTTTTTAAAAGGAACTTAAGAGGTTTTAAGTTGGGGGTGCTGTAGTGGGAGGTGCATTTTTTGCGTGTCAGGTGGACACCTCTTAATAATAATGTCTAAGTCTAATAACAAAGTAAACACACACCAATAAGAATCAAACATATTTATACCAATCTTGTAACCAGTTGCACACAGCAGACACGTACAAATAGCCAAGACATAGTTAAACAGGTCCAAAAGGTTGTCGCGCACAGCGGACAAGAACATATCCACAAAAGCAAATATTTTTAACAGCACATATACATTAGCCTACGTTATTTAAACTTCTGGCTCTGTCAGGGCGCACACACACTCACAGAACGCAGCTAATAAGAACGTAAAAATAGCCTACGAATAATTAAAACGGTCCACAACGCACAGCAGACAAGAACATATCCAAATATAGGCACATTTTCACCGTTTCAAAAGCCCAATTTGCACAGCACACAATAATATAACCAAATACATTTTTGCAGCAAAATTATCAGTGTGAAATTGATGCTTATGTTATGTTAAACTACTCAGCGGCAGCTCATAATAAACCAAACGTTTTACCTTGAGCAGGGTGCTCCTGTTAAATTACTCCAAATGTGGCTTGGCGCTCAGGAGCTGAGTAGATAAAGTCTCTCATGAGGGAATGGATGTCCAAAGCATTCAAAATGTCTGTGTGGACATTCATCAGGGACAAGTGTGTGAGTCTCTTCTGTGTCATGGTGGACCGCAACCATGTTTTTAATCGGCGCAAGTTGGAGAATGATCGCTCGGATGAGGCCACTGATATAGGTAAACACAGACACAATTGTATGAGTTTTTCAGCTTCAGTAAACAGAGCTCTCGTTTGAGGACGGAGCTTAGATAGGCATGATGCTACATCTCTCACTGTGCTACATTGAGATTCTCTGGTGACATCGCAAAGCATTTTGAGCTGGAGATTAAGGCGGTCTGTGTCCAGCTCCTTGGGAAGCTGAAGGGGCTCCAAATCAACAGTTCCTCCTCCTGCTGCCACTATTACTGCCCTCTCTCGGCTCGCTGCTAGTGTCATACTCTCTTGGTCAAACCGTCTCTTCAGCTCCGCTGACACCAAGTCAACAGCCTGGTAAAACTGATGTCGCCAAATCACTGTTGCTGCGTTGCGCGCCACTGCCTCTGGTTCCGTAGTTTGGCGAAAGCGGCCCAGGGTTCTGCTCACTCTTGCGGTGGTGTCTGGCATTTTCAGGTCCATCTCTGAGGCACATGCTTCAACCTTGTGGACCATCTCCTCCACAATGTCATCATCACGAAGTGCCGCTATGCGATCTTTGAGCACATTTGCGCATTCAAGTGCACCAAGGGCACTTGCTTTGGAGCTCTGCAGGCCCCGGGCCACTGCCTTGCAGGGTTCGAACAGTGCTTGACAACAGAGAAGACCGAAAAACGTTCTCCCTTTTCGGGCTTGGTTCCACAGTCCCCCAATCTTTGATCTGCTGTCCCCTCTGAGAATCTCCTTGTCATCTTTCAGCAAATTGAGTGTAGCCAGAAGAGTACCGTAAGAGAAACAGACGCGTTTGATGGCTGTGGCGCGGACGCACCATCTCGTCGGGCAAAGGCCTAGGATGTTAACCGCAACCTCATCGCAACCGAAAAGCGACTCAAAAAGCTGTTTGCGCTTTGGCGATTCTCCAATTACAGTAGCAACACCCCGTACAAAGTTCAAAGTGTCGGCCACAAGGCTCACTTCACAAGCAACTTCTTGGAGCACCAAGTCCAGCGCGTGGTTGTTACAGTGTACATACATTGACTGAGAGCACAATTCTTTGAGGCGAGCCTGCACTCCTGAAAAGCACCCGGACATATTACTGGCTCCATCAAAGCAGTATGCTACAAGGCGTTCGATTGGAATGTTCAGTCTCAAAAACACATCCTTGATGCAGGAGAAAAGAGTTTGTCCAGTGCTGTCCTGTGCATTATAAAATCCCAAAAATAAACAGTGAGACTCCAGGCTGCCGTCAACAAATTGCAAATTACACGAGAACTGCTCTGTTGTGCTTACGTCAGTAGTCCCATCAGCTGTTAATCCATAAAATCTGGATTCCGATGAACGGGCGACACTATCCCTCTGAATAGCATGGGCAAATTGTTGGATAATTTCACTTTGTATGGTGTTGGACATCCAGTTGTCTCTTCTCATCACCCACTCTCGTTCTTTAGGGAGATCATAGGTGTGTTCCAACATCAGTTCGTAAAGGATTCCATCACGTGAGGTGTCACCCCTGAACGGCATCCCCTTGCTGCCCAGGAATCTGATGGATCTAAACAGTAGTTCCAAAACATGTCGAGCGGTCCTCTGCTGTTCGGCAAGAGCATCAGACAGGAGGGCATTGATAGGCACATTACCCAAAGCAGCGTGTCTTTGAACTGAATCCATGTGTAACTTGGATCGTTCATGTTCCTTGAATTTTGCCAGTTTCCAAAGCCGCGACACGAATGGGTTGTCAACCCTAAAACTGTCTGCATTGATAAGTTTTTTTTCTATTGCTTTCAGACAAGCAAAACACAAAACTCGATTGGTCTCAGTCACGTAATGAAGCCAGTTCCATTTGTTAAACCAAGCTGGTGTGAATGCACGATTGAAAGTTTCTGTTCCAAAATGTCTATTAGGAAAAACAAAGTTAGATGGCTGGAAAGGCTCCTCAAATGCAGCTAGCGTGCTAAATCCACCACCAGTGCTAGCAGCATTGCATGGAGGAGCGGCGGGCTCGTGGGGGTTGTTACCGCAGGCGTTAGCGGTCTCTGAGGCAAAACTAGCAGGCCTACTAGGCTCTGACGAAGAGCTGGTCGGTGTCGGGATGCTTTCCTGTATTCTCTGGACTTCCGTCGTGCTCTTTTTAGATGCTGGCGTACCAAAGAAATCCAAAATTCTTTTCTGTGCCATTATGATATCTAGATACCTTCACTGTTTTGTTTTTTTTAACGTCTTCGCCTTGACGTTCAACGTCAGTTGACAATGATGCTTTGCGTTATTTTAATAATTAATAATTATTTAGTTTTGCTCAAAACTTCCTCGTGCATAAACTTTTTTGTTTAATAACAAACAGGAGCATTTAAAAAAAAATTATACATTTTAATACGTTTGTTTATTATATTTTTTTGCATCTGTCAGAGAGTGCTGTAATGTCTACATTTTCCAACGGGGGTGCTGCAGCACATGCAGCACCCCTACTTCCCACGGCCATGCTTGTCTGTATTTTTACAAAGTAATATTTTACAGATTTTTTCTATGAAATTAGAAAACAAAGAAAAGAAGGATGAAAAATGGTAATAAAAATCCGCCAAAACCGTGGTTACTATTTTTTAAGAGAAGAGTTTTCAGCTTCCAGGCAGTGTTTCAAAATGTCCCACCATTTACTGTAAGAGATTGATTTACTGACAGATACTATCGCGTATTAACAAAGATTTTATACACAATTAAACAGACTTTGATATGTATAACAAGCCTACGAAAGCTTGTTTTAGGTCTTTTGAGGTGTGGGTTCAACTGATCTTTCTTAAAACAGATGGAAAATGTAAAGACGCATGCTACATTTTCAGTGTTTTGCAGACTGCAAAATAACTGCAGAAATCTGCATCTATTCAATATGTTGTCCTTACAGATTATTAAGCATGTGGGGGTTAAAGTGAGTTTTTTTTAAGGTTAAATAATAGTATTTGTACAGTACCCTACATAGGCTACAGTAGGCCTGTATTGAATTCTTTTTTATTGCATAGGCTATAGTCTTTTAATCTTGTCTTGCAAATAGATGCTCATTATTTCATTGTCTTATTCTCCCATAATTTCATGTATATTTTATTAATATTTTTCCAAATCTCCGTTGCTGCACATTCAGGGAGGGCTTTGTGTGTGTGTGTGTGTGTGTGTGTGTGTGTGTGTGTGTGTGTGATGACGCAGATTCAAATTCGCCGCCATTACGTTTTCACTGTTTAGTCCCGCCCACAACGGTTAAGCTGATCATCAGTCGACTTTGGATCTGTATCAAGGGCAAGCAGGAGGTTTGAATTCAGTCTACTTTTGTGAAGTGGATTATGAGATTAGCAGGCGTTCAAAGCAATCGTATTCGTCGAGAGCAGCCGTGAGCAGGAGCCCTGTTGTCAGTCAGTTTGGATCACTGATCTATATAATGTCATTGTCACAGCGGACATCATGCCAACCGATCACCGGCTGAGGTAAGAGTCTACATGTGAACGATATTTAATATTACATTTGTGTTAAGTTTTCGTTACAGTTTTCAAGCTAATGTTAGCATTTTAAATGATGTTCAGTTAACTGGCGAGAGCTGGAGGCAAAACACTGAAAATGTAGCATGCGTCTTTACATTTTCCATCTGTTTTAAGAAAGATCAGTTGAACCCACACCTCAAAAGACCTAAAACAAGCTTTCGTAGGCTTGTTATACATATCAAAGTCTGTTTAATTGTGTATAAAATCTTTGTTAATACGCGATAGTATCTGTCAGTAAATCAATCTCTTAAATGGTGGGACATTTTGAAACACTGCCTGGAAGCTGAAAACTCTTCTCTTAAAAAATAGTAACCACGGTTTTGGCGGATTTTTATTACCATTTTTCATAAGGGTTAACGTGGCTATCAAGACCGTTAAGAAAACGAATTCAGTAAATACTGTACTTGTTGATGATACAGGAAAACACATGAGGCTAGAATATGAACACCACATGATAAATTGCATATTCTGGCTGCATCTGCTTGCCAACACGTAGAGCTTCCATTGCTCTATAGAAGCTGCATATATTAGGCTTATAAAGTCAGTTGAGGTTTTGCATTGTCCCAGTGGAACATATTCTGACATGTGTAAATGTAATACTGATTTGTAAAAAAAAAAAAAAATTGTTTGTGATTTCAGGTCAAGTGGAAAGCAGAATGATCATGGCAAACAAGGTATGGGAAGAAGTAATTTAAAATATTGTAATGGCTGAGTCTTCTGATTCCATATGATTGCACTAAAAGTGGCAGAAAATTTTATTTGTTTTTTAATACTATATTTTCCCATGTGAATATTCATTTGATCCTTGTGAGGCCACTGTAGGTGCACACGGTTTGGTTTTGCTACAGTAAGACCACGATTGTGTTAGATTCCACCCATCTTATTATTTTTTTTTTGTATTGTAACTAGGCTTACTAGTCATTTAGAAACATGGGTTTTCCTATCACTTAATGACATATATCTCTACCTTTCATTCCAGCCAGAGGATCTGACGGTTGCTGCTCGCATCTCAGCCTACCTGATGGAAAATTCTTGCTGGATGAATGACCTTCACCTTCAATTCAACCTTGCCAAGACAGAACTGCTTATGGTTTCACTTTCAGCCAAACCATGCCATCCTGCTGATTTGCCTTATACAACACCAGAAAGATCCGTCCCTTCCTATCGGAGCCACACAACTCCTTAAACTCTTGTTCTATCCAGACTGGACTATTGCAGGCCTTCCAGCATCAGTCAAACCTCTGCAACTGATCCAGATGCTTCAGCAAGACCTAAACTCACTGCTTCAGATCTATGTGTCTCCAGAAGCTTGTGTTCTGCAAGTGAACGGCACCTTGTGGTGCCATCATCCCAAAGAGACACAAAATCACTTTCACTGACCTTTACCTGGACTGTTCCCTGCTGGTGGGATGAAACACATTTTCAAGAAACTGCTAAAGATCCATCTTTTCATAAACACTTGACCCAATAATACTAAATCTTTGTTTTAATAATAAATAAATAAACTTGTGTACTGTGCTACACTAACTGGGACTTGTCACTGTAAATGTGCAGGTATTCTGTACTTATACGTCTAATTAATTTAACAGAAATTGACTGTACATTTGCTATTATTAAAGGTATAGCGGAGGATTTTCCCGAAACACTCTACCTGCTCCCGAGAGGGAACGCCTATTAAACGTGTGCACGAGAGAGCATGCACGAGCTAATCATAGCTTACATTAACTTTTACTAGCAGTGATTTTAAATGGATTTCTCCAAATAGCATGCCAAACTTTACCTGTCAAGTAGAAACTTCGCGACTGAGGCATCAGTGGGAAGCCCAACCTGTGCTTTTAGCGCACGCCAGCGTGAGAATCGTGTGCACGAGCACGTACGACGGCCTTACGTAAACATATCACCAGAATGATTGACACTTAGGAGGACCAATAGTCTTAATGATCCACCCGGAAAAAGAAAATCTTCCGCTATACCTTTAAGTACTTAATTAGAGATTGGTCAAAGTTGTGAAATTGGAAATGCAAAAATTAAAACTGTAAATATACAATCTTTGTATTTGAGTTTATGTACTTAATGCATTTTTATACATAACTTCATAGTTATTATACACAGAAAAACGATATATTAAAAGATAATTACTGTAGATAGACAGCATTATTATAAAATAAATTTATAAAACCCTAAATTTACAGTTTAACTTTAAAAAGTAAAAAAAAAAAATGTAATGTAATTTGACATTTATCTGTTTTTCCATGGTTTAATAAGCCATTATCAACAGTAATGTACTGTAATTTAATTCATTTTGACTGTAAAGTCAGTTCTGTATTTTCACGGTTTTTGCCTGTAATTTTGTGAAATGGTTATTTGCTGTAATTTAACGGAATCCGTCTGGTAACTTTGCTGCCAGAGATTTACCGTTTGTATACGGGATTTTTTTTTTTTTTTACAGTGTAGGCCTAGTAGCTATGGATTTTAATAATTGTACTAATATAGGTGAACATATAGGTGAACATATAGGTGCATATATAGGTGAACATATAGGTGCATATAGGTGAACATATAGGTGCATATAGGTGAACATATAGATGCATATAGGTGAACATATAGGTGCATATAGGTGAACATATAGGTGCATATATAGGTGAACATATAGGTGCATATATAGGTGAACATATAGGTGCATATATAGGTGAACATATAGGTGCATATATGTGCATATATGTACATATAATATAGGAAAACGGCCAATTTTATATATGTCACATATATTAAAAACCTATATCAAAACCTATATTAAAACATATATGTTTATATAGGTTATTTCCATGTGGGTGAGTTGAGACTATATGATTCAATGCATTATATTTCTCTGTAAAGGAAGAGGAAACTGTGGTTTCAGTGTCTCTGCATTGATCTGAACACCTTAGTTTGATCCACCCAGTTCACGAACGACAGACACAATGGAGCAAGTAATTTTCTTCTGTGTATTTTCTTGTTGGATTATGCAAATCACATCCAGTGGTAAATATATTATTTTTCAAACATTCATGAATTTAACATATCAATCTCAAATACAATAATAACCATAAACATAGTCTAAAAGGATCTGTGTGTTTATCAATGTCTCTCCAGATTTGTCAGTTGGAGGATCTTCTGATGTGAGAGTTCGGATGGGAGAAGACATCACTCTGAACTGCAGCATGAGAAACAGATATGAAGTCGCCTGGTATCATCTCAATTCTCAACAAGTCAATATGCTGATTTCTGCTGAGAAGGACAAAACCGGGAGAAAACTCCAGATCATCTACAATCAGAACCGAACTCATATGAAAATAACAGCAGACAGTTCGATCACCAGAGTCTCTTTAACTATTTCTGGAGTAACAGAATCAGATTCAGGACTTTATTTCTGTGGAACAAAGTCTGATGCTCCAGAGATGCACTTCGACAAACCCATCAGACTGGAGATTGAAGGTACCAGAGTACCGTTTTCACATCATATTTATGGTTAATTAAGATCTTACCATTTTAGGTTACATTCTTTCAAGTATGTATATATACAGTATAAATTGGATATCAGAGAACATTTTTAAATCACAAACACAGTGCTAATCAAAAGTTTGGACAGGCTGAATATATATATATATATATATATATATATATATTTTTTTTTTTTTTGAATTGAATTGAAAAATGCTAAAGGCCCTGATATGTCATTATGCACCATTTATATTACACAAAGGACAACTTAAAGTTAAAAACTTCTCCAGACAGCATCATAGTGTCGTCCCAGATCTGATACAATTGGATTCCACACGTACCGGATGTGGGCCGGATCTGGGCTGACACTACTGGACAGAAGCTCTTCTTAACCCACTCTACAACTAACAACTAAAAATGTTTTCTTGTTGGTTTGTTTAATAAACTGATCATTTTACAGGTCTTTTTGTAACAGAAGAGCCAAAAGACGTTGTTGACATCACAGGTAACATGTTGATCATTATCTTGGATGTTCATTTTTCATAGTGACTGGAGATCCAGCACTAAATCTAAGTTAATACCGTCTGTTTGTATGAATATGAATAACTCTTCTGTCTCTGTAGACGAGGTGACCCCAACAGAGCGTGTGTTGATGTTCGGTGGTGTTGGACTGGCTGTGTTTGTGTTTTTTCTGACTACAATCGTCGCAGGAGGAATCATTTACCATCGTGGACAGCAGAAAGGATGGAGAGCAGCGAAACGTGCATCTATGATGAGCTACAAATCAGCTAAATGACATCTATTTCTGCTTTATTTTACAATCTAACTCAATATAAGCCTGTCCCTGAGCTTTGCATTGCCAGTTATATCAGCACTGCTATAGTTGTCATTAAAACAGCAAACTGTGCCTCAGATGTCTTTTCCTGTTGGCCTGATCACTTCCACTTCAGAGAAACTGAGATGATGTGGTAAACCTAGTTTTATAAACAGCAAACCAGTCATTAATGGTGTGGTGATTACTCAGGTTTGTGTGGTTATATGTGCTTGACAATAATATTCAGTTAAATATCAAATCACTTATGCAATGTTTATTAGTTCAGCATATTTAACCAATATTCAAAGATTAGAGTTCAAGTGGTATGATTTACATAACTGCAGTTTTTACATGTAAAGAGTGAGCTCAAAAAGAACAGCAAACATTGTTGCTTATCTTTAAACATTATATATTTATCTATGAGCTTTAAATCTGTTTTCAAGAGAAAATATAAATGCAAACTATTTTATGGCACATAATTCATTAATAAATAAAAATGTCAACAGATGTCTTCAATGAGACATTACTGAGAGATCTGATCAAATAAACAGCTAAATAATAATTATCTGTTTTTGTGTGCATTTTCTGGCAGAAAAACCTGATCATTACCAAAGCTGAACCTGTTCAAACACAACTGTATATATTCAGTCATGTCAGATCTGTCATGGCAATCTAGAGAAGAGAAAAGGTTTCACATCAATGTCGTGCAAAGAACAATAATGATTTCCTGACTGACTGCATTATGATGATGCACAGAAAACCACAAAATATGCAGTGAGGGTGGGGACACCGCTGTTGAGTGAAGGAGAAAAGCTGTTAATGATCTGAGAACAGAGAGACTGTTTTTTGTTAGAGAGCATACAGAGAAGCTGGAAGAGTGCTTTGGTTAAAATGTTTTGGAGTTTTGAGTTGATTATTAAGAAGAAACCAGTGACTTGATCTCTGCCTGGACTGGATTTGTGAAGCAAGACACACTTTGGTGAAACACTACCTCTCACGCATACACACACAAAGCTCTCCGTTGCACTAATAAATATTGTTATATTGTGTAGGCTATACATATTACGCAAGCAGTAAGGAGAGCCACATGACTATTTCCAGCTTACACACACACACACACACACACACACACACACACACACACACACACACACACACACACACACACACACACACACACACACGTCCGCAAATTAAATAAATTATTGATTTGATACCATACTTGCTATCTATTGCGTCTTTAAGGATCTAATGCAGTACAAATCGACGGCCTCTTTCCTTTACACACATGTATATGCACGTATCACACACACAATTTACATTTTATAGACGAGAATAGGGGTTCATTAAAAAGATAATGAAGAATAGATGGAAAGATTTGTGGACAAAGGAAGGAAGGGGAAAACATTTTTATGAAATAAATAAAGTAGGAAATGTGAGATAAGTTTATAATACATAATTGTGCAGCAAATGTGGATTTATTACCAGAGACAGTCAAACATGTTCTTCTCAAATGTGCTTTAATGAAGAAACTTCTCAGCTCATAGAAGAGGTTTAGGCTGAAGGAATAAAGGAATATTACTGAACAATAATTCAACAGTGACTACAGCTTTATCAGAATATCTCAAGAAAACAAGTTTGATTAGAATAAAAGTTGATATATTTCACATATTTACAATATTTGGAGGGGACTTACATGTTTAAAGGGGGAGTGAAATGCTATTTCATGCATACTGAGTTTTTTACACTGTTAAAGAGTTGGATTCCCATGCTAAACATGGACAAAGTTTCAAAAATTAAGTTGTACGTTTGATGGAGTATTTCTGTGCCAAAAAGACTCCTTCCGGTTTGTCACCGAAAAGTTTTTTTCGAGTATGGGCCATTGTGACGTCAGCTGGGGCGGAATTTCCTTATATGGGTCCTAAGGGCACTTCTGCCGGAAGAGCGCGGGCGCACGCGCACCCGTAGACCAGAGAGAGAGAGCGAAAGCAGTACGCAAAGCGCTGTGCTCGGCTTTAGGGAAGTATTTACCGGATTTGCAGATCGTCTATTGCTTAAAGGGATAGTTCACTTTGAAATTTAATTTTGGTATGTTTTAGCTTACCTCAAGGGCATCCAAGATGTAGGTGTCTTTTTTTCCGCAGTAGTTTCAATTTTGATATTTTTAGGTCAAACCGTTCTTGTCTGTCAGTCAAATAATGCAGTTCTATGGTCACTGTCTCAAAGAGCATGCACAGAGTCCAAATTAAAACAATTCCCCATCGTCCAAATTAAACAATTCCCCATCGTAAGTACACATTGATGGCCTAAGACACGAAACGAGCGGTTTTGTGAGAAAACGAACAGTATTTATATCGTTTTACCTCTTGAACACAGCTGCGTCCAAATGATCTGAGGGCGCGGGCGGGTATAGATATATACACTAGATGTCGCCTTGGCTACTGCAGTTCATTGGAACGAAACCGTCGCCAAGGCGACATCTAGTGCATATATCAAATCAAGTATATTTGTATAGCGCTTTTCACAATACAGATTGTATCAAAGCAGCTTCACAGTATTAAATTATAATAAAATAATACAACAAGGTTTGTTTCTAGTGGAATTTATTGATTGATAAAATAAAATAAAATATCCCCAAAATATCCCCAACTGAGCAAGCCAAAGGCAACAGTGGCAAGGAACCGAAAAAAACTCCATCAAGTGGCCTAATGGTGTCCTAAAACTCCATCAGGTGACCCAATGGAGAAAAAAAAAAACTTTGGGAGAACCCAGGCTCAGTCGGGGGCCAGTTCTCCTCTGGCATTTATGAACTAGAGGCCGGATTGTAGTTTGAACTGTAAGATTAAAATATTATATGAATGCCTGGCCGAAAAGATGCGTCTTTAATCTAGTTTTAAACTAGTAAATATATCTATACCCGCCTGCGCCCTCAGATCATTTGGACGCAGCTGTGTTCAAGAGGTAACAATGATATAAATACTGTTCGTTTTCTCACACAAACCGCTCGTTTCGTGTCTTAGGCCATCAATGTGTACTTATGATGGGGAATTGTTTCATTTGGACGTGGGGAATTGTTTAATTTGGACTCTGTGCATGCTCTTTGAGACAGTAACCATAGACCTGCATTATATGACTGACAGACAAGAACGGTTTGACCTAAAATATCCAAATTGAAACTACTGCGGAAAAAAAGACACCTACATCTTGGATGCCCTTCAGGTAAGCTAAAACATACCAAAATTTAATTTCAAAGTGAACTATCCCTTTAAGGATGGAGCAGTCCCAACGATAAAGGTTCACGGTCGTGCGTTGGAACCGCAGGCGGCCGCGGTGAGTAAAACTGCTTCAAATGTCTGTGTGTTGTTAGATATCGCCACGTAAGCACAGCAAGTAAACAACATGATCACGTGTAACTTAGTTAATGTATATGGAGCATGCGATGTATGGTGTGGAGTGTTTAAATACATTTGTTGAGCTGGCCACTGTAGGTGTCTGTTTGTTTATTGTAAAACCACTCCAAACAACAATACACAATCCCCCATTTCACTGCCCATCTCACGTTTTTCTAAGCAAAAACGTGCTCTGTATGTATGCTCGTGATTCTTTAGCTCCGCCCACACGGCACGCCTCCAGCTGCTCAGTTTTTTCCGGAAAGACTCGGTACAGCCTATCTTTCTTTTATAAATATTATAAAACTAAAGACTTTTTGGAGATATGAAGGATGCACTACTACTCTATAGGTACTCAAGATTAATATGAGATTGACTGAAACTGAGTGTTTCACCCCCCCTTTAAATAGTTGTTAGCTTATTATGTTTATGTTAAAAATTTTATGGATTTAATTTTTATATTTTTCATAATCTGCCTGTAAATGTTTGTATCTCCCAGTATCTGTCGCTCCTATAATGTAGCTCAGAAATTATCAATATGACCAAAACTTTGCTGAAAAACCTGTTGTACAAAATCTACTTCATGCCTTCTGTCCTCTGATTAATAGTTCTCAAGTAAAGTCTTTTTTCTTAGCTCTGAAATCTTTAATGATTTTAATAAAGTAAATGTGTAAGATAAGCATCTACTGGACTGAAGCAACTCGGGTTCACTTGATTATTCATCCATTTTTAATGTTAAAAAATTTAAATTATTTTTTACATTTTCATGTGAATGTCAAATATGACAACAGGCTTTTGGGGAACATTTGTGACTGTGTTTGTGTGGATGTAATCTGAGAGCAAGTAGACGGTCACTCAAGATTGCACTGTACAGGGACGAACACGAGCAAACGCTGGTTAGAGAACAGTTCATCATCGTTGCTCAGAGGTCAGCAGCGAGAGATCTGAGACTGCTGAATATACATTCTTACAAGGTGATCGTGAACATATAGTGGAGTAAAACTCAAAATAAAGCATTCATTAAAGAAATAAAATAAAACACTGTCTCTGTTCTCATTTCTCATCAATTCACACTAATACAGAGAAACTATGAACTTAAGTAACCATCATTTTACATATTTTTACATACATGAAATACAGAAAGTGAAGAACACAGAGCTAAAATGGTGCGGTTACACAGTTCAGCATGTGCAAGCACACAGCACATGTGCTAATGCTAATATTATTATTTTTTAACACAGAACATGACAAATCCGAATAACACACAGACCTGGGACAAACACGACCAAAAGCTGGTAAAAGTACAGTTCATCAACGTTGCTCCGAAATCTTAAATTAAATGAACAGATGTTCGGAGTTCACAAGCAGGTTAACACACACACACACACACACACACACACACACACACACACGTGAGAAGAAAAACTGTAGTGGACGAGTGTTTATAGGATCATGTGAAGTCGTCATCAAGGATCTGATCTGCGGTGACGCTGGAAAATACATCTTGAATGACTATTACACTAATGATCAGACAGAAGTGGAGCGACAAATCAATGAATATCATCTTCATATTCATGGTATATTCAAAACTGATCAAACCATCATCATGTGCTTTCATGATTTCCTGATAATGTTAACAATGTAATAATATTACTATTGCATGCATTGCCTGTGATCAGCAAAAACAAACCAATATAGGCTTTTCAGTGGCTGATTTTAATTATGAAATTTGGTTCCTTTTATCCGAAATATGTTATTATGGCCTTGACAGATTGACACCATTATAATAATGATGACTGTGTGTGTTCCTCCTCAGATGAGATCTCTGTGCAGAAAGGAGAGGATCTGAAGTTGGATGTTCTGTTGTTCAGTGCTGATAAAGTGGAGAGAAACTCTAGTGAAGGCTGGACAGAGGTGTGGACGAGAGGTCACGGGGTCAACAGTGATCGACTGACCGTCAGTGACGAGACTCTGATCATTAATGAGTTTACAGTCACTGACACTGGAACATACAGAGTTCTGGATTATGAAGGAGAAACCTTGATCACAGTCTCAGTCACAGGTGAGAGAAGATCAGTGGATGAGGAGAGATATTTGAGCTGATTTTTAATCAGGATTTGAACAGTAAATTGATGCTAAATGGTGCGACTAACTTTTTAATCTCCTCTACAGAATCTAGTACAGACTCACCAGTGGAAAGCAAGGATGACACTGAACAACATAGTAAGTAGAAGAGGAGTTACTGAGAGACTTACAAAATCTTTAAACAGTGAGTTAATTAATCTGTGTTCTCTTCCCACTTTCCCCCTTCCAGCTGTAGAGATCTGGATTATTGTGCTGTCTGTGTGTGGAGCTCTGGCTCTGGTGGGTGTGGTTGTGTTTTTTATCATCAGGAAATACCAGCGCTTCTTGCAGCTGCCAGATAAGTATGCAGAGGAACCAGAATACAGGTCGCTAAATCGCTGTGAAAATACAGACCGGAAGTCAAAAGACAATGAGCGCAGCGGGGGCTACATAAGGTCTATAAGATCATTACAAATGTTACGTGTTTAAAGTTGTAAAAGGGGATGATTGTGTAACATTGATGTGAGACACTGTTGCTATGAGTGAAGGCAGGAAAAACAACCAGGAAACATCACTTAAACGTTTAAGACGTTAAGACGTTTATTCACAATGAATGAAAGATAATATCAACAACATGATCAAAAATAAATAAAAGTAGAGACTGGAAGTCAAAAGACAATGAGCGCAGCGGGGGCTACATAAGGTCTATAAGATCATTACAAATCACACTTTGCGACATGGATCTTATAAATGTGGGTAAGACATGTATGTAGACTGTACGATGATGACACCTATTGACTTGTAGGCTACGATGCAAGTTTCTAGAAGAAATCAGCATGCGCAAGTGGTAAACAAAAAGACCAGGATGAAGCACACTTTGGCAGTTGTAGATTTTATGTTTGCTGAAATAAAGTGCCAAAAGAGGAAGGGAATAGAGTTTGATTAAGTTTTGGCACCATGTCACGTTGATTTCATGTCGCACTTTTATTGGCTGGTCGGTAGACGTAGGTCGTAGCAGCAAACACACGAGATGATCATGCTGTATTTATGACACTGTCAGAAGATTATCACAGGCTATCTTTGGTGAACCTCTCTCACTATACGATGATTCGGAGCCACAACCACAGAAATCACCACAGTTGTTTCACAATGGCAATCTTTCGTCTGGGACAGTCGAAAATCGTGCAGTGATTCCCAGGCTTAAAACCCATACAGGGGGATTTTTGCCCAAAACCTTAAATTTTGGGGTCATTCTAACGGTATTCTTCTAGTCTACATCACACAGTGAAAGTGTGCACTATCAAGGCCTGTTTTTGCAAAGTTACTCAATAATGTCAGATTCCACATCGATAAAACAACAATTATGATATTATTGTTTTGCTGATAAGGACTCAAACCATGGCAGATTCCTACTGCATAACAGAGCAACCGGATCTCTGATTTTCCTGTCATTTGTCATTCCTGTCAAACCTCCTGTTTCTATGCACACTTTCAATTTGCCTCACGTTATGTAGAGCCGTATGTAGTGCTCAAAAGCCAGGGGAATCACAATGTTGGATGACCTTTATACTCTTATTGTCTAAACCAAACTGATTAATATTGTGTTTTTTCTGTTGTCTTTATTACCTCATTGTTTTTGATCATGTAATATGTCCAAATGTGAGCAGCCTTGTCTTGTAAGGTCAGATATTGTGTTTCTGCTTTGAAGGGATATTGCAGATCAAGCTGTGAAATGTTGATTATTGTGAATCAAGCTGTGAAATGTTGATTATTGTGAATCAAGTTGTGAAATGTTACAATAATATTGTTATTATTGTGCTTAGTTGTTGAATATGACTGATAGTACAGTAATGCCTTTAAATATGAAACGTCTTCATTGCAGTATAATGTCTAGTATGTTTTGGAAGCGATATCATGCTTCAGTATATTTTGGATATTTAACAAAACCTCATTTTGTAGCAACATAATTATTTACAGGCTTTGTAGCAATGTAATATTTTTGATCATGAACTCACAAATCTACACATACTTAAAGGCAAGTTTTGTATAGTGTCTAAGCAAATGCAGACACAGAGTACAAACTACATTAAAAAAATCACAAGAGTTTCAGCACATGGCTGTTTGATTTGAGAATAAAACACTTGATCTAATAAGAGACTTTGTTTCAATGCTTTATATTTCTCTGATGGAAGTGAAACTGTGGTTTCAGTGTCTCTACATTGATCTGAAACCTATAGTTTGATCGACACCTTTATGAACAACAGACACAATGGAGAAAGTAATTTTCTTCTGTGTATTTTTTTGTTGGATTATGCAAATCACATCCAGTGGTAAATATACTATATTTCAAGCATTCATGAAATTAACATATCAATCTCAAATACATATAGTCTAAAAGAATGTGTTTATATATTTGTCAGCAGGAGGATCTTCTGATGTGAGAGTTAGGATGGGAGAAGACATCACTCTGAACTGCAGCATGAGAAACAGATATGAAGTCGCCTGGTATCACCTCAGATCTGAAGAGCTCGTTCTGCTGATTTCTGCGGAGAAGGACGAAAACGGGAGAAAACTCCTGATCAACTACAATCCAAACAGCAATCGCATGAAAATATCAGCAGACAGTTGGGTCACCAGAGCCTCTTTAACTATTTCTGGAGTAACAGAATCAGATTCAGGACTTTATTTCTGTGGAATAAAGTCTGATGCTCCAGAGATGTTCTTCGACAAACCCATCAGACTGGAGATTGAGGGTAACAGATTTCAGTTTTTACATCATATCTTCACAAACTAGTCAATGTAGTAGGGAGTGGGTAAGATCCCAGCCAACATGTCCATGTGGGCCCCACATGGGTTTTCTCTGGGTTATATGGGTGTCATGTGGGCATGGGCTCAGAGTGGGCACTTTGATGGGGTTATTATGGGCCCCAGTTTGGTTTAGGTTGTGGGCTCCAGCTAGGCTGCCCATTATTGTTTATTTGCGGGTCTTGTTTGGGCCCCAATTGGGCTATATTAGACTACATTTTTATTAGTAAATTTGGTTTGTATTTGTTTAAAAAGTACCTGCCATAATTGTATATTGAAAGTTACCTATGATCACGCGCGTGAACTCGGCAATCGACTACTTTGGACTTCAACCGAAAAACAGGATGTAAACAGGCATTTGCGCTGGCTTAAATAACATCATTTTTATACATATCTTTCACATCTACTGCAGTCAGACTCACTCGTGTTCACTCAGAAGGAATCACTCACATTTTCTGTGCACTTGTAATGACACATCAAGGATGTTAAGAGGCTAAAAGCAGGTTTAGTACTTGCCCCATTGAAGTCAACAGGGTGCAAATTTTAAAAATAGAATAACTCGGTGTAGGCAACACCGATTTTTGTCGTTGTTCTCTGTATTGACAGCACTCCAAATGTACAAAAAAATGAGCTCAATGTTAAAATTGACCGGAGTTCTCCTTTAACGAACATTAACGAAGGTTAGCCAGCCGAGCTCAAACAACTACATAAGCTAACTAAAATGAAGTGGGTTAACCAGCAAATTTTATATAATAAAGTGTTCGCGCCGACCTTTTGCACGCTTACCGTATATTTCATAATCATTCGGTCTCATAATAATGACCGAGGCAGTATATCGTGCAAGAATGCGTCATTGCACTTCTAGGCCTGTGCTTCGCAGCAGCCGGTGTAAAAATAATGAAGGTCCCATAAAATAATGCATACTACCCGTACACTCAGTTTAAGTAAAGTTTTATTTGAGGGACAGATCAAAATTGTTCGTCGTAGTTCAAGAAACATTAATAGTTTGTGCTCATTCATGAACGATTCGTTTTTTGAATCGGTTCTTTTTAGTGAACCTGTTGAATAAAATCACAAAACTGTCAGAATGACTCATTTGAAGTCAATCAGTTGACTCGCTGATTAAGTGATCCGGTCAAGCAGTTCCTAAAGCGATGTCTCCACATACAGAATGGATTGATAGATGTAAGTTATCTTAACTATGTTATCTCAATTAATCAGTAGGCCTATGTCGGTATTGATCGTTTAAAAATTATCCTAAACTAATGTCATAGTTGTGCCTTTAGGTTAATCAGGTAAAAAGAGATGAGAAGTAATTTATTTTAATCTTTTCATTTTTGTACATTATTAACAATGGTCATGCATTAAGAAACATTACGCTGATGTCCATTTTCACTAATCACAGGACTCATGTTGTTTTTAATCATTTGTTAATTATTTTAAATTCATGCTTAACTAATGCACAGATAATCTTGTGCAATGCACAGATAATCATGTTTAATAGTGATCATTGACTATTAATAGTCATGTGCCTCAACAAGTAATGTCATAACATAATGATACATTTGCAAATCATTAGCTAATGATTAATTAAAGCATACAACTGTTACCACTACATTTGTAATTTTGTTTCTTCTATATTTATTTTCATCTCAACTTCAGGTCTCAGCCCTTGACTGGGGGACACTGGAGGGAGGAGCCTTGATGAGTATGTCCGTAGAACTATGGCATTTTCGATGACAAAAGAGCTTGCCCGTCAATTGAACCTCACAGGGCGCCATGGAAAACGCTCATTCAGGAGCCTACGTCTGTTTGATACTTTGCATGGTATATACATTTCAACATCCTTCATTTACATAGATTAGTAAAAACACAAACAGTTTGGGGTCATTTTGTGTCAAATCAACCAGAAATTCCCAGCTCAATGTTGATTTTGATCATTTTGTTTTCTGGTGATAAAAAATATTAATTTTAAGGGAACCTGGAAGTTTTGTATGGCTTTTTAATGTGTTATACTTCACAGTGGTCTGCTATTTCTTGATAACAGACCGCTGCAAAGTATAACACACCGTTGCCATGAAAAACAGAGCGTTGTTATGGACGCGGAACGGACTATTTTCTTTAGCGGAAGCAATACAATCGTTTTTAAATCAATAAACTCCTTTTTAAATCAATATTTTGTGTTAAATTATAATAAAGCTTCACGCTCATACCCCCCAAAATAATCTATTGTATTTGCTCAGATTATTTTGGGGGGTATGAGCGTGAAGCTTGATTATAATTTAGATTATACTCATGCATTTCTTTTATAAATGTTCATGTAAAACTGATTTTAAGTTCTGCTAGGATTTTTAAAGTATTTATTTGTCTTTTCTTTCTTTACTCTTTAGGTTTGAAGCTGAGGATTCTGTACAGGCACAGGACTGATAACCCTTATTTGAGGTTTTATCTTGAAACTTCAATAAAAGAAACCTTGATTTACACATTCTGAATTGAAGTCTTTTTTTTTTCCTGCAATTCAAATATTTTGTTATTTAGATATTAAAATGTTAAAGTAACACAAATAAATATATTTTTGGTTTGGGCAGGTACTGGTTAACAAAGTTGGAGTGATTTGAAAGTTAATTTTGTAGTATAGCACATTTACTTGAACCACGGGAATCAGTTTTACTTAATAAATGGGGCCCACTGTGGTCCAGAGAGATCACCCATAAGGGCCCCATAAGGGTGATGTATGGGACCCACTTTCGGCCCATTAATATTATATAATTTGGGACCCAAGTGGGCCCATAAAATGAACTCCTACATGGGCCCAACTTGGAGCCCACTGTGTACCCATCATTAACCCATATGGGCTAACACACATGGGGCCCATGTGGAGCCGA
This sequence comes from Rutilus rutilus, assembly GCA_021464565.1. NCBI lineage: Eukaryota > Metazoa > Chordata > Actinopteri > Cypriniformes > Leuciscidae > Rutilus > Rutilus rutilus. The sequence continues at coordinate 2,311,481 of JAJAQA010000013.1, forward strand.
TGGACAAATTTATCTGGGCCCCATTTGGGTGGCCCATGCAGGGCCCAAGTTACAGCCCATCAAAAGCCCACATGGGGCCCACATGGACATGTTGGCTGGGATGAGCCACTCAAGATGAGCTCTGAACATGATTCTTGTTTTAGTGGTTTGTGATTGAGAGCAACACATGAGTAGATATATAAACTTAGCACTAGACATTGCTTAACTAATCCAAATTTTACAGTTAATTGAGGCAATTTAAAAAATGGTCATAAAAACTAGTTAAAATTACAGAAGCAGATTTTTGTGCGTGTGTTCATATATTTGTGGATAAACATATCATATATTCACAGGTCTTTTTGTAATAGAAGAGACGAAAACAGAAGTTGAAATCACAGGTAAAGTTTCGCTTATCTTGTTTGTTTAATTGATTTTTTATTTGTTGTAACTGCTCTTCTGTGGAGATGGCACTAAATGTTGTATGAATATGAATAACTCTTGTGTCTCTGTAGACGAGGTGACGGTGACGGAGCGTGTGTTGATGTTCGCTGGTGTTGGACTGGCTGTGTTTGTGTTTTTTCTGACTACAGTCATCGCAGGAGGAATCATTTACCATCGTGGACAGCAGAAAGGATGGAGAGCAGCAAACCGTGCATCTATAATGAGCTACAAATCAGCTAAATGACACATTTATGTGCTTTATTTGACACCCTGATCTTTGCACTGCCACTAAAATAAGCATCGCTTTCGGGAAACACAAATGAAAACAGACAATTTTGACTCAGATGCTTTTCCTGTTTGTCAGATTTCACTTTAAAGGAACACTCCATCGTTTTTTGAAATAGGGCTTATTCACCTTCTTTCCCACATTTAGATAGGTGGGCAAATGCATTTTTGTCTCAGTGCATGCGTTGTTTTAGTTTGACAGGGTCGGCGCTAGCTTAGCTTAGCACAATGAATGGAATCCTTTGTTGCCAGCTAGCATGTCCTGAGTAAAAGTGATAAAAAAAACCCCACCTAATTACTTCTTGTGGCCTGCGTATTCACACCGAGTACAAATAGCAATGCAGATTAATACTAGGTGATTTCCTAGGCAGATATTGACTTGGGACTATATTAGGGGGAAGCACAGGCGAAGCACTGCTACTTAGGCGAAGCACTGCTACTTGGGCGCAGAGATATCACGCAAAACATGAAATCCCACGACTTCCGTCAACATACCAGCGTGAATAGTAGCTGGCTATTTTTCCTACAGTACATGAATGGCAATGAACATGGCTAATTTTGTGAGAGACGAAGATGGTGACTTCTCAGACAGTCAAGAGCCAGAGCCAGAACCATACCTGAGTTTTCAGAAGATGAGCTTCGTGCTTTGGAAATAGAATGACAGGAGGAGGAGGAGGTTGCGATCGCTCAACAGCCTGAGGACTTGAGGATGAGAGCCAACACAAATTCACATTCACATATTATTCCACATATTCACATTTCATGTGTTGCGTGATATCTCTGCACCCATGTAGCAGTGCTTCGCCTAAGCAGCAGTGCTTCGCCTGTGCTTCCCCCTAATATAGTCCCAAGTCAATATCTGCCTAGGAAATCGCCTGGTGTTAATCTGGATCGCTATTTGTACCTGTTGTGAATACGCAGGCCACAAGAAGTAATTAGGTGTTTTTTTTGGTTGTTTTTTTTATCACTTTTACTCAGGCCATGCTAGCTGGCAACAAAGGATTCCATTCATTGTGCTAAGCTAAGCTAGCGCCGACCCTGTCAAACTAAAACAACGCATGCACTGAGACAAAAATGCATTTGCCCACCTATCTAAATGTGGGAAAGAAGGTGAATAAGCCCTATTTCAAAAAACGGTGGAGTGTTCCTTTAAGAACTGAGAACTGAAATGGAAAACTGAGATTTTATGGCTTTAATGGCTGTGGTGATTATTTTGTGTCATTCAGTAAATGTTCAGTTAAATTTCAAAGTGCTGTCTTTAATGCAATGTTTGTTAATTCAATATCAATGAACAATATGCATGATAGACTTTTTGTAGAGAACGAGCCAATGTCTTTTTTTTTTCAAAGCAAACAGTTTCTTAATGCAAACAAAAGCTTTAATATCATCAGACCAGCAGGACTTGTGATAAAAATGAACGTTGTGTCTGGCTATATCTTTAGACATTATATATTTTCTAGAGGACCATTAATGTTACGTCAACTGCTCAGAGACACGAAGGTAGATCCAAACGCAGCTTTATTGTATGGGGCAATCCAGAGGCGTAATCCAATGTACAGGCAAGGGTCATACACAGGCAGGCAGTCAAAACAAAGAAACAAACAAAACAGGCAGGGACCAGAGGCAAGAGAGTAATCCAGGGACCAGAGGCAAGAGAGTAATCCAGGAAACAGGGCAAGATATCCAAAACCAAGAGACAAGAAAACCAGGAGAATGCTCAGTAATGCAGTGTAACACTTAAACAAGACTTCGCGGTGAGTGAATGAACATGGTATAAATAGACTGAGACTAACAGGATGATGAGACACAGGTGAATGCAATCAGTGAATGAGGTACAGGTGAATGTGATCAGTGATAAGTGATGATGAGTCCGGGCAGTGAGTATGGGAAATGTAGTTTGTGAGTGATAATAGTCTTATGTGGAGTGCCCTCTGGTGGTTCTCAAGGGCACTCCAGCTGGTGACCGTTACATAGCCCCCCCTTTAAGGAGCGGATTCCAGACACTCCTAAAACTGTCCAGGAGGGAGGTGGAGCGGAGGCGGACCTGGGGGCGGGATGGAGGGCCAGGCCCGTGCACCGGAAGAGGACCTGAAGACTGCGGCAGGGCGGAAGGCCAGGGCGTATCCGACTGTGCAGGCGACCAGGGCGGATACGGCTGTGCAGGCGACCAGGGCGGAGCAGGCTGTGCAGGCGACCAGGGCGGAGCAGGCAGTGCAGGCGACCAGGGAGGAGACAACCCTTCAGGCGGCCAGGGAGGAGGCGACCCTTCAGGCGGCCATGGCACAGGAACAGACACAGGGACAGGAACAGACACCGGCTCAGGGACAGGAACAGACACTGGCTCAGGGACAGGAACAGACACTGGCTCAGGGACAGACACCGGCTCAGGAACAGACACTGGCTCAGGAACAGACACCGGCTCAGCGGCGGCCATCTTGTCCGAAGACACTGGCTCGGCGGAGACCATCTTGTCCTGAGACACTGGCTCGGCGGCGACCATCTTGTCCTGAGACACTGGCTCAGCGGAGACCATCTTGTCCTGAGACACTGGCGTGGTTTCGGCCATCTTGTCCGAAGACACAGGCGTGGAGTTGGCCATCTTGTCCGAAGACACAGGCGTGGAGTCGGCCATCTTGTCCAAAGACACAGGCGTGGAGTCTGCCATCTTTTCCGAAGACACAGGCGTGGAGACGGCCATCTTGTCCGAAGACACAGGCGTGCATTCGGCCATCTTGTCCGAAGACACAGGCGTGGGGTCGGCCATCTTGTCCAAAGACACAGGCGCAGAAAGAGGAAGAGGAACAGATTCAGGCTCGGTATCAGGATCAGATTCAGTCTCGGCGGGACGAGACTTTTGACGGGCGGACGTGACGTGAAGCTCAGTCTCTGGATCGGCTGACGTGACGTGAAGCTCAGTCTCTGGATCGGCAGAAGTGACGTGAAGCTCAGTCTCTGGATAGGCAGAAGTGACGTGAAGCTCAGTCTCTGGATCAGGATCAGCGCGCTCTGAGCTTGACGGGACCAGCGGCGGTGAGGGCTTTGAGCTGGGAAGGACCAGCGGCGAAGAGGACTCTGAGCTGGTTAGGACCAGCGATGAAGAGGGCTTTGAGCTGGACAGGACCAGCGATGAAGAGGGCTCTGAACTGGACGGAACCAGTGGTGAAGAGGGCTCTGAGCTGGGCAGGACCAGCGGCGAAGAGGGCTCTGAGCTGGGCGGGACCAGCGATGAAGAGGGCTCTGAGCTGGACGGGACCAGCGGCGACGAGGGCTCTGAGCTGGGCAGGACCAGCGATGAAGAGGGCTCTGAGCTGGATGGAACCAGCGATAAAGACGGCTCTGTGCTGGATGGGACCAGCAGTGAAGGCTCTGTGCTGGACGGGACCAGCGGTGAAGAAGGCTCTGTGCTGGACGGGACCAGCGGTGAAGAGGGCTCTGTGCTGGACGGGACCAGTGGTGAAGAGGGCTCTGTGCTGGACGGGACCAGCGGTGAAGAGGGCTCTGTGCTGGACGGGACCAGCGGTGAAGAGGGCTCTGTGCTGGACGGGACCAGTGGTGAAGAGGGCTCTGTGCTGGACGGGACCAGCGGTGAAGAGGGCTCTGTGCTGGACGGGACCAGTGGTGAAGAGGGCTCTGTGCTGGACGGGACCAGCGGTGAAGAGGGCTCTGTGCTGGACGGGACCAGCGGTGAAGAGGGCTCTGTGCTGGACAGGACCAGCGGTGAAGAGGGCTCTGTGCTGGACGGGACCAGCGGTGAAGGCTCTAGCTTGGCGGGCATGTCGCTTGCTGTCTCAGGCGCGGCGGGCATGATGCTCTCAGTCTCAGGGGCGGCGGGCATGACGCATACTACCTTGGCTTCGGCAGATCTGGTGTGAAGTGCCGGCTCGGCTGGACTGGCGTGAAGTGCAGGCTCGGCTGGACTGGCGTGAAGTGCAGGCTCGGCTGGTCTGGCGTGAAGTGCAGGCTCGGCTGGACTGGCGTGAAGTGCAGGCTCGGCTGGACTGGCGTGAAGTGCAGACGGTGACATGGCGTGCCACGGAAGGAAGCTCTCCAGACATCTGGAGAGTGCCTCTCTCCAATCCAGACCGGTGAGATCGGGGAGCTCCCTCGGGTCGACCTCCTTAGCCCCCAGCCGGTAACACAACTTAATAGCCTCCTCACCCAGAGAGCAAGAGGCAGCGAGAGGAACAAACCCCCAGGTGTACTGGAACAGATCGAGGCTATCCAGGGCCAAGGCCGCGATCTGTCCAGCGAACTCCCGGCTCATGCTGGGAAGATCAGGCGAGATCCGTACTGTTGGATTCCTGGAGGTCATAGCTGCTGGATCTGGGTGTGGCGAAGTCTTTTGTTACGAACTGCTCCGAGACGAGGGTTGAGATCCAAACGCAGCTTTATTGTATGGGGCAATCCAGAGGCGTAATCCAATGTACAGGCAAGGGTCATACACAGGCAGGCAGTCAAAACAAAGAAACAAAGAAACAAACAAAACAGGCAGGGACCAGAGGCAAGAGAGTAATCCAGGAAACAGGGCAAGATATCCAAAACCAAGAGACAAGAAAACCAGGAGAATGCTCAGTAATGCAGTGTGACACTTAAACAAGACTTCGCGGTGAGTGAATGAATGAACATGGTATAAATAGACTGAGACTAACAGGATGATGAGACACAGGTGAATGCAATCAGTGAATGAGGTACAGGTGAATGTGATCAGTGATAAGTGATGATGAGTCCAGGCAGTGAGTATGGGAAATGTAGTTTGTGAGTGATAATAGTCTCATGTGGAGTGCCCTCTGGTGGTTCTCAAGGGCACTCCAGCTGGTGACCGTTAGAATTAAAGGGTTACTTCAGGATTTAGCATTAAGCTTTGTATTAGTAGAAAACCTGTAGTATTTTCAAATTACCATGCTTTCCACCCCCATATCCCCCTGAGAGGAGTGATTTATGTATTTTTTGTCTGGAAAAAATCCTCCGATGACGCAAAAATCGTCATTTTGCGTCATCAGAGGATTTTCTGGCCAGAGGCTAAAGACTACAGCCAGTAGATGGCGTTGTTCCGCATGTTTTCAGCCCGCCCATAGAGGGTTGGATCTCACTCACAGAATGTACACAGTGTCAGCCGTCTTTCTTTGGAAGCTAAGCTAGCAGGCTCTTGTTCTGTGGAGAAAGCTGAATAGTAGGAGAAAGCTGAGTAAGTAGGGGTTACCATCCTCCTTTTCCCGGACTTGTCCGGCGGGCGAGATAGTTCAAAATGTACGGGATTCGGCTTTTGCGTTCTGCGGTCGCCATTCATTGTTTACATGCACACCTCTTGTTTCAATCTAACTGAATTCATTCCGATTGGTGAATCTGAATGTAGTGTTTACATGAACGCTAAACAAGTGATCGGTTGATGTGCGTTTTACCATTGCTAAGAAAATTCCCGCTCCTCCGTGAGAGATGCGAGACCCGGCGCGTCTCAGTAATGACGCCACTGGCCTCGCGCCGTTCTCCCGCGGCCTCAGCCTCGTCCTGCTCACCACAGTAAACATGATGAATGAATGGCAACTGTAGAACGCAAAAGCCGATCTCTAAATCCCTGGCAAACTCATCACGTAGGCTAGCCTTGTTGTTTGTTTTCAACTGCGCTCCCTTACCGGTAGGCATGGCCTCCTAAGGCAGCGAAGCAAGTGCATTCTGGGAGTTGTTGTCTTTCATCCACATAAGCCAAAAATACATTTTCTGGCTTTTCTCAGTCTAGAAAGCTCCAAATTCAAAAATTTCTTCACATTTCTTCTACTTAAATGACCTATTTTAAATACACATTCATCTTCCCAGAGGTGAAGTATCCCTTTAATATGTACATATAAGCTGTTTTCAAGAGAAAATATAAATGTAAATCTCTTCTGTGGCACATAAAGCTTTAATAAAAAATGATTTAATAAAAATGTCAACAGATTTCAGAGAAAAGGTTTCTTATCATTGTCATGCAATGCAGAATAATGATTTCCTGTCTGCCTGCGTTATGTTTATGCAACTAAAACCACAGCATATGAGGCAAGGGTGATAACAATATGCCATCCTGACTCTTGAAGGGTAAATAAAGTAGTGTGTGTGTATACTGCGAAAACCAGCGCCTTCCTCTGGTACGAGCGGTTCGGTCTCCTTTTATGCTCAAAGAAAGGGTTTGTGCCAATGACACTGGCAGCTTGAGATACAGGGGAGTGGCCAGACTCACGCAGGACCCCACACTACACTCTAAACAATGCTGGGTTGTTTCAACCCATGTTTGGGTCAAAGGTGGACAAACCCAACATTTGGTTTAATTTTTTTTTATTAAAAATTGAATATGGTTTGTCCACACTTTCAGAAAAAAGGTACAAAAGCTGTCACTGGGACGGTACCCTTTAAAAAGGTGCTACTGTTTAGGTATTGATAAGCACTCTTTAGGTATAAACGCTCTGGGCTGTGTTTCCCGAAAGCATCGTTAGCCAACTATGGTCGCAAGTTCAGTCGTTATCACCAGTTCAACGGGTCGGTGTTTCCCAAAACCATCGTTCCAACGAACATTCGCAAACAGCATCGCAGAGGTGTGTGTTTGGAGCGACAGCTCTCGACATGACATGTGGACTCAATAAATCCTTATTTTGAGCAAAATAAGCAAGCTGACATTCAGTGCAATCTGTATCTTTTATTTAGAATACATACAAATGTCATTTACGTCTTTTAGTTTGTCAAGAGATTTAAAGTACAGTTTTTGAAAAGTGCATGTGCGAACGAGCTCTACTATGTAAGAATGAGCCTATGATTGAATCTGGAAATAAAGCAAAATAACTGAGGAAAATGAGAAATAGTCCTCAGATGCATGTCTGTAATTTATATCAAAACATCTAGCGTTAATTCGATCTCAAACAGTTTAATTAAAAGTAGTTATTACTCCACCACATGTATGACATCATTAACCAACGTGGTTGAATGACCACTTTGCGACAATATGGTTTCGGGAAACAGTCATGACTAGTTGATTAGTGAAGCAGTGAGTTACGTCATTGTACGGGAAACACAGCCCAGTGCGCTATAAAGACAATGGCCAAGGCGATCAGTCGTATTATCAGCAGTGGTGCTCAAAGCGCCACCTATGGTAAACCTTGGAGATCAAGGATGCTGTCAAGTCAAGCTGTTCCAGTCAAGTCAAAATGGGTCTTGGAGACAATAAAACGGTGCTAGTCGCTTCAGTTCTCTCGCAGACTCCCCCGCTTCAGGGGTGTGGCTTACACTAGGGTCTCAGACTCCAATTCTCAGGTCCTCGAACCAGAGTGCAGGTTCTGCTAGAAGAAGACCCACAGCCCACAGCGAGACAGACTTTTACAGCCGTTACTTGCTCATCCGCGAGAAGAATGGCGGCTTCAGGCCCGTCCTAGACTTGAAGGACCACTGAAGTGCCTTGAAACGCGCAGCTTTGGTTGATGCGTTGACGTAATTTCCACTGAAACAGGTTTAAAACAGTTTACCTCACAGACTTCGAGTCGCACCATGGAAACGAATCCGATCACTGAGATGTTGGATTCAATCGTAACGTTAGAGGTGTGAATAAATTCTAGCCATTTCATTCTGAAAACGGAAAGAAAACTTGAGTGTTTGAGCAACCGAACACACATCTCCAAACCCATATTGCTCTGTGACGTGACACCGGTAGTGATGTCCGGTTCATGAACAAATTGCTCTTTTGAACTGGTTGTTTTTTTGTGAACCGGTCGAACCAGTTCATCAAATCAAACTGAATCGTTCAAAACAGAGCTGATCAGTTTTCTAAAGATTATGGAAAAAAATCATACTTACTGTATATTATCATCACTTTTATATATACTTATATTGTCTACTATATAATATATACTTATATTATTATATTTTCATCACTTTTAAAATCATCACTTATATTGAGGGAAATTCCCCCGCATACATTAAAGTACAATCGCTACTTTAGCAAGTAGATTGCATGAGTAGGCTAGCCTAAATTAATCCACACAGATTATAAAATCAAATCAATCATTTTAAAACTTTCTCCAAGACGCAATTTCACAAACCGCGTGAGTGTTCAGCAGTGCTGCGTCTTCTCTCTCTCTGTCTCTCAAAATGGGATGGACAGGACAAGGCAAGCATCGAAACTACACTCTCGCGTTTAGGAGTCGGGACATGACGGAATTGTCACTTGCACAATCGGGCCAGCATTGCATCTTAACTAAAGTTGATTATTTTCACTTCTTTACGTCTTATCAGTTTAAACAATCAAGCTGAGAGAGTTTATGGCTCCGGGAGGGGCGGATGTGCACGTGTCATTCAGAACACAAGACTCCAGTATATATGTTCCTGCAAAACAGAACATGACAAAATAATCGTTTTTACTCGATTGTACTATTTTGGTGATCGTTGGGAGTCGAAATCGAAATTCAATTAATTGCACAGCCCTAGTTTCTCGCTTTTGGACGTGCCTGACAGTCACTCCGACTCGAAATAAAAAATATCCCGGCGTAAATGTTACTCCAGTAACTCCGACAGTTAACTGATGGAACTGATGAGCACGAGCAGCTGACACTGAGCATGCGTTTACTGGTACAGGCACAGGTACAGCAACGCTCGCTTCGGCCAAGTGGTGTTTATAGCAGAGGGGGCGGAGCTTTAGATTCTAGAGAGCATTTGATTGGACAGGAGATGTGATGAGAAGCGGTGACATCATAAAGATCCGTGATCCATTTTAGCAGAAGTGAGAGACTAAGTTTTGAATGCTTATATCTCTTAAGTGCGAATTTTGTCATTTTTTTTGGAACACATCAGCTTATTCATAACCTTCAGGCTAACATATTCATACTAAGAGCTAAAAAACTTATATTTTGATTTCAGGGGGCCTTTAAGATGTCTGAACAGCACTCGGGTGAAACGGCCAGAATGTTAACGTTGAAACAAATCCTCTCGTAGATCTGATGCAGATATTTTCCCTATGAGGTGAAAGGGAGTTTGCATCCTAAATTACCTCGACGATTGGTTGCTCTTAGCCCAGTCAAAGGAGGAACTGTGTGTGCAGGTTGAGGAAGAGTGAGGAGGAGGAGATCTTCAGAAAAGGATGAGAGTAACACACATACACTTACACACTGCTGCACACTTCTGCTGCATGACGGCTTCTGTAAATGTCAAATAAAAAATATAAAACGTCTGGATGGAGGTTCCTTGTAATTTGCATTCTATTTGCACTATATATTTGTATTTACTCTACATTTAGACTGCATCTCAAGACATTTGTTGACTGTATCAGCATTTAGTTTAAGTTACCTAGATAAAGACGTGGTCTGGTAACTGAAAGATATCCAATCATAATTCATAAAAAAATAATTACTGTTTCTAATAAATCCATCAACTATTATTAAAGACAATAAGGAAAGTATTCACAGTATAGTGAGCTTGTATACATGCCAAACTGAGAAAGGCAGTTCATGATTTCAGTGTAGTTTATACTGACTCTGGTCTTTAGCTTGCATTGACACTTGGATAATAAAACAGTGTGTGTTTGATTTGTGAGTTCATGATCATAAATATCCAGGTTTCATAAAAGTTAAGCTCTATGAACAGCTTCTGGGAGATACTTTTAATTAATGAAAAATCTTTACCATATTTCATAAATCCACACAAATGTAACAGGGAAAATAAATTAATTATTAATTGTGCCAAAATGTTTGTTCATGCTGTAAAATAATTCAAATATCTTCATTATTGGGGTGTATTTGTCCCCATTCTGTTCAGTTTAGTTTTGTCTTCATAGACTTTCAGTTTGTTGTCATTCATCACGTGTGTTTCTTTTCTTTTGAAAAACGGAGACATTTCCCTTCGTTTACATGCAAATGGAGAATTTGTCTCTGAAAATGATTTTTTCTCTCCAGAGTGGAGATGTAAACTGGGAAAAACTGAGTTTTAGGCAGCCGACGTCACAGTATGCGACAGAACTTGCACCTGCGTCAAAAGTGCGACATATGTTTACATTTTCTTTTGGCTATGGTGATCATGGATCATGCGTTCAGAGTAACAGTCGCATTTATGTTGGTGCAAAAACATGCACCATGTTGAAGTGAATCATTGCTGTTGTTGCTATTTTGGGGATTCTGATTGGCTAACGTGGGCTTGAGCTTCTCATTACACTGCCACCTACAGGTTTGGCATGCTCTTGACGGCATATATACACGGGTTTGTGTAAACAAACACTTTTCTGAAAACTGACAGGTGTGCACTATGTTCTTTTTGAAAACGGAGAGGGTGAAATCTCCGTTTATGAAAATAGCCGGCCACGTGTAAACGTAGCCTACGTTTACCAGCCACGATATCATTCACCATGGACACTAATCATCAACACTGTTTGTCATTGTCTCATCACCACCATGTATTTAAGTTCCTCCTTTTCATCCAGATGTTGTCGGTTATTGTTTGTACATCCAGTAATGTTTTAAGTTGCTGTTTACTTGAAGTTGCTGGTTGCAGCGCACAGAGTCTGTTACGGACTTTTCAAAGGCTTTTTTTAGTTATCGTTACAAGTGATGTTGCTCGGACAAGTGATATACTTTCTTCTAGTTACTGGATGATAATTTGTTCTTTCTTTACTACTTGTTTTGTTCTTCATTTATACCTTTATCACTCGTTTCTCTTAATACTAGGGGGTTGAGAGACATTTTTAAAAGGAAGGCTTTATTTTTATTCGCAAAACAACTTACAACTGATTTTTTTTTTTTTTTCAAGAGTCACATTCTGTTGCTAATGACGCAAAATTCTGGAGATCACAGTGGAATAATGATTTGTGGTTTGCTCATGGTTCTGAGAGATCTGCAGGGGGAACATCGTTAAAGAACATTTTTTCTGGAAATGTTCTGGAGGCATTTCAAGTTTGGTCATTTTTTATGTTTACTTGTTCTTGGAACAATTTATTTTTTATATTGGTTAATATTTATGGATACAACTTTAATACAGAAAATGACAAACTTTTTGAGTCTTTAGATGATAGATTTTCATACTGGTTTCAGAAGTATCGACAGGCATTCTTACTGGTGGGTGGTGATTTTAATATTACTTTAAATGACTTGGTCGACAGATGGCCTCCTAAGCAGTCGGGATCTTCTAGTAATGTTTTGAAAACCTTTATGCAAAAATACAATTTGGTTGATGTTTGGAGGGAGATGCACCCAAATCAAAATACTTATACCTGGAGTAATAAGAATGGTACAAGGCAGTCTCGCATAGATTTTTGGTTAGTCACGAGTAACATACCAAAGGAGAATGTTTTAGTTAATATTCTTGTTACTCCCCTAACAGACCACAAGGCAATTTTTATAAATATTAGATTTTCCTCTTTTGTAGCGCCACATTGTAGTTCCTTTTGGAAAATGAACATTTCTCACTTAAGGCATGATTCAGTTCAATTAGAACTTAAAAAAATTATTTCTGTACATTGGGATTTGGCACAAAAGGAAAGAGCCTTTGGTAGATATTGGGAACTTTTAAAATATGAAGTTGGTAAATATCTAAGGTCCTATGGTGCTTTGCTTTTTCAAACTAAACAGAATTTCAGAGGAGAAAATTGTGTCTGAAATCACCTCTCTTTCTATGGTGTCTCCTGACAGGATCTCACCTGAGGAGAGATTGCGATTGACTAGTCTACAGTATAAATTAGATGAGATCTATGAACGCAAAGCAGAAGGGGCCTTTGCCAGGTCGAGAGTTAAGTGGTTAGAAAAAGGTGAACAAAACTCATCATATTTTTTCAATCTTGAGAGACAGTGGGGTAAGCGTAACACTATTCACCACTTGAGCGTCAATGGTCTTGTTACTGATGATTGTCAAACTATTTCTCACTTCTGTCATAACTTTTTTGCCAATCTTTACCAATTCAGCTATTGTGCTGATACTGCCACTTCCTTCTTAGACTCTTTAGAAAGTGTAAATTCAATTAGTGCTATAGAAAAGGATTTTTGTGATCAGGATATATTATGAGAAGAGGTAGCTGGTGCCATAAAACATCTCAAATGTAACAAGTCACCTGGCAATGATGGCATTACAGCAGAATTCTACCAACTATTCTCAGATATTCTTTCCCCTTTTCTTTTGGAAGTATTAAAAACCACAAACTTCCTCCCAGTATGACTCAAGGAGTAATTTCCCTCATTCCTAAACAGAACAAAGATTTGCTTTTTATTGACAATTGGCACCCAATAAGTTTATTAAATAATGATTATAAGATTTTGGCTCACATACTTTCCAAAAGAATAAAACATGTGCTCGATTCTATAATAGATGAGGCTCAATCTGGTTTCATTAGTAATAGACATCTATCAAATAATATACGTTTAGTTTTAGATATCTTAGATTATTCTAGTCTAGTTTCTGATGATAGTTTCGTTCTTCTTTTGGACTTTTATAAAGCTTTCGACACTCTAGAGCACAGGTGTCAAACTCAGTTCCTGGAGGGCCACAGCCCTACAGAGTTTTGTTCCAACCCTGCTTCAACACACACACACCTGCAGTTTTCAAATAAGCCTGAAGGTCTTGATTAGCTGATCAGGTGTGTTTAATTAGGGTTGAAGCTAAACTCTGCAGGGCTGTGGCCCTCCAGGAACTGGGTTTGACACCCCTGCTCTAGAGCATAGTTTTATTTTTTAGTGTCTTGAGAAACTTGGATTTGGAGATTTCTTCTGTAGTGCCATAAGAACTTTATACACAAATAGCAGTAGTTCTGTTATTGTAAATCATGGTGCAACCCACCGTTTTGAAATTTCAAGGGGAATAAGGCTCATTTCACCTTATCTTTTTCTTCTCGCTGCTCAGCTTCTCTGTGCTCTCATACAAACAGATTTTTCTGAAAGGAGTAGCTATAGCTAAACGAGAGGTGATTATCAGTCCGCTTGCTGATGACACGACCCTCTTTCTTAGGGATGCTATGCAGATCCCTTTGGCAATAAGTGTTATTGAGTCTTTCTCCAAAGCCTCTGGCCTGCGTTTGAATGTTCAAAAATGTGAGCTTTTGGCCATGAAAAACTGCAATGACTCCTTTATTCACGGTATTCCTGTGAAAGAAAAGGTTTGTTATTTAGGAGTTTATATAGTGAAGGACCAAAAAGAAAGATGGATTTTTAATTTTCAACCCCTTACGGATAAAATTCAGAAGAGATTTAACCAGTGGCTACAAAGAGATCTCTCTTAGAGAGGCAGGGTACTTCTTACGAAGGCTGAAGGCCTCTCAAGGCTTATTTATGCTGCTCAATCTGTTCATTTGGAGTCAAAGCCCGGTAAAAATATATTGTAAAAAAGTAAGTAAAAGTATATTGACTCTTTAAGTTTTTGTGGAAAAACTATATTATATTAAATTATATTAGAAAATCCGTTGTAATGAATATTAGTGAAAAGGGTGGTCTTATGGATTTTAGTAACTATACCTTTAAAATTGATTGGTTGAAACAGTTTAGGAAGAACCCAGGGTCTTGGTGGAACTTTATTCCTAATTATATTTTTTCTCAGTTTGGTGGTCTGGATTTTCTTCTGTTATGTAACTACAAAATTGAAAAATGACCAGCAATATTTTCTGCTTTTCATAGGCAGTCTCTTTTAGCATGGTCTTTGATATTTAAGCACAACTTTTCACCTCATAAATATTTTATTTGGAATAACTGTAATTTTGTACAAGAATAAATCTATATTTTTTCAGAATTGGTTTGATAAAAATATCTTGTTAGTCAGTCAATTAATTAATTAATTAATTCTCAAGGATTGTTGTTTTCATATAAGGAATTTCTAGATCATTTTCAATTTCCTGTTTCTCCCAAAGAATTTTCAATAGTTATGGGTTCAATCCCATCAGGTGCTCTTGCTTTACTGAGAGGAACTCAATCTCTACTTCCAGTCTCTTTGAGTTTGGTTAATACTTCTGTTGGCAAATTGTGCTTTGCTTTCCTTTTAACCATATGGTCCCAAGCTCATCAGTCATCTGTCAATACCATAGAGTGTCTTTATAACCGAGCCCTGAAAGTCCTCGACAAGAAAAGAATAAGGTACCATCACTGCCTAATTCAAAGTAAATACAAGATTTTAAGTTTTGCTAATTTTATTTCTTTGCATATGGTTAAATTGGTTTTCAAATGTCTAAATGACGATGCTCCACTACTGCTTTGTAAAATAATAACAAGACAGCAAAGTACCAGATCCATCACCCGATCAGCGTCAAAAGGCAATTGTAGTATCCATTTTCGCAGAACATCATTTGCCCAGGCTGCCTTTTCAATAAAAGGGCCAAAATTATGGAACTCTCTGCCAGACTATTTGAAATGCATACCGACATTAGCCACCTTTAAAAAAAACACCAAATCGTGGTTAATTCAGGAACAATCTTGTTCTCATATTTAGTCTTTACACTTTGTCCTCTTTGTATGTATGTGTATGTATGTGTATATGTATATATATATATATATATATATATATATATATGTATATATATATATGTGTGTATATGTGTATATGTATGTATGTGTGTATGTATGTATATATATATATCTATATATTATTTTATTTTATTTTATTTTATTTTATTTTTTATTTTTTTCTCTCTTCTTATTTTAATAATGTAAAACTGTATTTTTTATCAAAAAGCCCTACTAGGGACAAGTGTCGTGAATTAGCTTTAGCTAAAAACACTATGATACATACATTGGATGACTGTTAAGCTTATCTATGTTATCTGTATCTGTCCCTATCTAAATAAACTTAAATAATAATAATAAAAACAATAATAGATCAGTCCGTTCACTATTTCAGCAAGACATTGTTACTTTACCACCTGTGACCGCTTATCTGTTGGAAAAAAGTGTGGATGCTTTTAATAAATTAAAAGAAATTTCTTTTAAAATTATTCATAAATGCTACCCTGCAAATCAATACATGAAAAAGTTCAAAAAGGATATTTCCTCCAGTTGCTCTTTCTGTGACATCTCTGACAAAACTGTAGTTCATCTTTTTTGGCATTGTCCATTTGCGAAAATGTTTTGGCAAGATGTTTTAGGATTTATTAGGTCTGAAATCTATAATGAATGTGTGTTGTATTGGAAGAATGTGGTCCTAGGCTTTGTTGATTTTGACCAATCTAAAAAATGCCATTTTTATGTGATTAATCTGATCTTGTTACTTGCAAAATTCCATATTCATAAATCTAAATATCTTAATACTAAACCTCTCTTTCTTATATTTGTGAAAGAACTTGAAACATACTTCTTCTCAATTAAGTTGTCTGAGAACAAAACAGCCTTAAAAACATTATCTGTTTGTAACTCTTTTCCTTTTTTCAGTGTCATACTAATTCTCATAATTTGTTAATGTTTAATTTATATTATTTCCCCCATTGTTTTTTTTTTTTTTTTTTTTGTATTATGTTGTTATCTGTTATTACTTGTGTATTGTTTTAAGCATTAATAATAATAATAAAAAAGAAATAACAAAAAGTATAAACAAATGCGTTTCGACTATAAATATCTACTGACATACAGGGTTTTTTTTCTTTGAAGAATTATACAAATGCCAAACGTCTGTTTTGTAAAGTTGATCGAACATATTGTATTGCGAAAATGAAAGGGAAAGTACATGAGTGATCCGAACTTCCCGGGTCAATAACTCGTGAGCTAAACGTCCTTAATACACAAATAACACCTCTTTTTAATCGTAGTAACGTAGACAAGCAGCTTCAACATATTTTTCCTCGAAACGAGCTTTTATTCGCAGTAGACAAAATACATTGGCCTCTATGCGCAGGCTGTGAGACAGAGCTGAAGGGAGCGTCTGCAAAGTTCAAAACCCGAAAAGCGTTACTACGAAAAGAGTCAATAACTTCACTGTCAAGTTATTGAATATTTTTCATAAAAATCATAGAAATTATACATTTACAATTGTATATACAATTTAAAATACCCCCCCCCCCCCCCCCAAAAAAAGTGTTGTTGTATAACCAACAGGACAGCAGTGATGTGCGAACTGAATTTGGCAACAATACAGTGAATTACAGTGAAGTTATTGAATATTTTTCATAATATTTATATTTCAATATTTCAATATATTTCAATATTTCATACATTTTCTTTTTTCCAAAAAAAAGTGTTGTAGTATAGCCAACAGGACAGCAGTGGTGTGTAAACTGAATTTGGTGACACTAGTGCGTGACATTGAAGTTATTGACTCTTTTCGTAGTAACGCTTTTCGGGTTTTGCACTTTGCAGACGCTCCCTTCAGCTCTGTCTCTCAGCCTGCGCATAGAGGCCAATATTTTGTCTACTGCGAATAAAAGCTCTTTTCGAGGAAAATTATGTTGTAGCTGCTTGTCTACGTTACTACGATTAAAACATATGTGTTATTTGTGTATTAACGACGTTTAGCTCACGAGTTATTGACCCGGAAAGTTCGGATCTGTGAATTTATTGCCAACTTTACTGAGGTGAGTTAACTGTTTACAAGCGCCATTTTACACCCGGGTTTAAGAATCTTTAAATAAAAACGTGTTATTTGTGTCACGTCTGTATTTGATTGGTATGTGTCACTGAATGTTTTGTAATACCAGTGCTACTTTATGTTGTTTATCTCGCAAAGTCACAAACTGCTCATTCTAGGAAAGACACGAAATAAATCTATCATGGGTCACTACGAATAACGCATTAACAGTCGCGTCCGTTACTGTAAACCTTTATTTTTGCGTGATGCTGCACAGACGCACGCCAGTGTCAGCATAAGTGAGTGTAACACTGGCCAGCGCAAGATTCTCATCTGTGGCTTAAATATTTCAAGTCCTTCCAAAAAGTGTAAAAAAAATGAATTATTAAAAATCATATGTTTGTTAGGCTATGTATCAAACTAAGTGCAAAAAAAGTGCTCAGTGCAACAAACGTTCGGTCAAGCAGGACCTTCCTCAGTAGCCTACCTTTAATATTTAAAAAATAATTTTATGGAATTATTCAATAAATAAAATACATTTTTGTTCTACAAATTAACGATGTGCATATGGTACACAATCTACATTATACTCCGGCAGACAGCTGCAGGTGTCACTACTGGAGGTGCCACAAGTTGAGACATGTCAGTTTTATTGACACAGTCCAACTGGCATGTGCCAGTGGATATTGGCATGTGTCACTAAAACGTGAGATCTGCCAATGGATTGCGTCATATGCCACTTGCATAACAATTTGCTTTATGCTGTCAAAAAATATGATTTATAACATATCGCTAAGTTAATGTGTAGCCTACAACATACATAATTCGATACAATTATTTTGAAATATTAAAGCCACAGATGAGAATCTTGCGCTGGCCAGTGTTACACTCACTTATAGCCTACTGACACCTACTGGCGTGCGTCTGTGCAGCATCACGCAAAAATAAAGGTTTACAGTAACGGACGCGACTGTTAATACGTTATTCGTAGTGACCCATGATAGATTTATTTCGTGTCTTTCCTAGAATGGGCAGTTTGTGACTTTCCGAGATAAACAACATAAAGTAGCACTCGTATTACAAAACATTCAGTGACACATACCAATGAAATACAGACGTGACACAAATAACACGTTTATTAAAATATTAATGCACTTTAATTCGTTCAATTGATATTTTAAATATCACAAAATTAGGCTATTGCTAAAGGTGTTCGATTATCACTACTGTCACTACTGGAGGTGTCGCAACACGGTGACATGTTCCGCGACTCGGTGTCAGTGAGGTGTCATGTCAGTGTCAGTGTGTCGCGATGTCAGTGGCACATGCCAATAATGTCAGTGACACATGCCACTATCCACTGGCACATGCCAATGAAGACCGGATGTGCCACCGGATGTGCCAATGCGCATAGTGACGTGCCATTGGCTTCTGTGCGTCAGATGCCATGTCACTTAATGTTAAAACTGCTACTGTAATAATTAATGAAATTAATGATTAGAAATCATAAATCTGATTTGTTTGGTCTTCATAAACACACTGAAGAAAATGTCAAATGAAATGTATTGTATTTGAGTGTGTGTGATTGTGAATGAGTGTTTCTGATCTCTTAGCAGATTCATGAAGACTGAATGAATCATGGACGACACACACACATTCAGACATGGAGATTCTTCTCCAGGATTCAGGTACTTCAATCTTCATATGATCTTAATGTTATAGAAGACTCATTTTCTGCACATAACAGGGTGTTGTGTGTGTTTGCCAGGGTTGGTATAGTGATCTGTTGTCTCTATCATATTCTGGTGCGGGATATACAGTAGTTGGAGCCACTCAGGGTCTTTAAACACTGTCCAAAGACACACAGATACAGTAGACAGCTAGATGATATATGACATTATCCTTGGACAGTCTCATCACTCTTCAACATACTGTCTTAATAGACAACCTTCTCATGTGGGATTTATTTTCATGTTAAATCAGCCAAGTTGATTCTTGTCTCTATTCTGTTAAAGTCAGTTTAAGGGTGACAGATCAATCTCACCGGAGCCCAGCTGTGTGTCCATGAAGAGTGACCAGTCTATGGGGAATCCAATCTACTTTAAGGGAAAACTCACATCGACTGATCTGAGGTACAACATTTCATAGATAGATAGATCTTCTCGAGTTACATGCATGCAGACTTTGGAAAAAGACAATTTTTTGTCTGGGGCATTTTTCTCATCACTACAGCTGCTCCAGCACGTGGAAAATTACTGTGTTCAGGTCACTGAGGGCGGGGTCTATCAGCATTAGTGGGCGGGGCCTATGCATTTTGTAACGTCACAAAAAGTAGCATCTGCAAATGGCCTTTTCTGAGGCACAGATTATGATTTATGGAGATTCAAAAAAGAGGAGTGGATGGATTTGTACCATTATAGGGTGGTTGTGTACCTAGGGGTACCAGGCTCCACCCACAAAAATAATGTGGGAAACACATTAGGCTATATGATGATCAACGAAAAATACTAATTTAATTACCTTATTATTAAAATGCATTATTAGAATTTTACCACCTCCGCCTCATTTTGAGCCAGGAAAAACCCTGATGAAGCTCAAGGAAGACCAACAACGACGGTCTGAATGTGCAGAGGCTACATTGCAGGACCAGATAGTTGGTGATGTCAACAGCCTCCACTGTCGGCAAATCCTGAAGTTCTACTGAAAACTCACTCATCTTTATTAGGAACGCGTCACGTCCAACATATCTGTTAATTAACTCCTTGTATATATGTCTTGAACTGGATCTAAATCCGTACAATACGGACTCTCCGCAACGGTTTCCTCCATAGACGTATTCTCCATGTTTACTTCCTGTCCTCCGTCTAAAACCGCTGTGACTGAAACCCAGCAATTGCACACATTTACCTGGATAATCCTTGAGGTTCCTCTCTCTGTTATGATGCTTGCTGATGCACAGCTGTCCAATCTGTCTACATTTTCATTTACGTTATTATGACTCCTCTGTGTGTACACACACTGCCGACACACATTTATATTCAAACACCATGTAAAGGTGAGTTTTGCATTATAAGTCCCCTTTAACTCTTTACCCTCCACTGAGGGAATGTTCCGGCTTTCCATGTTTTGACTGTTATACGGTAGGGGGCGCTATTACACATCTCCTGAAAGAGTATTATCTCCTGATCAAAGCACAGGCACGAAGGTGAAAAAACGAGCGATCTCATATGTAATCATATGCTTATGTAAAATAACACGATCATCAAGATTAAACAGCATATAAATCAAAACTAGTATGTAAATAAAACTTTTTTTTTTTTTTTTAAGGGAGAGGGTCTGTTCTTTCTTTTGATATATTGAATGTTCAGATATTCATTCAAAAAAATATTCTGGGGACCATGAAAATGTTGTGAAAATGGTCTAAAACGCTGGCGGTGGCTGGTAACTTTAAACAGAAAAGGCTGGCGGGGAAAGAGTTAAAAGACACCGTTCTCATGTGGAATTTATTTTCATGTAAAATCAGCCATATTGGTTCTGGTAGAGAATAACTCTATTATTTCTATTCTGTTGTTGTATTAAAGTCAATGTGAGGGTGAAAGATCAATCTCACCGGAGCCCAGCTGTGTGTCCATGAAGAGTGACATGTCTATGGCAGAGCCATTGAGATTTGAGGGAAAACACACATCAACTGATCTAAGGTACAACATCTTTGTTTAGACAGACAGAGAGACCACAGACACACACAAATAATGCATGTATGGCATAATTTGGCAAATATCCACTTATTATCAACATACAGAAATAGGTGATGATAGTGTGTAAGCATGTATAACTCAGAGACTCACACTATTATAAAGCGCTGCAATAGCAGGAGTCGAGCACAGGATCAGGTCTCCTCTCACAGCTGATCCAGAGCTTCAGTCCTGATGTTTCACTAACATCTACTGACCCACAAAACACTGATAATCTGGACCAGAACAATACTGACAAACTCAACCAAACTAAACACAACTACATCACTCAGTGTTTCCCCTACAATGTATTCAGCAGCGGCGCTGCAAAATCTTCACATGATCAGTAATATCACGACATTAACTTCACTTACACACCTAAAAACACTGAGATATGACAACCGGCGGCGCTGCTAATGTGGTGGCTCTGAATCCACTTGTTGACAAGAAAGGAGGAAAGAGCCACATCCACATATGGAAATATTTTCGATTAGGCTAATGTCACATTGCCATAAGAGGCCGTTCATATAGCGTGTTTTTTGCGCGTGCAAATTCGTAATTTAAAATGTAGATGCGGCAAGCGCGCTCATAACAGAAGCGACGTGGCTCGCTCGTTTTTCCAGGCGCGCCTCTGTTCATGGTTGCATAGCAACGACAGACGTGGCGGGAGAGCAAGCGCTTGTGGAAAGGAGAAAGCGGTACGAACTGCAAAATTGGTACCGAGAACCGTGGATTTTTACAGAATATTAAAAATTTGCTGTGAAAAAAAAAAATTCACCTTTAAGTCATTTCTAGGTGAAGACAGACCTGAGGAATAGGCTACAAGGACAGCATCTGGCCACGTGTATGCGTGTCAGCATTAATGCCCCCCCCCCCACAATAGCATTCAGTTACCAAAGAGCCTTAGAGATCTTCTATGAAAAGCCCAGAAAAATTGTGCTCACAGATTGGGTGTTGCCTTTGCCATTAAGATAAAATTTTCAATAAATTGTAAATAATCTTTTTCTGGGTTGTGCCGTTTCATTTTTCCCTATCAATTTCTACCTTATAGCTGAAAATTAACACAAAAGAAAAACATGAATAATCCGGTCTAAAATTATAAAATGAAGGTTTCTGTTTGTGACCAGTTCAAGGTGTGCTGCAATAATCATGCCTTGAATCTGCTGATGGTATATTTGTATGTCTCAAAATGTTCATTTCTATCCACAAAACTTGCCAGAACTCATGGTTTAAGGGGTTATTTAAAAAAAATATCTTCCAGAGGTGCATGCCCTCGTAACAAAACGTAACAGCACCGCTGCTGGAAAAATTTCAAGGGAAAACACTGTCACTTATTGGGAAACACAAACACAACAACAGATTAAAAAGCAATTGTAAACGATGGATGGATTGATTCTCTATGTGAGGTTTCTCTACATGTATTGTAATATAATTAAGAATTCTTGTCTTAGATCTTTTGTTTCTATTCTATTGAAGTCAAAACCACAGGGAGAAATCAGTCTCACCGGAGCCCAGCTGTGTGTCCATGAAGAGTGACCAGTCTATGGGAGAGCCAATGAGATTTGAGGGAAAACACACATCGACTGATCTGATGTACAACATTTCATAGATAGATAGATCTTCTCGAGTTACATGCATGCACACTCTGGAAAAAGACCATTTTTTTGGCTCTCAGACAGGTTTGTTCTATCCATTTATTTTAATAGAGGAAAACAAAATACATTTATTGAACTGAACCACATAGGCCCTGAAAAATATCAAATAAGATATCAAAAGACAATTTTGCTAAGAACTGAAATCTAAAAGGATATCTTTAGAACTTCTTGAGTTACAGACATACAAACTTTGGAAAAATACACATGACAGTTTCTGCTTCAGAGTCCCAATTTTAACCTGTCACCGTTTGGCATATAGTGCAACAAACATAAGCGTAATTTGCGAGTTGGACGTGTGGGACATGTGCCCACCACTCTTTTCCAGGGTCGATATTGTCCCCACCACTTTTTGAAACATCTCGCAGCACGGATGTACCTAATACACACGAAACATCTCCAGTTGACTAGCAAGAGTATTAATTTCATTAGTTTGTGTTAATTTCATTCTGGTGCTGGAATGTGGAGTTTTTGAACTCATGCTGAGTGTGTGTTGCCACTGTTATCAGTGTCAAAACGATCTCTTGTGTCTAGGCTTGCATAGACTAGCCGGGTAGTCGATAGATTGACTACTTCAACCACTAGTCGACGCTGTCGGAAACAATCGACTACTCGAGCGTCCATTAACCATAAATTAATAAAAAATGGCGAACATCACCAACAGACACCACACGTCAGATGTGTGGAAGTATTTCATCAAAAATATTGACAAAAATATTGTAATTGGCCAACTCTGCAAGAGGCCGTTCACATATTGCGTCTAAAAACGTGTGGAAAGCGTGGCTGTGCCGCTGTCTCCTACAAGCGCTTGCGCTCCCATGGCGTCTGTTGTTGCTATGCAACCATGAACTGCGCTCTCCATGATGACGACGAAGAAGTATTTGCATTAGTTTTACTACTAGATATATTTCTGGAGATGAGAAGGAAAAACCCACCCTGTACAGCTACTATCAGCTGTTCGGCCGAGCTTTCGATGATGTTATCGAAAGGCTGAAGCTGATTGGTTTTTGTCACATGACCTGCGGTGCGCTTGAGGCATTCTGAAAATTTGTAGGGCTGGTCCGAATACCATTTTTTGAGCTTAGAGCCTTCGGTAGTAATGAACATCGAATATTCGAAGCTTCGGAGAGAGGGGGCTGAAAATATTCTTCTCTCTAATAAAGGCAGGAATCTCTATGTGTCTGTTTGTCCGTTTACATTTTGATTATTTCAAGAACCGGTCATCCAGTCGACTTCACAAGGGAGTGCAGTGTTGCATTTGGTGCAATATTGATGGACACGCGAGATGCGACACATTCAGAATTAATAAACTTTTAGTAAACTACAGAACAGCACGAGCGGGAAGCGGCGCGCCTCACGCGGGCAGGGCTCATATTCTCCGAGAACCCACTGCACAAGTGATATAAAATGCACACACACAGGTTTGTTCAATTAAGCAATACTTTTAAGGTAGTCTAATATTTTTCTGTCTAACAAATTACTGACACAGTAAAGGGTAGATTAAAATTTTTTTTATTTGTTTTATTTGTTTTCGTTACAGTATGTTTAAGCTCTACATCATCATACATTACAAACAACAAATAGACAATACATGTATGATGATGTAGAGCATAAACATACTGTAACGAAAACAAATAAAATAAATAAAGAAAAACGAAATTTAAATAAAGAAAAAAATGAAATTTAAATAAATAAAAACGAAATTTAAATAAATAAAAACAAAATTTAAATAAAATAAAAAACGAAATTTAAATAAAGAAAAAACGAAATTTAAATAAAGAAAAACGAAATTTAAATAAAGAAAAACGAAATTAAGTTAAATTAAAAACGAGATTAATTTAGATTATTCTATTATTCTATTTTCCACAATGTCAAAGCAGCATAGCTTAACCCAAAACACAAGCTCAGGCACTTCGGTCCATACACACTCCGCTGTTCTGCTCTAGCCAGAGAACACTCCCATTGCTGGAACAAAGGCGTCGGTTCTATTTCTAGCATGCACACGTTTTCCGCATGGCTCGAGCCGCGCATGAGACGTGTCTCACGCAGGCAGTGTGCAAACTCCAAACTGTTAACATGGGAGCTGAAATAACGGACACGCCACGCAGTCAGTGTGTCGCTGGGCTTATTGAAGCGCTAATGAGAGATCCCAGGTGTGAAAAAAAATAATAATATTCGAATGTCAAATTTTCAAATCGAATACCAACCCACCGAACGAATATTCGAATATTCGGGTGCAGCCCTAAAAATTTGAGATGTTTTCATCTCGCCGTGGCATCGGCGCGCCTGGAAAAACTAGCGCACCACGTTGCTTCCATTATTATGCTCACCGCGCGCCTACATTTGAAATAACGAACTTGAACGCGAAAAAGACGCGATATGTGAAGGGCCCTTGAAGCAGACGTCTGAAATGAAAGGCAAGAACGGCTGTTTATTTGGCTTTAGACTGTTACATGAAAATTTAAAAATGAAATGTCATAATTATAATGTTTTAAAAGTTTACTTATGTAATCTATGAATTAATAAAAGTTTATTGATGAGATCTAGCTAGTCTTTTCATTTACAGTAGCATGAACCACAAGTAGTCGATTGACTCGAGTATTGTTTTGATAAGAAATCGACTAGCAGAAATCAGTAGTCGTGCAACCCCTACTTCACACAGACAACAGACGAACACTTCAATTAAATGATTAAAACATTAAATACAGACAGGGCCATTTCTGACCTGACTTTTATTAATTTCCCCTTACAACTTAAACACTCAACTTAAATGTTTCTGATCATTGTCCATATTATTAAAAATTATTTAGTTTTTATACTAATATTCAGCTGCAAAATATACTTGTGCTAAAATACAGTGTTATGTTAAAGTGTTAACAGGAGCGTTGAGGTGCTCATTGGCACCCTCTATCTGGCTCTATATGAACACTATGTGAATTCTTGTCTCTGTTTTTTCGACTCTGTTGTATTGTCTCTGTTCTGTCCGTGTTTGTCCACAATTAGTGAACAGTCTATGGACACTCGAGGAACATTTAGGGGAAGACACATGTCATCTAATCTGAGGTACAACATTTCTGTCATAAAGATATTTTACTATCACTTTTACTTCTGTAATTTATGTTGTAATCTAACCATTTATTCTTTCAGTCGTGATTCTCAACTGGCCAAAAGCACATTTAAATCAAATCTGCTGAAGAAGTTTCAGTGTCTGTATGAAGGAATAGCAAAGCAGGGAAACCCAACACTCCTGAATGAGATCTACACAGAGCTCTACATCACAGAGAGTGAAAGTGGAGAGATCAATAATGAGCATGAGGTGAGACAGATTGAGACACAATCCAGGAGAGCAGCAACAGAGGACACACCAATCAAATGCAGTGACATCTTTAGACCTTTACCCAGACAAGACAAACCCATCAGAACTGTGCTGACAAAGGGAGTCGCTGGCATTGGGAAAACAGTCTCTGTGCAGAAGTTCATTGTGGACTGGGCTGAAGGGAAAGAGAATCAGGACGTCCAGCTCATTTTTCCACTTCCTTTCAGAGAGATCAACTTGATGAAGGACAAAACACTCAGTCTTTCAGATCTTCTTCATGTCTTTTTCCCTGAAACAACAGAAATGGAAATATCCAGTGATGAATATAAAGTGTTGTTCATCTTTGATGGTCTGGATGAGTGTCGTCTGTCACTGAACTTTAAGAGCAGAGGGAAACTGTGTAATATATCTGAATCAGCCTCAGTGGACGAGCTGCTGATGAACCTCATTGAGGGGAATCTGCTTCCTTCTGCTCTCATCTGGATCACCTCCAGACCAGCAGCAGCGGATCTCGTCCCCTCTGAGTGTGTCCATCGAGTGACAGAGGTACGAGGCTTCAATGAGCCACAGAAGGAGGAATACTTAAGGAAGAGAATCAGTGATCAGAGTCTGGCCAATACAATCATCACACACCTGAAGTCCTCGAGGAGCCTCCACATCATGTGCCACATCCCAGTGTTCTGCTGGATCTCAGCCACTGTTCTAGAGAAGATGTTGAGTGAAGCAGAGAGAGGAGAGATTCCCAAGACTCTCACTCAGATGTACACACACTTCCTGATCATTCAGACCAACATCAAACATGAGAAGGACTATGAGAAGAAAGTGAAAGATGAAGACATGATTCTCAAACTGGGGAAACTGGCTTTCCAGCAGCTTGTGAAAGGCAACCTGATCTTCTATGAGGAAGACCTGAGAGAGTGTGGCATTGATGTGACAGAAGCATCAGTGTACTCAGGATTGTGCACCCAGATCTTCAGAGAGGAGTTGGGCTTGTATCAGGGGAAAGTCTTCTGCTTTGTTCATCTGAGCATCCAGGAACATCTAGCAGCTCTATATGCACACATTCACTTTACAAATGAGAACAGAAATGTGTTTGACAAAACCAAACAAAGGTTCTTTTCTAAAATCTTAAATCAGAAGAAATATAATTCATTATCTGGTCTGCATCAGAGAGCTGTAAACAAGGCCTTCAAGAGTAAGAATGGACATCTGGACCTTTTCCTGCGTTTCCTTCTGGGTCTCTCATTGGAGTCCAATCAGAATCTCTTACGAGAACTACTGACACAGACTGGAAGCTGCTCCTACAACAAAGAGGAAACAGTTCAGAACATCAAACAGAAGATCAGGGAGAATCGCTCTCCAGAGAGATCCATCAATCTGTTCCACTGTCTGAATGAACTGGGTGATGATTCTCTGATGCAGGAGATCCAAGATTATCTGAAATCTGGAGGAATAGGAAGAACCAAACTCTCCTCTTCACAGTGGTCAGCTCTGGTTTATGTGTTGCTGACATCAGAGCAGAAGATGGATGTTTTTGATCTAAAACAATTTATTGGAGCCCAAAATACAGCAGATGAAGTTCTTCAGAAGCTTCTGCCTGTGGTTAAAGAATCCAGATCAGTTCAGTAAGTCACTCTGACAACAATCATTACACTGATAAAACATGATCATATTTATGATTTTAGCACAAGTTTCCCGTACCAAAGCAATTCTGTAATAGGAGAAATTCAAATATATCTTAAGTAACCCTTTACAATAACAATACATGAATTAAAGCTGCAAGCAGCATTTATCGGGGTTCAAGCAATTAAGGCCTTTAAGCACAAAAGCATCAAAAGTTAAGTTTTATTTAGCAAGCATGTAACCAATGACATAATAGATGGAAAAGACCATTTACAGCCAATACAGGCAATGTACCACAGAAATATATGGTTTTAAAGCTTTTTATAGCAGTTATAGTGCCACCTATGGACCAATCTCCATAAAATTGTTTACTGTGACCTCAAATTGAACCCATACACATGTGTACTGAGTTTAATAATAATAATAATAATAATTCATTACATTTATATAGCGCTTTTCTCGGCACTCAAATCGCTTTACATGGAAGGGGGAATCTCCTCAACCACCACCAATGATAAGTTTGGTGAAGATATCTCATTTACTTCTTGAGTTATAGCCATTTTAGTAAAATAGGCCCCTCCCACAATAATTTACCACATTCTAGTATTATTTACTATGATTCTAGCATGATTTACATAGTTTACCATGATTTTATCTTAGTTTACCTTGATTTACCACATTCTAGCATGATTTACCATGATATACTACATTCTAGTATGATTTACCATTGTTTACTGTGATTCTAGCATGGTTTACCATAGTTTATCATGATTTATCATAGTTTACCATGATTTACCCTGTTCTAGCATGATTTACCATGATATACCACACTCTAACATGATTTACCATAGTTTATGATATGATTTGCCAGGATTCTAGCATGGTTTACCTTGATACACCACATTATAGTATTATTTACTATGATTTACCATGTTTTTAGTGTGATTTACCATGATTTACCACATTACTAGCAATTATGTGAAGTGTCACTGCAAATGAAGTGATAAACACTGACAAAATCTGATTGTGTTATAATAGTTATTGTTATATAAGTGATTTTTAGAGTCTAAATATGAATGTGAGCACATGTGAAAAGACTTCATTAATACGTAGAATGGCCAGCAAAGGGCAGAAGAAGACCACTTATTGGCTCACTTTCACTTTAAACTTCATGATTTTCACCAGTTTTCTGCACTAAAGCAAACCAGTTTTTCCATGTTAACTCAATAATGCATGCTTACACACACACACACACACACACACACACACACACACACACAGAAATAAACATACTTCTGGAGTTATAGCCGTTTTAGTAAAATAGGCTCCTCCCACAACGCTCATTTTGCGCTCCCTTGCGACCGTGAATTGAAATTTCAACCTTTTTTCGATGATTATTGATAATCAGACTCCAGAGAACATTTCTGCACTGGTTTGGTTCCGATCGGTCAAAAAACCTAGGAGTAATTAGCAAAAGTAGGTTTTTGACTAAATTCAAAATGGCGGAAAAATTTGCATACCGGAAATCAGGTACGATTTTGTTCGTCAGGTGTCCAGCTTTCCAGTGATATAAGACATTTGAGTCTACGACATACGGTCTAGGAGTTATGAGCAGTTTCACGCTTTTGGTTGCTATTGCGCCACCTATGGGCCAATAGGGGTCATAATCTCTGAACCTTTCCTCGATTTTTGTACTACCATCTGGCAAAGTTTCAAGTCTCCGGCACTTACGGTTTGGGCTGCACGATGCGTTTTACGGCAGAAGAATAATAATAATAAAAATCAGGACAATTACAATAGGGTTTCAGCACTTCATGCTTGAACCCCTAATAATCATATCCTAATACCTGAATCAATAGTTAATTCAACATGAACTCATGATTAGCGAAGATATGAACTAATAATGAACCAATGTAGAGCTATAAAGAGTAATAGAGAGTCGTAAGGATTCACACATGAATAACAGAAGCCTTAACATGTTAGTACATGTTTTATAAAAAGTTCATAAATTAACAAATAAACTTAATCAACATGATTTAATACTCAATTAATTAAATAATTCTTTACGTCTCAACGTTGTCTGTTTCTCTCCTGTGGTGAATAATGAATGATATACAAAAATAATATACAGAGTTTCCCATACATAAGGTAAAACCAATGTAGAGCGTAGAGAGTGATAGAGAGTCATACGGATTCACACGTGAATAACAGAAGCCTTAACTGTTAGTACATGTTTGATTATTAATACATTAATTAACATAGGGGTAAACTAAATCAACCAGGCTCCGTAAGAATAAATAAGTACTCTGAATTTGAATTAAACATGATTTAATACTCATTTAATTATTTAAGTCTCAACGTTGCTTGTTTCTCTACAAAAATAATATACAGGGTTTCCCATACATAAGGTTTACATGGGCGGCCCGCTCAGGAAAATACAATTCGAATTACAATTCAGTTGGATGACCCGTGTAAACTGCGTAAATCCGTAAAATCCGTGTAAATTTCGTAAAACATTTTGTTTTGAGAGAGAGAGAGAGAGAGATGACCGTGAACAAAGCGGCAAACTGGACATCATCAGCTGCATGCTAAACGGCTGTTTAATTCAGGACCTAATTCAGGCAAGTTATCCTGTTTTTATTTCAATGAATCCTGAGAGTCCATGAAAAATAAACACCAAACAAAGATTAATTGTTACTCATAAAAAGATGTAGTGAAAGTCGTTTTCTCTTCCTTGGGGAATTGACCTTTCGTAGGGAATTTGATTGACAGGCGATCTGACCAATCATAATCCGCCATCCGCCATTTTTGTCTT
This sequence comes from Rutilus rutilus, assembly GCA_021464565.1. Taxonomy (NCBI): domain Eukaryota; kingdom Metazoa; phylum Chordata; class Actinopteri; order Cypriniformes; family Leuciscidae; genus Rutilus; species Rutilus rutilus. Next base: position 2,341,787 of record JAJAQA010000013.1, read on the forward strand.
ACAAATCGGTCAGGAGAGTTACGTTGGAGGATTTGAACTTGAATAACGGCGTGTCCTGACGTCTTTCCGCGGTTAAAACAACATTCCTTCTTATGTTCATTCATGTTTTTTTGATGGTATAAATTAACTAGAAGGACAACATGACATCATGACTTTGCGTAAACATACACGCCACTTTCAAGTAAAGTGGCGTGTTATCTATACGCATTTTGAGCTATCCGCGTGTATGTTCACGCCGAAACTAACCGTCATCTTCCGCGTGTATGTCTACGCCGTTAAATGTCAGAGTGATTTCGCGTGTATGTGTACGCCGTTAAATGTCAGTCAGTTTCAATAGTTTGGTAACCATGGGAGCCATCGGGCCTTTTAACGTTGTGGCATGCTCTTCCTCAAGACATCCGTCAAGCATCCACCCTTCTCTCCTTCAAAAACCTCTTAAAAACTTTTTTCTGACTATTACATTTCAGCTCACAGTCTGTAAATTATACTTTGTTATTGCTGCCATTTGCTTGAATCCCTCTTTGTTTGTATCTTTAAACTAACTTTGCAAGTGACCTCTGTATATTTCTTTCTGCCCTTGGTATGTGTATTGCTTTTAACATCCTTCTACTTAGGCTACATCCTTCTCTTCAGTCACACCTTTTTCAGTAAGGGACAATATTTGCCCCCTTTAATTGATTTTTCCAGTGCATTTTTTACTTTTAGAAATTCCTTTATAAAATAAATAATGCTTTAAATAAAAAAAAAGTTCAATAGAGAAATATGCAATGATTGTTAAAACGAAGTGACACTTTTAAATATTAAATTAATACCGCCAGTAGGTGGCAGTAAGTCACTGTCTTTATGAGTGAGTCATCGAGTCATTCATTCATACAGTAACGAAGCAAATAGCTGTATTTATGAATGAATGCTGCTGTTCTGCTGTGGCTTTCGTTGGAGCTATTATTTTGTTGTAAAAAAAAAATACTGACAAAACTGTGTTGAAAATGAACATCACTTAATATTAATACCTTTCGTTTGTTGAACTGTTGTATAAAATCAATGTCACATTTACAATCATGTGGATATTCGTATAATGTGATTAACATGAAACATAGGAACTCATAGGGTTTTTGATCGAAGAGAGTTTGAATCTTAAATCGATCTCTATGCACAGTCTGTCTCTTTATTTATTCTTCATGCTAGTAAGTGCTAAATCCCCACTTTTACAAAGGTACATGGTCGAGAACGGCAGTATAGCGCGATTTGCCAAGGCAACATAATCTAAACTCACAAAGTTGGTCATCCACGCTGCTTGTGTGAATGCAGTCAGTTTTGACTGCAAAAGATGAGGTAATTTGATCGGAGGTCATGCATTTACGGCATTTTACTTGATAGAAATACATACTCAGTTTTATTGTTATTTTAAGGTGGGGCAGAATTAAATCAATAGCAAAATTCAGCATTTTGTTCGCGTACCCCCTTCTGTCACCTCACCTATCTTTGTAAAGCGACCTTGGGTGTTGGAAAGGCGCTATACAAATAAAAATGATTATTATTAATAACCACCCAAACATATTCATAATAGAGCCCGACCGATATGGATTTTTGGGGGCCGATGCCGATGCCGATATTAACTCGAAAAGAGCCGATTTATAAGCCGATATTTAGATTTTGAAAATAAACTGGATATTAGACCCATTTCCTATAAATTGCACTTACACAACTTTCAAAATATCTGCCTGTTCTATGTATGTGGGCTGTATAAATACAAACTTAAGATATGAAACGTAAAGTCATTTGAACAAAAAAACAACAACGACAACCAAATCAAAGTTACCAGTTTTAAAAGACTTGGTTCATAAATATAACTTTGAATAGGACTGGAGACAAATTCTGTTAAGTTCTGATAAATAACAACAACAATCTCTCTCTCTCTCTCTCTCTCTCTCTCTCTCTCTCTCTCTCTCTCTCTCTCTGCGTCTCGCGCGTGCACCCCTCTCTCGCTCGTTCTGCGTCTCGCGCGCACCTCTCTCTCTCTCTTTCTCTCTCTCTCTCTCGCTCGCTCTGCGTCTCAAATTGTAAAAAAAGGGAGTATAGCGAACGCAAATAAGCCTTATGCCAACATTATTATTAGCCTACAACTAAATTGTCGTCATTAAATAAGAAAACTAAATAATTGTGTAGATGATTTGCTTCGTGTAACCCGACATCAGACATTAGGCCGAAGTATTTTTTGCACACAGTGCCGCGACCAATTCTGTTTCCTCACTCCTTTATGACTGCCTGCACATTCACTGTCCTCGCGGCGGCTGCAACTTGCGCTCTCTAAAATTAGCTTATCAATGCATATCTAAATTCGCGCCTTTCTGTATCTTTGAAAAAAGAAACAAAAAAGATGCCGCAGCCAATGAGCAGCCGGCGGGGGCTGGCTGCAGGACGACTCAATCTCCACGGACAGTTTTTAATATTTTATCAGACAATATCTACTCAATATTTTGCTTAAGTGTAATTTTCGGGACAATTAAGGCCGGATTCGGGACAACAGCTCAGATTTCGGGACTGTCCCGAATTTTTCGGGACTTCTGGTCACCCTACCATGAACTCACTTAACCGTTGTTCTCTCTGCATGACTTTGGCTGGATCAGGAGACTTCAGGATATGTGGCGCGTTATACAAGAGTGTTGTCAACTCTGGTCGACAAACTATATAACGCAATCACTCATGACATGGATGAATGCGTTTCGTCCGTTTTTTTTTTTTTTTTTTTTTTTTTTTTTTTTAACTCGGCCGTTATAAATGCCGATACCGATAGATTGGATAATGCCTAATATCGGCCGATAATATCGGCCTGCCGATATATCGGTCGGGCTCTAATTCATAATATGAATTTCTACATTATTTCTAAGTTATTTGTTAAGGGTATTGAGTATTTTGTGTAATAAATAGAGTTCATAAACCTTTGTTTGACTAGTTTATTCTGAACCCACTCAATAAGCTCCACTTCGCCCTGCCCACCACAATTAAATTCTCAACCTATGGGAAACACTGATATATACAAAAAAAAGTTTACCATCAAGTAACTGAAAAGGATGGTTAATCTTCATTAGATTATTTCCAAAGCATCTGAGCTCATTTTACTTTTGATAGTGTTTTATGGTGCGTATTTCTAGACACCTTTAACTGTCCTAAATCATAAGCATCTGAATTTTCATTCTCACAATCTATAGGTCAGAAGACTTATTCATGATCTGTTCAGTTCAGTATTTTAGAAATCAAAGACTTTTGGCAGACGAGCTTCTTGGTTTCAATTAAATATAGGTTTATTATATACAGCTTAACTAGTTTACAAAAAGGCATACTTGTAACAGGACAACTGCATATTTTCCACAACAATAGTTATAAGCATGATTGGATGATGTGAAGAGGTGACAAATGCTTTCATATACAAATCTGTTGTGGAGAAATTCATATATATCTTATTATTTATATCAGTGTTTCCTGAACTGAGAGACTGAAGAGTGTCATTGTTCTGTACAGGTTGTATGATTGTGGTGTTACAGATGAAGGTTGTGCTGCTCTGACTTCAGTTCTGAGATCATACCCCTCACACCTGAGAGAACTGAATCTGACAGGGAATAAAGTAGGAGATTCTGGAGTTAAGCAGCTCTCTGATCTACTGCAGGATCCTCACTGTAAACTGGAGAAACTGTGGTAAGATTGTATAAAATGTCCCAACATAGTCCTCTATTTTAATGGTAAATAATGATTGCCATACAAAAAAATAAAAAAATAAAAAATAAATAAAATCTACTGTTAAATTACTAATGGAAATGTTGATTTTAGTTTCGTTAGATTCTTTCCAATGTGTCCGACATCATTTTACAATATTAATGATAGATTAAACATGACTGGATGATGTAAAGATGTGACAGCTGTGTTCATATACAGACATGTTGATGATTTTTGGGTATTTGCATAAAAAAATAATATTTGGTTACAGTTTATTTTAAGGTGTCATTGGTACAGTGTAATTATATATTTAAGTACTGAGTAATATTAAGCAACTACATGTACTCACTATAGGGTAAGGGTAGGATTAGGATTTGGTTGAGGGTTATGTGTAATTATGCATAATTTACTGTTATTACTATGGTAAGGTCATGTAACATATGTAACAAGGACGCTGTTAAATAAAGTGTTATTGAATATTCTTGTAATTTTTATCAAATGGAGACTAACCCGCTCAAGCAGTTTTTAGAAGCGGGTCTGAACCTTAGACTGGACCTGTTAATGGTGCCGTGGATTAAGTCTCTGATTGTGAAGTTCTGCTTATCTGAGCTGTAGATCCTGAACTGAGAGACTGAAGAGTGTCATTGTTCTCCACAGGTTGAGGGGTTGTGGTGTTACAGATGAAGGTTGTGCTGCTCTGACTTCAGCTCTGAGATCAAACCCCTCACACCTGAGAGAACTGGGTCTGTCATATAATAAAGTAGGAGATTCTGGAGTCAAGCAGCTTTCTGATCTACTGCAGGATCCTCACTGTAAACTGGAGATACTGTGGTAAGATTGTATAAAATGTCCCAACATAGTCCTCTATTTTAATGGTAAATAATGATTGCCATACAAAAATAAAATAAAAATCTACTGTTAAATTACTAATGGGAATGTTTATTTTAGTTTCATTAGATTCTTTCCAATGTGTCTGATATCATTTTACAATATTAATGATAGATTAAACATGACTGGATGATGTAAAGATGTGACAGCCGTGTTCATATACAGATATGTTGATGATTTTTGGGTATTTGCATAAAAAAATAATATTTGGTTACACTTGATTTTAAGGTGTCATTGGTACAGTGTAATTATATATTTAAGTACTGAGTAATATTAAGCAACTACATGTACTTACTATAGGGTAAGGCAGACCTGCCAACCTGTACGCGTTTTGCGTAGAGGATACGCATTTTAACTTCAAAGTACGCTGGTACGATTTGTCACTCTAACTACGCAAAAACCTGGTGACGCCTCTGTGCACGCACTGTCCTCAAATCAAGCTACAGCAAAAGAAGAAGAGTTCGACCAATCATAGCGCTGGGTTCATTCCCCAAATAGCAAGCGGGGATGATTGACAGATGCGTAAGGCCTATCATTAAAAAGAGACTGAAAATCGACACCAATAAAGAATCCCGCTCGATCCCCCTTCCACTCCCGCGGCCGCCGTCTGACTGATTTCATAAGCGAGGACAGTACAGTACGGTACTTCTGACTCCTGAAGGTAAACGGCCTGGGCTCGATGTGGAAAGTTGATTGTTGAGTTAACTTAATCTTATGAATTCGATGATCACACAGATCGCATGGATTATCTTAAAATACTCCGTTAAGTTATTCATGGTCACTCAGGAAAGAGGAAGACATCATTCAGTCATGCAAATAATAAAATGCTCAAGTAATGCTGAACTATAAATCTTGAAATCGCTATGGCTTAGTGATTATGAAAGTGCTGTGATTTGTGGATTAGACTAATAAGTGTGAGTCTGGAGAAACAGGCATTTATTTATTCATTCATTCTCAGTGTTGAGAAACGTATGTGTTACGTTATTGTGTTAATTATAACTAAAGTACCTTATTATGTTACATATTTATTTTGTATAAAAAATAGCGTGTTAATTACTTATGGATTAAAAAGTACCGTTGTATCAGTGCTGCGCGAGCTCTCTCACACAGAGAGAAGATCATTGTAAAATGAAAATTGACGGGCTAAGTTTAAATTTTGTTCTTGCTTGTTTTTTTTTTCTGTCAAAAAGCATTTTGTATTATCCATCCCTGTTTTTTAAAATTCGTTAAATGACGAACGCAGTTAATTATTTAACGCAGTAATGACGTTAAATTACTGTTAACACAGCCCTCATTATATGTCGGATTCGGAACTTATACTTTATATTATTTTTAGAATAAGTGATTCATTATGCTATTATTGGACTCCTGTCTATTCATTGGCAACTGTTTTCTATAAATATGTTTGTATTGGCTAACATTTATTCAGCTAATGCGTGTCCTGTTTAAAAATGTGTAATGTTCAAATGCAAAGGCAGCACGGCACAAATAGAAACCCTTTTCCCTGTGGCATTTAGTATCATATTTGGATATTGGAAAATTAATTAATTAGCTTTATTGTACACACTGTTCCTATGGTTTTATCTTTTTTTTATATCTTTTTTTTACTGTTTTCTAGGGGTTTCTTAATTTTAGACTAGTTGACCAGCACGCATTATATGCAATGAAATTATATAATGCATGTGTGTCGTCGTCCAAACCACCCATACAATACCCCCCCCCCCCCCAGTTGTCGGTACGCACTGTTATTACTCTGGTAAGTTCATGTAACATATGTAACAAGGAAACTGTTAAATAAAGTGTTATCGAATATTATTGCAATTTTTATCAAATGTAAACTAACCCGCTCAAGCAGTTTGTTGAAGCGGGTCTGAACCTTAGACTGGACCTGTTAATAGTGCCGTGGATTAAGTCTCTGATTGTGAAGTTCTGCTTATCTGAGCTGTAGATCCTGAACTGAGAGACTGAAGAGTGTCATTGTTCTCCACAGGTTGTGGGATTGTGGTGTTACAGATGAAGGTTGTGCTGCTCTGACTTCAGCTCTGAGATCAAACCCCTCACACCTGAGAGAACTGAGTCTGTCATATAATAAAGTAGGAGATTCTGGAGTCAAGCAGCTTTCTGATCTACTGCAGGATCCTCACTGTAAACTGGAGAAACTGTGGTAAGATTGTATAAAATGTCCCAACATAGTCCTCTATTTTAATGGTAAATAATGATTGCCATACAAAAAATAAATAAAAATCTACTGTTAAATTACTAATGGGAATGTTGATTTTAGTTTTGTTAGATTCTTTCTAATGTGTCTGATATCATTTTACAATATTAATGATAGATTAAACATGACTGGATGATGTAAAGATGTGACAGCCGTGTTCATATACAGATATATTGATGATTTTTGGGTATTTGCATAAAAAATTATATTCGGTTACACTTTATTTTAAGGTGTCATTGGTACAGTGTAATTATATATTTAAGTACTGAGTAATATTAAGCAACTACATGTACTTACTATAGGGTAAGGGTAGGATTAGGATTTGGTTGAGGGTTACGTGTAATTATGCATAATTTACTGTTATTACTTTGGTAAGTTCATGTAACATATGTAACAAGGACACTGTTAAATAAAGTGTTATCGAATATTCTTGCAATTTTTATCAAATGGAGACTAACCCGCTCAAGCAGTTTGTAGAAGCGGGTCTGAACCTTAGACTGGACCTGTTAATGGTGCCGTGGATTAAGTCTCTGATTGTGAAGTTCTGCTTATCTGAGCTGTAGATCCTGAACTGAGAGACTGAAGAGTGTCATTGTTCTCTACAGGTTGAGTAATTGTGGTGTTACAGATGAAGGTTGTGCTGCTCTGACTTCAGCTCTGAGATCAAACCCCTCACACCTGAGAGAACTGACTCTGCATGGAAATAATCTAAGAGACTCAGGTGTGAAGCTGCTCTCTGATCTGAAGGAGGATCCACATTATAAACTGGAGACGCTTCTGTGAGTAGTGATGATTAAAACTGTTCATATTTTAATTGAAAGTTAATTTAGTTTCTTAGTTTACTTTCATTGTGATGGTGAATTACTGAGTAAAAACATGTTTAATAAGAGTTTACTTCATTTATTTTTTCATTATAGTTTATAGCCACAATCAAATATCTTCAAGTTTCTTTTTATTTCAAACAATTCAATATTTTGCTTTTATCATTGTCAATGTCAATTGCAATAAAAGATAATGGTAAATATTTATCACTAGATTCTTTATCATAAATAAAACTGACCCAGTGACACAGAAAGAGGACAGTAATACAGGATTATAGATAAGCTATAACAATCGTGTATCTCAGTATTATATTATAATCTCTCATTTAATCATCTAAGTAGTTTCTTTTAGTTGTTCTAAAGTGGATAATGCAATAATGTCGCACACATTTGACTGTCTGTGTTTAACTTACAGGTTCTAGATGTTAGTCTGACCTTCTCTGGATCAGCTGATGGAGAATAAAGAGCCTCTACAGACACAATCACATTCAACAGAATCAACAGACACAAACCCACAGTGATCATCAAACACACATGTGTTTGTGTAACTTTACAGAATGATCCAATCCTTCATCCAAAGTCAAACCAGGAAACCTTCAACCAGATGAACTGGATAAATATTCTGAATGTTCAGATCCAATCTGACCTCTGACCTGTAATGCCTGAATCATATTCATACACTGTTTGTTTGTTGGTCAGAGGAGAACTGAGCGACTGAGTCTGGTGTCTGCCAAGGTTTTCTTTTCCATTCTGTCACTGATGGTGTTTGAGTTCCTGCCACTGTCGCCTCTGGCTTGCTTAGTTGGAGACACTTAATATTCAACAATATTATTGATCTGCATTGACACCATTATATGAGAACTGAACTGAGCTGGACGATGACATCACAGTTTTCTCCAGAGCGGCTGTATAGATAAATGAACTAAATTAATATTATTTTTTACAACAGAAATTAATAAACACTGAACTTACTTAAGCTCTGGACTATGACACTATTTTCTTCTAGATCTGTTGTACAGCAGAAACAAACTTTGTTGCATTATTTTCCTGTTATCACTGAAAAGCTGCTTTGAAAACATCTTTATTGTAAAAAGCGCTATATAAATAAAGGTGACTCGACTTTTGTTTCTACAGTAGTGACATTTATACTGCAAACATCTCCATATGTAATATTTATTTAATGACTTAATTCAGAGTAATTCAGCCCACCAAACATATTCAAATGCCTTTGATTATAGTAACATTCACAATTAAATCATCTATTGCATTTTTTTTTCTTTTTTCTTTAAAAGCAATGATGAATCGCCACTTTTAAATGTTTAATGAAAATCTATTTTTTAAATTTGAATTCATAATCTATGGACACCTTTCAGTAATAAAATGGTTAATCATGTTTTCATTTAGAATTGCAGAATATACATTCCATATGCTGTCTTTAATCTATTGCCAACTCCACATTAAATCTTGTATATGAATGATTTACTGTATTCTATTATAAGTTGATTCAGCAGTCAGAGATGAAACTCAGAGTCCAGCTGTGTGTCCATGAAGAGTGACCGTTCTGGACAAACCAGTGAAATCAGCTAATCTGAGGTACAGCATTAATGTCAGGATGGAGAGACTGAAAGAACTAACTAGATCTTTCTATGTGAGGTTTATCTATCAAATTAACTATATTAATGCTTGTCTCAATTCTATTATCTCTGTGCTATTCTATAACTTATAGCAACTCACAGTACTTTTAACTCTTTAATTTGTGGTAATCTATTATTGTAATATTTTGTTCATGACTCTATTAACTCTTTCCCCGCCATTGATGGAAATTTCCAGCTTTCCGTTGTAACACTTCAAATGAAAGACAAAATGAAACACAAAAAATAAGGGGAACAACATCCAAGTATATTTGCCAAACAACAGTTCAGAACAAATGCATACCAATTTTTTTTGCTTTTTTTTTTCACACCAGAAATCAACAATAGGTCTACGCCACAGTCACCAAACAACAGCTCCAAAGAGTCCCTTCACTATCAACTCAGTCCATAAAATGTCCACACAGAAACACAAACTGATAATATGGGAATATAGATATTGTGGGTGTAATGAATATAAGGAACCTGTAATCCAAAGATCAATCAGTGCAGTCTGTGCACAAAAAAAATCAGTTCAAAGTCAGTTCAGTCGCGACCACAGTCTTGTCGTAGTGAATTGGGTAGATTGTGTGAGAAATATTTGGGTGATCTCACACTAGTTGGTGATGTTTACAAGTATTGATGTGTCACGGGGTCTGGGAGTCGAAGCATGCATGGAGATTGGCATTGTGTATATATCATGGAATGAAGAAAAATTGACAAAATATCATGTTTACGTCACATTTCAGAGCATTTCTATTCATTTTCCACGAAATTATGCAATTATAGCGATGTGAGGAGGTTTGAGCGATCTCTTCGTCTCACTATAATGTGTTCCCTTTCGAGGAAACTCGCGTTGTGTGGATGATGCTTTGGGAACGCCTCCGCGTGATCGCGTCTGAAGCACACGTCAACTATTCTGATTTTGTTTTATGCTTTAAGTTGAACATTTTGTGAAGTGAATGTTGTATTTCGATAAATACTTAAGAATACCCTCCTGTTCTGTCATTATTTTGTGCCAATAGGTTTTGCTTCGTCTTATGTAACTTTACTTTACTCTGAGTTTGATAAACTTAAACCATTTAAGCAATGATATAGTTGTTTAAGACGAAGTTAGCTTTGTTACCCGAATTCAAACTGAATTACTAAAATTAACCTTAAATATTTAAGTTGAGTTTACTCTAAAGATTGACTAAACCAACTGTTACAAACCTCTTACGTCGAGGGAGACTAAGGAATGCAACATCAAAACACTGAACGTGTAGCGGAAAACAATCTCACACAAACCAGTCAAATTTAGTTTAGTCACTGACACTGGAACATACAGAGTTCTGGATTATGAAGGAGAAACCTTGATCACAGTCTCAGTCACAGGTGAGAGAAGATCAGTGGATGAGGAGAGATATTATGTTTAATCAGTAAATTAATCCTAAACTGCACGACTAACCTTTCAATATTCTGAACAGAATCTGTTCTAGACTGGAAGGGAAATCTGATCGACACAGATGAAGACAAAACTGACGACACTGAACATCGAAGTGAGTAAAACATGAGGCATGAGAGCTTTACAGGAGTTCTTACACTGGGAATTCAACATTTAGAAAAACTCTCTTCCCACTTTCTCCTTCATCTGTAGATCACTGGATGCTGCCGGTTGGAGTGTTTGTGATTATGGTTCTGATGGTTCGGACTGATTTTGTGATATTCAGTCGTCTCCACAGAGATTAATTGAAGGGGGAAAAAACTGAGTTCTGTGGATCATCATTAAACTGCTGTAGTTCTCCAGTTCTAGACGCGTCTCTATCATCTTGCACTCGTGTTGGACTCGGTCATTGATCATTGGTCATGTTGGTTGTTCTCGACGAGTCCAGCAATATATGCTTTTTTCTCCTTCAAAACAAAACCATTTCCTTCAGAGGAATCCATCAACATATTTCTGCAATATATATTTAATTTTGAGTGCGTATGAACATGTGCTGCAGTCCATACCTCAGGAGTCTGTGTGATACTGAATCTGCACTTACTATTAATGTAAAGCAGCCTTAAATATCTCATACATGATCTAGGAATTATTGTTTCTATTTAATCCGTCAGTTGAAGATTGAGAATGAGTGTCTGTGTCAAACTGTGTAAGACAAACAGTGTGTGTGTGTGTGTGTGCATATGTATATTTTGCACAGATTTCTATGTAAATATATATGTATGTTGCTTTTGTGTGTTTAATAGGTCATCTGCACTGTTCTTTGTTAATCTGCAAGTATGTGTTGTGAAAAACCAAAATTAAACTTTAGTAAGAAACACTTTTGCTGGTATGTATTTTTGTATGAAAATATATATTTTAATATTTTGCTGTTTAGAAATTTTTGTTTTTGTTTTTAGTAAAATATACAATGAAACATGACGAGGATGTGTGAATAGTTTACATCACGCGGAGCCGTATGAGGATCTAAACAGAAGAAGAACAACGCTTGGAGTTTCATGTCTTATTATATAAAACGGGTAGTTCCAGTCCTTGATTCTTATTGGTTGAGCCGCGTTCGAAGCCGTTGTACAAATCTTAGTAAGATATCACTGAACATTTATTTAACCGTGGCAAAAGTACATCCAGATGTTTATTGCACATGTCGACTTAAAGGGATACTTCAGCATTTAGCATTAAGTTTTGTATCAGTAGAAAACCTGTAGTATTTTCGCATTTCTGTGCTTCTCTCCCTCATGTCCCCCTGAGACAAGAGACTCCAGCCAGTAGGAGGAGCTGTCCCGCATGTCTTCAACCCACCCATAGGGGGATCTCACTCACAGCATGTAGATCAGGATGTTCTTCCAGATGTTCCTGAAGATGAAGAGACTCTGTTCAGAGTCGAGCTGAAGGACAGGATCAGTCTGAACTGCAACATGACCCACAGATATGAGATCACCTGGTTTCATCAGTATTCTCCACAACTATATATATATAACCTTTATTTAAACAGGAAAAGTCCCATTGAGACACAGTCTCTTTTACAAGGGAGTCCTGTAAACTAACCCACTAATATCTGCAGAAACCAGCAATACAGCCGGAAGAAAACTTAGTTACGCACAATCTCAACAGAAGTCGTCTGAGAGTCGCTGCAGATACAGAGATCACTACAGCGATACAAGGTGATTAGTTAAGAGCTAAATCACTTTGAACTACTTTAATCTTCCTAAATTTAAAGCTCCCAGCAACTCCATAGCAACCAGACTAGAGTACCCTAGCAACCGTTTTACAAGACCTATATTCTCTGCATCAGAACAACGTATAGAGATGAAATTACTAATTACGACTTCATTTAAACTTGTGTGTGTAAGTGAGTTATTGTGTCTGAATGTGTGTGTGGATCAAGAAAGACAAAATCAAGTAATTATGCTTCAAAAATTATTTTATTTAGTTAATGCCCATTTGGATCGCACTTAGTCTGGAACCTCAGCCTCAAGTCAGTCAAACTGGAGTAAAAAGCTCCAGAATTACTCACTCTTGGGATCACTGGCACACACAAGCCTTTCCACCACGTCAAGGTGGCGATCCTTGGAAAGGACATTCACTCTCCATCCATTCCTTATCTAACAAACACAGTCTATATGTAACACATTCACACACACATGCACACAAGTAGACAATGTGAACAGTTTTGTGATTCATGGATCATGAAGAACCTTTATCTTCATCTTTGAGCTCCAGAGTTATTCCTCAGATCATGTGTTGTTGAGGAGAGGTTTGCTGCTATAATAATATTGAAACTATAATATTCTTTAGTCTTAATGAACTTCTCTTTGTGTTTGATAAAGTGATCACATGTTTAAAATATCTTCAGATCAGCTGACAGAGAAATATAACTCTGTCCCAGAGCCGCCAGAAGAAGTGGAGATCACAGGCGAGAGTCGATGTTATTCTTCATCGTGTTTCATTTTCTCACGACTCTAGTTCTAGTTCAGCAATATAAGTTATTGAAGCAAAAGCCAAAAAGTTCATCGGTCTGTACAATCATGAGTCATTTTTGGGGCAAAGAACATTTCAGTAACAGATCTTAGAAGAACCATTTTTTCTAGAACATTTTAATGATCAAAAAACACTTTTCCATCATAAATAACCTTTTTATGGCTCTTCATGAAACCATTGATGCCAATAAAGAACCTTATATATACATATGATAAAATATAAGATGGCGCTCTGACTGTATGTGCTTTGAAGAGCTCCACAAATTCAAACTAATAATTTGATTTGTAGTGCGGTAAGAAAGACTGTTTATCTTTCTTTTGGTGCATACGAGGCTTTTACTACGATTATAGTGATTGAAAATGGGAAAATCTGAAAAAACAAAGAACAAGAATGTGTCAAGCCAAAGCTAATCCTGCTAAAGCTACATCGACAGAACAGCGAGTCTCAAACAAACTTTTGAGTGACAATTTACATGATTACCTCGAGTCAGAGATGGACTGTGCAGATATTATGCTGAAGTAGTTTTCCCTCCTCTCCCTGAAACGCAAGTCTCCTGTTATAAAACAGCGGAAGATAGAAAGCACTGATACCGCTAATGTCCTCTCACAACTCAAAGAACGAGCGACCGCGAGCATGAAAGAGGCCGTTAACGAAAACACAGATCGCCGACGTGAAGACAGCCGTTGAGTTTGCATGTGCTGAAGTTAATGGTGTTAAAGGTAAGCTCGGTGTAACGGAGACACAAGTGAAGAAGACTGAGGCGATTTCATCTGAGCATGAACAACATTTCTCATCTCGAAGGATACACACGCCGCTGGACTCTGACACTCTGCGGGATCCCTGAAAAGGAGAGGGAGGATGTTCGGGAGAGGGTTATCCAGGTCTGCCAGCAGCTTTTACCAGAAGCAGAGGACACACTTCCATACACTGCCGATACCGTACATCGACTTGGGTGTAAACAAGTGAGCAGCGACAAACCCAGAGGAATCATCTTTCAGTTTACCTCGCGCTTCCACCGTGATGCCATGTGGCGGCCAGCGAAGGTGCACAGCTGATCATAACTAGAGAGGAAATGATGAGATGTTTAAAGTGACCAAAATTATCACAGAATCCTGTTCAAAAAGTACTAATAATACAGAATGAAGTCAATTCAACAAGTTTTATGTCGAAAAACAGCAAATAACAAATTGATTAGCATCAATATGCACTTTTTGTTTACGTACACATTAAAATACAATTAAAAATGATGGCCAGATTTTAAAAGTGTCTTGCAACATATTATCTACTACCATGCACAAGTTCAAATAAAGCTTTGACAAAAAAGGTTTTATACAAAGATAAACCTCATATTTCAGCCTTTAAATACTTTTTTATAAAAAGAATGAGTCAAAAAAGATAAGTTACTGACATTTACACATTAGCTTATATTTATTAGCAGTGTTTGGGTGCACCCCCATCCTTCATGTTGACTGAGCTTTCAGTGTTGTTATGGAAAGGGGTGATTGGTTGGTTCCCGTCACATGACCTGCGGTGCGTTTGCATTCTGAAAAGTTTAGATTTTTTTCATCTCGTCGCTTCAATTATGAGCTCTTGCCGCGCGCCTACATTTGAACAAACTTGAGCGCGCAAAAGACGCGATATGTGAACGGCCTCTGGTGAGCTAGCTCATATCAGGCCACGAGCGACTGGAGCACGCGAGCGGCGTGTGGGAGACCCTGCTCTACGGCTCCGCTTTATAGGCTGCAACTCTATACTTTTTTGCTACTTTGTAATAACTTTCTGCGGCCAGCGTTTCTGGAAATGAACGAGGGTAAACACTTTTTTAGACCTGACTAAATGAAATTTAAGACCTAGGATGAAAATCTGGCCGTTTTTAAGACTTTTTAAGGCCTTAAATTTAAAGTTCAGAATTTTAGACTTTTTAAGACCCCGCGGAAACCCTGATATTAAACTATTTAAAGGGCAACGGCCCTGAGTCTCACACCGCATCTTGCTTTTCAGGCCTATTGTTTGGTCTCTTAAGCAACTGTCGTCTACAAACATTCTCCAGGTCATCCATTGGTCAGGTCAGGTCGTGGTGTACAGACTTAGTCAACGTCAGTCAAACAACAATCTCCCCCTTTTACAATACATAACTGTTCAGGGCTCTCTGGATAATCGGATATTTGCTTAGCCTACGTGTCACTTTGTTGTCGCTGTCGAATCTATAGCATTGTCTCAACACATGACGGACGGCTATCTGCGACTTCACAATTCTAGTTTACACATCAATACTTAAACCTGTCCAGAAAGTAATTCAAATCTACTGCACATTAGGGCTGCAACAACTAATCGATAAAATCGATTATGAAAATCATTGTCAACGAATGTCATTGTCGATTAGTTGGTCTGCTCACGTCACGGGAAGCGTTAATGATGACGTCACTTTTATGACAACACAGTCACGCGAAATGGCAGAGAGTAATCGGAGAGAAATGACAGTTCAGTCGGCGGCAGAAAAAGTCATCTAAGGCATGGGAGCATTTTACATTAAATCTGGAATCTGGAAGTTATGCAAAGCTGAGCTTGTGTGGCATGGAAGTACCACAATGATGCACGAACACATGAAGAGGAAACACGTTGGTGTCACGGATGAAGGTGAAACATCAGCACGGCGAGCAAAAACTGTATATCCTCATTATATGAAGATGTGAAAATTGTATAGTCTAGTTTAATTCAATACTACAGTGTAAACAGCTTTGTTTACTAACTTCGGGACAGTCACACTAGATCTATTTTGCATCGAGCATCAGGTTGCGCAATCAGTTCGCTCGGAACATAAGTGATGGATTATAATAGCGCTACTGCAGAAATAGGGTAAATTAAATGGTGTTTACAAAGTGAAGCACTAAATATAAAGACAGTTAATAACAGCAGCAGTAAAATATAGTTTTTTAGTCACTGTAGTCAGTGGTTTTCAGCGAATGCTTGTGCACTAATGCATCATTTTTCTTGTCCTTTTAATCAAGCCTATTAGCTTGTTGCGTAAGTTAACGTTACCTCCATTCCGCTCTCTTTTTATAGCATTAATGTTACTATGTAAGGGATAACGTTAATGTAGAGCTTCGCGTCGGGGTCCCGATCAGCCTGTCGGGCTTGTATTCGCTATTTCAACCGCCTCGCTCTACATTATCCCGCTTATTGCATGGCTACCCACCAAATAATTCAATAATTTGACACAAAATATTGATTTAAAAAATAGTTTGATTTAAAAATGATTGTATTGCTTCCGCTAAAGAAAATAGTCCGTTCCGTCTCTACGGTTAGAATCCTTCGTCCATAGCAACGCTCTGTTTTTCATGGCAACGGTGTGTTATAACGTTACTTCGCAGCGTCTGATATCAAGAAATAACAGACCGCGTTCTACATTGGAATTCAAAATCTGCTGCTTAATATCTTATTACAAACATGTTTGTGTCCTAATTTCATAATGTGAAGTTTATATGAGCAGCACAACTCAATATTTTGTTTAGTTTATTTATATTTTGGATATTTAAATAAGTTTTACTGTTTAAAAACTGGACAAACTTTTGTGTTTTTTAAGGTTTAAAATGTAAAAATTAAAGATTATATTAGTAAAACTCAATGTGTGGCTTTTGCACTTTTTAAAGTACACTTTTACACATAAATACCCTGATTTAGGGTTTTATTTAGTTATAATAAGCAAAAAATCAAATTGAATTGTAAAAAAAAAGTTTTTATCTGATTAATCGATTCATCGAAAAAATAATCGTCCGATTAATCGATTATCAAAATAATCGTTAGTTGCAGCCCTACTGCACATCATAAATGACCAGAGTAATAACTAGCAGACAGAGCTCGATGATCAATCAACTTACAGCTCGTCCCATGTTGTGTTCTTCTCATCAGATCGACTCACAATCCTCAGCTTACTTTCACATTTGTCATTTGCCTTAACCTAGGCCTGTCACGATAACACATTTTTCAGGACGATAAATTGTCCAAGAAATTATTGCGATAAGCGATAATATTGTCGTTCGAGACCATTTTCATCTAATATAATGATAATGGCATAAAAATTGCAGGTACACCTTTTCAAAGATCTATAAACTTTTATTTCTAAAGAATATTAAACATTGACAACGGAAAACATTTTAAATACCCACAAAAAAATGAACAAAACAACCAAAAACAATAAAAGCAATGGACTCTCAGTGTCTGTTAACAAAAAAATTCACTTGAATAAATACCAAAAACAATAAATGGATGTAAACAAAATTGCACTTCAAAAAATATTAAACATTAGGCTCAGACATAAATAGTGATACATTCCATAACAGGCAAAACTGCCAGTTAGGACCTTTGTAGACAACTAAAAAAAGCCTCAACAGGCCATATCACACCATTTTGCACTGTCCTCCTGTTACTTTGTCGACTAAACGCCCGAGTGATTGTGTACTGTCGGGAAGACGGAGACGCACTTTATTGCGTGTATATGCTACGCACAGAAAATACTTGGTTAGGATTAGGGGTGAGGAGTGCGTGCGTATTATTTTTGGCGTATAAATGGCACGAGAAATAACATTCGTGGTATATACGCATTTTCATGAGATCGGGCTCGCTGTCTCGTTTGGCTTTGAAACCAATTCCATCTTTTTCTTTTTTTTCCCCTCCAACTCACAAATAGCGTCTTCTCTCTCTCCCGGCAGTCACTGCAAGCAGTCCCGCCGGCGCTTTCCCATACAAAGACCATGTGACTGACAAGCGCCGCCTCCCCACGCAGAGACCATGCAACTGACAAGAGAGTTCACTCCTCATATAGCCTACGCGAAGGAACCGAGAGTGGTCATCCAGTCTCTTTGGTAGAGAGAGAGAGAGAGAGAGAGAGAGAGAGAGACGAGGAAAACAAACAAGCATGCAAATGGAATTATCGCGGCCGGAAAAATTAGAGCTCATTTTTTTTTATCGTGCGATTAATTGATTTATTGACTATCGCGACAGGCCTACCTTAACCCATCTATAATGCTGAAACACTCACTCCAGATGTTAATGACACACACACAGACACTATTCACACACAACAGCTCCCCTAAGCTAACACTTACCAAGACCTAAAGTCCATTCACCCTCAAACACACACACACGACTATAAATCCCTCATATTTTCATATTCACATCTTTTCTCTAAAAAGATTAAGGTTTATAGTAAGATTTTAAACTTCACATTTTCCTGTAGCCTTTATCTAATTTTACAGTATCTTAACCTGTTTCAAAGCATGTTTGTTCATTATTCATTTGACTTTAGCTGGGTTGTTTTGGTTCATTATTCATTACATCAGCTTGCAGATAGCAGAAAGACAGACACAATACAATTTGTCCCAAACAGTCTCCCTCTCTGTAAACAAATCATATTTTTCAACAGCCTCCTAAGACTGTAATTTAGACAGAATGTAATTCATTATACTAACCTTTGACCTTTCTTTTGTTATCCAGACTTATGTCTTATAATGGTCCTTTGTCATGTCTAATGACCTACAGGAGTCAGAACTGACACATTAGTTCAACATCAACACAATCTCTGCGTTTTCCTTGCCCATCAGGCAACTAAAATTACAAAAGTTTTTGTTACTGTCTCCACAACAGATAAATAGATTAGTTCAATGGTCTCTGCTGGCTCTTGAAAGCCCATTCGGATCAGCTCTTAAGCTGTAATCTTCTTTTCTTCAGGGTGTTGTCCCCTGGCATAGTTGTAGACGCTTGTCATGATGAAAAACAAGCCATACAATCAGCGCGGTTTCTGGTGAGTGGTATAGAGGAACTTACATTTCTGGGGCAGACTGCCGTAACACAGCTTCATCCCCCCTCAATGACATCTGGATGCCGCTGGCCATACACAGGCATCTGTTCAACTCATGCCCATCTCACCTAAAACACCCCCCATCAGGAGATGCCCAGTGGCGGCGGTGACCCCCTGCCTTAGGTTGCCCTCAGCTTGGCCAAAGAGGATCTTACCCGTCGTTGAGTAGCCACCTCGTGCAACACCGGTTACCGCTCTTTCCCTACACCCAATCTTTGACTTTTTTTTTCTTCAACAGAATCTGTTGTTCTCTGGAGCTTATAGGAAAGGCACATTCAAGAGTCGCGCAGAGCCATTCAGACCTAATAGTGTTCACAGGGAGACACACTTCTTTAAAATCATTCAGTTTTCACATTGCCCTCTAAATGTGTCAGACCTGAACTGCCTGTAGCAGGATTTATTTTATAATTTCTATGGTCTTCAACTGAAACACTGTGCTTTACTATAAATGGCTTATTATCACTTATGACTCGGATTACAGCTCCTAGCTGACATTGGATGAGAGAGACAGACTGTTCAGAGGCATTCAGGACTTTGCATCTTCAAAAACAGAGAACTTAATTCCAGCCCAACTTAAGGCATTTTTGCCATAAATTACATACGGTTTTCAATACAAACATAATTTTTTTTATTGTTGTCTTTTGCCCATACTCAGATTAAGTCTCTGTCGCACGGGCAGTTCAGCCGAGCACACACCAGATTCAGATTAGCAAACCTGTTTCAGCCAATCACAAGCTTATCTTCTGAACCCAAAACATCAGCTCTTAGTTCTTTTCATAGTCAACAAGCTTTCTGTTTAATCAAATGCCTTTCTCATATATTTTACATTTAGCAACTGTTAATCCTGTAACACTGCTTCTGCTTATTTCATCTTAAAGAAAGAATAATTATTCTAGTTCTTAATAACGTTTCAAATTTCATCTCAATTTTAGTTGTCAGGTTCTCAATTACCATAATTTAATACCTGACTTTAATGTTTTCTCTGAGAGTTTATCAATCTGCTTCTAGGATTCACACTAACTGAGGCCGCGCTCTCTGATTATCATAAATCACTCGTTAGATATGTCTCTCTATATCATCTAAAACCTTATCAAAGCGTTTCATTCAAAACACAATCATCCTTTTAGTTACCGGCACTATTAAAATATTTTGCAACTCATTTAGTCTTATATGTAATTTTACATTAACCGGTACTTTTATAATTCTTTTCTTTAAAAATAATTTCTTAAGTCTTCAATCTTATGACCCTATTTTTATTTCCTGTTTTTTCTTAAATGAAATCTTTTAATTTCATCATATTAACGTTGATCTACTTTCTAGCCCATATTAACACAGACTTTTCTTCAAATCTGTATCGTTTTGGCTTTTTTTTTTGGTTCGAATAATTCAAAGTTATTGTTTATCTTTCTAATCACAATCAAGCTTTTACAAAACATCATCTGCAAACCTCTTCAGAGCTGCTTACAGCATTTGCTCTCTTTTATCTCACTGTGTGTATCAGGACTGTTCAGTTACTGGAGCCAGGACCAGAAGAGACTTCCACGAGATCCCAACTTCTGACACCAATTGTTGTGGAAAAAAACAATTAAACAAACAGCATCACAGCATAAGAGACATCAGCTCTTATTTGGTTTTCTTCGGAGATTTCCATGTGATTATGGACAATAATGTTGATAGATGGCCCCCAAAATCTAATAATTCAAACTCCTACTTAACCCTCTGGGCTTCTTCGTAAAATAGTCACACTTAGCTTCCTCCCGTCCGAAAACGGGCGAAGCCTTAAAATTTTACTTTACTTTCTCCCAGGATAACCAATCAAATATATTTTTGTTCTATAATGTTTTCTGATTATTATTTAGAAATTTTATATTTTTTTATGATACTTTGCATTAATTATATAGTTTTTATGAGCTATTTTTTCCATTAGAATTAATATATATATATATATATATATATATATATATATATATATATATATATATATATATTTTTTTTTTTTTTTTATTTTTTTTTTTTTAATAAATGCAACATTTCACATCAAAATAGAGTGCAGGCCTAAAAAAAAATTTTTTTCAAGTGAGAAGAGCGCCATCTAGTGGCTTCAAAATGTATTAATTTGTGTCATGTCCTATAACCGCCTATAGGCGGCCTATAGCTTTTTTATTTATTTATTTGATTTATTCCCATTCGGAAAGATTTTTTTTTATTACTAAGCAACCACTGAATGGAACAACACAAATTATATATCATTTTAAAGCTTAGGATCTCAGCTTTTTAATGCATCTAATTACATTTATTAACTAACGAGTGCTGAGTAATCCCTCTAAAACCGAGTGTACCGCCAGCAGGCTCCACCTAGCTGCGAAAATATTCTTTACCATATTTTTAAAAAATCTTGCCTTGATTAACACAAAGTTGATGTCATTTGAAAGCTTAGAGTCTGAACTTTACAGTGAATGTATCCACTTTGAAAAACTCTTAAGTATTGCTGAGTTATTTGCTGATAAATAGAATTTCTTTTTTTTCATAATCTATAAAATAATGTACTGCAATGTGTCAAAAACATCATACAGCTCATGAAACATTCTCAGATAATTGAAAATGGCACTTCATTTTTTACAGCATATTATTACAATTAAAATGAGCCCAAAATTAACATAATCTATTGCTTTTATGACAAGATATTATTCATGGAGAAACAATTGCCCATGAGGGGGGTGTCAAAGACTGTACAAAAAGGCTGTCTCTTTTCCAAATGCTGTAACTTTTGATTTCTTTATCCAAAAATTATTTTTTTTTATCCAGATGCAGCTAACATGTAGGGGGACTTCACTAAAAAAGAATTTCCTCCTACCTTATTTCCTTCCTGAGTTATTCCATGACAAATAAGAAAGATATGCAAAATCATAATAAAAATAATATATATATTGTCTTTTATCCGCTGTTTCTTGGCAGGACAATGTCCAAATGTAATGTAATTTATATTTTCAAAAAATTTAAAAAGAGTTCTTTCAAACGATACCTACCTTTTGACTCTCCTTGCTATAGTTTTGGAGTTATTATGATTATATAATTTTTATATAGTTTGGGACAAAATTTGTTCAGTCTTACCAGTTCATTTCTCTCTGTGTGTGTGTGTGTGTGTGTGGGTGTGTGTGTGTGTGGGGGGGGGGGGTGTCTTATTTGCACTCCTGATGTTTTAGAGTGTCACCCTTTCATTGCTGTACACTTTTGTTCAGCACAGTGGCTGATCTGTAGCTTGTACCACCAACATTTTCTCTGAGTTTTCCTATTTTTTTCGTATTTCCCATTCATTTCCTATGGCGCCCGTTTTCGGGCGGGAGGAAGCTAAGTGTGACTTTTTTTTTTTACGACCCTTTAACATATCAGAATCATCTCCTTGATTTTTTTGTGTGTTCATATAGGTAATAAAACAAAAGTCACCAAGTTTCACCCCCATCTGATGAAGCAAAAAAATTTAACAATTCGAAATGTTCGAGTTTTCGCCCGTTTTCGGGCGAAGAAGCCCAGAGGGTTAAACATGTTCATGCAAAGATTTTCTTTGGTTGATAACTGGAGGGAATCTCATCCATCTTTAGGTCAACCTCCCAGATGTGGAGGATGAATGGCCAAGCGAGGTTATCCAGCATGTCTGGCTATATATTTCTTTGTATTTTAAGAGGCTGCTTACGGAAAACTTTACCTCCTGCTTGTCTAAGATAGACTTCGGTATCAAGTCGATTAAGGTGGTTGGAGCAAAGGCTGAAAAAGATCAAATTCGGCTTGGTGTTTACATCAGCTGCGCGGAGCATGTCCATATAATTACTAAATTTGATGTACAGTTTAAAGGAATGATGCACATCATTTTGGAGCCGCTGATGGAGGATTTCCCATTCGTAGGTAATGTGACCATATTCCTCAAAAGACCAGAACTGACCTTATCCAGGCCCTTTTGGACCAAACTGTTCACTAGTTACACAAAAAAAAAAAAAAAAAAGATCATGGACAAGATTGCCCAGCTCCTGGTTTATCCTAATCAAAGTTTTCCACTAGTACCAGCCCTGAATGTGGGAGAGTTGCGGAAACCCTTACCCAAGGGAGTTGTGCGTATTCACTTAGTGGAGGCCGACAGTCTGGCTGCGAAGGACACCATTGTGTCTGGTGTGTCTGCAACATACGCACAGCTCAGAGTCCAAGAACAAACCTTCAAATCCCAGCATCTGGACAATGCACTCAATCCCAAATGGCATGAAATGTATGAGGCCATCGTTCATGAGGCGGCTGGTCAGAACCCTAGAGGTGGAAGTGTGTGATACAGATTCTGATCGAGATCATTCCCTGGGCAGGACCGTACTAAACTTGGGGATTGTGAAGGAATCTAAAATAGTTGATGAGTGGTTCACTTTGAAGGACAACCCTACAGGACGGGTTCACCTCACACTGGAGTGGCTGACACTAGAAGCCAACAAAGGGAAGAGAAATACAAGTGTGGGGAGTAAAACAGCAAAGACATCTTGGCAGTGTATTTGGACCAGGCTGAGGCACTTCCTATGAGAGAAGGTAATGGGGATTCCCAACCCGACTGGTCAAATCTCAGTGCAGGATGTTATTCATGACAGCCAGATTTGCTGGAATACCGTGAAGCCCAAGTGGCAGAACACGTTCACTTTCTTCATCAGTGCCCCAAGCAAGCAGAACATTAGTGTACAGGTGAAGGATAATGACCATGTTCAGGTTTTGGGAAGTCTGTCCATTCCTGTGTCCAATCTTCTCAAGAGTCCAGATCGGACTTCAGATCAGTGGTTTAATTTTGAAAACTCCGGCTCAGACAACTGCATCCACATCAGAACAGTGCTCAGGTTTCTCTGTTTGGATAAAGCTGCAGTAAAAAAAGAATGAAAAAAAGTGGCCCTCTCTCAAAGAGCTCTGCCTCGCGTCCACAGAACGCCCTATTCCAGCTTCACTACTGAGGCAAACGCAAGCAGCGATGAAAGGGCCCTCGCACCCGTGTGAAGGTTATCCAGCAGGTCTGGCTACATATTTCTTCGTATTTTAAGAGACTGCTTACGGAAAACTTGACCTCCTGCTTGTCTAAGATAGACTTCGGTATCAAGTCGATTAAGGTGGTTGGAGCAAAGGCTGAAAAAGATCAAATTCGGCTTGGTGTTTACATCAGCTGCGTGGAGCATGTCCATATAATTACTAAATTTGATGTACAGTTTAAAGGAATGATGCACATCATTTTGGAGCCACTGATGGAGGATTTCCCATTCGTAGGTAATGTGACCATATTCCTCAAAAGACCAGAACTGACCTTATCCGGGCCCTTTTGGACCAAACTGTTCACTAGTTACACCAAAAAAAAAAAAAAAAAAAGATCATGGACAAGATTGCCCAGCTCCTGGTTTATCCTAATCGAAGTTTTCCTCTAGCTCCAGACCTGAATGTGGGAGAGTTGCGGAAACCCTTACCCAAGGGAGTTGTGCGTATTCACTTAGTGGAGGCCGACAATCTGGCTGCGAAGGACACCATTATGTGTGCAACATACGCACAGCTCAGAGTCCAGGAACAAACCTTCAAATCCCAGCATCTGGACAATGCACTCAATCCCAAATGGCATGAAATGTATGAGGCCATCGTTCATGAGGCGGCTGGTCAGAACCCTAGAGGTTGAAGTGTGTGATACAGATTCTGATCGAGATCATTCCCCGGGCAGGACCGTACTAAACTTGGGGATTGTGAAGGAATCTAAAATAGTTGATGAGTGGTTCACTTTGAAGGACAGCCCTACAGGACAGGTTCACCTCAGACTGGAGTGGCTGACACTAGAAGCCAACAAAGGAAAGAGAAATACAAGTGTGGGGAGTAAAACAGCAAAGACATCTTGGCAGTGTATTTGGACCAGGCTGAGGCACTTCCTACGAGAGAAGGTAATGGGGATTCCCAACCCGACTGGTCAAATCTCAGTGCAGGATGTTATTCATGACAGCCATATTTGCTGGAATACCGTGAAGCCCAAGTGGCAGAACACGTTCACTTTCTTCATCAGTGCCCCAAGCAAACAGAACATTAGTGTACAGGTGAAGGATAATGACCATGTTCAGGTTTTGGGAAGTCTGTCCATTCCTGTGTCCAATCTTCTCAAGAGTCCAGATCGGACTTCAGATCAGTGGTTTAATCTTGAAAACTCCGGCTCAGACAGCTGCATCCACATCAGAACTAGGGGTGTAAGAAAAAATCGATACACATGAGTATCGCGATATTTTATTTTGCAATACTGTATCGATTTTCAAAAACGCAATATAGATTTTTTTTTTTTTTTTTTTTTTACATCCAAAAATATTCATGTTAAGACGGTGGTTCACGTTTATGTTGTTTAAAAGGCTCGCCGAACGGTGCGTGTCCACTGGCACGGAGCGAGCGGAGCAAGCGCTTTCAATTCATTCCGTGGAAGTCGAGCTTCACGCTCAGCAGTGCATTTTGGGATTGACAGCGGACCGGAGAAAGCGTTGAGAGCGACTGAGAGCGTCAAAAGGTTGGGCAGTTCTCGACTTTATGCAAATATCAAGCGAAAAACGCGGTCGGCAGTTTATGATGGATTTAGTGCGTAAATCATTTTGTTTACAAATTAGACGCTTTGCAGTTGTTTATATAGCCTATGTTAAAGATTTTATTTTGGATGTGTTTTTTGTTATTATATTGGCTGGGTTTATAAAATTGAAAGGATCTTTGCTTGGTGCATTTGAAAACAAAGCTTGTCTATTACTAAATGTAATCGCGTGCATGATGATTATACTGTCCGTGTGTTGAAAAAAACAAACACACTCGTAACAGACACACCCCAAAGCGGAGACGTTACAGCGTTGCCAGCGGCACCGAGCGTAGCTTTGCCGCTGTAGTGGACACGCACCGTGAAGCTGCGTTCACACCAAACGCGAATAGAGTGTCTGGCGCGAGTGATTTCAATGTTAAGTTAATGCAAAGACGCGTTTACGCGCGTCTGGAGGTCCTGTGGCGCGAATGAGGCGTTTAGCGCGGCAGACGTTAATTTGCCTCATTCGCGCGTCCAGTTCTTTTAAAATCTTTTATCACATAAAAACTTGATTTCAATAGGCCTTTATGACACATTCATTTTGTTCACTTTCATTCATTTTCGTCCAGTTCACGTTGTTGTTTTGTATTGTGACAGGGGCTATGTATTTTCTTTTATTATGGCCTACTTGAGAAATATAAAAATTTGCTCACTAAGAACCTGCATGTGAACCACAATACCAAACTGGCAGTCTGATTTTCTGTGAACTGAATTGTTAACCTAAAGTAAACTTCTTTGACTTTTATGCACATCAAGTCTTTTTTTAAATATTATTTTTTCTAAAATTATAGTCCTACTTTAAAAAAATCCCAATATATCGCCTTATGCACAGTATCGAAATATATTGCAATATATTGAATCGTGACCCATGTATCGTGATACGTATCGTATCGCCAGATTCTTGCCAATACACAGAGAAACCTGAGTACTGTTCTGATTAGGGCTGTTTGGATAAAGCTGCAGTAAAAAAAGAATGAAAAAAAGTGGCCCTCTCTCAAAGAGCTCTGCCTCGCGTCCACAGAACGCCCCATTCCAGCTTCACTAGTGAGGCAAACGCAAACAGCAATGAAAGGGCCCTCGCACCCGTGTGAAGGTTATCCAGCAGGTCTGGCTACATATTTCTTCGTATTTTAAGAGACTGCTTATGGAAAACTTGACCTCCTGCTTGTCTAAGATAGACTTCGGTATCAAGTCGATTAAGGTGGTTGGAGCAAAGGCTGAAAAAGATCAAATTCGGCTTGGTGTTTACATCAGCTGCGTGGAGCATGTCCATATAATTACTAAATTTGATGTACAGTTTAAAAGAATGATGCACATCATTTTGGAGCCACTGATGGAGGATTTCCCATTCGTGGGTAATGTGACTATATTCCTCAAAAGACCAGAACTGACCTTATCCAGGCCCTTTTGGACCAAACTGTTCACTAGTTACACCAAAAAAAAGATCATGGATAAGATTGCCCAGCTCCTGGTTTATCCTAATCGAAGTTTTCCTCTAGTTCCAGACCTGAATGTGGGAGAGTTGCGGAAACCCTTACCCAAGGGAGTTGTGCGTATTCACTTAGTGGAGGCCGACAATCTGGCTGCGAAGGACACCATTATGTGTGCAACATACGCACAGCTCAGAGTCCAGGAACAAACCTTCAAATCCCAGCATCTGGACAATGCACTCAATCCCAAATGGCATGAAATGTATGAGGCCATCGTTCATGAGGCAGCTGGTCAGAACCTAGAGGTGGAAGTGTGTGATACAGATTCTGATCGAGATCATTCCCTGGGCAGGACCGTACTAAACTTGGGGATTGTGAAGGAATCTAAAATAGTTGATGAGTGGTTCACTTTGAAGGACAACCCTACAGGACGGGTTCACCTCAGACTGGAGTGGCTGACACTAGAAGCCAACAAAGGGATACAAGTGTGGGGAGTAAAACAGCAAAGCCATCTTGGCAGTGTATTTGGACCAGGCTGAGGCACTTCCTATGAGAGAAGGTAATGGGGATCCCCAAACCGACTGGTCAAATCTCAGTGCAGGATGTTACTCGTGACAGCCAGATTTGCTGGAATACCGTGAAGCCCAAGTGGCAGAACACGTTCACTTTCTTCATCAGTGCCCCAAGCAAACAGAACATTAGTGTACAGGTGAAGGATAATGACCATGTTCAGCTTTTGGGAAGTCTGTCCATTCCTGTGTCCCATCGTCTCAAGAGTCCAGATCGGACTTCAGATCAGTGGTTTAATCTTGAAAACTCCGGCTCAGACAGCTGCATCCACATCAGAACAGTGCTCAGGTTTCTCTGTTTGGATAAAGCTGCAGTAAAAAAAGAATGAAAAAAAGTGGCCCTCTCTCAAAGAGCTCTGCCTCGCATCCACAGAAGATCACGACCCAATCCAGCTTCACTACTGAGGCAAACGCAAGCAGCGATGAAAGGGCCCTCGCACCCGTGTGAAGACTAAAATTTTATCTTTTAATATAATTGCATTATTTTATTATTAAATATTACTAGCGCAAAGTGCCTATGCAAAAAAAAAAAAAAATAATTAATGGAGAGGGAGAGACGATCTAAAGCTTGGCTTTATTTTACTAAACGAGACAAATTATGCCGTTTGCAATAACAGGGTTTTTCCTGCATTGTAGGGGTGGGCGGTATGACCAATATTCTGTTTCACGGTATGACTAATTTAATTTCACGGCAACGATGTATTTCACGATACAGTTATTTATATATGTAGTTATTCTCAAATAATTGACAAAAAGGGCTTATAATAAATAATCCCAAATACTTTAGAAATGAAAAGTAGGCTCTTGTTTTACTTCACGTTTGAATTTTCTTTTTCTTTTATTTGGTAAATTATTTCTCTGGTAAATTATTTTTAATAGTTAAATATAGCAAACAAAACACTCATCAACTTTTAGATGAACTGCCCCCAACTGATTGATATCAAATACAACTCATAGGTGCAATTAAACTTTAAAGGGGTCATATAATGCCATTTTTGTACAAGCTAATATGATTCTTTAGGGTCTAAATTAAAAGTTTGTAATATACTTTAATTAAAAATTCTCATTAGTATTGTAAGAAAACACTAATTTTACCTGGTCAAAAACAGCTCTGTTTTCAGCACGCCGTTTCAGTGCATGTGTCTTTAAATGATAATGAGCTTTGCTCACCCCGCCCCTCTGTTCTGTGCGTACACCGTTTGTAACACAATAACCACGCGTTGTTCATTATAAACGTGGGATTATGAATTATATTGAGAACGTCGTACATAGAAAACATGCTGTAATGTACCCTGAGTGTAAACCTTAGATGCATTCATCATGAAGCCTGCAGCAAGGTTTGCAAATTTCGCAAAGATTAATATAAATACTAATATAAAGGTTAATAAAACATTACACTCACATCTTCTGGAGGTTCAGCAGTAACACGTTGGTACCGATCCGTTTTTTCTCGTTTGTAAAGCTGTCTGGTGTGAAATGATTCGCGTAAACATGAAAGCATGGACGATCGTGGGGAATCCTCGTGAGGGAATCCCCGCGTCAATCCTTTGGGCATATCGCTTCAAAAACAAAACTCAGCCACTGCATCTATAACGGCTCAGATTTAGGAACATCCAAATGACTGCTGTGTTCCTTATTACATCTAAGAACAGAACACCACAATCGCGTAGACGCCATTCTACTCCAGCATATCAACAATGGCGGACTACTATGACGACGGCTGTCACAGCTTGCTCAGGGCGGGTCTTGTGTTGAAGCACGGCTGTCAATCACAATAGCGGGAGGGGCGTACGATCTTATGACGTCACAATATCGAACGGCTTGATTTCATAGATGGTCAAACATATAAGGAGATTAAAACAAAACCACTGGATGGATTTTAATCATGATAGGATGGTTGTGTACAGGCACTGCCAACAGACATTTCAGTGCAATCAACTTGTAAAAGTGCATGTACCATTATATGACCCCTTTAAATAAAGAGTTGCTGAATATTTTTTCAATCTCATGTTTAGTGATCGACCGATAAATCGGGCCGATATTTGCGGGTTTGACCGATGCCGATACACGGCTGCTGCGTTCGCCGATAGTTTTTTTTCCCGGCATTAATTACAGAGAGGCGTCCGCAGGCAGCTCTGTGTTGCTGGAGACTCACTGCCCATGCACTGCCTCTCCCACGCTAGCAGTGCTGGAAGCCTCTTCAAGACAACCGTTAGTTTTAACATTTCAAAGCATCTTTTTAACTGTTTGACTTAGCTGCAATACACTTTGAAAGTGGAAACACGTTGCTCTATATGTGCGTGCAACTATAGCCAAGCAAGTTTGTGGGTCCAAATGGAAAACACGAATGCCTCATCTATAAAACTGCTTGTCATTGTATTTAGGGAGCTGCAAATAGCTAAGTTTGAGGCTATCCATATGCATACGGCAGCTGTTACAAACACTGGTCATAGGATTAATTAATGCCGACATGTTCCGTGATTCCGTGATATTGTGGGAGTTTTATTCAGAGACCACCTGGCTGAGGTTTGGACGTGTGCTCATAAAAGAAGCGACGCGGTTGCGACGCGGTTGCGACACGCATGCGATGCAGCGTGCTCGTTTGTCCAGGCGCTCCTATGCCGTGGTGAGATGAAAACATCTAAACTTTTCAGAATGCCGCAAGCGCACGCAGGTCATGTGACAAAAAAACAACTGAACTATCCATGACAACATCGAAAGCTCGGCCGAACAGCGGATCATAGCTGGACAGGGCGGCTTTTTATTTCTCATCTCCATAAATATATGTAGTCGTAAAGGGCTAGAAATAAATTAATCCTTACTTCCTCGTCATCATGGAGAGAGCAGTTCATGTTTGCATAGCAACAACAGACGCAAGCGCTTGTAGAAGCGGCGCGGCCGTGCTTTCCACACGTTTTAGACGCGATCCCTAATTCATAATAAACTTAGAATCTATTTGGTTTAAAATCGTTTTTGTTTTGTTTAAAATGGAGATCACGATTACATATATCAGACAACTACACAGAATAACATGTTCCAGTCAAATTATTTTATTTATTATGCTTAAATATTTATTTTCAGTATTTTCAGCACTGAACTTTTTTTTTTTTACTTGGTCTACCTCACGTTTTAAATATTTGTCAAATATTGTTTTTTTTTTTTAAGTTCAATAAATGTTCCTTTCCTGAGACTTGTAACAGTTGTTATTATATATTATATATGTGTCATTTTTATGATGTAAACTGAGTGAGCAAAAGCAGGATCGGCTCAAAATATCGGCCCAATAAAATCGGCAGCCCGTATTGGTCATCGGCTGAGGCTGATGAAAAAAAATCGGTATCGGCACAAAAAAATCCATATCGGTCGATCCCTACTCATGTTATTACTTTACTTCATCAATCAGTTTATAATATCTGAATATTTTATATTGAACTATTCTATTCATAATAAATTAGTTACTTCCTTTTAATTTGGTAGGATATTTTTTGCCATGTCTGCTTATTATACTGTGTTTTAAAGGGCTTGTTTTGCTATTTTTGTGATATCTGGCAACCCGTCACCTAAAGCTTTAATCAAGAGGTTCAGAAGCGTCAAGTTCATAAGTGACCAGGAGAACAGCAGTATGAAAAACGAACAGCAGCTACTGTTAGTGTTGACTAAGTAGTGTAAATAATACACACAATGGGTCTCATTCATGAAACATTCGTAAATAGGCTATACGAGTAAATATGTGAGTGATTTGCGCGTAAAGAGACATTCCCGAAAATTCTTCTCCTGATTCACAAATACTTCGTAAACGTCAGATTTGATAGTGAAATGTGTGTATGTTAATGAATTCCAATCAGTCGTAAATGGGACGCGCGTGCACGCTCATTCTCTCAATTACCATAAATCCCACCCATTAAATCCGACTGACAACTATATATGTGCATCATATTATGACACCAAACGAAGGATTTCCACATGTCTTCTCAAAAGCGAATGAAAATGAGAAATTTCTCAGATGCAGAAATTGAAGTTTTATTATCAGAAGTTCATTCAAAACGCCACATTTTATTTTCAAGCGTACATAGTGGCATATTAGGTCCTAAAAAAAAAGGAAGCTTGGCAGCATATTACAGATGCAGTTAAAGGTGCAATGTGTGATATTTCTGAGGATCTATTGACAGAAATGCAATATAAAATCCATAACTATATTTTCAGTGGTGTATAAAGACCTTACTTAATGAACCGTTATGTTTGTATTACCTTAGAATGAGTCATTTATATCTACATAACCACGGGCACCCCCTTCTATGAAGGTCGACATATCGTGACGTCATGTTTCTACCGTAGCCGACAGCGAACAGACAGCGCTACAGAGCGTGTTTCGTCACTAACTTGAATGAGAAGCAGCAGAAAAAGACGCAGCAGAATACTCAGGTTGTCCGACTCTGCAAACGTGGAGAAAAACATGCTGTCTGAACGACACCTCGACATTGTAACGTTAGCTATTTTCCCTTACCTAGCTGCTTTGATGCTCTTATCCATAGCTCTTATCTTATACTAACTAGCATGGAAACAGGCTATGGTAAAGTCAGTGAATAAAAGACTAACACAATGATGAACAAGTAAAAATAATCGCAATAACGTGTGGTTTTACTGAATAATTAAGTAAATATAATTTAATATAAAATATAATATAAAGAAACCTCATTGCTTGACTTGCTACTCTCTGCTGACTCAGACAACGAGATCTTCTGATCCTACATCGGCCACCGTAGCTTCTCATTCGAGTTTGCAATTTGAAGGATTGGCCTTGAGTGACTGACTTGTTTGCAATTCGCAAATCTCACCACTAGATGCCGCTAAAAAAAAAAAAAAAAAAAAAAAAAAACACACTGCACCTTTAATTATTAAATTATCTATTAATAATAGAGTTTCATCTGTTAATCAAACAGTCCCAGAAGTGAAAAGAAAATGGTTCGACATGAAGCTTGACTGCAACACTTGTGACTTGCGGACTTGTGTTCCGTTGGCAGATGCTATTACTGGCTCTCATTATAAAAGTAAAAAGAAAAACCGTATGTAATTACTATATATAATATTTTTTTCAAAATGTGGTGTAAATATGTACCCGATTAAGGTGAATTAAAATGCAGCCTTATTAATGAGCAAAACGTTTGGATGTTAAGCGCACTATTTACGCGTGGCTGGGAGCAGGTGTAGATTTCTTTCGTACCAACTAACATTTGGAAAATACGAACATTTTAATGAATCCGAAAATTTACGCCAGAACCACTTTACACACGATTTACACAAAAATTCATTCTGCTAGTGTTTCATGAATGAGACCCACTGTAACTGCGTCATTATTTTACATAGCTCGGTGAACACCGACCACCGCGCTCCCTCTCAGTGCGTGTGCACGCGCGCGTCTTTTGCATCAGTAAAATGCGATCGGTTAATGTAAGTGAAAAAAAAAAAAAACCTTCCGCACATTCAGCTGACATAAAACAACACTTTAAATAAACAAAAAAACCTTTCCAGTGCTGTAATGTTTTCTGTGTTGACACAAACCTTGTCGGACCATGTGGGATGTCCATGTCCTGACTGCTGGGATAATCACACACGCGTATGACACGTCCAATTAGCCAACTAATGACTCCTTTGAACCATTTTAATGAATGGTTAAAACGCTGAACTCACGAGACGTCTGAAACTGTATGAAACCCTCACTCTCAAACAGTGGAATATGCAGATGGCAGTGAAGGGAGAGCACCGCTTCAAGATTTGGACCAGTGACCAGAAGATTAGACTCGCTCAAGAGACTGTCAACAACAAGGGGAAAAGGAAATGGTGGCTGCGTTAGAAACAGGTATGAGGCATTTAAGGGAAATGATAAATAAATAAAAAGATAAAGCAGTGAAATTCAAAACATCACCACATAACACAAGAAAACATATATATGACCAGGATGACAGTAAAGGTTTGCTCCAAACAAATTAAATGTAACCTTCTTATAACTCTTATTTATATAGATTTATATTTCCTATTTAGTTTATCACTATTATTAATTGTTTCTCTCTTTTTTGTGATCCGTTTAGATTCAAGCTAATACATTTAATTGACCCTTACTCTATTAATTTATGTATACAATTTATTTTTACCTTTTTAAGGCCCTTTCACACCGGATGCGTAACGAAAAAGCGAAAGCGAACTTTCGCGCCGACAGCTGAGAAAACATGGACATTTCATCTTCATCATCATCATCATCATCATCATCATACAGTGAAGACGAGCTTTTCATTCTTTAAAAGACAGAAAAGAAGGTTTTGGGTGCACCCGATCTTACAGAACAGAGAGTCTGAAGGAGAATATGCTAATGTGCACAATTTTTTTGCGTCTTCAACTAAACACAGTGTGTTTTGTAATGTCACTACACATTACATGTAACACACGAAGTAACAAGTTAAAATCATTCGACTAGAAACTGTAGATATCACACAAAGAATGTATAGTGTACTAAAAGCAGCCCTAAATAGTCTCAATACATTTTGTTACATGTTCAAAGTAAACACGGTCTCTGTCTCTATCTTTGACGGTAATAGTGCTAGCTTTCTATCCCAAATGTAGTTTAGCCTGCTAGCCTACACAGCACAGGACTATACAACAACTAAAACTATCACACAACATACTCACAGTCGTGATAACAGAGTTGATTGGCAATGCTACACCACACATTGTCTTTCAAATCGTTGTCCTTGTAGTTTGTGATTGGCTGAAGCCTTTTTTGTCACTGCAAAAGTAAAAAAATAAAAAAATCGACATCGAAGCAAAAAAAATTGAAGTTGTGTTTCCGCCGCAGCACATTCGCATTCAGTGTGGAAGCGCTCATTACACAAACAGCTGATCAAAAAATAAAACCATCGCGCGAATTAGTCGTCCGTCAAAATCGCGTCCAGTGTGAAAGAGCCTTTATTCAAATTGTTTCTAATTGGCTTATTTAATGTAAAGAATAATTTTTTAATTCGAATACAATTCTTCCGAATGATAACCCTTTAAAAATACCCTTTTTACTTTCTCTAGAAATAAATAAATAAAAAGAAAATTAAACCAAATTAAATTAACAAAAAAAACATGTGCACAATCCTACCACTCCGTTCATTCCTGAGTCACAAAGCTCGGTCCTTATATGGGCATGGCTCGCCAGTTCCTGCTCGCAATAGTTTTTTTCCCCGATGTGAAGCAGGGACAATACACGTACAAAATCTTCAGGAATCCAGTGTCCAGGAAATATGCAGCATCTGACTCAGAAAATTATTAAAAATAGAGAAGGAAAAAAAGGGGGGAAAAGAAAAGAAAAGAAAGAAAAGACCCAACCTTGCAAAAGACAAGGCCAAAAATACAATTAGACATTCCTTTAAAAAATATACATCATTACAGCAGTTAGTCTGCATATAAACAACATTCAACATTTTTTACTTCATGTTCGTCTAACTTTAGCACACTGAATTTACACAGATGTCCGAAGAGCCGTTTCTCAAATGGCGCGCTTTAGGCCTCGTCATCTGCGTCATGATCCGCCATTAACTCTCAGCTTGAATACACGACGACAACTATTAAAATAACAACTGTTAACTGCTCAAAGGAACTTTTAACTCTGAAACATTAGTTATTCAACACATTCACGCAATATTCTTACCATTATAAAACAGAAGATTAACTATTACGCGTCTTTTACATACCACTGCATATAACATCAGCATTTAATATTTGAACACCATTTATCAAACATTTATACAACAACAACAAAAAACCTCAGTAATAGAGAATTTAATAATTTCACTTACCAAGAGAACTCAATTTTTCAATTATGAAGTTTTCAGAAAGGCAAAACTCCCAACTTTTGGCCTGTGTTTTCTCTGTAGTATTCGTGTAATCAAGCACACATTCACCCGTAATCATTGACTGATGAAATTCAATCTACACTTTTATTTAAAAGTCTCTGTGTTGTTTCTCTTATACAACTGTTAGTTCGTTCGGTCTAATCCTGTTATTTCTTCTCCTCTTCTTAGGATCGCACAGCTTCTCTCTCTCTCTCTGAGAGGAGTGTTGCGTCATCTGTGTCCTGGCTCCTCCCCCAGTCGTCTAATTGGACCAATCTTCATCTCATTCAATTGAATAACTTTTCTAAATTAGTTTTATGGTTTTAATTTATGCATTTTCTTATTTTCTCTTCGCAGATATTAATAAAATAACTGTTTTATATATTCATGAGTGTTAGTCTTTTTTTTCTTTTCTTACATCAACAGGATTGTTTAGTGACCTGGGTTACACATCGTGTATTTTAATATTCATAGTGGGCTTAACAGTAATACAATATTCTGATATATATTATAATGTGACCGGACGTCCGAGATAAAAACTGGGAACATAATCCCTGAAAAGGGGAAAAAAAAATTCCAGTTTGACTATCAATCTGATTGAAAAACCTAATGTTGTGTCTTCAAAAACAAAACGGGGACAGAGGAAGTTTTCTCCTGTATTTAGCCAGGCACAGGCAACCACAAACGGGGACTGTTCCCTGAAACCGGGGCGTCTGGTCACCCTATGATATGTGATGTAGGCTATGATCGGTATTTTGCAAATCACACACTATAAATATGAGAGAGAAGCAGAAACAGACAGTGGCAGTAAAGTCAGATATTTTAATAAGTTGAAGAAACAATATACACTTTCAGAAAAAAAGGTACAAAAGCTGTCGCTGTGGCGGTACCTTTTCAAAAGGTACACTTTTGTACCTAAAGAGTACATATTAGCAGAGGTGGGTAATCCAGGGGTCAAAGAGTAAAAGTCCTTTTACTTTAGTAAAAGTAAACATAAATATGTTTATTCCACCCATAAACTCAGTCAGCTGATTTCACTAATTAGTTATCTCTCCTGTCAGAATTAGCAAATCCAGGTGATTGGAACAAAATACTGAGGGGGACTTTTACTTTCTGAACCTGGACTTTACTCCTCTGCATAGCAATGCCACATGTCAGCCAAGAGCAAAGAAATAAACCACAATTGGACATTATCGCAGCCACAAAATCTTTAGTTAGCAGACACTTTGTTTTGACCTAAATCACGAATGCAGAGACACATCTAGGATCAGAGTTATTAGCCTAGGTTATTATGTAGCCCAACGTAAAATGCAAATATGACTATAGTTGCCTGGCAAGTTTGCCACATAGATGGCGCTAGCAGCAACCCAATGCAACAGATAGCAATGTACCGTAACGTTACTCAAAACAAACGCGTTTGATCGCTATAGGCAGCTACCGCCGACAGTCATGGTTTGAACACATTTATTAACACTAACAAGAATAAGAAATAAACATAAAACAAAGACGTACTTGCAATTGCATTAGCAGAAACGCCAGGTCAGCGTCTGTTTTGCATGATTCTCCTTCCTTTAGCTCTCGCCATTCCGTGAACACACGACCAGTGTTTATTCTTGAGCGGTCCCTCGCTCGGTCAACAGCTTTCCCCTTCTCCCTCACCTCCTCCGCGAGAACCGTCTCTTTTGTCTTGGGAACATGTGAAGAATGATCCATCGTCGCTTGTTCTTTTAGTATTGAGGGGGGCGTGTGTGTTTATGTCGAATTGCCGTAAATCAGTTCATGTTTCTCGCTCTTTCTCGCTTCTCACAAGACTTCCTATTTCCAACTTACCGGGACGTTATGTTGCAAGGTTGGTCTTCCGCTTGGGAACGCTGGGGAACGCTGGGGGGAGCGGGGAAAGTCACCATTCTCACCAGAACAGATTATATGATTACTAAACGGATTTATTAAGTTGAAAAAGTTGCAGAGTTCCCCTTTAACGTTACTGTCGTAAATACCACTAACCCTAACCCAAATACCACTTTATTACTTTATAATAATAAAGTAGCCTACAGCGTTTGATGGCTTATAACGTTTGTACATGATTGCAGCTAAATCACAAATAGCCTATAGCCTAGCATACTGTATGATTTCATTTGTGTTTTTGAGTGTAATGTAAACATTACAAAATGCCAGATAACATCAATAAAGTTACATGTACGTCGCATTATTTCATAACATTGTCCGTTATGAAGTCGTTAGACATGATTATTATTGCAATTTATCATAATAGTTTGGAAATTGTGTTCGTTTACACCATTTACAACGTGTAGGTTTATTTATGTCCTGATAATTATGTGAGATATTGACAACTTTTCTCATGATAATCGCTGGAATCAACTTTAACAGTGGAAGCCTGACCGAGTGGGACTCTTGTCCGGTTCAGATTCTCGAGACGGCCACCATTCAACCCGAAATAAGTCATATAACTATTCCAGTGACTCCGAAGCTGTTGAGTTAAGATAAAAAACTGCATAGTTACCCTTTAAAGCAGATTTACAGAGATAACAGGAAAATAATGCAACAAAGTTTGTTTCTAGAAGAAAAGAATGTCTAGTCCATCTTAAGTAAGTTCAGTGTTGATTAATTTCTGTTGTAAAAAAAAAAGTTATTAATTTAGTTAATTAATAAATATAGCCGCTATATCGTCCAGCTCAGCTCTACAGAAGCGCATACTAGCATGATGTTACTCCTACTATTTCTGTCATAGAGAGATCTGTAAAAGTGTGAGAAATGCACTAGCATTGAGAAGAACAAAGCGATCGCTGAGATATTGAGTTCATTTACAAGACCAGAATCAGGATCAGGATCATCAACACAGAAAACACTGGAAGACCGGCTGGAGAAAAGCTCTGGATGGACAGTTGAACAAGCAGCGACAGATTTGGAAATAGTTCAATTAAACATTCAATTAAACATAGTCCATCTGTACCATTGGCAACAATTCAGCCACTCACACACTCCTTTAATAACTCTTTTAATACCAGGTTTACAAATGAGGACGTCCCTAAAGGGAGGTTTTTGGAGATTTTGTCAGGGTTTAGTCACTTCTGGGTACAAATTTAATACCAAAATATACAAAAAATGCAAACACAAGTAATTTCACTTTCTGCTGTTCACACGTTCGGGCCCTGAGAGCTTATATAGAGACAGACAGTCGGAGCTGATGTGTGTAGTGATGGTGAAATGGGCTTTCCCGCTCGACTGTATCGCACAATGGTTCATTACTCGAAGCTTGTCAACATGTTTCACACTATAAGGACATCTTGTGGTCAAAAGGTGGAAAAGCTGCCTTTCTGTCCCAGAAGACCCCATCCATTTTTTTCATGTAATAAATCACTTTGTGCTCTGTAAACCACAAAGCAATCAAATTAATCCTCATAATTCATGTGTTAGTGTTGATGTAGTTATTATACAATGTATGAACAAACAACTGTATGAATGAATTTATGAATTTAATCTGCTTTGATCAACAAATGCAGCCTCATTTACATAAACTTTAGCCTCAGTCCTAATCCTATGAGTTCATAGCCATTCATAGGCAAAGCTCATGTAGGCATATATAATCAAAATAAAATAAAATTATTGTGGAATGGTGAAGTGCTTGTGAACTGGGGAGCTGACATTTTATTTTGTGGGTAATTTAAGAAATTAAAGATTTTTATTAAGGAACAGGACTTGTTCAACAGTGTGAGGCTGTAGAGGATAATAATGGGTTATCCGTCTTAACAGAGTGTTGTTAGATCAATCTATATAGGGTGAGCATCAACCTAATTATTGTATTATTCTAACTAAGTGTATGTGGGAAACCACATCATGAATATGCAAAGTTACCATTAGAAGAAGTTAAGCTTGTCATTTAATTTCTATTGTAATGGTCGTGACCTCTGGTTAGATATAATATACCTTAATTAAGTGTGTTCAGATCTATGGGGACTAAAACCTTAGTTTGATGGACACCTTTACGAACGACAGACACAATGGAGAAAGTCATTTTCTTCTTCTGTGTGTTTTCTTTTTGGATTATGCAAATCACAGGTATA
Organism: Rutilus rutilus; assembly: GCA_021464565.1. NCBI lineage: Eukaryota > Metazoa > Chordata > Actinopteri > Cypriniformes > Leuciscidae > Rutilus > Rutilus rutilus. Next base: position 2,381,409 of record JAJAQA010000013.1, read on the forward strand.
TCAATTATATTTCAAACATTCATGAAATTAACATATCAACCTCAAATAGCTATCAAGTTAAAAAGGATGGGTTTTTTATCAATGTCTCTCCAGATTTGTCAGTACGAGGATCTTCTGATCGGTTAAGAGTTCAGATTGGAGAAAACATCATTCTGAACTGCAGTACATAATATAAGATGAGTTTAGGATACAATTTAAATGTCATAATAGCACATACACCTTGATTAAATAACATGTCTTCAAAGTTAAATGTATTGTTGAGAGTTCTGATCAAATAAACAGCATTAAAACTAAGAAATAATAATAATAATACATGTTTGTGCATTTTCTGGCAGGAAATCTGATCATTACCAATGCTAAAACTCTTTCATAACTATGTTCAATGATGTCCTTCATGCGTTTAGAACAACAAAACATGGTTTCACATGTTTCCTGATTGACTGCATCATGATGATATGCCTAGTTATAGCGAGAATTAAGCTAAATTAAATCAGTTCCTGATTTTCTTCATCAAAGAATAGAAATCATGACATTATGGCGCGTTACTGCAGCCTGTGCGTCGCGCAGTGTTGCCAATGGGATTTTGTCGTAAATTTTTGCGATTTTTGCGACAAGGAGCTATTTTGGCCATGATTTTGGCTATATTTAAATAAAATTAGCGAGATTTTTTTATTTTTGGCAATTAAACTCTGGCACTGATTGGCCACACCCGTGATCTCAAGACACGCCACTAGAGGGCAGCCCCGCGGTGTTGCTGTTGCTGTTGTGCCGAATAAAGCAGTCAAAACAGTGCAGTCATGTCTCCGGTTTCACCCGTGTATGTTTATGTAGCATATGTTATTATAGCATATTGATGCAGACATAACAATTATGATGATGGTTTTTATTATTGGGGTTATTAATACCATTATTAGATTATCACCAAATTTCTAAAGCCTGTTGTTTCTTTGAGATATATTACATAAAGATTCAGATTATAGTTTGATGTTTCTTATTTGTCATTTTTATCATGTAAGATCGACATTTGTTAAATGTTCAGACTAAATCAGTCAATGTTTAGTAATATTTTACCGCTCAGGAAAGCGTTTTATCCCTGTAAATGTGTTTGTGATTTATTAGCCTGAATCTGTGCCATAAACCAGCTCTTCTGTTTCTCTTCAGGTTCAGATGGTTGAATCTCCTGCTGTTTTGCTTTATCATATATAGTGGTCAGTATCATTTTTGTTCATAAATTCAGTAGGCTATATTACATCATCACACACTATGACTATTCTCTGTACAATTGATTGCGGAGAATATAGAGAAAGAGTAAATGTGTTTTTCAGTATTGATTCTTTGTATTGAATTAATTTTATTCTATCTGTGTTTGCAGGATCCCCAGCTGAAGGAAACAATCATATATCTGTGACGGAGAAAAAAGGAGGAAACGTCACCCTGTCGTGTGAATCTGAGGACAGAGACATTTCTCTTGTTGTACTTAACAAATGGTCAGAAAACATCTTTGCTTGTGTGAAAGAGGAATGTAAGAGTGCAGATAAACGAGTGTTTAAAGAAGGATCATGTGACATCATCATCGAGGATCTGAGATTCAGGGACGCTGGGAAATACACTTTAATAGTCTATTACAGTGATAATCAGACAGAGCTGGAGCCACAGACCAGGGAATATTATCTTCATATTCATGGTAAAGTCAAAACTGATCAAACCATCAGCGTGTGCTTTCGTGATTTCCTGAAAATGTTAACAGTTTAGTAAAATTACTGTTGTGTTTGGCCTGTGATCAGCAAAACCATTAAATGTAACAAATGAACAATTATCCAATATTCAGATTAGATGATTCCATTGTAGGATTTTCAGTGGCTGGTTTTTAAATTATTACATTTGGTTCCTTTAATTCTAAATGTGTTATTATGGCCTTGACTGATTGACACATTATAATAATCAATAATGTCTGTGTTTCTCCTCAGATGAGATCTCTGTGGAGGAAGGAGAGGATGTGAAGTTGGGTGTTCAGTTGACCATCGCTGGTAAAGTGGAGTATCAGAACAGAAGAAGCTCAGGCTGGACAGAGGTGTGGAGGCAAGATCGCAGGGTTGATTCACTGGTCGACAGAGACATGACTCTTATCATTAAAGAGTTTAAAGCCACTTACACGGGAACATACAGAGTTCTGGATCATGAAGGAGAAACCTTGATCACAGTCTCAGTCTCAGTCCCAGGTGAGAGAGGATCAGTGGATGAGGAGTAGGGTTGCAAAATTCTGGGAATTTTCAAAGATGGAAACTTTCCATGGGAATTAATGTGAATTTAAGGGAATTAACAGGAATTTATGGGAATAAATGGGAAAAAACTGGGAATTTTTAAATTTGAAGGTTGGCTCTTCATAGGGAACTTAAAGGAGAACTCCGGTCAATTTTAACATTGAGCTAATTTTTTTGTACATTTGGAGTTCTGTCAGTACAGAGAACAACGACAAAAATCAGTGTTGCCTACACCGTGTTATCCTCTTTTTAAAATTTGCACCCTGTTGACTTCAATGGGGCAATGTTTAAACCTGCTTTAGGCTCTTAACATCCTTGATGTGACAAGTGCACAGGTCATGTGAGTGATTCCTTCAGAGTGAACACGAGTGAATCTGACTGCAGTCGATGTGAAAGATATGGATAAAAATGATGTTATAGATTGCCGAATTCACGCGCATAGGTTTAGTACCTATGATCACGCGCGTGAACTCGGCAATCGACTACTTTGGACTTCAACCGAAAACAGGATGTAAACACAGGTATTTGCGCTGGCTTAAATAACATCATTTTTATTCATATCTTTCACATCTACTGCAGTCAGATTCACTCGTGTTCACTCTGAAGGAATCACTCGCATGACCTGTGCACTTGTAATGACACAACACCGATTTTTGTCGTTGTTCTCTGTATTGACAGCACTACAAATGAACAAAAAAATGAGCTCAATGTTAAAATTGACCGGAGTTCTCCTTTAAATATAGTTGAGGAAAGTATATTTTAGCATAATCTTGACTAAAACAAACAGATGCCATTAAAATACACTTGAATATCCATGCCATTCCTCAATCACATGCACATAGCACACTGCTTAATGCATGGCTATTGAGACCACACCCCCTACTGGCGCTGTGCACTACTGAGACCACACCCCCTACTGGCACTGTGCACTACTGAGACCACACCCCCTACTGGCACTGTGCACTACTGAGACCACACCCCCTACTGGCACTGTGCACTACTGAGACCACACCCCCTACTGGCACTGTGCACTACTGAGACCACACCCCCTACTGGCACTGTGCACTACTGAGACCACACCCCCTACGGCACTGTGCACGCCTCCATCACACGTACAGAAGCCCAAAGCACAAGACTATTGAAGGCACACATTTGAGCCTGTGGACTAAACAAAGTGAAGTAAGTTTTGATGATATTATGGGGAAATATATTTATTAAATGTTTAAATTGCAAATATCACATACAAATGTATTCATCTAGTAGATAGCAAGCTGATAAGTTAGATGCTAAATAAGCTAGCATAACTTTATTTACCACATAAGTAGGGCTGGGCGGTATGACGGTATATATCGTTACCGCGGAAGAAAATGTCAACCGTAACAGATTTTTTTATTCTGTGTATACCGCGACATGTAAATAAGTAGGCGTGGTTAACTCACGTGCAGCGTGCGTGAGACTGAGACACTGATATTTGTCAAAGAAACATGAAGAAAGACCAAGAGGATCCACAAAAGGAATTACGTTTTCAAAATGAACGTGATATTTTCGGGGGGAAGGCGCAGAAGTCAACTAGAGCAGTGCAGCACACTGAAAGCTTAGAAAGCCTTTGCTCTTGCTCGCAACGGGGCTTACTTGACAACAAGTTCATATATCAATATTCTAACGAATAGAAAATAACCTTAAATAATGTATCTATCCATCTCTTATGTGTACAGTTACTTTTAGAGTGGACGCGCAAGCGGTTGCAGTGGTAATGAATATTTCCAAAATTCCCCAGCTTAACTTCCCATGGAAATTTACCGGAAATGTTCCGCCCCTTTGAGCTTATTTTTTTAAATCAGGATTTGAACAGAAAATTTATGCTGATTTTCCTCTACAGAATCTGGTACTGACTCAACGGAAACACTGGATACAGATGATGACAAAACTGATGAACAACATAGTAAGTAAAACAGGAGGCATTGAAAGATTTACACAATATTTAAGCAGTGAGTTTAATAGAATAAAAATAAAAACATTTAAGAAGAAAAACTGTTCTCTTCCCTCCTCCCTCCTTCCAGCTGTAGAGATCTGGGTTATTGTGTGTGTGTGTGGAGCTCTGCTGGTTCTGGTGGCTGGGATTACGGTCGTCGGTGTTTACGGTATGTACATGTCTGATGAGCGGCCTGGGAGAGCTCAGTGTAGAGTCACGGAGAGCCAAGTCCCTGGACATGGATGAGTTTATCACACTATTCGGCAGCCAGCACAAAAACCACAGAATACAGCTGAGGCAGAGCAGAACAATTCATTTTTGTGTTGAAAATAAAGTAATGTAAAAAGTAAAGTAAATAAAATAATGTTAAATTACTAAATAATAGGGATGCACCGATACCACTTTTTCCAGACTGAATCCGATACCGATACTTTCATTTTTGCTACTTGCCGATACCGTAACCGCAGAGGTGGAAGTAACGAATTACAACTACTCACGTTACTGTAATTAAGTAGTTTTTTTGGGTACTTGTACTTTTTTGAGTATATTTTTAAATCTGTAATTTTACTTGTACTCAAGTACATATTAAGCTAAGTAATCTACTTCGCTACTTGTAAAATCACATTTCGTTACTGAGTACAATTTGAATTGATATTCAAATCTTTGAATGGCATTTCGGTAGCCAATAAAAATATTCGATCGTAAACGGACCAATAAAACCCCTGATATTTGGACTGAATGAAAGCCGCCGCAGTCGCAGCAGGTTTTGAAGAGCTGATCATGAAGGAGGCGAGGAGCTCAGACTGATTAATGGCTGGACTGAAAGTTTGGAACAACAAACTACATAGTAGTATTGTCAAAATATCTATATTTTACCAGCTGCGCGTTCTCATTCTCTCATCTCAACGACAGCGAGTTTGACACACCCGCCTCCTCTCAGCGCGGGATTGCAGGTAGGCCTATTACGCATAATTGTATTAATACCTGCAAGTTTCTATGGCATATTTTAATGGCAAATGTCACGAACAATATTATAACGCGAGGGCACATTCATGTAATCGCAGAAAACTGGACGCGAGCTCTCATATACGAACGAACTGGACTCGGATATTGAGTGTGCGCTCTCGGACTGTGTCATATCATGTGTAATCGCGAATCTCTCCAAGTGGTTCTCACTGCAGACTCAAATGACGTCCAGCTCCAATCTCTCCATGCTCTTGAATTAAACGCTGTCAAAAGTTATGAAAAATCTAGTCTTTTTGCAAATTAAATTCAGTTTGAATTGAAATCAAGCTTCCTTGTGCTGTGTGTGAGCTATTGCAACAGTTCACGTTACCCTATTGTAAAGACAAATACACTGAGTGAGTAAATATTAGATTATTGTAATGGTTATTGATCAATGTTTAAATATGTAAACAAAAGCCTAAATTAAAATCTCACCTTATAAAGTGGACGTGTCTATTCAGAAGACTTGAATTAAACTTTTCCATTCAAATAGATTACTGTTACAATGAGTGTTGTGCTTTTCAATGCTTGAAAATAATGATTGCCTTGACAAAATGGATGGACAAAAATGTAGATATTAAAATATTTAGTATGTAGTAGTTTTGCCGATGGTATTAAAAATTATAGGCTAGGCCTACTGAATATTGACATATTTCAAGGTGTCATATTGAAGTTAGTTCCAGTATCCACTAATTAATGTCCTTTGACAATAAGGTAAAAACGTGTTAAAAGTAGCTATTTTCTACATAAATCTATGATTTTGTTGAATATTTTTATTGGTAATGCATTAACTATCGCCAGCTAAAAAGTAATTAGTAACTAGTACTCTGAGTAGTTTTTGAGAAGAGTAATTTGTACTTTTACTTAATTACTTTTTTGACACCAGTACTTTTACTTGTAATTGAGTATTATTTCAGCAATGTAACGGTACTTGTACTTGAGTACAAATTTTCAGTACTCTTTCCACCTCTGCGTAACCGATACCTGTATTTTTAATTTTCAATTAATTTTTTAATTCATGCATTTGTAATTTTTAAATGTATTGGTAGAGAAACCAAAAGAATATCAATCATATTAGTTGTTTATTAATTTTAAACATAATTTGTTCATCAAATATATATTTAATGCACTGCATCTTCATTACTGTATAAATTAAATATAGATGGATATTTTTGTAAAGTTAAAAAAGGTAGCCTGTTTAGTCAAGAGCAGTGAGTAATTTATTTGTCCTTTGTTTGATTAACATTAAAACACAGCAGCAGATTAATTAAACTGCTGCACCTTTAAGACCGAACGCACGGACCGCATTTGAATTATTCTGTCTACGTTCACTTGAGATATTACAGACTTTGTTTACTAGGATACTCGCCAAGAGTGGAAAGTGAATTTATCCGTACACGCGCAAGACGTGAGAGACTTCAGTGTCGCGCGCTGTCTGAGGCGATGGTTTTCGGGGCGCGCGCTTTGGATGTTTGAAGTTCATGTAACTTCTTGACCTGCAAATGTCCTGTAATAATGTAGGCAACCACTCGTTAAACATAAATAAGGTAACAGTTCATGTTTTACTTACATATACGATTTAGGTTTAATCCAAATAACACGTGCTGAGTGAACGATCAGCAATCAAGAGCATTCAACAGAAGTGCTCTCTCTCTCTCTCTCTCTCTCTCTCTCTCTCTCTCTCTCTCTCTCTGTGATTTTTTTTTATTTATTGGAACAGAACTATGTTGTCTAATCCATGCAAAATACAAAAATGTAATAACATCTATATTAGAGCACGTGGCATTGCACAACATTTTGGAAATCGTAATATTTTCTAAACCAGTATTTATTTTCAGTTGAATTTTCTGATTGCCCCCCCACCAATAAGGAGAGTAAATAAGAAAGCAGAAGGGGGCAGCATTTACATTCAGTATAAATATGAACATCCTTGGATGTTAAACTTGATGAACTCCAGATAATTTCTCACTAGCTCTGCTGATGTTTTGAACACACTATAAAAATAATGGCAATCACTTAGCAATATGTTTTGTGACATAATATTACATTGTCATCTGTTGTGTGGATATGATTGTATGTATGTTTACAGGTTCTGTTACCTTTTGTCCTTGACAGTCACATCCTGATTTCCCACTGCAAACACAACCCTGAGAGGAAAACACAAGGAAAACAACACCATGACTGCATGAAAACATATATACATATGTATATTTACACTTTCCTCACGTATTTCATTGTTATATTTAGAAGACATAATCTATGTGCCTTTTAGTCATTATATGGTCTATTTAATATATATATATATATATATATATATCGCTCACTTCTAGAGCTAAAGCACTCTTTGGGCGCATGCACACTAGTGCAGTTCCCTTTCGTCAGCAGGGAACTCCGACGCCTCGTCGGGGGAGTTCCCCTGACGAATTGGGATCACGGGAGACCAATTGCCTTCGAGTGAATTAAAACGAGCCAATGAACATTGGCATGCAAGGCTTGCATTCCGCGGCCCGCCTACCAGTGCGGGTATAAGGCGGAATCAAGCGCATACACAAACGCTTTCTGCTTCGGAGCCGACCGGTTGTGTCCTCTCTGAGTGAATGAGTTTTAAGATTGTATTTATCTTACGCTCTACGAGTCTGCTGTTTCGGGAAGGGACCTCTCTGTGTTGGTGAGACGGCGTTTCAGCGACCGCGCGATTTCCTGTCTGCCGGCTGCGTCTACACGCTGTTAATTCAAAAGCTGTTTTTACAGCTGGTAAACGGTTGAGTGCGCACATCGGGCTTGCAGTTTCCCCGCTGTGTCGCCGCGTTGGGTCCCTGTGTGCTTCAGCACAATAAAGAGAGTAATTTCTTCCTGAAAGAGCAACACGAGTGAAGATCGCGTCCTTTTCAGGATGACGTTTCACTCGTGTGTTTCTGGATGCGATCGTTCCTGTCCTTATTTGACGGCCACGTTCATTGTTTCACATGCCTAATCAGTGTGTGAGACTGCGTTCGTGGGTGGTTCATGTTCTCTCATGAGTGCATGACCACGTCGGCACGTTGTTCGTCTCCCCTTTTTAAAGGCTCGAGCCGCTCAGCGTGCCGTGTGCCGTCGAGCGCCGGTTGACAGCGTGGGTTGTCACGGCAACCCAGCGCGCGTCATTCGGCGCTCAAGATGCGTGGTCAAGATCAAGACTCGCGTGCCTCTATGAGGTGAGTCCCTTTGCTTGTTTCCCGATCTAGTTTCTCTTCTGGTGCACCAGGAGAGGGCTACTTTGGCAAATAACATTGGTGATCTGAGGGTTACAGTGCGGAATGTCTCGCCAGGTGAAAGACCCTCACGAGCTTCCCACTCCTCTAGCGCATCACATACATGCTGAGACTGTGTTCGTGGGTGGTTTGTGCTCTCTACATGAGAGCATGACCACGTCGGCACGTTGTTCGTCTTGCCTGAGGGCTTGAACACTCAGCGTGCCGTGTGCCAGCGATGGCCACGTTCACTGTCTTGCATGCCTGGTGACGGCCATGATCGCTGTTTCACATGCCTAATCAGTGTGTTGAGACGGCGTTCATGGGTGGTTCATGTTCTCTCATGAGTGCATGACCACGTCGGCACGTTGTTCGCCTCCCCTTTCTCGTAAAGGCTTGAGCCGCTCAGCGTGCCGTGTGCCGTCGAGGCTTTGAGTGGGATTTTGGTCCTTATGAGGGACCAAGTATTTCATTCGGGGCCCCAGGGGAGGACAGATGTCGATTGCTACATCGGAGAGAGGGCTGTTATACTCTGAAAATGATGCTGAGTTCCTACTGTAATGGTGTGTTCTCATGCTGAAGGTTCAGACTTGACAGCCACACTTCCTGGGTCTAAAGTGCCTAGATGTGTGTGAAAAATTTTGGCAGTATGGAAGTATTTTGGTGCCAATATGGCAAGCCAAATATGCCTAAATCTGCAGAAGTTTTTCCTCTCTCACTACCCCTGCACATTCAGTGCACGTGGGTAGTTCTGACTCGGAGTAGAGCTGCGCTTTATGACTGACCGTGATTAGTCACAGCGCTGGCCTTCAGTCAGACGATGTCCACACTGTGGTCCAGAAGCGCCTTAAAACCAGCCCGCTCGGAGTTCGTTTCCCCCCCAGCAAAAGGAGGGGAAATGACCCTGAGAGGAGCGACCCAGAGAGTGTGACGAAAACTGCTCTTTGGGAGTGTGTGTCATCACCACTCCTTCCCCCGGAGGAGGGCCGGGTGGAGAATCCTTTGTTAAATTTTTCTAGTTTCTGTTCCGCCGCCGACCAGCTGGTCGGTGGTACCCAAAACCTAAAAAAGAGCAGTTTCTTCCTCCTCTGGGTCATTTACGGTTGGGACTGCCGAACATGCAGTCTCTCCCGCTCAAGAGTAGGACGTCAGTGTGCGCCACCCTCGGGTCTCGCCACTCTCAGTCCTCTCTCCCCAGCTCTCAGATAGCAGTGGCGCCACCTCGGTCACGCCACTCCTGTCTGTCGCTGGGCGGGAAGGCGAGACCAGCAGCCGCCCTCGGGCCTTGCTCCTTGTCTCCTCCCCTTCCCTCGCCAGGCGACAGACCGCAGCAGAACACTCTCGGGTCTTCTCTGCCGTCTGTTCCCCGGTGGAGGCAGGTAGGTGTTGTTCAAATACACACCCAGACCCCGCTCTCGGCCGCCACAATGCCACCAGAGCCGTGTCCCTGCCCTCCACCTCGCTGCCCCTCCGCGGGTACGCCGGTCGTGCGGGTGGGCTCGTTGCGGCGGTTTCTCAGAGCCTGGTTAGAGCTCCCGAGTCCGTCGTGCTGGCTCATCCGCACCAACCGGCTCGGCTATGCAATTCAATTTGCACGCCGGCCTCCCAAGTTCAGGGGCGTCCACTTCACCCATGTGCGTCCAGTGGATGCCCCGGTCTTGCGGAAAGAGATAGACGTCCTACTGGCGAAGGACGCGATCGAGCCGGTCCCTCCAGCCGATATGAGGTCAGGGTTTTACAGCCCTTACTTCATTGTACCCAAGAAAGGCGGTGGGTTACGGCCAATCCTGGATCTGCGAGTATTGAATCGGGCCCTGCACAAGCTCCCGTTCAAGATGCTCACGCAGAAACGCATTTTCGAGTGCATCCGTCCCCAGGATTGGTTTGCAGCGATCGACCTGAAGGACGCGTACTTTCATGTCTCGATTCTTCCTCGACACAGACCGTTCCTTCGGTTTGCTTTCAAGGGTCGAGCATATCAGTACAAGGTCCTACCCTTCGGGCTGGCCCTGTCGCCCCGTGTCTTCACGAAAGTCGCGGAGGCGGCCATTGTTCCCATGAGAGAACAAGGCGTTCGCATTCTGAACTACCTCGACGACTGGCTCATTCTGGCACACTCGCGAGATGTGTTGTGCGATCACAGGGACATGGTGCTCCGGCACCTCAGTCAGTTGGGGCTTCAGGTCAACTGGGACAAGAGCAAACTCTCCCCTGTGCAGAGGATCTCTTATCTTGGTATGGAGCTGGACTCGGTCGCCCAGACTGCGCGCCTCACGGAGGAACGCGTCCAGTCAGTGCTCAACTGCCTCAAGTCTTTTCGAGGCAAGTCAGCGGTTCCACTGAAACAATTTCAGAGGCTCCTGGGGCATATGGCAGCCGCAGCCGCAGTAACGCCGCTCGGTCTGTTGCATATGAGACCGCTCCAGCACTGGCTTCGCGATCGAGTCTCGAGGTGGGCGTGGCAGAGCGGCAAGTTCCGGGTCAAAGTCACCCCGAGCTGTCGCCAAACCTTCTCCCCTTGGTTGGATCCTGGGTTTCTACGGGCCAGAGTGCCCCTAGTCCAGGTTTCCAGGCATGCTGTGGTTTTCACAGATGCTTCTGCCAAGGGCTGGGGGGCCACGTACAGAGGGCATGCAGTCTCGGGTCTGTGGACGGGGCCCCAGCTGCATTGGCACATCAACTGCCTAGAGTTGCAAGCAGTACACCTAGCTTTGTGTCGCCTCAAGGGGTTTCTCAGACACAAACACGTACTGGTCCGTACGGACAGCACTGCGACCGTTGCGTACATCAACAGACAAGGTGGTCTACGCTCCCGTCGTATGTCGCGACTCGCCTCCCACCTCCTCCTATGGAGTCAGAAGCATCTGAGGTCGCTTCGTGCCGTTCATGTCCCCGGGGAGCTCAATCGTGTGGCCGACCAACTTTCACGTCGGTCCCCCCTTCCGGGAGAATGGCGACTTCATCCCCAGGTGGTCCAGCTGATCTGGCGAATCTTCGGAGCCGCACAGGTAGACCTGTTTGCCTCTCCGGACACGACCCAGTGCCAGTGGTATTACTCCCTGACCGAAGGGACTCTCGGCACGGATGCCCTGGCACACAGCTTGCCCCGGGACCTACGCAAATATGCGTTTCCCCCAGTGAGCCTTCTTGCACAAACTCTGTGCAAGGTCAGGGAGGACGAGGAGCAAGTCCTTTTGGTGGCCCCGTATTGGCCAACCCGGACTTGGTTCCCAGAACTCATGCTCCTCACGACAGCCCCTCCTTGGCCGATTCCTCTGAGGAACGACCTTCTTTCTCAGAGACGGGGCACCCTATGGCACCCGCGTCCAGACCTCTGGAAACTCCATGTCTGGTCCCTGGACGGGACGCGGAGGTTCTAGATGGCCTACCACAGGCAGTGGTAGATACCATCTCTTCAGCTAGAGCCCCCTCTACGAGGCGCCTCTATGCTCTGAAGTGGAACCTGTTCGTCGGCTGGTGTTCTTCCCACGGGGAGAACCCACGAACTTGCCCGATCGGTGTAGTGCTCTCCTTCCTACAACAGGGGTTGGAGCGAAGGCTGTCTCCCTCCACCCTCAAAGTGTATGTTGCCGCAATAGCCGCGCATCACGATGTAGTTGAAGGTAAGTCCATGGGGAAGCACGACCTGGTCATCAGATTCCTCAAGGGTGCTAGGAGGCTAAATCCACCTCGCTACTTGCACCCTGTACCCTCTTGGGACTTAACTTTAGTGCTCAAAGCGCTCCAAAGTCCTCCTTTTGAGCCCTTGCTGACAGTCGAGCTTAATATCCTGTCCATTAAGACAGCACTCCTGTTAGCATTGGCTTCTTTCAAGAGGGTGGGGGATCTGCAGGCTTTTTCGGTCGACGAATCGTGCCTAGAGTTCGGGCCCGGCCTTTCTCATGTTGTGTTGAGACCCCGGCTCGGATATGTGCCCAAGGTTCCTACCACTCCCTTCGCGGACCAGGTAGTGAACCTGCAAGCGCTGCCCCAGGAGGAGGCAGACCCAGCCCTAGCTTTTCTCTGTCCCGTCCGGGCCCTCCGGGTTATATAGACAGAACGCAAAGCTTTAGGACCTCAGATCAGCTCTTTGTTTGTTATGGAGACCAGCAGAAGGGGAAGGCTGTCTCCAAGCAGAGGTTAGCCCACTGGCTAGTGGATGCTATCACCAGGGCTTATGAGTCCCAGGGTGAGCCCTGCCCACCCAGGTTGCGGGCTCACTCCACTAGGAGTGTTGCCGCTTCTTGGGCTCTGGCACAAGGCGCCTCGCTAACAGACATTTGTAGAGCTGCGGGCTGGGCGACACCGAACACGTTCGCTAGGTTTTATAGCCTACGTGTGGAACCTGTTTCCTCCCGAGTACTTGCTACGGCCAGTAATTAGAGGGAATAGGTGTGTCGGCTTGCGACGCCATTCCGTGAGCGGATACGTGCGTCTTTTGCTCCGTTGGTTACCCAACAAATGGCTAACCTCGTGAGTTCCTCCATCACCCCCTCCGGTGCCAGGCGTTGCGGACCGCCCGGCACCAGGTCTGCTACCTTCAGTAAGGAGTTGCTAGTAGACTGGGTGTTTTTCCAGTGGTCCCTGCGGCGACCCATGATTGCCACGTGCAGTTCAGCCGTGTCTTCCCCTTGACAGACTCATTCTGTCGTCCTTGTTGAGTATGCTCCTCACTCCTCCGGACTGGGACTACCTTCAAGGACTGCCATATGTTTCACTACCCTACGTGGTTAGTACATGTGTATTGAGGGCCTTCCTCTAGGCTGCCTCAGCTTCCGCAGCGTTCCCCCCCCCTATTATATCCTTGGGGTCGGACACGCTTTCCCAGTGTTATCCAATATCCACTGATTGGGTCTTGCGGAACAGCAGTGTGATTCCCTAGCTAGCTCCCGCAAAATTTCTGGAAACTGCTGCAGGGCTGTAGCTTAGCTGGGCGCTGGAAGGGGCCAGCACCATGGCGTTTTGGTAGGGATCCCAATTCGTCAGGGGAACTCCCCCGACGAGGCGTCGGAGTTCCCTGCTGACGAAAGGGAACGTCTCGGTTACGTATGGTAACCCTCGTTCCCTGAGTCCAGGGAACGGAGACGCCTCGTCCCGTCGCCATGCTGCTGTACCTTCGCGGAGGACTGGACACCGTTCGGCTCCTCAGCGAAAAGCGTTTGTGTATGCGCTTGATTCCGCCTTATACCCGCACTGGTAGGCGGGCCGCGGAATGCAAGCCTTGCATGCCAATGTTCATTGGCTCGTTTTAATTCACTCGAAGGCAATTGGTCTCCCTAGCGTGATCCCAATTCGTCAGGGGAACTCCCCCGACGAGGCGTCTCCGTTCCCTGGACTCAGGGAACGAGGGTTACCATACGTAACCGAGACGTTTTCCATATAATGGCAAATTTGTTCCTATTGTACTGTATTAATCATTGGAATTTAATATTCATTGTGGAGATTACTGCTACTATGTTTATTGTGACTACTGTTATTTGTTATTGTTATTTGTACTTATCTATTTTTCTTATATCTTTATTTATAGAAAACCACACACACTTGCAAAGTCAAATGTATTCAGTGTACTGAGTTATGGTGACAATAAATGGGTTATTCCCCAATACCTGATCATATCTGGTAAAAGTCTCTCACTGGACGCTCTGTAGTGGGTCTGTAATCAACCGGCTAAATCAGCTTCTACTAGCCAACATTTGTACAGTGACTGAGACTCATCCTCAAAGAAGTAAAACCAAAAGGTAATGAAGTTTTTAATAGTTTAGAGATATCTTGCTAAGAGAGGATGGGTCTTCCAGGCAAACGTCACCCTGTCCTCAAGAGGTCTAAACTCTGGAGACCGTGATAAATGCAAATTCCCATTGTTAGCATGTTTCCATTTGAAAGAGGTTTCTGTCTCGCTCTGAGTATTAGCCTAGTAATAAGCCTAGCCTACATATTTTAAAATTGTATGATATATTGCTGCCACAATAACGACCTTGCTTTCTTCTCTTTCCCATTTTTGTTCTCTGAGGTGGAGCTGTGATGAAATATTGTTCTTGTAAATACTTTCCAGCATTCAGTAATAAAAGTGTACATTGTACGTACGGTGCGCGGCAGTGATCAAAAAGGATTTCAAAAGGATTTCTAAACTGTGAATTTTGAATGTCTTCTTGTTTGCCAGCTGATGTACATTTGGATAATATATTTAAAAAGCAAACAACAATCAGTGTAATGACAATGTTATTCTTAGCATGAAAACACTTGAATTAGCCTGTTGCACTGGGTGAATTAACTTCAGAATTATATTCGTATAGACTGTCAACAGTGATAAGATAATGATAAGAGTGGTCCAGACCAACCTTACGAACGTATGACTCACAGAAGGTGTACTTCAGTAAACACGTATTAACGATAAGGTACAGCTTAAGGTAGGCTATAACTTAAGAACGACATAGCGTTAAGAAGGTTTCGGGAAACGCAGCCCAGGATAGTAAATGGACTGAAATCCAGGTGGAGCAAAGGAGCACACTGATTGAAGTATTAGAGATCCGACTAAATAGTAATTTCCACCAGCGGCTGAAGTCAACAGGTTAGATGTTTTCAGACACCAGTTCACCCTGTTGACACCATATGAGGAGATGCTGATTCTGGAAGTACAAAATCACCAAATCATTTAAACTGTTGCTGTTTTTGTGGTTCTGTTCATGGAAACTACATCCTGTTATATCGCGTGATCATACATGAATTCGATCTCGTGGGTCCTCGTGACTTCAGCAGTCAGTCATGGCCGCAGCCGTTCCGCAACAAACCCGGACCTGGTGTGTATTGAAGGACGACGGAGCACGGAGCCGACACGCAGTTGGTGGAAATCCAGGGTAACACATCGGCATTATATCAGAGGCTAATAATGGGTTTTCTGTTTAGAGCAGGGTTCACCAATCTCGGTCCTGGAGGGCCGCTGTCCTGCAGAGTTTAGCTCCAACCCCAATTAAACACACCTGAACCAGCTAATCAAGGTCTCACTAGGCATACTAGAAACTTTCAAACAGGTGTGTTGGAGCTGGTTGGAGCTAAACTCTGCAGGACAGCAGCCCTCCTGGACCGAGATTGGTGAACCCTGGTTTAGAGCAACAACGTGTTAGACCAATCTAAATAGAGTGAGCCTCAACCTCTGATTATTGTATAGCTTTATTATTACTAAGTGTACGTGGGAAACCACGGCATGATTAGCTGTATAAGTTACCATTAGAGGAAGTTAAATTGGTCAGCTTATTTCTATTGTACTGGTCGTGACCTCTGGTTAGATATAGGCTAATCTTACCTTAATTACGTGTGTTCACATCTATGGGGACTACATAATAAACTTTTAGAAATTAACAAGCATGGTGCGGTTATCTAAAAAGTAGCCTAGTAGTCAATCGCCTCTGTCTAATGACTAAAGGCGGGCATACACTGTGCGATGTCTGTGCGATTTCAGCAAGGTTACCTACTCACACTGAACGAGACGATCGCATGCGATGGAAAGCCAAAGCTCAGGATTTATGTGCTCACACTATACGGTCCGAACGTCGAGCTGCGTCTTGTCACGACCTCCCCGTCTAGGGTTAGGAATGCTGATGACAAACAAAAGCATCAATTGAATTGATACATCTATCCCTTCTCCTGTCCCAGCTCACATACAAATATTACAAAAAAACGAAATAGTGTCAAAAGTAAGTTTTTATTAACATAGGAATGAATAACAGGAAGCGTGAATCTTCAGGAGGAGTTCAAGCCAAAATAACAAACAAAAATAGTTTTTACTGAAGGGAATTAAATGTAATTTACCTAACAAAAGAAAAACCCAAAGAAAATACAAAAGACTTCCCTTACTCCCTAACTGACCATAAACAGGAGAAAACTACTCAAGAAAACAAGAATGGCAACCTCCTCCCTACGGCTTCCAAAAGAAACTAATTAAACATCAACTTAATGACATAAATCAGTAACAGCTTAAATAAACAAGAAAATATAAATAAAATATAATACAAAAGAGGAACTTATGATACCAAAGTAACAAGACACAGGGAAACCTCACTGAACTAACCACACTCCAACATTTAGAACTCCAACAATAAACTAAATGTCTGGGGCAGGAGATGAGGGACAGAACGACAACGGAGCTCTACGACGCACGCCCAAGAAGCTCTCCTGCTAATAAGTGATAAAAACATCTAACATGGCCACTTCTAATGGATTTAAATTGTCTGCTACTTTTTGCCAGCCCTCTCTCCTGGCTTTTGCAGACTTTGAGGTGTTCCCTGGCGTTTTGATTAAACATTAAAATTTCGAATAAACTTCGACTATATTAGTTCTTGCTCTGCTAAGGAGAAAAACTTAGCGCACTCTTTGGCCACGCCCACGCTGAGCAGCCAATAGCAGCGTTGCTGATCAATGTCCTACTATCTATCCTACTATCGATACATGTCCCCTTTTAAACCAGCGCATGAATGCACAATTATCTCAGATAACTCAATCCAGCGATACTAATCATATCCGGTAGGTGTGTTCGAAGAACCTAATTAGCCAGATCATGATTAGCACGATGATATCATCTTGGATGTGTAATTTGATCTCGGATGTTTTAAGCAATGTGCGAAGAACGGGCCCCAGTTCTACACACTTGCTGAATTCAGAAGCGCACACTAGCATGATGTCACTCCTACTGTTACTGTCATAGAGAGATCCTGCAGAAGTGTAAGAGTTGAACACTAGTCTGAGCTTCTGAATTCAGGAACTGTGTTATCAGCCGAGAGTCTCAGCAATCCAGACCAACATCTTCCAAAAGCTCAATCTGCATTAAAATAATAACCAGTAGAGAGAAATAAAGCTCAATCTGCATTAAAATAATAACCAGGAGAGGGAAATAAAGACTCTAGCTTTATATTCTCAGATTCTGGAAGCTCTTCATCTGGAGAAATGCACTAGCATTGAGAAGAACACAGCGATCAGTGAGCTATTGAGTTCATTTACAAGACCAGAATCAGGATCAGGATCAGGATCAGAATCAACAACACAGAAAACACTGGAAGATCAGCTGGAGAAAAGGAGAACAGCTTTGGATGGACAGTTGAACAAGCAGCAAAATATTTAGTTCAATTAAACAATTTTTTTTAAAGATTTTGTCAGGTTTTGGTCACTTCTGGGTACAATCTTAATAATTCTGATATTTACAGATGCATCAAAGAATTCAGCTGATAGAATCAGAGTATCAGTTATTGTTCCAGAATTGAATATCAGAGTGTGATAATGGATTAATGAAGGATTGTCAGTAAATACAGGAGAAATTCTTGCATTATTGTTAGCGTTACGGTGGATATATATCAATAATCTGTTCAGACTCAAGCTAGTCTTTAACCAGTTTACAGTGCAGAGACTCACAGCAGAGCAGAGACTGTAATACTGATGAGAAACACTACAGAATAAATATGATGGGGCTTATGAGGGTATTTTTGTGGATATCAGCACACAACGACAGATAATCAGCAGGGCAGAAATCAAGGAAATTATTAAAAAAACAATTTGAACACTGTTAAAAATAGGTAAACATAACACAATGTGACTGAGATATATATATGATATTTTCAGAATGAAAATACACTTTGATTTTATAGGTAGTCTGCGAAAAGAGTTAAAAGATAGCATATGTGTTATAATTTATTGTTTCAATATCTGTAAAATTCAATATAACTTATTTTAAACAACGTATATAGTAGAACTATATACTATTTAGGGAACGCTGGCGCGTTTTGGCTGCCGCTCCTCTGTCCCATTTTGTTTGTTTGTTTCTAAATATTAGACAACGGTTTTGGAGCATTTTAAGTTTGAGGAAGTTTGAAGATTGAGGCGGAGGAAGCCACTTCAAGGAAGTTTGAAGAATGAATAACCTTTCAAACTATTGAACTACAATGTGCGTCTTAGATTTTACCTGTTGGCCTATTGTTCCTAATTTTAAACGTCTGTTGCTGGAACAAACTTTCCTGGTGCCCTAGCTCCTCTGGATCTACACTTCTGCGAGGCTGCTATTAGTGTAATGAAGCACCGGACTCAGAGGGATCCATTTGCAGCTTTTATTAGAATAGTCGGACAGGCAGGGTAATCAACAGCAGACAGGGCAATGGAGGAAACGCAGAGAAGATCAGAGTCACAGGCAGAGGTAGAGGCAGGCAGCAATAAACAAGGTCCAGTAAATGGTCCGGGTCGGGGCAGCCAGAGAACAATCAGGAAACGAGGTAAACAGTCCAAGGTCAGAAATTCACCGCAAACACGGGAAATAACGCTCAGAATTGATGGCCAGGGCAAATCAAGACTTCGCAGAGAAGTGGTGTGTGGAAGTGGCTTTTATGTGTGTGTGTAAATGAGGTGCAGGTGTGTTGCGCAATCAGTCCCAGGTGAGAGGCATGATGGGAATTTGAGTTCGGTAGGAAATGGTTAATATTCTGGAGACGGATCCCTTCGGTGGTGCGGAGGAGGTGGTACGGGAGTCTCCTCTGCAACAATTAGTGTGGATTCCTCCCGCACGACACTAAGGTACACAGTTTGCCAACTGTTGAAATTGAAGCATAACTTTTATTTAGTACACGATACCTGTGCTAACTGTGATGATGTTGGAATACTCCGGCGTAAGTGCTCCTCAAGGCGCAGTGTTATATGTTCTCCATCTGATGCTGATGCTGTTTCCTATCCTGCATTTCTTCGTAAACCCCAAAGGCCGGTGTATAAACCTGTTGGGATTAACCATAACAAATGACTGTGCTAACATACAAAGAGCATTCACGGGAGGTTTCGAAATCCCTGTGCCTGTTGAAATCTGCAAGTTTTAATGCTCGCTCTGTCAACAATAAAGCGGTGGCTTTATCTGACATCATTCTGGAAGAAAAACTTGACTTTTTAAGTATAGTCGAAACATGGCACAAACATTCGGACGGTCTTCTTTTTAATGAACTTACTCCTGCTGGCTACGGGCTATTAGATCTCCCGCGATCCACTGGCAGAGGTGGTGGCATTATTGTTCTGTACAATCAGAAATTCATTTTCAGACCCGTTGCTGTTCCACTGCTCTCTTCATTCGGATGTCTTGATTTAACTGTTTCCGAGTGTCATTCGCCATAACTACAGTCTACCGGCCTCCTAAAGCAAACAAAGACTTTCTATCTGAGTTTGCGGATCTGTTGTCGTATCTGTGCCTTAAATTTGAGAGAACTCTTTTTTGGGGGATTTTAACATCAAGATGGACAGAAAAGACTCTGCATTAACAAAGGATTTCTTGTCCTTGCTGGAGTGCTTTGGTTTAAATCAATTTGTTGACTGAACTACACATAACAAAGGACATATTTTAGTGATATCAAATGGGTCTTTTGTGTCTGGGTTGTCTGCTATTGACTTAGGATTGTCTGATCATCTGGCAATCTTTTTTGATATGCATATACCTGTTGCTAACACTGCCTCCTCTCGTATTTTGACTTATCGGAAGTGGAGATCAGTTGATCCTTCTGATTTCTCTGTTTTTATTGACTCTTCATTAAATTGTTTTACTCCATCTGACCCTCTGGAGAAAAGGGTTTCTATGTTAATTCAGCTCTCCAATCTGGCCTGGATTTATTTGCTCCTCAACAGTCACGCTGTGGAGGACTTGCGTATGATGAAAACTTGCCGCAGAGTGGAGCGTAGGTGGCGTCTCTCAGGTCTGACTGTTCATTATCAGATGTGTAAAGACTGCTTACAAGAATATTGTCATGGTTTGGGTTTTGTTTCTTGTTCCTGGTTCCTGGTTCTTGTCTGTCATGTGATCCCCTGTTCTAGTCATGTGATCTTGCCTTGTGTTCCCCTGTCTGTTGTGTCATGTTGTCATTGGTTGATTGTTTAAATGTTCACAGGTGTCCCTTGTCTCGTCATTAGTCCAGTATGTATTTAAGCCCTGTGTCTAGTTCAGTCTTTGTGAGTTCTTGATGTTGTTAAGTGGAAGTTGGTTGTTCTGTTCCTGAGTCCTGTTCCTGTTCCTGTTCCTGTTCCTGTTCCTGTTCCTGTTCCTGTTCCTGTTCCTGTTCCTGTTCCTGTTCCTGTTTCTGAGTTTGTTAGTCTGGAGTTTGTTTAATAAAGTGTGCTGCCTGCATTTGGATCCTGCTTCCTCCATGTTTCAACCGAATCATAACAAATATAAGGCTGGAATTGTTTCCGCCAGATCTGACTATTTTTCTAAAATGATTGATGACAATCAGGGTAATTCTAGATAACTTTTTAATTCAATTAACAAATTGTTGAATCATAAAACTGTCTCTCATGTTACTGCTTCTGATCATCTCTGTAATAAGTTTGTGGATTTTGTTGTCACCAAAGTTGAAAATGTTCGTAGAGGTTTTTGTACTTCTAGTTTACTGTCTTCTACTGCTGTTCATATTCCTTCTTATTCTGGTACTAAGTTGTCTAAATTCTGTACAATTGACTCTCTTTTAGCAGAGGTTTCAAAAATGAAAGCAGGCACTTCTTTACTAGATCCCATACCATTTGGTCTGTTTAAATCATGTTTTGCTTCTTTGTGTCCCTTTGTTCTGAGCATTATAAATGACTCTCTGTGTACTGGGGTTGTACCAACAACTTTCAAAACCGCTGCAATTACCCCGGTGCCTAAAAAGTCAAATATTCACTAATTTCCGTCCCATATCTAATCTCTCTTTTTTTTTTTGCTAATCTTTTGGAACAAGTGGTTGCTTCTCAGTTGATTTCTCATTTAACTGAGAACAATCTCTTTGAGCCTCTGCATTCAGGCTTTCGTAAATTACATAGTACAGAAACAGCTCTGGTTAGGGTCACCAATGACCTGTTAATCGCCTCAGATTCTGGCTGTCTTTCAGTTTTGATCCCACTTGATCTCAGTGCCGCTTTTGACACTGTTGATCACTCAATTTTAATCACTCGTCTTGAAACTGTTTTTGGGGTTTCAAAATACTGTTCTTAATTGGTTTAAGTCCTACCTTTTTGATCGGGTGGATTTAGATTTGAGGTTAATGTTGTGCAGTCTGGCGTCCCCCAGGGGTCAATTTTGGGCCCTCTTCTTTTTAATATTTATGTTTGTCCTCTTGGCCAGCTTTTGAGATCACAATTTTCTTTCTGGGTGTATTTCTAAGATGAAGGAATGGATGACAGATAATTTTCTTTGTCTTAACAGTGAAAAGACTGAGATTATACTTGTTGGTTCACCCCACCAACTACGCAAAGCAAAGCCGGTCACTCTAACTCTTGATGGCTCAAATGTGGAGTTTCAAACAAAATTGAGGAATCTAGGAGTAATTTTTGATGCCAATCTAACGTTTGAGCCACGTCCTGAATACTGTTAAAATGTAATTCTTCCATCTTAGAAATATTGCCAGATTGCGTCCAATGCTGTCGTTTACTGTTGCTGAGAGATTGATAAACACTTTTGTGTTTTCCCGTATCGATTACTGTAATGCCTTGTTAGCTGGCGTGTCAAAAGCCACCTTAAACAGAATGCAGGTTTTGCAAAATTCGGCTGCAGGAATCCTTACTAGAACTAATATACGAGACCATATTACTCCCGTTTTGGAGTCTTTGGCTTCCCATTAGGTTTAGGGTGGACTTCAAAATTTTGATGCTTACTTACAAGGCACTGCATGGTTTGGCACCTCAATACTTGACTGAGCTTTTAACTCCATACTCCAACACGTGATCTTCGTTCTTCGGATACTGGTCTTTTAACTGTTCCCTCAACTCGTTTAGGATTAATGAGAGACTTTTTCTTCATTAGCTCCAAAACTTTGGAATTCTCTACCGATTGAGATTAGGCAAGCTAAATCTTTTGGTATTTTTAAATCACAGCTTAAAACTCTTTTTTTTTTTAGGTTAGCTTTTAATTGATTTATTGTCTTTTATGTTTATTTTTTCGATGTATTATGTCTCTTTGTGTGCTGTATCTTTGTTGTTTTAATTGTTTCTGTACAGCGCTTTGAGATGTACATTTAAAGGCACTATAGAAAATAAAGGTTATTATATTATTATTATTATTTCGAAGCGCCACACGCTGGCAACTCCTGCTGGTCGAACAGTGAAACTGCAACACAAACCAAACGTGCAGAAAAACAGCTTTTACAAACACATAGCAAATGTTTTATCAAAGGTAAAATCTGTCAAATGCAATTAACAAATCTATCTAAACTACTATTATTCCTTTTAATTTTAGTAATGTCTAATTAAAATGTATACTAATGTATAAAACCGATGAGAGATCAGCTAAACCCCACAGACACTGGTTCAATGGTTGACAGAGATCATCATCGCCCTCAGTGGCGAAACACTGAGCTTGGCCACTCCCTATTAAGTCCTATTGTACTGAATTGTGGTTGTAGTTCCACCAGAGCTCCACTGGGGGCGATCGCCCATGAGTGCAGAATGAATGGGAGTCTATGGGGCTAGACGGCTAAATGTGTCTCTTTCACCCGATTGCCGTTGAGAAATCTCAGATTTGATTGTAGGTTTTGAAAGTTCAACATGGGTTATAGGTCGAAAGTTGAATGAACGAGTACTTATGTCCTTTCGATTTCTTACAGGTTGAGTTGTTGTTGCCCATAACACGATAGCATTCTGCTAATGAACGCTGATTGGTCAGTGAAGGACTGATTACGACCAGAGATACCGCTTGATGGTCTTTTAGAACAACAAAACAAAAACTCTTCTAGCATGTGTGTTTGCCTGTGTCAGCTGAGTCAGCTGTGTTGTGTGTTTACCTGTGTCAGCTGTGTTGTGTGTTTACCTGTGTCAGCTGAGTCAGCTGTGTTGTGTGTTTACCTGTGTCAGCTGAGTCAGCTGTGTTGTGTGTTTACCTGTGTCAGCTGTGTTGTGTGTTTACCTGTGTCAGCTGTGTTGTGTGTTTACCTGTGTCAGCTGTGTTGTTGATGCCTCAAGAGAAAAGAAAGTGCAGAGCGCGAAAGCACCAAAGTGACTGAAGGATTGCCGTAAAGCAGTATCTCTGGTCGTACGATGTGTATGTGTGTACGTCATTGACATTTTAAAAGACTTTTTAAAGCAAATAAGTGACTCTAAAAAATCTAACACCCAGCAGTGTGTAATTTCTTTGCATCTCCTTTCAAATACAACATTCAAATTACTAGACAAAACATTATATCCTGAGAAAAGTGGATTTTGATGTGTATAGCACCATAGACCTCCATTCATTCTGCACTCATCCTGTGAGCGCCCTCATGTGGAGCCAGAGTGGAACTGCAACCAGTTCAGAAGCCGGAAGTTTACTGAGAGTGGAAGTTCTGCCCTTATTAGACATTCTCTGATGAAATTAAGAAACATTTCGAAACAGTAATGACTAATGAAGCCTCGTTTACTGAAATCACGTGCACTTTCCCAGTTTGATACGCGCTCCGAATCACTGATTCGAAACAATTCACAAGATTCATAATGGTTTCGAAGCTTCATGATGCAGTGTTTCGAAATCGCCCATTACTAAAGCCTAAATAAGACTGATTCAGAACTTCAGCAAGTTTTCATGTTTTAAATATAAATACAGCCCATGTGTTTTTGTGTTATTATACCAATAGCTGTGTTTCTGCGTGTGGGAAACTAAACCTGTTAGAGATGCTAAGGAAATGAGTCGACATGTTTATAGTCCATTGAAATGAATCATCCATTTTAATGTGATTATGATTATGCTGATGATCTTTATTAGTGGGGTCATTAATTACTGAATATCTAAAGCGTGTTGTTTATGTTTGACGTTCATTGTCACTGTTACACTGAAACAATTTATTAAAGCAAAGATTCATATTAGAGTTTGATGTTTCTTATTGGAGATTTTTTATCATGTAAAAGATTGTTTCGTGTTGTAAAAAGATTATTCTGAGGACATATTCTCATCAGTGTTGTATCAGCTTTTATATAGGCCTACATATAGGCTATCTGCATATGTATTGTGATATTTACCCCAGGGCAGATTTAACGCTTTATAATGCGATATACACACTTAACAACTGAATCATTCTGAGACTGACTGAACACACTCACAGATGCAGCAGACTTTAAACACCAATCCCCGACATCATGATTTAAACAGCAAACTGATGGTAGCCTAAACTATGACTAAAGTTTGAATATCATCTGAATCAGGGAAAACTGGAGAACACATGATGACAAAACTGACACTAAACAACCTATCGAGTAAAACTGTCACTGAGAGCTTTACAGAGAGAGTTTGTTTCCCAGCTATTCCGGCTGTCGTCTATATGGGATTCAGTGTTTGAGCTTCGGCTGTTTCTGGCTCTTATCAAGAGACACCAATGTCTGAAAGCATAAAACATCATTTATACCGAAGGGTTCCAATCAAATAAACTATACAAATAACACTTGTAATTTGATTTCAGAGGATCTGTCAATATATCTGCAATATATATTTATTTTACAACACACATGAACATTGCACTGCATTATACATAATTTTTTTTTTTACACTGTAAAAAATTGTATGTTCTATTTGCTTAAATAATAATAATAATAATAATAATATTATACATTATATTTTTAAAGTATTTTTTAAAGGCTTGATTTCTTTAATGAAATCTACCCGAATAAATAGTTATTTAGTCTATGACACAATGAATTTAATATTTTTAATGAATTTAGCTTTTTTATTTTAACTATGCGGTTTAGAGTGAATAAAGATGATATATTTAACTTAGAGTTATATTGTATATCTAATACACTGTCTGCTGCTAGCTCCACATCTTATTATTGCGTTATTAGCAAAGTTATTACTCATGAACAAAGTAACGTGCTGCATTATATTACATGTAGTTATTCACAACCTAGCCATAAGCCCTTTAACATAATAGAAACTCTTTCAAATGTCAAACATTACTGAACATTAAACATTAACAGATGTTTCCCTTACTCAAAAACACATAATTTCAATATTTACTCTCCATTTCCAGCCATGTGCAAAGCATGCTGGGAACAGCCTCAAAACTGTGTATGTTTCCCTAAAAACAAAATTAGGAAAATGTATCTCTTGGTTTTATTAGTGAAATGTTCTCATTATTTTCTATACAACACTGAACCACAATTTTCACAATTTTCACAATTTTAAAATACACACAATATTTTTTATTTAAATGAAAATGACAACTCTGGCTCTATAGGGAAGCAACATGAAGGACACAAAGACTAACGTCTGCCAATCAAAAGTCAAGTTTATTAAATTATAAAAGGAAAGGGGACTCCGTGTTAAAATGGCTTCCTTCAGGTGACAGGTGAGCGACAGGCAACACAACACAGCTAACACTTCCCACATAACAACATGTTTGCACAGAGTGGTTTGATTCAATAAATCTAAGTGGAGATGAACAACTGAGCTGATATAGAGACTATCATTCAGTGCTTTAGTTTGCTCTGGGAAGTGGACACACACTTGTGGTTTAAAGTGTCTCTGGTGTAATTATACAGTTTAAACGTCGACATGTTTTAAACTCTAAACAAGACGAATGAATGAATGACTTTTCTGCTGGGTTGTGGATCGAGCAGTCATGTGACTCATTCTAACAGCTGACCTGAGATCAGATTTCACCGTATGTCAGATCACATGATCATGGACCTGTCAGAGAAACAGGCATTCCTTCAAATTAGAAGTATTTCATATGCAATAGATTAAATAAAACAATCATAGAATCTTTACAGTCACTGAACACCACGCAATATAATGTAAATCTTCCAACAGCTCAATCTGCTCTGAAAGAATGACCAGTAGAGGTCAATAATAAGCAGTTAGACTCCACCTTTAGTGGGAAGTGACATATTTCCATACTTCTAAATCACTCATCTGTGTGGAATATACTTCCAGTTATGATTTAGCTGTGGTTTTACACGTTTGGACACCAGAACAAAAGACTCATTCAAAACTTTTGACTCTGCATTGAGCTGAACTTAGTTTGATCCACCCAGTTTACGAGCGACAGACACAATGGAGAAAGTCCTTTTCTTCTGTGTATTTTCTTGTTGGATTATGCAAATCACATCCAGTGGTAAATATATTCTATTTCAAACATTCATGAAATTAACATATCAATCTCAAACACAATAGCTATTTACAGTCTAAAAGGATGTGATTTTTAAATGTCTCTCCAGATTTGTCAGCAGGAGGATCTTCTGATGTGAGAGTTTGGATGGGAGAAGACATCACTCTGAACTGCAGCATGAGAAACAGATATGAAGTCGCCTGGTATCATCTCAGATCTGAAGAGCTCGTTCTGCTGATTTCTGCTGAGAAAGACAAAACCTGGAGAAATCTCCTGATCAACTACAATCAGAACCGAACTCGTCTGGGAATAACAGCAGACAGATCGATCACCAGAGTCTTTTTAACTATTTCTGGAGTAACAGAATCAGATTCAGGACTTTATTTCTGTGGACTAAAGTCTGACACTCCAGAGATGCACTTCGACAAACCCATCAGACTGGAGATTGAGGGTAACAGATTTCAGTTTTCACATCATATGGTTAATTAAGATCTTACCATTTTAGGTTACATGTTGTCAGTATGTATATATACAGTATAAATTGGATATCAGAGAAAGTTTTTAAATCACAAACACACTGCTAATCAAAAGTTTGGACACACTGAATTATTGTTTTTTTTTCTTGATTGAAAAATGCTAAAGGCCCTGATATGTCCTTATGCACCATTTATATTGATCCGGCGATTCAAAACGGGGTTTGAGGTACCGGATAAAAAAAAAATGACACTGCCTACGTGATACACTGCCTCTGACTATAAAAACCTAATCAATGCTGTGTCTTTTTAGTCAGAGAAGCTACGTACGTACTAGGCAGTGTAATTTTTTTTTTTTTATGTTTGGGAAGCGGGTTGCCACCCCACTCTTGCGTCACTGACATCTGACACAAGCATCACTGTTTTTGAGAGGAAGGCCTCGTCTAAGTTGGCGTGATCTAAGGCATCCAACAGTTTGCAGACACCGGGCCCTATTTTAACGATCTGAAACAAAAGTATCAAGCGCAAAATGCAATTAACTTTGTGGGCGGATCTCGACGCAAATCTAAGATGGGTTGGTCTGAAGTAGCTTCATTATTCATAGGTGTGGTTTGGGCATAACGTGAAATAAACCAATCAGAGCGTCATCTCACATTCCCTTTAAGAGCAGGCGTGCTTGTTCTATGGCGGATTGCTATTACAACGGCGGATTTACCAGGATCGGTTCACAGCCGAGGAGACCGACGTTCTCGTCAGGGCCATAAAACACAGAGAAGTGGCATTGGGGATGGAGAAACACACCCAAATTAGCTTCGGTTAAACAGGCGTATGATAATTTGGGTAAATGTGTAAGATAGATTTATGCTTATTTTTTCACATCTTCATGGACACAACAATGATTTCCCTCGTGTGGAATATTTTTTCTTGTAATTATGTATGGTTTGCAAAAATGTCAATTGTTGCATCTGTGTAGATGAGAGAAGCAAAGTGTATGCATGCTACATTATGGCCTTAGCACGCTAAGCATGTGCTCTTAAAGGGATACTCTACCGAAAAATAAAAATTCTGTCATCATATACTCCCCCTCATGTTGTTTCAAACCTGTATGAATTTCTTTCTTCTGCTGAACAGAAAGGAAGATATTTAGAAGAATGTCAGTAACCAGACAGTTTCTGGTCTCATTGACTTCCATAGTATATTTTTTTCCTACTATGGAAGTCAATGGTATCTAAAACTGTCTGGTTACTGACATTCTTCTAAATATCTCCCTTTCTGTTCAGCAGAAGAAAGAAATTCATACAGGTTTGAAACAACATGAGGGTGAGTATATGATGACAGAATTTTCATTTTTCTGTAGAGTATCCCTTTAAAATAGCATGTGAACGCGCCACTGACTTTAGACGAGGTTTCTCCTGGTCTGTGGAGGAATTGTTTTCTGAAACTGCAAAATAGCACCAGGGAACGTTTGCGCCCGAACACGCCTCCTCTTTTCGCTGAACCGCCCCCGGGAGCGCAAGTTCATTCCCTAATTTACCGACGTGCATCTGTGGAGGGAAAAGTCCGCTGTGCGTCAGATGCAAATAGAAAGATACATGCGTCAGTGTACAAAGTCAATTTGTCTGGGTGCAAGATAGGGCCCAATGCCTTCTGCGCCAAAATCATCTAACTCCACAAAATCAAAGAATATCTTCTCGGGCGATTCCATCTCTGGCAACTGTATTCGTAAATACATGATAAATGCAAGATGCTGTTGTATATGAGAACATGGAGAATCCTCCCCATATCAGGACCATTCATTTCCTGACAGTCTATTTCAAAGCCGTGAGCTGGCCTGTGACACTTGGCCTTGAAAGAGGTGCGAATAATTCTGGCAGTCGTTTGCACCTGGTCGCTTTGGATATTGATTACTGCATTTACCAATATATTTTCATTTGCTTTATCACAAATATTTGATGCCATTACACGTGCTTTAGGACTTCCTTGCTCAAAATCCTTTTTCCTTAAGGCTCTTTGCTTTTTTCTTAAATCGGGCAGAGATGATGTCACTGAGCCTGAGATCCATTCTTTTGCCAGTTTCACACCTGCAGTTTTATCCGGACCCAGTGATCCCAATTTTTTTACAAATGGCACAGCCTAGTCCAGTTTTGTCCATTGTAAGCCAGGGACAACTTTTTTTTTCCTCTGTAAACCGAGCATCCGTCCAGATTTGCCCAATTTGAGGGTCCCCGACAAATGTACCTGCTTCGTCGCCATCACAATCTCTCGCAGATTCAAAGTGCCCATCAGCCGTCTCGTCGTCATCTTCATCTCCTTGGTAGGCATACTACTGGTGTGTCCACTGTGGTCTCCACATTGTTGATTGGTAGAAACAATTTTTGCTTGTTTGGGATCTGACTGGTCAGCGTATCTGAAAAAGTTAAGCAAACTTTGTTGTCTTTTTGACATTTTTCCCCTGAGTGAAAAGAGGCGAACAGCAATCTCAACCAGCACAACAAGCGCATGTGTCACTTGAAAATTCACCTCAAAACGCATCGAAAATGCAAACACAAGATTTTTGTGGAACTTCAATGGGGAATAAAGACTAACAAGACAGATAACAACATTGAACACTACACAAATAGTAATTCTATTTTTTTTTCATTTAGGCGGTTCATTTTACACATTAGGTGCCGGATCCAATAAAAAAAGTTCCGGATCCAACGTCGGAGGTGCTGGAACATGTTCCAGCGTGTTCCGGCTCAAATGAAGCCCTGGACAGAATAGTGGGAGAAAAGCTCTTCTTAATCCATTTTCCCATACAACTAACAACTAAAACAGTTTTTTTGTGTGTGTGTGTTTGATCATTTTTACAGGTCTTTTTGTAACAGAAGAGCCAAAAGACATCACAGGTAACATGATCGTTATCTTGGATGTTCATTTTTCATAGTGACTGGAGATCCAGCACTAAATCTAAGTTATGAGTTAATACTGTCTGTTTGTATGAATGTAAGTAACTCTTCTGTCTCTGTAGACGAGGTGACGGTGACGGAGCGTGTGTTGATGTTCGGTGGTGTTGGACTGGCTGTGTTTGTGTTTCTTCTGACTACAGTCATCGCAGGAGGAATCATTTACTATCGCGGTTGGCAGAAAGGCTTGAAAGCATCGAAACATGGAGCTCTGATGGACCAAAGATCAGCTGAATGACATCTATTTCTGCTTTATTTTACAATCTAACTCAATATAGGCCTGTCCCTGAGCTTCACGTTGCCAGTTATATCAGCACTGCTATAGTTGTCTCAAATTAAAATAGCAAATTGTGCCTCAGATGTCTTTTCCTGTTGGCCTGATTTCACTTCCACTTCAGAGAAACTGAGATGATGTGGTAAAGCTAGTTTTATAAACAGCAAACCAGTCATTAATGGTGTGGTGATTGTTCAGGTTTGTGTGGTTATTTGTGCTTGACAATAATATTCAGTTAAATATCAAATCACTTCTTTAATGCAATGTTTATTAGTTCAGCATATATAACCAATATTCAAAGTTTAGAGTTCAAGTGGTATGGTTTACATAACTGCAGTTTTTACATGTAAAGAGTGAGCTCAAAAAGAACAGCAAACATATACTTGAATATCATTATGTTGTATATCTTTAGACATTATATATTTATCTATGAGCTTTAAAGCTGTTTTCAAGAAAAAAAATATACATGCAAACTATTATCTGGCAATTCATGATTAAATAAAAATGCAACAGATGTCTTCAATGATAAATGTATTACTGAGAGATCTGATCAAATAAACAGCAAACTAATAATTATATGTTTTTGTGTGCATTTTCTGGCAGAAAAACCTGATCATACCAAAGTGAAACCTGTTAAAACACAACTGTAAACATAACTGAATATAGTCATGTCAGATCTGCCATGATAATTTAGAGAAGAGAAAAGGTTTCACATCAATGTCGTGCAAAGCACAGTAATGGTTTCCTGACTGACTTCATAATGATGATACACAGAAAACCACAAAATATGCAGTGAGGGTGGCACAATCTGACTAGCTGACTTAAAAGGGCAAATAAACAAATAAGCTAAGCAAATTAACTAAAACTAATAAATAAAACCATTAAAAGGAGTCATGAACCACTTAAAAAAAAAAAAAAAAAATTGTATATCCTATTATTTTATAAATTAGGATGTTTTTGATGTAAAAATCTTGTTCAAATTATAATTGGACCTCAGAGAACATTATATATATATATATATATATATATATATATATATATATATATATATATATATATATATATATATATATATAGTTAGCCCAAGAGGGATTCTAACCATTTGTCCCAATTTTTGGCATCTTCTTGAACAAACTTATGAATCATGGTTTTCAACATGCGATTAAATCGTTCCACCAGCCCGTCTGTTTGTGGGTGATAGACGCTGGTGCGAATCGATTTAATGCTCAACAATTCGTAAAGTTTGCCAATAATTCGTGATATCAACGCCGTGCCTTGATTGGTGAGAATCTCTTTCGGGATTCCCACCCGGGAGATTAACTGAAACAGTGCACTCGCTACGCTCTTCGCAGAAATAGAGCGTAGCGGCACTGCCTCTGGGTATCACATTGCATAATCCACCAGAACTAATGCAAAGAGATGCCCTTGTGCTGATCGTTGAGGTCCGATGAGGTCCATGCCAATTCATTCGAAGGGGACCTGCATAAGAGGGAGAGGGCACAATGGTGCTTTTGGGCCAGTGGATTTACCAACTGACATTCCCGACAAGACGCGCACCACCTGCGCACGTTCTCGTGAATGCCCGGCCAAAAAAATCGGGTCATTAGACGAGAAGTGTTGCTATTTGTATCAAATGTCCGAACATTGGAGTACAACTAGATGTACCGCATCGCGGTACAAAATATGACCGCCGCTCAGGCCTGCACTGGCTTTCCACAAAAATAAATGACGTGGAGTAATTTGGCTGTATTGCGTGTTTATGTATATACCTAAACAAAGTAATAGTATGTGCATGTCTGTCTGTGTGTGTGTGTTTGTGTATGTGTGTGTCTGTGTGTGTGTGTGTGTGTCTGTGCGTGTATGTATGTGTGCGCGTATGTGTTTGTGTGTGTGTGTCTGTGCATGTGGATTTGTATGTGTGTGTATGGGTGTGTGTCTGTGCGTGTGGATGTCAGTGTGTGTGCATGCTTGCGTTTGTTTGTATTCCTGCATGTGTGTGTGTGACAGTATCATCCTAAACCAGCAACCCTTCGCTCAACAGCACCATCTACAGGCCGATGAGTGTACAGTCACTAAATGTGCACATAAATGAATTTATTTTATACCCCCCCATGGATGAAATTCTACAAAACTTAGCAGAGGATACCCCCAGAGGATGTCAAGTTAATCATACACATGAAATATGGTGCAGTTCTGAACATCTCCACTGAAGATAGGGGCGATTAAAGCAGAATAATATTGCATTTTCATTTCTTATGGGAGGGGCGCAAATCACAAATGAGTGATTATGGGCTAGGTTGATGTGGGCCCTTAAGAGCAACATACCATAAAAATTTCTTCATCCTCGGTGCCACGGTTCAGGTAGTTATTTAGGAAAAACTGAATTTTTTTGGGTTTGGGGGGGGCCCAGCGCGGGGGGGGGGGGGGGGTGGCCCCCGGGGACCAAACGAAATTTTTCCGTAGAAGTCTAGTGGGGCTACATGCCCACCAAATTTCATGTTCCCCCGTGTTTCGGTGTCCCTGGTATGGTTGACGAAAAATTTACGGGGGCCCCAGCGCAGGGGGGGGAAGTGGCCCCTGGGGACCAAACGAAATTTTTCCGTAAAAGTCTAGTAGACCAACATACCATAAAAATTTCTTCATCCTCGGTGCCACGGTTCAGGTAGTTATTTAGGAAAAACTGCATTTTTTGGGGTTTGGGGGGGCCCAGCGCGGGGGGGGAGTGGCCCCCGGGGACCAAACGAAATTTTTCCGTAGAAGTGTAGTGGGGCTACATGCCCACCAAATTTCATGTTCCCCGGTGCTTCGGTGTCCCTGGTATCGTTGACGAAAAATTTACGGGGGCCCCAGCTCGGGGGGGGAAGTGGCCCCCGGGGACCAAACGAAATTTTTCCGTAAAAGTCTAGTAGACCAACATACCATAAAAATGTCTTCATCCTCGGTGCCACGGTTCAGGTAGTTATTTAGGAAAAACTGCATTTTTTGGGGTTTGGGGGGGCCCAGCGCGGGGGGGGGAGTGGCCCCCGGGGACCAAACGAAATTTTTCCGTAGAAGTCTAGTGGGGCTACATGCCCACCAAATTTCATGTTCCCCGGTGCTTCGGTGTCCCTGGTATCGTTGACAAAAAATTTACGGGGGCCCCAGCGCGCGGGGGGGGGAGTGGCCCCCGGGGACCAAACGAAATTTTTCCGTAAAAGTCCAGTAGACCAACATACCATAAAAATTTCTTCATCCTCGGTGCCACGGTTCAGGTAGTTATTTAGGAAAAACTGCATTTTTTTGGGTTTGGGGGGGCCCAGCGCGGGGGGGGGAGTGGCCCCCGGGGACCAAACGAAATTTTTCCGTAGAAGTGTAGTGGGGCTACATGCCCACCAAATTTCATGTTCCCCGGTGCTTCGGTGTCCCTGGTATCGTTGACGAAAAATTTACGGGGGCCCCAGCGCGGGGGGGGGGAGTGGCCCCCGGGGACCAAACGAAATTTTTCCGTAAAAGTCTAGTAGACCAACATACCATAAAAATTTCTTCATCCTCGGTGCCACGGTTCAGGTAGTTATTTAGGAAAAACTGCATTTTTGGGGGTTTGGGGGGGCCCAGCGCGGGGGGGGAGTGGCCCCCGGGGACCAAACGAAATTTTTCCGTAGAAGTCTAGTGGGGCTACATGCCCACCAAATTTCATGTTCCCCGGTGTTTCGGTGTCCCTGGTATCGTTGACGAAAAATTTACGGGGGCCCCAGCGCGGGGGGGGGAAGTGGCCTCCGGGGACCAAACGAAATTTTTCCGTAAAAGTCTAGTAGACCAACATACCATAAAAATTTCTTCATCCTCGGTGCCACGGTTCAGGTAGTTATTTAGGAAAAACTGCATTTTTTTGGGTTTGGGGGGGCCCAGCGCGGGGGGGGAGTGGCCCCCGGGGACCAAACGAAATTTTTCCGTAGAAGTCTAGTGGGGCTACATGCCCACCAAATTTCATGTTCCCCGGTGCTTCGGTGTCCCTGGTATCGTTGACGAAAAATTTACGGGGGCCCCAGCGCGGGGGGGGGAGTGGCCCCCGGGGACCAAACGAAATTTTTCCGTAAAAGTCTAGTAGACCAACATACCACAAAAATTTCTTCATCCTCGGTGCCACGGTTCAGGTAGTTATTTAGGAAAAACTGCATTTTTTTGGGTTTGGGGGGCCCAGCGCGGGGGGGGAGTGGCCCCCGGGGACCAAACGAAATTTTTCCTTAGAAGTCTAGTGGGGCTACATGCCCACCAAATTTAATGTTCCCCGGTGTTTCGGTGTCCCTGGTATCGTTGACGAAAAATTTACGGGGGCCCCAGCGCGGGGGGGGAAGTGGCCCCCGCGGACCAAACGAAATTTTTCCGTAAAAGTCTAGTAGACCAACATACCATAAAAATTTCTTCATCCTCGGTGCCACGGTTCAGGTAGTTATTTAGGAAAAACTGCATTTTTGGGGGTTTGGGGGGGCCCAGCGCGGGGGGGGGAGTGGCCCCCGGGGACCAAACGAAATTTTTCCTTAGAAGTCTAGTGGGGCTACATGCCCACCAAATTTCATGTTCCCCGGTGTTTCGATGTCCCTGGTATCGTTGACGAAAAATTTAAGGGGGCCCCAGCGCGGGGGGGGAAGTG
Organism: Rutilus rutilus; assembly: GCA_021464565.1. Taxonomy (NCBI): domain Eukaryota; kingdom Metazoa; phylum Chordata; class Actinopteri; order Cypriniformes; family Leuciscidae; genus Rutilus; species Rutilus rutilus. The sequence continues at coordinate 2,416,246 of JAJAQA010000013.1, forward strand.
GCCCCCGGGGACCAAACAAAATTTTTCCGTAAAAGTCTAGTAGACCAACATACCATAAAAATTTCTTCATCCTCGGTGCCACGGTTCAGGTAGTTATTTAGGAAAAACTGCATTTTTTGGGGTTTGGGGGGGCCCAGCGCGGGGGGGGGAGTGGCCCCCGGGGACCAAACGAAATTTTTCCTTAGAAGTCTAGTGGGGCTACATGCCCACCAAATTTCATGTTCCCCGGTGTTTCGGTGTCCCTGGTATCGTTGACGAAAAATTCAGTAAGGTGACAAAAAAAATAAAAAAATAAAACTTTGACAATCCCTATATGACCGCTTTCGCTAGCTACGCTAGCGGCGGTCATAATAAGTCGCCTGGAAAAGCATTTCCCGACAGCTTTTTGGTATTAACAACTGGGTTGTATCTTCTTTTGACTGAGTGTCTTGGGTCACTCGATACAACTTCTCTTTTAAAATAGTGAAATAAGGATAAGAAAGCGATCGATCTGGTTGGAGAAGCTGCCTGTTGATGGAACGGACCTGTTCAAAGGCATGTTTAAGCGTTTCATCCTGGGATTGTTCCAGAGGAAAATCATCATGCTCTGAGAGGATTCTCCTTTCAAGAGCACTCTGTTCCTCTGGCCCATCTCCCATTGGTCCTGGCTCAGCTTCTCCCAGCTGAGCAACCGCCCCCTTCCCCCGCTGTTCTTTCTTCCAAGAGACATCCACACATAAACATCCCAATAATATGCTAAAGTCTGGCCAATTAGTACCCAAAATCAGCGGATGACTGAGGTGCGGGCTAACCACCACCTCTACCTAATACTTTTGTACGCGAAATTGAATAGCCACTGACATTATGGGATAATTCACCACTTCCCCGTGTACACACTGAAACCTTAACCCTCTGGGGTCTGAGCTGTTTTCTGGGCCCTGGAGGTGTTCTGACATGCTCTGACATTTGTGGTTATTTCTGTTACTTGTGACATTTTCATGGCTAAAGTCTGATTACTCTGTATTCAGCACAAACTCTGCTACAATAATATATCAGCAGCATGTGTGTAAAAGTTTGTAGTTTTGAGATAATGACATTTATGCGTGGTTTGTGAAAATACAAAAAAAAATTCTCACTGAAATAATTAAGGCCATGAAACCCATACTGATTATTTCTTCACAAGACTTTTGAAAATTGTATCACGTAGCCTAGAATATTTGCTCTAAAACTATGTGAAAATTTTTACGACGTGTTTTGTGTGAGAAATCTTTATGCGGGAGCTCATTAATATGTAAGCTTTTCACACCTGAGAAAGACAAAGACCCTCCCCTAACGGCCCTATCATGAGCTATCAGGCCCCTGTCATTCTGAACAACCTTGCACAAAGAATGAGGAGATTTAAAAAAGAATGGCTTTTAGATCGTTTGGATTTATTTACAATACAACATAATCCAAAGATACACAACAAATGACAAAAAAGCACTTATTGAAAACAATGTTCCAAAGACAGAGACCTTTCTGCCATTCCTAAAAACATTGTACATACCTTTCATTTCCAAGGTGTTTGATTTTCACTTTACCATGTTCATGTACAGAGACTCATTTGAATGTTGAAGTCAGCAGGACTCAGTGGCATCTGGGCCCTGAAAGAAAAAAAAAAGTGAACATACTGATATCAAGAGAAAGGCCTGCACGATTTTGGGAATAAATTTTAGATTTTTCTGGTTAAAATTGCTTTTTAAAATTCACAGAATACACACACACACACACACACACACACAAATGTTTCCAACAATATGTAATATAATGAACACCAGGTTTGTTGTGCCTTGTAGGCATAGGCTATGCGCAGTGCTGGATAAAATAATAATAACAATAACCATAGCAGCCTATAAATCTTCCAAAGGATTTCAGTAACAACTAAGCTAGAGAAAAATATATTGATTATCATGTTACTTCAAATGTTTCCATTCGTTATGATGATATGAAATGAGATAATAGTAAAAACATGAAGCCGTTTGGTGCGTTTTGCTTTTCAAATGCGATCACGATCCAAAATATGATACATTTAAACGCGATCGCGCTCAAATATAAAACATTATGGTTACCATATACATATCTACGTTTGAGCAGATATCCACAAACACAGTAACAGTAAACACGGGTCTAAATATTATAATATTCACCATATATCTAGCAACAGTTCAACTGCAATGTGAAATTTATGCAACAATAACAAACTAATATGTAAGAATTTCTTACCTTACATCTTTCTTGTCTTTAAATCGCATTATTCTTCTTCTGAGGTAAATCCAATGTAAGCTCACGGTGCGCTTTTCAAACTCGACGAAAAGCAGAGACTTGTGAAGTTTTTTCGTGCTTTGTTTTTGAGGTAATGAGCGCGTTCGCGTTCCATGTGGAGATTTGCATGTGAATCTCTTTTGCGCTCGTGGGCGTGGTCAAATTAAAAATAATTAGGAAGCGTTTGAGAAGCTGGACATCTCAGAGGGTTAACCATGCGGCTCTTATCCAATGCCCCCGGTTGAATCAGGCTTTGATGAATAGAGGTTTGGTTACATCCTGAATCCACCAAAACCTGATACGTACCCCCTTGATACTCACAGGTATCTGGTACAGGCCAGCTTGATCGGGGGCAGCCTGCGGCGCGTCCGGGACCCGGATCATTGCCCCCACCTCCATCACCAGGCTCCGATCTATAAAATGACCCGGATCCCCGCAATGCCAACAGGCCGGCCCAGGCTTCCCCCGCCGCCTTAGTGTCAGGAAGCGGGTCAAGGAACCGGCTTGGAGAGAGCGGAGGATCGGGAGGTGCTGCGGAGGTGACAGACGACGGCCCCGCCCCGCCCCCCTAGTCGGAGCTCTGGAACTGGTGGACAGCTCAGCCGCTGGGTCAGTCCTCCATCGGGGTGCTGGCCAGGGTGGGAGACCCCCTCGGGACCTGCGAAGCGGAGCAGGTTCAGAGGGGGGAGAGGGGAAAGACACAAGGGAAGAGGGAGAGAGAGAGAGAGAAGCTGCTGGAAGGGGTTCGCTGACTCCGGGGTAACGCCACCATCTGGTTCTCCTCCAGTTGGATGGCCTGGTTCGTTGGCACTGGACCCACTGTGCGGACTTCTTCGGCAGTCGCGCCACAAACTGCTCCAGTACCACCGTGTCGATGATTGCGTCCACGTCACTTCCCCCAGCCATCAGCCATGAGTCCCGGAGCTGTTGCGTCATCACGAAGGGTCGGCCGGTCTCTCCAAAGGTCCAGGGACCTGAACCTCTGGCGGTGTTGTTCAGGACTCCTGCCGACCCGCTGAAGGATGGCGAGCTTCAGGTCTTCATAGACCAGGAGGTTCTGGACTGGTAACTGCTGTGTGGCCACCTGCGCCTCTCCGGAGAGCAGAGGAATTAGCCGCACTGACCAGTCCGCTTTTGCCCACCCACATGCTTCAGCGGAACGTGAGCAGGCTGGTCAGATTTAGTAGCAGGAACCTCCCGGTCAATCCAGCTCCGGATCTGCTCGTGGTCTGCCTGCTGGGACTGGACGAGGGCATGGAACCGTTGCTCCTGGTCTTCCCTCAAGGCCAGCAGTGCTTCATGATGTTCTCGATGCAGACTCACGAGCGATTGTATAACATCCGCAAATGGCGATCCTGGTGACTGCATGACGGCGGCGGTCCCTCTTCTTCCTTCCCGGGTTTCGGCACCAGTGTGATGAAGCTCAGTGTGTGTGAAGGAAGAAGACAGGGTCGGCGTGACTGGGACTCGTACGGCTTTTATTCAAAGTAAAAGAAAAATAAACAAAAGGTGTGCCCACTGCGCGTTCACCATAGGTTTTTTACTACAGCACAGAAAATTGACAATACTGTGTGAACTGTCACAAAAAGTGAAAAATAAAAAAAAAATGTAAAGAAAATGAAGTGACAGTTCACACAAGCTCTTTCCGCTGCATCAGCTTTCTCTGTTTCACATAAACTCTTCCCGCTGTCATCAGCTTTCTCTTGTCACTGTCACGCTGCGTACGAGTCCTCAGTCCTCAGTCCTCCTCCTCCTCCTCTTCCTCCTCCTCCTCCTCCTCCTCCTGAGCCATAAAAGCCTGATGTATGTGTGTGTGAGTGTTTACAAAAAACACACATCAGGCTTTTATGGCTCATATATGCAGTTCAAAAGGTTTGTTTTTAACCATACAAATGTGTTATTAAAAATACTTGAAACTGAAACGGATGAACTGGTTCATGGGTGCTGTTGAAAAGGAAAGGCCTACTTGATATATTAGATGAATGATTGATCTTTGATATAAATTTCAATTTCAGGAAGTGCTTCATTTGTGGGTTACGTTCAGTTTTGTTTTTTGCTCACTTTATTTAAATGAAGCCTCTTAAATCTTTGAAGCTTTTCTCTGATTGTTTGGAGGAAAGACTTGAAGCATCAGGAATGTCTAATCTTGTCTAATCTCTAGCGCCATCTTGTGGCAGTTACAATTACAGACACAAACTCCGTTGTTTTTATCCATTAAGCACAAATAAAAGCCTGACAACCAGTAGCACCTCACTGCAGTACACGAGATCGAGGGGGTGGAGTTGGATCCAGATCAGGGGGTGGAGATTGGTAGGTTTAGGGCTGGGTTTAAGGATCGGGGGTGGAGATTGGTAGGTTTAGGTATATGTAAGGTGGGAGGAGTTGGATCTGGATCCAACTCCTCCCCCTGGATTTCGTGTTCTGCAGTGAGGACCATCTGACAATGCTGAATGTGTTTAGTTTTCTGATGATATAATTTACATATTAAAGTGTGGCAATGAATGAAATTTAACAACAACAATAATTATAATAATAATTCTAATAATACCAACAGAGTTGGTTTAAAAAAAAAAAGTTATGGCAGAATACATGATATGATAATGAAATATAGGCTATAGGCTTATGTGGCAGGTCTAATGAAATATATCCTGCCTGCAGGTGGCTGATTAATTCATTTGAGCTCGTCCTATCAGTGAGCTGTAATAGCGCATATAAACAAGCTGGTTAGAGTGTATGGTGTCATGAGGCACCGCCCCTTCCCGTGTCGTCATTCAGGTATGTTGGGTGTTGTGAGCTGGCCGATCAATGGCATACTGTAGCTAACATTAGCTTATTTTCAGGGCGACATGCAAGCTTTCGCGGCTGGCATTCGGCTGAGGTTGTACCCTTGATGGTCAAAGTATGGTTGTTTATACTTAATGTCCGGAATGCTTAGTTATTGCCGACGCGCACGCTGTCCACCTGATAGATGGGATGAGCCCACATGCATGTTGTCTGCCTGACTGAGTTGGTCCTCAGAGATCGCACCTAAAAGGTATGTAGTTTTAAATTTGCGCCTAGGTTAAATGGCAATCTGTTGAGAGAAACAGCTTTTATTAATGGTTAGCAGTTAAATCACAGAGTTTGTCTGATTGTTTATTTGTAAATTTATAGATGTAGTACGGACCAATGGGTCGCATCTGCACCGCCGATTAGTTTCCGTGCGGTTGACTGCGTGGGACTACTTCTGGAGGCGCTGTTGCTTTGCTGCTTTTGCTGTTGCTTTGCTGCTTTTGCTGTTGCTTTGATCCGCTGTGGACAAAGGACTGAAAACACTGTCCTTTGTGTTTATTTTAGTGTGTGTGCCTCCATGTGAGCCCTTTATTTCGGGGTTGTCTCTGTGTCTTGTGACACCAGGAAAGTTTTCTTTTCGTTGGTATTAGTTTTTATTTTGTATTTTGACTCAGAATTTTGTAATATGTTTAACGTGAAACTGAACATCTCTACTCCAATTTCTGTCTCTTGGAGTGACAATTCTGAGTGCGTTTCAACAGTGACAATTCTGAGTGCGTTTCAACAGTGACAATTCTGAGTGCGTTTCAACAGTGACAATTCTGAGTGCGTTTCAACAGTGACAATTCTGAGTGCGTTTCAACAGTGACATTTCTGTTCCAGGAGCTGAGTGCACAAAGCAGGGGCGGATTGTTGGTGGTGGTCTCCCTCACGAGTGTGGTGTGCTGAGTGGTGTGAGTGTATATGCACAGGCGTACGGAAAAGGTGACTTGTCGTGGAGGCCTTATGTGCCCTTATCCACTGCTCTGCCTCGGCTCCTGTCCTGCTGACTCAGGTCGCTCCATGTGTGCTTGTGGAACCACAAAATTGTCTACATTGAGTGCTGTTGATGTTTGTGCATTTTATATTGATTATTTATTTTTAATAAAACAAATTTATATTTTTGTACCCACGTCTCCTGCCGCCTTACTGTGGACGAACCTGTGTTTCCTTAAATAACAAACTATATTTTATTGTCCCTGGCAAGATTCCAGGGTGGCGTAGTCGTTAGCAGAGATCATTTTATGCTTAAAATCATTCTATCCCATCCTCGTGCTGCTACACTTACATAAACCAAAAAAATAAAATAATTAGTAAATGAACATTGACTTGAAGCAATCACATGACTAGAAAGAAAAAAACAGTACATGCTCCGGGACAAAGCCGCTCAGTGAGTGACTGAGTATAAAAATAAAAAGTCACGAAGCATACAGTATACAACATCAGAGAGCTCAGACACGTGCATCAGCTTTATAAGTGTGTGTACAGGACAGTCGATTTGTACTGCATTAGATCCTTAAAGACACAATAGATCGCAAGTGGTATCAAATCAATTTAATTTGCGGACGTGTGTGTGTGTGTGTGTGTGTGTGTGTGTTTGTGTTAAACTTTTTTGTGTGTGTTTGTGCGATTTCTGCGTCCATGTCAAACTGGTTAAAATTATGATGGGGGTTTCCCGGGGATTCACCTGATGACACACGATAATGGGAGGCTACTTTGTTGTGTTTTTGTTTCATTTCTCACTGAACCGTGTTGTGGATTACAACTGTCGACGCCTGAAGATACAGTTCCTGTAGAACCATGTAAGTTTTTAAATGTAAATCCAGCTGTCTTGTGTTCTAGTGTTTCTGTTTGTTTAATCCTGATATAGTGACGTGGAAATAATGCTGAATCAATAATTGCTGTTATGATGATGTTTCTTAATTTATAGAGATAATTATTAGCAGGGACGTGCACAGGGGGGTTGCTCAGGTTGCCCGGGCTACTGCCCATGTGCCCTTCTCGACTCACGTTGCCCTTCCGAATGGGAAAATTTAAAAAAATAAATAAAAGTACAATGGATGCACTTTCCGCACCGAAAGTGAATGTCAGTAGGGGAAGGGCAAATCTGTTTTCGTGGCTGCAGCGCTGCACGCGACCAGCTGAGCCTGCATGAGCGGCCCTAGATGGAGATTGTCGCGGTTGTCGGGGTGAGACGACTCAACGTTGACGGAAAAGGTGAGTTTGCGATGTATAACAAACGATCATCATCAGGGTTCCAGACTGCGACCATTTTTTGAGAATGTGCGAGTTAAAATTTTATGTGGTCGGATTTGTGCGATTGCATGGTCATGTACAACTCAGTTAAATTCACGCATGAATTTTCCTGCATTGAACTTGTTTTAGCGCCCGCCAAAGTGAGTTTTTGTCCCGCCAAAGTCTTATTTGATCGGTGAGTAATGTAGATGAACTGCTGCGCTTGAGAGAGACAGAGAGAGAGAGAGACAGACACAGAGACAGACACAGAGACAGACACAGAGACAGACACAGAGACAGACACAGACACAGAGACAGACACAGAGACAGACACAGAGACAGACACAGAGACAGACACAGAGACAGACACAGAGACAGACACAGAGACTTCCCTGAGATCTGGTCTGAAGGACTCATCACCCCCATATTTAAGAGCGGTGATCGACTCGACCCCAATAACTACCGCGGCATCAGTGTGGGCAGTGTGTTGGGAAAACTGTTCTGCAGTATCATCAACAGACGCATCGTCTCACACATCTCAGCACACGACATCTTAAATAAAGCTCAGATTGGCTTTTTACCGAAACATCGCACATCCGACCACATCTATTCCCTCCACACTCTGATCAACAAGAACATCAGTGACAAACAAAGGAAAATATTCGCATGTTTTGTAGACTTTAAAAAAGCATTTGATTCAATTTGGCATGATGGTCTACTGTACAAAATCCTACAAATTGGCATCGGCGGAAAAACGTTTGACATTATAAAATCTCTGAACACCAACAGCAAAAGTGCGGTGAAGATCGGTAACCACAGAACCGCCTTCTTCCAGCAGGGCCGTGGAGTGAGGCAGGGCTGCAGTCTGAGCCCGACTCTATTCAACATCTACATCAATGATCTGGCATCAGCGCTGGAGAGCTCTACTGCGCCCGGCCTCACTCTACAGGGGTCAGAGGTCAGATGTCTGCTGTACGCGGATGACCTGGTCCTGCTGTCCCGCACACCTGAGGGCCTTCAGCAGAGCCTGTCCCTGCTGGAACAATACTGTCACGACTGGGCCCTGACCGTCAATCTGGACAAAACCAGAGTCATGGTGTTCCAGAAGAAAGCCCGATCTCAGGGACACAAACACCAGTTCCTGTATAAAGGCCATGTTCTGCAGCACAGCACTAGCTACAGCTATCTGGGCATCGACATCAGCGCTTCGGGACGCTTCGGTCTGGCTGTGAAAACACTCGGTGAAAAGGCTCGGAGGGCTTTCTATGCTATAAAGTCACGATGTGGACACTTAAAATTACCCATTAAAACCTGGATAAAATTATATAATTCAATAATAAAACCAATTCTTTTATATGGATGTGAAATTTGGGGACCAGTACTACATTTTAAAAATTGGGATAAAACATTAGTAGAAAAATTACAATTGGAAATTGCCAAAAATATTCTCGGGGTTCACAGAAACACGTCCACTGCCGCCTGTAGGGCTGAGCTAGGCCTGTACCCGCTGAACATCGAGATCCAGAAGAGATGTGTTCAGTTCTGGCATCACCTCCATCAGTCTGATCCAGAGTCAGTCCAATATAAAGCCCTCCTCGCCAATGAAACCTCAGCAGAACCTCATCCTCTGAACACACTCGCTCTCCAACTCGTCCATCAGACTATACTCCCCATCAACCCCAAACCTATCATTAACCAAATCCACAAACATCTAAAAGACACCCATGATGAAGCACTAAAAGCACATTTTGCCCTCCAGAATAAACTCCAATGTTACTGGACCCTCAATAGAACCACTAAATTGGCCAGTTATCTATTTATTAAACATTTTAAAGAAAGACAAATCCTCTCCAAATACAGATTATGTGACCATGATCTAGAGATAGAGAGAGGAAGACATAGACAAACATGGACAGAGAGAGAGCAGAGGATCTGTAGACACTGTGACCTACAGCACATCGAGGATGAGGAACACTTTCTGCTCTTCTGCTCCAGATACTCCAGTATAAGAGAAACCTTTCTGCCCAGATTTGAAATCTTGATTCCATCGTTCTTTGAACTGAGTGACGCTGAGAAAATGTTCTTCTTACTGGGAGAAGATGATATTACAGCTGCACTAGCGGCTAAATATGTGTTAGCTATTCACAACGCCAGAGTCAGCTAATTCTCTAGAGACCCACTGTATTTATTCATTTATTAGGATAGATTGTGTTTATTTATCTATTTATTTATATTGACTATGCTACATATGACATGATCTATACATATATGTTTTGTTAGTTTGTATATGTTTTTTTTGTTTGTTTTATTATTTATATATAATATGTTCATGCTTTGGCAACATTGTGTTACACAGTCATGCTAATAAAGCTCATTTGAATTGAAAAAATTGAAATTGACAGACACAGAGACAGACACAGAGACAGACACAGAGACAGAGACAGAGACAGAGACAGAGACAGACACAGAGACAGACACAGAGACAGACACAGAGACAGACACAGAGACAGAGACAGAGACAGACACAGAGACAGAGACAGAGACAGAGACAGAGACAGAGACAGACACAGAGACAGACACAGAGACAGACACAGAGACAGACACAGAGACAGACACAGAGACAGACACAGAGACTCTTCGGAGCCAGGCGAAAGTGTAAACAAGACTTCACCGTCTCCAAACTAAGCTGTCTTGCTCTCTCTCCCTCGCACATATTAATCAAAATAAATCGACAAGGTGGTAAAAGGTCGGAAGTTTGAGATGAGATTGGCTAAAATTCGGGACGGGGGGGGGGGGGGGGGGGGGGGTAACTTGTTTGGGGAGGTTTTGGGCTAGTCCTATTATGATATTAGACTACATAGCCTATAATAAAATGAATTTTCAAACCTGAACCAAACATATTTTTATTCAAAGATCAACAGTCTGTCATTAATCTTTAGTCTGCCACAAAAAAAACAACAACATTAAAATCATGAACTCAAATGTCATTGTGACCAAAAAGAAAAAGACTGTTGTAACAGTGCGTAAATCAGACATTTCAGGCTATATAGCCTAACACTAATAAGCCTTATGCCAAAATTATTATAATGACGAAATTGTCGGTCATTAAATAAGAAAACTAAATAATTGTGTAGATGATTTGCTTTGTGTAACCCAACATCAGACATTTTATAATACCAAAGTATTTTTTTGCACACAGTGCCGCGACCAATCAATCACTTCTTTACGACTGGCTGCCTGCACATTCACTGTACTCGCGGCTGCGGCAACTCGCGCTCGCTTATCAATGCATTTAAATTCGCGCCTACGGTATCTTTGTAGAACTTAAAAAAAAAGAAAAAGAAAGATGCTGCAGCCAATGAGCAGGACGACTCAACTTCCACGGACAGTTTTTAATGTTTTATCAGACAATAACTACTCAAGAATTTGCTTTAATATAATTTTCGGGACAATTAGGGCCGGATTCGGTACAACAGCTTCGATTTCGGGACTGTCCCGAATTTTTCGGGACGTCTGGTCACCCGATGTGGAGCATTCTGAGATTTTTAGCGCAATTTTCCACCGGAAAAAAATGCACTTGTTAACTCATGATTTCTGTTCTGTGCTTCTGTGCGCACCAATCTTGCACTTCTATCTACTCCTCAACCAGACCACCTAGAGACTTCGGGTTTTCGGCATTATGTTAAGGAAGGTCTAATCTCGGGAACGCACAAAAAAAATCCAGGAAAAGATTTACTATCTCTTAGTGTTGTGATCCCATGAGGTGAGAAAATTGCGCTAAACACTCACCGAGTTTTTATTACTTGTTTTGTCCTGAATTACCGCTGGGCTGGGTGTGAATTGTGCTAAATTAGTTGCCTTATCTTCTCTGAAAAGCGTTCCGGACATTCAGCTGACATAAAACAAAACTTTATACAGCATTGCTGTATGACTACGACTCTGACGAGGCTTTGTGACATTATGATAGACAAGAGGCAATCCAAATATGTGATGTCGATATTAGGCTACCATAGAGATTATAAAACTATCCAGTGATGAAATGTTTTCTGTGTTGACACAATTGGATGTTCATGTCCTAACTGCTGGGATAATCACACAACGCTCATGACACGTCCAATTCGCGAACTAATGACTCCTTTGAACCGATTCATTTGGTTAAAACAACTGATCTTTCCAACAGGTGCCCTTTTTTCATGTCAGAGCAACTGCCCCTCAAAATTCCTGTGCACGTCCCTGATTATTAGATTGCTAGTTAATTTCTTTAGCCTGTTGTTTGTGTATTGAGTTTGACTGATCATTTTCAGAATAACACAGGAATCATTTATAAAAAACAAAGATTCAGGTTATAGTTTGATGTTTCTTATTTAAAATTTTTATCATGTTATCATTTTATCAGTCATTGTTTAGTAATATTTCACCATTCATGAAAGCGTTTTATCCCTGTATGAATGTGTGTGTGTGTGTGTGTGTGTGTGTGTGTCTGTATCTGTGGCATAAACCAGCTCTTCTGTTTTTATCATCAGGGTTTCTAAACTTCTGCTGCTGCTGTTTTGCTTCATCAGATATAGTGGTCAGTATAATTTTTGTTGATATTAAATTGTAACAACGTTTGATTATCAGTTCCTGTTGATCCAGTCGATTATTTCTCTTTTACACCAAGTGACTTTGCTTTTGGAAATTACCCAGCATATATTACATCATCACTGACATGACATCATTCAGTTCATCTATTAATAATGTTCAGTAATTCACTGCGACTGCAGTATTTTAGCAGACACATTTCTGATCTTCCCCTGTTCATGAATGAAGCTCTGAAAGGCCATAAGACACAATACTGTCCTAAAAGTGGATCAGGTCTTAACTTTGAATAAAGTGAGAATAATCCGCTGGGATTTAGACACATATGGTGTTTAAAATACATTATATTTTTCTGTGTGTTTGCAGAAACCAGCCCTCGATCTGTGACGGGGAAGAGAGGAGGAAACGCCACCCTGTCTTGTGAATTTGAGGACAGAGACATTTCAGATATAGTTTTAAGCAGATTCTCAAAAAACATCCTTGTTTGTGAGAAAGAAAAATGTAAGAGTAAAAATGGTCGAGTGTTTAAAGAAGGATCATGTGACGTCTTCATCAAGGATCTGATCTACAGTGACGCTGGGAAATACATTCTGAGAGTCCATTCTCAAACAGAAGTGGAGCGGAAGTACCATCTTCATATTCATGGTAAAGTGAAAACTAAGTGTTTATTTTTATTTATTTTATTTTATTTTATTTAATGTTCTGGATTTCCTTCAGTAATAGTGTTGGTCTGCATGCTGAGACACTGAATGCGACACGTCCCGCATAACATATAAGATCAGTCGTCTCCAATATGGGTTTAACAATGGCTGATTCTTAAATGTTTAAATGTTTTCCCTTTAATCCTTAATATTTCTTATGGTCTTGATTGACACCATTATAATAATGATGACTGTCTCTGTTCCTCCTCAGATGAGATCTCTGTGCAGAAAGGCGAGAAAGTAAAGATGAATGTTCAGTTGTCCAATGCTGATAAAGTGGAGAGAAACTCTAGTGAAGCCTGGACAGAGGTGTGGACGAGAGGTCACGGGGTCAACAGTGATCGACTGACCGTCAGTGACGAGACTCTGATCATTAATGAGTTTACAGTCACTGACATTGGAACATACAGAGTTCTGGATTATGAAGGAGAAATCTTGATCACAGTCTCAGTCACAGGTGAGAGAACATCAGTGGATGAGGAGAGATATTTTTTAAAACATTTGTACAGCTGAGGTTTATTCATCACGATTTGAGCAGCACATGTGAAACTGTGAGTAATCTCTGATATTCTCTACAGAATCTGGTACACGCTCACCGAGAACAGCTGATGATCCTAAACCTAATGGCACTGAACAACATAGTAAGTAAAACAGGAGACTGTGTGAGATTTGCACAATCTTTAAGCAGTGAGATTAAAAAAGAAAAAACATTTTAAACCCTGTTTTCTCTTCCCACTTTCCAGATATGAGGTTTTGGACTGTGTCTGTTGGACTGCCGGTGCTTCTGGCGTTCTGCTGGCTCTGATTATATTTGCTGTCATCAAGAAACACAAATGTTTGATCAGGAAAACAGAACATAATTCCTCTCAAGCGGATCATGACCAAAGGAACCCAGTGGGAAATATTGTACAGTGGTCCAGATTCTCCAGAACATCTAGTAATGTCACTGCCTTCAGGGTAACACTTTACAATAATAGTACATGAATAATCATGTACTAATACCTGAATTAATAATTACTTTACTATGAACTAATGATGAGTTAAGACATGTATTAATGAGGTACTAACCTTAATTACGACATGAGTATCATGAATTCCTACATGAATATACCATCTTAACTACGCGTTAGTACATGCTTGTTAATTAATGTATTAATTAACATTTCGAGGTAAAGTAAATCAAACATGCTCTAGATCAGAAGAAAGATGTACTAAAAGGGCACAATGTTAAATTGTTCATAAATTTGACACCATCAATTGTCACATACATCAGTGAATGACACAAGATGTCTTGAAATATTTATATTAAATCTACTCATTGAACACACATTCCGTTTTAAGTGATTCCACTGCTGCCTTCAAGTGTAAAATACCTACTACACTAGCATATTCATTAAACAGATGCAATTTTCAAAATTAAAAGTTGTTAGTGTTAGCACAGATGATGGTTATTTTCTGGATTTGTTTACTGTCTTTATATCATAATGCAGTCGGATGTTAGTCTTGTTTGCTGGCTCTTCTTTGGGGCCACTATTGCCCCTTCAAAATTTGTCCACTTTTTTCCTACCGTTCAGTTCCTTCTCCATCTAAATTCAGGCACAGCACCTCTGCTCTGCCACTTCTTTACAAACCACCGACAAGCACCAAATGATATCTGATTTAGAAGAGCTGAATATGTATAAAACATGTGTAATTGATACATTTTTGAAGATTTACTCTTGGAGGGCCAAGACAAGAAATTACATGATACATTTACAAAACATGAATTCATGTTACTTTCCAAGTAATTAATGATGAGTTAGTAATGATGTGCCCCTCCAAGTAAAGTCATGACATTATGATACATTAACAAGTCATGAATTCATGTTACTTTCCAAGTAATTAATGATGAGTTAGTAATGATGTGCCCCCCCAAGTAGTCATGACTTTACTTGGAGGGGCACATCATTACTAACTCATCATTAATTACTTGGAAAGTAACATGAATGTAAAGAACATGAACATGAACATGTAAAGAAGTGGAAGAGCAGAGGTGCTGTGCCTGAATTTAGATGGAGAAGGAACTGAACGGTAGGAAAAAAGTGGACAAATTTTGAAGGGGCAATAGTGGCCCCAAAGAAGAGCCAGCAAACAAGACTAACATCCGACTGCATTATGATATAAAGACAGTAAACAAATCCAGAAAATAACCATCATCTGTGCTAACACTAACAACTTTTAATTTTGAAAATTGCATCTGTTTAATGAATATGCTAGTGTAGTAGGTATTTTACACTTGAAGGCAGCAGTGGAATCACTTAAAACGGAATGTGTGTTCAATGAGTAGATTTAATATAAATATTTCAAGACATCTTGTGTCATTCACTGATGTATGTGACAATTGATGGTGTCAAATTTATGAACAATTTAACATTGTGCCCTTTTAGTACATCTTTCTTCTGATCTAGAGCATGTTTGATTTACTTTACCTCGAAATGTTAATTAATACATTAATTAACAAGCATGTACTAACGTGTAGTTAAGATGGTATATTCATGTAGGAATTCATTTTACTCATGTCGTAATTAAGGTTAGTACCTCATTAATACATGTCTTAACTCATCATTAGTTCATAGTAAAGTAATTATTAATTCAGGTATTAGTACATGATTGTTACAATTTGAATTTAGCTGGATCAATGTGCACTGACCGCCACAGTGTTCTTGTCAGAGAACTCAGAGTCATGGATAGATGATAGCCTTTTAATGATTGCTTTGGCATCAACATAGATGGACATTTGCAAGGTTTTCTAAAAACAATGAAAGAAATAATAATCAACATAAATTCACGTAAGTGTTACATTGTAGATATAAATGAAAAATTCAACATGAAGTATTTGCTTATACAAGTTATAACGATCGCTATTCAAACTTCAAAGGATTGACGGCATATATTACAGCGTGCAATTCACATGCGGTAAATCGGCTGCTTTAATATAGACGGATAAACTTAGAAACACTATCTACAACAAATACTCTTGCAATATAACATTAATATTCAAATAACACTGGACTTACTTGTCCGTTACTCGTACAATGTCCTTATAATGCAAGCAATCCTGCGAACTTTCCAGTCAGAACGGCTGATGCAACTCTATGGCGCTACGCTTATTCTCAGTCTACTAAATCAGCGTAGGCTCCGCAACGCGCTTGTTGCGCACTATACAGTGACGTACAGCGCTGATTCTGTGCGCATCTCCGTTATTATGCTAAACATGAAGAATTCAGAACAGCCGCCCCCGCATTTGAGAAGCAAATGTGATGATTAGTAGAATTCTTTATGTTTGCAGATTTCCTGTATCATCTGGCAGTCCGGGAAGTGGGATAAGACGGGCTACAGGTCGTGTGTAGATTTTATCCCGTACTTGAATTTCAACAGTTCGTACTGTTGTAAAGTTTTTCTTTCTTCAAAGCAGACCAGGAGACGTTGGGATCACGTTCAAACAGAAGAGTTTCTTTATTTGAGCGCGGCTGCGGTTTCGTCCAACATAATCTAAAGTATATACAGTATGCATTGTAGTTATATACATTCCAAGGGGGAGGGATTACATAGAGGTGGAGACTCTGAACAAAGCATGCAAATGAAGTAGGAACACACCCTACTCTGAGTCCAATTGAATCAGCATGACTATTCACATGCTGATACTGGCCAGGAGCTCCAATTCCAAGGGCCATCCCAGAGCCATTAAAGAGAAAAGGTGAAAGTAAATCAACCTAACGATTCAACATCTGGGCTCCGAAAGGTGAGAATCAAGTGATCTGACTCATTTAAAACACAATAGAGAAAACAGGTCTGGCAGGAAAGGAGACTCTTTGCTGGAGACTCAATAATCATCTGAAATCAGTCTACTAAACTTTATCAGGTTATATACTATTGCAGTGGAAAAACTAAATTAAACCTTTAATAAAATGTAATCCAACAGTACACAATCATCTCTGCTTGGAAGGAGTTTCACCACACGACCTATAGGCCACTGGGCTCGTGGTAGGTTGGGGTCAATTATCATTACCACGTTATCCAGTGCAAGGGGCTCTGTTGGATGCTGCCATTTGTAGCGGGGATGAAGGGTTGGCAGGTAATCTCGTAGGTAACGGATCCAAAACTGATCTATTAAGTTCTGACAATGCCGCCATCTACGTCTTCCTATGGTCTCAGGAGCGTAAACGG
Organism: Rutilus rutilus; assembly: GCA_021464565.1. Classification (NCBI taxonomy): domain Eukaryota; kingdom Metazoa; phylum Chordata; class Actinopteri; order Cypriniformes; family Leuciscidae; genus Rutilus; species Rutilus rutilus. Next base: position 2,433,057 of record JAJAQA010000013.1, read on the forward strand.
CTTGTGGCAAAGAAGCGTCCCGCCGCCCCATGAGGAGCATACATCTTCTGACAATGATTGAGCTCCCACAGCGACATGGAGTGCACTCTTGATGGAGCGAATCTCCCGCTCCCATGCTCCTCCAAAGTGCGGTGCATTAGGGGGATTGAATTTGAAATCAACCTGGTAATTTGCCAGTTGTTGTTGAAGCTGCGGTTCCAATTCCTTGAAAGCTGTTTGGAGTTCCCTGTCAGCTCCTTTGAAATTCGTGCCTCGATCCGAAATAATTTCTGCTGGTTTGCCTCGCCGGGCAATGAACCTGCGGAGGGCTAGTAGGAAGGCATCTGTATCCAGTGAATTAAGGAGATCCAAATGAATGGCACGTGTCGTCAGGCACTTAAAAATCACTCCCCACCGTTTCTCATTTCGTCTGCCTATCTTGGCAATGAATGGCCCAAAACAATCAACACCTGTTGAGAAGAAAGGTGGGCGGAAGATGCGTAGGCGAGCCTTTGGCAGATCTGCCATTTGAGGAACTTTAGGCTGTGCTCTCCATTTCTGACATTCTGTGCAGTGAAGTTGGTACCTTTTAATGACTTGTCGACCTCTCAAAATCCAATACTGTCTTCTGATTTCTGCAAATAATCTCTCAGATCCAGCATGTAGCAGCTGTTTATCATAGTCTTTAATTATAAGCATGGTGGCAGAATGACGAGGGTCGAGGACAATGGGATGAATATCAAGATCACTGACATGCTGTAACTGCCGTAGCCTCCCACCTACTCTTATGAGACCTGTTGTTTGGTCCAGCTCTGGTGATAGATTTCTAAGCCTGCTGCTGTTATGAACTGGCTGGCCTGCTCTTAGAGAAACAAGCTCTTCAGGAAAACTTTGTTCTTGGCAGACTCGCAGTAGAATAGCTTCTGCTTACGGTAACTGTTTATCAATTGAGTCTGGTTTGGCTCTGCCGCCCCGTGGCATTGCTGACGTACAGCCTCGACAAGGTCCTTCCACGAATCAAACTGGTTTGCATCTGGAATATTCTGTGGTACCGATACAAAACTACAGAAAGTCAGACTTTTTAGTTCGTTGGACTTATGTGGCTGAGTGATGTGTGGTCTCTTAGGCCATACATCTGAAGCTTGCAAGAGGAAAGATGGCCCATTACTCCATCTGCTCGGTCTAGTAAGCTCTAGAAGTGTTTTGCCCCTTGTCAAGTCATCAGCCGGGTTATTAAGTGAGTCGACATAACGCCATGATCGCTGATCTGTCAGTTCTTGTATTTCGGATACACGTGTGCCGACAAATACCTTGAACCGGCATGACTCTGACTGTAGCCATTCTAGAACAGTTGTAGAGTCTGTCCATAGTGTGGTCTGTTTCAAGCAGAATGACAATTCTGTATGGATTAATTTTTTCAGCTGTGCTCCAACAAGCGCTGCGCACAACTCTAACCGTGGCATGGTCTGTTGACGTTTTGGGGCCACTTTTGACCTGGCCATTATGAAGGAGACATTGGTAGTGCCCTCATAAGTTGTAGAGAGGTATGCCACCGCTCCATACGCCCTTTCCGACGCATCGCAGAAAACATGAAGTTGGTGCTCGATTTCAGGATTATTCATTGCTTCAGGAACATAGCAACGCTGGATTGAAACTGAGCTGAGGTGTGATAATTCACTCTCCCAGAAATTCCAAGACTCACGCAGATCTGCAGGGAGATCTGGGTCATCCCAGTCTCTTTTCTTTGACCATAGCTGCTGTATAAGAATCTTGGCTCTGGTGGTATAAGGCGTGATGAAACCCAAAGGGTCATACTGACTCGCTAGTATAAACTGTACGCATTGTTAGTGTTGAATGTTTGATAGGTCGGTATTTGTAACCCAGTGTGTCTGTTCTACAATTCCAGCAGAGTCCTAATGCGGGTTCTTGAGGGTCACACCGATTGTGTTCAAGCCACAGTTCCATGTCCTGGGATCTAGCATCAGATGGTAAATGAGCCACTACTGATGATCGGTTGCTCGTCCACTGCCTAATTTCAAATCCGCCATCCGCCAGTATTGCACGCAAGTCATCTACTCTAGTCTTGGCTGCTTCAGCAGTAGGTAGACTCTCCAGACAATTATCAACATAGAAACCGGATTCAACAGACTGGATGAGGTCAGTAGTGCTGCGTGGGTGTTCTTTGATGTGCTTTTGTAGTGCATAGATAGCACAGCAAGGACTACTGGTTGTCCCGAACGGTAGCACCTGCCATTCATATACTTGCGGTGGGATCTCCCGTAGTAAATCCCGCCAAAGGAATCTCAGTAAGGGTCTGTCCTCAGGTAACAGGCGAACCTGGTGAAACATACCCTTGATGTCTCCACTGATCGCAACACAGTGCTGTCGAAATCGCAGTAAGACCCCGAGCAGGGATGGTCCCAGGTTTGGTCCTGGCAGGAGCTGCTCATTGAGTGAAGTACCTTTATAGACAAATGAACAATTGAACACCAGACGTGCCTTACTATTATGGTAGACGAGATGATGTGGCAGGTACCAGGATTCCTCCGATTCATTAGCTTCTTTAGCTGTGATCTCCTTTACATAACCTGCTTGAATTAGTCTATTCATCTCACCTTGATAGTCGGCTGCCTTCTCTGGTTGATCCCGGAGTCTCCTTTCGGTACTGCGGAGATTGGCAAGCACAGATTCCTGTGGAGCACGGAGCTTGGGGGAATCATCTTTTCTTAACAAGGGAGTGGCATAGCGCTGAATTCCATCGATTAACACCCTGCAGGTCTTGCCATCTAGGATCTCAATAGATTCTTGGTCATGTTTAGATCGAGTTAACAGCTTTTCACTGCGGTAAGGTAGAGAATCTAACTTCCACAATCGCTCCACGTCTCTATAGAGGGCAGTGGTGGACGAAGTACACATACCATGTACTTGAGTAAAAGTAAAGATACTCAAGGTAAAATATTACTCAAGTAAAAGTAGAAGTGCTGCCTTTAAACATTCACTTGAGTAAAAGTACAAAAGTATTTGCCTTCAAATGTACTTAAGTATCCAAGTACTATGATTTTTGTATGACTATAATGTCCTATTATAATTTCTGTCACAAGACTCTTGCTTAACTCAGTCTACGTGAAGACTCCAATGTCACTTTTGGCACATCAATCTATTAATAAAATGACATTAATTAGTCTATATATATATATATATATATATATATATATATATATATATATATATATATATATATATATATATATATATATATATATATATATTTGAATTGAATACATTTTTTGTTTGTTTAATTTTGGATGGAAGGGCACTGTTCCCATAATGTATATTACATTTACAGTATTTACTGTATATATTTTGGAAGACTATATATATATTTGTGTATATATATATATATATATATATATATATATATATATATAAATATATATATATATATATACGTAGAAAAAAAAATATATATAGGCTATATATATATATATATATATATATATATATATATATAAATTCTAATTTATGGGAGTAGCCAATTTTCCTCCAAAATTAAACACCAAAACGTAATGTTTCGTAATGTAAAATGCTACTCCCCAGAAAAAAAATGCTATTATATGCATGTAATTTTAGTGTCAACGTAATAAGCAATGTTCATTATGCGTCAATATTTACCGATAATTGCTGCAATAATAGCTGCTGCTCTCTGAGTCTGCCCCGCTTAAAATCATTGGCAACGCGATTTGTTTGGAACTATTGAGAGCTACACGAATCACGTGACCGCGCGGCGGCGAGATCACAGCGGCTGCACACTGCACAGACCATTCGGTGAATGATATTAAAATACTGCGAGATCGATTAGACTAGAGTGTACTAGTGTAGACGGCTCTGTATGCTTTTCAATTACTCTCGCGATGTCATAAACTGATCGGTCTGTGCAGCTCCGGTTCAAGTCGAACAAGCCTAGTGTGTCGCAACCTTATAGCCTACTGTCTATGGTCGCAACTCTCATATTTAACGTCTCTGGTTCACGCAGATAGCGCCAAGGCAAGTTCAAAACAAAGCACGCACGTTAGGCTAGTGATTAGTGGCTCGTTTGACCAGTTAAGTTTTTATCCACTCATAAATAAAAAGGAACGACTGATTTTGAAAATGTAGTAGAGTAAAAAGTAAGATATTTGACTTTGAAATGTAGTGGAGTTAAAGTAAAAGTCTTCCAAAATTTAATTACTTCAGTAAAGTACAGATACGCAAAAAAACTACTTAAGTACAGTAACGAATTACATTTACTTCGTTACTGTCCACCACTGATAGAGGGTATCATGGGCTGCTGCAGTGGTAATAAAATAACTCTGATGAGTGGAAGTTGACCGATTTGAAAGACCTTCAGGACCTTGAAGAGCCCACCCAAGTTTTGTACGGACTGCAACTGGTCCAATCTGAGTGTCTACATGAATTGTTTCCACTGCAGTAATCAGAGAGCTATTATCTGAGCCAATCAGCAACAAGGGCTGAACATTCTTGAATGACTGCAAAGGAATATCTCTCAAGTGGACATATCAACGTTGAAGAGCTTTCACTGGGTAGCTCTGTTCCACCAGATCTAATCCATCTGCAGTGAAGGCATTCTGGATTCTGTACTTGACTACTGGATTGCTTCTGGAGGACACATCAAAGGTAACAACTAAGCCAGTCAGGAATGTGACATCAGGACGGATAGTACGTAAGGCTAAAGTTTCCTCCTTCCCTTCCAGTTGAAGCTGTTGAGCAGCGGCAGGTAGCAGCATGGTACGTTCAGCTCCGTCGTCTAATATCGCAAAGGTCTCAATTGTTCTGTCCTTATTATGTAGAAGCACAGGCACAACTTTCAGTAGTACTCGACCTGAGGGACTGGAAGGTGTGAGATAGATCCTACTGTTTAATGCACTAGTGTTCTTAATCTTGGATCGCTGTTCGGCGATTCCATGGAGGACTTGGAGATGTATCTCCCCACAGATTCCACATGGCTTCTTTAAATTACAGTCCTCTGGATGATGGGAACGACCGCATTTCCAGCACCGTTTCCCTTCTGCTATCCATTGCATGAGGTTTTCTGTAGATTGCTCCTTTATTTCTGAGCACTGGGTTATGTAATGCTCTTTGCTGTGGCAGAATAGGCAATGGACTTTGGATTTCTTCCATTGAGAGGGCTGAGATACCGGCTTAGGTGATTTGACACTTTGGGGTTCTGTACCATGGTAGACTGAAGCACTCTGTTGCTGCGTTCCAAACCGCATACTTCCCTACTATTTAGTATGGGAAAAAGAGTAGGCGAGCGAAAAAGTATGTACGAATCCAAAAGAGTAGGCGAGAATAACCTGGGTGACGTACGAATTATCGCGAGATTCGGACTTAAGTGCGTTCCAATATGCCTACTTTCCTACTATATAGTAGGCGAAAACAGTACGTGAAGGAAGCAGTACGTTCGAAACATCAGTATTCATAAAAGAGTAGGCGAGAAGTTCCCGGATGGCTTACTTCTTCCGGCCAGATTTTCGAGTGCTCATCCGATGGATACTCTTCTATCCCAGGAGGCCACGCGAGAGGATACGTCATTATCAAACAGCGCAGAGATCGGCGACGCGGGTGCTTTCAAATGTGAGTAAACACAGTTCCTTTTGTTAAAATTGCATGTGTTGAATTACTGTAGAGTAAACTGTTGAATTGTTGAAGGTGTAAAGACGTTACACAGTGTAGTATAGTTGTGATTTTGCTGTAAAAACACGTTTTATTGTATACAACGTTAGCTAACAGGGGAGCTCCAGTAAAGACACGTAAGTTACGTCTCTAAAGTGGATTTACATAAACAAACCATACATCAAAGACGCTTATTTTAAATGTCTATTTACATCTGATCTGACAGGAAAATCTTGAAATTTCACAACATGAAATAGACATCTGAGTGAAATGTGTGCTATGTAGAACAAATCTATAAAGTAACTAACGTTAAACATAAGTTATCTATTTTATTTGTCCATTACTGTTGATAAATTGAGGAACATTTATGTTGGATAAAAAGTTAAAACAACCTCAACATGTAAATGTAGTGTTGAGTTCATAAATCACAGAGGTAATGTGAATCTTGTCTGGATGTTACAGGGACAGATGAACAGATGTGTGTTTATCCGGTGGAGAGTGGCTCATGAAGGCTTTGAGTGAGTATACTACAGAAATGAATAACAACTATTTAAATCTTAAGTTGTAGTTTATTTTATTGTAATTTCAAACAGAGCTATTACAGCACTTTTCTGATTCTTGATTTCTGTGCATTTGCCGCACAGCTTTTGTGGTGGAGCAGGACCTGCAAGGGAAGATGATGGCGGCATTTGTGGAAAAAAAGCGTTTTTGTCTTCTAAATAATACTGAAATCAAATGACATTGTGTGGTTAAAATTACTGCTTTTGTGTTATGTTTGTGCATTTTGTAGGATCTGAAATGTCAGCGGGCTGGTGTGAGCACTGAGGATGAAGAGCACAGAGCTGAATCCTGGAGATGGTCCCTCCATCACTCCACTTGCCTCAGATTGTGAAGCACAACACATCACGCAACAACCTCCGGCACAAGGGAACGGCTCACCTCTGGCGGTCAGCTGATTCAGCAGAATAAAGCTGCAGATGGAACCGCTGTGTTGAAATGGCAGAAGGATGTGGGGTTCAGTGCCTGTAGTCTACATACATACATGATTGTAGTTTGAATAAAGCTTGTTTCATGTGTTGACTTATGCATTTGTTTATTGTGTGATGGTGACTTTCATTCATTCTTTTACTAATTTATTAATATTTCTCATTGTTGTCAGTAAATAAAATATAATTATTTAATTAATGTTTGATTTAATTGTTTGAAAGAAGATGTAGATATGTTCATTATATACACATCTAGAGTGTATTCAATCATGCATAGCTATGTCATATGACATACATTACAATTTGTTTGTTTTATTGAATTATATAATTTTCAGTAAAAAGTCATATAATTAAGTATTGGTCAGCATTTATCGTTGTTATTATTGTATGTTTTGGGGTGGGATAGAAATGCAATTCATTCTGAGGTAATATCCATTTTTAATATTAATGATACTTAAAATTTTCGAGTATAAAATCAACAGTTTTCCTCCAAAGGCGAATCTTCGCACAGCTGCCCTTTGTGCAGACATTACAAACGCTGAGGAAACCCGTTCTAGGTAGGGCTGTCGAGTTACTGATGTTATGAGATCTGTAAAAAATCTCATTATGTATGCAAACCCAATATATATATATATATATATATATATAAAATTGGTTTGCATACATAATATGAGATTTTTTACATAGGAAAAAAGAACCTACAAGGTTGAATATCTTAATATATATTTTCTTAAATAATTCATTATAATACATTTAAAAAAAACATTTTTTGTTATTTATAGGCCTGAGAGATGAAACGACAGTTAAATTCAACAAGAACAAGAGGAAAAAATAAAGCAGTTAGCCACTTTTGCTTGTGGATGAAAATATTTGGATATAAAAAATTAACAACATATTCAAGAGATGACAATTTTGGGATTTCGTAATAAAAATAGATAACATCGTTAAGGATAAAACGGTAGTTCACATTAGTAAGGTTAAATAAAATAACTTAAATCAACCCTAAATGTATTCACAAAATAAATGGGCAGCAGTTTCTTCAAAAAAGACCAAAAAATGAGTTTAATCAATATCAAGATATTTACAGATAGATGAATTAAACGTGTCCGTTCGAATCTTTTAAGTTGTTGCGCGTGTGATAACGCGTCGTAGGTCACATGATAACGTCAACATGGCAGATGTCCGGTTCGCATTCATACTCAACGAGATTTGGCTATAAAGTACCTACTCTTTTAGCGCTCGTTAAGTAAGTACTCATTGAAATTAAGTACCTACTCATTGAGTATGCGGTTTGGAACGCAGCCTGTCTTTTCGATCGAGTTGGATCCTTTCCCTGAAGTGAGTAGGAGGATTTCTCTTTCTGATAACGTTCAACTAGTCTACTGGATAGACGCTGTTGTTGAGCTTTACTCTGTAGCCAACCAGAAAAGTCCTGAAGATTATATGGATTGAGGCTGGCGACATTCAACTTGCCTTGCATCTGTAAGAACTCAATGAAATTGTCTCTGAGATACTTGGGCAGTTTGCTGAGGAGCCGGTCTACATGGGAACAACAGCTGAGTTCAATGCCTCTCTGGCCCTCCAGGGACAGCAACATACTCACAAGAAGATGAACTCTTAAGGCAAATGACTGGAAACTACTAGCTTCACCGACCTTCACATCTGGAGCGTTGAGTATGGCTGCTATTTCGCTCTGTGCTAATTGATGTGGCTGTCCATAATGCAACTGTAGAGCCTGCATTGCTGCTGTATACGGCCGAGCTTCATGTCGACAAGACTGTCCAATCATTTGAGCCTCTGGAAGTTTAAGATGTTCAAGTAGCACGTGATATTTGTATTTCTCTGACAGCTCAGGATGTGGGTCTAGTAGATTATCCAAAGCTAGTTTCAGATTAGCAAAATCCCTTTCACTGTCTACAGCAAAGTCTGGTATGGAAGGTTTTGGCGCTCCATATAAATTAATGGGAGGTGGAAGAGCTGTCTGACAATTATCATATTGTGGCCAAGTTACTTGTTGTGCTGGGTAGTGAACACCATGTGCACCAGCATAACTAGGCTGTGCTGGGTAGGCACCAGGATAATTAGGATGACAGCCAGCATAAACGGAAGGTACAGAGTGTTGCATCGTATGTATTGCAGTCTGAGGATTAGTGGCCCATTGCTGCTGGGGCAAAAAAGGACTGCCTTCAACTCCTAAGGACCTTCTAAGTTCAGGAGGTGACTTATCTTCATACTGCCTTTGTAGGAGTAACTGTCCTTGTAAAGCAGCATCAGAAGCTGTAGGGAGTTGTGGAGACACAAAGCATGATGATGGAATTGAGTGAACTGAACTCATATTATTCAGTGCAAGTGTTTGCTGGGCAGACTGAGGTAAATCGGCTGCTTTAATATAGACGGATAAACTTAGAAACACTATCTACAACAAATACTCTTGCAATATAACATTAATATTCAAATAACACTGGACTTACTTGTCCGTTACTCGTACAATGTCCTTATAATGCAAGCAATCCTGCGAACTTTCCAGTCAGAACGGCTGATGCAACTCTATGGCGCTACGCTTATTCTCAGTCTACTAAATCAGCGTAGGCTCCGCAACGCGCTTGTTGCGCACTATACAGTGACGCACAGCGCTGATTCTGTGCGCATCTCCGTTATTATGCTAAACATGAAGAATTCAGAACATGATTATTCATGTACTATTATTGTAAAGTGTTACCGCCTTCAGAACCAACAGATCTGAACTGGATTCTGCCAACATTTCTGCATTTACAACATCTGGTCTGCACTCCTGTGTGTTCACTGGTTAAAGTGAGCTATAAAGATCAGCTGGGAACTGAAAGATGACCAAGTCTAATGCATGAAGTATTGCATATTCACAGTTTTAACAGTGAGGAAGCATGTCATAAACTTATTTGTAATATTATGATGAAATATGAAGAGGATGTTTAAATGGTTTACGTTTGCTGCATTTACGACTCGACCGCGTCTCTGTGAAGCTCAGACTCAGAACACTGAAGTTTCTGATCATTAAATGTGGCGTTACGTGTTCATTTAACCGGTTTATGACGTCAAAACCCAGAAGACTGATTCACCAGTGCTTCCCTACAGTATTTATTATCATTATTTATTTACTGATTTTTACTGCTATTGTTATTTTCTATGTTGTGTGATTTGTCAATTAATAAAGATGTGTTTTCAATTTTTGAGTAAAATAAGGTATTTGGTGAGCTGGTGTACTTAAAAACTGCAATGCCATCCATAATATCAAGTTATTATGCAGTAAGTTGTAAAAAAAAAAAAAAAAAAAAAAAACTCAATGTGGGCTCATGTCTTACGCCTTCATGTTCCTGCAAAAGTGTGTTTATGAATGTATAGTTTCCACAGTTATAGAGTTACTGCATAACTTCCATTAGTGCAACATACAAACCTAATTAAGTATTTATAGAAAATAGATTTATAATAAAGAAAACTGGGTCACACTTTATTTTAAGGTGTCAAAATAAAAGTCACAGTATTAAAGTTCATTTATAAATTCATATGCAAATTTTTAAATAAATAATTTACTAAATCATGTCAGTTACGGAAAATCATGCTGTATTTTTTTCGAGCTCAATCTGCTTCGAAAAAATAACCAGTAGAAAAAAATATTGACCAATCATAGCCTACTATAAATAATGGCCAGATATTATTTTATTTTTTCTTGAAACGCTCATCTTTGTGGAATACTTTTGGTTAGAGACGGGAGAAACTGTGAACGAAACTCTTCCACAAACTGTGTAAATGCATAAAACACCTTTACCAGCCAATTACAAATGTTTTATTGAAAGTAAAATCTATTAAATGCATTAAACAAATCATCTAATACCATTAAATATGAAGTTTATGTGTTATTTTATTAAATTGTATTAACTTGTTTAATGAAGAGCTTTAAAATATGAACTTAAAAGCTTTTTTATTGTACAAATGTGTCACTAAAATAAAACTTGAAACTGAAACTGATGAACAGGTTTAAGGGGCTGTTGAAAAGAATACTTGATGTATTAGATATATGATTGATTTTTTATATAAGATGCTGAATTTTACTGTTATAGATACAAGTGATTTGTATGATTTTGTATTACGCTATTGTTATTTAAATAAAAAGGAATTGGTTTCATCTCCGCCCCCTAGTGGAGAGGACAGGGTCAGTCACGTGACATGAGGCTCCAATCTATGGCTCCAATCCCCAGATTCAGGATCAGTCACATGATGATTTTCAGGAAAGTTACTTTCAGTTTTGTTTAAATCTTTGATCTCGAACCACTCGCTAAATGCAGTAATTTGTGAAGTTTTGACGCCTGATCAAAAGACTCATGTCGAAGTTTTACTATGTAAGTGTTCATGTTTTTAAATATATATCCAGTCTGTGTGTTTTTGTGTGATTAAACCAATAGTTGTGTTTCTGTTTGTGGAAAACTAATCCTGCTAATGATGCTAAGGAAATAAATCGATATGTGTTTTGCTGAACGTAACCACTACTGTGATTATGATGATGGTTTCTATTTTTGAGGTTATTAATATCATTATTAGATTATCACCACATTTCTAAAGCCTGTTGTTTCTTTGAGTTTGACTAATCATTTTCAGTCTTACACATGTTATCATGTGCACATGTGTTTAATATTCAGACTAAATGAAAGTGAATGTTTAGTCATATTTTACCGCTCAGGAAAGCGTTTTATCCCTGTATAAATATGTTTGTGATTATTAGCCTGTATCTGTGACATAAACCAGCTCTTCTGTTTCTCATCAGGTTCAGAAGGTTGAATCTGCTTCTGCTGTTTTACTTTATCAAAATTAGCGGTCAGTATCATATTTGTTCATATATTTTAACCAGGTTTAACTTTCAGGTCCAGGTTGATCTAGTCAATTGTTTCTCTTTTGCACCAAGTGACTTTGCTTAACATTTGTGGATTAATGATGGCAATTTCTCATTATATTACATCATCACACATCATGACTACTTCTCTATGCAGTTCATTTATTAATAAACATGTTCAGGAATACACTACAACTGCACTGACAACATCTGATACAGCTTTATACTGGCAGAGCCGGTTTATATATTAATTGAATATATATATATATATATATATATATATATATATATATCAATAAATATTCTTATTTTAGTCAAATATATATATATATATATATATATATATATATATATATATATATATATATATATATATATATATATATATATATTTGACTAAAATAAGAATATTTATTGATAACATCGATTACATGTATTTTTCAGTATTGATTATTTGTATTGAATGCATTTTATTCTGTCTGTATTTGCAGGGACCCCTTCTGTACCTTTGACGGGGAAAACAGGAGAAAGCGTCACCCTGTCATGTGAATCTGAGGCCAGAGAGATTACTCGTATTGTTTTAACCAGACTGTCAAAAAACATCCTTGATTGTGAGAAAGAAAAATGTAAGAGTGAAAATGTCCGAATATTTAAAGAAGGATCATGTGACGTCGTCATCAAGGATCTGAAACTGAGTGACGCTGGAAAATACATTCTGAATGTCTATTACACTAATGATCAGTCAGAAGTGAAGCGACAAACCAAGGAATATCATCTTCATATTCATGGTAATGTCAGAACTGATCAAACCATTATCATGTACTTTCATGATTTCCTGATAATGTTAACAGTTTAATAATATTGCTATTGTGTGCAGGGCCTGCGATCAGCAAACACATTAAATGTAACAATTATTCAATATTCAGATTAGATGATTTCAATATAGGCTTTTCAGTGACTGGTTTTTAAATTATTACATTCAGTTCTTTTAATCTTAAATATATGTGTATGGCCTTGATTGATTGACACATTATAATAATGATGAATGTCTGTGTTTCTCCTCAGATGAGATCTCTGTGCAGAAAGGAGAGGATCTGAAGTTGGATGTTCTGTTGATCAACGCTGATAAAGTGGAGCATCAGAACACAATCAGCTCAGAGTGGAAGAAGGTCTGGACGAGAGACGATGGAGTCAGCAGTGATCGAATGAATGACAGTGATGGAAATCTGATCATTAATGAGTTTACAGCCAATGACACTGGAACATACAGAGTTCTGGATTATGAAGGAGAAATCTTGATCTCAGTCACAGTCACAGGTGAGAGAAGATCAGTGGATGAGGAGAGATATTTGAGCTGATTTTTAATCAGGATTTGAACAGTAAATTGATGCTAAACTGTGAGTGAGTGACCTCTCAATCTCCTCTACAGAATCTGGCTCAGGATCAAAGGGAAAACTGGATACTGATGATGATGATCACAAACCTGATGAACAACATAGTAAGTAGAAGAGGAGTTATTGAGAGATTCACAAACTCTTTAAGCAGTGAGATTAAAAAAGAAAAATAATTCTCTTCCCTCCTTCCCCCTTCATCTGTAGAGCCTTGGGTTATTGTGCTGTCTGTGATTGGTGCTCTGGCTCTGGTGGGTGTGATTGTCTTTGCTGTCTACAAGATATACCAACTTCAGAACAGGAATGCAGATCATGATCCCTACCAAGGGGTCCCAATGCAAGAAAAAGCATAGTTCATTTTTGATCAACGTTTCCCAGTTATGATGTCATTTCTATCGAGACATTACTATTGTAGTCATTAAATATTCATAGTTTTCACCAAAGCTCGCTCTACTTTGCTGTAGATCATTAAACTGTAACACTGCCTCAGACGTGTAATGTCCGAAATCAGTTTCGTGAGGAACGCAAACACGTCCTGTAAAGTCATTGCCTGATAGGGCAGTTTTTATGACGCAGCGCTAGAGAAGTCCCTGTATGCTTGTAATCTGCCTTCAGAACCAACAGATCCATGGAGGATTCGGTCAACAGCTGTGTATGTAGGAGACATATTTAGATTCTTTAAATATAAACCAAAAATGTTTTATTTGTTTATTTATTTAGATGTTTATTTCAAAACATTATGATTTAAATTTATAAGGAAATTTTGTGTTTAATGTTTATACTTGAACTAACCTGTTTATGTGAATTGACTTGTTCCTCCTCCTGGACGCGTCTACGGTGCGAAAGTGCGTGTCTTTATATCGATTAGCATTGTTTTCCAGAACAACTGTTTTTTTTTTCAATGACATTTCACACTGGTATCGTAATTTTAGAAGTTTATTTGTATTTTTTGTTCGGAAAGCAAACCAGAGACTCCGCCGCTTACCTCAAGGGGCTAAACATAGCTTTTAGGGGAGATTAGCCTCTGCAGTGTTTTCAATACACAACATATTACAACACTCCTACACCGAGATTCTGTTTGTTTACTGTATATGCATTTAGTTAGTTACCTAGATAAAGATCTGGGGTCTCATTTATAAAACTGTGCGTAGGATCCTTAATAAAATTGTGCGTGCGCCCAAAAGCTAAAAATGGCGTACGGTAAAAATATTCAGGCTGATAAAACGGTTCATACGCCAGAACCTGCGCTAGATTCCCTTTATAATCCCAGTCAGCGGAAGATTAAGAACATGCATCTCCATCCCGAAGTAACCGTATTTGAGCTTACAACGCCTAGTTTTACTATGCAAATCCTCATCTGCATATCATTTGCATATTCATCCACGTGATAACATGTTTAACGGTACAAGATATTAGGAGAATATGAGATGGATGTGCTAGTAGCCGATCCTTGCCTTGTTTTTGAATAAATCAATCAAATAGTGTAAAAGACATTTCAGAGAAAGTTTTTCTCAATATTTTCCACTGGCCAAATAGTATTTTTAATTGATTTATATTTTTTTATGGAAACAGATAGACCTTGTTGTGCATCATTTGCACAAAACTATTTTCTCAGACAATCTGCTATTATCATGAACAATTCTTTCTGTAGTTAAACATTAAAGCACAGCATTCCAGAGGAAAAGTGTTCAAAAGCATCGCATCCACCTCAAGAATGTATTGAATATAAAAAAAATGTTGTAGCCTAACTTCTCAGTAATGATTTCATGTAGTTTAACTCCATTAATGAGAATGGCTTATTTAATCTAAATGTTTATTTCAGACGTAAAACATAGTTTAACTCATTATTTTATTTATTTAAACTACTATTGTGAACATGCACTGCATTAATGATTAGGACTCATAATGAAGATTTATGGTTTTCCTTTATTTAATCTGCCGAAGATAAATATGCGTCAGTTTCACTATATGGTGTTGTGCCGAATTTAGACACCCGCCAAATTATTACCCCCCTAGTATTGGTAGGTTTAGGATTAGTTGTGGGGGAGGGGTTAGGATTAGGGGTGGGGTTAGGATTATGCAATCAGGTACTGACTTAAACGAGGGATAATAATTTGGCAGGAGATCGAAATTCGGCACAACAACGGCCCAACGCTCTCGCTGGCGCGGACATTAAGAAGGGACGGATGTTTGCTTCATGTGATAGGCTTGGTAAGGGAAATTATATTTGTATTATCTTGCTGTATAATTTTCTTTCAATGTTCTGTCTAAAAGTGACCAAAAAGCCATTGACTCAGCTCCCCATCGGTGTCGCCAAACTGCTCCGTCTCCAGAATGCTTGTACGCATGGGTCAGAGTTTGCGTGCAGGTGCGCACATTTTCCCGTAAATTTGTTTTTATAAATCACAACGTATGCGTCGGAAGTTGCGTACACCTCTTTCAGGGCCTGTTTTGTGCGTACGCAACGGTTATAAAACTGTGCGTAGGATCCTTACTAAAAGTGTAGGCTACGTGCGCCCGCAAGCCAAAAATGGAGTACGGACAAAAAAATTAAGACTTATAAAACGTGCGTACGCCAGAACCTGCGCAAGATCCCCTTTATAATCCCCTTATATAATTATAAAAGATTATAATTATGATAATATAATTATAATCTTATTATAATAAGATTGTGCAAAACAACCATATATGGAGCTTACAACTTCTAGTTTTACTATTGGTGCGTTCAAGTCATCTTGTAAAGATCGTGTTTACAAGTTGAACCTCATGTATGCCACCACAATGTCATAAATATGAGTGGGAAGCTCAGGATTTTCTTTAAGCCCCGATCTGTACAAGTTGGGGTCATGTCAGAAAGAAACATGGTGGAATACCTCAATACTTAAAGCTATTTAGCAGTGATATTATCAGTTTTTTTTTATTTAAAGTGAAGCAAGCTAATAGGCGGCCTATTTCACAATATGGTGATACGACTGGAAGATTAGATACTTAATCTCATTAGAAGTAGTGAAGCGATACTTCCAGTCGCGCCGCCGCCCACAACGATCGCCATTCATCATCAAAATGGACTGTGAACTGCTTGTTTTCTCTCAGTTATTAATTTATTTGCCAAAAGTAAGAATAGCAGATGTTGTCTGTTTTGTTGTCTGTGACAGTTTTATGGGAGATGTAAAAAGATCAATATTTAATCAAAGGTTACAAATTCTATTTAAAAAATATATATTTTTGATGACCAAGGAATGTATTATATTAATGATAGCCAATTTCCAATGTATCTTTTGTTGGTTTTATAGATGAATTTCAAAGCGATGTAATAAAAAAACAAAGTGTTAACTATGTGTTTGGATACTTCAGTCTCAAATATTATTGCAGGGAAAGTGGTAATATAGGGCCAGGTGTTAAAGGTCATTAATAAAGCATGAGGAACCACATCAGCTTGAGGTAAATACATAGCGGATTTAGATAATGATGAAAGGTATATTTTCTGATAACCAGATCAATTTTAATGAATTACTTGTCTCAGTAAGTTACTAATAATAACATAACCATCTGCAGTTAAGATTAATATAAAATAGCATGTGACAAAAAGGCATATTTTCTGTGTCCAGTGACATATATTTTATATTAAATATAATGGTAATTTTAACCCTTGTGCAGTGTTCGGGGCATTTCAGGGCCAATGAATGATGTTTGCTTACATTAAAAAAGAAATAAAAATGCATTCATTTAAATGGCATGACACTTGATAACTCAGCTCAAACTCACTATATCTATACACACAAAATAAAAATAAAAATAAAAATTGAAATGATGTCTGATTGTATGTGTGAAATCTAATGGCTTCATGTTATTTTAAGTGTTGTCCAGGAGAGTGCAGCAATCTTACACTAGATTATGGCTAATTTTTCATGTTACTACCATGAATGAAACTAAGAATTGTAAATCTTTACGGTGAATTTGATTTAACATTGCTATTTTATCTAAACATGAAAATAATGAAATTAAGGCAAATAAATAACTAAAACATTGACTAAAACATTAATAAAGTGAGTGATATTATGTTAAAAAAAACCATAATGTTCATCATGATGTTACAAAATGACCCAAAAAGCCCCAGTGCACACCCTAAATCAACAGCGCACCTATAGGTTAAATAAAGATGTTAAATGAAAGTCTTTCTATAACTTTCTTCAGATCACAATTGAAACCAACAATCCACCTGAAATTACATTATATACTTGTGCTGCTGGAAGAAGTTTGTGCACATTTTAGTACATTAGGAAACAAAAATGTTCCAGCTTCCCTTGCTTGCACAAGTAAACAGCAAGCCTGGAAAAGTTAATGATAATAAATAAAAATTGATGTAAAGTGCATGATATGCAAATCAGATTACAATCAAGTGCAATATATACATGTTTTGTCAGGGCATCACTCCTGAACCAGTGGATGAGCTTGTAGTGCACAAGCCAAAAGCCTGTGGTAGTAGTGTGCAGTCTACTCTGTACAAAGCATATGAAGGTAATCTCCAAATACTAAATACTTTGAAAGAATAACAAGTAGATACATGTGTTATTTTATTAAATTGTAGGGCTTGTTTAATAAAGAGCTTGGTTAATTGGACCAATAAAATATTATTAACTCAAAAGCTTTGTTTTTATTATATAAATGTGTCTTTAAAATAAAAATGTAAACTGCTGAAGTGGTTTAAAGGACTGTTGAAAAGGATAGGCTACTTGATATATTACATGTATGATTGATTTTGATTTAAGATGCAGAATTTATTTTACTGCTTGAAACTCTAGCTCAGGCTGGACAGAGGTGTGGACGAGAGGTCACGGGGTCAACAGTGATCGACTGACCGTCAGTGACGAGACTCTGATCATTAATGAGTTTACAGTCACTGACACTGGAACATACAGAGTTCTGGATTATGAAGGAGAAACCTTGATCACAGTCTCAGTCACAGGTGAGAGAACATCAGTGGATGAGGAGAGATATTATTATTTAAAACATCGTGAGCTTGGGTTTTTCTCTTTCAAACCGAAGCTAAACTGTATGTGTGACTAATCGTTTCATATCTTGTACAGAATCCGTCTCAACAGGAGAATACATAGGTAACACAGAAGAACAGTAAAGTAAGGCTGTTTTAAAAAAAAATTGAACAGTGAGTTTAAAAATGTAAAAATGTGTGCTCTCTTCCCAGCTTCATCCCATACTGATCGAGAAAGTTGGAGTTGGTCAGAGAATCTGTAAGTGTATTTTGTGACTACTGTATTTATTGCATATATAGTGATTATGGCACTTCAAATTGTGTTGAGGTTTGCTGGACTGCACTGATGAGGTCACTTGTAATTTTCCTTGAGCGCTACACAGATCTTCAGAGGATTCTGTCTACATATTTCTCCAAGATATATATATATATACCAAGATTCGTTTTGTTTCTGCAAGTGGCCTGTAGTTAAAGATTTGGACTATAGTGACTGAAGGGTAAGCAATCCTCTTTCTTGAACTCGGAATTATAGTTTTTATTGAATATCAACTATTGTTTCTAAAGAGTTAGGAAAGTATTTACAGTATGTCGTGTAATAACTTCTGTATGACCTGGCAATAAACATTTTTGTAAGTGTGTCTATAATGTGATGGTCTAAACTGGTTTTATTTCGGTTGCGGGTCGGGTGGTAGGTTCTATTTTAAGCGGATCGGGTCAGGTCGGGTCGGGTGCGGATTTTAATTAGTGCTGCTGTCGGAAAACGTGTCGGATGCGGCTTTAATCACTGCAGGTCCGGATTTACAAAATCGGACCTGTGCAGGACTCTCCCCTCCCCTCTCATCTCCATCACCTTCTCTCTTTCTTCTTCTCTCAGTCTCTTTATTTTGACCTGTAAATCTCCCCTTTCCAAAGCTGAGCTTTGATTGATACATTCTTTGCAAACTGATTATTTCTGTCTGTCGTTTAAAACTTCTGCCGTAAAACAGCTGTTTAGTTTAGCTAAGTTAGCCTACATCTCATCTCGCACTGTATGGCCGTTAATTTGAAGCGTCGCGTTGGGATTCACGCTCGGTGCGAATCATTGCACCACCAAATTAGTTAATATTAGGCAATTATTTCACAACGTTCATTACACTCAAAATTCATTATGTTCAAAAATGACAGAGGTCCGGACCTCAATGGTGGGTACGGCCCTCTCGTAGGCTCTTTGACCGCTTCAGTTTCTAGAGATTTTTTATTATCCTGGCCTTTTCAGTGCCACCTTTGCGCCTAGGCTAATATCCATTTTATGTACAGTGAGGAAAATAAGTATTTGAACACCCTGCTATTTTGCAAGTTCTCCCACTTGGAAATCATGGAGGGGTCTGAAATTGTCATCGTATGTCCACTGTGAGAGACATAATCTAAAAAAAAAAGAAATCCAGAAATCACAATATGATTTTTTAACTATTTATTTGTATGATACAGCTGCAAATAAGTATTTGAACACCTGTCTATCAGCTAGAATTCTGACCCTCAAAGACCTGTTAGTCTGCCTTTAAAATGTCCACCTCCACTCCATTTATTATCCTAAATTAGATGCACCTGTTTGAGGACGTTAGCTGCATAAAGACACCTGTCCACCCCATACAATCAGTAAGAATCCAACTACTAACATGGCCAAGACCAAAGAGCTGTCCAAAGACACTAGAGACAAAATTGTACACCTCCACAAGGCTGGAAAGGGCTACGGGGAAATTGCCAAGCAGCTTGGTGAAAAAAGGTCCACTGTTGGAGCAATCATTAGAAAATGACCCGAAGCACACAGCCAGGATAACCAAGGAGTGACTCTGTAAGAAGCATATCAAGGCTCTGGCGTGGCCTAGCCAGTCTCCAGACCTAAACCCAATAGAGAATCTTTGGAGGGAGCTCAAACTCCGTGTTTCTCAGCGACAGCCCAGAAACCTGACTGATCTAGAGAAGATCTGTGTGGAGGAGTGGGCCACAATCCCTCCTGCAGTGTGTGCAAACCTGGTGAAAAACTACAGGAAACGTTTGACCTCTGTAATTGCAAACAAAGGCTACTGTACCAAATATTAACATTGATTTTCTCAGGTGTTCAAATACTTATTTGCAGCTGTATCATACAAATAAATAGTTAAAAAAATCATACATTGTGATTTCTGGATTTTTTTTTATATTATGTCTCTCACAGTGGACATGCACCTACGATGACAATTTCAGACCCCTCCATGATTTCTAAGTGGGAGAACTTGCAAAATAGCAGGGTGTTCAAATACTTATTTTCCTCACTGTATCTCTTATTTTTTGTTCGGACTTCTCTAACAACTGACTTTTTGTTGTTGTTGTGGGGCTGCGAGAAAATAATAATAAAAAATAGTGGGACTGAGCTGTGACTGCAGGCTATATAGGGAAAGCATTAAACCCAGTGCCGTGACAGCACCGGCCCTCCTGGCCAATAAAACAATCCGATTAGCCAAGCCGGGCCTGGTCCGAATCCACTTTTGCAAGTTTAACGACGGGAAAAATGGTCAGCGCTCCCGGCGCATGATCTAAAAGGGTTTTCCCTATTCTCTTAATGAGTAATGGGTGTGTTTTATCCCTATTCTCTTAATGAGTAATGGGTGTGTTTTATCCTTATTCTCTTAATGAGTAATGGGTGTGTTTTGGGCGTAACGTGAAATAAACCAATCAGAGTCTCATCTCCCATTCCCTTTAAAAGCCAGTTGCGCTCGCACCATGGCGGATTCGCTATTTACATGGAGGAATTAGCAAATGGAAAAACTGAACGTTTCTCTAGCGAGGAAACGGCTCTGCTCGTACGCGAGATTAAAGCTCTATGACTCTATGAGATTTTCTGTAACAAGATTACAGAAAGCAAATGTTATCTTAACATTTCTAAATGCATAATTCCTTTGTTTTATTGCATTTCCACATTCATTATTCCACCATGGAACTGCTTTCCTTTTCTTTGATTTCAGTACCTTCCCAATTATCTCCATTGCTGAATTATGTATAGCACTTCTGATTATGGAGTTATACTCTTCTTCTTCAACATCTAGTTCACTTAATCTATTACTACATTCATTTTTTTCCCCCAATTAACATTCCTTAGTTTCCATCGGGGTATATAGTCTTTATCTGATATCTGTACCTCCATTCCAATATTAAAGTATATAGTAAGCGCGAAATGGAGACGTGATATCAAGGCCCCTCCCACACTCGGTTAGTACAGTTATGGAAATGTAGAAACTAAAGTTTAAGCTCCAATCTCCTCCCTAAGATCCAAAAAAAGTCAGTTGGCGCCTCAGTGACTACTTCACTCAGAGAAGCTGTCTATCTCAGCTGTCAATCATGACGTCACATCCCCGTTTTTATAGCATCAAATGACTAATTAAAATCAAACTTATTTAAAAAAAGAACACTTGAACTAGCATCAGTGTGATAAAAACTGCCTAAAATGACAGAAACCATCCTTGGAAAAAAATTATTTGAAGTATAATTTGATTGTTTAGTTTGTCTCTCGTTCATAACGTTACATGGAAAGGGTGGGGTTTATGACCTATACTGCATCCAGCCACCTGGGGGCGATCAATACGCTTTACCTTCACTTTTCAGGACTCCTGTGGCACGCTTGGCGGCCGACTGGTCCTCACTGTCCACTTTTACCAGGTTCTACAACCTAGACGTCCCTGCTCTTCAAGCACAGATATTGTCTGCTTAGTTGCTCGCCAGTCTTTGGAGTTTTTACCTAATGTTGTCATGCCCACACGGGCTTCGGTTCCGGACCCAATCCTGTCTTATTGGATGTATTTTAAGTCCTTATATTTCTAGTACCTAGCCATGGGGCGCTTGGCATCAAACACCCGGGGCTATGGACTCGTGTACCCCAAACACGTCAGAAGAATTTACTTACGAGATAACCGTATTGAAAGGGAATGCTCCAGTTAGTAACGTAACCAGGGACGTGCACAGGGGGGTTGCTCAGGTTGCCCGGGCTACTGCCCATGTGCCCTTCTCGACTCACGTTGCCCTTCCGAATGGGAAAATTAAAAAAAATAAATAAAAGTACAATGGATGCAGAACTTGTTTGGGGAGGTTTTGGGCTAGTCCTATTATGATATTAGACTACATAGCCTATAATAAAATGAATTTTCAAACCTGAACCAAACATATTTTTATTCAAAGATCAACAGTCTGTCATTAATCTTTAGTCTGCCACAAAAAAAACAACAACATTAAAATCATGAACTCAAATGTCATTGTGACCAAAAAGAAAAAGACTGTTGTAACAGTGCGTAAATCAGACATTTCAGGCTATATAGCCTAACACTAATAAGCCTTATGCCAAAATTATTATAATGACGAAATTGTCGGTCATTAAATAAGAAAACTAAATAATTGTGTAGATGATTTGCTTTGTGTAACCCAACATCAGACATTTTATAATACCAAAGTATTTTTTTGCACACAGTGCCGCGACCAATCAATCACTTCTTTACGACTGGCTGCCTGCACATTCACTGTACTCGCGGCTGCGGCAACTCGCGCTCGCTTATCAATGCATTTAAATTCGCGCCTACGGTATCTTTGTAGAACTTCAAAAAAAGAAAAAGAAAGATGCTGCAGCCAATGAGCAGGACGACTCAACTTCCACGGACAGTTTTTAATGTTTTATCAGACAATAACTACTCAAGAATTTGCGTTAATATAATTTTCGGGACAATTAGGGCCGGATTCGGGATTCGGTACAACAGCTTCGATTTCGGGACTGTCCCGAATTTTTCGGGACGTCTGGTCACCCGATGTGGAGCATTCTGAGATTTTTAGCGCAATTTTCCACCGGAAAAAAATGCACTTGTTAACTCATGATTTCTGTTCTGTGCGTCTGTGCGCACCAATCTTGCACTTCTATCTACTCCTCAACCAGACCACCTAGAGACTTCGGGTTTTCGGCATTATGTTAAGGAAGGTCTAATCTCGGGAACGCACAAAAAAAATCCAGGAAAAGATTTACTATCTCTTAGTGTTGTGATCCCATGAGGTGAGAAAATTGCGCTAAACACTCACCGAGTTTTTATTACTTGTTTTGTCCTGAATTACCGCTGGGCTGGGTGTGAATTGTGCTAAATTAGTTGCCTTATCTTCTCTGAAAAGCGTTCCGGACATTCAGCTGACATAAAACAAAACTTTATACAGCATTGCTGTATGACTACGACTCTGACGAGGCTTTGTGACATTATGACAGACAAGAGGCAATCCAAATATGTGATGTCGATATTAGGCTACCATAGAGATTATAAAACTATCCAGTGATGAAATGTTTTCTGTGTTGACACAATTGGATGTTCATGTCCTAACTGCTGTGCTGGGATAATCACACAACGCTCATGACACGTCCAATTCGCGAACTAATGACTCCTTTGAACCGATTCATTTGGTTAAAACAACTGATCTTTCCAACAGGTGCCCTTTTTTCATGTCAGAGCAACTGCCCCTCAAAATTCCTGTGCACGTCCCTGAACGTAACCTCAGTTCCCTGAGATAATGAAACGGCCGTGCTACTGTGCCTACGTGCGAGTCAACGCTACTGACTAAAAATTCTGACTAAAAATGGCTTTCAGATATCTCAGGGATATCTCTGTTTTAAAACTACAACAAACACATGCACTCTTCTGAAAGTTTAACCATAACGCTTATATATTACGTGTTATCAAGACACTGCTGCCTGTTTAAAGTAATACACTCATGTTACATTATATAAATCAGGAAGAGACATGATTTGTATTTGTTATTTTTTTAAAATAGATTTTAATGTAATATGATCAAAATTATTAAAGCAACACTAAATAATTTTTCCTCTTCGGTCCCCCTACAGGTTGGAAGCGGAATTGTCCATTACCTTTGTAGTAAATAATTTTGCCGCCCACAGCAGACTGTTACACGCACACTCGCTGTTTATCCAGCACCGGCTTTGAATTAACGATGTCCACAGACAAGGTAGAGTATGTGGCATGATTTTATGAAAGTATGATGTATTGCGACATCAGAAACGAAGAAAATCTAAATAATGACTATAGTAACGCTTGCCATAAAGCAAGTCAAATTTGTAGTTTCTTATGTCTCATTCGAACTACAGAAACGCGACCCGATCTGGCAAACTTGAATAGTGTGGTAATAGCAGATATAGGACTGCAAAGCGAATCCAGAAGTGCCTTTCACCCTGTTACGAGTTCATGAACCACTGAAATGGTTTTGGAAGCATTATTTTAAGGGAAAAAATTATCTTTAGTGTAGCTTTAAGTAATACAAAGTATGTAAGCTGTTCATAAAGCTTCACTGAATGACACTTGGAAAATGTATGATTTTGTAAGCTAAGCGTCTATGCAAGCTAATAAACCACATTCAGTAATAAAAATTCCATTGAGAAATCAAAGATATTTCAGTCTAGGTTTGATGTGAGGATGTAACACTTGATCTGATATAGAGATTATTATTCAAATCTTTAGTTTGCTCTTGAAAGGAAGTGGAAACACTGTGTGGTTTAAGTTTCTCTGCATTGATCTGAAACCTTAGTTTGTTCAACACCTTTACGAGCGACAGACACAATGGAGAAAGTCATTTTCTTCTGTGTATTTTCTTGTTGGATTATGCAAATCACATCCAATGGTAAATATATTATATTTCAAGCTTTCAAGAAATTTAACATATCAATCTCAAATACAATAGCCATTAACATAGTCTAAAAGGATGTGTGTTTATCAATGTCTCTCCAGATTTGTCAGTAGGAGGATCTTCTGATGTGAGAGTTCGGATGGGAGAAAACATCACTCTGAACTGCAGCATGAGAAACAGATATGAAGTCGCCTGGTATCATCTCAGATCTGAAGAGCTCGTTCTGCTGATTTCTGCTGAGAAGGACAAAAACTGGGAGAAAACTCCTGATCAACTACAATCCAAACAGCACTCGTATGGAAATAACAGCAGACAGTTGGATCACCAGAGTCTCTTTAACTATTTCTGGAGTAACAGAATCAGATTCAGGACTTTATTTCTGTGGAACAAAGTCTGACGCTCCAGAGATGCACTTCAACAAACCCATCAGACTGGAGATTGAAGGTAACAGATTTCAGTTTTTCTCATTATATCTTCACAAACTTATCAGTGTATTGGCTGTTTGAAAATTGAGAGAAATGCATGGGTGGGAAAAGTGCAGATGGAAAATTTGCATATCAGATTATATTTACGGATCACAAACATACACTATCAATTAAAAGTTTGGACACACAAAATGTCATTATGCATCATTTATATTGCATAAAGCCTAACTTAAAGGGATGGTTTGGAGTAATTTCAACCTAGGGTCCTTTGCACCATGACCTCGAGCCAAACACCACCTCAGAAGCCTTTTTCCCCTTGGTTGAAAATTATTAACATTATAAAGTGAGAGCTTATTTAGAGATATCAGCCAGATGGCTTAGTGCAGGCACTAATGGATCCAAGGCTGTATCTGGTAAATTACCCACTAATAATGCCCAGAATGGCACCAAACTTCTACAGTAGCACAAATAGGTTCTGTACTCATAAAACGAGGCATTGGAAAGTTTGCAAGTACATCAGGAGTTTATTTAAATAACACTTGCCTGAGGTCGAGGTCGAGGTCACTTCAGTGATTTGGGAAAAGCACGTAAAAGTCCTGCAGAAAGCGATCATAAGGATGTAGTGTAACAACGCCCAGTTCCAGGAATGCGCTCATATTTTGTTGGTAGTACCAGTACCAATTATTAGTTAACACTAAGTTGTCAACACTTCGGGAAAAAGAATAAAAAAATGTGGATATACCAAAAAACGTTTTCAGCAACACCGGGTGATCGCGCAAGACTTTTTCCCAAATCACTGAAGTGACGTCAACGTCCGGGTTAGCGGTAGCATGAGCCATCAGGCAAGTGTTATTTAAATAAACTCCTGATGTACTTACAAACTTTCCAGTGTTTTATGAGTACAGAACCTATTTGTACTACTGTAGAAGTTTGGTACCATTCTGGGCATTATTAGTGGGGTAATTTACGAGATACATCCTTGGATCCGTTAGCGCCTGCACTAAGCCTTACGGCTGATATCTCTAAATAAGCTCTAACTTTAATAATGTTCACCCAAGGGAGAAAAGGCTTCTGGGGGGTGTTCGGCTCGAGGTCATGGTGCAAAGGACCCTAGGTTGAAATTACTCCGAACCATCCCTTTAAAAACAGTAAAAACTCATTTTTATCCACTCTCCCATATACAACTAAGAACTAAAACAATGTTTTTTCAGTTTGTTAAACTGTTCATATATTTACAGGTCTTTTTTTAACAGAAGAGCCAAAAGCAGATGTTGAAATCCCAGGTAACACACTGGTTGTTATCTTGATTGTTAATTAATGGAAACCCACCACTAAATCTGTCTATGAGTTAAAACTGTCTGGTTGTATGAATGTGAGTAACTCTTGTGTCTCTGTAGACGAGGTGACGGTGACGAAGCGTGTGTTGATGTTCGGTGGTGTTGGACTGGCTGTGTTTGTGTTTTTTCTGACTACAGTCGTCGCAGGAGGAATCATTTACCATCGTGGACAGCAGAAAGGATGGAGAGCAGCGAAACAAGAAGCTCTGATCAGCTAAATTACACATTTGTGTGCTTTATTTTACAATCTAACTCAATATAACCCAGCGCATTGCATTGCTTTAAGTTTACCACAAATTAAAAATACACAAATGTGTCTCAGATGCTTTTCCTGTTGGTCTGGTCAACTTTCATTTCAGAGAAACTGAGATGTTGTGGTAAATGGTGTCCTTAGCACCAGAGAAACATGATCGGTCTTAAATGATTGAGGTGACCCGTGTTAAAGATGAACATTGTGTATGGCTAAATCTTTAGATGTTATATGTTCAGTTGAGGAGCATTAATATGTACGTATAAGCTGTTTTCAAGAGAAAAAACAATTGTAAATCTCTACTGTGGCACATAAAGCTTGATTTAATAAAAATGTAAACAGGTCTTCTATGTTAAATATATTGTCTGATCAAATAAACAGCAGTAAAACCAAGACATTTACATAATATTCACTGCTTTGTTAAATCACATGATGATTCACATTCCTACTTCCTGCTTTCAGCACCAATGTAGCAATATTCAAAGTTCAGGGAAGAGTGAGACGGGAACCGGCGAACGATCCACATAAAATATTAATATTGTAATATATAAACACAATAAAACACAACATAAATGTCCCATGTCTGGTCCTCTCTCATCCTACACTATTGTCACTCTTCCCTTTATCCTTCCGGAGCTCCTCCGTGGGACTCGAGACCGGTTATTAACACTCATGAACACTTACGCCACTGGCCTCGCTCCGTTCCCACGGCTCTCGGCCCCGCACTGCTTTCCACACATGTCAGTCACTGAACATCATTTAGTATTATTTTAATCTTTTGACAGCTCAATCTGCTTTAAAAGAATAACCAATAAAGAAAAATAATGACCAATCAGGCACCAAACTCCTATGATGCATCCCAGTTTGCATACTAAGCCATTTTGTATAGTATAAATAGTGTGTTCACATTGAAAATTCAACAAGAAAAAGTGCACTTCAAATACCTGGATGAGGCACTTAATTAAGATGACAAAATAACCTTTTAAACCTCATACACTAGATGGTTGAGTACATAATGAGTAGTGTATAGTGTGTAATTTGGGACACAACTAGTTAGAAGGTTTAACCAAACCCTATCGTAATCTCTATCCCTAAACCTAATAAAGTTAAGCCCCACCCCTTAGATCCACACACTGTAAAAAAAAACAAAAAAACATTTTCATTATTTGTTATCACAACTTTTTTTCTTATTGTCAAATCAACTTAGATAATTAATGTGGTTCAGATAACATAATATTTTGAAATTCTGTTGATTAAACCAATCTCCTTCTTTGTATTAAATTTTAAGGCAACCAGGTAACTTACTTTAAGTTAAACCAATTATTTTTTACAGTGCAGAGGTGGAGCTAAACTAGGCCAAGATCCTCCAGTTTGATTTGACTCTGCAGTGAGCACCACCTGTGTCTCTGTTCACCTGTGTGGGACACTTTCAATTTAGTTTTTATTTAAACGATAATTAATTAATCTTGCTTAACATACTGTGTTTATTATTTGGTTTATTTTTGGCAACTGGGCATAAGACTCATGTAAGTTTTACCAAGTTTTCCTAATTACTCTGATGAGAGAATTGTTTGGTTGCAGATCATTGAATTTCAAACACTTTCTGTTTGTGTCCATTGGGCCTTTAAATTTGACATCTTATTTTAAGTCTGAGGATTAAGATCGGAATGATTTATCCAAAGATGGGGATTTTAGTTAGATGCTTCTGATTGGACATTTTTATCCTGATAGATCCGCATGTTGAATCTTTAAATAAAATTGAAAGTTTAGATTTGGCTGTATTGTGGTCAGTTATAGTATTTTACCAGGAAAGCATTTTATCTGTGTATAAATATCTTTGTGATTATTAGACTGTATCTGTGACATAACTCTTCTGTCTTATCACCAGGTTTAGCCGGTTTCATCTGCTGTTGTCTCATCTCTCATAGCAGTCAGTGTAATATATTTAAAAATCTTTGCCTATAAAACAGTTCCAAGTTGTTCTAGTCACTTGTTTCTCTTTTGCACCAAATGATTTTCCGTGACCGAATATAAAGTGAACTATTTATGGTTAATAAGTTCTAAAAATCATTATCTAATTATTTACATATGAGCTAATTAAACAATAATAACGAGTTGAGTGACTTGAACCAGCAACCTCAATATTAACTAGCCATTTCTGCTAAATATTAGAGAAACTTCACCATCAGTTCACAGTTGTCAAAGACACTTGGATGTGTAGTGACACTTGAGCAAAATCCAGTTGACTAAAATGACTCTATATTGTATGATGACATTGATAACTGAGAATAAACAGAAACACCACATGTATTTTTCAGCATTGATACTTTGTATTAAATGAATATTTTTCTGTCTATTTGCAGAAACCCCCTCTGTAGGAGACACCTCTCAATCTGTTACTGGACAAAAAAATTATGCAACGCCACCCTGCCATGGGAATTCAAGGCCAGAGACCTTTTTTTGTATTGTTATAAACAAATTCTAAAAAAAAAATTAAAAAAACATTTGTGAGAGTGAAAAATGTAGTGGCTGAAAATTTTAAAAAGGCTCGAGCCAAGGGTCGTAACAGTGCTTTCTGGTTTTCCGTTAGTGATTGTGTTGGTATTGTGTGCAGGACTGTAACCAGCAGACACACTGAATGGGACACGTCCTGTCTGATATTCACACTCTTAACAAAAATTATGCTAAATAGCACTAAAAGTAGTTAATTGGCCTGAAGCTGGTTCAGATCATACTTATCTGACCGCTACCATTTTGTCTATTTAAATGGAGAAAAATCGATCATAACTCCAGTAAACTATGGAGTGCCGCAGGGATCTGTGTTAGGCCCTCTATTATTCTCAGTATATATGATGCCACTTGGAAATATTATAAGGAAACATGGAATTAGTTTCCATTGTTATGCTGATGACACTCAAATATATATTTCATCACGGCCAGATGAAAACGCTAAATTATCCAAATTGACAGAGTGTGTTAAAGATATAAAAGATTGGATGACGCGAAATTTTCTTTTATTAAATCCAGACAAAACAGAGGTACTACTTATCGGTTAAAAAAAACGCCCACAAAACCTCTCACAATACAACTTTAATACAGTAGGATGTCCTGTTACTTTATCCTCTACAGTAAAAGACCTGGGTGTTATACTCGATTGCAACCTGTCTTTCAAAAATCATATTTCATATGTTACAAAAACCGCCTTTTTCCACCTTAGAAACATTGCTAAGCTACGTAATATGCTATCAGTTTCTGATGCAGAAAAGTTAGTTCATGCATTCATGACCTCGAGACTAGATTACTATAATGCTTTATTAGCTGGTTGTCCTGCATCCTCAATAAACAAGCTACAGTTAGTCCAGAATGCCGCCGCTAGAGTTCTTACTAGATCAAGAAAATATGATCATATAACACCGATTTTATCATCACTGCATTGGTTACCTATAAAGTTCCGTATTAATTACAAGGTATTGCTACTTACTTATAAAGCCCTAAACGGCTTAGCTCCAGTCTATTTAACGGATCTTCTATCGCCCTATAATCCATCGCGCTCTTTAAGATCACTTAATTCAAGGCTTTTGGTCATACCTAGGATATCCAGAACCACCAAAGGAGGGAGAGCATTTTCACATTTAGTTCCAAAACTCTGGAATAGTCTTCCTGATAGTGTTCGTTGATCAGACTCGCTCTCTCAGTTTAAAACTAGATTAAAGTCGCATCTCTTCAGCCAGGCATTCATATAATATTTTTAATCTTACAGTTCAAATTACAATCCGGCCTCTAGTTAATAAACGCCAGAGGAGAACTGGCCCCCGACTGAGCCTGGGTTCTCCCAAGGTTTTTTTTTTTCTCCATTGGGTCACCTGATGGAGTTTTAGGACACCAGTAGGTCACTTGATGGAGTTTTTCGGTTCCTTGCCACTGTTGCCTTTGGCTTGCTCAGTTGGGGATATTCTGGGGATATCTAATTTGATTTTATCAATAAATTCCACTAGAAACAAACCTTGTTGTATTATTTTAATTTAATACTGTGAAGCTGCTTTGATACAATCTGTATTGTGAAAAGCGCTATACAAATATAATTGACTTGACTTGACTTGACTTGTTATCATAAGGGAACCACTTTTAAGTGCTACACAGCAACTTTGTCAATTGGTGCTATGTAGAACCATAAAAGGTGGCATATATTGTTTTTTCAATGACGCAGTTTTCTTTGAGGACCGCTTGTGCACTGATAGCGTGCACCTCACCGGCTTGGGGGCAAAAAGGATCAGAGCCATGTTATCTTCAGGAAAGAGACTAAAGAGAGAGTTAGACAACCTTACAGGGGCTAATGGGTTCTTTGTATGGCAGTGTGGCTATATAACACCGCTGAAGAACGATTATTTGATTCCAATATGTTTTTTCCAATGGCATTTAAAATTATTACATTTGGTCCCCTTTATCCTAAATATTGTTCTTATGGCCATGACTGATTGACACCATCATAATAATGACTGAAGATAGGTGTCTTTCTGTTTCCTCTCAGTGGAGACTTCTGTAAAAATAGGAGAGGATCTGAAGTTGGATGTTCTGTTGATCAATGCTGATAAAGTGGAGAGAAACTCTAGTGAAGGCTGGACAGAGGTGTGGACGAGAGGTCACGGGGTCAACAGTGATCGACTGACCGTCAGTGACGAGACTCTGATCATTAATGAGTTTACAGTCACTGACACTGGAACATACAGAGTTCTGGATTATGAAGGAGAAACCTTGATCACAGTCTCAGTCACAGGTGAGAGAACATCAGTGGATGAGCAGAAATATTATTTTCTAAAACATTTGAACAGCTGAGGTCTATTCATCATGATTTGAACTGAATCTAGAACAGGATCAAAGGGATAACTGGAAACAGATGATAATCACAAACCGTGAACAACATAGTAAGTAAAACAGGAGGCATTGAGAAAAATAAAAAAAACATTATAAAAAAAAACGGTGTTCTCTTCCCTCCTTCCTTCCCACTGTCTGTGTGTGGAGCTCTGGTTCTTGCTCTGGCTCTGGCTGTGATTATATTTACACTGTAAACATCAGTTACAGCTTTAACTTGTTTTTAACTTGGCAAATAACCAAGGTATAAGCGGGATAATCCACGGCTAGCCATGCATTAAAGAATTTTAATGCACTTCGTAGAGGCAACCACCCTCCGCTTCGCGTCGGGTGGTTCTTCGCCTCTACGTCGTGCATTAAAATCCTTTAATGCATGGCTAGCCGTGGATTATCCCTTACAAATAGCATGGCCAATATAATTAAAGAAATCAAATAGATATCTCAGATCACAGCGAATACCCTCCTTACCTTTCCACAAGGAAAAATAACTGAATTAAACAACAGCTCCACCCATGTGAAGAAGGGCTCACGCACACAATGAAACACTCATAGAACACAGCTGCCCCCTAAGGCTGGGAGAAACATTTTACATGTAAATAATTATTTTTTTTAAAAGTCTTTCTCTGCATTGTTTTGTAATGCAAATTTGTAAATGAACCAGAAATTGTTTTATAAATTTTTACTTTATTTTTGTTATGCAAGTTATAATTTGTAAGTGAAACAAAATAAATTATTCGATACACTTATTTTTCTCATGTCAATTAATTTGTAAATGAAACAAAATAAATAGTTCTATAAACAACCAATATTTTTTTATTTTTTTTGTTGAGTTTATCATATATACTTTGTACAATTTTCTTTTGTTTTTCTTGCCTCTGTCAACTTTGTCTTGTTCAGTTGAGGTTTAAAAGACACTTAACATTCAGAAATATTTTGGATTTGACTGCACTGACATCTGATCAGATGAGAACAAAACTTGATCTGAATAATGACACTATTGTCTTCTGAAGAGCTGCATATTGTCAAAGGATGGTTGTAGGACTAGAAGGGAAAACAGACTTCAATATAATCCACAATTGTAACTATGGGAACAAACTGAACTAATTATAGAGAACACAGGAAACAGAAATTGAACACACACGTTACACATTTAGCTGAAATAGAATTTTGGTTGCATCATTGATCATTATTTTCGTGTTTATCACTGTAAAGCTTTGAAACAATCTGTATTGTATAAGCTGTATTGTATCTGTAGAGTATAGAGTATTTTAAATATACTTTATTTTATTAAGGGAAATTAATGTATAATTAATGTAATTTATTTTTAAATATTTTATAACTATAAAACTTTTAGTGCAATTATGCTAATACAAATTGGAAACTTTGTTGTCATTTGACAAGCAATAATAGCCTACCCCAACAAGCAAATGAAAACATCAGTGTCATTTTGAAACAAACAAATGTACAGATGTCATATTTTTCATAACAAGCCTAGAGAACACTCTCAACTCAACCTTAGAGAACAGTTAAAAAGTACTTCTTCTTCAAAAAAAAGTTGTTCCAAATGGTATTACCATAATCCGCATCCACATTTTACTATGAATACAAATATATATTGTTTAAAATAAATAAGAACATAATTAAGTGTATAGGCCTACATTTCTGTCATGCATTTTAAAAAAAAAAAGGTTTTGTTGTCTATGTATTTTTACCATTGAAATCTAAGACAAGTGTAACTCAAGGTGTATCTTTTGAACTTCTCGTGAGCCGCTTTTCCAACATCGTGCCAAACACTTCTCTTTGCTTAAACATCCCATTCCGTGCTGATCCGAGCCGGCCGGTATGGATTTTGGATTTCATTCAAACAAGTTAGTTGTTTCCTTGGTAAAGCAATGTAAATAGCGACTGCGCTTCACTGTAAACCCTAACGCTCAAAATAGTTAATTGGTTTGAGAATAGCCAACTCAAATTACACAAATCAGTTCCATCAAATAATGTTTTTAGAAGTTTCTTTTCTTTTGAGTTCACAAAATTTACACATTTTAAGTAAGTTGAATTGTTTCATTGTTTTGAGTTTTATGAACTTGATTCTTTTAATTTAGACAAACTTAAATTTAACTGAAACTGGGAATACTATTTCCCAGCATGCTTTTCCATGACACTCAAAAGGGAGATTTGAGTGAATGCTAAAACTGAATGATATATAATTTTTTTTGTTTGTTTTTTTTGCGCCAGATTAATATTAAGTGGGAGATTTAGTGTTTAATATTTTGTCATGCTAGATTAGAAGAGAGGTTCTGTTATGTTTTTTTTTCCCTCACCATTCTTAGAACCTTTCGGCCCGTCAGTGGAAAAGCGGCTTTCGTGAGCAGTGCAGTGGTGTAGCCTATACTGGCAATTTACATTAAAATCTTTCATTTCAGATTTCTTTTCCAAACATGGGTGACCCCTTGAACTTGGTGAAAAAAGATAATCCCTTTACCATCTTGACTGGAAAACACAATTTTCATTGTAAATGTTTTGTTTTTGCTAATTTTAGTAAACTTTCACATTAGCGTGCACATCCATTGCTGTATAGAATACGGGGATCAGCTAGAAATAGCAAACTCTCTTGATTTGATTTAGTATTAACAACATAATCATGAACTCAATCTTTCCATTACTTCAGTAGGGACCTTTGCTATGTTTACTATTGAAAACGTGATAGCCTATTGATTTTATACAACATTACAAAGCTAAAAATATATATGGCGTCTGAAAGTTGTGTAAATTTAATTTTTTTATAAACTTTTTCCACTTTTGATGTTATCATTTCTAATGAGAAAGTATAATATATACAGAAGTCCTTCAAACCCTGCACAGTCTTTGCCTGATAGGGCAGCGAGGCAACAAGCTTTCGAATCCAGTCACCTTTTGTCCCTGAATGAATCAGCCGTTTTGAACGGATTGTTTACATTTACATTTATTCATTTAGCTGACGCTTTTATCCAAAGCGACTTACAATTGCTATATGTCAGAGGTCGCACGCCTCTGGAGCAACTAGGGGTTAAGTGTCTTGCTCAGGGACACATTGGTGTCTCACAGTGGATTCAAACCCGGGTCTCTCACACCAAAGGCATGTGTCTTATCCATTGCGCCACACCACCCCTGTTTGACTGAATTGTTGAATGACCCACTCGTTATGACAATGATTTGCTGCCACTTGGAAGTTTTAGTTTCATAAATTTTTTGCCCATCATTTCATTTATATATTTATATCTTGCGCCTGTGGTTGATAAGATTATAGGCTGTGGTCCACCACTCTGCAAGAAAGAGTCCAGATGTCAGACTTGTCCAGATGTCAATTCAACATTAGTCTATTATTATGAACATTATGAGATCGCTGGATAAACTTGTCAGAGCTTTTGCAGCACTCCGTCATTGGAGAGCCTAGTTGTAAACGTCAAAATCAGAATAAGTGAAAAACATAGGCCTATTTCCTCTTGATAGCCTGGGCCTATATTCATATTGCTAATTCCTATTAACTCACTTATCTAATCCCTTTTCTCTAATCTTTATTTATTTGCTCTTGAGTATATCATTATGCTGTCCAATGTGCTAATGTATCTGAGGGGAAGACTGAATGGACAAATATTTAACACTGAAACACCACACAATATAATGTTAATCTTCTGACAGCTCAATCGGCTTAGAATGAATGTCTATAGGACAATATTGACCAGTCAGACTCCTCCTTTACTGGGTGGGTAACTACGTTACTAAGTTACTAAGTGTCATATTTCTATTCTCCTAAAACATTCATCTGTGTGGAATATACTTTAAGTTTGAGTTTGAGATTCCTGCTAAACCTGCTGTGCATCACAAGTTTTGACACCAGAACAAAAGACTCGTACAGAACTTTTACCATGTAAGTTTTCATGTTTTTAAATATAAATCCAGCCTGTGTGTTTTTGGGATATTATACCAATATTTTTGTTTGTTTGTGGAAAACTAAACCTGTTAGTGATAATGAAATGAATCAGATTCTGTGCAGTTAGCGTGGACCAGCAGCTGAGCTGGTATGGCAAGCCATCTGACTTTTATTCATTCCCAGGATATGAATTCTTGATATCAACAATTACATTTTCACTAGTTAAAATGCCAACTCTTGATATCAGGAATTAGATTTCTACTAGTAACAATGACAATATTTGACATCAGGAATAAAATTTTCATTAGTAAAATTGTTAATTATATCAACATTGACGTCATCACTTGCAGAAATACAAATTCTTGATATTCTATCTATATAATTCTTGATATCTGTAAGTGTGTGCTCACCAGTTAAATGTCACCATAGACTGGCATTCAAATGTATTTGTTGTGAAGGCTAATCTTAAAAAAATAAAATCTTTAGCCCTTTGAGGTTAGAGGAGGAGTCTCTCCCGATACACATAAAATACCTTAAAGCACGCCCTGAGATGCAGTTGTAACAACAAATAAACATGGTTTATTAAAGTAATAAAGTAATAATGTCAGTGTAGAAAGTAAACATAGGGTCAACTGATATTTACAGTATATGTTTTATGAGTCATTTTCTTAGACAAGTTAATTTAGGCTACTGAGGGCTACCAGCAAAGCTAACCAAGTTTATTAAATGCATTCACAATGTGTATAGCTGCACATTCATTATTAATATTGTGCGCAATATAATAATAAAAAAAAAAAAAAAAAAAAAAAAAAAACGGCTTTATTAAAGGGGTCATGAACTGGATTGTTTTATTATTTTATAATGTTTCCTGGGGTGCCCTTATAATGTTAGTATGATTTTTACATCAAAAATAGTCATAATTTATAAATAAAAGCCATTTTTCCAAGCCTGATTTCAGGCTCAGATTTGAACGCTCCGTTTTAAGGGGCGTGTCTGCTGTGAGACTGCAGTGCAATCGCCCACTGCTGTGATTGGCTGACATGCTTGCATATTAAATAGCTAGTATTACATGAACTCTCTCGAAAACTGTTACTACGTTTTTACTATTACAGCTATCGAGATTAACAAATCGTGAAAAGTATCGTTTAAAGCATTATATTTAAATCTATTCCATCACATGAAAGGTTGCAGCATGATGAGCTTTGACTGAGCAGATGACAGACAGTCTGTTGATCGCGTGAATAAAGATCTTATCATTGCAACGCAATTTTTGCACTCTCACAAATGCTTACACCAAATCACAATGCAAACACGATGTGAATACACAGTAAGAGCTTCGTTGTGTAGTGTAACAGTGTCATTATTTCGTTTGGTAAGTGTCCAGATAAGCTCTCGCGGCTCGCGCTGTGCTGTTTGATTGACAGCTTGGGCGAATGGAAAGGGATCGTTCTTTGATCGCTTTCTGATTTAATCTAATTTAATAACAGTTTAAAAAGGATTATTTTCATAATACTACGAGAAATTATGTGAAGTTGATCATTTAGTCACTGATGCATAAACAGTATTGAACGATTTTAAGAGAATCTGAACTTGAATAATTACACAGAAACCACTGATCGCAGATCAGGCATTAGAGTACACATGTTGCTGGCAGATCCGTGTCGGGAAATTGTGATTGACTGATTTAATAAAGTTTAACCATGCTGGAATCCGAAGGAAGCTTATGCAGACTGTCTTCTTCCACAACCAGGCACTGCACAATATTTAGTAAACAGCATGTTTATTGGTTTATTGCTTGGAAGTAGCTCGATCCGGTAAGCAATCATCATGTCGTCCTATGTTATTTAGCATGTTTGGGCGAATCAGTGGGCGGGGCTAAACAGGCCGTGTTGAAGTAGGCGTTGATCTTCTTTTGTGGAGGCGGGGTTTTATCCTCTTTGACGTCATAGTTCCCCACTTTGAAAAACGACTCGTTTGCTGAGCCTGATGTCTATAAAAGCTTTTATTGGACTAACAAGGTAGTTTTCAGTTCTGAAACTTACAGGATATTATTATAGTATGATGATCTCTTATATGTCAAAAGCTCAAGTAAATTTTGATTTCTCAGTTCATCACCCCTTTAAGGTTTCTTGTTCTCTCACATTGACGGTTCCTAAAATTAGGCTATTACATACATGGATGTTACGTGAATTATATAGCCCACGCCTATGTTTTCAATTCAAAATGGGGTAACACTTTACGGTAAGGGTACATGAATTATCATGAATTCATGCATAAATTCATGCATGAAATATGCATTCATTCATGCATTAATATCTCATGAATCATCAGGAGCTAACACGAGTTCAACGTTTTTCATTCATGACTTCATGGATGAACAACACCTTAATTAAAACATTAACTAAGATGAGTACATCATGAATTATGATTTATTACGGATGATCATGATGTTTTCTTTGTTCACAAAAATGTTTTTGTCTTTACCACCCATTGTGGATAAAGCTACGGTTATGGTACATGAATCATCATGAATTCATGCATAAAAAAAGCATTAATTCATGCATACATTCGAATTATTAAAGGAATGTACAAAAATCCACATTACCTAATGCATGCATACAGGCTAGAACAGTATATCAATTAATGTGAGAACTATTTTTCTGAATTATGATCTGAGTTTCCAAGCATGTTCATGTTTTCTTCATAGCCTGCAGGTAAATGGACAGACCCCAAAATTGGCCAATCACAGCACATAACACACGAATTCTGTTGCCATTCAAATACAGTAGTCATCATTAACTTTAACATCATTAACAGTCATCATTATCATGTGTGTGGCCCCTCAACTAAAGTGGTGACTTGGTGCTTTGAAACACTGATGAACAATGTGGCATAACTGTGAAATGACATGAATATGAACATGAAAGTTCAAGCCTTTGCAAACGTACTTTGGACACAAATGGACTTTGATCTTAACTTTACTGCTTTATTCTTAAATGGTATAAACCAGTTAAATCAACAGCTGGAAAGAGCTGAGAAGGAATTCAGTACATACACCATAAACTTTATTTTAAGTGCCTGTATATCTGAAAACTCTTTACAAAACCATAAAGCTGTTTTACAAAAAAAGAAAAAAAGAAAAGAAAAAAAGAAAAGAAAAAAAATGTTTCACAAACAGCTTGATCTCTTTTAGGGTAAGGAGTCACCTTTTAATGTATAAAGTTTTATAAATGAATTACAATTATTGGCTAACAAGGAAACTGGTGCCGAATGTCCTTCAATAAACAACCAAGTAATCCTTTCTTATGCTTGTTTCCAAGCCAGTAGGTCCATTATATTACTGCAAGATGCTCTTTCAAAAGCTTGGCAGTTCGGTTTCCCCTCAATCGCCAAATTGTCAATTTGTATGTTAACCATGCCCTCTCCCAAGTGCTGAGAGTGAGCTCCACTTACAGAATCAACAAACCACCTTGAATGATTCACGGTGTAAATGCCTGTAGCCCAAATTGGTGAGAGCACCCCTGCTCTCCACTCATCACTAAGGATTAATGTCCCGGGCTGCACATGCTTCACTAATAAGGGAATCCGATGGTGGCGGGACCTCTTTTTGACCAGCCTCAGGATAGGTCTGCCTTTCCTTTACTCCAATCATCCCAAAAACCCACTTTTTGCGTCTCCAGGTGTTGGATATTCTCCCACAAGTATACTGTAAAAACAGCATATGTTCTTAACATCTGACACTTCAATTCACCATCAATATCAATAGTAAAATAGCCTGACCCTAAGGGCCCTATTTTCATATTGGCGCAGTGCGTCATGTACGGTCAGTCACAAGCACAGTGACATTTTATATAATGGAACACAAATATAGAGCATACTATTTGCATTTGAGTTGGCACATAGGAAGCTAGGGCTGATATACATTCTAGTAGCAGAATGCAACACAAACAAAACAAGAAAGTTTCATCTTAATACTTATAGAATACCGTTAGTTTATGGCGGAAGTTGCTCTCATAGATGACAACAGACTCTATTTCATCTCCAAGTCGCTGTCCCGTTTTATTTTCATATCGCCTCATCATTGCATGTCTGCACACTCTTCTTACACGGGATTACATCTTTGAGAGTGTTGCTGAACTTTTAGTAATACCATCTGCCTTCATATCAACCTGCCTCATTTGCAAGCCTTGAGAAAACCTGACAAAGAAGCACATTTACTTGAATATTAAACAAATACCGAGCAGCACAGAAAGCATACTGTAGCAATTTTATTGACTAAAAAAAAAAATTTAGTCTATCATTGACTATGTGCCTTAATATGGACCACTGCCGGACACCACCCTCCACTATATTAATATTTTATTAGATTGTTAGTGAGTTTCTAAAGCCTATTTGTTTACTGAGTTTGACTGATCATTTTCAGTATTACACTGGAATAATTTATTAAACGATTCCGATTATAGTTTGATGTTTCTTATTCTCATTGTTTTGCAATATTTTACCATTCTGGAAAGCGTTTTATCCCTGTATAAATGTGTTTGTATCTGTCACATAAACCAGCTCTTCTGTTTTTATCATCAGGTTTTCAAAGCTTCTGCTGCTGTTTTACTTTGTCAATTATAGCGGTCAGTATCATTTTTGTTTATAAATTGTAACAATCTTCCATTTTCAGTTCCAGGTAGAGTTATTGTAGTCAAATGTTTCTCTTTTGCACCATATTGTCTTTGCTTGACATTCGTGGATTAATGATGGGAATTTCTCAGTATATTACATCATCACACGCCATGATTACCTCTCTATGCAGTTAATATATTAATAAGCATTGTTCTGTTGTGAACATAATTCACTACATCTGCACTGACACATGTGATACAGCTTTATACTATTGTCATCAACATTTGAAGTGTGGCACAGCTAATATTGCTGGCTCCTTAATACCTTCAGTTATATATATTTAAACCTATTTAACTAAAATGAGAATATTTAATGATGACATTGATTACAGAGAATAATAATAATAATACATTTTATTTGAAAGGCGCCTTTCTGACACTCAAGGTCACCGTACAGGCATACATAAAAGTTAATACATAAAACAAATGATAAAATAATGCAAGAAATAAATTAAAAACCAGTTAAAATCAATTAGAATTACAGATGAATGGATGTTACAATGAATAGGCTTGTTTAAACAGATAGGTTTTGAGTCCAGATTTGAAATGAGGGAATGAGTCCATATTTCTGAGATGAGGTGGAAGGGAGTTCCAAAGGCGGGGAGCAGAGCGGCTGAATGCTCTGCTCCCCATTGTGGTGAGACGGGCAGGTGGGACGGACAGGTATAATGAGGAGGAGGATCTGAGAGAGCGAGATGGAGTGGGAACATGGAGGAGGTCAGATAGATAAGGGGGTGAGAGGTTGTGGATAGCTTTGAATGTCAGCAAGAGGACTTTGAACTGGATACGGGACTGGATAGGGAGCCAGTGGAGCTGCTGGAGGACAGGAGTGATGTGATGGATGGAGGGGGTTCGGGTAATGATTCGGGCAGCTGAATTCTGGACTAATTGAAGTTTACGGAGGGATTTGTGAGGGAGGCCCAAGAGAAGTGAATTACAATAGTCTAGACGTGAGGTGACAAGGCTGTGGACAAGAATGGCGGCAGAGTGGGGGGTAAGGGAGGGGCGAAGACGATTAATGTTACGTAAATGGAAGTAGGCTGACCGGGTGATGTTATTGATGTGTGATTGAAATGATAGTGTGCTATCCAGGATGACACCCAGGCTCTTAACCTGAGGGGAAGGTGAGACGGAGGAGTTATCAGTTGTGATGGAAAAACTGTTGGTTTTGGATAATGTGGATTTGGTGCCAATGAGGAGAACCTCGGTTTTATCACTGTTAAGTTTAAGGAAGTTGAGGGTAAACCAGGATTTTATTTCAGCAATGCAATCGGTGAGGGTAGTGGGTGGGAGAGTGACTGAGGGTTTTGTGGTGAGGTAGAGCTGGATGTCATCCACGTAGCAGTGGAAAGTAACATTGAATTTACGGAGAATATTGCCAAGGGGAAGAAGGTAGATGATAAAGAGAAGGGGCCCCAGGACAGAGCCCTGGGGCACACCTGTAGTGACAGGGGAGGGAGTGGATTTGAATGACTTAAGCTGAACGAACTGAGTGCGGCCAGTGAGGTAGGATGTGAGCCAGTTTAGTGGAGTGTGGGTAATACCAATGGATGACAATCTTTTGAGGAGGGTGGTATGACAGATGGTGTCAAAGGCCGCACTCAGGTCAAGGAGGATGAGGATGGTGAGTAGTCCAGAGTCAGCTGCCATGAGAAGATCGTTGGTGAGTTTTATAAGTGCTGTTTCAGTGCTGTGGAGTGGGCGGAAACCGGACTGGAACTGTTCATAGAGATTGTTATGAGAAAGGTGAGAATGGATTTGAGTGGCAACTGTTTTTTCAAGGATTTTGGAAATGTAGGGTAAGTTGGATATAGGACGGAAGTTGTTGAAAATGGAAGGGTCAGCACCAGGCTTTTTCAGGATAGGTGTAATGACAGCAGTTTTGAAGGATGTGGGGACAGTTCCAGTGGTGAGAGAGGAGTGAATGATGGCCGAGATGATGGGGAGCAGAGAAGGGAGGCAGGATTTGACAAGATGTGTAGGTAGAGGGTCGAGTTGACATGTGGACAGTTTGGATTTCTGGATGAGTTCGGTGAGTTCTGAGAGGGAGGGCAGGTGAAAAGAAGAGAGTGTGTGTATG
Source organism: Rutilus rutilus (assembly GCA_021464565.1). Lineage (NCBI taxonomy): Eukaryota > Metazoa > Chordata > Actinopteri > Cypriniformes > Leuciscidae > Rutilus > Rutilus rutilus. The sequence continues at coordinate 2,475,156 of JAJAQA010000013.1, forward strand.
GGTGGATGAGGGTCAGAAAAGGTGTGGAGATGGTGTGGAATGGAGTCAAGGTGTAGGTGGATATTGTAGGTTTTAGCAGTAAAGAATGACATGATGGAATTACAGAAGTGAGTTGTATACAAATGGGGAGGCAAAGCGTCCTGTGGTTGAGTGATATTGTTTAAAATAGTGAAAAGTGACTTTGAGTTTCCATGATTAGCAGTGATTAAACTAGAGTAGTACTGTGTTTTGGTGGTGGCAATGGAATCCCTATAATGCAGAATATGGTTATTGTACAATTCTTTGTGTATGGTGAGACCAGTTTTCCTATACAGTCGTTCCAGTTGTCGTCCTTTTGCTTTCATGAGTCGAAGATCAGCGGTGAACCAGGGGGCGGAGACAGTGAATGAAACAGGTCGAGTTTTTAACGGAGCGAGGAAGTTGAGAATGTTTAGAAGTCCAGTATTGTAATGAGAAACCAGATCATCAGCGGTGGAGAGATTGTGGATGTTGAAGGTGGCAAAAGAGTCAATAGTTGTAGTTAGAGTGGCTGTGTTAATGTTTTTTATATTGCGAAAGGTGATATGACGTGGTGTCTTGGTGATTGTGAGGGTGAGTTCAGCTGTAAATGAGATGAGAAAATGATCCGTTATGGGGAGTTCATCAGCTGTAATATTGATGGGGGTGACACCAGAACAGCAGATCAAGTCTAGAGTGTGGCCTTTGGAGTGTGTGGGACATGTTGTATGCTGGAGGAAACCAAAACTGTCCAGGCAAGAGGTGAAATCTTTGGTGAGAGGCAAATCGGGATTGTCCATATGGATATTGAAATTGCCCAGCAGTATTATATTTGATGATAAAGTAGATAAATAAGTGAGAAAAACAGCAAAGTCATCTAAAAAGTTACAGTTAGGTTTGGGTGGGTGGTAAACAGTGGCGATGATGGTTGGAATTGAACCAGAAAGTAAACAGACCATATGCTCAAACGAGCTGGAGACAGGTGTGGATACTGGCGAGACTTTCCACTTCTCGCGGAAAAACATCGCGAGACTACCTCCCCGACCGGTGCCACGGGGTTGCGATTTGTAAACAAATCCAGGTGGAGCAGTTTCGTTGAGCAGTGAAAAGTCATTAGGTTGTTGCCAGGTCTCGGTTAAACAGATAAAATCTAACTCACGGTCAATGATGAGATCCCGGATGATATGTCCCTTGTTTGACAGAGAACGGACAATAGGCAGAACATTGATTTTTTAGTATTGATACTTTGTATTGAATGGATTTTATTCTGTCTGTGTTTGTAGGAACATCCACTAAACCTGTGTCAGGGACAAAAGGAGGCAACGTCACCCTGCCCTGTGATATTGAGGACAGAGACATTACTCATATTAGTTTATTCCATCAGGCAGATGAAATCCCTGTTTGTGAGACTGAAGAATGTAAGAGCGAAAATGACAGAGTATTTAAAGAAGGATCATGTGACATCATCATCAAGGATCTGAAACTGAGTGACGCTGGGAAATACATTCTGAGAGTCCATTACACTAATGATCAGGCAGAGCCGGAGCGACAAACCCTGGAGTATCATCTTCATATTCATGGTAAAGTCAAAACTGATCAAACCATCATCATGTGTTTTCTGGATTTCCTGATAATGTTAAAAAAATCGAATAATGTTGGTATTGCATGCAGGGTCAAAACCAGCAATAACATTAAATGTAGCAATGATCTAATATTTAGATTAGTTGATTCTTAGAGGCTTTTCAATTACATTTGGTCACTTTGATCCTAAATAGTTGTTTATGGCCTTGACTGATTGACACCATTATAATGATAATTAAGGATAAATGTCTCTGTTTCTCCTCAGATGAGATCTCTGTGAAGAAAGGAGAGCAGCTGAAATTGGATGTTCTGTTGATCAACGCTGATAAAGTGGAGTATCAGAACAAAAGAAGCTCAGAGTGGACAGAGGTGTGGACGAGAGGTCACGGGGTCAACAGTGATCGACTGACTGATCGAGATGGAAATCTGACCATTAATGAGTTTACAGTCAATGACACTGGAACATACAGAGTTCTGGACTCTAATAATGAAAGCTTGATCACAGTTACAGTCACAGGTGAGAGAACATCAGTGGATGAGGAGAGATATTATTATTTAACCCTCTACTGCATGCATTTTGATGGCACATGATACAAATTATTCCACATCATTTCCTGGCTCATTTGGGAACATTTTATTGATTTATTGAAAAATTTCCCTCCCCCAACCCCCCCACCACAAAATATTTTTTTGTTGCCTGAGGGCAACGTTGTGCAACAATGGTAAAGAATCATAGAGAAAATTATCATAATACAATTCTCAGAGAGCAATACAAAAATACAAAAATAAATAAAAAAATGTCAAGAAATAATTTAAGTAAAAAGGGAAAATCACTTCAAAAACACATCAATATATTTTATTTGATACAGACATAGGTTTTTATCATGTAGTGCATCATGTCATATCATGTACTTCATGTATCCTAATCATCCCCATATAAACTACTGTATATTGACAGAAGTATTGGGACACCCCTCCAAATCATTGAATTCAGGTGTTCCAATCACTTCCATGGCCACAGTTGTATAAAATCAAGAACCTAGGCATACAGACGCTTCAACAAACATTCTCAGGAGCTCAGTGAATTCAAGCGCGGTGATAGGTTGCCACCTGTGCAATAAGTCCATTCGTGAAATTTCCTCACTACAAAATATTCCACGGTCAACTGTTGGTGGTATTATAACAAAGTGGAAGCAATTGGGAACAACAGCAACTAGGCCACAGAGTGGGGTCAGTACATGCTGAGGCGCACAGAAGTCGCCAACTTTCTGCAGAGTCAATAGCTACAGACCTCCAAACTTTGTAGAGAGCTTCATGGAATGGGTTTCCATGGCTGAGCAGCTGCTTCCAAGCCTAACATCACCAAGTGCAATGCAAAGTGTGGGATGCAGTGGTGTAAAGCACGCCGCCACTGGACTCTGGAGTGACCAATCACGCTTCTCTGACTGGCAATCCAATGGACGAGTCTGGGTTTGGCGGTTGCCAGGAAAACGGTACTTGCCTGACTGCATTGTGCCAAGTGTAAAGTTTTGTAGAGGGGGGATTATGGTGTGGGGTTGTTTGGTGGAGGGGGGATTATGGTGTGGGGTTGTTTTTCAGGGGTTGGGCTTTGTCCCTTAGGTCCAGTGAAAGGAACTCCTAATGCTTTAGCATACCAAGACAATTTGGACAATTTCATGCTCCCAACTTTGTGGGAACAGCTTGTAGATGGCCCCTTTCTGTTCTAACATGACTGTGCACCAGTCCTGACCTCAACCTGAAAGAACACCTTTGGGATGAATTAGAGAAGAGACCGCGAGCCATCTATCACTCTGTCTCCTCTCCACCAATAAGCTGGTGTGTGGTGGGCGTTCTGGCGCAATATGGCTGCCGTCGCATCATCCAGGTGGATGTTGCACATTGGTGTCACTTTGGTGACTTTGGGTGTTCCTGTGTATCCAGGAACCCTACATCTTCCCTACTTGTAACACATTATTTGCCATTGTGAGGTATTGTCCAATACATCCTTGAAAAGTACCCCTTATCGCACAACGTTGCCCTGAGGCAACAAAAAGAAAAACTGAATTTGTGAACATGCAAAATAAAAAAAAACTTCACAAAACCTGTCAAAAGGTTTCTCTACACCTTCATACACACACACATATTTTTTATGTACAGTTCATGTACAGTTCACGAACAAAATGGCGCCGCATATGGCAGCCACGGTCGGATGGTGCGTCTTATGTTGTTTTGTGGTGTTTGTTAACTCAGTGTCTTGTCATGATCTTCGGCGCTCTCTTACAAGAGAAGCGCTTTTAAACATCAGGCATACAACTCCAGTGGATTTATTTCCCACTTTCCTGCTCCCAATGGCAGAATTAGTGGGTATTCTAGCCACAGCTAGGCTCGGCTGTGTTCAAGCAAGGGAACGCCGGCGTAAAAGGGGAAAGCGAGCGGGTGCTCTTGTGCGGCTACGCGGACGTGGAAAACGCCCTGTGCTACCAAGCATCTTCCTCTCGAACGTTCGTTCATTGGGCAACAAAATGGATGAGCTCCAGCTGCTGATGGTGAAAAACAGAGACTTTCTAACAGCGTCTGTCCTATGTTTCTCGGAGACTTGGCTGGGCGATCTGATTACGGATTCTTCGTTACAACTGGCCGGCTTTAGGTTGCTGAGAGCGGATCGGGTTACGGCTCTTTCTGGAAGGACGAAAGGCGGAGGTATTTGTTTTTATATTAACAGTAGCTGGTGTATTGATATTACAGTGATTCAGCAATATTGTTCCTCAGACTTGGAATCTTTTTCTATAAATTGTAAACCCTTTTACTCGCCTCGCGAGTTTGCGTCATTCATTTTGGTTGGTGTTTATATAGCACCGAGTGCCAACGTTAATGAAGCCCAACGCGTACTCGCTGAGCAGATACTCAGCGTGGAGCGAACCAACCCGGATTCCTTAGTTATTGTACTAGGTGATTTTAATAAAGGTAATCTCAGCCATGATCTCCCCAAATACAGTCAATTTATTAAATGCCCTACAAGAGGAGATAACACTCTGGATCATTGCTACACTACAGTCAGTAAAGCCTACCATGCAGTCCCACGAGCAGCACTGGGTCACTCTGACCATGCCATGGTTCACCTGATTCCTGCTTACAGGCCGAAATTAAAAATCTGTAAACCTGCTGTAAAAACATCAAAACGGTGGACCAGTGAGGCCTTAGAAGTCCTGCGGGCGTGCTTGGACTCTACTGACTGGGACATGTTCAGGGCTATTACCAACAGCCTGGATGAGCACACAGAGGCAGTAACGTCGTACATAAGCTTCTGTGAAGACTGCTGTATTCCAACACGCACCAGGGTGATTTTTAATAACGATAAGCCCTGGTTCTCAAGTAAACTCAGAAGGTTGAGGGTGGAGAAAGAAGAAGCGTTTAGGAGTGGGGACAGAGTCTTTTTTAGAGAGTCGAAAAACAGGTTCGAAAAAGCTGTGAAGGAGGCTAAACGACTGTACTCAGAGAGGCTTCAACAACAGTTCTCTGCTGACGACTCGGCTTCTGTCTGGAGGGGGCTTAAACAGATTACCAACTACAAGCCCAGAGCCCCCCGCACCATTAACGACTCTCGCTTGGCCAACGACCTGAATGAGTTTTACTGTAGATTTGAAAGACAACTGGACTGTCCTGGTCTACATTCACCCTCACCAGATACATCCCTCATCACAGTGTCGGCTCTCTCCATTCAAGAGAGTGAAGTGAATAGACTCTTTAAGAGGCAGAACCCACGGAAATCAGCTGGGCCTGACTCCATTTCTCCAGCTACTCTTAAGTACTGTGCGGACCAGCTGTCTCCTGTATTCACCACCATCTTTAACACCTCCCTGGAAACATGCCATGTACCAGTCTGTCTCAAGTCTTCCATCATCATCCCTGTGCCCAAAAAGCCAAGGCCTACAGCACACAACGACTACAGACCCGTCGCACTGACCTCTGTGGTAATGAAGTCTTTTGAGCGTCTAGTGCTAGCCCACCTTAAATCAATCACTGACCCTCTCTTAGATCCTCTGCAGTTTGCCTACAGAGCAAACAGGTCTGTGGAAGACGTAGTCAACATGGCTCTACATTTCACCCTCCAGCACCTGGACTCTTCGGCTACTTATACAAGGATCTTGTTCGTAGACTTCAGCTCTGCTTTTAATAACATCATCCCTGCTCTGCTTCAGGATAAACTTTTACAGCTTAATGTACCGGTTTCCACCTGTAGGTGGATTACAGATTTTCTTTCTGACAGAAAGCAGTGTGTTAAGCTGGGGTCACATGTGTCGGACATACGTACCATCAGCACCGGCTCTCCACAGGGCTGTGTTCTCTCTCCTATGCTTTTCTCCCTATACACCAACAGCTGCACCTCCAGTCACCCGTCCGTCAAAGTCTTGAAGTTTGCGGATGATACCACCATCATTGGGCTCATCTCCAACGGGGATGAGACTGACTATAGGTGGGAAGCTGACAACATGGTATCCTGGTGTAGCCAGAACAACTTGGAGCTAAATGCTCTAAAGACAGTGGAGATGGTTGTGGATTTCAGAAGAAACACACCCCCACTTACTCCCATCAATTTGAGCGGCTCCCAAGTAACCATTGTGGAGTCCTTCTGCTTCCTGGGTACTACCCTGTCCCAGAACCTTAAGTGGGAGCTGAACACCAGCATACTAGCCAAGAAAGCCCTCCAGCGTATGTATTTTCTCCGACAACTGAAGAAATTCAACCTCACGAAGACAGTGATGGTGCACTTTTATACAGCCATCATTGAGTCCATTCTTACTTCCTCCATCACCATCTGGTATGCGGCTTGCACGGCCAAGGATAAGAGCAGGCTGCAGCGTATCATCCGCTCTGCGGAGAGGGTGATTGGTTGCAATCTGCCCTCCCTTGGGGACTTGTACTCCTCTAGGGTGCTGAGGCGTATGAAAAAGATTGTGGCTGATCCCTCCCACCCTGGAAATTCCCTATTCCAGCTACTCCCCTCTGGCAGAAGGTTGAGGGCCGTTAGGACAAGTACCTCACGTCATAAGAACAGTTTTTTCCCTTCTGCCACTGGCCTTTTCAATAAGGCACGGATCCCTCATTGACACTGACCTTAAATGTTGCACTGACTTAAGTATAAACTTTTTGACTCAATGCTACAGTTTGCACTTGCATATTTGCATCGATGCCTTTAAAGGTATTTCTTGGTGCTCTTTTGTGCTCCTATATTTTATACTATATGGTATATGTTGTATGTTATATGTATGCACCCTCCTGCCAAAGTAAATTCCTTGTCTGTATAAACATTCAGGGCGAATAAATGAATTCTGATTCTGATTCTGATTCTGATGTAATTTTAAATAAGATTATTAAAGGAAATAATCTTGCTTTCATCTCACACCATGTGCTCCTGTGACCATGTGTCAGAAAAGGACGTCCCGCCTTCAAATGGTGCATGATAGTAGTGACTCCCAAACCTTATTGGACTGTTCTTTGATACTTTTTCAAACATTCTAATTGGTTGCAATCATTTAAAGAAAAATGTACTGAACATAGGGCTTAAGAAACCTTTCCGTTGCCTAGGGGCAACTCTATGCAGTAGAGGGTTAATACATCATGAGCTTGAGTTTTTCTCTTACGGAGTTAAACTGCATGACTAATCGTTTCATATCTTGTACAGAATCCGTCTCAACAGGTGAACACACAGGTAACACAGAATAACAATAAAGTAATAGGCTGTTTTAAAAAACAATTGAACAGTGAGTTTAAAAATGTAAAATTTGTGCTCTCTTCCCAGCTTCATCCCATCCTGATCGAAAACTCTTGAGTTGGCCAGAGAAAGTGAATGGGATTTTGGTGATTACAATAGTTATTGCATTTATAGTGATTTTGGCACTTCAAATTGTGTTGAGGTTTGCTGGAAGGTACTGATGAGGTCACTTGTAATTTTCATTGAGCCCTAAACAGATCTTCAGAGGATTCTATCTACATATTTCTCCAATATATGAATGTCAATATAACAATACGATACATAACAATATAACAAAATGGCAATATAATACACCAAGATTCGATTTGTTTCTGATAGTGGCCTAAATAGTTAAAGATTTGGACTATAGTGACTGAAGGGTGAGCAATCCTATCTTGAACTCAGTTATAGTTTTTAATGAATATCAACTATTGTTTCTAAAGAGTTAGGAAAGTATTTATATATATATATATATATATATATATATATATATATATATATATATATATATATATAGTTTCTTATTTAAGATATATTTTTAATCACATTTCTATTTGATCTTTATTTTCCTGTTTATCATTGTGAAGCTGCTTAATATTCAACAGAATTATTGATGTGACTGCTTTGAAGCAATCTGTACTGTCAAAAGCTCTAGAAATATATGTGACTTGACTATGGATTGAGGAAGGTTGGAATCCACAACACAACGTCTTCACATATTTAAAAACACTATGAATCATACACTTGCTGCCTTTTGTAAATGGTTAAAAAACTGGACATCACACACTACTAGACTTTGTACATTGTTCCGAGCTCAACACACTCAGACAGAAACATGTCACTCATTACTAGACACACAACATATGAAAACAATGCGTTCTAAAATTATCTCAAAATATATAATTATTCCCTGATTAAGCTAAAAAAATCTGTCAATAATACACTATGAGATTTTCTGTGAGATCTCTCAGCTCAATCCTGCAGTCTGGCTTGGAATTCAGCAACAACTACATTGTGTGTTTTTTTTTTCTACCTTAAAAACAAATAAGACAACCTATCACATTCAGCTTTTTAAGTTAACTCAACTAATCTGCTCCAATTAAAGTCAAACTAAATACTTTTGTTCATCTAATAAATAACAGGTAGTCTTTAGCCTGGCAAGCCAGACCTACATCAAGATGTTTAGTCTGGCAACTCACCATAGACACGGTCAATCCGAGGGGCGGGATGAACGGCTGTCTTTCAAATTCCCTCTGCACACAATAGGACAGCCCTTCAACCAACCAGAGCGTTTTCTCAACCGCGGAGCTAACGTTAGTTGATAGATTCAACTTTTAAATCTGGCCGACAAAACTACGAACACATCTTCCTTTTTTTAAGAATGACTTAAGTGCCGTTATTTGTTCTTTTCTCAAAGAAAAACTTAACTCCAAGTCCTCCAGAGTTGCGGCCAAAGCCGATTCGAAAGACCGCTGTTCTCCATCCGCAGCAGCCGTCATTCTTTGTTTTCAAGTGGCAGGGAGCCGTCGCAACTCTGTCGTCATATGTTAAGCCCGCCCCCGCCTACTCTATACACGACGTGATTGGCCTGACCCAATTTAGTTTTTTTTTGCAGCAAAAAGGTCTATTGAGAGTTGCTAAACCCACCCTGGCTGCAAAATAATTTTGCTGCCGCTAGGGTGCGTCTAGATTTCTAGGCTAGGTAGTCTTATGAACTTAAAATTTCTTGTCAAGGCAACTACAGATTATTTTTAATTTAGCTGCAAACAGCTGCAATCCTTATTCTTTCATCTCCATGTCTGATGTCCAAAGCAAACTACATGAAATGAACACTACCACAGTGATAACCACAGCAGCAGCATTAATTAAGCCAGTAAATGCAAAGCAATAATCATTTTTTAACAATAGTTTACCACATTTTTGTTTTCATGCCGCAATGCATGCTGGGAAATGGCACAAAATTGTTAAACTCAAAATTGTTTGTTCACATAACTCCATTGGAAAGTTGGACAACATTTAAACTTAAGTAAAGTCAACTTAAGGTCAAGGTTAAGTAAGGTCAAGGTTAAGTAGGGTCATAAGTAAGGTCAACAAAACGTCTCGGTTACGTATGTAACCCTCGTTCCCTGAGTAGGGAACGGAGACGTTACGTCGGTGACGACGAATGGGGTTTCGCTTAGAAAGCCTATCACCTTCGAGTATATAAAACGAGCCAATGGCAATGAAATGCCATGGGTCTGTGGAATTTGCATAGCGTAAATCCGCCCCACCCTGGGGGTATATAAGGAAGTACGCTGGCAACATGCAGATATGTCTTCGCTGAGGAGCCGAGACTGAACTCAGGCGTTCCCAGCGGTACAGCAGAAGTGGCAGTGAGACGTAACATCTCCGTTCCCTACTCAGGGAATGAGGGTTACATTCGTAAACGAGACGTTCCCTTTCGTGGTCACTCCGAGTTACGTCGGTGACGACGAATGGAGTCCCCAGTCTAATCACGCCACCTCGGCTGTCTTCCAGTGCCCTGCGTAAGTCTGAGCTCCCTGTCGTGAGACTAGCACAGACGAAGGAGTCCTACTTAACACAGGAATACCAAGGTACACTGGGAAGCATATCTCAGAGGAAATATGCAATTATGCCCAGCCCAAAAGGGGGGGGGGGGGGGGGACTTGGAATACACATATGACCTGGAGGGGGGATGCATATGGAGTATCACTGGGGTGTCCAGCCGCAGGTGGAGGTTTCAACCCCAGGGGTGGCAAGGTAATGGAAAGCAAGCGAATACACCTGAGCAGAATCTAGTACCGGCTAGTTGAAGCGAGTACATGAGAAGAAACTGGCTCCACTCGGAGATTATAGAATCTCGTGAATGTGTTAGGTGTCGCCCAGTCTGCAGCTCTACAAATGTCTGTTAGCGAGGCGCCATGCGCTAGAGCCCAAAAGGATGCCACGCTCCGAGTGGAGTGGGCCGTCACACCAAGGGGGCATGGTCGACCTTGCTGCTGGTATGCCAAAGCAATGGCGTCCACTATCCAGTGAGACAACCTTTGCTTGGAGAAAGCCTTTCCCTTCAGCTTCCCACCATAACAGACAAAGAGCTGGTCTGAGGTCCTGAAACACTGCGTTCTGTCTACGTAAGCACGGAGGGCGCGTACTGGACAGAGCAGTGCCAAGACTGGGTCTGCCTCCTTCAAGGGCAGCGCTTGCAGGTTCACCACCTGGTCTCGAAAGGGTGAGGTGGGAACCTTGGGCACATATCCAGGCCAGGGACTCAGAATCACGTGAGAGTTAGCCGGCCCGAATTCCAGGCACGCTTCGTCAACCGAAAATGCCTGCAGGTCCCCTACCCTCTTGACTCAAAAGGAGCACTCTGCAGGGCAATTAAAACCACATAGGCATGTCTCGTGGACGATGCTCTAGCGGAAGTGATGGTAGCCACCACCGCTGGTGGTAGGGTACTCAAACCTACCTCGTCCCATCCAGGAGCCACACGTGGAGGTTCCAAAGATCGGGACGAGGGTGGCAAAGGGTGCCCTGTCCCTGAGAAAGCAGGTCCTTCCTCAGGGGAATTGGCCAGGGAGGTGCTGTCGCGAGGAGTACTAGTTCTGAGAACCAGGTCCGGTTGTGCCAATACGGGGCAACCAAAATGACCTGCTCCTCGTCCTCCCTGATCTTGCGCAAGGTCTGCGCAAGGAGGCTCACTGGGGGAAACGCATACTTGCATAGGCCCCGCGGCCAGCTGTGCGCCAGTGCATCCGTGCCGAGCGTGCCCTCGGTCAGGGAATAATACAGGTCGCAGTGGGACGATGCAAACAGGTCTACCTGTGCGTCCCCGAACTGATCCCAAATCAGCTGGACCGACTGGGGATGGAGTCTCCATTCTCCAGCGAGAGGCCGAAGCCGAGACAGCTCGTCGGCCGCCTGGTTCAGGTCTCCCGGGATATAAATGGCTCGAAGCGACCTCAGATGCTTCTGACTCCATATGAGTCCGGTGGCGAGCGATTTGCGACATACGGCGGGAGCGCAGACCACCTTGATGGTTGATGTACGCTACTGTCACGGTATTGTCTGATCTGACTAGTACGTGCTGACCCCTGAGCAACGCATGGAAGCGGTGCAGGGCGAGACGTACAGCCAGCAACTTGAGGCAATTGACATGCCAAAGGCGCTGGGGCCCTGTCCAGGAGCCCGTGGCAGCATGTCCATTGCACATGGCGCCCCAGCCCGTGGTGGAGGCATTTGTTGATACAACAACATGCCGGGAAACTCGTTCTAAGGGCACTCCGGCCCGTAGAAAACTGAGGTTCGTCCACGGGGTGAAGGTCTGACGGCAGTCTGGAGTCACTGGGACTTGGAGCGTGCCGTTTTGCCATGCCCACCTCGGGACTCGATCGGGAAGCCAAAGCTGAAGCGGTCTCATATGAAGCAATCCGAGCGGCATTACTGTGGCTGCGGATGCCATATGCCCCAGGAGCCTCTGAAATAGTTTCAGTGGAACCGCACTCTTGTCCTCGAACTGGCGAAGACAAGTCAGCAGTGACTGCGCGCGCTCACTCGTAAGCTGCGCGCACATGGCGACCGAGTCGATTTCCATACCGAAAAAAGTGATCCTCTGCACAGGGTAGAGTTTGCTCTTCTCCCAGTTGACCCAAAGGCCCAGACGAGCTAGGTGCCGGAGCACTAGGTCCCTGTGTTCGCAAACCTGATCTCGAGAGTGAGCTAGGATCAGCCAGTCGTCGAGATAGTTCAGGATGCGAACCCCGTGTTCCCGGAGGGGAACAAGGGCTGCCTCGACGACCTTCGTGAAGACACGAGGAGACAGGGCTAGCCCGAATGGGAGAACCACGTACAGGTATGCCCGCCCCTCGAAAGCAAACCGAAGAAACGGTCTGTGTCAAGGTAAAATGGAGACATGGAAGTAGGCGTCCTTCAGGTCGATCGCTGCAAACCAATCCTGCGGCCGCATACACTGGAGGATGCATTTGGCCGTAAGCATCTTGTATGGCAGCCTGTGAAGGGAGCAGTTCAAGACGCGCAGGTCGAGGATTGGCCGTAACCCACCGGATTTCTTCAGTACAATGAAGTAAGGGCTGCAGAAGCCAGACTTCATTTCGGCTGGAGGGACAGTCTCGATCACACCCTTCGCCAGTAGGGTGGCGACCTCCGCTCTCATGACAGGGGCAGTGCCACCGACCATAGTGAAGCGGACTCCCCTGAAGCGGGGAGGAGACCGCGCGAACTGAATCGCGTAGCCGAGGCTGATGGTTCTCGCGACCCAGCGGGACAGTCTGGGAAGCTCTAGCCAGGCCTCCAGAAACTGCGCCAGCGGGGTACCGTCGGTGGTGCAGCGAGGCGGAATGACCAGCCCAGGCGAGGGTGGCATAGCGGCCCTGTGCAGGGGCATGGTCATTAACGGCGTCCTGCCAGAGGAGGCCAGGGGAGGACCAGCATCCCACGGGGGCATGCTCTGGCAGGGGTCTGGCGACAGAGGGGGATGAGAGGAGCGTGGCCCATGAGCGGCGCATGCTGTCATCCGAGAACTCTGTGACAGAGGGGGACGATAGTGGCGGGACCCGGGGGCGGCGCGCACTATGGTCCGAGAACTCTGTGTCCTCAGGATTGGGGGAACCAGTTCTTTCTTTAACCACATTAGGGTACTGCTCGTCATTGGACGAGCAGCAGGGAGTGGAGAACAAAAGATTCTCCCCCGGCCCTCCACCGGGGGAAGGAGTGGCCCTGCTACCATCTCCTGTGAAGAACTGATTGCCAATCCTGAGCAGCCCATCTCAGGGGTGCCGCTTAGCCTGGTGTTTAGCGGGGCGCGGGGCCGGAGAGGGCTGTGGCGCCTTCCTGCGGCTTCCTCCACGATGTGGCCCAGGTGGAGGCTTCTGCTGGGGCCGTGCAGGAGGGGCTGGAGCCACAGGAGGGTGCCCTCCACGGCGAGCAGGCTGAGGATTCTGTGCCGATGGCTGGGTGGAGGCAGCAGCGGGCCGTCAGGGCAGAATATGCTTGATTGTCTCAGTCTGCTTCTGAGCGGTCGAGAACTGTTGGGCAAAGTCCTCGACCGCACCGCCGAAGAGGCCAGCCTGGGATATGGGGGTGTCGAGCAGACGAGTCCGCTCGGCCTCCCGCATATCAGCCAGGTTCAGCCAAAAATGTCTCTCCTGGACCACAGCTGTGGACATCACCTGACCCAGGGAGCGTGCGATCACCTTCGTCGCTCGGAGAGCAAGGTCGGTGGCGGCACGCAGCTCATTAAAGAGCCCTGGGTCTGTTCTGCCCTCGTGCATGTCCCTGAGCATCTGGGCCTGGTAGACCTGCAAGATGGCCATGGCATGCAAAGAGGCAGCTGCCTGTCCCGCCGCTCTGTAAGACTTCGCCACCAGGGTAGACGAAAATCTACAGGCTTTGGATGGGTGCTTAGGGTCACCACGAGAGGAAGCGTTTGCCGGACACAGCTGCATCGCGACAGAACGCTCCACCTGGGGGAACCCCAGTGTACCCACAAGCAGCAGCCCCATCGAGGGGAGGAAAGGCGGAGAAGGCAGACGAATGATCACGGGAAGACAATGGTGTCTTCCAGGACCGCGTGACCTCCTCATGCACCTCCAGGAAGAAAGGTATTGGGGTTGGACGCCGACGGGGTCAGTGGCCGCACCCAAAAACCAATCGTCCAGCCGCGAGCGCACAGGGTCGGGTGGCGGGGACCACTCGAGCCCAATGGCCGCGGCTGCCCAGGAAAGCATGGCCGTCATCTCGGGATCAGACTCGGACAATGCTGGCACAACCGAAGGTGGCAGCACAGCCGAATCATCACTTCACGAGGACTCCTGCCCACCTTGTGATGCAGCGATCGACATTGCATCCTCCTCTGGAGCACCAAACGAGATTCGCGGGGCCTCCGTAGAGGGACCAGCGGTCTCAGTTTGGACACTCGCGGGTACCAGCGCTGGAGAGGGGGGTGTGGACCATGGACGAATCGGCGGTTTGTTCCACACCGTCACCCTCAGGTCACCCTGGCCACCAGCCGAAGTACAGCCTCTCGGGGAGACCGTAGATCGGGGTGTGGATGAGGGGACTCTCACTCGAGTGAGCTCATTGAGTCTCGACCGAAGCGCGGAGATGGTCATGTTCCCACAGTGAGAACATGAGTGATCCACAAGCGCTGCTTTAGCGTGATCAATGCCCAAACACACAAAGCAGCGATTGTGCCTATCAGAAGAAGAAACATTGCGACCGCAACCAGAAGTGCACGGGCGAGGCATCTTTAAAAAGACGTGCCGCGTGCAAGCTCTTTTTGTGAGAGGAAAAACTCTGCGGATGCTGAAGCGACCAGGGAGAAACACACTATCTAACAGATCACTGACCAGATCAGCAGGGTAATGTGCACTCGCTGGAGATCGCCGTCACACCAACACCGGAGAGTTCGTTCGTCTCGAAGGATGCAGAGATAAAGAGTAACTCAGGAATCAGGCTTCAGTGGAGTGAAGAATAGCTCTCGGCTCCGAAGCGAAAACATATCTGCATGTTGCCAACGTACTTCCTTATATACCCCCAGGGTGGGGCGGAGTTACGCTATGCAAATTCCGCAGACCCATGGCATTTCATTGCCATTGGCTCGTTTTATATACTCGAAGGTGATAGGCTTTCTAAGCGAAACCCCATTCGTCGTCACCGACGTAACTCGGAGTGACCACGAAAGGGAACATTTGTTAGCAACATGTTTAGAGTATTCTTATTTAGGTCACGCAAGATAATAAACTGACTTTGTTCAAGCTACTTTTCTACATTTGTTACATTTTGCAACATGTATTTATTTTTTATTTTTTTACAGTGTACCGTCCACTCATTCAGACTGTAAATCGGGTCAAAAGTCAGTGTATTCCAGCCTTAAATTGATTACATTGTGTAGAGAGTTTTTCTGACAACTGTATGTATTTGCATTTTACTACTAATTAAACAACATTTGTAAGTAATACTTTTGTTGGTATGCTTTCTCTCTCTCTCTCTCTCTCTCTCTCTCTATATATATATATATATATTATTCCACCACCAAATTATTATGTATATGCAAATATTAGACCAATTTTCAACCTGCAATTTCTATCTAAAATTCACCAAAAATCTGTCTTTACAGTAGCTGAATTACTTGCACATTCAATCCGTCTCTAATATTTTTCAGTCTGGCTGAACCCTTCACAACACTGAGTCTGCTCTTTTAAAAGTTTTTAATGATATTTTAATGACTACAGGCGCTGAAGACACTATGATGGCTTTAGTGCTTTTATAGACTTGAGCTTGGCTTTTGACTTTGTAGAACACAGGATTCTTTTATCTCGGCTGGAACGTTTGATTGGTATCACAGGTGCGGTACTCAGATGGCTCCAGTCATTCTTATCCAGTCATAGCTTAGGCGCTCATTTATCCTCGGCAGGGATAAATATTCTCATTATGCTACACTTGGGATCAATTATGAGTAAATTTGGTGTGTCGTACCTCTGTTATGCTGATGACACCCAACTCTACATACCTGTAAAACATAAAGGAAACAATAGTTTCGAAGTCAATATGACTATGATGAAGAAATCTTGATCACAGTCACAATTGAGAGAATCTCAGTGGATATGTGGAAATATTATTATTTTTAAAAATTTGGATAGCTGAACACTAACGCGTAATGACAAAAGAGACACGGCTTACTTTTCAAGCAATTTTTCTGAATATTTAAAAAAGTTTGCAGCATGGTAAATAAATATATAATTGTGTTTTTGACAAAAAAATAAAAAATAAATTATGGGCCTATGTAGCGCATAAGTCTAATTTTAGCATTACATCCAGAAAAAGGCTAATAAAGTGAAATGTTTATAAAAAACTTAGCTATAGCCCAGGCTATTTTAGTTCACTCCACAACAAGTTCTTTAAATTTAACGTTATAGGCTATTCAAAATACAAGTAGAGTATTTTATGAGAGAGAAATGTGGTAATCATTGTCTGACCCAACAAAAAAACATTATAATATTCATTTTATTTTATTTTCCGTGTTCGCATTTATGAGGGAAAAACAACGTGTCAGTTCTCGGTTACGGACGTGAGCGCTCTGAAAGCGGCACTAAAAGACTGCTTTAAAACTTTCACAGAGACCTAACAGAACAGCTGCCTTCCTTTAAAGTGAATTTCGTTTTGTATTAATTATATCTTCATTTTAATCAATGTTTCATGAACCAATTGCCTGGATTTAATAAATAAGAAGTAATAGCAGAATCACGACATGGAGGCGCCGGCGAGTGAACTGGAGTTCGTCTCATAAATTAACCGAAACTCAGCGTATAATGCACATTCACATTCACAGCGTATTTAGACGCATTCATAATCATTACTTTTACCGGTTCTTTGTGGCAAGCTTTATGCGTGCGGTCGTGCGCTTGAGTGCGGCTATATTACGTAAGCTCATTATCTTGTAGGCTATATAAGTAATTAAATTAATATAAAGGGGCGATTTGTCCACGAATGACTTAAATGAACAACGAGCCTACTACTCGACTAGGAAAAACACTTTTAGTCGGACGCAGCCCTTATTCCACATATTTTCGAACCAGGCAACAGGACATCTGTGTTGAGCAAGCGACCCTGCGGAATGAACGAGCGGAGCAGAATATTCAGAAATGCGTTCTCCACTCACGAGCTCTGATCGGAACAAACCCGAACCTCACTGTCTGCTGAACTTGAGCAGAAACATCAAAATATAACCAGCTTTTTAAAATGTTTTTTAAAACTAAACAGTATTTTAGCACAAATTATGAGCTTATTGGCGATTTTTTTATAATTATTGACAAAATTAGAATATAGTAAAAGTTTTTTTTTTTGAAAGTTTTGGGTGGGCCTGTTGAAAAGTGGGGCCTTGCCTGAGCTACAGGACATCGTCTTTCAAAACATAACCTGCGCGAAAGAGAGAAAAAAAAATGAATGCGACATTGGGTTAGGCACTTCTGAAAATGCACTTCCGAATGCGTCTCTGTCCCCAGCACATTTCAAACCAAACTGACGCCCATGGTTTTCATTCATTTTTCTTTCCTTGTCACCGCTCGCTAATCTTGCAATAATTAATGCAATTGACGCCTGATCAAAAGACTCAAGCAGATTTATCATGTAAGTTTTCATGTTTTAAAATATCCCGTCTGTATGTTTTTGTTATTAGTAACTTAGTTGTCTAATCGCGCTATTGATGCGGAAATGAGTCGACAGGTTTACGATGAACATATCCGTTACTGTGATTATGATAATGATTGTTATTAGCCTAGTGGGGTTATTAATATAATTATTAGATTATCTCTGAATTTCTAAAGCGTGTTGTTTGTGTATTGAGTTTGACTAATCATTTTCAGTAGGCTAGTTACACAGGAACAAATTATTAAAGCAAAGATTCATGTTATGTTATAGTTTGATGTTTCTTATTAGGCTAGTCATTTTTATCATGTAAGATGCACGTGTTAAATATTCAGACAAAATGAAAGTGAATGTTTAGTAATATTTTACCTCTCCGGAAAGCGTTTTATCCCTGTATAAATATGTTTGTGATTATTAGTCTGTATCTGTGACATAAAACCGGCTCTTCTGTTTTCTCATCAGGTTCAGATGAATCTGCTTCTGCTGCTGTTTAGCTTTATCAAATATAGAGGTCAGTATCATATTTGTTTATACATTTTAACAATGCTTGATCTTCAGTTCCAGGTAGAGTTATTCTAGTCGATTGTGTCTCTGTCGTGTCACTCTGCCAAGAGACTTTGGTTGATGGTGGAAATTCCCCAGCATATTACATTATCATATCCCACATCCAGACTTAATCCAGTTCATTCCAGTTTATTTGTCTGTTTGCTTGCAAAGGCCAATAAGAAATACTGTTTTAATAGGTGAACAAGCTAAGAAAGTAAGTTGATTAATTTATATTGTCTGTATTTGCAGAAACCACCACTGTAGGAAACAACTCTATACATGTGACGGGACAAAAAGCAGAAAACGCCACCCTGCCCTGTGATATTGAGGCCAGAGACATTTTTCATGTTATTTTAACCAGACTGTCAAAAAACATCCTTGTCTGTGAGAATGAAGTATGTAACAGTGAAAATGACCGAGTGTTTAAAAAAGGATCATGTGACATCATCATCAAGGATCTGAGACTGAGTGACGCTGGGAAATACATTTTAAAAGTCCATTACACTAATGATCAGTCAAAGCTGGAGCGACAAATCAGGGAATACCATCTTCAAATTCATGGTAAGTCAAAACTGATCAAACCATCAGTTTTCCTTCAGTGATTGTGCTGGTATTCCATGAATTCCTGTAATCAGAGACATTGAATGGGACACGTACCGCTTATTCAGATTAATCGTCCCCAATATGGGTTTTCCAATGTCTTGCATTGGAATATTAGAATATTATACCATAGATTGCATTTGTTCCCCTTAATCCTTAATATGTGTTTATGGTCCTGACTGATTGACACCATCATAACATTGATTGAGGATAAAGTGTCTTTCTGTTTCTCCTCAGATGATATTTCTGTGAAGAAAGGAGAGCCACTGAAGTTGGATGTTCTGTTGTCCAACACCTATAAAGTGGAGAGAAACTCTAGTGAAGGCTGGACAGAGGTGTGGACGAGAGGTCACAGGGTCAACAGTGATCGACTGACTGATCGAGATGGAAATCTGATCATTAATGAGTTTACAGACACTGACACTGGAACATACAGAGTTCTGGACTCTGAAGGAGAAACCTTGATCACAGTCTCAGTCACAGGTGAGAGAAGATCAGTGGATGAGGAGAGATATTTGAGCTGATTTTACAGCTGAGGTTTATTCATCACGATTTGAACAGCAAATGGTAAATTATATGACTGAAGTTCCTGATATACTCACGGTGAAGTTCTTTTTTGTTCTTCGTTTAGGGGTCAAACAAAGTTTATTAATGCGTGAGGAGCGATATACTGTTATCTGACATCTGACGCCAACACTGCTGAGAGCAGCGTTTATATGAATATATGAATATGTGCTGCGCGCTTTTCTTTCAATAACAAAATAAACACACAACAAAATTGAGAAAACAGCAAGCATTTTTAATAAAGCATAAGTAAAGCATCTGATCATTGCAACGTGGTTACGTTTGTTCGAGCTCTACGGCACTCCAGTAACGGTATATGTCACATTTATTTATATATCACACAATAGATTGCTTAAAATCAAGCAGCGTTACCATAATAAACATGAAAACAGACTATTAGACTAAAAAGTTATTCTGAGTAGTTGTCTGATGTATGTAATCGTGATCTCCATTTTAAACAAAACAAAAATGATTTTAAGCCACATAGATTCCTGAATTAGGGACCGTTCACATATCGCGTCTAAAAATGCATGGAAAAGCACGGCCGCGCTTTCTCCTTCTTTCCACAAGCGCTGTCACTGCTATGCTCTCCATGATGATGACGAGGAAGTATCAGCAAAGGATTCATTGATTTATAGCCCTTGCATTAGCTTTACTAGGCTACTAGATATATTTATGGAGATGAGAAATAAAAACCTGCCCTGTTCAGCTATGATCAGCTGTTCGGCCGAGCTTTTGAAATAACGAATTTGCAACTGTCCCAAAGTCAGGAATCGATAAGAGGAATCGTAATGCGTGCGTCTTATCGAATACACGGTTTTTGGAAATTTGTTACCGTAAACTCTGTGCACACAAACAATGTTCTCAATGCTGAAGTTCATGTGTAGAGCCCCTGGTGATACTTTAAAAGTAGCGAGTTCTGATGCTATCATAGTCGTGCCCCATTCACTCTCATTCAAAAGGCAATTTGACAGAAAGCGAAAATATGGTCAAACTTAAAAGTGGCATTTCCATTCTAATTATGCTTTTAAACTAATGTTTGCCTCGGGTAGATTAACAAAAAGACCCTAGGTTGCATTTTGGCGAGAGTTACCCTTTAAAGATTTTGTAAAGCTCTCAATGCCTCCTGTTCTACTTACTATGTTCAGTGTCGTCCGTGCATTCTCCTGATGAGCCTGAGTCTGATCTGGATTCTGTAGAGGAGATTGAAAGGTTAAGGCCCCTGATATACTTCTAGCGAAATCGAAGAATGAACTGATGTGACGTTATTTCTAGGGTTGGGTATCGAGAACCGGTTCCATTTTAGAACAGGTATTTTGGAGCGAGCTCTGGTTTTGAATGTATCATATTTGGAGCGCAATCGCGTTTGAATGTTAATATATTTGGAGCGCGATCACGTTTGAAAAGCAAAACGCACCAAACAAAGGCTTCATGTTTTTACTATTATCTCATTTCATATCATCATAACGAATGGAAACATTTGAAGTAACATATGATAATCAATATATTTTTCTCTAGTGTAGTTGTTACTGAAATCTTTTGGAAGATTTATATGCTGCTATAGGTTATTGTTATTATTATTTTATGCATCACTTTGCATAGCCTACTATGCTTACAAGGCACAACAAACCTGGTATTCATTATATTATATATTGTTGGAAACATTTGTGTGTGTGTGTATTCTGTGAATTTTAAAAAGCAATTTTAACCAGAAAAATATATTCCCTATAGTTTCTCTTGATATCAGTATGTTCACTTTTTTTTTTTCTTTCAGGGACCAGATGCCACCGAGTCCTGCTGACTTCAACATTCACATGAGTCTCTGTATATGAACATGGTAAAGTGAAAATCAAACACCTTGGAAATGAAAGGTATGTACAATGTTGGCACAAAGGTCTCTGTCTTTGGATCATTGTTTTCAATAGTGTGATTTTTTTGTCATTTGTTGTGTATATTTGGATTATGTTGTGTTGTAAATAAATCCAAACAATCAAAAAGCCATTCTTTTTTAAATCTCCTCATTCTTTGTGCAAGGTTGCTCAGAATGACAGGGCCTGATAGCTCCTAATAGGGCCGTTAGGGGAGTGTCTTTGTCTTTCTCAGGTGTGAAAAGCTTACATATTAATGAGGTGATCACGCCCCTTCGCATAAAGCTTTATCACACAAAACACGTCTTAGAAATTTTAAATCAATATATTGTCTTCTCTGAATGAGCAGTCAGGGTGATTTTCACATAGTTTTAGAGCAAATATTCTAGGCTACGTGATACAATTTTCAAAAGTCTTGTGAAGAAATAATCAGTATGGGTTTCATGACCTTATTTCAGTGACAATTTTTTTTGTATTTTCACAAACCGTGCATAAATGTCATTATCTCAAAACTACAAACTTTTACATACATGCTGCTGATATATTATTGTAGCAGAGTTTGTGCTGAATACAGTGTAATCAGACTTTAGCCATGAAAATGTCACAAGTAACAGAAATAACCACAAATGTCAGAGCATGTCAGAACACCTCCAGGGCCCAGAAAACAGCTCAGACCCCAGAGGGTTAAATGATAATGAGCAACTGCTCACCCCTCTCTCTTCCATGGGGGGTGTGGACACAAGACACGTAAAGTGATGCCTTGGTGGACAGTACACTACAGAGCCCCTAAAGGGACGTGTTGGTGGAAAAAATTTGTGATGGGAGAAATTTTTTTTTTCAAATCTTTTGTGTTCCCACGCAAAACTTTGTTTATATTTGTTTATATACGCAAAACTTCCTTTATATTTGAGTCCAAGTTCAAACACTGAAACGCTACATTAACGTATGTAGCTCTGAAGCACTGCCAGTGGGACATTAAACAGTCTGTCCGAGCTCACAAGAGGTTTTGCGTGGGAACACAAAAAATTGTAACAATATATATATTTTTTTATCCCATCCTTAATTTTTTCCACCCCCACGTCCCTTTAGGGGCTCTGTAGTATACAAATGTCTGAGGGCAGACATATGCTAATATGGGAAATATGCTAATACAGGAAATATGCTAATACGGGACAGTCTGTCAGTGGTCGTGGGCGGAGCATGAGCATTATGATTATGATAGTGCTCAGAAAATCCAAACGGCCTGATTATTGTGAGTGTTTTGGCTTTTTGAGGATTAAAAAAAAGGAGTAAATTTTTCATTGTGTGGTGGTTATGTCCACACACTGCAGAGACACATGTATATGCAAACACCATATAAAAGTGAATTTTGCATCCGATGACCCCTTTAAGCACATCTGTTTTTTGCTCTATTTCACAAATGAAAGTTTCACAGCAGAACTGTTGTGGCCGAAGCACAGTGACGTTTCGTTGATGAATGAATATTCTGATCGATTAAACAGCATTAAACAGTGTAAATACCAGTGTAAATCTAAATGCCTCTTCAGATGCAGCTTCTGTGCCAAAGATGGGATTTCTTGATACTGATTTCATCTGATTGTGTCTTAGTATTATAACTGAAATTATTGATTAAATGAAAGAATTTGTCATAAAAGATGATGCATGCATCTAGGTTAGGAAAATATCCATGTAAAGAAAAACCCTTGGAAATCAATTTTAAGGGAGAAAATATCAGCTTGATATATGAAGAATAAAAGTTGAGTCAGGCCTAAACCAGTCAAGACAAACCAGCACAAAAACTCTCTGGCAAATAACATCATATTATCGTTATCAACAAAATCCCAGAAAATATCGAGATATCATAAGTGCCTGCCAGTGAAGGTCTTGAAGAAAATACTTAGTATGTTTTCTTTGTATAATTGTCTTTAAATAAGTGTAAAGATGAGGAAGAGCGCGTCCAAAGTTGAGTCTGTGTTCCTGCCAAGCTGTTTTTCCAATATTAAACATCTTCAGAGTTTTTTCCCTTGCCACTGTTGAGTTCAAAATGACCACTAGGGGATTTTAAGATGTCAAAAAATGCATTCTTTTTTTTTTTTTACATGTGTTGTAAACCACTTTTGATAACATTTTGACTGTAATATTTTGTTGGTTTTTAATGACCTATTTTTGTATGAAATGGAATTTTGAAGATATTCAAACAAAATTCAGGAAAAACAAAATTTTCAGGGATAAAAATAAACTTTAGCCGCTCTAAACATTATGCAGAGCCGTATGTGCTGCTCAGAAGCCGAGAGAAGCACAGTGTTTGATGGACTTTACACTCCTTCTGTATAAACCAAATGGATTAATATTGTGTTTTTTTCTGCTGTCCTCATGACCTCACTGTGAATTAGATGATTAAAAACTGTGAAGTTTTTAATCATCTAATATGTCCAAATGTGAGCAGTCATGTCTTCTGAGGACAGATATTGTGGTTTTCGCACTATTCTGCTTTGAAGGGATATTGCAGATCAAGCTGTATGTGATCTGTAAAATATTGATTATTGTAGATCTAGTGAATGTGAGTGCTCAGTGTAGTGAATCAGACAGTACTCAGCTCAGTACTACAGCTCAGTACTACGGTAATCCCTTTAAAACTATGTGAATTAGACATGTCTTCATCATTTCAGTATGCTAATGCCTACAGTATTTCTCAGAATCAATTCATCATGTTGAGTATTGTTGGGATAGTTTTAGGTTTATGGTCCTTTTGTTTTCATTCAGTTGTTTTCTGTTGCTCAGTATTGCCTTGCTCAGGGTATAAGAGGGAAATTAACTGTTGATATGGTCAATTGATACAGTATATTGTTCCCGTCTGTATTTAAATGCGTAACTTAAAAAATAAGTGCCTGCTTTAAAAGTTTTGAGCATCTTTCCTTTCATCACTGATGTTTTTCACCTTTTAGAATTGCAGCGTAAGCTTCCTGTCTTACATTACCTCAGAAAGATAGACTTCCTCCTTCAGTATAAAACACATGTGCAGTAATGCAGTGACATGTAAACTGAGAAGAGACATAATTTGTGTTTGTACATTTTTGTAAAGAACTTTTTATGTAATCTGGTCAAAATAATGAATTCATCTTCCAGAATAGAGCTTAACTTGTATGAAACCTGTAATATTTATGATCACAATCTCACAAATCTATACACACTTATAGCCAAGTTTTGCTCACCAAGTGTTTCTGCAAGCTAAATTAAACCAAATATAACACATTTTTGAGATGTTAAAAGATGTGTACAGGTTGCAATGAAAACAACAAGAGTATTCATAATGTTTATTATAAGGGGAAAAGTACAAATACGAAAGTTCCAACCCTTGAACTAATAGACTATTATTCAATGCTTTATATTCCTCTGACGGAAATGGAAACTCTGTGTGGTTTAAGTTTCTCTGCATTGATCTGAAACCTATTGTTTCATCGACACCTTTACGAACAACAGACACAATGGAGAAAGTCATTTTCTTCTGTGTATTTTTTTTGTTGGATTATGCAAATCACATCCAGTGGTAAATATACTATATTTCAAGCATTCATGAAATTAACATATCAATCTCAAATACAATAACCATAAACATAGTCTAAAAGAATGTGTGTTTATCAATTTGTCAGTTGAAGGATCCTCTGATGTGAGAGTTCGGATGGGAGAAGACATCACTCTGAACTGCAGCATGAGAAACAGATATGAAGTCGCCTGGTATCATCTCAGATCTGAAGAGCTCGTTCTGCTGATTTCTGCTGAGAAGGACAAAAACGGGAGAAAACTCCTAATCAACTACAATCCACACAGCAATCGCATGAAAATGACAGTTGGGTCACCAGAGTCTCTTTAACTATTTCTGGAGTAACAGAATCAGATTCAGGACTTTATTTCTGTGGAATAAAGTCTGACGCTCCAGAGATGTTCTTCGACAAACCCATCAGACTGGAGATTGAAGGTAACATATTTCAGTTTTTACATCATATCTTCACAAACTAGTCAATTTAGGAGGGAGTGGGTAAGATGAGCCACTCAAGACGAGATCTGAACATGATTTTTGTTTTAGTGGTTTGTGACTGAGAGCAACACATATATATATATATAAACTTAGCACTAGACATTGCTTAACTAACCCAAATTTTACAGTTAATTGAGGCAATTAAAAATGGTCATAAAACTAGTTAAAATTACAGAAGCAGGTTTTTGTGTGTGTGTTCATATATTTAAGGATAAACATATCATATATTCACAGGTCTTTTTGTAATAGAAGAGACAAAAACAGAAGTTGAAATCACAGGTAAAGTTTTGCTTGTTATCTTGTTTGTTTAATTGATTTTTCTATTTGTTGAATAACTCCTCTGTCTCTGTAGATGGAGTGACGGTGACGGAGCGTGTGTTGATGTTCGGAGGTGTTGGACTGGCTGTGTTTGTGTTTTTTCTGACTACAGTCATCGCAGGAGGAATCATTTACCATCGTGGACAGCAGAAAGGATGGAGAGCAGCAAAGCGTGCATCTATAATGAGCTACAAATCAGCTAAATGACACATTTATGTGCTTTATTTGACAACTTAAGCTTTACACTGCCACTAAAATAAGCATTGCTGTCGGGAAACACAAATGAAAACAGACAACTTTGCCTCAGATACTTTTCCTGTTTATCAGATTTCACTTTAAGAACTGAGAACTGAAACGTAAAACTCAGAGAAACTGAGATGTTGTGGTAAAGGTAGCCTTTATTCAGCACCAGTGAAACCTAAACAGTCTTTAAAGGCTGTGGTGATTATTCAGGTTTGTGTTATTCAGTAAATGTTCAGTTAAATGTCAAAGTGCTGTCTTTAATGATGTTTTAGGGGAATTTTCTACCAGGAACATAGATGGGGTTATTTTAGCAATGTGCTCTTAATGTACTGAGAGCAAATAAATAGCTTTGATTTTTCTCAGCTGATCTACATTATTAAATACATGACAAAATAAATGAGAAAAATATGATTATTAAGATTTTCAGCTGTATTCCACTGTCCTATATGCTCAGAGTTTGTTTGTTGATTTCCTCATGCGTTTCTCTAAACCCAGACTCCATTATAACGGTAAGATCAAGCATCACTATCACACACTGACCGCAGGACTCTCTCTTTCTGTCCAGTTCATCATCGGCCTGTTCCTGCAATCTTGATCCAGAGTTGAAGCTGCTGAAAAATATCTGAGTAAAACATAATATTTCTTTAATGCTGGACTGGCTGTCAGCTCCAGTGTTTCTGTCCTCCACTGTGTATTTTAATGCTGATGTGTTTTGTTGTAGAACAGCGCCACCATGTGACATCAGCTGACTACTGCGGCTCTGAGCTTCTCTGATGCTAGTGATGTTGGGATGTTTTCTCTTTCTGTAGATGATGTTTTGTCCCGGGGCTCGATATGCCTGGATGACATGGTTCAGGGGGACACTATCGCTCGACTGCACTGTCTCTATGTCGTGTTCAGAACACCTCACAGTTTCACATGAGAAAAGAGCAGATATTACACACTTTACACACATATTCTCACATTACTTACAATCTCATGTGATAAATATTAGATATGTTAGATCAATTATTTTCTTGAGCTAGCATGAAATTTATATCCAGCAATTAAAAAAGACTTATTCACAAATGTGTGTATTTTTCATCAGCAAATCTTTCCAGTAAAGAAGAGCAGAAAAGGGCTCCGCTAATATTTTCTCCAGGATCTGGTAACACTTTATAATAACGTTCAGTTGTAAGTCATTTATAAGTGGTTAGTTAATGATGAACTTATCATTTACAAAACATTCATAAATGATTAGCAAGTGATATACTAACATTTTATGAATTTTTTGTAGATTCAGTTATAAGTCATTTACATTTTATTAGTTAATGATTAACCAATCGTTTACAAAACATGACTATGCGGTTCATAAATGTTTAATAAATTGATACTTTTTGTATGTTTTGCTCACATCAAGTGCACAGTGGTTAAAGACTCCATGTGTTTCAGAGAAGACAGCTGTCTTAACTACACTGAAGTCAGCACTACACTGCAGTACACACTACACTACACACTGCACTACACACTTCAGAAGACAGCTGTCTATACCCTCACCAGTCAGCACTTACACTGCAGTACACACTACACTACACACTACACTACAGACTACACACTACAGAAGACAGCTGTCTATACCCTCACCAGTCAGCACTTATACTGCAGTACACACTACACTACACACTACACTACACTACACACTACAGAAGACAGCTGTCTATACCCTCACCAGTCAGCACTTACACTGCAGTGCACACTACACTACACTTCACTACACACTGCAGCACACACTACAGTGTTCAACACCTGTTATAGATGATGTGTAAACGCTTGAATAAATCATTTACAACACTTTCTGCATCCCCTACTCAAAAGTGTAAACTATTCATCACCTGTATCATTCGTAGAACGATTCGTTGATCTTATGCCTTATTGATTCTTGAAGTGGTAATCTACGAATGATGTGTAACACATTTACAAGTGATGAATAGTTTACACTTTAGATTTGGGGATGCAGAGAGTGTTGTAAATTATTTATTCATGCGTTTACACATCATTGTGTTGAACACTGTTACTGGCCTGTTACAAATAATCTGCACGAGTATTCAAGGCATTTACAACACTTTCTGCACAAACTAATTGCTACATACATACAAAAAATAACATTTATGAAACGCATATTCATGATTTGTAAATGATTAGTTAATCATTAACTATTCCATTGTAAATGATTTATAACTGAATCTACAAAACATACACACAATAATTAACATATCACTTATTAATCATTTATGAACGCAGTCATGTTTCGTAAATAATTAGTTAATCATTTACTAATCACTTGTAAATGACTTGTAACGGAATTTACAAAACATACATAACATGTTAGTATATAACTTGCTAATCATTTATGAATGTTCTGTAAATTATTAGTTCATCATTAACTAACCACTTATAAATGACTTACAACTGAACGTTATAATAAAGTGTTACCTAATAGGGTACATAACATTACCATTTTACTTGAAATGAGTAAATAATATAATCTCTGTATCCAAAATAGTCTCATTTGTGCATAATTAATATTCATGAGATTAAAAATCTTATCAAGCCCTCATATGATGAAGTGTAAGGTCTCTCTCTCTCTCTCTCTCTCTCTCTCTCTCTCTCTCTCTCTCTCTCTCTCTTCAAACTGGTTCAGCAACTTTTGCCTCCAGAAGTGAAAGTATTTTCAGAGTTTTATCGTGGCCATTTTACAACAGGACGGAATACGATTTTTACCACAGAAAAACCAAGCATCAAATTATTTAATAGTAATATTTCTTGTTTGCTCTACAGGAATTGATGTTGTGGGGAAACAGTTGATGAGAAACCATGAACATGTTGGGAACCAGTAACCCAACAGTGTAACTCAGGTGAGTGAACATTAGTCAGGTGAGATGCTTTACTTCCTCATTAACTTCACAAACCAGGAAATAATTTCTTTAAGTATTTAAAACATAAACATGAAGAACTTAAAGAAACATGAATTTCTTAATCTTATCAATGTTTTGGGTGGGGTTGGACATAAAGGTCAATAATTTAAAAATTACATTAATTATCAGTACAGATTGGGGAAACATCAAACAAAATAATAATAAGGTAACTGACAAATGACGTGTAGTTTACATATTTTTATTACCAAAAAAGTATAAGTACGGTAGATGAGGGAGGTTGTAAATTTCTACTTTACCGTTGGTAGTTTATGTCTATATTTTGTTATATTTTATAAACTCTGATTAAATAAATGTGAGCTTGACATTGTGAAGTTGTCATGGGGACACACAGGAAAATAGGTAGATCCAAATGCAGAATGGCAGTAGGTGTTTATTAAAGGGTTATCCATCTCGTAGTCGTCCAGGCAAGGTTCAAAGTCCATGTTAGCAATCCAAATACAAATAAACAAAACAAGAAACAGGCAAGGAACACAGACCTCTGAAGTGTAGTGACCATATACAACGACTCCGTGACAAACACTAAACAGGCAGGGTATTTATATATATATATATATATATAACACAGAACTAACAATGATAATGGGGAACAACTGAGTGCAATGATGATGGGGAACAGCTGAGTGCAATGATACAGTGATGGGTACAGACAAGGATTGTGGGGAATGCAGTTACTAATGTGAACGACACCGTGGGGGAAGAGGACCTCTAGTGGTTACCCAGGGAACACAAACCAGACACTGTGACATAACCCCCCCTCTACAGAGCAGCTACCAGACGCTCCAAGACATAACTATAAAACAAAACAAGAGTCCAGGAGGGAGGTGGAGGATCAGGGGGAGGGATGGGGGGCCAGGCCCATGGAGGGGAACAGGAACAGGGGGTGATGCTTAGCCAGCAGCTATGTCGAAACATACAGTCCATTGGGGCGGCCAGGGAGAAGCAGACAGTCCATCAGGCGACCAGGGCGGATACGACAGTCCATCGGGCGGCCAAGGCGGAGACGACCCTTCGGGCGGCCACGGCGGAGACTTTCCCTCGGGCAGCCAGGGCGGAGACGACCCTTCGGGCGGCCACGGAACAGGCACCCGCTCAGGAACAGGCACCGGTCAGGAACAGAAACCGATGCCGGCTCAGGAACAGACGCCGGCTCAGGAACAGGCACCGGCTCAGGAACAGAAACCGACGCCGGCTTAGGAACAGGCACAGGCACCGGCTCAGGAACAGACACCAGCTCAGGAACAGACACCGGCTCAGGAACAGGAACAGACACCGGCTCAGGAATAGACACCGGTTCAGGAACGCACACCGACTCAGGAAAAGACACCGGCTCAGGCTCAGGAACGGACACAGGCTCGGCGGCGGCCATCTTGTCCGGAGACACAGGCTCAGCGGCGGCCATCTTGTCCAGAGACACAGGCTCGGCGGCGGCCATCTTGTCCGGAGACACTGGCTCAGCAGATGTGACCTGAACAGTCTCTGGATCGGCAGACGTGACCTGAACAGTCTTTGGATAGACAGGTTGCATCGGTGGAACCGTTAGGGCGAGACACTGGGACGGCGTTGGCAGAGCGAGGCGCTGGGGCGGTGCCAGCAGGGCAAGCAGCTTGGGGACGGCCTCCGGGACGACAGCGGGATGCACGGGAACGGCCTCCGGGACGACAGCGGGCTTCACGGGCACGACCACCGGGACGACAGCAGGCTGTACTGGAACGACCTCCTGGACGACAGCGGGCTGCATGGGGACGACCTGCGGGATGACAGCAGGCTGCACGGGGACAAACTCCGGGACGACAGCGGGCTGCACGGGGACGGTCACCGGGACATTAGGGAGACGGGAAGTCTTCCTCCTCCTCCGCCGTGTCCGCGAGCGAGTGGATGCTGCTCTTTCCCCGGAATTCACCTGGAGCGCAGCACTCTCCTCCCTGAAATGAGCACATAAGGCAAAACATTCAAATAAGGTCATGCAAGGCTCCTCCTCTTCGGCTCGAAAAATCCCCCTCTGCTGCTTCCTCTCCCTCTTGGTGTTAAAGGAAGAGTCACAAAAACTCATACCGCTGGATCTATACATTGTGACGGAGTCGTTCTGTCACGGAACACACACGAGAAAATAGGTAGATCCAAATGCAGTATGGCAATAGGTGTTTATTAAAGTGTAATCCATCTCGTAGTCGTCCAGGCAAGGTTCAAAGTCCATGTTAGCATTCAAAATACAAATAAACAAAACAAGAAACAGGCAAGGAACACAGACCTCTGACGTGTGGTGACCATATACAACTACTCCGTGACAAACACTAAACAGGCAGGGTATATACAGTGAGGAAAATAAGTATTTGAACACCCTGCTATTTTGCAAGTTCTCCCACTTAGAAATCATGGAGGGGTCTGAAATTGTCATCGTAGGGGCATGTCCACTGTGAGAGACATAATCTAAAAAAAAAAATCCAGAAACCTCAATGTATGATTTTTTAACTATTTATTTGTATGATACAGCTGCAAATAAGTATTTGAACACCTGAGAAAATCAATGTTAATATTTGGTACAGTAGCCTTTGTTTGCAATTACAGAGGTCAAACGTTTCCTGTAGTTTTTCACCAGGTTTGCACACACTGCAGGAGGGATTTTGGCCCACTCCTCCACACAGATCTTCTCTAGATCAGTCAGGTTTCTGGGCTGTCGCTGAGAAACACGGAGTTTGAGCTCCCTCCAAAGATTCTCTATTGGGTTTAGGTCTGGAGACTGGCTAGGCCACGCCAGAACCTTGATATGCTTCTTACAGAGCCACTCCTTGGTTATCCTGGCTGTGTGCTTCGGGTCATTGTCATGTTGGAAGACCCAGCCTCGACCCATCTTCAATGCTCTAACTGAGGGAAGGAGGTTGTTCCCCAAAATCTCGCAATACATGGCCCCGGTCATCCTCTCCTTAATACAGTGCAGTCGCCCTGTCCCATGTGCAGAAAAACACCCCCAAAGCATGATGCTACCACCAGCATGCTTCACAGTAGGGATGGTGTTCTTGGGATGGTACTCATCATTCTTCTTCCTCCAAACACGTTTAGTGGAATTATGACCAAAAAGTTCTATTTTGGTCTCATCTGACCACATGACTTTCTCCCATGACTCCTCTGGATCATCCAAATGGTCATTGGCAAACTTAAGACGGGCCTTGACACGTGCTGGTTTAAGCAGGGGAACCTTCCGTGCCATGCATGATTTCAAACCATGACGTCTTAGTGTATTACCAACAGTAACCTTGGAAACGGTGGTCCCAGCTCTTTTCAGGTCATTGACCAGCTCCTCCCGTGTAGTTCTGGGCTGATTTCTCACCTTTCTTAGGATCATTGAGACCCCACGAGGTGAGATCTTGCATGGAGCCCCAGTCCGAGGGAGATTGACAGTCATGTTTAGCTTCTTCCATTTTCTAATGATTGCTCCAACAGTGGACCTTTTTTTTACCAAGCTGCTTGGCAATTTCCCCGTAGCCATTTCCAGCCTTGTGGAGGTGTACAATTTTGTCTCTAGTGTCTTTGGACAGCTCTTTGGTCTTGGCCATGTTAGTAGTTGGATTCTTACTGATTGTATGGGGTGGACAGGTGTCTTTATGCAGCTAACGACCTCAAACAGGTGCATCTAATTTAGGATAATAAATGGAGTGGAGGTGGACATTTTAAAGGCAGACTAACAGGTCTTTGAGGGTCAGAATTCTAGCTGATAGACAGGTGTTCAAATACTTATTTGCAGCTGTATCATACAAATAAATAGTTTAAAAATCATATATTGTGATTTCTGGATTTTTTTTTTTAGATTATGTCTCTCACAGTGGACATGCACCTACGATGACAATTTCAGACCCCTCCATGATTTCCAAGTGGGAGAACTTGCAAAATAGCAGGGTGTTCAAATACTTATTTTCCTCACTGTATATATATATATATATATATATATATATATATATAAAAAACACAGAACTAACAATGATAATGGGGAACAGCTGAGTGCAATGATAATGGGGAACAGCTGAGTGCAATGATGATGGGGAACAGCTGAGTGCAATGATACAGTGATGGGTACAGACAAGGATTGTGGGGAATGCAGTTCCTAATGTGAATGACACCGTGGGGGAAGAGGACCTCTAGTGGTTACCCAGGGAACACAAACCAGACACTGTGACAGAAGTATAAAGAGTGCTGTTGTTAAACCTCCTTCAGTCACAGGTGAGAGGAACATCAGACGCTGTGGGTCGAAATAATAGTTAGTGAAAATCAGGGACATCAATTAAAAATTTGGACATGTCTTTACACTCACCTAAAGGATTATTAGGAACACCTGTTCAATTTCTCATTAATGCAATTATCTAATCAACCAATCACATGGCAGTTGCTTCAATGCATTTAGGGGTGTGGTCCTGGTCAAGACAATCTCCTGAACTCCAAACTGAATGTCAGAATGGGAAAGAAAGGTGATTTAAGCAATTTTGAGCGTGGCATGGTTGTTGGTGCCAGATAGGCCGGTCTGAGTATTTCACAATCTGCTCAGTTACTGGGATTTTCACGCACAACCATTTCTAGGGTTTACAAAGAATGGCGTGAAAAGGGAAAAACATCCAGTATGCAGCAGTCCTGTGGGCGAAAATGCCTCGTTGATGCTAGAGGTCAGAGGAGAATGGGCCGACTGATTCAAGCTGATAGAAGAGCAACTTTGACTGAAATAACCACTTGTTACAACCGAGGTATGCAGCAAAGCATTTGTGAAGCCACAACATGCACAACCTTGAGGTGGATGGAGCCCGATCTCACGGGAAAACGTACAAATTCTACGAGGTGGCTTATTCGTACGAATTCATACGACCTGACTCGTACGAATTAGTACGATTTTTGCAAAATCGTACATATTTTACGAATTGGCCAATTCGTATGAATTCATACGAATGACCTACCCCTGACCCCGCCCCTAAACCTACCCATCACGTGGGTTTAGACAAATCGTACAAATTCGTACGAGTGAGGTCGTACGAATTAGTACGAATTAGCCAACTTTTTATCATTCGTACGAATTCGTACGAATTGGTCGTGAGATAGCGTTGGGTGGATGGGCTACAACAGCAGAAGACCCCACCGGGTACCACTCATCTCCACTACAAATAAGAAAAAGAGGCTACAATTTGCACGAACTCACCAGAATTGGACAGTTGAAGACTGGAAAAATGTTGCCTGGTCTGATGAGTCTCGATTTCTGTTGAGACATTCAGATGGTAGAGTCAGAATTTGGCGTAAACAGAATGAGAACATGGATCCATCATGCCTTGTTACCACTGCACAGGCTGGTGGTGGTGGTGTAATGGTGTGGGGGATGTTTTCTTGGCACACTTTAGGCCCCTTAGTGCCAATTGGGCATCGTTTAAATGCCACGGCCTACCTGAGCATTGTTTCTGACCATGTCCATCCCTTTATGACCACCATGTACCCATCCTCTGATGGCTACTTCCAGCAGGATAATGCACCATGTCACAAAGCTCGAATCATTTCAAATTGGGGTAACACTTTATTTTGATAGTCCGTTTGTTGAGACTTTACTAGTTATTAGTAGCCATTCAGTAGCTTGTCAACAGTGCACCAGTTGACATTCAACAACACTGTTTCAACAGACAAGTAACATACGTTCAACTGACTGCCTATAGACTATAATGTACAATTCAGGTGTTAATCTACAGATTTTACGAAAAAAGTGCCTGTTGACTGTCAATGTTATTTTGCAACAGGTTATTAACCAATTGGCAACTAACTTTCAATTGTCAACTAACTTTATGTAGATTGAGTACCAACAACTCAAGATCAATCTGTCAGTTAAAAGTCAACAGTCATGTCAGCATATGAAGTATATGATACTGTATATCCTACTCAAGGGGTCTCATGTGCATCAAATGATTATTTTAGCTGATTTAAAACTGTTTTTTAAAAATGTTTTAACCATTTGTAGATAATCTGTTGATAGTCAACTAAAGATTACATGTAGTTGCTTATCAAAGAAATTGTTTATGATCAGTAGACTATTAATAGACATTCTCAACTAAGCGTTAGTAGATATATTTTAGGACTATCTAATTAAAGTGAAAAAGAGTTTATATCAGTAGAAAGTCTATGACCTATCAACAGATTAATATATTGTTTATGATCAGTTGACGATTAATAGACATTATCCACTAAGTGTTAGTTGATATCTTTTAGGACTATCTAATTAAAGTGAAAGACAGTTGATATCAGTAGAAAGTCTATAACCTATCAACAGATTGTAACGTTATCCCTAACCTGACTGAAGTAGAACAAAGACTATGGCCAGCACATCAGAGAAAAAAACAAAAACACTTTTATTAAATAAAAATAATACAACCCATTATTTACTAGGATATCACGATCACATCTGAACCATCTGATTATGTGAAAAAAAATATATTGAGCATTCCAAATGAGAAAACTCTCAATAGTCTACATCATTTCAAATGTCCGAGGCCAAGATCAAAAGTTATAACGTTAAACAACAACATTATTTAGCCTTTCATGACAGTAAGTTTTACAGAAAATCGCATTTATTAAATGCAGTTTAACGTTATAACAGTTACTCATTTAAGAAATAATCTCTCTTCCTGCTGCAAACTCGCTTCGGAGGATTAACAGACAGGACTATAGTTTAAACCCTTAACAATACCTTCTTTAATCATTTAACCATTTTGTAACATTTGGTTTATTAACGTTACGGTGAGACACAAAGGGCGTTTTCTCCTATAGAACCATAATACACCAAAACACAATATAAATTAACAAAATACATAATTTTTATTAGCTAACGTAACGTTAAATGTAATCCAAATCTTTATAATCCATACGCAAGCAAGAAACAGATCCAAATTCAGCCCTTCATCCACATCCAGCGATCTCCATCTCCATTCTCAGCAGCGACCGTAAATGTCAAATCCCGCGCTCGTGATGAATTTAAATTCAAAAATTGCGCCCTCAAGAAGCGTTACGACATGTTTTACAGCAGTGATATCAAACGCTCATTGGCTCTCGCCTGCTTCGTCACAGATTGCAGCATGCCGTGTTTCAGTTGAAACAACATTGAAATGCAGAAGCGCGCGCGCCGTCTTCACGCAGAGGGAAGCTGGGTTAACATTTTCATGGATTAATAACTTAAATTCTGCTCTGTCCCTTATACAAAACTATTATATACTGCCAGAGAGGACTGCAGCACATCGTCATTTGAGCGACTTTTGGTACCGATTTACATTTTCGCAATAAATTATTATGATTACACATCTGTTGTTTTTCTACATAATTTTAGCCTGCATCATTTTAACTTAAGAAATGGTTATGGGTAGGTTTAGGGGCAGGAGTAGGATTAATGTTAGTGGCTCAAAATATATTTTAATGCTATTAATAAAACTGGCATTTCCCTACACATCTCTGTCCATAGAGTGTTTTATTATTTTTATATTCTGTATAAGATGAGTAATTTATATTTACGTTTGTGAGTAGGGTTAAGGGAACTTACATTTATCTATAAAACAGTATAAGGGAAATGACACAGATATCTTTATGATTCGTAAACGTTTTGTAGCTGTGAATTGTTAATAATTCTACGTTGCAGACATGTCTGTATCATACGTTTCAGCATCTATCCAAACGTACAAAAAAAGTATGTTTTCAATCTGTTGATAGGTTATAGACTTTCTACTGATATAAACTGTTTTTCACTATAATTAGATAGTCCTAAAATGTATCTACTAACACTTAGTGGATAATGTCTATTAATAGTCTACTGATCATAAACAATTTATTTGTTGACAAGCAACAGATCTAATCTTTAGTTGACTATCAATAGGTTAT
The DNA here is from genome assembly GCA_021464565.1 of Rutilus rutilus. Classification (NCBI taxonomy): domain Eukaryota; kingdom Metazoa; phylum Chordata; class Actinopteri; order Cypriniformes; family Leuciscidae; genus Rutilus; species Rutilus rutilus. Next base: position 2,511,675 of record JAJAQA010000013.1, read on the forward strand.
CTACAAATAGTTAACAATTTTTTTAAAACAGTTTTAAATCAGCTAAAATAATCATTAATTTGATGCATATGAGACCCCTTGAGTAGGATATACTGGTGCTGGTCATATAATTAGAATATCATCAAAAAGTTGATTTATTTCAGTAATTCCGTTAAAAAAGTGAAACTTGTATATTATATAGACTCATTACATGCAAAGTGATATATCTCAAGCCTTTATTTGTTATAATTTTGATGATTATGGCTTACAGCTTGTGAAAACCACAATATCAAAATCTCAGAAAATTAGAATATTACATGAAATCACACAGTAATTACACAGTAATACCATGGTCATTGAACCAGGTTTTGGTTCTTTTGGCAGTGTGGGCAGGTGCAAATCCTGCTGGAGAATGAAGGAAGCATGAAGTGATCTGGACATGTCCTGGTAGACGGCTGCGTTGACTCTGGATTTAATAAAGCACAGTGGACCAAAGTCATCTTTTCTGATGAGAGCAAATTTTGCATCTCATTTGGAAACCAAGGTCCCAGAGTCTGGAGGAAGAATGGAGAGGCACACAATCCAAGATGCTTGAAGTCCAGTGTGAAGTTTCCACAGTCTGTGTTGGTTTGGGGAGCCATGTCATCGGCTGGTGTTGGTCCACTGTGCTGTCCACTCAACGCAGCCGTCCACCAGGACATTTCCAGAGCACTTCAAGCTTCCTTCAGCAGACAAGCTTTATGGAGACGCTGACTTCATTTTCCAGCAGGATTTGCACCTGCCCACACTGCCAAAAGAACCAAAACCTGGTTCAATGACATTGGTAATACTGTGTAATTACTGTGTGATTTCATGTAATATTCTAATTTTCTGAGATTTTGATTTTGTGGTTTTCACAAGCTGTAAACCATAATCATCAAAATTATAACAAATAAAGGCTTGAGATATCTCACTTTGCATGTAATGAGTCTATATAATATACAAGTTTCACTTTTTTAATGGAATTACTGAAATAAATCAACTTTTTGATGATATTCTAATTATATGACCAGCACCAGTACAGTATTATATACTTCATATGCTGACATGACTGTTGACTTTTAACTGACAGATTGATCTTGAGTTGTTGGTACTCAATCTACATAAAGTTAGTTGACAATTGGTCAATAACCTGTTGCAAAATAATATTGACAGTCAACAGGCACTTTTTTGTAAAATCTGTAGATTAACATTTGAATTGTACCTTATAGTCTATAGGCAGTCAGTTGAACGTATGTTACTTGTCTGTTGAGACAGTGTTGTTGAATGTCAACTGGTGCACTGTTGACAAGCTACTGAATGGCTACTAATAACTAGTAAAGTCTCAACAAACGGACTATCAAAATAAAGTGTTACCCAAATTGGTTTCTTGAACATGACAATGAGTTCACTGTACTAAAATGGCCCCCACAGTCACCAGATCTCAACCCAAAAGAGCATCTTTGGGATGTGGTGGAACGGGAGCTTCGTGCCCTGGATGTGCATCCCACAAATCTCCATCAACTGCAAGATGATATCCTATCAATATGGGCCAACATTTCTAAAGAATGCTTTCAGCACCTTGTTGAATCAATGCCACGTAGAATTAAGGCAGTTCTGAAGGTGAAAGGGGGTCAAACACAGTATTAGTATGGTGTTCATAATAATCCTTTAGGTGAGTGTATTTTGTTAACCAAATTAACTGAAATATATACTTTGAAGAAACTCACCCCATTTCATATTTATGCATTTAATTATATGCAGTTTTATTTGAAGATTTTTGTTTTTAAAACAGCATACAGGTTGGGAGAAATCTTGAACAAATATCAAAAGAGTGCTGTTTTTACAAACTTACTTTAGGTAATGTCAGTTTTATTAAAATTTCATTAAAACTAAACAAATAGGAAGCAATTTATTCTTAAATAGTTGGAAAAGATCTTGAACAAATATCTGTGTATGTTAGTCAGTTTCACAGATGTATTAAACGTGGGCTTACAGTAAACTGTCCCATTTGTACAATATTTGAGGCTTCAGTGGAAGAACATTAAACTCTAGTGTTACAAACTTCCCAGTCTGTTCAGCCGAGATATTTCTGTTTTAAACACACAGATGAAATACTGGAGCAAACGCTACATATCTGACTGAAGAAGAGAATCTGCTGATTCTGATTATACCCGTTCTGAACATTCATTAACAAGATTGAAAATCACATTAAATGTTGATAATTATTGATTAGAAATCATAAATCTGACTTGTTTTGTCTCATTACACATGAAGAAAATCTCAAATGTTTTGTATTTGAGTGTGTGTGAATGAGTGTTTCTGATCTCTTACTCGAGCAGCTCCATGAAGACTGAATTAATCATGGACGACACACACACATTCAGACATGGAGATTCTTCTCCTGGATTCAGGTACTTCAATCTTCATATGATCTTAATGTTATAGAAGACTCATTTTCTGCACATAACAGGGTGTTGTGTGTGTTTGCCAGGGTTGGTATAGTGATCTGTTGTCTCTATCATATTCTGGTGCCGGGATATACAGTAGTTGGAGACACTCAGGGTCTTTAAACACTGTCCAAAGACACACAGATACAGTAGACAGCTAGATGATATATGACATTATCCTTGGACAGTCTCATCACTCTTCAACACACTGTCTTAATAGACAACCTTCTCATGTGGGATTTATTTTCATGTTAAATCAGCCAAGTTGATTCTTGCCTCTATTCTGTTATCTCTGTTCTATTAAAGTCAATGTGAGGGTGACAGATCAATCTCAGTCCAGCTGTGTGTCCTTGAAGAGTGACCAGTCTATGATGGAGCCAGTGAAATTCGAGGGAAAACACACATCAACTGTTGTTTAGACAGACAGAGAGACCACAGACACACATAAATAATATGGCATAATTTGGCAAACATCCACTTATTATCAAAACTCACACTATTATAAAGCGCTGCAATAGCAGGAGTCGAGCAAAGGATCAGGTCTCCTCTCACAGCTGATCCAGAGCTTCAGTCCTGATGTTTGACGGACAGACAGAGAACTTTGAAAAGCGCTGAGCTTGGTTAAGTTACTGTATTTGTAATTAGTTATTTTACGCCTCTAGATATAGTTGGTGCCCTGAGGGTCTCGTCTCACACAGGGTCTTTATACACTTTCCTATTAAAAGAGCACACATCTATGTCAATAAACAGGTGAAATGATCCTTGTACACTGTAATCACTCTTCAACATTTTCTAAGCTTTTCTGCATCTGGATGTAAAAAAAAAAAAAAAAAAAAAAAAAAGCCAAAATAAACTCTTGTCTGTTTTCTATTGAAGCCAAAGCTGCAGACAGAAATCAAACCCACCAGAGTCCAGCTGTGTGTCCATGAGGAGTGACGCGTCTATGGAGCAGCCATTAACATTTAAAGGAAAACACACATCAACTGATCTGAGGTACAACATTTTTGTCTAGAGAGACTAGATCAGCTCTTCCCAGATCTTCTCTGGAGCCCCGAACACAACCACGACACATTTTCTTATGTCTCCCTCATATAAAACACCTGTTTCAGCTCATCAGCTCATTAGTAGAGACTGCAAGACCTGAATAGACAGATGGATGGATACATGTAGATAAACCTCATATAGAGACCAATCTATCCATGTAAAATGAACTGTATATATTCTTGTCTGTATTCTACTGAAGTGGATTCCCCCAGCAGAGATCACAGGCACCAGAGTCCTGTGTGTCCATGAGGAGCGACCGGTCTATGGACAACATGACATTTAAGAGAAGACAAACATCAACTCAAATGAGGTACAACATTTCTGTCTAGACAGACTCATCCTGATAGTAACTCACTGTACTCAGACGACCCATTATAAATAACAGATAAAGTAAATAATAACTAGCAACACTTTTAATAAAAGTTAACTTCTTGTTTATTGAAGTATTGTTACAAGTGCTCTAACACTTATGCAGTCTTGCTGTTGGTCTGAATATCATCATGAATTACAATCTGAAGATGAATTACCAAGATTGATCTTTTAATCTATTATTTTTTCAGTTGATTACAGAGTAAAACTTTACTAAAAGTTCAGTAATCGCAGTATGTTCAATTCAATTCAATTCAAATTTATTTGTATAGCGCTTTTCACAATACATATTGTTTCAAAGCAGCTTTACAGAAAGTGCATTTCAGAAATGTACATAGAGAAATACAGTTAGTTAATCATGTATTGATTTAGGGCATAAACATATCGCCAGCGTCGAGTCGTCTCTTCACGGGCGTCGAGTCGTCTCTTCACGGCGTCGGGTCGTCTCTTCACGGGTGTTGGGGCATCTGTAGTTTCCATGGGAGGCTGGATACAAACTGGAGCTGACGATCTGTATTTATCTCGGGACTAGCGTCCCGAGATAACAACAGAAAAGCAGATGGGAAATAATTAGGGTAGCTGCTGTTCATAATATTAATGCATTCAATCTGATTCAACTGTAGTATAAAAGGTAATTATTATGTGAATGCTTGGCTAAAGAGATGCGTCTTTAATCTAGTTTTAAACTGGGACAGCGAATCTGAGACTCGAACAATATCAGGAAGACTATTCCAGAGTTTAGGAGCTAAATGTGAAAACGCCCTCCCTCCTTTAGTGGACTTAGATATCCTAGGAATGACCAGAAGCCTCGAATTTAGTGATCTTAAAGAGCGCGATGGATTGTAGGGCGATAGAAGTTCCGTTAAATACCCAGGAGCTAAACCATTTAGGGTTTTATAGGTCAGTAGTAATACTTTGTAATTGATACGGAACTTTATAGGTAACCAATGTAGAGATGATAGAATTGGTGTTATATGATCATATTTTCTTGATCTAGTAAGAACTCTAGCGGCTGCATTTTGCACTAACTGTAGCTTGTTTATTGAGGATGCAGGACAACCAGCTAATAAGGCATTACAGTAATCTAGTCTCGAGGTCATGAATGCATGAACTAATTTTTCTGCATCAGAAACAGATAGCATTTTACGTAGCTTAGCAATGTTTCTAAGGTGGAAAAAGGCTGTTCTTGTAACATATGAAATATGATTTTCAAAAGACAAGTTGCCGTCTAATATAACACCCAGGTCTTTTACTGTAGAGGATAAAGTAACAGGACACCCTTCTAAATTGAAGTTGTATTGTAAGAGGTTTTGTGGGCAGTTTTTTGGACTAATAAGTAATACCTCCGTTTTATCTGAATTTAATAGCAGAAAATTACACGTCATCCAGTATTTTATATCTTTAACACACTCTGTCAATTTAGATAATTTATTGTTTTCATCTGGTCGTGATGAAATATATAATTGAGTGTCATCAGCATAACAGTGGAAATTAATTCCATGTTTTCTTATAATATTACCAAGTGGCAGCATGTATATTGAGAATAGCAGAGGGCCTAACACAGATCCTTGCGGCACTCCATAGTTTACTGGAGTTATGATCAATTTTTCCCCATTTAAACAGACAAAATGGTAACGGTCTGATAAGTACGATCTGAACCAGTTTAATGCCTGTCCCTGAACACCAGTGTAGTTTTGTAGTCTATCTAAGAGTATTTTGTGATCTACAGTGTCGAACGCAGCACTAAGATCGAGTAAAACTAGTATTGAGATACAGCCTTGGTCAGAAGCTAGAAGTAAATCATTTGTAATTTTTACGAGCGCAGTTTCAGTGCTATGATGCGGCCTGAATCCTGACTGAAATTTTTCATAGATATCATTTTCTTGCAAGAAAGAGCCCAGTTGAGCGGACACAACTTTTTCTAGTATTTTAGACATAAATTGAAATCGGTCTGTAATTTGCTAGATTATTATGATCTAATTGTGGTTTCTTAATAAGAGGTTTTATAACTGCCAACTTGAATATTCTTGGAACATGACCTAAAGATAAAGACGAGTTAATAATATTGAGGAGAGGCTCTTCCACTACAGGTAACACTTCTTTCAGTAGTTTAGTGGGTATTGGATCTAATAAACATGTTGTTGTTTTAGATGAAGTGATAAGTTTATTTAGCTCTTCCTGTCCTATAGTAGTAAAGCGGTGTAGTTGTTCTTGAGGGATAATTGAGGCTGAATCATAAGACACCATTAAAGATTGTACATTTACAATTGTGTTTCTGATGCTTTCTATTTTCTCAGTGAAGAAATTCATAAAATCATTACTACTAAACTGTAACGGAATATTTTGCTCAGGTAACGTCTGTTTATTTGTTAGTCTAGCCACGGTGTTAAATAAAAACCTTGGATTATTTTGGTTATTTTCTATTAGTTTGCGGAGGTGCTCAGCCCTGGCTGCTTTTAGGGCCTTTTTATAACGTGACATACTGTCTTTCCACGCGATTCTAAAGACCTCTAAATTAGTTTGTTTCCATTTACGCTCTAAATTACGAGTTTCTCTCTTGATAACATGCGTAGCACTGTTGTACCATGGTGCTTTCGTTTTCTCTCTAACCTTTTTTAATCTAATTGGTGCAACGATGTCTAATGTACTAGAGAAAATGGTGCTCATAGTGCTAGTCATTTCCTCTAGTTCATCTGTTTGTTTGGGTTCACTGAGCAACTGAGATAGATCAGGTAAGCTATTTGAGAATCTATCTATAGTGGTTGGAAGGATTGTTCTGCCTGGTCGATAACGTGGCGCAACATGACAAATTTCAGCAGTACGTAGTATGCAAGTGACCATGTAATGGTCAGTGACTTCATCACTTTGCGGTATAATATCTATATCGGTTGGATTGGTTCCATGTGATATAATTAAATCTAGCGTATGATTAAGACGATGAGTGGGACCAGTGACGTTTTGCTTGACCCCAAAGGAGTTTAATAAATCTGTAAACGCAGCCCCTAACGCATCATTTGTGTTATCTACGTGTATGTTAAAATCTCCAACAATTAATGCTTTATCGACATTGACCAATAGATCTGAGAGAAAGTCTGCAAACTCTTTTAGGAAATCAGCGTAAGGCCCTGGCGGTCTATATACAGTAGCCAAGGCTAGAGATAATAGGGATTTCTTTCTTACATCTAAGAGAGTAACATTTAGCACAAGTACTTCAAACGAATTAAACCTGTGACCTGTTTTCTGGGTAACATTAAGAATATCTTTATAGATTGTTGCAACACCACCGCCACGACCAATCAGACGGGGCTCATGCTTATAACAGTATCCAGGAGGAGTAGACTCATTAAGACCGAAATAATCATTTGGTTTAAGCCAGGTTTCAGTAAGGCAAAGTACATCGAAACTATTATCTGTGACCATTTCATTCACAATAACCGCCTTAGGTGTGAGTGATCTAATGTTTAGAAGACCTAGCTTTATAAATTGTTTTTGTACACTAATATTGAGATTTTCTGGTTTAATCACAATTAGATTTTTCCTAGATTCTACAGTAGATTTAATGTTTGACCTCACTAAACGAGGAATAGACACAGTTTCTATATAATGTTCTACATTGGTACTTACATCAATAAAGTTTGGACAGCAAAGAGTGTGATTTGGACTTTGACTTACTAGTCATATGGTGTGTAGCGTCTTGGAGATGTTGTCCGACAGAATAGCCGCTCCGATTCTGCTGGGGTGAAGGCCATCAGCACGGAAGAGCCTAGGTCGCTCCCAGAACAGATTCCAATTATTTACAAAGAGCAGTTTCTGTTCATTACACCATGACATTAACCATTCATTTAGAGCAAATAATCTACTGAACCTTTCATGTCCTAGTCGGTACGTGGGAAGCGGTCCAGACACGATGATCGTTGTTTCAGGCGATGTGCTGCGTACCGTCATGATCAGGCTCCTGTAGTCCTTCTTCAGAACCTCCGACTGCCTCAGCCTGATGTCGTTCGTTCCCGCGTGCAGTACGACAGCTCCGATGCGCTCGTCACTGTTCAGGATCTCGGGGACCTGCGCAGCGACATCAAGAACACGAGCACCAGGAAAGCAGTGAGTGCGCACCTTACCTTTACCTATGGTGGCGTGGACATGCCGGACGATGGAACTGCCGATGATCACAGCGTCGCGTTCCGTCTCGCGTAGAGGGGAGAAGCGGTTCCGTGTGGAGATCTCGAAGGCCGGGAGGGGCGGAGAGGTCCTTGCTCTGGTCCGGGCTCGCGTCTTCCGCTGTGGAATCACCCAGGGTCTATGATGTTGTGTCGGTACCGGAGTGAATGAAACTAGGGATAATCGCGTCCTGGGCAGAGAAACACACGGAGTAGACGAGGTCGGAGTAAAAAGGTTAACGTTACTAACCACTGACTTGTGAGCATCGGCGCGTGATGTTTCAAGCGCGGATCGCCGATCTCGCAGTTCGGCCTGTCTCTCTAGTAGGTCGCGGATCTGCTTCTCCACGGATTCCAGCTCTAACTGCACAGAATGCAGCTCGAACGTGTCCTCACCTGCACTCAAAGGTAACGTTAGACACACATCCGTTATATTCGCCATTATAGCAGATGTGCTATGATGGCGAATTATAGCTTTCAGTGATACGGGTGTAAATAAGACGATCGATTGGCGCGACCACGCGTGCAATGCTAGCGGGCTGAGGCTAGTAGCGGAAGTTTGGATATGTCACTTTTGTTACTTTTTATAAAACAGGGTGTACGCTTTCAAATCCATTCAATTTAATCATAAATTACAAATACTGTCACGCTGGTTGATGATCAGACAGACGAAGCTCGATTCCTAACGATAACAAAGAAAATGTAAACAAGCAACAGCGTGTTTTAACATAGAAACAAACAATAACCGACCAAGGACAGAACTGAACGGGAGAATATATACACAGGGTAAACGAGGGAACTACTGTAACTAGACACAGGTGGATGAAGGTTAACTGGGACTAACAAGAACAGATGCAGACAAGACTGAACATAATTGTGAAAAACATGTTTTGCCGCTCTTTAATGTGGCATGACAGATTATTTATCAGATGCTTTATCAACCCTTCATTTAAATGGCAGCAAGAACCAATCATATCTTTATTGCTAGTTATAGCATGAAATAAACATGAATGAACCATGAACACAAGAATATATGATGAATATAGGGCACAACTTACTGAAATGTGTTTCAACCATGGAGAGATAAAACAGCTTGTGAATCAAGTAACATTACATTTAACTCAGAAAAGTTATACAATGGTCAAACAGTAGTTCATTAATAAGCTAGAAAGAACACTAGAGAGTTATGTTCTTAAACATTCATTATTTAATGTGTCTAAATCTGTTTCAGTTATATTGTTAATTAAAATGCGTTAAAAAACTGCAAATAATTAGAAAAATTAGAAACTCAAACTAAAATGTGTTTGCGTCAGAGTGTGAAAATGATGAATCAGGCCATTTATTTTTCTATTACGTAAAAAGAGTTTATTATTGTTACCATCAGTATTTCAAAGACTTTCAGAGCCTCTCAACTCTTTCAGGAAGTTCAGGAGCTGCAGGTTATGAAAGTTCTTCAGATTTTCAGATTAAATTGAATGTTGACTTAATCTGTCTGAATTCAGTTGAATTCAATAATTTGGACATTGTTGCAAATTTTTACCTTTAATATTAAAGAAATGATCCAAGTGAAGCAGGTCCACTGTATAGTTTACTGCATTAGTTGAGAGGTTTTTTTTTTTCTTCAAAATGTACATGTATCTCAAATATTTCCAGATTTATTTGAATTGAGAACAGAATCAAATAATTAAATTTATATCAATATCCAATTTCTAGAGGCTTGTGCAAACGGCCAAATAACAGTTTTACTGATATATAGACCAACAGCACTGTTGCTTGAGTGATTTTGTCTAATTATTTAATTAGAGAGTGTTATTTTAATAAAACTTTTCTCTTTATGCTGTAATCTGTTAATCTTTTTACTGGTCCAAAGCAGATTCAAATCAAACCTGCTGAAGAAGTTTCAGTGTCTGTATGAAGGAACAGCAAAGCAGGGAAACCCGACACTCCTGAATGAGATCTACACAGAGCTCTACATCACAGAGAGTGAAAGTGGAGAGATCAATAATGAGCATGAGGTGAGACAGATCGAGACACAATCCAGGAGAGCAGCAACAGAGGACACACCAATCAAATGCAATGACATCTTTAGACCTTTACCTGGACAAGACAAACCCATCAGAACTGTGCTGACAAAGGGAGTCGCTGGCATTGGGAAAACAGTCTCTGTGCAGAAGTTCATTGTGGACTGGGCTGAAGGGAAAGAGAATCAGGACGTCCAGCTCATATTTCCACTTCCTTTCAGAGAGATCAACTTGATGAAGAACAAAACACTCAGTCTTTCAGATCTTCTTCATGTCTTTTTCCTTGAAACAAAAGAAATGGAAATATCCAGTGATGAATATAAAGTGTTGTTCATCTTTGATGGTCTGGATGAGTGTCGTCTGTCTCTGAACTTTAAGAGCGAAGTGAAATTGTGTGATATATCTGAATCAGCCTCAGTGGACGAGCTGCTGATGAACCTCATTGAGGGGAATCTGCTTCCCTCTGCTCTCATCTGGATCACCTCCAGACCAGCAGCAGCGGATCTCGTCCCCTCTGAGTGTGTCCATCGAGTGACTGAGGTACGAGGCTTCAATGAGCCACAGAAGGAGGAATACTTCAGGAAGAGAATCAATAAAAAGAGATTGGCTAAAAGAATCATCACACACCTGAAGTCCTCGAGGAGCCTCCACATCATGTGCCACATCCCAGTGTTCTGCTGGATCTCAGCCACTGTTCTAGAGGAGATGTTGAGTGAAGCAGAGAGAGGAGAGATTCCCAAGACTCTCACTCAGATGTACACACACTTCCTTATCATTCAGACCAACATCAGACATGAGAAGGACTATGAGAAGAGAGTGAAAGATGAAGACATGATTCTCAAACTGGGGAAACTGGCTTTCCAGCAGCTTGTGAAAGGCAACCTGATCTTCTATGAGGAAGACCTGAGAGAGTGTGGCATTGATGTGACAGAAGCATCAGTGTACTCAGGATTGTGCACTCAGATCTTCAGAGAGGAGTTGGGCTTGTATCAGGGGAAAGTCTTCTGCTTTGTTCATCTGAGCATCCAGGAACATCTAGCAGCTGTTTTTGTGCACCGCTCCTTAACAAACAACTGCATAAATATCATGAAAGACCTTTCTTGGGTGTCATTTAATCCATTATCTGGTCTGCATCAGAGAGCTGTGGATGAGGCCTTCAAGAGTAAGAATGGACATCTGGACCTTTTCCTGCGTTTCCTTCTGGGTCTCTCATTGGAGTACAATCAGACTCTCTTACGAGAACTACTGACACAGACTGGAAGCTGCTCCTACAACAAAGAGGAAACAGTTCAGATCATCAAACAGAAGATCAGAGAGAATCGCTCTTCAGAGAGATCCATCAATCTGTTCCATTGTCTGAATGAACTGGGTGATGATTCTCTGATGCAGGAGATCCAAGATTATCTGAAATCTGGAGAAATAGGAGGAACCAAACTCTCCTCTTCACAGTGGTCAGCTCTGGTTTATGTGTTGCTGACATCAGAGCAGAAGATGGATGTTTTTGATCTAAATCAGTTTATTGGAGCACAAAATACAGCAGATGAAGTTCTTCATAAGCTGATGCCTGTGGTTAAAGAGTCCAGATCAGTTCAGTAAGTCACACTGACAACAATCATTACACTGATAAAAAACATGATCAAATTTATAAGTTTAGCATGGGCTTTCGTACCAAAGCAAACAAAACTGTAAATGAGAAATTCATTTATATCTTAGGTAACCCTTTACAATAATAGTATATGCATAATTGTGTAATAATACCTGAATTAATAGTTATTTCAACATGAACTCATGATTAGCGAAGATATGAACTAATCATGAACCAATGAAGAGCTATCCTTAACTACGACAGGAGTTCTAAGGATTCATACATGAATAACAGAAGCCTTAACTACATGTTAGTACATGTTTGATAATTAATGCATTAAAGCTACAATATGTAAGATTTTTGTAATAAAATATCCAAAAATAATTTCCACATTGTGGTATATTTCCTGCAGTTGTGTACTAACAATATCCCAAAAGTTCCCAAAGATTTTTAATTTCAGAGAAATTCCCATTTTAAAAAATGGCTTGTCCCTGTTCACTTGTCGCCTGTCAACAGTGTTTGGAATAACGCCGTTTAAAAGATAACTATATTTTTTCAGTAACAGAGTAATCTAACTAATTACTTTCCCGTTGTTACAACGCCGTTAACATTACTGGACGTTAAATGTGGTGCGTTTCTATGCATTGATTGAATAAACTGTGGAATCCGAACACACCCCTGGCTCGCACAGATAGTGAGGAGGTGGGTTAATAACGAGGTAAGCGATTATGATTGGCTAAGGCAGAGTCATGTGTTTCATGGTAGCAAATCAGAGCCAGTGTTTTTACACACATGCCAGCACATGCCATACACACACACACACACACACGCACACACAACAGAGATTCGATGAAGCAGCAGAGATGGCGAGTCAGGAGCAATCCTATGAAATGTTGTCATTTTCAAGGTGGAGATATAAGCACTACTTCAAATTCATTGAGGTCATAGGCAAGAACTAGGGGTGGAATGGTACATGTTTTCGTATTTAACCGAAACGGTACGGGCGTCACGGTTGGTGCATACATATACACGTTTAAAAATAAATAAAACTTGCGTGCAAATTAATTAATGTAATGGGGAACTACTGTTAAATACGCAGGTTCTTTAGGGACACCTAATCTGTAGCCCTGCCTTAGCTCTGAACATGGCTCTGGAACAGGCTGCGATGTAAAGATTGGAATGCTGGAATGTGTTGGGTGTGTGTGAGAGAGAGAGCGAGAGAGAGAGAGAGAGAGAGAGAGAGAGAGAGAGAGAGAGAAAGAGAGGCGCGGGCGCGATCGAAAAGTCGCAAAGTGTTTACATTTGTGTGTGTGTGTGTGTGTGTGTGTGTGTGTGTGTGTGTGTGTGTGAGGCGCGGACGCGATCGAACAGTGGAAACATAAAAACATACTCCGTAATTTTGTTTATACAGGACATTCAAATTGTAAAGTGTTTAAGTTACTGCTAATAAAAATTAAGGAAAACAAATATAATAATCTGAAATGTAGGGGTGTCCCCGACTATGGATTTTCATAGTCGAATCAGAATCGTCAAATCTTGCCTATAGTCGACTAATAGTCGAATCATGTGTATGGGGGTGGGGCTGGGGGCGGGGCTTTAATATTTCAAAGCCGCGATGTACAGAAAATCACAAAGATATAGAAGAAAATGTATAAAAACATTTCGGATCAATAAAACATAACATAACTCCAAAGGCCACACTGCAGACAGGATTTACATTTCACATGCAAATCAAATTAAATCGGCTAAATTACCGGCTGTGCGAGCAGGCTCTAAGTACAGCACAACATTGATGCACCAAAAAAATAAACAATTAATTTACAAAATTAAATTAGATCAGAATATACCTTTCCAATACATAAAAATACAAAACGAAATAAATCAGAATCAAGTCACAACATGAGGAGCAAATGTGTGCAAAATGCCTAAAGTGCAGGGGAACATTTATTCAAAACACAAGCCACAAATAGTTATATTATATAACCCTGACAGATCAATAAATAAAATAAAAATAAAGAAATGATTAAAATAACGAGAGTTAGTCAGAATTGTCAACTTGTTTTTTTTAACTGCAGAAACAACAAGAAATGCTAAAATGGAGTGGCAGTCTTTTTAGCTAAAAATGTTCACAGCATCCAAATTAGAACCGGCAGAAAAGTTTTGAAATCACTTGTACCCTACCTGATCGAGAGAACAAATCCAGTCTTTCACTCTGTCTGTGTCCGTTGGAGTCTTTTCAAATTGTGCGCGCGGATAAAATACATTCTAAAGAACTTCACATGAAAAACGTTTAACAACTTAATCTCCAAAAATAGTTAAATTAAAATATGAAAACACTTTTATATTATAGTAAAGCTTTTTCATATTTTAATTTAACTATTATAGTAGGCTAAAGCTTTTTCATATTTTAATTTAACTATTTTAGGAGATTAAGTCGTTAAACGTTTTTCACGTGAACGCATTGCGTTCATATTCTGGGTTCATCTGCTTATCTGCACATAGTATGGTTTCTTAATAAAGTGTGTACTGTGTACATACATTAAACCACCTTTTTAGCGTTTTAAAAGCTTTTTATACGTTAAAGTGCCTTTTAAGCATTTAAAAGCTTTTTACACGTTAAAGGAGCATTTCACCCATGGGAACATTGATGTTTATTGAAAGTGGGTCATATATGTAGTCGAAATGTAAAATAAATTTCGAATTTGGTGCCTTCTTGACCGAGGAAAGACAGAAAGTAACTTCAGGACGCATTTGTATGAAAGACAACAACTCCCACAATGCACCACATTGCACAGCTGCGCAAGCCACTCCCACTAATCCAGAACAGCATACTCATCCGTCTATAAGGCTAGCTACCACCGGAGCTTGAAATTCATTTCACACAAAATGTCTAGTTAGTTAGTTGGCGAACTCATTAGTGAATTAATCCTCATTTGTATTTATTTCGAAATGGTGAATTATTGCATGGTAACGTTACCGGGATGTTCAGTCAGAACATATGTGGTGCGGAACTAGGATGGTTCACAACACAAACGTCCGTGTCCTCGTCTGATTCAGAGATTTCGTCCAGGAGAAATTGGCATCGTTTAAATTCTTTGCAGCAGACGGACTCTATCTCTGTGTCCATAGCCGAACAGTGAGAGCACCGGCGCCACCAGTCCGCCCCCAGCTCGAGCCAGTCCGGGCTCCTCGTCCGCGACAGGCAGGTCTTCTGCCTCGGCTGCTCTTCGCTATAATGTGGCTCGTAAAGATAGCCATAAACACAGCATCAGACTTCCGAAATCCTCTTCTTTAAGATCATATTTACCCTCCGCTATTGTCATATCTTCACATCTGGCTCCACAGTGCCTGTTAGCTTAGCTTCCAAACAAGATGGAGGAATTTGCTTTTAGTTTCAGAAAGTGAAGTCCCACCCACTGATCTGTAATAGGTCTGTAGCGTGAGCGGGTCCCACCCCCTGGGAAAGATGAGGAACAAGTGTTTGCTGTCTCAACCCCTCTACAAAGATATGGGACTTCCTCCTTATTATGACGCAAAATGACGATTTTTGCGTCATTGTAAGCAGGAACTGCAACACTGAAATCCTTATTTCTCGCGTCTCAGGGGAAAATGAGTGAATAATGCACGACCATTCAAAAATATGACTGGGTTTCTAACGATACAAGGCTTGATGCAAATGGGTGAAGTGTCCCTTTAAGCATTTTAGAATGTCCCATGCAAACCAACTTGTTAGCGGTGGCCGGCAGAAGTGCGATCATGGTTTTCCTGATGCTAAATCCAGCCTTGGAGAATATCCTTTCTGATGGTGTACATCCACACTTTAGATTTTCTTATCCCAGACATTGTTAAAGATTTAAATCCTTGCCACTCTGTCGCTCCTCTGTCGGTCACGGATTGAAAGTGAAACTAAAATCTCACGGGGTGTTTGGATTTATTCACGCACGTTAAAAAATATTTCTTAAAAGCTTCTTTCTTTGCACATTTTTTTTATACAGCATTATCATAATAGGCTGAATATTAACGTATTGACAGAAAACCGGTAGTTCTATGTGAAATCAGACATTGAGCGCCCTCATATAGCCAAAGTGGCATGATCCTCGTTTCCAACACGATCTTACAAAAGTGCGTATCTATAGCACGAATTATATTTCTCGTATCATAACACCTCTGCGAAGATTCGACCGTGAGATCGGTAGTCGAATAAGGCTCCTCCAATCGAAGCATCGAATCTTCGACTATTCGAGGTCACCCCTACTGAAATGTATCAAATTAATTTTCAATTCCTTCAGGTGCAATAACCAAACATATCTCAAGGTCTTTTTGTCTTTTTATTAATTTAATTAATTAACTAATTATATAAAACTATTGTCAGTGCACTACCAATAAACTGGTCCTAGCCTATGCCTTTACTTTATTAATAAAATTTTTAATAAAAAGTTGGGAGAGGTTGATTTAATTTGCTAGAGTTAAATGCACTTTATATGGTGTAACTGTTTAATTTCTTACAAAGATAATACTTGAAGTGCAGGATAAGCCTCTTGCTGTCTGTCGACGTGCAATAAATATCGAAAGTTATTTACAAACACCTGTCTGTTCTACTCATTTTAAGTGACTTGTGAAAACTGCTCAAAAAAATCCAAATTCTTTGACATATAGCAACTTTTTTTTTTAACAGTAACGCAAATAGTTACTTTCTCTGGAAACGAGTTCCTTTTATTATAGAGTAATTCAGTTACTAACTCAGTTACTTTTTGGAACAAGTAGTGAGTAACTATAACTAATTACTTTTTTAAAGTAACGTTCCCAACACTGCCTGTCAATAACGTAGTATCCGCATTATCCCTGGTTTCAGCTCGTACTGCCATAGTATCCCATGTAACATATAGTAACCATGACGACAGACGTAGAAAACTGCGTAATGTTTAGCGGCACACTGTTGTTGTTGTTTCGTTCAAACATTATGGACCATGGCAAGCAGACTTTGGGACAAAAGGAGAACTAAAATGAGGACCAATATCAGCGTTTGAGATGCCGAGAGCTAGCGTCCGTGAAAAACTTCGACTTGCAGAGACGAGCAAATGTACATAAAACTAATCAATGTTATATAGCTCAACATGATATAACACATAGAATAACCTTAAACCTTTTAACACACTCAAATGCAGTTTAGTGTGATAGTATAGAGCAAGTGAAACAGCGCTGCGTTCCCTCACAAGTTTCATTCGTCTAATAAACTGCCCTGTGTGAGTATTATTCAGCACTAGCGGGTAAGTTAGTTCGGTAGAATGAAATGTCCTTATTCCATCAGCGGGACTCGCGTGTGCCGCTGATATCTGTCTCTCATTAGCACTCGCGCCCTGCTTCATACCTCAGTCATGTTAAAAACATCAATGTATTCACTCATCCATAAACATTATTTCCCATAAACATTATTAGTTCCATCAGCATGACAACAAGTTCCATAATTCCGCTTATGAGTAATCAATCTACGGCTTTGTTATTGTAAGAGGTTGGCAACCCCTAGCAGCAAAAAAAATTACATTGTAGCTTTAATTAACATATAGGGGTAAACTAAACCAATCAGGCTCCATAAGAAGGAATAAGAAATATTTTGACTTTGAAATAAATTTAAATAATTTATTATTGTCATAATTTAAACTTTTGACATCAGCAGCTTCACCATAAACATTACTGAAATCTGTTTTGCGATATTCTCCAGTTCCTGAGGAATCGGGTCCCAAAAAATAGCTAAATATATAGCTTTATAAATTTATAATCAGTGTTTCCTGAACTGAGAGACTGAAGAGTGTCATTGTTCTCTACAGGTTGTATGATTGTGGTGTTACAGATGAAGGTTGTGCTGCTCTGACTTCAGCTCTGAGATCAAACCCCTCACACCTGAGAGACCTGAGTCTGTCTGAGAATAAAGTAGGAGATTCTGGAGTCGAGCAGCTTTCTGATCTACTGCAGGATCCTCACTGTAAACTGGAGAAACTGTGGTAAGATTGAAAAAAATGTCCCAACATAGTCCTCTATTTTAATGGTAAATAATGATTGACATACAAAAAATTAAAATATAAATCTACTGTGAAATTACTAATGGAAATGTTGATTTTATTTTCATTAGATTCTTTCCAATGTGTCTGACATAATTTTACAATAAATAATGATAGATTTAACATGACTGGATGATATAAAGATGTGACAACCGTGTTCATATACAGATATGTTGATGATTTTTGGGTACTTGCATAAAAAAGTGAATATTTTAAGGTGGCATTGTTACAGTGTAATTATATATTTAAGTACCGAGTAATATTAAGCAGCTACATGTACTTACTATAGGGTTAGGGTAGGATTAGGATTTGATTAAGGGTTAGTTGCATGCAATTATGCATAATTTACTGTTATTACTGTTGTAACACTACTGTTAAAGGTGCATAAAAACAACAAGACCTGGGCTCCAGCAATTGATGGTGAGTTGGCTGGATTTTCTCTGGTATTTCGACAAACTATAATTTGTCACGGTGCCTCCGAAAATGTAGCTTAAACTATACACAAATATGTGTACACATTACCCTTGATTAAATAAAATGCTACTTCACTATTTGTTAAGGGCTGTTTTCTTCCTTCAACAATACTGTAATCAAGTTAGGCTATGAAACAAATACAAAAGTAGTAACAAATAGAGACTTATTTATTTTACCTCAAAACAAAAAAAAAACTTATACGTAAAAATGAAATAAAATATCACCTTTTTAGGAGAAATAAAATGAAACTTCTTTTTTAAGGTGTCAGTAAATTGCAGTTCTAATGACCACCGAGCAAAAGGGGAAAAACAGTCTCAGGTGGACAAAACCAATTGTTACAGTTGTATACCTGTATGAATTCAAAACTGTAACTTGAATCACATATTCACAATTTCCATGCTTAAATGTTCATAAACCAAGTGCTTGGATTTCGTTGGGGTCCAAATTCGGTGGTGCACTTAATGTCAGTCACGAATGGATGACGCAGTTTTCAACGTGCATAGACAAACTGGTTACTCACTCAGATACTCCACTCTGTTACAGCGAAACTCTCCAACTGCACAGAGAAGTGGTTACGTGAAGCTTGTGTCCTCATCTCGTCACAAGGAACAAGAAAACAATCCAATGCTGAAATAAGTGATGCGTCACACACCAGAAAATGGCCAACGAATCTGACGCACGAAAGCTGTCGTTCTCTCTCCTTCAACAAGTTGTAAAGTCTATTTTCGGCATAGAACCGCCTGAAAGAATCCCGAGAAATAATAGAGAAACACTATAGTCCTTTCCGGCGAAACATAAAATGATGGCTGCTATGATGATCAGAGCAGACTTAACGCATTTAGTCTTTAAACACAAAGAAAACGTTCCCGTTTTCACAATACATATATTAATATATCTGAATGTGATCTAGGACACAAACACTGTCACTAGATATACTTTAACAGCATGTGTTTTTCAGTTAACTCTCTTATCAAATGGAAACTAACCCCCTCAAGCAGTTTGTAGAAGTGGGACTGAACCTTAGACTGGACCTGTTAATGGTGCCGTGGATTAAGTCTCTGTTTGTGAAGTTCTGCTTATCTGAGCTCTAGATCCTGAACTGAGAGACTAAAGAGTGTTATTGTTCTCCACAGGTTGTGGGATTGTGGTGTTACAGATGAAGGTTGTGCTGCTCTGACTTCAGCTCTGAGATCAAACCCCTCACACCTGAGAGAACTGAATCTGACATTGAATAAAGTAGGAGATTCTGGAGTCAAGCAGCTTTCTGATCTACTGCAGGATCCTCACTGTAAACTGAAGAAACTGATGTAAGATTGTATAAAATGTCCCAATATAGTCCTCTATTTTAATGGTAAATAATGATTGACATACGAAAAACAAAAAAAATCTACTGTGAAATTACTAATGGAAATGTTGATTTTATTTTCATTAGATTCTTTCCAATGTGTCTGACATAATTTTACAATAAATAATGATAGATTAAACATGACTGGATGATGAAAAGATCTGACAACCGTGTTCATATACAGATATGTTTTGTAAACATATACACATACACTCACCTAAAGGATTATTATGAACACCATACTAATACTGTGTTTGACCTCCTTTCGCCTTCAGAACTGCCTTAATTCTACGTGGCATTGATTCAACAAGGTGCTGAAAGCATTCTTTAGAAATGTTGGCCCATATTGATAGGATAGCATCTTGCAGTTGATGGAGATTTGTGGGATGCACATCCAGGGCATGAAGCTTCCGTTCCACCACATCCCAAAGATGCTCTATTGGGTTGAGATCTGGTGACTGTGGGGGCCATTTTAGTACAGTGAACTCATTGTCATGTTCAAGAAACCAATTTGAAATGATTCGAGTTTTGTGACATGGTGCATTATCCTGCTGGAAGTAGCCATCAAAGGATGGGTACATGGTGGTCATAAAGGGATGGACATGGTCAGAAACAATGCTCAGGTAGGCCATGGCATTTAAACGATGCCCAATTGGCACTAAGGGGCCTAAAGTGTGCCAAGAAAACATCCCCCACACCATTACACCACCACCACCAGCCTGTGCAGTGGTAACAAGGCATGATGGATCCATGTTCTCATTCTGTTTACGCCAAATTCTGACTCTACCATCTGAATGTCTCAACAGAAATCGAGACTCGTCAGACCAGGCAACATTTTTCCAACATTTTTCCAACTGTCCAATTTTGGTGAGCTCGTGCAAATTGTAGCCTCTTTTTCCTATTTGTAGTGGAGATGAGTGGTACCCGGTGGGGTCTTCTGCTGTTCCATCCGCCTCAAGGTTGTGCGTGTTGTGGCTTCACAAATGCTTTGCTGCATGCCTCGGTTGTAACGAGTGGTTATTTCAGTCAAAGTTGCTCTTCTATCAGCTTGAATCAGTCGGCCCATTCTTCTCTGACCTCTAGCATCAACAAGGCATTTTCGTCCACAGGACTGCCGCATACTGGATGTTTTTCCCTTTTCATACCATTCTTTGTAAACCCTAGAAATGGTTGTGCGTGAAAATCCCAGTAACTGAGCAGATTGTGAAATACTCAGACCGGCCTGTCTGGCACCAACAACCATGCCACGCTCAAAATTGCTTAAATCACCTTTCTTTTCCATTCTGACATTCAGTTTGGAGTTCAGGAGATTGTCTTGACCAGGACCACACCCCTAAATGCATTGAAGCAACTGCCATGTGATTGGTTGATTAGATAATTGCATTAATGAGAAATTGAACAGGTGTTCCTCCTAATAATCCTTTAGGTGAGTGTACATATACACATATTCAGATATGTTGTTGATTTTGGGGTATTTGCCTAAAAAAATGAATATTCGGTTACACTTTATTTTAAGGTGTCATTGTTACAGTGTAATTATATATTTAAATACTGAGTAATATTAAGCAACTACATGTAATTACTATAGGGTTAGGGTATGATTTGGTTGAGGGTTAGTTGCATGTAATTATGCATAATTTACTGTTATTACTATGGTAAGTTCATGTAACATATGTAACAAGGACACTGTTAAATAAAGTGTTATTGAATATTCTTGCAATTTTTATCAAATGGAGACTAACCCCCTCAATCAGTTTGTAGAAGCGGGTCTGAACCTTAGACTGGACCTGTTAATGGTGCTGTGGATTAAGTCTCTGATTGTGAAGTTCCTGCTTATCTGAGCTGTAGATCCTGAACGGAGAGACTGAAGAGTGTCATTGTTCTCTACAGGTTGAGTAATTGTGGTGTTACAGATAACGGTTGTGCTGCTCTGACTTCAGCTCTGAGATCAAACCCCTCACACCTGAGAAAACTGAGTCTGTCTGATAATAAAGTAGGAGATTCAGGAGTCAAGCAGCTTTCTGATCTACTGCAGGATCCTCACTGTAAACTGGAGATACTCAGGTAAGATTTTATTAAAGTCTCAACGTTGTCTGTTTTTCTCCTGAGATTAATAATGAATGATATACAAAAATAATATATACAAAAAACGTTTACCATCAAGTAACTGAAAAGGATGTTCAATCTTCATTAGATTATTTCCAAAGCTTCTGAGGTCATTTTACTTTTAAAGGAGAAATGTATGTATATATATATATATATATATATACAGTGGGTACAGAAAGTATTCAGACCCCCTTACATTTTTCACTCTTTGTTATCTTGCAGCCATTTGCTAAAATTATTTAAGTTCATTTTTTTTCCTCATTATTGTACACACTGCACCCCATATTGACAGAAAAACACAGAATTGTTGACATTTTTGCACATTTCTTAAAAAAGAAAAACTGAAATATCACATGGTCTTAAGTATTCAGACCCTTTGCTCAGTATTTAGTAGAATCACCCTTTTGATCTAATACAGCCATTAGTCTTTTTGGGAAAGATGCAACAAGTTTTTCACACCTGGATTTGGCTATCCTCTGCCATTCCTCCTTGCAGATCCTCTCCAGTTCTGTCAGGTTGGATGGTAAACGTTGGTGAACAGCCATTTTCAGGTCTCTCCAGAGATGCTCAATTGGGTTTAAGTCAGGGCTCTGGCTGGGCCAATCAAGAACAGTCATGGAGTTGTTGTGAAGCCACTCCTTCGTTATTTTAGCTGTGTGCTTAGGGTCATTGTCTTGTCGGACGGTGAACCTTCGGCCCAGTCTGAGGTCCAGAGCACTCTGGAGAAGGTTTTCGTCCAGGATATCCCTGTACTTCGCCGCATTCATCTTTCCCTCGATTGCAACCAGTCGTCCTGTCCCTGCAGCTGAAAAACACCCCCACAGCTTGATGCTGCCACCACCATGCTTCACTGTTGAGACTGTATTGGACAGGTGATGAGCAGTGCCTGGTTTTCTCCACAGAATTAAGGCCAAAAAGTTCTATCTTGGTCTCATCAGACCAGAGAATCTTATTTATCACCATCTTGGAGTCCTTCAGGTGTTTTTTAGCAAACTTTCATGTGTATTGCACTGAGGAGAGGCTTCCCTCGGGCCACTCTGCCATAAAGCCCCGACTGGTGGATGGCTGCAGTGATGGTCGACTTACTACAACTTTCTCTCATCTCCCGACTGCATCTCTGGAGCTCAGCCACAGTGATCTTTGGGTTCTTCTTTACCTCTCTCACCAAGGCTCTTCTCCCCCGATAGCTCAGTTTAGGAAGCTCTAGGATGGGTTCTGGTCGTCCCAAACGTCTTCCATTTAAGGATTATGGAGGCCACTGTGCTCTTAGGAACCTTAAGTGCAGCAGAATTTTTTTTTTGTAACCTTGGCCAGATCTGTGCCTTGCCACAATTCTGTCTCTGAGCTCTTCAGGCAGTTCCTTTGACCTCATGATTCTCATTTGCTCTGACATGCACTGTGAGCTGTAAGGTCTTATAGAGGCAGGTGTGTGGCTTTCCTAATCAAGTCCAATCAGTATAATCAAACACAGCTGGACTCAAATGAAGGTGTAGTAGAACCATCTCAAGGATGATCAGAAGAAATGGACAGCACCTGAGTTAAATATATGAGTGTCACAGCAAAGGGTCTGAATACTTAAGACCATGAGATATTTCAGTTTTTCTTTTTTAATAAATGTCCAAAAATGTATACATATATATATATATTAAGGCTGGGAATCGATAAGAAAAAAACTAATTAATTGCACAATTTGCTGTAATTAATTGCAGTTAATTGCATTTCCCCCAAGCTTGCAATCATCAATATTTAAACTTAGAATCACCTAATTAAATTAAACAACACATGAAAAAAAAAAAAAAAAGGAACAGAAAATAGCCCTATATTAAAATAATATTAAACATCAATATATCAATGTATTATTCTTTTTCAATAATCAATCAACATAATTATTTTAACAGATTTTTTTTTTTTTTTTTTTACTAATTATCAAAATAAAATATAGTCCTACAAAGCTATTATTACCAGAGCATGTGATCAGAGCAGGTAATTTTGGCACTTGAACGCCACCACAATGTCGTAAATACCAGTGGGGAGCTCGGGATTTTCTCTAAGCTCCGATCTTTATGAGTTGGGGGCGTGTCAGTGATTAACATGACGGAATACACAATACATAAAGGTATTTAGCTGTGATATTGTCAGGCTTTTCTATTAACAGCTCAGTTAGCTAATCGCCAACACAAAATATGATAGTATTATAATATAACAATGAAACATGTAACGATGTGTTGGCAGTGGCTTCAAAAATTAATTAAAAACATAAAAATACAAAGTACACCTGATGCACATTTTTTTGTTCTTCATTTTCTAGAATAAGAGTTTAAGAACCTTACTGTATTTTTGTGTAATTAATTAAGAGAAAGTACTCCGCCATTTTGCTCCGACGAAAGTGACTTGAACGCACATGCCTCTATAAGCACGACTTCCCACCTCGTACGTACGAACTTCCCAGGAGGACTTGAACGCACCATTTTACCATTGTTGCCCAGCATGACTATACCAGCTCAGCAAACAGAAGTCTACTACTGAGAAATGTCACGTTATTTGAGCAGACTTTACTTTTCCAGTGCGTGATCGGTACATGATTGGAGAGTTTGGGCCGTTAACGACAGGCAGAGAGTGCACCGCACACACACACACACACACATACACACACACAGAACGGAGAGCGCGGCTCACACACGGAGCGGAAAAAAACAGCTCGTGAAACCTGAT
Source organism: Rutilus rutilus (assembly GCA_021464565.1). NCBI lineage: Eukaryota > Metazoa > Chordata > Actinopteri > Cypriniformes > Leuciscidae > Rutilus > Rutilus rutilus. The sequence goes on from JAJAQA010000013.1 coordinate 2,535,991, forward strand.
CACAGAAAACAGATGGGCGGCATATATTCGGCTTATATTTTTGGCTTTTTTTCTCTTTCGGCCAAAAAACGAAAATGCCATTCAGCGGCTGAAAATTCGGTGCATCCAGCTTCAAACCAACTGGTATGGTATTTGAATTCAGCTTTGCTAATTGTACACAGCATCTTTGTTTTGTCAAACGCGCCATCAGGCAACTTTTTAAATGCAAACATTCCTCCTAAAACTCCATCCTTGTACTTCTCCATTGTTGAATGATGGACACATAACTCAGTTTAGTATAACGTTGATCCTTTACTGGAGAGCTGATATTAATCACATGTAGTTTTAAACCAACTACTACCGTACGTGTTCTACGTCCTAACTACGGAATACCCAAAAGTACAATTGTGATTTATATATAACTAAGAACATATAATCAATGTTCTACATCCCCTTTCTTTAGTAATCTCTCATCAGCTTATAACAACAAATATCCACATCAACTCAAAATCAAAGTATGCATAACCAAATATGCTATTGGCACTTAAAGTGTCACATTTTATGAACAAACAAAACTCAGAACATTTGACTCCAAATGCCTTAACAGTCTATAAGCAGGTCACTAGATATACTTTGGATTTGGTTTCGAGATTCTGCCTGAGCGAGTCACATAAAGCTTTTTTTCTGATTCTTTGGCAGGTACAGTGGCTTCCGATTTTAACTCAGAGTCGGTAGCAGTCACTTGTGCACTTGGGTGATCGGAAAGGAAACTTTGACCTTTTCCTGGTGTACAAACTTTTGAATGTTCTGCTGGGTTGTATTCATCATTTTGTGGTGGCAAAGTCTCAGGGACTGGTAAGATGTGTCTACGATTCCTTCTATAATCGTAGAAGGAATCCGTGTTTGTCTTGACATAAGTCTTTCTGCTGGTGACCCAAGAATTCCATCACATGGAATGTTTCTCAAATTGAGTAGATTGAGGAAGACATCTGTTCCGTCTCGCTTTGATTTTTCCATCAACTCTTTTGCACTTCGCACCGCTCGTTCTGCTAATCCATTGGATTGCGGATATTCCGGGCTGCTTGTTACATGAACGAAATCCCAGGAACTTGCGAAGTTCTTAAATTGTTGACTGGAAAATTGTTCCATTGTCTGTGATCACTTTTTGGGGACAGCCATGTACTGAAAAGTGTCTCTTTAATTTTGTAATCACAGCGGTCGATGTAATACTGCGAAGAAGATCTATTTCAAACCAACTTGACTATGAGTCCACCAGAACAAGATAATGTTGGCCATTCCATTCAAATAGATCAGTTGCAACAATTGACCAGGGAAGTTCTGGAGTATCATGTAGCTTCAGTGGTTCCTTTTGTTGGTGCTCTTTCATACCATTGCAGACCAAACATGAAGCACACTCCTTCTTAATGTCCTTGTTCATTGAAGGCCAAAACACTACACCTCGTGCTCTGCGTTTTGTTGATTCTACTCCAGGATGCCCTCTATGAAGAATAGTGATGTATTCTTTTTGCAGTGACTTGGGGATCACAGCTTTTGGGCCTTTCATCACGACCCCATCCTTTGTTGTCAGCTCATCTCGGTATGGGTAGTACTGGTGAAGTTCAAGTGAAAGTTTTGCCTGTCGGTCTGGCCAGCCCTGTTGTATTGTCCTAGAAAGCTGTTGCAATGTTGGATCTGTGGCTGTGTGCTCTTCCAACTCAATGAGCCTTGATAGCGAGATGTGCTCAACAGACATTACTTCAAAGTCAGCCTTCTCACTGCTTAACACTTCTGTGTTTTTCATGGGGGCACGTGAAAGAGTGTCGGCCAGAAACATTTCTTTTCCTCTTTTATAGCTTATCACGAAGTCATACTTCTGGAGCCTCAACATCATGCGTTGTAATCGTGCTGGAGCCATGTGCAGTGGCTTGTTGAGTATCGTCACTAATGGTTGATGGTCTGTTTCAATGTGGACTTTCTTCCCATATATGTAGTCGTGAAACTTACCACATGCAAACACCACTGCAAGGAGCTCTTTCTCAATTTGAGCATATTGTCTCTCGGTTTGTGTCAGGGTTCGTGAAGCATATGCTATGGGAGCATTTTGTTGAAGGCATGCCGTGCCAAGTCCATATTGTGAAGCGTCACACGTCAGTGTAACAGGTTTTTGGACGTCGTAATATCTCAATGTTGGTGGGCTTGTGATGACCTCTTTCAGCTTGTTGAATGCATCTTGATGTTGTTTAAGCCAGCACCATTCCATATCTTTGTGAGTCAGCTCTCGTAAGGGTGCTGAGAGGTCACCGAAACCTGGAATGAATTTTCCAAGATAATTCACCATCCCCAGGAAGCGTTGTAGAGCTGTGACATTCTCTGGGACTTCCATCTCTGTGATGGCTTTGATCTTTGAAGGGTCTGGTTTCAGTCCTTCACTTGTGAATACATGTCCTACATAGCATACTTCTGACAGCCGAAACTTACATTTGAGAGGGTTCAGTCTAAGGTTCACCTTTTGTGCACGATCCAGCACTTTTTTAAGATTTTCGTCATGTTCTTCCACATCCTTTCCTCCCACAAGGATGTCGTCCACTATAATAGCACATGGATGACCAGCGAATATTTGCTCCATTGTCCTTTGGAACACCTCACTCGCTGTGCTGATTCCAAATGGCATGCGTAGGAATCGGTATCTCCCAAATGGGGAGTTGAACGTTGTCAACATTGATGATTTTTCATCAAGAGAAATTTGCCAAAAAGAGCTTTTCGCATCCAAGACGGAAAAGACAGAGGAATTCGGCATTTTAGATGCAACGTCTTCTACAGTGCGCATGGGGTGGTGTGGACGAAGGAGGGCCTTATTAAGGTCTTTTGGGTCAATGCATAGTCTTATCTCCTCAGAATTCTTTTTGTGGGTTGCCACTAATGATGATACCCATTCAGTGGGCTCCGAGACTGGGGTAAGAACACCCATATTGACCATTCTTCGACCCTGTGCTGCATGGCTGCTGGAATTTTGCGTGCAGGTTTTACAACTGGGTGCACTGCTGGGTTCAGTCTCATTGAATACGTTACTGGAAGCTTACCAATCTCGTCCTTGAAAAGGTCTGAATATTCAGAATGAATTTTGCTTGCAAAGCTTGAAACTTCATCTGTTGTCACATGATGAATTTCTTTGTTGAAAGAGACTAGTTTCATTTGTAAACAGTCTGGCAGTCCTATCAATGGTTGCACGTTTCTTTTTATCACGTAAAACGAGAGGTTATATGCCCTTTCTGATAAGTGGCAGATGAAAGTAGCAAAGCCTGCTGTGGGTATCTCCTCACCTCCATAGGCTATGAGCTTGGTCTTCTTCGATGAGCTTAAATCCTCTCCATTTTTTATTTTCATGAACAAAGCCTCAGAAATGACATTACATTTGGCCCCTGTGTCTACTTTAAGATCAACTGAATGTCCATTGATGTACACAGTGCAAATTAGCTCAGTCTTTTGAGGGGTTTTCTTTTCCTCAGTTCGTACAGCAGCCTTTTCAAGTGACACTCCATCCACGTAGTAGGATTCATCTGCGCTATCTGTGGAAGTTTCTTTAGGATTGAGCTGGTCTACAGCTCTTCTCCATCTATTCGGCATTTGCTTTGGTGTAGTTTTACAGCACTTCTTGAAATGATTCCATTTTTTTACATTTGTGGCACTGTTGACCATAAGCTAAGCATTTTTCCTTTTTTGCTTCATGCTTGCCTCCACAACTATTACAATTTATGATCTGAGAGCTTGTGCGATCAGAGTTGGATCTTTGTTTAAATCCTTGTGTAATTTTAGTCTTCGTCTTGTGGTACACACTGTCCACGTTAGTGTTGCTTTTAGGCGCTGCAAGAGTCTTTGTGTGCAGATCTGTTAGTTTGTGGATTTGACACAATTCTATTGCTTTGGCTAGTGTTAACTCACTGTCTCTCAATAGAATTTTTCTCATACCATCATTGGTCACGCCACACACGAGTCTGTCTCTTATGAGTTCATCTGTTAGATCACCAAATCTGCACGTCTTTGCTTTGTTCCTTAAATCACTCACATATGCTTCTATGGTTTCACCAGATTTTTGGTTTCTCATATTAAACTTATGGCGTTCCATAGTTACATTTGTTTGTGGGTTGCATAACTCACGGAATTTCCGTTTTAAACATTCCGGGTTCTCTCTGGTTTCAGCCTCCGCGATCATCCGTCGTTGCTCTCCTTCTCCCGTATACACGGCTGGAGCATACACAAACGCGCGCTCCCGCTCGATGGCTTCTGAGCCGGCCAAATTAAGGAGAATAAATGCCTGCGTCTTAGCATCTTTGTCTGAGTGAGCAGCTGCTATAAATATATCGTATTCTTGCTCGAATACGCGCCAGTTCTCACTAATGTTGCCATCAAACACTAGACGTTCTTTTTTATCAAGTCTTTTCGATGAAACTTGACTTACTTCAAAGGCGTTCTCTTTTCCACGAACCGTCTTCTGACACCATGTTGAATGATGGTCACACACAACTTGGTTTTGTATAACGTTGATTCTTTACTGGAGAGCTGATATTAATCACATGTAGTTTTAAACCAACTACTACCGTACGTGTTCTACGTCCTAACTACGGAATACCCAAAAGTACAATTGCGATTTATATATAACTAAGAACATATAATCAATGTTCTACATCCATCATGACAGGGTGACTTGGTTCGGCACATTTACAATAGCAGCCACAACAGAAAGTGATTAAAACGAGGCAAAAAAAAAAAAGTGTGTTATTTGATATAAATTATATATGGAAACAATGATATAAATTATATATATATATATATATATATATATATATATATATAATTTATATCATTGTTTCCGGAACAGAGACTGAAGAGTGTCATTGTTTTCTACAGGTTGAGGGATTGTGGTGTTACAGATGAAGGTTGTGCTGCTCTGAGATCAGCTCTGAGATCAAACCCCTCACACCTGAGAATACTGAGTCTGTCATTGAATAAAGTAGGAGATTCTGGAGTCAAGCCGCTTTCTGATCTACTGCAGGATCCTCACTGTAAACTGGAGAAACTGTGGTAAGATTCAATAAAATGTCCCAACATAGTCCTCTATTTTAATGGTAAATAATGATTGCCATACAAAAAAATGTAAATAAAAATCTATTGTGAAATTACTAATGGGAATGTTGCTTTTATTTTCATTAGATTCTTTCCAATGTGTCTGACATAATTTTACAATAAATGATAGATTTAACATGACTGGATGATGTAAAGATGTGACAACCGTGTTCATATATTTTGTTTAAAAAAAAATGTATACATATATACGTACATACATAGATATACAACAAATACATATGTTGATGATTTTTGGTTTCTTGCATAAAAAAAAAAGAATATTCGGTTACACTTTATTTTAAGGTGTCATTGTTACAGTGTAATTATATATTTAAGTACTGAGTAATATTAAGCAACTACATGTACTTACTATAGGGTTAGGGTAGGATTAGGATTTGGTTGAGGTAGGACTGCACGATTAATCGCAATAAAATCGCACACGATTTGGCAAAGGCTGCGATTATTTTGTGCGCAGCTTGTCAGTGGAGTGCGGCTGATTGGTAGTAAATAATGCCCCATCTGAACGCCAGAGGGCGCTCTCACGCAAACACGATAAATATGCCCCACCGCAGAAGTACAATAATGTGCATCATTCCAGGAAATCCCTATCGCTGTAGCTGAATAGGCCTATATCACGAAAATTGAAGACCGGAAGTACGTCTTTTAGTAGGGATACGGCTCTTCCGGTTAGCTTTTGACAATGGCGGAGTCCGATAGATACCGCTGGACCAAATCTCTCCGCAACCTGCCTGAAGTCACATATGACGATGGGGTTCGGATGGTAAATGAAAACTCTCAAGTGGAAAAGCGTGAAAGCTGAGTTATGACTGTCTACGTTCTGACCCAGAGCAACCCGGTACACTACAACAACAGCGGCGGGCCGTTCGCCAGTTAGGTAAACGTTTCTATGGTAACAGCGAGTTGGACCAATCAGCAGACGTTGCTGCTACGCTTAGGATTGTGGGTAGTGTAGTTTTTTTTCATAAGATCGCGGATAAAACATGTTTTTCTTAAAACAAGGTTGATTTCATACGAACTTATAGCTTCTACAGGAGCAAAAACCTTCGTTTCACAACCTCATAGCTGCTGGTCAGTCTACCTCGGATGGTTTAGACATTATGGCTGATAATCTAAATCCTTATGGAGAAATACTGTTGACCGGAAGTGCTTAATCCCTACTCCGCGTTCCGGAAACAGGAAGTGTGACATAGGCCTATAAACAGAAGATTGAAACGCTTTGATTAAACATGACTTATAAATACACGACTGCCTTATTCTGTGTAAGAAGGCACATCTTCTCACAGAAGGAGGAGCTCAGCTGTCGTTATGAAGTGAGTTTGGAGTAAATGCATGTTATTAAATGTTCCATGTTATTAAAAAGAGGTTCATAAATGCTTCTCATGTTCTCAAATGCAGGTTATAAGTGACTCAAACTCAGTGCTTTGCTTTCAGATGGAGCAACGTTTACAGAGCCGTACATCAATGACAAACTGCACATAAAAAATTATCGCAGCCTTTGCAATTTTAAAATCGCGATAACTAAGCCATCTCGATTTAAGTGTGATTACATGTAAATTGTGATTAATCGTGCAGCCCTAGGTTGAGGGTTAGTTGCATGTAATTGTGCATAATTTACTCTTTTTACTACACTGTAAAAAAAAAAAATCTTAAAATAACAGTAAAAAGTCTAGCAGCAAAGTTACCAACCACTTACCGTTAAATTACAGCAAATAACCATTTCACAAAATTACAGGCAAAAACCGTAAAAATACAGAATTGACTTTACGGTCAAAATTAATTAAATTACAGTACATTACTGTTGATAATGGCTTATTAAACCATGGAAAAACGGATAAATTATGTCAAATTACATAAAAAGAACATTTAACTTTCAGGTTAAACTGTAAATTTAGGGTTTTATAAAGTTATTTTATAATAATGCTGTCTATCTACAGTAATTATTTTTTAATATATAGATTTTCTGTGTAAAATAACTATGAAGTAATGTATAAAAATGCAATAAGAACATAAATTCAAATACAAAGTTTGTATATTTACAGTTTTAATTTTTGCAGATCCAATTTCACAACTTTGACCAATCTCTAATTAAGTACTTAATAATAGCAAATGTACAATCCATTTCTGTTAAATTAACTAAACGTACAAGTACAGAATACCTGCACATTTACAGTAGTACTCATTAAACAAACACTGAACATCAAGATACGTGAATGATACAAGCTTAGTATATAATTTAGAACATTAAAAGGCAATTGCTATATACCTTTATACTCTAATATTTACACATTTACAATTACATTTTATCCAAAGTGACTTAAAAATTAAGAGAACAATAGAAGCAACAATTGCAGTGATCAGTCCCAGTTCGTGTAGCACAGTGCAAAATGTTTTTTTTTTTTTTTTTTTATTAAAACAAAGATTTAGTATTATTGGGTCAAGTGTTTATGAAAATATGGATCTTTAGCGTTTTTTTGAAAATGTGTCGAGTTGGGCAGGTCATCCCACCAGCAGGGAACAGTCCAGGGAAAGGTCAGTGAAAGTGATTTTGTGTGTCTTTGGGATGATGGCACCACAAGGCGCCGTTCACTTGCAGAACACAAGCTTCTGGAGACACATAGATCTGAAGCAGTGAGTTTAGGTCTTGCTGCAGCATCTGGATCAGTTGCAGAGGTTTGACTGATGCTGGAAGAGCTGCCAGGAGAGCATTACAATAGTCCAGTCTGGATAGAACAAGAGCTTAGACAAGGAGTTGTGTGGCTCCGATAGGAAGGGCCGGATCTTTCTGGTGTTGTATAAGGCAAATCAGCAGGATCGCATGGTTTGGCTGAAAGTGAAACCATAAGCAGTTGTCTTGGCAAGGTTGAGTTGAAGGTGAAGGTCATTCATCCAGCAAGAATTGTCCATCAGGTAGGCTGAGATGCGAGCAGCAACCGTCAGATCCTCTGGCTGGAATGAAAGGTAGAGATATGTGTCATTAAGTGATTGGAAAAGCCATGTTTCTAAATGACAGAGCCTAGTTACAATACAAAAAAAATAAAAAATAAAAATTAGATGGGTGGAATCTAACACAATCGTACACAGCTGCAGTGGCCTCACAAGGATCAAATGAATATTCACATGGGAAATAGAGAAGAATATAGTATAAAACAAATTACATTTTCTGCCACTTTTAGTGCAATCATATGGAATCAGAAGACTCGGCCATTACGATATTTTAAATTACTTCTTCCCATACCTTGTTTGCCATGATCATTCTGCTTTCCACTTGACCTGAAATCAGAAAAAATGTATATATCAGTTGCAGAGGTTTGACTGATGCTGGAAGAGCTGCCAGGAGAGCATTACAATAGTCCAGTCTGGATAGAACAAGAGCTTAGACAAGGAGTTGTGTGGCTCCGATAGGAAGGGCCGGATCTTTCTGGTGTTGTATAAGGCAAATCAGCAGGATCGCATGGTTTGGCTGAAAGTGAAACCATAAGCAGTTTTCTTGGCAAGGTTGAGTTGAAGGTGAAGGTCATTCATCCAGCAAGAATTGTCCATCAGGTAGGCTGAGATGCGAGCAGCAACCGTCAGATCCTCTGGCTGGAATGAAAGGTAGAGATATGTGTCATTAAGTGATAGGAAAAGCCATGTTTCTAAATGACAGAGCCTAGTTACAATACAAAAAAAATAAAAAATAAAAATTAGATGGGTGGAATCTAACACAATCGTACACAGCTGCAGTGGCCTCACAAGGATCAAATGAATATTCACATGGGAAATAGAGAAGAATATAGTATAAAACAAATTACATTTTCTGCCACTTTTAGTGCAATCATATGGAATCAGAAGACTCGGCCATTACGATATTTTAAATTACTTCTTCCCATACCTTGTTTGCCATGATCATTCTGCTTTCCACTTGACCTGAAATCAGAAAAAATTTATATAATATTTTTAACAACTCAGTATTACATTTACACATCAGAATATGTTCCACTGAGACAATGCAAAACCTCAACTGACCATGGAAGCTGAGCAGGAAAGGCTAACAGTGAAGTTTTGAGCTGAGACACCTAGGGGTGTAACTGTCTGTTCATCTGGATCAATGCAATTTTCATAACCAATGATCAAAAGTATCCTATGAAAAAGGCTACTATGATGACCCCAGGCCATTCAAAATGTAGATAAGTTAATTTCTTCATCATTCAGAACATTTCCTCATCATTCTTCAGCATTCTATAGCTACGTGTTAACAAGCAGATGCAGCCAGAATATGCAATTTATCATGTTGTGTTCATATTCTAGTCTTGTGCTTTCCTGTATCATCAACAATTACAGTATTTACTGAATTCATTTTCCTAACAGTCTTGATAGCCACGTTAACCCTTATGAAAATTAACTATGGTTTAAGCACAAAGAAAAAACAAACAAACAAACAAACAAATCCATGGTAGGCCTATTTGTAGTATAACTGTGGTTATTAAAAATGGTAATAAAAATCTGCCAAAAACATGGTTACTATAATTATACTATAATAAAACCAAGGTAATTTTTTTAAGAGAAGAGTTTTCAGCTTCCAGACAGTGTTTCAAAATGGGCGCGTTATTTCCGAAGAATCCAAACTGACTGACTGACAACAGGGCTCCTGCTCACGACGAACACGATTGCTTCGAACCACTGTTGATCTCACAATCCACTTCACGAGAGTAGTAGACTGAATTCAAATCTCCCGCTTGCCCTTAATACAGATTAGAGTTCTCAACGGGCCTGAAAATGACAACCCGACCCGACCCGGCCCGTGGCTTTTAAAGCCCGGACCCGATGTAACCCGACACATAAACATGAATTATCTGCCCGAACCCGGCCTGCGGCCCGACGCCGCGTCGGATTTTTTTTTTCTCTCATACACGTATTATCATGACCAGCAGACGGGAATTCAAATCAACCTTTAATGTTCACGCCTTTTAACAATACAAACAACTGAAACAATAAACTTTAAATATATAAATAGGCTGTAGTAGCGACGGTGAATTCACCTGCGGCAAGTTTACTTCTCACCAACTCCATCTTCTTCTCCAGGCTATAAAGGCGCGCAGCCGCGCACGCAGCGGCGTCAGGTCTGCCCCCGCCCCTCTCCATGATGCACGTTACGCAGCAGCCATACTTTCTTTACGGTGAACAGCAGCGATGATTAATAAATGTTTTTTTTTTTTTACTGAGCGGAAAAGATTAAGCCCGAGGTCCGACCCGACCCGAGTCATTTGATTATATTTTCGACCCGAACCCGGCCCGAACCCGCTGGTCCCGTCGGGTTTGTCGGGCCGACCTGACCCGTTGAGAACTCTAATACAGATCCAAAGTCGACTGATCAGCTAACCGTTGTGGGAGGGACTAAACAGCGGAAAAGTAATGGCGCGAATTTGAAACTGCGTCACCGCGCACGCGCGCACACACACACACGCACACAAAGCCCTGAATGTGCAGCAACGGAGATTTGGAAAAATATTCATAAAATATACATTAAATAATGGGAGAATAAGACAATGAAATAATGATCAAAATGAGCATCTATTTGCAATGCAAGATTAAAAGACTAGCCTATGAAATAAAAAATAATTAAACTGAAGCCTATGTAGGGTAGCCTACTGTATGTAGCCTACAAATACTTTTAACCTTAAAAAAAACTCACTTTAACCCCCACATGCTTAATAATCTGTAAGGAAAACATATTGAATAGATGCAGAGTTCTGCAGTTATACCTTCTTTTCTTTGTTTTCTAATTTCACAGAAAAAAATCTGTAAAATATTACTCAAACATAACATAACTCTGTAAAAAAAACCTGTAAAAAAGGAATTTAAAAGTTCCTTTTAAAAATGTAAAATCGATGTAAAACCAAAATACAAGCAATTACCTGTAAATTTAACAGTGGACCTTTAAATTACAGCAACTGCTGTTATTTTACAGATATTTGCTGTATAATGACAAAACGGTAAAATTCTGTAAAAAATACAGACCATTACCTGTAAAATTACACTTTCTTTTTACACTGTATGGTAAGTTCATGTAACATATGCAACAATGACACTGTTAAATAAAATGTTATTGAATATTCTTGCAATTTTTATCAAATGGAGACTAACCCCCTCAAGCAGTTTGTAGAAGCGGGTCTGAACCTTAGACTGGACCTGTTAACCCTCTGGGGACCAAAAACGTTTTTTTTTTTAGCAATGAAAATAAACACTAAATGCTCTGTTAATTTTGATCTTTCATTTTCGTGTAATACATCAATCGATCCTGTTCAGTGTCTATTTTTTTTCTGTATACTCACAATAAAAATAAAGTGTTTTGCTTTTTGACAAATAAAGAAAAATTAACATGATGCGATTTCTGCCTTCTCTCTGTCAGTAAACTCCCATTTGAAACGCGTTCGAAAATGATCTATAACTCCGCGAAAATTCAGTCAAACAGGCAAACAGACCCACGGGCATAAAGCTTGAGATCGCATCTTTTAAATGAAGTCATTTATATAAAAAACAAATATTCTCAGCTTCTGTAATCTGTATAAAAAGAGAGCGACTCCAGTCGACCTCATTACGAGATGATTCACAGTAATGTGACCACGCCCCGGAGAGCGCGTGCTATTCAAACGCAAATTCTGAGAACTATTTCAGATCTGTGAACGCCCACATCAGCTGTAAACAAAGCGGGTCGCGACTCCTCGCGAGTGAGACATTATAGCCTACCTTATGGAGAAACGATTCCTCAGAACAGTGCTGATATGAGGAGCAATATCTCCTGAAATGAGGAGCAGATCCCGCTGAGGAGTGAGGTAGGCTGTTTTCTTTTCTCACGTGTGGAATAACGTTATGGAATAACGTTAGTGTAGGCCTATGTAAACCGCAAAAAGATGAATCGCATTTCTATAATATGACTCGCCTTTCTGTGAGATGAATGAAGGGTACATATTTGTAAAGACTGTTTAGCCTAAATATGAATCGCGCGTCTGTGTGTAAAATAATAAACTGCTTTGCTATAGCCTACTGAGATGAGTAAAAATCGACTGGAATATGTTGAAATAAAATGTATTTGTATAAGCAACGTATTAAACTGCAAATTAGCATTTATATGCCCTAATATTTCATAAAAACAACGTTACAGTCAGGCGAAGTATGAAAGACAACATTTTGTTGACTAGACTAGGGTACAGTTTTTTTTTTTTTTTTACAAAGAAAGAGTACACTTGAAATATTGTTGAAATTTTAATTATTGTTGTAATTGTACATTTTTTAATAAAATAGCAAAACATATTTACAAGAGAGATGTAAGCGAAATCTTAAATGGTCAATATAAGTCTTCTTCTAAATACATCTTTTGTCCTTGCATTGTGGCTCAGTCAGTGTCACACCTGAATGAATGGGCATTAGGCAGAGTCATTATGCAGAGTGGGTGGGACACCTTAATCTAAGGTGTAAACTACTCCTCCTCCACGCCCCCCTCGCATAATGGCTTTCCAAGCAAAACCTGTTTTACACCATTTAAATCAATGTATTTTTTTTTTGTGAACGATAAAGCAAGACTATTTTCACATAATTTTGAAGCTAGAACTCAAAGGGACAACATCCATTAGTCAAAAGTCTTGTGGACACATATTTAATATGTGTTTTGTGGTCTTAATTCAGCAACTTTCATTTTTATTTTTTCCAATAACCACGCATAAACATTATTCTCTTAAAAATACAAACATCTACATACACGTTGCTCGCATATTATGGTAGCCCTGTTTGTGCTATATAGAGTGAATTTACACCTTAGCCAGTAACATGTTTATAAATAACTGAAAAAAGCACAAATGTCAAGGCATGTCAGAACATCTCAAGGGCCCCAAAAACACCTTGGTCCCCAGAGGGTTAATGGTGCCGTGGATTAAGTGTCTGATTGGGAAGTTCCTGCTTATCTGAGCTGTAGATCCTGAACTTAGAGACTGAAGAGTGTCATTGTTCTCTACAGGTTGAGGGATTGTGGTGTTACAGATGAAGGTTGTGCTGATCTGACTTCAGCTCTGAGATCAAACCCCTCACGCCTGAGACAACTGGATCTGACATTGAATAAAGTAGGAGATTCTGGAGTCAAGCAGCTTTCTGATCTACTGCAGGATCCTCACTGTAAACTGGAGATACTCAAGTAAGACTGTATAAAATGTCCCAACATAGTCCTCTATTTAAATGGTAAATAATGATTGCCATACCAAAAAAATCTATTGTGAAATTACTAATGGAAATGTTGCTTTTATTTTCATTAGACTATTTCCAATGTGTCTGACATAGTTTTACAATATTAATGATAGATTAAACATGACTGGATGATGTAAAGATGTGACAGCCGTGTTCATATACAGATATGTTGATTTTTGGGTACTTGTCTAAAAAAATTATTATTATTACAATTTTTATCAAGTGGAAACGTCTCGGTTACTAATGTAACCCTCGTTCCCTGAAGGAGTGAACGGGGGATGTAACAACGACGTAATTGGAATCGCCTTGAGAGACCAATCTACGTTGAGAGTATTAAGACGAGCCAATGCACATTGGTATGCGATAATTGCATCAGCTGCTCTGCTTGCAGTGCGAGCATGTAACGAGCAGGGGGTGCATTGCATATTTTTATGCTGAGGAGCCGAGACATATTCGACATATATATACACTAAGATACAGTGATGGTGAGCAACCGTGGCGACGGGATGTTACGTCTCCCATTCCCTCCTTCAGGGAACAAGGGTTACATTGGTAACCGAGACATTCCCTATCAGTCGCTCACGTTCGATGTAACGTCGACGTGACGACGTAATTGGGATCCCTATGGAAAACGCCATGGTTGCTGCCACATCCAGCGCCCTACACAAGACTCTCAGACTCTCAGTAGAGGGATTTTTAAACTGGGAGGGAGCCACCCATGAGCACAGTTTCAGCACACTAAAGCCCAGGCATGTGAAACAGTGATCGTGGCTGTCACATGAGGATAGGAAACAATCGCATCCAGAAACACACAGTTTAATTGACGTCTTGAAAAAGACGCAGTGTCAAACCGTGCATGCTCTTTCAGGAAAAACTGCTCGCTCTGGTGCTGAAGCACCCAGGGATGACCACGGCTACACAAATATAGAACAATGGATAGTGCAAGCCTGATGTGAGCACTCAGATTGTCATTGAAGGTGCAACATTCTGAGCTGTGAAAATAGCTGTTTTGCAGGCTGTCTGCGCTGTAACACCAACACCAGCTAGAAGAGGCGTTCTCCTGAAGAAGCAGACTCGTTTTCCTCTTTTGAAGTTTAACACTGTCAGAAGATTGTAGAGCAGGAACAGTACAACCGCTCGGCTCCAAAGCGAAAGACAATGCACATGCTGCTCGTTATTAGTTCGCGCTGCAAGCAGAGCAGCTGATGCAATTATCGCATACCAATGTGCATTGGCTCGTTTTAATACTCTCGAAGTAGATTGGTCTCTCAAGGCGATCCCGATTACATTGTCACGTCAACGTTACTTCGAAAGTGAGGAACTGATAGGGAACTAACCCACTCAAGCAGTTTGTAGAAGCGGGTCTGAACCTCAGACTGGACCTGTTAATGGTGCCGTGGATTAAGTCTCTGATTGTGAAGTTCTGCTTATCTGAGCTGTAGATCCTGAACTGAGAGACTGAAGAGTGTCATTGTTCTCTACAGGTTGTGGGATTGTGGTGTTACAGATGAAGGTTGTGCTGCTCTGACTTCAGCTCTGAGATCAAACCCCTCACGCCTGAGACAACTGGATCTGACTGGAAATAATCTGAATGTGACTGGAAATACACTAAGCTACTCAGATGTGAAGCTGCTCTCTGATCTGAAGTACGATCCATATTATAAACTGAATTTGCTTCTGAGAGTAGTGATGATTAAACATGCATATTTTAATTGAAAGTTAATTTTGTTTCTAATTAGTTTACTTTTCTTGTGATGGTGAATTACACACTATAAACATGTTTAATATGAGTTTGATTCATTTTTTTTAAATAATAGTTTATAGCAACACAAAAATATCTTCAAGTTTCTTTTTGTTTCAAACTATTAAGTATTTTGCTTTTATCATTGTCAATGCCAATTGCAATAAAAGATAATGGTAAATATTGATCACTAGATTCTTTATCATAAATAAAACTGAGCTAATGACACAGAAAGAGGACAGTCATACAGGATTATAGATAAGGGTCAAGGGTCATCATTCACGGTGACTTAGAAGCTAAATCAAAATCTAAATGTTTAAAAACAGCTTTAACAATAGTGTATCTCAGTGTTATATTATAATCTCTCACTTAATCATCTAAGTAGTTAATTTTAGTTGTTCTAAAGTGGATAATGCAATAATGTCACGTTTGACTGTCTGTGTTTTACTTACAGGTTTTAGATGTTAGTCTGACTTTCTCTGGATCAGCTGATGGAGAATAAAGAGCCTCTACAGACACAATCACATTCAACAGAATCAACAGACACAAACCCACAGTGATCATCACACACACGTGTTTGTGTAACTTACAGAATGATCCAATCCTTCATCCAAAATCAAACAAGATGAACTGGATTAATATTCTGGATGTTCAGATCCAATCTGACCTCTGACCTGTAATGCCTGAATCATAATCACTGTTCGCTCGTTGGTCAGAGGAGAACTGAGCGACTGAGTCTGGTTTCTGCCAAGGTTTTCTTCTCCATTCTGTCACTGATGGAGTTTGAGTTCCTGCACTGTCGCCTCTGGCTTGCTTAGTTGGAGACACTTAATATTCAACAATATTATTGATCTGCATTGACACCATTATATGAGAGCTGAACTGAGCTGGATGATGACATCACGGTTTTCTCCAGAGCGGCTGTATAGATAAATGAACTAAATTAATAACTTTTTTACAACAGAAATGAATCAACACTGAACTTACTTAAGCTGGACTATACACTATTTTCTTCTAGATCTGTTGTACAGCAGGAACAAACTTTGTTGCATTATTTTTCTGTTATCACTGTAAAGCTGCTTTGTAAATCATCTGTATTGTAAAAAGCGCTCTATAAATAAAGGTGACTTGACTTGACGTATGGTAACCCGCATTCCCCTGAAGGAGGGAATGGAGAAGTACGTCTCATCGCCATAGTTGCTGAACCTCCGCTGTATAAGGCCGAGTCACAAGGTCCAGTTCCTCAGCGGAAAAACAAAGATGCAACACAAATATCGCATGCCAGTGTGCATGGCCTCCTTCAGTTTACACTCAAAGTGGATTGATCTCTCCAGTGAGTTCCCCATTCGTCGGATCACTTCTGACGTACACATCCGTTCCCTCCTTCAGGGAACGAGGGTTAGTACACGTAACCGAGATGTTCTTCTCTCTCCCTTTACAATATGTCATGTTCCACTGGCAGCTGCACAAACCCTGAAGCATCAGATCCACCGCCATGTTTAACAGTCAGCAAGATGATCTTTTCTTCACATTCTTCTCCCTTTTTCTCCAAACATTGGAGATTGAATCCAACAAGTTGAGTTTTAAGTTCATCAGACCACAGTACTTCATCCCAAAAGGACTCTAGCTAATGGAAGTGTTTTTGCAGACCTCAGACATTGGGTTTAGTGATGAGATCACAGGTCAGGTTTCTTTCTGAAGACTCTTACAATTTAGATGATGTGTGTGTGATACCGGTTCAGCTCGACTCCTGTGCAGTTCAGTCTTCTGCAGATCCTGAGCAGTGATTTGGGCCTTTAGTTTTAATCCTGACCAGTTTACAAGCAGTTCTAGTGGAAAATGTTCTTGGTCTTCCAGATCTTCTCTTCCATTCCTTCAGTTTCTTTCTGATGTTTAAGAGGAATTTTCTACCAGGAACATAGATAGGGTTTGAGTGTCCGTGTTATTAGCAATGTGCTCTTAATGTACTAATAAATAAATGGCATTGATTTTTCTCAGCTGAGAAAATCACACACACGTCACTATCACACACACGTCACTATCGCAGGACTCTCTCTTTCTGTCCAGTTCATCATTGGCCTGTTCCTGCAATCTTGAGCTCTCAAACAGAGTTGAAGCTGCTGAAAAATATCTGAGTGAAACATAATATTTCTTTAATGCTGGACTGGCTGTCAGCTCCAGTGTTTCTGTCCTCCTCTGTGTATTTTAATGCTGATGTGTTTTGTTGTAGAACAGCGCCACCATGTGACATCAGCTGACTACTGCGGCTCTGAGCTTCTCTGATGCTGATAGTGATGTTGGGATGTTTTCTCTTTCTGTAGATGATGTTTTGTCCCAGGGCTCGATATGCCTGGATGACATGGTTCAGGGGGACACTATCGCTCGACTGCACTGTCTCTATGTCGTGTTCAGAACACCTCACAGTTTTACATGAGAAAAGAGCAGATATTACACACTTTACACACATATTCTCACATTACTCACAATCCCATGTGATGAATATTAGATGTTAGATCAACTATTTTCTTGAGCTAGCATGGAAACTATATCCAGCAATTAAAACAAACTTCAACAGAAATGTGTGTATTTTCATCTGCAGATATTTCCAGTAAAGAAGAGCAGAAAAGGGCTCCGCTAATACTTTCTCCAGGATCTGAGCAGCTTTGACACTAGATGATGAATCCATCACCATCTGAGACCGATATGAGCTAAAACCTGCTGTGCCAAATCTAAAGGAAAGATTTTCTTTACACTCTTGATGTTTGAAATGACATTAAAAGATACCTTAATTTACTGTAACGGGTAAAGCGTCAGACAAGCACGCGCATAGAATAAACAGAACGATATTGTCAGCTGGTGTAGATCCTAATATAGCTATCATAGTTATCTCAAATATCTATATCGTGGGGGCGTGACCAAGATGGCAACACTGTCAGAAAAAATGTGCAAAATTTGTACCTTTAGGGGTACAACGGCTTGTCACTGGGGCAGTACCCTCAAGGGTACACCCTTTGTACCCTTTCACATGGGTACATATCAGTACCCTTGCAGTATGTACCTTTCAAAGACAAATATGTACCTCTGGTGACTAAATTGTACCTTATAAGGTGCAAATTTGTCCTTTTAAGGGTACTGCCCCAGTGACAAGCGTTTTGTACCTTATGATGGCAAATTTGTACTCCATACAGCACATTAAAAAGGCCAGAATGTTCTTTATCTTTTATTAAACATTAAAAATTACATTTTTCACAGGATGAATATTTTAAGCACTATCACAATGTGTCATAACAGGATGCATATATTGAGCAATTTTACTTAAACTTTTAATGCTCTATTATATGTTTAAAAGATTAAACAGTAAGAATATTAAGCTTAATATTATATTAAGCTTTTTTTCTAAATCAGTACAATACATTTCATTAACCTTTTTTTTTTACCATGTAATACAATGTTAAATCAGTACTAAATCTCATTTTAAGTAAATTTTTCTACTTTTAAAACAGTTTTGAACATCAAAAATGACAAAGCAATCTTTACTCCAGCAGCACACATTTCATTAATTATAACTTTATACCCTTAAAACATTTGATCAAACACACATTTCACCAAACACAGTACTACACATTTAATTTGAACTTTTTACTAATCACAAACAATTTATTATCAGCAGAGTATCTGTCAAGGGCCTGAAAGTCCATCTCTTGCCTTGTGTCATTATACTGCATTCAAAGTCAACTTTGACTGTATACGCATGGAAGTGTGAATCATACGACACTGGTATTAAAGAGATAGTTCACTTTAAAATGAAAATTCTGTCATCCTTTACTCACCCTCAAGTTGTTTCAAACCTGTATGAATTTCTTTCTTCTGCTGAACACAAAGAAAGATATTTTGAAGAAAGTCAGTAACCAGACAGTTAACTGGTCCCATTGACTTCCATAGTAGAAAAAAAAAATACTATAAAAGTAAATGGTTCCAGTTAACTGTTTGGTTACTGACATTCTTCAAAATACCTTTCCTTTGTGTTCAGCAGAAGAAAGAAATTCATACAGGTTTGAAACAACTTGAGGGTGAGTAAAGGATGACAGAATTTTCATTTTAAAGTGAACTATACTTTTAAAAACTCGCCACACAGAAGGGATTTTCTTCTCTATTTTGTGCATTGATATGGTTGTGATTTTCAGCATGGGATATTAATTATTCGGGTGACTGTTATTGGAAGGGGCTTGCCACCCACCTCAGTAATCTTTGCTATAGCATGCTGCAGGAAAGTCAATGTATTCTTCGTGTAGGGTGGATAAGCCAAGTTGAAAAGATAGTAAGCACTGAAGGCTGCAATTATCAGACTCTTCTTCAACTCCTATTCCTCTGCACACCTCCACACCATCCACTTTGACGAGGACTTGAAGCCTCTTGGAGAAATCCATTTTCCAGTTAGTTTCTACCAATTGTATGGTTGGCTATGGAGTATCAGCATCAAACTGTGAGAAGAAAAGAATATGTTAAACATCTATCAGTAAAACAATGCAACATCTATCAGAACTGAATAACCGGACCCTTGGTCAGAGTATTACAAAATGACAGTTTAACAAATAGTTCCATACCTCTCCCAATGTGGTGAGGCTCTCAACTTTCTCTTTAAAGATGTGGGGCAGCAGAATCAGTGCTGCACGAAAGTCAGAATCTATTGTAAAAAATGAATAAATAAATAAATTACTCTTCAATAATTTGATATTATAAATTGCCTGTTTTCATATTCATGTACATCCTCCATAAGTAATTTCCTTTACTCATTGTTTGTCATATTTATGCAATTTGCTAAAAACAAAGCAACTGGAAATATCAACAAATGTTGCATAAATGCATGAAATTGTTTACAAGCTGGTTTTAGGTGAATACATGTTTTACCAATAATTTTGGTCATCGCCCAGTGCTAGATCAGTTTCTCAAGGATATAATGTATGTAAACTAAGCACACATTTTCAACAAATGTATTTGTTGAACACCTATACTTTTAATTAACAAAATTATCAGTCCTCAAAGTTTGTTTTATGTTTTACCGCTATGTTTTATGTCAATACCTGGTACTGTAGATCTTCTGCAAGCATCTCTTCTCTTGCTTCTTTGTAGATTTTGGCTAATGGAGAATTTCTTTGACCAAGCTCAAGCACCTTTGGCAAAATACTGGTCAAGCCGTCCTTGAAGCACTGGCTTAAGCTGACAGTTGATTAATGCATTCGGTCAACTTCACACAACTGAAAATAAACAGAAAGAGAAAGTTAATCATTCACATGAAATTTTTTTTTTTTTTTTTACATATTTTAATATTCTATGCGGCCTCTTTCATTGCCATTTCCATTTAGTAATATCATTGTACAAATATTTCTAAGCTTGAATGCACATATATTTGTTCACCTTTGGGTTTAGAAAATTAAATGTTTTTACAAAAGTGTTATAACTGTAAAGGATCATTTTAGTATACTTTTAGCTTACATCAACATTCAACATTTATTTTAAGCTGAGAACTGATATAAAATCGGTGATATCACTGACCCCTGAGGGTGTTTTTAAGAAAGGGTATTTCTTAAGTATATCCTCCACAGTCATCCCCTCTGTTATCTCCCTCCTTCGCCATGCAAAAGTTTGCTGCGTTCGGTCTTTGACCACCAAGGTGTCTGGTCGCATCTTGCTGTACTGGATATGCAGGACATTCACATGACCCTCAATAGAGGATGAATTCTCACCAATGACAGCAATCTCCTATTGGATCAAATTTAAAAGTACAGAACAATAATTAAAATTAAAATAATAAAAGTTAAACCTCAAAACCACATGTAATTCACTATTTCCTTACCTTACATTTTTATGATCACAAACAGAGATATTAAATTTAAAACTGCAACATTTTGCACAATGAATTCCTTAAAAAACAATCGACTCGTATTATGCAAATGAGTCAATCCGTGTCAAATTGACCAAATTTCAGAAACTTCCCTGGCTCCAATTTGTGATTTTGTTAATATATTTTTTTCTGAAAAAAGACAAACTTAAATATTGATGAAAATCAAAATATTAAATGTAATGAATATTGACTGAGTAATCCACTATTTTGTAGAGGAGGTCAAAATGACCATTTTCACCTGAGACCACTAAACATAATATAATACACAATAATCAATGTTATACTTGCATTTCTGTAGTCGAAGTCTGTTGGTGGGATTCTGCTGGCACTGGCTCTAGTGTTAGTGTTATCACCTCCATCTCATGTACAAATTTGTTGAACTTGGACTGTTTTTTAAAGGAGCCTTTAAATAAATATGAGATAATGTTCTCTGTGAGGCCACAATCTATTGTTTCCCCGTCCACCTAATTTTCTGAAAAAAAAAGAAAAGAAAGAACGATCAATGTGAGCTTGAGGTTTTAACAGCAACAATAAAATCAATGTCTTTTTTGAATCATTTTTAAACATTCAATGGAAATTCATCAGTATAAATTATTACTTTAATTTAGAAAAATACACCATAATAACGGTACATATACACTCAAAAAAAAGGTACAAAGCTGTCACTGGGGCAGTACCCTAAGGTACAAAAGCTAAAAGGTACCAATATGTACACTTTAAATGTACTAGGCCTAATATGTACAGAGAGTAACGGTTACCTTTTTTCTGAACATATGATTAGAAGCAAACTTATTTAAAATAGTAGCTCAAAGACTAGAAACTTATTTCACGAGTTTACTAGTTTTGATAAATGGTAAACTTCACTCTCTGTTTTTGGAGGGGCTCGATGCTGACGGACGCCTCGATCTCCGAGTCCTCGCCTCAGTTGACTGCTGCTCACATACTCGCTCGTGATGGCTTGACAGGACTACATGATTACTCACATGGACTAACGTTTACAACGTTATTTAAATATTTAACGTTACCAAATAAAACTGATAACTTATAAAATCAACTCACACGGATGATATTAGTAAATTATTTAATTCCAGACTGACTAGAAGCGTTAAAATAGAAACAGGCCAAGCGTTCGCTCGCGTCTGGTAACGTTAAGGAGTTGTAAGAAAATTGTGGGACACTTAATTTAAAAATCTGTTGGCTTATATTGAGTTTTGTTTTGTTTTTTTACACAAAACGCGATGGTTTTGAACGGTTTGAACTGTTTCTATGGCCGCGGTCTCGCGACGTTAAGTTAACCATATGAGTTATGCTAAAAGATACATCTTAATTTATGGCTAAATTATTGTAATAACAATAGGTTTAAAACGTAATAGTCTACCAGTAGCAGCTACGTTGGTTTTGTCCATAGACAGTAAAAGAAATGGACACAGCGACCCCATTGGATTCAACGGAGACAAAGTGAAGCCAGAGCCCATCTACGGAGAGCCTGCCCACTCCCTATTAAGCTCTATTGTACCGAATTTTGGTTGTAGTACCACCAGAGTTCCACTGGGGGCGATCGCCATGAGTGCAAAATGAATGGGAGTCAATGGGGCTAGACAGCTAAATTTGTCTCTTTCACCCGATTGCCGTTGAGAAATCTCAGATCTGATTGTAGATTTTGCAAGTTCAACATGGGTTTTAGGTCGAAAGTTGAATGAACGAGTACTTATGTCCTTTTGATTTCTTACAGGTTGAGTTGTTGTTGCCCATAACACGCTAGCATTCTGCTAATGAACGCTGATTGGTCAGTGAAGGACTGATTACGACCAGAGATACAGCTTGATGGCATCGTGTCATCCACAGCGGGACCAAAAAAAAAAAAAAAAAAAAGTCTTCTAGCACGTGTGTTTACCTGTGTCAGCTGTGTTGTCGATGCCTCGAGTGAAAAGAAAGGGCAGAGCACGAACGCACCAGAGTGAATGAAGGATTGCCGTTAAGCAGTATCTCTGGTCGTACATGTGTATGACGTCATTGACACTTTAAAAGACTTTTTAAAGCAAATAAGTGACTCAAAAAAATCTAACACCCAGCAATGTGTAATTTATTTGCATCTCCTTTCGAATACAACATTCAAATTACTAGACAAAAAATTATATCCTGAGAAAAGTGGATTTTTTTTGATATAGCGCCATAGACCTCCATTCATTCTGCACTCGTCCTGTGAGCGCCCTCATATGGAATCAGAGAGGAACTGCAACCAGTTCAGAAGCCGGAAGTGTACTGAGAGTGAAACTTCTCGCCATATTAGACATTCTCTGGTGAAGCCCATTAGAAACTCTTACTTCCTGGGGGTCCAGCGTACTGTGCAGACTCAAACTGAGCTCGACGACGTAGATGTGACGTGAGCAAACCGTCTGTCTTCTAGTAGCTGTGTCAAGATCAATCTGAATCATTACCTTCCGAAACTCGCAGAGACGGAGAGCGTGAGTATGAGCTGTCCATGATCTTGGAGCAGGAGAAACTTTTTGTAGGTGTTCTGATTAATTACTTTGTCATTTTGCCTCCACGTCCTCCCGATTGCCCGCGAGCTTCTCCTCCTGTCCATACGGTAATTTCCTACTGTGCGACAGAGAGTCGCGTGGCTATGACGCAATCGTTAGCCTACTTTTACAAAAATTGCTTCTACAGGGCCATAACGTAAGCTACAAGGTAATGGAGCCTTTTATACATTTTCGTGTTTCTTTAGAAATAAATAATGGACAAATGGAGTCTTTAAACGCCTCAGATGTGAAGTTATTCGCTGTCAAAGTGACGCCAAAATGAATGGGAGTCAATGGGATGCTAACTGCAGGTGGGGTTCCGCTAGCCAATGGCGGCGCCCGGGGGTACCTTCAAAATAATACAAATCCCTGCCCCCCTGGTTTTGTCAGGTCAGTATTTTCGAAGAAAGGTTTTCCCTCACGCGTCAGTAGGCCTAACGTTACAGACGGTCAAGACAAGTGCACATAACTCGAAAGGGAACCAACGGATTTTTACAATACTTAAAACTAAACCTACCTCAGAATTTCCGTGCTTCGTCTTCCGTGATATTTATTCCGGCTTCTTTCTGAAGAAGATCCTCCGTCGACAGCGTCAGGAGTCATGAATAACCGTCGTTTCTTGTGCACAGTCCCTCTTCTTCTTCTCGCGCATTAAGTGCAGTGCACTGCGCGGGCTACAATCCAATTGGCTGGTCAAATGCGTGTACTTTGACTTTGAGGCAAAGTAAAAGTAGCCTACCCCATATAATTTTAAATAAACGTTGAATAGTTTTCGTCTACATTGATTTTAAAAATGGCTTTTGCTAAAAAAGATTAGTACATATGTGTTTATGTATTTATTTATTAATACTAAAATACAGGCCTACTTTATTACATTTGCTTTATGTTTAAAACTTATCAGCTTGATGCTCTGCATAATCAATAAAAGGTCATGGACTTGTGTACTGTTCAGAACCTGTGACAGTCAGTAATGGGCTATTAAATATATTTGGTTATGTTGTGCTCTTCTAAATAACCAACAACTCATGAACATGAATATCTTGCTCTATGTTTAATCTATGTTGGGTGATTGACAATTATGTGTTCACTGAATTGTTGAGATCACTGAGGATGCAGAGTCTAATAAGCTTTTACCATTTCATACACTTTGGCTTCCTCCTTTTGTCAAAGATTGTACCTTTGTTTGGGGAATAAATGGTCCAAACATGGACCCTATGACAGTTGGAAACATATTTGTACCTTTTTTACAACTAAATGATACATATTAGTACCCTAAGGTATAACTATGACCCATTGAGGGTACAACTTCACCATTTGTACCCTAAGTGTTCACAAATGTACCCCAACCGTACCCTTTTTTCTGACAGTGAACCTGAACTGACACTTTTTGTCGAGCTGTTCATCACAAAAGTTATATGTTAGCCTAATTTGGTTTTAGAGACTACACTTTTTGATTTATAGAATTGTCTTGCTAGCTTTCCATCTTAAGTGAATTTTAACGTCACTTTGGATGGGTGGGAAGAAAAGAAACCGACATTTAAATTATTCTTCAAAAGACAGCACTAGCGACAGCACTAGCGACAGCATGCAGCTTGGCTGTGATCACGACTACGGGGAAAGTGCTGAAAGTACTGAAGGGAAAGTGCTAGAACAGATGATCATGGATGAGAAGGAATTTCCGAAGTTACCGGTGACCCCGAGCGAATCACCTGCTGCGAAGAAGAAAACAATGAAGTCCGTTAAGACTGCTTCCTCCAATGCTGATGTCATCGGCACACTGTCCCAACTTATCAACGAAAGGTCCGATTGCATTGAAAAGTTGGTGAGTGGCAACACTGAAAGAATTGATGAGCTGAGTAAGAAAGTTGACACTGCTTTTGCTGAAATTAAAGAGATGGAGAATAAGATGTGCAAGATGGAGGGTCGCATGCTTGCCTTGGAAAAGCCAGTCAAAATGCTTGAACAGCGAATGGATGAGATGGAGTCTTACTCCAGACGATGGAATCTAAGGCTATATGGTGTTTCAGAAGGTAAGGATGAGAATGTGCGTCTGAAGGCCATCAAGATCTGCAATGCTGTTTTACCTGGATTCAGGGCGGCTCTCGGAAACGATTGACATTGCACATCGATTGGGTAAGAAGAGCGCAGCTGACTCCCGTCCCCGACCCATTACTCTTCAGTTTACATCGCGAATGATAAGAAATGAAATCTGGAAGCAGGCTAAGACTTCTACCTTTCTCCGAGCTAATGGACTTCTCTTCAAGGAAGACTTTTCAAAAGGTGATCGTGAGAGGCGCTCGAAGCTGTGACCATTGGTGAAACAGGCTCGGGATGTGGGGAAAACGGCTTTCTTCACGGGAGCTCGTGCATTTATTCACGGTGAAGGAGAAATTAAGATATGAATCTATTTTTAACATCTTTTTTTCAGTCAAGGGATGGTTCTCGAGTTTTTTCCCTTTAAACTGAAAGACTGTCCAGTAATGTTTTCAAGTTGCTGTTTACTTGAAGTTGCGGGTTGCAGCGCACAGAGTCTGTTATGGACTTTTCAAAGGCTTTTTTTTTGTTATCGTTACAAGTGATGTTGCTCGGACAAGTGACATACTTTCTTCTAGTTACTGGACGATAATTTGTTCTTCTGTACTACTTGTTTTGTTCTTCTTTTATGTCTTTATCACTCGTTTCTCTTAATACTAGGGGGTTGAGAGACATTGTTAAAAGGAAGGCTTTATTTTTATTCGCAAAACAACTTAAAACTGATTTTGTTTTTTTCAAGAGTCACATTCTGTTGCTAATGACACAAAATTCTGGAGATCACAGTGGAATGATGATTTGTGGTTTGCTCATGGTTCTGAGAGATCTGCAGGGGTAACATCGTTAAAGAACACTTTTTCTGGAAATGTTCTGGAGGCATTTCCAGTTTGGTCATTTTTTATGTTTACTTATTCCTTGGAACAATTTATTTTTTATATTGGTTAATATTTATGGATACAACTTTAATACAGAAAATGACACAATTTTTTAGTCTTTAGATGATAGATTTTCATTCTGGTTTCAGAAGTATCCACAGGCGTTCTTACTGGTGGGTGGTGATTTTAATAAATGACTTGGTCGACAGATGGCCTCCTAAGCAGTCGGGATCTTCTAGTAATGCTTTGAAAACCTTTATGCAAAAATACAATTTGTTTGATATTTGGAGGGAGATGCACCCAAATCAAAATACTTATACCTGGAGTAATAAGAATGGTACAAGGCAGTCTCGCATTGATTTTTGGTTAGTCACGAGTAACATACCAAAGGATAATGTTTTAGTTAATATTCTTGTTACTCCCCTAACAGACCACAAGGCAATTTTTATAAATATTAGATTTTCCTCTTTTGTAGCGCCACATTGTAGTTCCTTTTGGAAAATTAACATTTCTCACTTAAGGCACAATTCAGTTAAATTAGAACTTAAAAAAATTATTTCTGTACAATGGGATTTGGCACAAAAGGAAGGAGCCTTTGGTAGATATTGGGAACTTTTAAAATATGAAGTTGGTAAATATCTAAGGTCCTATGGTGCTTTGCTTTTCAAACTAAACAGAATTTCAGAGGAGAAAATTGTGTC
Source organism: Rutilus rutilus (assembly GCA_021464565.1). Classification (NCBI taxonomy): domain Eukaryota; kingdom Metazoa; phylum Chordata; class Actinopteri; order Cypriniformes; family Leuciscidae; genus Rutilus; species Rutilus rutilus. Next base: position 2,563,098 of record JAJAQA010000013.1, read on the forward strand.
TGAAATCACCTCTCTTTCTATGGTGTCTCCTGACAGGATCTCACCTGAGGAGAGATTGCGATTGACCAGTCTACAATATACATTACATGAGATCTATGAACGCAAAGCAGAAGGGGCTTTTGTCAGGTCGAGAGTTAAGTGGTTAGAAAAAGGTGAACAAAACTCATCATATTTTTTCAATCTTGAGAGACAGCGGGGTAAGCGTAACACAATTCACCACTTGAGCGTCAATGGTCTTGTTACTGATGATTGTCAAACTATTTCTCACTTCTGTCATAACTTTTTTGCCAATCTTTACAAATTCGGCTATTGTGCTGATACTGCCACTGTCTTCTTAGACTCTTTAGAAAGTGTTCATTCAATTAGTGCTATAGAAAAAGATTTTTGTGATCAGGATATATTATTAGAAGAGGTAGCTGGTGCCATAAAACATCTCAAATGTAACAAGTCACCTGGCAATGATGGCATTACAGCAGAATTCTACCAACTATTCTCAGATATTCTTTCCCCTTTTCTTTTGGAAGTATTTATTGAAAGTATTAAAAACCACAAACTTCCTCCCAGTATGACTCAAGGAGTAATTTCCCTCATTCCTAAACAGAACAAAGATTTGCTTTTTATTGACAAGTGGCACCCAATAAGTTTATTAAATAATGATTATAAGATTTTGGCTCACATACTTTCCAAAAGAATAAAACATGTGCTCGATTCTATAATAGATGAGGCTCAATCTGGTTTCATTAGTAATAGACATATATCAAATAATATACGTTTAGTTTTAGATATCTTAGATTATTCTAGTCTAGTTTCTGATGATAGTTTCGTTCTTCTTTTGGACTTTTATAAAGCTTTCGACACTCTAGAGCACAGGTGTCAAACTCAGTTCCTGGAGGGCCACAGCCCTACAGAGTTTTGTTCCAACCCTGCTTCAACACACACACACCTGCAGTTTTCAAATAAGCCTGAAGGTCTTGATTAGCTGATCAGGTGTGTTTAATTAGGGTTGAAGCTAAACTCTGCAGGGCTGTGGCCCTCCAGGAACTGGGTTTGACACCCCTGCTCTAGAGCATAGTTTTATTTTTTAGTGTCTTGAGAAACTTGGATTTGGAGATTTCTTCTGTAGTGCCATAAGAACTTTATACACAAATAGCAGTAGTTCTGTTATTGTAAATCATGGTGCAACCCACCGTTTTGAAATTTCAAGGGGAATAAGGCTCATTTCACCTTATCTTTTTCTTCTCGCTGCTCAGCTTCTCTGTGCTCACATAAAAACCAGCAATCTGAAAGGAGTAGCTTTAGCTGAACGAGAGGTGATTATCAGTCCGCTTGCTGATGACACGACCCTCTTTCTTAGGGATGCTATGCAGATCCCTTTGGCAATAAGTGTTATTGAGTCTTTCTCCAAAGCCTCTGGCCTGCGTTTGAATGTTCAAAAATGTGAGCTTTTGGCCATAAAAAACTGCAATGACTCCTTTATTCACGGTATTCCTGTGAAAGAAAAGGTTTGTTATTTAGGAGTTTATATAGTAAAGGACCAAAAAGAAAGATGGATTTTTAATTTTCAACCCCTTACGGATAAAATTCAGAAGAGATTTAACCAGTGGCTACAAAGAGATCTCTCTTAGAGAGGCAGGGTACTTCTTACGAAGGCTGAAGGCCTCTCAAGGCTTATTTATGCTGCTCAATCTGTTCATTTGGAGTCAAAGCCCGGTAAAAATATATTGTAAAAAAGTAAGTAAAAGTATATTGACTCTTTAAGTTTTTGTGGAAAAACTATATTATATTAAATTATATTAGAAAATCCGTTGTAATGAATATTAGTGAAAAGGGTGGTCTTATGGATTTTAGTAACTATACCTTTAAAATTGATTGGTTGAAACAGTTTAGGAAGAACCCAGGGTCTTGGTGGAACTTTATTCCTAATTATATTTTTTCTCAGTTTGGTGGTCTGGATTTTCTTCTGTTATGTAACTACAAAATTGAAAAATGACCAGCAATATTTTCTGCTTTTCATAGGCAGTCTCTTTTAGCATGGTCTTTGATATTTAAGCACAACTTTTCACCTCATAAATATTTTATTTGGAATAACTGTAATTTTGTACAAGAATAAATCTATATTTTTTCAGAATTGGTTTGATAAAAATATCTTGTTAGTCAGTCAATTAATTAATTAATTAATTAATTAATTCTCAAGGATTGTTGTTTTCATATAAGGAATTTCTAGATCATTTTCAATTTCCTGTTTCTCCCAAAGAATTTTCAATAGTTATGGGTTCAATCCCATCAGGTGCTCTTGCTTTACTGAGAGGAACTCAATCTCTACTTCCAGTCTCTTTGAGTTTGGTTAATACTTCTGTTGGCAAATTGTGCTTTGCTTTTCCTTATAAAAACAATAATAGATCAGTCCGTTCACTATTTCAGCAAGACATTGTTACTTTACCACCTGTGACCGCTTATCTGTTGGAAAAAAGTGTGGATGCTTTTAATAAATTAAAAGAAATTTCTTTTAAAATAATTCATAAATGCTACCCTGCAAATCAATACATGAAAAAGTTCAAAAAGGATATTTCCTCCAGTTGCTCTTTCTGTGACATCTCTGACGAAACTGTAGTTCATCTTTTTTGGCATTGTCCATTTGCGAAAATGTTTTGGCAAGATGTTTTAGGATTTATTAGGTCTGAAATCTATAATGAATGTGTGTTGTGTTGGAAGAATGTGGTCCTAGGCTTTGTTGATTTTGACCAATCTAAAAAATGCCATTTTTATGTGATTAATCTGATCTTGTTACTTGCAAAATTCCATATTCATAAATCTAAATATCTTAATACTAAACCTCTCTTTCTTATATTTGTGAAAGAACTTGAAACATACTTCTTCTCAATTAAGTTGTCTGAGAACAAAACAGCCTTAAAAACATTATCTGTTTGTAACTCTTTTCCTTTTTTCAGTGTCATACTAATTCTCATAATTTGTTAATGTTTAATTTATATTATTTCCCCCATTGTTTTTTTTTTTTTTTTTTGTATTATGTTGTTATCTGTTATTACTTGTGTATTGTTTTAAGCATTAATAATAATAATAAAAAAGAAATAACAAAAAGTATAAACAAATGCGTTTCGACTATACAGTATCTACTGACATACAGGGTTTTTTTTCTTTGAAGAATTATACAAACGCCAAACGTCTGTTTTGTAAAGTTGATCGCACATATTGTATTGCGAAAATGAAAGGGAAAGTACATGAGTGATCCGAACTTCCCGGGTCAATAACTCGTGAGCTAAACGTCCTTAATACACAAATAACACCTCTTTTTAATCGTAGTAACGTAGACAAGCAGCTTCAACATATTTTTCCTCGAAACGAGCTTTTATTCGCAGTAGACAAAATACATTGGCCTCTATGCGCAGGCTGAGAGACAGAGCTGAAGGGAGCGTCTGCAAAGTTCAAAACCCGAAAAGCGTTACTACGAAAAGAGTCAATAACTTCACTGTCAAGTTATTGAATATTTTTCATAAAAATCATAGAAATTATACATTTACAATTGTATATACAATTTAAAATACCCCCACCCCCCCAAAAAAAGTGTTGTTGTATAACCAACAGGACAGCAGTGATGTGCGAACTGAATTTGGCAACAATACAGTGAATTACAGTGAAGTTATTGAATATTTTTCATAATATTTATATTTCAATATTTCAATATATTTCAATATTTCATACATTTTCTTTTTTCCAAAAAAAAGTGTTGTAGTATAGCCAACAGGACAGCAGTGGTGTGTAAACTGAATTTGGTGACACTAGTGCGTGACATTGAAGTTATTGACTCTTTTCGTAGTAACGCTTTTCGGGTTTTGCACTTTGCAGACGCTCCCTTCAGCTCTGTCTCTCAAGCCTGCGCATAGAGGCCAATATTTTGTCTACTGCGAATAAAAGCTCTTTTCGAGGAAAATTATGTTGTAGCTGCTTGTCTACGTTACTACGATTAAAACATATGTGTTATTTGTGTATTAACGACGTTTAGCTCACGAGTTATTGACCCGGAAAGTTCGGATCTGTGAATTTATTGCCAACTTTACTGAGGTGAGTTAACTGTTAACAAGCGCCATTTTACACCCGGGTTTAAGAATCTTTAAATAAAAACGTGTTATTTGTGTCACGTCTGTATTTGATTGGTATGTGTCACTGAATGTTTTGTAATACCAGTGCTACTTTATGTTGTTTATCTCGCAAAGTCACAAACTGCTCATTCTAGGAAAGACACGAAATAAATCTATCATGGGTCACTAAGAATAACGCATTAACAGTCGCGTCCGTTACTGTAAACCTTTATTTTTGCGTGATGCTGCACAGACGCACGCCAGTGTCAGCATAAGTGAGTGTAACACTGGCCAGCGCAAGATTCTCATCTGTGGCTTAAATATTTCAAGTCCTTCCAAAAAGTGTAAAAAAAATGAATTATTAAAAATCATATGTTTGTTAGGCTATGTATCAAACTAAGTGCAAAAAAAGTGCTCAGTGCAACAAACGTTCGGTCGCGCAGGACCTTCCTCAGTAGCCTACCTTTAATATTTAAAAAATAATTTTATGGAATTATTCAATAAATAAAATACATTTTTGTTCTACAAATTAACGATGTGCATATGGTACACAATCTACATTATACTCCGGCAGACAGCTGCAGGTGTCACTACTGGAGGTGCCACAAGTTGAGACATGTCAGTTTTATTGACACAGTCCAACTGGCATGTGCCAGTGGATATTGGCATGTGTCACTAAAACGTGAGATCTGCCAATGGATTGCGTCATATGCCACTTGCATAACAATTTGCTTTATGCTGTCAAAAAATATGATTTATAACATATCGCTAAGTTAATGTGTAGCCTACAACATACATAATTCGATACAATTATTTTGAAATATTAAAGCCACAGATGAGAATCTTGCGCTGGCCAGTGTTACACTCACTTATAGCCTACTGACACCTACTGGCGTGTGTCTGTGCAGCATCACGCAAAAATAAAGGTTTACAGTAACGGACGCGACTGTTAATACGTTATTCGTAGTGACCCATGATAGATTTATTTCGTGTCTTTCCTAGAATGGGCAGTTTGTGACTTTACGAGATAAACAACATAAAGTAGCACTCGTATTACAAAACATTCAGTGACACATACCAATGAAATACAGACGTGACACAAATAACACGTTTGTTAAAATATTAATGCACTTTAATTCGTTCAATTGATATTTTAAATATCACAAAATTAGGCTATTGCTAAAGGTGTTCGATTAATCTGTCAGTCACTACTGGAGGTGTCGCAACACGGTGACATGTTCCGCGACTCGGTGTCAGTGAGGTGTCATGTCAGTGTCAGTGTGTCGCGATGTCAGTGGCACATGCCAATAATGTCAGTGACACATGCCACTATCCACTGGCACATGCCAATGAAGACCGGATGTGCCACCGGATGTGCCAATGCGCATAGTGACGTGCCATTGGCTTCTGTGCGTCAGATGCCATGTCACTTACTGTTAAAACTGCTACTGTAATAATTAATGAAATTAATGATTAGAAATCATAAATCTGATTTGTTTGGTCTTCATAAACACACTGAAGAAAATGTCAAATGAAATGTATTGTATTTGAGTGTGTGTGATTGTGAATGAGTGTTTCTGATCTCTTAGCAGATTCATGAAGACTGAATGAATCATGGACGACACACACACATTCAGACATGGAGATTCTTCTCCAGGATTCAGGTACTTCAATCTTCATATGATCTTAATGTTATAGAAGACTCATTTTCTGCACATAACAGGGTGTTGTGTGTGTTTGCCAGGGTTGGTATAGTGATCTGTTGTCTCTGTCATATTCTGGTGCCGGGATATACAGTAGTTGGAGCCACTCAGGGTCTTTAAACACTGTCCAAAGACACACAGATACAGTAGACAGCTAGATGATATATGACATTATCCTTGGACAGTCTCATCACTCTTCAACACACTGTCTTAATAGACAACCTTCTCATGTGGGATTTATTTTCATGTTAAATCAGCCAAGTTGATTCTTGTCTCTATTCTGTTAAAGTCAGTTTAAGGGTGACAGATCAATCTCACCGGAGCCCAGCTGTGTGTCCATGAAGAGTGACCAGTCTATGGGGAATCCAATCTACTTTAAGGGAAAACTCACATCGACTGATCTGAGGTACAACATTTCATAGATAGATAGATCTTCTCGAGTTACATGCATGCAGACTTTGGAAAAAGACTATTTTTTGTCTCTCAGACAGGTTTGTTCTATCCATTTATTTTAATAGAGGAAAACAAGATACATTTATTGAATTGAACCTCATAGGCCCTCAAAAATTAAGAAAAAAATGCTTCGTATTAACTCTTGTTCACAAAGCAGTCTGGTGTAATATGAGTAGAACAGACATGAAGGATTTTACGTAACTTGACCGGCACTTTCCCATCATAATAAAAATGAATCCACTGTGTCTTCAGTGGCTCAGTTGCCGGGAGTAAATGAAGAGTCTGATGCTCACTCTTACATCTAACAACACACCTGGCTTTCTTAGTAGGGACCTGGGACATTTTTCTCATCACTACAGCTGCTCCAGCACGTGGAAAATTACTGTGTTCAGCTCACTGAGGGCGGGGTCTATAAGCATTAGTGGGCGGGGCCTATGCATTTTGTAACGTCACAAAAAGTAGCATCTGCAAATGGCCTTTTCTGAGGCACAGATTATGATTTATGGAGATTCAAAAAAGAGGAGTGGATGGATTTGTACCATTATAGGGTGGTTGTGTACCTAGGGGTACCAGGCTCCACCCACAAAAATAATGTGGGAAACACATTAGGCTATATGATGATCAACGAAAAATACTAATTTAATTACCTTATTATTAAAATGCATTATTAGAATTTTACCACCTCCGCCTCATTTTGAGCCAGGAAAAACCCTGATGAAGCTCAAGGAAGACCAACAACGACGGTCTGAATGTGCAGAGGCTACATTGCAGGACCAGATAGTTGGTGATGTCAACAGCCTTCACTGTCGGCAAATCCTGAAGTTCTACCGAAAACTCACTCATCTTCATGAGGAACGGGTCACGTCCAACATATCTGTTAATTAACTCCTTGTATATATGTCTTGAACTGGATCTAAATCCGTACGATACGGACTCTCCGCAACGGTTTCCTCCATAGACGTATTCTCCATGTTTACTTCCTGTCCTCCGTCTAAAACCGCTGTGACTGAAACCCAGCAATTGCACACATTTACTTGGATAATCCTTGAGGTTCCTTTCTCTGTTATGATGCTTGCTGATGCACAGCTGTGTCCAATCTTTCTACATTTTCATGTACGTTATTATGACTCCTCTGTGTGTACACACACTGCCGACACACATTTATGTTCAAACACCATGTAAAGGTGAGTTTTGCATTATAAGTCCCCTTTAACTCTTTACCCTCCACTGAGGGAATGTTTTGGGTTTCCATGTTTTGACTGTTATACGGTAGGGGGCGCTATTACACATCTCCTAAAAGAGTATTATCTCCTGATCAAAGCACAGCCACGAAGGTGAAAAAACAAGCGATCTCATATGTAATCATATGCTTATGTAAAATAACACGATCATCAAGATTAAACAGCATATAAATCAAAACTAGTATGTAAATAAAACTTTTTTTTTTTTTTAAGGGAGAGGGTCTGTTCTTTCTTTTGATATATTGAATGTTCAGATATTCATTCAAAAAAATATTCTGGGGACCATGAAAATGTTGTGAAAATGGTCAAAAACGCTGGCGGTGGCTGGTAACTTTAATCAGAAAAGGCTGGCGGGAAAAGAGTTAAAAGACACCGTTCTCATGTGGAATTTATTTTCATGTAAAATCAACCATATTGGTTTTGGTAGAGAATAACTCTATTATTTCTATTCTGTTGTTGTATTAAAGTCAATGTGAGGGTGACAGATCAATCTCTCCGGAGTCCAGCTGTGTGTCCATGAAGAGTGACGCGTCTATGGCAGAGCCATTGAGATTTAAGGGAAAACACACATCAACTGATCTGAGGTACAACATCTTTGTTTAGACAGACAGAGAGACCACAGACACACACAAATAATGCATGTATGGCATAAGTTGGCAAATATCCACTTATTATCAAAATACAGAAATAGGTGATGATATTGTGTAAGCATGTATAACTCAGTGACTCACACTATTATAAAGCTCTGCAATAGCAGGAGTCGAGCACAGGATCAGGTCTCCTCTCACAGCTGATCCAGAGCTTCAGTCCTGATGTTTCACTAACATCTACTGACACACAAAACACTGATAATCTGGACCAGAACAACACTGACAAACTCAACCAAACTAAACACAACTACATCACTCAGTGTTTCCCCTACAATGTATTCAGCAGCGCCGCTGCAAAATCTTCACATGATCAGTAATATCACGACATTAACTTCACTTACACACCTAAAAACACTGAGATATGACAACCGGCGGCGCTGCTAATGTGGTGTCTCTGAATCCACTTGTTGACAAGAAAGGAGGAAAGAGCCACATCCACATATGGAAATATTTTCGATTAGGCTAATGTCACATTGCCATAAGAGGCCGTTCATATAGCGCGTTTTTTGCGCGTGCAAATTCGTAATTTAAAATGTAGATGCGGCAAGCGCGCTCATAACAGAAGCGACGTGGCTCGCTCGTTTTTCCAGGCGCGCCTCTGTTCATGGTTGCATAGCAACGACAGACGTGGCGGGAGAGCAAGCGCTTGTGGAAAGGAGAAAGCGGTACAAACTGCAAAATTGGTACCGAGAACCGTGGATTTTTACAGAATATTAAAAATTTGCTGTGAAAAAAAAAAATTCACCTTTAAGTCATTTCTAGGTGAAGACAGACCTGAGGAATAGGCTACAAGGACAGCATCTGGCCACGTGTATGCGTGTCAGCATTAATGCCCCCCCCCACAATAGCATTAAGTTACCAAAGAGCCTTAGAGATCTTCTATGAAAAGCCCAGAAAAATTGTGCTCACAGATTGGGTGTGGCCTTTGCTATTAAGATAAAATTTTCAATAAATTGTAAATAATCTTTTTCTGGGTTGTGCCGTTTCATTTTTCCCTATCAATTTCTACCTTATAGCTGAAAATTAACACAAAAGAAAAACATGAATAATCCGGTCTAAAATTATAAAATGAAGGTTTCTGTTTGTGACCAGTTCAAGGTGTGCTGCAATAATCATGCCTTGAATCTGCTGATGGTATATTTGTATGTCTCAAAATGTTCATTTCTATCCACAAACCTTGCCAGAACTCATGGTTTAAGGGGTTATTTAAAAAAAATATATCTTCCAGAGGTGCATGCCCTCGTAACAAAACGTAACAGCACCGCTGCTGGAAAAATTTCAAGGGAAAACACTGTCACTTATTGGGAAACACAAACACAACAACAGATTAAAAAGCAATTGTAAACGATGGATGGATTGATTCTCTATGTGAGGTTTCTCTACATGTACTGTAATATAATTAAGAATTCTTGTCTCTGTTCTTTTGTTTCTATTCTATTGAAGTCAAAACCACAGGGAGAAATCAATCTCACCGGAGCCCAGCTGTGTGTCCATGAAGAGTGACCAGTCTATGGGAGAGCCAATGAGATTTGAGGGAAAACACACATCGACTGATCTGATGTACAACATTTCATAGATAGATAGATCTTCTCGAGTTACATGCATGCACACTCTGGAAAAAGACAATTTTTTTGGCTCTCAGACAGGTTTGTTCTATGCATTTATTTTAATAGAGGAAAACAAGATACATTTATTGAACTGAACCACATAGGCCCTGAAAAATATCAAAAAAGATATCAAAAGACAATTTTGCTAAGAACTGAAATCTAAAAGGATATCTTTAGAACTTCTTGAGTTACAGACATACAAACTTTGGAAAAATACACAAGACAGTTTCTTCAGAGTCCCAGTTTTAAACTGTCACCGTTTGGCAGATGATGCAACAAAGATAAGCGTAATTTGCGAGTTGGACGTGTGGGACATGTGCCCACCACTCTTTTCCCAGGTCGATATTGTCCCCACCACTTTTTGAAACATCTTGCAGCACGGATGTACCTAATACACACGAAACATCTCCAGTTGACTAGCAAGAGTATTCATTTCATTAGTTTATGTGAATTTCATTCTGGTGCTGGAAAAAACAAGCGATCCCATATGTAATCATATACTTATGTAAAATAACACGATCATCAACATTAAACAGCATATAAATCAAAACTAGTATGTAAATAATTTTTTTTTTTTTTTTAAGGGAGAGGGTCTGTTCTTTCTTTTGATATATTGAATGTTCAGATATTCATTCAAAAAAATATTCTGGGGACCATGAAAATGTTGTGAAAATGGTCTAAAACGCTGGCGGTGGCTGGTAACTTTAAACAGAAAAGGCTGGCGGGGAAAGAGTTAAAAGACACCGTTCTCATGTGGAATTTATTTTCATGTAAAATCAACCATATTGGTTCTGGTAGAGAATAACTCTATTATTTCTATTCTGTTGTTTTATAAAAGTCAATGTGAGAGTGACAGATCAATCTCTCCGGAGCCCAGCTGTGTGTCCATGAAGAGTGACATGTCTATGGCAGAGCCAATGAGATTTGAGGGAAAACACACATCAACTGATCTAAGGTACAACATCTTTGTTTAGACAGACAGAGAGACCACAGACACACACAAATAATGCATGTATGGCATAAGTTGGTAAATATCCACTTATTATCAAAATACAGAAATAGGTGATGATATTGTGTAAGCATGTATAACTCAGAGACTCACACTATTATAAAGCGCTGCAATAGCAGGAGTCGAGCACAGGATCAGGTCTCCTCTCACAGCTGATCCAGAGCTTCAGTCCTGATGTTTCACTAACATCTACTGACCCACAAAACACTGATAATCTGGACCAGAACAATACTGACAAACTCAACCAAACTAAACACAACTACATCACTCAGTGTTTCCCCTACAATGTATTCAGCAGCGGCGCTGCAAAATCTTCACATGATCAGTAATATCACGACATTAACTTCATTCACCTAAAAACACTGAGATATGACAACCGGCGGCGCTGCTAATGTGGTGGCTCTGAATCCACTTGTTGACAAGAAAGGAGGAAAGAGCCACATCCACATATGGAAATATTTTCGATTAGGCTAATGTCACATTGCCATAAGAGGCCGTTCATATAGCGCATTTTTGCGCGTGCAAATTCGGAATTTAAAATGTAGATGCGGCAAGCGCGCTCATAAGGCCGTGTTTCCATCAAAGCGTTTTTACTCGCGGCTGGCGTGTTTTTTCAATTGTTTTCAATGGGAGCGCCGCGTTTTTAAAACGCCATGAGCGCAGCGAGGCGCTGAGCGTTTTTTTCATGCTGAAGCGCCGAGCGCTCTGCGTTTTTTACAGGTCGCCGAGAGTTGAAGAATGTTCAACTTTGGGTAAAACGCAGCGCTCATCACTGTCACTTTTTACCCAACCATCCAATCACAGTGGAGGAGAGGCGGGACTAATACCACACCGACCAACCGCCACATTCTGCTTGTACAACATCAACAGATGACAACAACAAGCATAATAACGGAACAAAATCATTTAAAACAAGAGCCAGAGAAAATACATTATATTGTAACGACATTGTTATGTAGAATCAACACAGAAACAAAATGTGTGAAATGAGATACTAGTAACACTTTCGCGGATATTCCGTATCATAACGAGCAACGTATCTCAACTGAAAAAAACGCAACGCTGCCAAAACGCTCTAAAACGCCCACAGCTAGGCGTTTTCAGCAGAGCGCCTAGCGTTTTCAGCTGGCTAAAAACGCTTTGGTGGACACACGGCCTAACAGAAGCGCTCGTTCGTTTTTCCAGGCGCGCCTCTGTTCATGGTTGCATAGCAACGACAGACATGGCGGGAGAGCAAGCGCTTGTGGAAAGGAGAAAGCGGTACGAACTGCAAAATTGGTACAGAGAACCGTGGGTTTTTACAGAATATAAAAAATTTGCAGTGAAAAAAAAAAAATATTCACCTTTAAGTCCTTTCTAGGTGAAGACAGACCTGAGGAATAGGCTACAAGGACAGCATCTGGCCACGTGTATGCGTGTCAGCATTAATGCCCCCCCCACAATAGCATTAAGTTACCAAAGAGCCTTAGAGATCTTCTATGAAAAGCCCAGAAAAATTGTGCTCACAGATTGGGTGTTGCCTTTGCCATTAAGATAAAATTTTCAATAAATTGTAAATAATCTTTTTCTGGGTTGTGCCGTTTCATTTTTCCCTATCAATTTCTACCTTATAGCTGAAAATTAACACAAAAGAAAAACATGAATAATCCGGTCTAAAATGATAAAATGAAGGTTTCTGTTTGTGACCAGTTCAAGGTGTGCTGCAATAATCATGCCTTGAATCTGCTGATGGTATATTTGTATGTCTCAAAATGTTCATTTCTATCCACAGAACTTGTCAGAACTCATGGTTTAAGGGGTTATTTAAAAAAAATATCTTCCAGAGGTGCATGCCCTCGTAACAAAACGTAACCGCACCGCTGCTGGAAAAATTTCAAGGGAAAACACTGTCACTTATTGGGAAACACAAACACAACAACAGATTAAAAAGCAATTGTAAACGATGGATGGATTGATTCTCTATGTGAGGTTTCTCTACATGTACTGTAATATAATTAAAAATTCTTGTCTTAGATCTTTTGTTTCTATTCTATTCTATTGAAGTCAAAACCACAGGGAGAAATCAATCTCACCGGAGTCCAGCTGTGTGTCCATGAAGAGTGACCAGTCTATGGGAGAGCCAATGAGATTTGAGGGAAAACACACATCGACTGATCTGATGTACAACATTTCATAGATAGATAGATCTTCTCGAGTTACATGCATGCACACTCTGGAAAAAGACCATTTTTTTGGCTCTCAGACAGGTTTGTTCTATGCATTTATTTTAATAGAGGAAACCAAGATACATTTATTGAACTGAACCACATAGGCCCTGAAAAATATCAAAAAAGATATGAAAAGACAATTTTGCTAAGAACTGAAATCTAAAAGGATCTTTAGAACTTCTTGAGTTACAGACATACAAACTTTGGAAAAATACACATGACGGTTTCTGCTTCAGAGTCCCAATTTTAAACTGTCACCGTTTGGCAGATGATGCAACAAAGATAAGCGTAATTTGCGAGTTATGGGACATGTGGGACATGTGCCCACCACTCTTTTCCCAGGTCGATATTGTCCCCACCACTTTTTGAAACATCTCGCAGCACGGATGTACCTAATACACACGAAACATCTCCAGTTGACTAGCAAGAGTATTCATTTCATTAGTTTGTGTTAATTTCATTCTGGTGCTGGAAAAAAACGAGCGATCTCATATGTAATCATATACTTATGTATAATAACACGATCATCAACATTAAACAGCATATAAATCAAAACTAGTATGTAAATAAAACTCTTTTTTTTTTAAGGGAGAAGGTCTTTTCTTTTTTTTTTATATATTGAATGTTCAGATATTCATTCAAAAAAATATTCTGGGGACCATGAAAATATTGTGAAAATGGTCTAAAACACTGGCGGTGGCTGGTAACTTTAATCAGAAAAGGCTGGCGGGGAAAGAGTTAAAAGACAACGTTCTCATGTGGAATTTATTTTCATGTAAAATCAACCATATTGGTTCTGGTAGAGAATAACTCTATTATTTCTATTCTGTTGTTGTATTAAAGTCAATGTGAGTGTGAAAGATCAATCTCACCGGAGCCCAGCTGTGTGTCCATGAAGAGTGACGCGTCTATGGCAGAGCCAGTGAGATTTGAGGGAAAACACACATCAACTGATCTGAGGTACAACATCTTTGTTTAGACAGACAGAGAGACCACAGACACACACAAATAATGCATGTATGGCATAATTTGGCAAATATCCACTTACTATCAAATACAGAAATAGGTGATGATATTGTGTAAGCATGTATAACTCAGACTCACACTATTATAAAGCGCTGCAATAGCAGGAGTCGAGCACAGGATCAGGTCTCCTCTCACAGCTGATCCAGAGCTTCAGTCCTGATGTTTCACTAACATCTACTGACCCACAAAACACTGATAATCTGGACCAGAACAATACTGACAAACTCAACCAAACTAAACACAACTACATCACTCAGTGTTTCCCCTACAATGTATTCAGCAGCGGCGCTGCAAAATCTTCACATGATCAGTAATATCACGACATTAACTTCATTCACTTACACACCTAAAAACACTGAGATATGACAACCGGCGGCGCTGCTAATGTGGTGGCTCTGAATCCACTTGTTGACAAAAAAGGAGGAAAGAGCCACATCCACATATGGAAATATTTTCGATGAGGCTAATGTCACATTGCCATAAGAGGCCGTTCATATAGCGCATTTTTGCGCGTGCAAATTCGTAATTTAAAATGTAGATGCGGCAAGCGCGCTCATAACAGAAGCGACGTGGCTCACTCGTTTTTCCAGGCGCGCCTCTGTTCATGGTTGCATAGCAACGACAGATGTGGCGGGAGAGCAAGCGCTTGTGGAAAGGAGAAAACGGTACGAACTGCAAAATTGGTACCGAGAACCGTGGATTTTTACAGAATATATAAAAATTTGCAGTGAAAAAAAAAAAATTCACCTTTAAGTCATTTCTAGGTGAAGACAGACCTGAGGAATAGGCTACAAGCAGGGTGGGAATTATACCACGGCCACGCGGCCATGGCCGCCGTTGCCCTACACTTTGGCCTTCATGCCCCGTGAAAAAAAAATCATCGTACGGCCACAGTGGCCTGTGTGCCCTGGCCCTGTCCAAGTTCCATGTATAAAGCACCAGTACGGCATAGTGGGCTTGCTTTTGAATTACAGCGAGCCACCCAAGTAGTCTCTGAACTGAATTTTAGCGCGGCTCTGTGTTGCTAGGAAGTTTGTTTTGTTTACTGTGTTTTTACTCTGGTAAAAGCGCCCGTGTGACGTTGTTTGTGCGTCGTGACTTGTTAGTTTCGCTTGACTAAACAGGAGGGCGGGACCTAAGCCAGTTAAAGGATTTATTCTAACAAACTGCTAGTACTTATTAGAAGAAGCAGTCGAACAACAGGAGAGACCATCAGTCTGTGAGTGTTTACTTTTCCCAGTCGATTTTAGCGCGGCTCTGTGTTGCTAGGAAGTTTGTTTTGTTTACTGTGTTTTTACTCTGGTAAAAGCGCCTCCAGAGGTAACGTTATGTCTTAACCTGTTAACACCGTTGCCAGTGCGTCGGTGCACTGAAGCGTTTTTTTTTTTTTTATAGTTCAAAGTTACTATAAGATTTAATGTTATTATCTTGACAAACTATACATCATTAAAAAGATATAAGACTCATGTTTCAGTATTTGACCACTATTGTATTCTGAGAAATTTATATTGACAGTTATGTCTTAATTTGTGTCAGGAGTAATGAAATGCAAAAATGAATCGATACCTTTAATATGAATTATGAGCGTCAGACGCTCCCGTTCATAAAAAACTCCTGTGCTGTCGTCATGAAAGCGATTCACAAAACAACGTCCCTCACGGCTTTTAGATCAAAAGTGTGCAGATTTGGAGAAATATTGATATATTCTCAGTTTACATCAGATTTCTATTGACAGGAATAATATTTTATTTAATTTATAGCCAAATGCGTCGATGTAATCATTATGAGCGCTGTATACTGATGTGCTGTGTTTTCAATTCATACCAGCAGCCCGAGGGCGCTCTACTGAACATTATAGTCCATATTTTAAACACATGAAGAAAAGTGTTCGACAATGCAGGAAATCCCAAATCTCTGACCACAAACAGAGCTAACAGATCGCTGTAACATGCAGATTATGTCGTTTGGAAGACAATAAACATTTTTTCTATGATATTTGACTTACCTGTGTTCTTCGAGCCATGTCAGGCATTTTCATAATAATAGATTATATGTATAATGTTATGCTAATCGATAGACTTTATCATCGTTGCATTATACATAAAATATATTTCACGAGTTCACACTTACATATAATTTGAAGGGGTAAAGTTTAATGCGTATTTGGCGTGCTGTCCGGAGGGAGGGCTCCGAGCTCGGAGTTCGGCCCGAACCCAGAGTACTCCCCCCGTATGTAAGTGTTTAGGACTAGAAGCGTGGAGAAGGGGTGGTGGAGGGATGCTGCAAAAACTGTCAATGGAATGAGGTGAGACTGCTGAGTATATATACACCTCTTACCATTGATTGCTGAGTGCTCTCCACCTGTGTTAATTATCTGAACGTGCTCCTCCCGAACCTTGTTAATAAAACATCATTTTCTGTCAGATTTTTTTTTTTATCTGAAGCCAAATCAGATCACAGAAGGTTATTTAGAACACTCGACTTGCATTATAAAGTAAGTTTGGAGCACAAACATGGTTTTAATCTCATAAATTGTCGTGTATTGATGGTGTGCTAAGCTAAGAAATAAAGTCATATGATATGATCTTGAAAAACATTTACCTAAATACAGAGTTTTAGACATATCATCTTCAGATTTTAAGTATAACATGGTCAGACATGTGGCTTTAGCTGCAGTGCATTTCTAGATTGATACAATGCCAACTTCAATTTTATTTTCATGAAGATGTTTCATAAAAAAAAAATTCTCATAACTTTTTTTTTTTTTTTTTAAGTCATAATTCATGTCTTATTCCAAATTAGGATGTTATGGTATCAATCTGAATGGGAAAACCATCGAATTGTACTCAATGGCCTTTGTGCCCTGTCATATGGCCTTGGTGCCGCTAAAAAAAAAAGAAAAGGTGGAGGGCCTTGGCCCTAAAATTACATAATTCCCACCCACAGCATCTGGCCACGTGTATGCGTGTCAGCATTAATGCCCCCCCCCCCCACAATAGCATTAAGTTACCAAAGAGCCTTAGAGATCTTCTATGAAAAGCCCAGAAAAATTGTGCTCACAGATTGGGTGTTGCCTTTGCCATTAAGATAAAATTTTCAATAAATTTTCAATAATCTTTTTCTGGGTTGTGCCGTTTCATTTTTCCCTATCAATTTCTACCTTATAGCTGAAAATTAACACAAAAGATAAACATGAATAATCCGGTCTAAAATTATAAAATGAAGGTTTCTGTTTGTGACCAGTTCAAGGTGGGCTGCAATAATCATGCCTTGAATCTGCTGATGGTATATTTGTATGTCTCAAAATGTTCATTTCTATCCACAGAACTTGTCAGAACTCATGGTTTAAGGGGTTATTTAAAAAAAAGATATCTTCCAGAGGTGCATGCCCTCGTAACAAAACGTAACAGCACCGCTGCTGGAAAAATTTCAAGGGAAAACACTATCACTTATTGGGAAACACAAACACAACAACAGATTAAAAAGCAATTGTAAACGATGGATGGATTGATTCTCTATGTGAGGTTTCTCTACATGTACTGTAATATAATTAAGAATTCTTGTCTTAGTTCTTTTGTTTCTATTCTGTTGAAGTCAAAACCACAGGGAGAAATCAAACTCACCGGAGTCCAGCTGTGTGTCCATGAAGAGTGACCAGTCTATGGGAGAGCCAATGAGATTTGAGGGAAAACACACATCGACTGATCTGATGTACAACATTTCATAGATAGATAGAGCTTCTCGAGTTACATGCATGCACACTCTGGAAAAAGACAATTTTTTTGGCTCTCAGACAGGTTTGTTCTATCCATTTATTTTAATAGAGGAAAACAAAATACATTTATTGAACTGAACCACATAGGGCCTGAAAAATATCAAAAAAGATATCAAAAGACAATTTTGCTAAGTACTGAAATCTAAAAGGATATCTTTAGAACTTCTTGAGTTACAGACATGCAAACTTTGGAAAAATACACATGAAGGTTTCTGCTTCAGAGTCCCAATTTTAAACTGTCACCATTTGGCAGATGATGCAACAAAGATAAGCGTAATTTGCGAGTTGGACATGTGGGACATGTGCCCACCACTCTGTGCCAGGGTCGATATTGTCCCCACCACTTTTTGAAACATCTCGCAGCACGGATGTATCTAATACACACGAAACATCTCCAGTTGACTAGCAAGAGTATTCATTTCATTAGTTTGTGTTAATTTCATTTTGGTGCTGGAATGTGGAGTTTTTGAACTCATGCTGAGTGTGTGTTGCCACTGTTATCAGTGTCCAAACTATCTCTTGTGTCTAGGCTTGCATAGACTAGCCGGGTAGTCGATAGATCGACTACTTCAACCACTAGTCGACGCTGTCGGAAACAATCGACTACTCGAGCGTCCATTAACCATAAATTAATAAAAAATGGCGAACGTCACCAACAGACACCACACGTCAGATGTGTGGAAGTATTTCATCAAAAATATTGACAAAAATATTGTAATTGGCCAACTCTGCAAGAGGCCGTTCACATATTGCGTCTAAAAACGTGTGGAAAGCGTGGCTGTGCCGCTGTCTCCTACAAGCGCTTGCGCTCCCATGGCGTCTGTTGTTGCTATGCAACCATGAACTGCGCTCTCCATGATGACGACAAAGAAGTATTTGCATTAGCTTTACTACTAGATATATTTCTGGAGATGAGAAGGAAAAACCCACCCTGTACAGCTACTATCAGCTGTTCGGCCGAGCTTTCGATGATGTTATCGAAAGGCCGAAGCTGATTGGTTTTTGTCACATGACCTGCGGTGCGCTTGAGGCATTCTGAAAATTTGTAGGGCTGGTCCGAATACCATTTTTTGAGCTTCGAAGCTTCGGTAGTAATGAACATCGAATATTCGAAGCTTCGGAGTGAGGGGGCTGAAAATATTCTTCTCTCTAATAAAGGCAGGAATCTCTATGTGTCTGTTTGTCCGTTTGCATTTTGATTATTTCAAGAACCGTTCATCCAGTCGACTTCACAAGGGAGTGCAGTGTCGCATTTGGTGCAATATTGATGGACACGCGAGACGCAACACATTCAGAATTAATAAATTTTTGGAAAATTTCAGAACAGCGCGAGCGGGGAGCGGCGCACTTCACGCGGCCAGGGCTTATATTCTCCGAGAACCCACTGCACAAGTGATATAAAATGCACACACACAGGTTTGTTAAATTAAGCAATACTTTTAAGGTAGTCTAATATTTTTCTGTCTAACTAATTACTGACACAGTAAAGGGTAGATTTAAATAAAGAAAAACGAAATTTAAAGATTGTTTATTTAGCCACATGACAATGCCGGTGGAATTTGTTTCCGGTACAGTATGTTTAAGCTCTACATCATCATACATTACAAACAACAAATCGACAATACATGTATGATGATGTAGAGCTTAAACATACTGTAACGAAAACAAATAAAATAAATAAAGAAAAACGAAATTTAAATAAAGAAAAAAACGAAATTTAAATAAATAAAAATCGAAATTTAAAAAAAGAAAAATTAATCTCGTTTTTAAATTAAAAACGAGATTAATTTTGATTGATAATAACAGGTAAAAAGGCTAATACATTTTGTTTCTATTATTCTATTTTCCACAATGTCAAAGCAACATAGCTTAACCCAAAACACAAGCTCAGGCACTCGGTCCATACAAACTCCGCTGTTCTGCTCTAGCCAGAGAACACTCCCATTGCTGGAACAAAGGCGTCGGTTCTATTTCTAGCATGCACGCGTTTTCCGCATGGCTCGAGCCGCGCATGAGACGTGTCTCACGCAGGCAGTGTGCAAACTCCGAACTGTTAACATGGGAGCCGAAATAACGGACACGCCACGCAGTCAGTGTGTCGCTGGGCTTATTGAAGCGCTAATGAGAACTAGGGATGTCCCGATCAGGTTTATTTGCCCTCGAGTCCGAGTCCGAGTCATTTGATTTTGAGTATCTGCCGATACCGAGTCCCGATCCGATACTTCTATAATACATAAAAAAAGAATAAAGAAGAGCGAAAAAACAGATCCAGGATGTTCCTTATTTTTTATTTAATTCACCTTATTTTAACATTCAACAACTCTGTTAACAAACAGAGCACTTCTGTGAGGTAGCTTGAACAATCAAGTAATAAATAAATTCTTCACTTTTGGACTTAAGTGCAACAGTAAATATAAAAAAGTCTAATATATAAACAAATAGCACCTCAACTTAAAATACCCGGTAGGCATGTAAACAAATAAAAGTGCCACAGTGTTTGCAAAGCCAGTAATGTGCTTTTAGGAACTGCACTCCTAACTCTTACGCCGGTTTCACACTGCACTGTTAGCAAAGCGTGCAGCGCGTATTTTTTTCGCCACCCATGTTAACAGATTAAACTAGTCTTTACAGCATTCACACCGCGCGCAGAGGTGGCGCGGCAGTGCGTATAGCAGAGCAGAGCAGGAGTGCCGCGATCATTTCGGCGCCGAGTCTAATTTTGCTGCGCCGCTTTTGCTGAATTAAAGTGACAATACATTGATCATGGCCAAAATACACAGCAGTTTTATTCAAAAAGTGCATTGATGATATCTATTGTGTTTTAAACAGTCAATCAAATGACCAACAGCAATGTAAAAAAAATAAAAATGTCCAAAAACAAACTTGTTGCCATAACAATAAAAACAAAGATGAACCAAAAGTTATATAAATGAAATTATTAATAAAATAAGCTTCTTGACAAGTCTTTTCTCTTAAATGTATTTGAAAACGGAAAAAAGCAATGCCAACTTAACCATTATAGAGTACTCTGTCTGTACACAACCCGCGGTTCAGCCGCGTGTGACAAACACTGCTCACCATACGCACTGCTCCTGTGCTGCTTACGCGCGTGCAGTGTGAAACCGGCGTAACTCTGTGCCACCGCATAACTATAGATGTGTTAAAAAAAATAATGAGAATATATATACATATATATCCGAATCCTGATCGGGAGGTAACATCCGATTCCGATCGAGTCTGAAAACACGTGATCGGGCCCGATTTCCGATCACGTGATCGGATCGGGACATCCCTAATGAGAACCGTTTTGCAGGGGATCCCAGGTGTGAAAAAAAAAAAAACCACGAATATTCGAATGTCAAATTTTCAAATCGAATACCAACCCACCTAACGAATATTTGAATATTCGGGTCCAGCCCTAAAATTTTTAGATGTTTTCATCTCGCCGTGGCATCGGCGCGCCTGGAAAAACTAGCGCACCACGTTGCTTCCATTATGAGCGCGCTCACCGCGCGCCTACATTTGAAATAACGAACTTGAGCGCGAAAAAGACGCGATATGTGATGGGCCCTTGAAGCAGACGTCTGAAATGAAAGGCAAGAACGGCTATTTATTTGGCTTTAGACTGTTACATGAAAATTTTAAAATTAAATGTCATAATTATAATGTTTTAAAAGTTTACTTATGTAATCTATGAATTAATAAATGTTTATTGATGAGATCTAGCTAGTCTTTTCATTTACAGTAGCATGAACCACGAGTAGTCGATTAACTCGAGTATTGTTTTGATAAGAAATCGACTAGCAGAAATCAGTAGTCGTGCAACCCCTACTTCACACAGACAACAGACGAACACTTCATTTAAATGATTAAAACATTAAATACTGACAGGGCCATTTCTGATCATTTTATTAATTTCCCCATACAACTTAAACACTCAACTTAAATGTTTCTGATCATTGTCCATATTAAAAATGATTAAGTTTTTATACTAATATTCAGCTGCAAAATATACTTGTGCTAAAATACAGTGTTATGTTAAAGTGTTAACAGGAGCGTTGAGGCGCTCATTGGCACCCTCTATCTGGCTCTATATGAACACTATATGAATTCTTGTCTCTGTTTTCTCGACTCTGTTGTATTGTCTCTGTTCTGTCCGTGTTTGTCCACAACTAGTGAACAGTCTATGGACACTCGAGGAACATTTAGGGGAAGACACATGTCATCTAATCTGAGGTACAACATTTCTGTCATAAAGATATTTTACTATCACTTTTACTTCTTTAATTTATGTTGTAATCTAACCATTTATTCTTTCAGTCGTGATTCTCAACTGGCCCAAAGCACATTTAAATCAAATCTGCTGAAGAGGTTTCAGTGTCTGTATGAAGGAACAGCAAAGCAGGGAAACCCAACACTCCTGAATGAGATCTACACAGAGCTCTACATCACAGAGAGTGAAAGTGGAGAGATCAATAATGAGCATGAGGTGAGACAGATTGAGACACAATCCAGGAGAGCAGCAACAGAGGACACACCGATCAAATGCAATGACATCTTTAGACCTTTAACTGGACAAGACAAACCCATCAGAACTGTGCTGACAAAGGGAGTTGCTGGCATTGGGAAAACAGTCTCTGTGCAGAAGTTCATTGTGGACTGGGCTGAAGGGAAAGAGAATCAGGACGTCCAGCTCATATTTCCACTTCCTTTCAGAGAGATCAACTTGATGAAGGACAAAACACTCAGTCTTTCAGATCTTCTTCATGACTTTTTTCCTGAAACAAAAGAAATGGAAATATCCTGTGGTGAATATAAAGTGTTGTTCATCTTTGATGGTCTGGATGAGTGTCGTCTGTCTCTGAACTTTAAGAGCAAAGTGAAACTGTGTAATATATCTGAATCAGCCTCAGTGGACGAGCTGCTGATGAACCTCATTAAGGGGAATCTGCTTCCCTCGTCTCTCATCTGGATCACCTCCAGACCAGCAGCAGCGGATCTCGTCCCCTCTGAGTGTGTCCATCGAGTGACAGAGGTACGAGGCTTCAATGAGCCACAGAAGGAGGAATACTTCAGGAAGAGAATCAGTGATCAGAGTCTGGCCAATACAATCATCACACACCTGAAGTCCAAGAGGAGCCTCCACATCATGTGCCACATCCCAGTGTTCTGCTG
The DNA here is from genome assembly GCA_021464565.1 of Rutilus rutilus. Lineage (NCBI taxonomy): Eukaryota > Metazoa > Chordata > Actinopteri > Cypriniformes > Leuciscidae > Rutilus > Rutilus rutilus. The sequence continues at coordinate 2,586,041 of JAJAQA010000013.1, forward strand.
GATCTCAGCCACTGTTCTAGAGGAGATGTTGAGTGAAGCAGAGAGAGGAGAGATTCCCAAGACTCTCACTCAGATGTACACACACTTCCTGATCATTCAGACCAACATCAAACATGAGAAGGACTATGAGAAGAGAGTGAAAGATGAAGAAGACATGATTCTTAAACTGGGGAAACTGGCTTTCCAGCAGCTTGTGAAAGGCAACCTGATCTTCTATGAGGAAGACCTGAGAGAGTGTGGCATTGATGTGACAGAAGCATCAGTGTACTCGGGATTGTGCACTCAGATCTTCAGAGAGGAGTTGGGCTTGTATCAGGGGAAAGTCTTCTGCTTTGTTCATCTGAGCATCCAGGAACATCTAGCAGCTCTATATGCACACATTCACTTTATATATAAGAACAGAAATGTGTTTGACAAAACCAAACAAAGTTTCTTTTCTAAAATCTTAAATCAGAAGAAATATCATTCATTATCTGGTCTGCATCAGAGAGCTGTAAACAAGGCCTTCAAGAGTAAGAATGGACATCTGGACCTTTTCCTGCGTTTCCTTCTGGGTCTCTCATTGGAGTCCAATCAGAATCTCTTACGAAAACTACTGACACAGACTGGATGCTGCTCCTACAACAAAGAGGAAACAGTTCAGAACATCAAACAGAAGATCAGGGAGAATCGGTCTCCAGAGAGATCCATCAATCTGTTCCACTGTCTGAATGAACTGGGTGATGATTCACTGATGCAGGAGATCCAAGATTATCTGAAATCTGGAGGAATAGGAAGAACCAAACTCTCCTCTTCACAGTGGTCAGCTCTGGTTTATGTGTTGCTGACATCAGAGCAGAAGATGGATGTTTTTGATCTAAAACAATTTATTGGAGCCCAAAATACAGCAGATGAAGTTCTTCAGAAGCTTCTGCCTGTGGTTAAAGAATCCAGATCAGTTCAGTAAGTCACTCAGACAACAATCATTACACTGATAAAACATGATCATATTTATGATTTTAGCACAAGTTTCCCGTACCAAAGCAATTCTGTAATAGGAGAAATTCAAATATATCTTAAGTAACCCTTTACAATAACAATACATGAATTAAAGCTGCAAGCAGCATTTATCGGGGTTCAAGCAATTAAGGCCTTTAAGCACAAAAGCATCAAAAGTTATTAAGTTTTATTTAGCAAGCATGTAACCACTGACATAATAGATGGAAAAGACCATTTACAGCCAATACAGGCAATGTACCATAGGAAATATATGGTTTTAAAGCTTTTTATAGCAGTTATAGTGCCACCTATGGACCGATCTCCATAAAATTGTTTACTGTGACCTCAAATTGAACCCATACACATGTGTACTGAGTTTGGTGAAGATATCTCATTTACTTCTTGAGTTATAGCCATTTTAGTAAAATAGGCTCCTCCCACAATAATTTACCACATTCTAGTATTATTTACTATGATTCTAGCATGATTTACATAGTTTACCATGATTTTATCTTAGTTTACCTTGATTTACCACATTCTAGCATGATTTACCATGATATACTACATTCTAGTATGATTTACCATTGTTTACTGTGATTCTAGCATGGTTTACCATAGTTTATCATGATTTATCATAGTTTACCATGATTTACCCTGTTCTAGCATGATTTACCATGATATACCACACTCTAACATGATTTACCATAGTTTATCATGGTTTACCATGATTTACCCTGTTCTAGCATAGTTTACCATGATTTACCACGTTCTAGAATGATTTGCCAGGATTCTAGCATGGTTTACCTTGATACACCACATTATAGTATTATTTACTATGATTTACCATGTTTCTAGTGTGATTTACCGTGATTTACCACATTACTAGCAATTATGTGAAGTGTCACTGCAAATGAAGTGATAAACACTGACAAAATCTGATTGTGTTATAATAGTTATTGTTATATAAGTGATTTTTTAGAGTCTAAATATGAATGTGAGCACATGTGAAAAGACTTCATTAATAAGTAGAATGGCCAGCAGAGGGCAGTAGAAGACCACTTATTGGCTCACTTTCACTTTAAACTTCATGATTTTCACCAGTTTTCTGCACTAAAGCAAACCAGTTTTTCCATGTTAACTCAATAATGCATGCTTACACACACACACACACACACACACACAGAAATAAACATACTTCTGGAGTTATAGCCGTTTTAGTAAAATAGGCTCCTCCCACAACGTTCATTTTGCGCTCCCTTGCGACCGTGAATTGAAATTTCAACCTTTTTTCGATGATTATTGATAATCAGACTCCAGAGAACATTTCTGCACTGGTTTGGTTCCGATCGGTCAAAAAACCTAGGAGTAATTAGCAAAAGTAGGTTTTTGACTAAATTCAAAATGGCGAAAAAATTTGCATACCGGAAATCAGGTACGATTTTGTTCGTCAGGTGTCCAGCTTTCCAGTGATATAAGACATTTGAGTCTACGACATACGGTCTAGGAGTTATGAGCAGTTTCGCGCTTTTGGTTGCTATTGCGCCACCTATGGGCCAATAGGGGTCATAATCTCTGAACCTTTCCTCGATTTTTGTACTACCATCTGGCAAAGTTTCAAGTCTCCGGCACTTACGGTTTGGGCTGCACGATGCGTTTTACGGCAGAAGAATAATAATAATAAAAATCAGGACAATTACAATAGGGTTTCAGCACTTCGTGCTTGAACCCCTAATAATCATATCCTAATACCTGAATCAATAGTTAATTCAACATGAACTCATGATTAGCGAAGATATGAACTAATAATGAACCAATGTAGAGCTATAAAGAGTAATAGAGAGTCGTAAGGATTCACACATGAATAACAGAAGCCTTAACATGTTAGTACATGTTTTATAAAAAGTTCATAAATTAACAAATAAACTTAATCAACATGATTTAATACTCAATTAATTAAATAATTCTTTACGTCTCAACGTTGTCTGTTTCTCTCCTGTGGTGAATAATGAATGATATACAAAAATAATATACAGAGTTTCCCATACATAAGGTAAAACCAATGTAGAGCGTAGAGAGTGATAGAGAGTTATACGGATTCACACGTGAATAACAGAAGCCTTAACTGTTAGTACATGTTTGATTATTAATACATTAATTAACATAGGGGTAAACTAAATCAACCAGGCTCCGTAAGAATAAATAAGTACTCTGAATTTGAATTAAACATGATTTAATACTCATTTAATTATTTAAGTCTCAACGTAGCTTGTTTCTCTACAAAAATAATATACAGGGTTTCCCATACATAAGGTTTACATGGGCGGCCCGCTCAGGAAAATACAATTCGAATTACAATTCAGTTGGATGACCCGTGTAAACTGCGTAAATCCGTAAAATCCGTGTAAATTTCGTAAAACATTTTGTTTTGAGAGAGAGAGAGAGAGAGAGATGACCGTGAACAAAGCGGCAAACTGGACATCATCAGCTGCATGCTAAACGGCTGTTTAATTCAGGACCTAATTCAGGCAAGTTATCCTGTTTTTATTTCAATGAATCCTGAGAGTCCATGAAAAATAAACACCAAACAAAGATTAATTGTTACTCATAAAAAGATGTAGTGAAAGTCGTTTTCTCTTCCTTGGGGAATTGACCTTTCGTAGGGAATTTGATTGACAGGCGATCTGACCAATCATAATCCGCCATCCGCCATTTTTGTCTTACAAATTGGTCAGGAGAGTTACGTTGGAGGATTTGAACTTGAATAACGGCGTGTCCTGACGTCTTTCCGCGGTTAAAACAACATTCCTTCTTATGTTCATTCATGTTTTTTTGATGGTATAAATTAACTAGAAGGACAACATGACATCATGACTTTGCGTAAACATACACGCCACTTTCAAGTAAAGTGGCGTGTTATCTATACGCATTTTGAGCTATCCGCGTGTATGTTCACGCCGAAACTAACCGTCATCTTCCGCGTGTATGTCTACGCCGTTAAATGTCAGAGTGATTTCGCGTGTATGTGTACGCCGTTAAATGTCAGTCAGTTTCAATAGTTTGGTAACCATGGGAGCCATCGGGCCTTTTAACGTTGTGGCATGCTCTTCCTCAAGACATCCGTCAAGCATCCACCCTTCTCTCCTTCAAAAACCTCTTAAAAACTTTTTTCTGACTATTACATTTCAGCTCACAGTCTGTAAATTATACTTTGTTATTGCTGCCATTTGCTTGAATCCCTCTTTGTTTGTATCTTTAAACTAACTTTGCAAGTGACCTCTGTATATTTCTTTCTGCCCTTGGTATGTGTATTGCTTTTAACATCCTTCTACTTAGGCTACATCCTTCTCTTCAGTCACACCTTTTTCAGTAAGGGACAATATTTGCCCCCTTTAATCGATTTTTCCAGTGCATTTTTTACTTTTAGAAATTCCTTTATAAAATAAATAATGCTTTAAATAAAAAAAAAGTTCAATAGAGAAATATGCAATGATTGTTAAAACGAAATGACACTTTTAAATATTAAATTAATACCGCCAGTAGGTGGCAGTAAGTCACTGTCTTTATGAGTGAGTCATCGAGTCATTCATTCATACAGTAACGAAGCAAATAGCTGTATTTATGAATGAATGCTGCTGTTCTGCTGTGGCTTTCGTTGGAGCTATTATTTTGTTGTAAAAAAAAATACTGACAAAACTGTGTTGAAAATGAACATCACTTAATATTAATACCTTTCGTTTGTTGAACTGTTGTAGAAAATCAATGTCACATTTACAATCATGTGGATATTCGTATAATGTGATTAACATGAAACATAGGAACTCACAGGGTTTTTGATCGAAGAGAGTTTGAATCTTAAATCGATCTCTATGCACAGTCTGTCTCTTTATTTATTCTTCATGCTAGTAAGTGCTAAATCCCCACTTTTACAAAGGTACATGGTCGAGAACGGCAGTATAGCGCGATTTGCCAAGGCAACATAATCTAAACTCACAAAGTTGGTCATCCACGCTGCTTGTGTGAATGCAGTCAGTTTTGACTGCAAAAGATGAGGTAATTTGATCGGAGGTCATGCATTTACGGCATTTTACTTGATAGAAATACATACTCAGTTTTATTGTTATTTTAAGGTGGGGCAGAATTAAATCAATAGCAAAATTCAGCATTTTGTTCGCGTACCCCCTTCTGTCACCTCACCTATCTTTGTAAAGCGACCTTGGGTGTTGGAAAGGCGCTATACAAATAAAAATGATTATTATTAATAACCACCCAAACATATTCATAATATGAATTTCTACATTATTTCTAAGTTATTTGTTAAGGGTATTGAGTATTTTGTGTAATAAATAGAGTTCATAAACCTTTGTTTGACTAGTTTATTCTGAACCCACTCAATAAGCTCCACTTCGCCCTGCCCACCACAATTAAATTCTCAACCTATGGGAAACACTGATATATACAAAAAAAAGTTTACCATCAAGTAACTGAAAAGGATGGTTAATCTTCATTAGATTATTTCCAAAGCATCTGAGCTCATTTTACTTTTGATAGTGTTTTATGGTGCGTATTTCTAGACACCTTTAACTGTCCTAAATCATAAGCATCTGAATTTTCATTCTCACAATCTATAGGTCAGAAGACTTATTCATGATCTGTTCAGTTCAGTATTTTAGAAATCAAAGACTTTTGGCAGGCGAGCTTCTTAGTTTCAATTAAATATAGGTTTATTATTTACAGCTTAACTAGTTTACAAAAAGGCATACTTGTAACAGGACAACTGCATATTTTCCACAACAATAGTTATAAGCATGATTGGATGATGTGAAGAGGTGACAAATGCTTTCATATACAAATCTGTTGTGGAGAAATTCATATATATCTTATTATTTATATCAGTGTTTCCTGAACTGAGAGACTGAAGAGTGTCATTGTTCTGTACAGGTTGTATGATTGTGGTGTTACAGATGAAGGTTGTGCTGCTCTGACTTCAGCTCTGAGATCATACCCCTCACACCTGAGAGAACTGAATCTGACAGGGAATAAAGTAGGAGATTCTGGAGTTAAGCAGCTCTCTGATCTACTGCAGGATCCTCACTGTAAACTGGAGAAACTGTGGTAAGATTGTATAAAATGTCCCAACATAGTCCTCTATTTTAATGGTAAATAATGATTGCCATACAAAAAAAAAAAAAAAAAATCTACTGTTAAATTACTAATGGAAATGTTGATTTTAGTTTTGTTAGATTCTTTCCAATGTGTCCGACATCATTTTACAATATTAATGATAGATTAAACATGACTGGATGATGTAAAGATGTGACAGCTGTGTTCATATACAGACATGTTGATGATTTTTGGGTATTTGCATAAAAAAATAATATTTGGTTACAGTTTATTTTAAGGTGTCATTGGTACAGTGTAATTATATATTTAAGTACTGAGTAATATTAAGCAACTACATGTACTCACTATAGGGTAAGGGTAGGATTAGGATTTGGTTGAGGGTTATGTGTAATTATGCATAATTTACTGTTATTACTATGGTAAGGTCATGTAACATATGTAACAAGGACGCTGTTAAATAAAGTGTTATTGAATATTCTTGTAATTTTTTATCAAATGGAGACTAACCCGCTCAAGCAGTTTTTAGAAGCGGGTCTGAACCTTAGACTGGACCTGTTAATGGTGCCGTGGATTAAGTCTCTGATTGTGAAGTTCTGCTTATCTGAGCTGTAGATCCTGAACTGAGAGACTGAAGAGTGTCATTGTTCTCCACAGGTTGAGGGGTTGTGGTGTTACAGATGAAGGTTGTGCTGCTCTGACTTCAGCTCTGAGATCAAACCCCTCACACCTGAGAGAACTGGGTCTGTCATATAATAAAGTAGGAGATTCTGGAGTCAAGCAGCTTTCTGATCTACTGCAGGATCCTCACTGTAAACTGGAGATACTGTGGTAAGATTGTATAAAATGTCCCAACATAGTCCTCTATTTTAATGGTAAATAATGATTGCCATACAAAAATAAAATAAAAATCTACTGTTAAATTACTAATGGGAATGTTTATTTTAGTTTCATTAGATTCTTTCCAATGTGTCTGATATCATTTTACAATATTAATGATAGATTAAACATGACTGGATGATGTAAAGATGTGACAGCCGTGTTCATATACAGATATGTTGATGATTTTTGGGTATTTGCATAAAAAAATAATATTTGGTTACACTTGATTTTAAGGTGTCATTGGTACAGTGTAATTATATATTTAAGTACTGAGTAATATTAAGCAACTACATGTACTTACTATAGGGTAAGGCAGACCTGCCAACCTGTACGTGTTTTGCGTAGAGGATACGCATTTTAACTTCAAAGTACGCTGGTACGATTTGTCACTCTAACTACGCAAAAACCTGGTGACGCCTCTGTGCACGCACTGTCCTCAAATCAAGCTACAGCAAAAGAAGAAGAGTTCGACCAATCATAGCGCTGGGTTCATTCCCCAAATAGCAAGCGGGGATGATTGACAGATGCGTAAGGCCTATCATTAAAAAGAGACTGAAAATCGACACCAATAAAGAATCCCGCTCGATCCCCCTTCCACTCCCGCGGCCGCCGTCTGACTGATTTCATAAGCGAGGACAGTACAGTACGGTACTTCTGACTCCTGAAGGTAAACGGCCTGGGCTCGATGTGGAAAGTTGATTGTTGAGTTAACTTAATCTTATGAATTCGATGATCACACAGATCGCATGGATTATCTTAAAATACTCCGTTAAGTTATTCATGGTCACTCAGAAAATAGGAAGACATCATTCAGTCATGCAAATAATAAAATGCTCAAGTAATGCTGAACTATAAATCTTGAAATCGCTATGGCTTAGTGATTATGAAAGTGCTGTGATTTGTGGATTAGCCTAATAAGTGTGAGTCTGGAGAAACAGGCATTTATTTATTCATTCATTCTCAGTGTTGAGAAACGTATGTGTTACGTTATTGTGTTAATTATAACTAAAGTACCTTATTATGTTACATATTTATTTTGTATAAAAACTAGCGTGTTAATTACTTATGGATTAAAAAGTACCGTTGTATCAGTGCTGCGCGAGCTCTCTCACACAGAGAGAAGATCATTGTAAAATGAAAATTGACGGGCTAAGTTTAAATTTTGTTCTTGCTTGTTTTTTTTTCTGTCAAAAAGCATTTTGTATTATCCATCCCTGTTTTTTAAAATTCGTTAAATGACGGACGCAGTTAATTATTTAACGCAGTAATGACGTTAAATTACTGTTAACACAGCCCTCATTATATGTCGGATTCGGAACTTATACTTTATATTATTTTTAGAATAAGTAATTCGTTATGCTATTATTGGACTCCTGTCTATTCATTGGCAACTGTTTTCTATAAATATGTTTGTATTGGCTAACATTTATTCAGCTAATGCGTGTCCTGTTTAAAAATGTGTAATGTTCAAATGCAAAGGCAGCACGGCACAAATAGAAACCCTTTTCCCTGTGGCATTTAGTATCATATTTGGATATTGGAAAATTAATTAATTAGCTTTATTGTACACACTGTTCCTATGGTTTTATCTTTTTTTATATCTTTTTTTTTTACTGTTTTCTAGGGGTTTCTTAATTTTAGACTAGTTGACCAGCACGCATTATATGCAATGAAATTATATAATGCATGTGTGTCGTCGTCCAAACCACCCATACAATACCCCCCCCCCCCCCCCCCCCCAGTTGTCGGTACGCACTGTTATTACTCTGGTAAGTTCATGTAACATATGTAACAAGGAAACTGTTAAATAAAGTGTTATCGAATATTATTGCAATTTTTATCAAATGTAAACTAACCCGCTCAAGCAGTTTGTAGAAGCGGGTCTGAACCTTAGACTGGACCTGTTAATAGTGCCGTGGATTAAGTCTCTGATTGTGAAGTTCTGCTTATCTGAGCTGTAGATCCTGAACTGAGAGACTGAAGAGTGTCATTGTTCTCCACAGGTTGTGGGATTGTGGTGTTACAGATGAAGGTTGTGCTGCTCTGACTTCAGCTCTGAGATCAAACCCCTCACACCTGAGAGAACTGAGTCTGTCATATAATAAAGTAGGAGATTCTGGAGTCAAGCAGCTTTCTGATCTACTGCAGGATCCTCACTGTAAACTGGAGAAACTGTGGTAAGATTGTATAAAATGTCCCAACATAGTCCTCTATTTTAATGGTAAATAATGATTGCCATACAAAAAATAAATAAAAATCTACTGTTAAATTACTAATGGGAATGTTGATTTTAGTTTTGTTAGATTCTTTCTAATGTGTCTGATATCATTTTACAATATTAATGATAGATTAAACATGACTGGATGATGTAAAGATGTGACAGCCGTGTTCATATACAGATATATTGATGATTTTTGGGTATTTGCATAAAAAATTATATTCGGTTACACTTTATTTTAAGGTGTCATTGGTACAGTGTAATTATATATTTAAGTACTGAGTAATATTAAGCAACTACATGTACTTACTATAGGGTAAGGGTAGGATTAGGATTTGGTTGAGGGTTACGTGTAATTATGCATAATTTACTGTTATTACTTTGGTAAGTTCATGTAACATATGTAACAAGGACACTGTTAAATAAAGTGTTATCGAATATTCTTGCAATTTTTATCAAATGGAGACTAACCCGCTCAAGCAGTTTGTAGAAGCGGGTCTGAACCTTAGACTGGACCTGTTAATGGTGCCGTGGATTAAGTCTCTGATTGTAAAGTTCTGCTTATCTGAGCTGTAGATCCTGAACTGAGAGACTGAAGAGTGTCATTGTTCTCTACAGGTTGAGTAATTGTGGTGTTACAGATGAAGGTTGTGCTGCTCTGACTTCAGCTCTGAGATCAAACCCCTCACACCTGAGAGAACTGACTCTGCATGGAAATAATCTAAGAGACTCAGGTGTGAAGCTGCTCTCTGATCTGAAGGAGGATCCACATTATAAACTGGAGACGCTTCTGTGAGTAGTGATGATTAAAACTGTTCATATTTTAATTGAAAGTTAATTTAGTTTCTTAGTTTACTTTCATTGTGATGGTGAATTACTGAGTAAAAACATGTTTAATAAGAGTTTACTTCATTTATTTTTTCATTATAGTTTATAGCCACAATCAAATATCTTCAAGTTTCTTTTTATTTCAAACAATTCAATATTTTGCTTTTATCATTGTCAATGTCAATTGCAATAAAAGATAATGGTAAATATTTATCACTAGATTCTTTATCATAAATAAAACTGACCCAGTGACACAGAAAGAGGACAGTAATACAGGATTATAGATAAGCTATAACAATCGTGTATCTCAGTATTATATTATAATCTCTCATTTAATCATCTAAGTAGTTTCTTTTAGTTGTTCTAAAGTGGATAATGCAATAATGTCGCACACATTTGACTGTCTGTGTTTAACTTACAGGTTCTAGATGTTAGTCTGACCTTCTCTGGATCAGCTGATGGAGAATAAAGAGCCTCTACAGACACAATCACATTCAACAGAATCAACAGACACAAACCCACAGTGATCATCTCACACACATGTGTTTGTGTAACTTTACAGAATGATCCAATCCTTCATCCAAAGTCAAACCAGGAAACCTTCAACCAGATGAACTGGATAAATATTCTGAATGTTCAGATCCAATCTGACCTCTGACCTGTAATGCCTGAATCATATTCATACACTGTTTGTTTGTTGGTCAGAGGAGAACTGAGCGACTGAGTCTGGTTTCTGCCAAGGTTTTCTTCTCCATTCTGTCACTGATGGTGTTTGAGTTCCTGCCACTGTCGCCTCCTGCTTGCTTAGTTGGACACACTTAATATTCAACAATATTATTGATCTGCATTGACACCATTATATGAGAACTGAACTGAGCTGGACGATGACATCACAGTTTTCTCCAGAGCGGCTGTATAGATAAATGAACTACATTAATATTATTTTTTACAACAGAAATTAATAAACACTGAACTTACTTAAGCTCTGGACTATGACACTATTTTCTTCTAGATCTGTTGTACAGCAGAAACAAACTTTGTTGCATTATTTTCCTGTTATCACTGAAAAGCTGCTTTGAAAACATCTGTATTGTAAAAAGCGCTATATAAATAAAGGTGACTCGACTTTTGTTTCTACAGAAGTGACATTTATACTGCAAACATCTCCATATGTAATATTTATTTAATGACTTAATTCAGTCAGAGTAATTCAGCCCACCAAACATATTCAAATGCCTTTGATTATAGTAACATTCACAATTAAATCATCTATTGCATTTTTTTTTTTTTTTTTTTAAAGCAATGATGAATCGCCACTTTTAAATGTTTAATGAAAATCTATTTTTTAAATTTGAATTCATAATCTATGGACACCTTTCAGTAATAAAATGGTTAATCATGTTTTCATTTAGAATTGCAGAATATACATTCCATATGCTGTCTTTAATCTATTGCCAACTCCACATTAAATCTTGTATATGAATGATTTACTGTATTCTATTATAAGTCGATTCAGCCGTCAGAGATGAAACTCAGAGTCCAGCTGTGTGTCCATGAAGAGTGACCGTTCTGGACAAACCAGTGAAATCAGCTAATCTGAGGTACAGCATTAATTTCAGGATGGAGAGACTGAAAGAACTAACTAGATCTTTCTATGTGAGGTTTATCTGTCAAATTAACTATATTAATGCTTGTCTCAATTCTATTATCTCTGTTCTATTCTATAACTTATAGCAACTCACAGTACTTTTAACTCTTTAATTTGTGGTAATCTATTATTGTAATATTTTGTTCATGACTCTATTAACTCTTTCCCCGCCATTGATGGAAATTTCCAGCTTTCCGTTGTAACACTTCAAATGAAAGACAAAATGAAACACAAAAAATAAGGGGAACGACATCCAAGTATATTTGCCAAACAACAGTTCAGAACAAATGCATACCAATTTTTTTTGCTTTTTTTTTTTCACACCAGAAATCAACAATAGGTCTACGCCACAATCACCAAACAACAGCTCCAAAGAGTCCCTTCACTATCAACTCAGTCCATAAAATGTCCACACAGAAACACAAACTGATAATATGGGAATATAGATAATGTGGGTGTAATGAATATAAGGAACCTGTAATCAAAGATCAATCAGTGCACAGTCTGTGCACAAAAAAATCAGTTCAAAGTCAGTTCAGTCGCGACCACAGTCTTGTCGTAGTGAATTGGGTAGATTGCGTGAGAAATATTTGGGTGATCTCACACTAGTTGATGTTTACAAGTATTGATGTGTCACGGGGTCTGTGAGTCGAAGCATGCATGGAGATTGGCATTGAGTATATATCATGGAATGAAGAAAAATTGACAAAATATCATGTTTACGTCACAGTTCAGAGCATTTCTATTCATTTTCCACGAAATTATGCAATTATAGCGATGTGAGGAGGTTTGAGCGATCTCTTCGTCTCACTATAATGTGTTCCCTTTCGAGGAAACTCGTGTTGTGTGGATGATGCTTTGGGAACGCCTCCGCGTGATCGCGTCTGAAGCACACGTCAACTATTCTGATTTTGTTTTATGCTTTAAGTTGAACATTTTGTGAAGTGAATGTTGTATTTCGATAGATACTTAAGAATACCCTCCTGTTCTGTCATTATTTTGTGCCAATAGGTTTTGCTTAGTCTTATGTAACTTTATTACTCTGAGTTTGATTAACTTAAACCATTTAAGCAATGATATAGTTGTTTGACTAAGTTAGCTTTGTTCAAACTGAATTACTAAAATTAACCTTAAATATTTAAGTTGAGTTTACTCTAAAGATTGACTAAACCAACTGTTACAAACCTCTTACGTCGAGGGAGACTAAGGAATGCAACATCAAAACACTGAATGAGTAGTGGAAAACAATCTCACACAAACCAGTCAAATTTAGTTTAGTCACTGACACTGGAACATACAGAGTTCTGGATTATGAAGGAGAAACCTTGATCACAGTCTCAGTCACAGGTGAGAGAAGATCAGTGGATGAGGAGAGATATTATGTTTAATCAGTAAATTAATCCTAAACTGCACGACTAACCTTTCAATATTCTGAACAGAATCTGTTCTAGACTGGAAGGGAAATCTGATCGACACAGATGAAGACAAAACTGACGACACTGAACATCGAAGTGAGTAAAACATGAGGCATGAGAGTTTTACAGGAGTTCTTACACTGGGAATTCAACATTTAGAAAAACTCTCTTCCCACTTTCTCCTTAACCTGTAGATCACTGGATGCTGATGCTGCCGGTTGGAGTGTTTGTGATTATGGTTCTGATGGTTCGGACTGATTTTTTGATATTCAGACGTCTCCACAGAGATTAATTGAAGGGGGAAAAACTAGAAGTGTTGAGGGTCAATGACGGTGATTTCTGCTGATGATCTGTGGATCATCATTAAACTGCTGTAGTTCTCCAGTTAGACGCTTCTCTATCGTCTCAGGACTCGTGTTGGACTCGGTCATTGGTCATGTTGGTTGTTCTCGACGAGTCCAGCAATATATGCTTTTTTCTCCTTCAAAACAAAACCGTTTCCTTCAGAGGAATCCATCAACATATTTCTGCAATATATATTTAATGTTCAGTGCGTATGAACATGTGCTGCAGTCCATACCTCAGGAGTCTGTATGACACTGAATCTGCACTTACTATTAATGTAAAGCAGCCTTAAATATCTCATACATGATGTAGGAATTATTGTTTCTATTTAATCCGTCAGCTGAAGATTGAGAATGAGTGTGTGTGTCAAACTGTGTATGACAAACAGTGTGTGTGTGTGTGTGCATATGTATATTTTGCAGTTTTCTATGTAAATATATATGTATATGTTGCTTTTGTGTGTTTAATAGGTCGTCTGCACTGTTCTTTGTGAATCTGCAAGTATGTGTTGTGAAAAACCAAAATTAAACTTTAGTAAGAAACACTTTTGCTGGTATGTATTTTTGTTTGAAAATATATATTTTAATATTTTGCTGTTTAGAAATTAGTTTTTGTTTTGTTTAGTAAAATATACAATGCAACATGAAGAGGATGTGTGAATAGTTTACATCATGCGGAGCCGTACGAGGATCTAAACAGAAGAAGAACGCTTGATGGAGTTTCATGTCTTATTATATAAAACGGGTAGTTCCAGTCCTTGATTCTGATTAGTTGAGCTGCATTCGAAGCCGTTGTACAAATCTTTGTAAGATATCACTGAACATTTATTTAACCGTGGCAAAAGTACATCCAGATGTTTATTGCACGTCGACTTAAAGGGATACTTCAGCATTTAGCATTAAGTTTTGTATCAGTAGAAAACCTGTAGTATTTTCGCATTTCTGTGCTTCTCTCCCTCATATCCGTCCAGAGGCGAGAGACTCCAGCCAGTAGGAGGAGCTGTCCCGCATGTCTTCAACCCGCCCATAGGGGGATCTCACTCACAGAATGATAGATGTTCCTCCAGATGTTCCTGAAGATGAAGAGACTCTGTTCAGAGTCGAGCTGAAGGACAGGATCAGTCTGAACTGCAACATGACACACAGATATGAGATCGCCTGGTTTCATCAGTATTCTCCACAACTAACCCACTAATATCTGCAGAAACCAGCAATACAGCCGGAAGAAAACTTCTAGTTATGCACAATCTCAACAGAAGTCGTCTGAGAGTCGCTGCAGATATAGAAATCACTACAACGATACAAGGTGATTAGTTAAGTGCTAAATCCCTTTAAACTACTTTAATCTTCCTAAATTTGAAGCTCCCAAGCAACTCCATAGCAACCAAACTAGAGTACCCTAGCAACCGTTTTACAAGACCTATATTCTCTGCATCAGAACGTATAGAGATGAAATTACTAATTACTACTTCATTTAAACTTGTGTGTAAGTGAGTTAGTGTGTCTGAATGTGTGTGCAAGTGAGTGTGGATCAAGAAAGACAAAATCAAGTAATTATGCTTCAAAAATTATTTTATTTAGTTAATGCCCATTTGGATCGCACTTAGTCTGGAACCTCAGCCTCAAGTCAGTCAAACTGGAGCAAAAAGCTCCAGAATTACTCACTCTTGGGATCACTGGAACACACAAGCCTTTCCACCACGTCAAGGTGGCGATCCTTGGAAAGGACATTCACTCTCCATCCATTCCTTATCTAACAAACAAACAAACACACACACAGTCTATATGTAACACATTCACACACACATGCACACAAGTAGACAATGTGAACAGTTTTGTGATTCATGGATCATGAAGAACCTTTATCTTCATCTTTGAGCTCCAGAGTTATTCCTCAGATCATGTGTTGTTGAGGAGAGGTTTGCTGCTATAATAATATTGAAACTATAATATTTTTTAGTCTTAATGAACTTCTCTTTGTGTTTGATAAAGTGATCACATGTTTAAAATATCTTCAGATTAGCTGACAGAGAAATATAACTCTGTCCCAGAGCCGCCAGAAGAAGTGGAGATCACAGGCGAGAGTCGATGTTATTCTTCATTGTGTTTCATTTTCTCACGACTCTAGTTCTAGTTCAGCAATATAAGTTATCAAAGCAAAAGCCAAAAAGTTCATCGGTCTGTACAATCATGAGTCATTTTTGGGGCAAAGAACATTTCAGTAACAGATCTTAGAAGAACCATTTTTTCTAGAACATTTTAATGATCAAAAAACACTTTTCCATCATAAAGAACCTTTTTATGGCTCTTCATGGAACCATTGATGCCAATAAAGAACCTTATATATACATATGATAAAATATAAGATGGCGCTCTGACTGTATGTGCTTTGAAGAGCTCCACAAATTCAAACTAATAATTTGATTTGTAGTGCGGTAAGAAAGACTGTTTATCTTTCTTTTGGTGCATACGAGGCTTTTACTACGATTATAGTGATTGTAAATGGGAAAATCTGAAAAAAGAAAGAACAAGAATGTGTGTCAAGCCAAAGCTAATCCTGCTAAAGCTACATCGACAGAACAGCGAGTCTCAAACAAACTTTTGAGTGACAATTTACAGGATTACCTCGAGTCAGAGATGGACTGTGCAGATATTATGCTGAAGTAGTTTTCCCTCCTCTCCCTGAAACGCCATGCAAGTCTCCAGTTATAAAACAGCGGAAGATAGAAAGCACTGATACCGCTAATGTCCTCTCACAACTCAAAGAACGAGCGATCGCGAGCATGAAAGAGGCCGTTAACGAAAACACAGATCGCCGACGTGAAGTCAGCCGTTGAGCTTGTATGTGCTGAAGTTAATGGCGTTAAAGGTAAGCTCGGTGTAACGGAGACACAAGTGAAGAAGACTGAGGCGATTTCATCTGAGCATGAACAACGTTTCTCTCATCTCGAAGGATACACACGCCACTGGAATCTGAAACTCTACGGGATCCCTGAAAAAGAGAGGGAGGATGTTCAAGAGAGGGTTATCCAGGTCTGCCAGCAGCTTTTCCCAGAAGCAAAGGACACACTTCCATACACTGCCGATACCGTACATCGACTTGAGTGTAAACAAGCGAGCAGCGACAAACCTAGAGGGATCATCTTTCAGTTTACCTCGCGCTTCCACCGTGATGCCATGTGGCGGCCAGCGAAGGTGCACAGCTGATTAGAGAGGAAATGATGAGATGATTAAAGTGACCAAAATTATCATGGTTATCACAGAATCCTGTTCAAAAAGTCAATTCAAGTTTTATGTCAAAAAACAGCAAATAGCAAATTGATTAGCATCAATATGCACTTTTTGTTTACGTAAACATTAAAATACAATTAAAAATGATGGCCAGATTTTAAAAGTGTCTTGCAACATTATCTACTAACATGCACAAGTTCAAATAAAGCTTTGACAAAAAAGGTTTTATACAAAGATAAACCTCATATTTCAGCCTTTAAATACTTTTTTATAAAAAGAATGAGTCAAAAAAGATAAATTACTGACATTTACACATTAGCTTATATTTATTAGCAGTGTTTGGGTGCACCCCCATCCTTCATGTTGACTGAGCTTTCAGTGTTGTTATGGAAAGGGGTGATTGGTTGGTTCCTGTCACATGACCTGCGGTGCGTTTGCATTCTGAAAAGTTTAGATTTTTTTCATCTCGTCGCTTCAATTATGAGCTCTTGCCGCGCGCCTACATTTGAACAAACTTGAGCGCGCAAAAGACTCGATATGTGAACGGCCTCTGGCGATCTAGCTCATATCAAGCCACGAGCGACTGGAGCAGGAAATGAACGAGGGTAAACACTTTTTTAGACCTGACTAAATTAAATTTAAGACCTAGGATGAAAATCTGGCCGTTTTTAAGACTTTTTAAGGCCTTAAATTTAAAGTTCAGAATTTTAGACTTTTTAAGACCCCGCGGAAACCCTGATATTAAACTATTTTAAGGGCAACAGCCCTGAGTCTCACACCGCATCTTGCTTTTCAGGCCTATTGTTTGGTCTCTTAAGCAACTGTCGTCTACAAACATTCTCCAGGTCATCCATTGGTCAGGCCAGGTCGTGTTGTACAGACTTAGTCAACGTCAGTCAAACAACAATCTCCCCCTTTTACAACACATAACTGTTCAGGGCTCTCTGGATAATCTGATATTTGCTTAGCCTACGTGTCACTTTGTTGTCGCTGTCGAATCTATAGCATTGTCTCAACACATGACGGACGGCTATCTGCGACTTCACAATTCTAGTTTACACATCAACACTTAAACCTGTCCAGAAAGTAATTCAAATCTACTGCACATCATAAATGACCAGAGTAATAACTAGCAGACAGAGCTTGATGATCAATCAACTTACAGCTCGTCCCATGTTGTGTTCTTCTCATCAGATCGACTCACAATCCTCAGCTTACTTTCACATTTGTCATTTGCCTTAACCTAACCTAGGCCTGTCACGATAACACATTTTTCTGGACGATAAATTGTCCAAGAAATCATTGCGATAAGCGATAATATTGTCGTTCGAGACCATTTTCATCTAATATAATGATAATGGCATAATAATGCAGGAACACCTTTTCAAAGATCTATAAACTTTTATTTCTAAAGAATATTAAACATTGACAACGGAAAACATTTTAAATACCCACAAAAAATGAACAAAACAACCAAAAACAATAAAAGCAATGGACTCTCAGTGTCTGTTAACAAAAAAATTCACTTGAATATATTTAAAATATTAAACATTAGGCTCAGACATAAATAGTGATACATTCCATAACAGGCAAAACTGCCAAAAGCCTCAACAGGCCATATCACACCATTTTGCACTGTCCTCCTGTTACTTTGTCGACTAAACGCCCGAGTGATTGTGTACTGTCGGGAAGACGGAGACGCACTTTATTGCGTGTATATGCTACGCACAGAAAATACTTATACTGGTACTTATACCTAATACTGGTTAGGATTAGGGGTGAGGAGTGCGTGCGTATTATTTTTGGCGTATAAATGGCACGAGAAATAACATTCGTGGTATATATATGCATTTTCATGAGATCGGGCTCGCTGTCGCGTTTGGCTTTGAAACCAATTCCATCTTTTTTTTTTTTTTTTTTTTACTCACAAATAGCGTCTTCTCTCTCTCCCGGCAGTCGCCGCAAGCAGTCCCGCCGGCACTTTCGCATACAAAGACCATGTGACTGACAAGCGTTGCCTCCCCACGCAGAGACCATGCAACTGACAAAAGAGTTCACTCCTCATATAGCCTACGCGAAGGAACCGAGAGTGGTCATCCAGTCTCTTAGGTAGAGAGAGAGAGAGAGAGACGAGGAAAACAAACAAGCATGCAAATGGAATTATCGCGGCCGGAAAAATTAGAGCTCATTTTTTTTATCGTGCGATTAATTGATTTATTGACATCGCGACAGGCCTACCTTAACCCATCTATAATGCTAAAACACTCACTCCAGATGTTAATGAGACACACACAGACACTATTCAGACAGAACAGCTCCCCTGACCTAACACTTACCAAGACCTAAAGTCCATTCACCCTCAAACACACACACACACACACACACACACACACACACACACACACACACACCTGACTATAAATCCCTCATATTTTTATATTCACATATTTTCTCTAAAAAGATTAATGTTTATAATAAGATTTTAAACTTCACATTTTCCTGTAGCCTTTATCTAATTTTACAGCCTCTTAACCCGTTTCAAAGCATGTTTGTTCATTATTCATTTGACTTTAGCTGGGTTGTTTTGGTTCATTATTCATTACTTCAGTGCACAGATCGCAGAAAGACAGACACAATACCATTTGCCCCAAACAGTCACTCTCTCTGTAAACAAATCAGATTTTTCAACAGCCTCCTAAGACTGTAATTTAGACAGAATGTAATTCATTATACTAACCTTTGACCTTTCCTTTGTTATCCAGACTTATGTCTTATAATGGTCCTTTGTCATGTCTACTACAGGAGTCAGAACTGACACATTAGTTCAACATCAACACAATCTCTGCGTTTTCCTTGCCCATCAGGCAACTAACATTACAACAGTTTTTGTTACTGTCTCCACAACAGATAATTAGATTAGGTCAATGGTCTCTGCTGGCTCTTGAAAGCCCATTCGGATCAGCTCTTAAGCTGTAATTTTCTTCTCTTCAGGGTGTTGTCCCCTGGCATAGTTGTAGACGCTTGTCACGATGAAAAACAAGCCATACAATCAGCGCGGTTTCTGGTGAGTGGTACAGAGGAACTCACATTTCTGGGGCAGACTGCCGTAACACAGCTTCATCCCCCCTCAATGATATCTGGATGCCGCTGGCCATACACAGGCATCTGTTCAACTCATGCCCATCTCACCTCAAACACCCCCATCAGGAGATGCCCAGTGGCGGCGGTGACCCCCTGCCTTAGGTTGCCCTCAGCTTGGCCAAAGAGGATCTTACCCGTCGTTGAGTAGCCACCTCGTGCAACACCGGTTACCGCTCTTTCCCTACACCCAATCTTTGACTTCAACAGAATCTGTTGTTCTCTGGAGCTTATAGGAAAGGCACATTCAAGAGTCACACAGAGCCATTCAGACCTAATAGTGTTCAATGGGAGACAGGTTAATAACACACTTCTTTTTCACATTGCCCTCTAAATGTGTCAGACCTGAACTGCCTGTAGCAGGATTTATTTTATCATTTCT
Source organism: Rutilus rutilus (assembly GCA_021464565.1). Taxonomy (NCBI): domain Eukaryota; kingdom Metazoa; phylum Chordata; class Actinopteri; order Cypriniformes; family Leuciscidae; genus Rutilus; species Rutilus rutilus. The sequence goes on from JAJAQA010000013.1 coordinate 2,606,223, forward strand.
ATGGTCTTCAACTGAAACACTGTGCTTTACTATAAATGGCTTATTATCACTTATGACTCGGATCACAGCTCCTAGCTGACATTGGATGAGAGAGACAGACTGTTCAGAGGCATTCAGGACTTTGCATCTTCAAAAACAGAAAAATTAATTCTAGCCCAACTTAAGGCGTTTTTGCCATAAATTACAAACGTTTTCAATACAAACAATTTTTTTTATTGTTGTCTTTTGCCCATACTCAGATTAAGTCTCTGTCGCACGGGCAGTTCAGCCGAGCACACACCAGATTCAGATTAGCAAACCTGTTTCAGCCAATCACAAGCTTATCTTCTGAACCCAAAACATCAGCTCTTAGTTCTTTTCATAGTCAACAAGCTTTGTTTAATCAGATGCCTTTCTCATATATTTTACATTTAGCAACTGTTAATCCTATAACACTGCTTCTGCTTATTTTATCTTAAAGAAAGAATAATAATTATTCTAGTTCTTAATAACGTTTCAAATTTCGTCTCAATTTTAGTTGTCAGGTTCTTCTCAATTTCCATAATTTAATACCTGACTTCAATGTTTTCTCTAGGAGTTTATCAATCTGCTTCTAGGATTCACACTAACTGAGGCCGCACTCTCTGCTTGATTATCATTATAAATTACTTGTTAGATTTGTCTCTCTATATCATCTAAAACCTTATCAAAGCGTTTCATTCAAAACACAATCATCCTTTTAGTTACCGGCACTATTAAAATATTTTGCAACTCATTTAGTCATTTAGTCTAGGTACTTATACAATTATTTTCTTTAAAAATAATTTCTTAAATCTTCAATCTTATGACCCTATTTTTATTTCCTGTTTTTTCTTAAATTAAATCTTTTAATTTCATCATATTAACATTGATCTACTTTCTAGCCCATATTAACACAGACTTTTGTTCAAATCTGTATCGTTTTGGCTTTTTATTTTGGTTCGAATAATTCAAAGTTATTGTTTATCTTTCTAATCACAATCAAGCTTTTACAAAACATCATCTGCAAATCTCTTCAGAGCTGCTTAAAGCATTTGCTCTCTTTTATCTCACTGTGTGTATCAGGACTGTTCAGTTACTCTTCATACAGTATAAAACTTTAAAGTGTCATCAATTTCATAAACACTGGTTTGAAAGCTTATTCTTCTATCAAATGGTTAGTCTGCAGATTCAACTAAATATTATAATTATTCCTCATTCCCACTTATCTTTACTGTTTCACAGAAACCACGATTATATTACTCATATCTCAGTCCCTAAATTACACAGCTTTCCTAGCTTTCCTCATGTTACAAAAATATGGCAATCTATTCTTAAATACCCTTGTTTTCATAACATTAATAAAATAAAATATATTCACATCGGCATTTCAATCATTATTTTATCTCTAAAATACAGAATTTTCCCCATTCTGCTTGATTTCTACTTTTCATACCATTTCGACTTAATTTTCCTTAACAGGCGTTTATAAATACTTCCATGAATTCTCTCTTTCCCAACATGCCAGTTCCTTCTGCATCTGCAATCCTAATGAATGGTTTCCCCTAGGGGTGTGCATTGGCACTGCCCTCACGATTCGATTCGATTACGATTCACCAGGTAACGATTCGATTCAATTCGATTCTACGATGCATTGCGATGCATCAAAATTCTACTGCACACAACAAGGCAAAATTTTCATCAGTCATGAGGCAATACAAGCAGTCAGATATTGAACAACAGATTTTATTGGCTGCTATGTGTGTATTATCACTCTCCTGTATCTTTGACATAAATGTCATTAAATAAAATAAAATTGAATGGTACAGGGTATTGGATATGACATTTTCAAACCTGAAAAAGAAAGCATAAATCACTGCTTTCAATGCTTTAAATGAGAAATGTTTCTCTTCTCTCTGCTTGAGAACCATTTGAAATTAAATTTCAACTTTATTGTCCAACTCAAGGCCAGAAAATAAACAGTGTAGGGTGTAACGGTTCACAAAATTCATGGTTCGGTTCAATACGATACACTTGTGTCACGGTTCGGTACGTTTTCGATACAGCAAAAAGAAAGAAATGCCAGAGAAATTTACTTGATTTTTTTTTATTCTTTTTTTATTAGAACTAACATCATAAACTATGACATTTTTTTTTTCTTTGAGCAATGATGGAGCTATAATTGACTCTTCTTAGGAGCATATAAAACAAAACAGCTCCTTGGAAAAAATTAAATGTAATATTTTGTGCTTATAAACAACTTATTTTAGTTCAGATTAACATTTGAGGGCAGCAATGTTATTCATAATGTCGAAATAAATCCGACATAACGTTACTTGAAAGCATTATAGCCTACTATTCCTGCCAAACTTCCAAAGTTGCAGTTAGTGTTACTACAGTAAATCCATGGTGAATACTGCAGATCTGTGGACACTGGATTGTTCATTCATGGCACAATGAGACCATTTCTTCCTGGTTTCCACGTCAGCGCTGTTTGATCCGTTAATAACGGAGAAATGTGAATTTTTCTCACTAGATCTCGCAGCGATGTTATTACTTTAGTGGCGAGTTCAAATGCTTTCTTTACTGGATCTCTTAGCGTTGTGTAGTATAAGATCGGCTCGCGCTGCGTTGGTCCAAACTGATAAACAGTCCGTCACGAGTAGCTCAGTTTCGTTCCGCTTACATTGCGTTTGCCATTTGATGTTGTGGTCGCGCCAGTGTCTACATTATGAGCGCGCTCGCGACGCGCTTACATTTGAAATAACCGTTCGGTTTGAAAATGCGTGCCTTGTACCGAATGGTTTAGTACGAATACGCGTACCGTTACACCCCTAAAACAGTGACATAATCGATTATGGCACTTTGCCGCATCGATGCTGAATCGTGCATGCCCCGCATTGCGATGCATCGCCGAATCGATTATTGTTGACACCACTAGTTTCCCCTAATTAATCAGGTGTGGCTCTTCCGTCCACTTTTACAAGCTTTTCGGCATAAAATTTACTTGACTTCCTCAGGTTACAATCTCCCCCTGGAAAACCTTCTCTGGTTCACTCACAGTCATGTCAAATTACACCACACAAAATAAAAATCATTTTACTGTCTCTTACCCGAGATGCTTTTGCTGCCACCGGGTTCTTTCTGATCTCAGTTGAGTCCCTCAGTCTCTGGCCCTGAAAGCAGTTTGGCTCTTCTCTCTCAATATTCGAGGTAAGATCAAAGCTGGTGCTTCTAGGATGATCAGTTCATCAAATCCGCTGTCTCAGGACCAGAAGAGACTTCCACGAGATCCTGACTTCTGACACCAATTGTTGTGGCAAATACAATAATTAAACAAACAGTATAAGAGACATCAGCTCTTATTTGGTTTTCGTCGGAGATTTCCATGTGATCATGGACAATAATATTGATAGATGGCCCCCAAAATCTAATAATTCTAATTCCTACTTAAACATGTTCATGCAAAGATTTTCTTTGGTTGATAACTGGAGGGAATCTCATACATCTTTAAAGGTCAGCCTCCCAGATGTGGAGGATGAATGGCCAAGCGAGGTTATCCAGCAGGTCTGGCTATATATATCTTTGTATTTTAAGAGGCTGCTTACGGAAAACTTGACCTCCTGCTTGTCTAAGATAGACTTCAGTATCAAGTCGATTAAGGTGGTTGGAGCAAAGGCTGAAAAAGATCAAATTCGGCTTGGTGTTTACATCAGCTGCGCGGAGCATGTCCATATAATTACTAAATTTGATGTAGAGTTTAAAGTGTGTATGTCAGGTTAATTTTTTTTTTTAGATATATTAAATAATGTTTAGATGTCTGAGTGAAAATGTAATTATCATTAAAATGATTACTGTAATTGCCCTACAATAAGCTTTATAGCCATTTCTGTCAAGATCATATTTTTAAAACACAGCTGAGCTGTGACGTCATAAGAGGGAGACGTTCCAAAAAAGTTCTATTGAAGTATGGAGAGTTTTGAGTCTGAGGAGATCCAAAATCCCCCTCAAACCTACGATGGCCCACAGCCATACAATTTTGAGCCTCCCAGGCGTGAGACGGATGAGGAGCCAAACAGAAATTTAAATAATTCCTATCGAAGAAACATAAATATCTGGTGTGAAGAGAATATTGATTGATTTTGATTTAGAATTTGATATAAAAATCGGGTAGGTCAAATCGATTCATATTTTCAAAAAATCGATTTTTTTTTTTAATTCTCCCCCTCTTCAGTATAGCGTAGTACAATACATACATTTTGCATTCGCCAAATATTCCTTCAGGTTTTCCGTAGCACGCTCCTTTCCCTGTGGCGCAGCCCTCGATGCTTCACAACATCACGACAAAAAGACTAGCATGTTTAATTTTTTAACGATCCTCCACGACGACGGCGCGCAAGTGGGTGAGTGAGTGAGAGAGAGAGAGAGAGAGTGTGTGTGTGTGTGTTAGTGCGTGAAGGCTATGTGAGTGAGCTTGTGTATGTGCGAATGAATGAGTGTGAGACGGGTCGAACCAGGCATAAGAGTTACCTTACGCTGAAGCTCCGTGGCTATAATGAACAGGCTGCTATGTCAAGATTGCTATGCTGGAATATGTTGGTTTGTTTGTGTGTGTGTGTGTGTGTGTGTGTGTGTGTGTGTGTGTGTGTGTGTGTGTGTGTGTGTGTGTGTGTGTGTGTGTGTGTGTGAGTGTGTGAGAGAGAGAGAGAGAGAGAGAGAGAGAGAGAGAGAGAGAGAGAGAGAGAGAGAGAGAGAGAGAGAGAGAGAGAGAGAGAGAGAGAGAGAGAGAGATCGCGGGCGCGATCGAACAGTGGAAACAAAAACATTCTCCGTTTTGTTCAGGACATCATTCAAACTGCAAAGTGTTTACTTATATTTGTGTACACACTCGCAATAAAACAAAACATTCTGCTTGCACAATTACTTAATTTCATTATTATTAATTATCTGCTTTTTGTGAAAAAGTGGATCTGTGACCGGTTTTAACGGTGTTTTTGCACCCAGCACAAACGCAGTAATTCATCGTGAAAATACGCCTGCGTATAACTGTTACCTAAATAACTAACTAACTAAATAAATAAATGTCCTAATCACTAATTCTCTCGCTCTATCACTCGTACAATTATCAACACAGCTCACAAACTTCAACTCTGAACTGGGGAGACGTCTCCCTCTTATGACGTCAAGCGATTCGTTTGGGGGGAGGAGCAGTTTTAAGCGAGTACTGAAAATAACGAACTTTTTCATCTTATATTCTGCCTTTAGGTATCGAAAAACATAAAAAACAATACATCAACTTGTCAAACGTGTATTTCCCCTAACTATTTTGTGTTCATCTAAAAAAAAATTTTAACCTGACATACACACTTTAAAGGAATGATGCACATCATTTTGGAGCCACTGATGGAGGATTTCCCATTCGTAGGTAATGTGACCATATTCCTCAAAAGACCAGAACTGACCTTATCCGGGCCCTTTTGGACCAAACTGTTCACTAGTTACACCAAAAAAAAAAAAAAAGATCATGGATAAGATTGCCCAGCTCCTGGTTTATCCTAATCAAAGTTTTCCTCTAGTACCAGACCTGAATGTGGGAGAGTTGCGGAAACCCTTACCCAAGGGAGTTGTGCGTATTCACTTAGTGGAGGCCGACAGTCTGGCTGCGAAGGACACCATTGTGTCTGGTGTGTCTGCAACATACGCACAGCTCAGAGTCCGGGAACAAACCTTCAAATCCCAGCATCTGCAGGGAACTACACTGCGACCTTTTGAAATGCCATTGCGACCCTAATTTTTAATGGGTCGCAAATGTATCACTGATTATTTTTATACCTATGTTTTAGGCAATATGCTATGATTTACTATGAGCATTTATTAAAACAGAAATGTGTATTTTAAGAATACATTTTATAACGTGCTCTGTGCATTCAACACATCAAGTTGGCTTCAGCCCCGCGACCGTTACTTAGATTAAAACGTATACCATTGTATCAGTGCTGCGCGAGCTCTCTCTCTCTAACACGGACGTGCGCACGCAGAGAGAGAAGATAATTGTAAAATGAAAATTGACGGGCTATAGTTTTGTTCTTGCTTGTTTTTTTTCTGTCAAAATGTCAGAAAGCATTTTTTATTATCCATCCGTGTTTTTAAAATTCGTTAAATGACGGACGGTTTACTGTTAACACAGCCCTCGTTATATGTCGGATTCGTCTAACTTATACTTGATATTATTTTTAGAATAAGTGATTCGTTATGCTATTATTGGACTCCTGTCTATTCATTGTCAACTGTTTTCTATAAATACGTTTGTATTGGCTAACATTAATGCAGCTAATGCGTGTATTGTTTAAAATGTTCAAACGCACATCACAAGAAGCCCTTTTCATATTTAGATATGGAATAATAAATTAAGTAGCCTATATTAATTGTACATAATGTTCCTGGTTTTAAACATTTTTTTTTTTTTTTTTACTGTTTTCTAGGGGTTTCTTAATTTTAGACAAGTTGACCTGCAGTAAATCTATCCCAACCAATGTTAATGAAAACAAAAACAAGAAGGCATGTGGTTTAAAAGATGGCAAGTAAAATAAAAAGCACATCTGTATGCAATACAGTTTCATTATTGTTCATTATTATCCATAGCGGCTTACTATAAATAATTTGTGCGACCAAATCATGTTTTGCGCCAGTAACTGAAAAAGTTAGTAGCGCAAGTGCCACCAGTGGAAAAGGTTAGTGTAGTTCCCTGATCTGGACAATGCACTCAATCCCAAATGGCATGAAATGTATGAGGCCATCGTTCATGAGGCGGCTGGTCAGAACCCTAGAGGTGGAAGTGTGTGATACAGATTCTGATCGAGATCATTCCCCGGGCAGGACCGTACTAAACTTGGGGATTGTGAAGGAATCTAAAATAGTTGATGAGTGGTTCACTTTGAAGGACAGCCCTACAGGACGGGTTCACCTCAGACTGGAGTGGCTGACACTAGAAGCCAACAAAGGGAAGAGAAATACAAGTGTGGGGAGTAAAACAGCAAAGACATCTTGGCAGTGTATTTGGACCAGGCTGAGGCACTTCCTATAAGAGAAGATAATGGGGATTCCCAACCTGACTGGTCAAATCTCAGTGCAGGATGTTACTCGTGACAGCCAGATTTGCTGGAATACCGTGAAGCCCAAGTGGCAGAACGCGTTCACTTTCTTCATCAGTGCCCCAAGCAAACAGAACATTAGTGTACAGGTGAAGGATAATGACCATGTTCAGGTTTTGGGAAGTCTGTCCATTCCTGTGTCCCATCTTCTCAAGAGTCCAGATCGGACTTCAGATCTGTGGTTTAATCTTGAAAACTCCGGCTCAGACAGCTGCATCCACATCAGAACAGTGCTCAGGTTTCTCTGTTTGGATAAAGCCGCAGTAAAAAAAGAATGAAAAAAAGTGACCCTCTCTCAAAGAGCTCTGCCTCGCGTCCACAGAAGATCACGACCCAATCCAGCTTCACTACTGAGGCAAACGCAAACAGCGATGAAAGGGCCCTCGCACCCGTGTGAAGGTTATCCAGCAGGTCTGGCTACATATTTCTTCGTATTTTAAGAGGCTGCTTACGGAAAACTTTACCTCCTGCTTGTCTAAGATAGACTTCGGTATCAAGTCGATTAAGGTGGTTGGAGCAAAGGCTGAAAAAGATCAAATTCGGCTTGATGTTTACATCAGCTGCGTGGAGCATGTCCATATAATTGCTAAATTTGATGTACAGTTTAAAGGAATGATGCACATCATTTTGGAGCCGCTGATGGAGGATTTCCCATTCGTGGGTAATGTGATTATATTCCTCAAAAGACCAGAACTGACCTTATCCGGGCCCTTTTGGACCAAACTGTTCACTAGTTACACCAAAAAAAAAGATCATGGATAAGATTGCCCAGCTCCTGGTTTATCCTAATCGAAGTTTTCCTCTAGCACCAGACCTGAATGTGGGAGAGTTGCGGAAACCCTTACCCAAGGGAGTTGTGCGTATTCACTTAGTGGAGGCCGACAATCTGGCTGCGAAGGACACCATTGTGTCTGGTGTGTCTGCAACATACGCACAGCTCAGAGTCCAGGAACAAACCTTGAAATCCCAGCATCTGGACAATGCACTCAATCCCAAATGGCATGAAATGTATGAGGCCATCGTTCATGAGGCGGCTGGTCAGAACCTAGAGGTGGAAGTGTGTGATACAGATTCTGATCGAGATCATTCCCTGGGCAGGACCGTACTAAACTTGGGGATTGTGAAGGAATCTAAAATAGTTGATGAGTGGTTCACTTTGAAGGACAGCCCTACAGGACGGGTTCACCTCAGACTGGAGTGGCTGACAATGGAAGCCAACCAAGGAAAGAGAAATACAAGTGTGGGGAGTAAAACAGCAAAGACATCTTGGCAGTGTATTTGGACCAGGCTGAGGCACTTCCTATGAGAGAAGGTAAAGGGGATCCCAACCCGATTGGTCAAATCTCAGTGCAGGATGTTACTCATGACAGCCAGATTTGCTGGAATACCGTGAAGCCCAAGTGGCAGAACGCGTTCACTTTCTTCATCAGTGCCCCAAGCGAACAGAACATTAGTGTACAGGTGAAGGATAATGACCATGTTCAGGTTTTGGGAAGTCGGTCCATTCCTGTGTCCCATCATCTCAAGAGTCCAGATCGGACTTCAGATCAGTGGTTTAATCTTGAAAACTCCGGCTCAGACAGCTGCATCCACATCAGAACAGTGCTCAGGTTTCTCCGTTCGGATAAAGCTGCAGTAACAAAAGATCACGACCCATTCCAGCTTCGCTACTGAGGCAAACGCAAGCAGCGATGAAAGGGCCCTCGCACCCGTGTGAAGACTAAAATTTCATCTTTTAATATAATTGCATTATTTTATTATTAAATATTACTAGTGCAAAGTGCCTATGCAAAAAAAATAATTAATGGAGAGGGAGAGACGATCTAAAGCTTGGCTTTATTTTACTAAACGAGACAAATTATGCCGTTTGCAATAACAGGGGTTTTCCTGCATTGTAGGGGTGGGCGGTATGACCAATATTCTATTTCACGGTATGACTAATTTTATTTCACGGCAACGATGTATTTCACGATACAGTTATTTATATATGTAGTTATTCTCAAAAAATTGACAAAAAGGGCTTATAATAAATAATCCCAAATACTTTAGAAATGAAAAGTAGGCTCTTGTTTTACTTCACGTTTGAATTTTCTTTTATTTGGTAAATTATTTCTCTGGTAAATTATTTTTAATAGTTAAATATAGCAAACAAAACACTCATCAACTTTTAGATGAACTGCCCCCAACTGATTGATATTAAATACAACTCATAGGTGCAATTAAACTTTAAATAAAGAGTTGCTTAATATTTTTTCAATCTCATGTTTAGTGATCGACCGATAAATCGGGCCGATATTTGCGGGTTTGACCGATGCGATACACGGCTGCTGCGTTCGCCGATAGTTTTTTTTCCCCGCCATTAATTCCAGACAGGCGTCCGCAGGCAGCTCTGTGTTGCTGGAGACTCACGTGCAGCCCATGCACTGCCTCTCCCACGCTAGCAGTGCTGGAAGCCTCTTCAAGACAACCGTTATTATTAACATTTCAAAGCATCTTTTTAACTGTTTGACTTAGCTGCAATACACTTTGAAAGTGGAAACACGTTGCTCTGCAATGTGCGTGCAACTATAGCTAAGCAAGTTTGTGGGTCCAAATGGAAAACGCGAATGCCTCATCTATAAAACTGCTTGTCATTGTATTTAGGGAGCTGCAAATAGCTAAGTTTGAGGCTATCCATATGCATACGGCAGCTGTTACAAACACTGGTCATAGGATTAATTAATGCCGACATGTTCCGTGATATTGTGGGAGTTTTATTCAGCGACCATCCGGCTGAGGTTTGGACGTGTGCTCATAAAAGAAGCGCCGCGGTTGCGACACGCATGCGATGCAGCGCGCTAGTTTGTCCAGGCGCTCCTATGCCGTGGTGAGATGAAAACATCTAAACTTTTCAGCATGCCGCAAGCGGATCATAGCTGGACAGGACAGGTTTTTATTTCTCATCTCCATAAATATATGTAGTCGTAAAGGGCTAGAAATAAATTAATCCTTACTTCCTCGTCATCATGGAGAGAGCAGTTCATGGTTGCATAGCAACAACAGACGCAAGCGCTTGTAGAAGCGGCGCGGCCGTGCTTTCCACATGTTTTAGACGCGATCCCTAATTCATAATAAACTTAGAATCTATTTGGTTTAAAATCGTTTTTGTTTTGTTTAAAATGGAGATCACGATTACATATATCAGACAACTACACAGAATAACATGTTCCAGTCAAATTATTTTATTTATTATGCTTAAATATTTATTTTCAGTATTTTCAGCACTTAACTTTTTTTTTTACTTGGTCTACCTCACATGTTTTAAATATTTGTCAAATATTGTTTGTTTTTTTTAAGTTCAATAAATGTTCCTTTCTTAATTGAGACTTGTAACAGTTGTTATCATTATATATTATATATGTGTCATTTTTATGATGTAAACTGAGTGAGCAAAAGCAGTATCGGCTCCAAATATCGGCCCAATAAAATCGGCAGCCCGTATCGGTCATCGGCTGAGGCTGATGAAAAAAAAAAAATCGGTATCGGCATTGGCACAAAAAAATCCATATCGGTCGATCCCTACTCATGTTATTACTTTATCAATTAGTTTATAATATGTGAATACTTTATATTGAACTATTCTATTCATAATAAATTAGTTACTTCCTTTTAACTTGGTAGGATATTTTTTGCCATGTCTGCTTATTATACTGCGTTTTAAAGGGCTTGTTTTGCTCTTTTTGTGATATCTGGCAACCCGTCACCTAAAGCTTTAATCAAGAGGTTCAGAAGCGTCAAGTTCATAAGTGACTAGGAGAACAGCAGTATGAAAACCGAACAGCAGCTACTGTTAGTGTTGACTAAGTAGAGTAATTAATACACACAATGGGTCTCATTCATGAAACATTTGTAAATATACGAGTAAATATGTGAGTGATTTGCGCGTAAAGAGACATTCCCGAAAATTCTTCTCCTGATTCACAAATACTTCGTAAACGTCAGATTTGATAGTGAAATGTGTGTGTTAATGAATTCCAATCAGTCGTAAATGGGACGCGCGTGCACGCTCACTCTCAATTACCATAAATCCCGCCCATTAAATCCGACTGACAACTATATATGGGCATCATATTATGACACCAAACGAAGGATTTCAACAGGTCTTCTCAAAAGCGAATGAAAATGAGAAATTTCTCAGATGCAGAAATGCAGCGTTACAGAGCACGTTTCGTCACTAACTTGAATGAGAAGCAGCAGAAAAAGACGCAGCAGAATACTCAGGTTGTCCCTGACTCTGCAAACGTGGAGAAAAACATGCTGTCTGAACGACACCTCGACATCGTAACGTTAGCTATTTCCCCTTACCTAGCTGCTTTGATGCTCTTATCCATAGCTCTTATCTTATACTAACTAGCATGGAAACCGGCTATGGTAAAGTCAGTGAATAAAAGACTAACACAATGATGAACAAGTAAAAATAAATCGCAATAACGTGTGGTTTTACTGAATAATTAAGTAAATATAATTTAATTATAAAATATAATATTAAGAAACCTCATTGCTTGACTTGCTACTCTCTGCTGACTCAGACAACGACATCTTCCGATCCTACGTCGGCCACCGTAGCTTCTCATTCGAGTTTGCAATTTGAAGGATTGGCCTTGAGTGACTGACTGTTTGCAATTCGCAAATCTCACCACTAGATGCCGCTAAAAATCACACACTGCACCTTTAGAGTTTCATCTGTTAATCAAACAGTCCCAGAAGTGAAAAGAAAATGGTTCGACATGAAGCTTGACTGCAACACTTGTGACTTGCGGACTTGTGTTCCGTTTGCAGATGCTAGTACTAGCTCTCATAATAAAAGTAAAAAAAAAAAAAAAGTATGTAATAACTATATATAATATTTTTTTCAAAATGCTGTGTAAATATGTACCCGATTAAGGTGAATTAAAATGCAGCCTTATTAATGAGCAAAACGTTTGGATGTTAAACGCACTATTTACGCGTGGCTGGGAGCAGGTGTAGATTTCTTTCGTACCAACTAACATTTGGAAAATACGAACATTTTAATGAATCCGAAAATTTACGCCAGAACCACTTTACACACGATTTACACAAAAATTCGTTCTGCTCGTGTTTCATGAATGAGACCCACTGTAACTGCGTCATTATTTTACATAGCTCGGTGAACACCGACCACCGCGCTCCCTCTCAGTGCGTGTGCACGCGCGCGTCTTTTGCATCAGTAAAATGCGATCGGTTAATGCAAGTGAAAAAAAAAAACGTTCCGCACATTCAGCTGACATAAAACAACACTTTAAATAAACGAAAAAACCTTTCCAGTGCTGTAATGTTTTCTGTGTTGACACAAACCTTGTCGGACCATGGGATGTCCATGTCCTGACTGCTGGGATAATCACACACGCGTATGACACGTCCAATTAGCCAACTAATGACTCCTTTGAACCATTTTAATGAATGGTTAAAACAACTGATCTTTCCAACACTGAACTCACGGGACGTCTGAAACTGTATGAAACCCTCACTCTCAAACAGTGGAATATGCAGATGGCAGTGAAGGGAGAGCACCGCTTCAAGATTTGGACCAGTGACCAAAGATTAGACTCGCTCAAGAGACTGTGTCAACAACAAGGGGAAAAGAAAATGGTGGCTGCGTTAGAAACAGGTATGATGCATTTAAGGGAAATGATAAATAAATAAAAAGATAAAGCAGTGAAATTCAAAACATCACCACATAACACAAGAAAACATATATAGATATGACCAGGATGACACTAAAGGTTTGCTCCAAACAAATTAAATGTAACCTTCTTATAACCCTTATTTATATAGATTTATATTTCCTATTTAGTTTATCACTATTATTAATTGTTTCTCTCTTTTTTGTGATCCGTTTAGATTCAAGCTAATACATTAAATTGACCCTTACTCTATTAATATATGTATACAATTTATTTGTACCTTTTTAAGGCCCTTTCACACCGGATGCGAAAAAGCGAATAGTTCGCGTCAAAACCATTCACATCAGCCGCGACGCGAATTTGCGACGTCTGTGACGTTCAGAGCTTCAATATTCCAAAACTTTCGCGCCGACAGCTGAGAAAACATGGACATTTCATCTTCATCATCATCATCATCATCATCATACAGTGAAGACGAGCTTTTCATTCTTTAAAAGACAGAAAAGAAGGTTTTGGGTGCACCCGATCTTACAGAACAGAGAGTCTGAAGGAGAATATGCTAATGTGCAAAAAAAAATTTCCGTCTTCAACTAAACACAGTGTGTTTTGTAATGTCACTACACATTACATGTAACACACGAAGTAACAAGTTAAAATCATTCGACTAGAAACTGTAGATATCACACAAAGAATGTATAGTGTACTAAAAGCAGCCCTAAATAGTCTCAATACATTTTGTTACATGTTCAAAGTAAACACGGTCTCTGTCTCTATCTTTTACGATAATAGTGCTAGCTTTCTATCCCAAATGTAGTTTAGCCTGCTAGCCTACACAGCACAGGACTATACAACAACTAAAACTATCACACAACATACTCACAGTCGTGATAACAGAGTTGATTGGCAATGCTACACCACACATTGTCTTTCAAATCGTTGTCCTTGTAGTTTGTGATTGGCTGAAGCCTTTTCTGTCGCCGCAAAAGTAAAAAAATAAAATAAAATCGACATCGAAGCGAAAAAAATTAAAGTCGTTTTCCGCCGCAGCACATTCGCGTTCGGTGTGGAAGCGCTCATTACACAAACAGCTGATCAAAAAATAAAACCATCACGTGAATTATTCGTGCGTCAAAATCGCGTCCAGTGTGAAAGAGCCTTTATTCAAATTGTTTCTAATTGGCTTATTTAATGTAAAGAATAAATTTTAAATTCGAATAGGCCTACAATTCTTCCAAATGATAACCCTTTAAAAATACCCTTTTTACATTCTCTAGAAATAAATAAATAGAAAATGAAAATTAAACCAAATTAAATTATCAAAAAAAAAAAAAAACATGTGCACAATCCTACCTACCTACGTTCATTCCTTGAGTCACAAAGCTCGGTCCTTATATGGGGATGTCTCGCCAGTTCCTGCTCGCAATAGTTTTTTTCCCGATGTGAAGCAGGTACAATACAGGTACAAAATCTTCTTCAGGAATCCTCCAGTGTTCAGGAATCGTCCAGTGTCCAGGAAATATGCAGCATCTGACCAGAAAATGATGAAATATAGAGAAAGAAAAAAAGGGGGGAAAAGAAAAGAAAGAAAAGACCCAACCTTGCAAAAGACAAGGCCAAAAATACAATTAGACATTCTTTCAAAAATATACATCATTACAGCAGTTAGTCTGCATATAAACAACATTCAACATTTTTGACTTCATGTTCGTCTAACTTTAGCACAGTGAGTTTACACAGATGTCCGAAGAGCCGTTTCTCAAATGGCGCGCTTTAGGCCTCGTCATCTGCGTCATGATCCGCCATTAACTCTCAGCTCGAATACACGACGAAAACTATTAAAATAACAACTGTTAACTGCTCGAAGTAACTTTTAACTCTGAAACATTAGTTATTCAACACATTCACGCAATATTCTTACCATTATAAAACAGAAGATTAACTCTTACGCGTCTTTTACATACCACTGCATAACATCAGCATTTAATATTTGAACACCATTTATCAAACATTTATACAACAACAACAAAAAACCTCAGTAATAGAGAATTTAATAATTCCACTTACCAAGAGAACTCAGTTTTACAATTATGAAGTTTTCAGAAAGGCAAAACTCCCAACTTTTGGCCTGTGTTTTCTCTGTAGTATTCGTGTAATCAAGCACACAATCACCCGTAATCATTGACTGATGAAATTCAATCTACACTTTTATTTAAAAGTCTTTCTGTTGTTTCTCTTATAAAACTGTTAGTTTGTTCGGTCTAATCCTGTTATTTCTTCTCCTCTGTTTAGGATCGCACAGCTTCTCTCTCTCGCGAGGGGTGTTGCGTCATCTGTGTACTGGCTCCTCCCCCACTCGTCTAATTGGACCAATCTTCATCTTATTCAATTGAATAACTTTTCTAAATTAGTTTTATGGTTTTAATTTATGCATTTTCTTATTTTCTCTTCGCAGATATTAATAAAATAACTGTTTTATATATTCATGAGTGTTAGTCTTTTTTTTTCTTTTCTTACATCAACAGGATTGTTTAGTGACCTGGGTTACACATTGTTCGTGTATTTTAATATTCATAGTGGGCTTAACAGTAATACAATATTCTGATATATATTATAATGTGACCAGACGTCCGAGATAAAAACTGGGAACATAATCCCCGAAAAGGGGGAAAAAAAATTCCAGTTTGACTATCAATCTGATTGAAAAACCTAATGTTGTGTCTTCAAAAACAAAACGGGGACAGAGGAAGTTTTCTCCTGTATTTAGCCAGGCACAGGCAACCAAAAACGGGGACTGTTCCCTGAAACCGGGGCGTCTGGTCACCCTATGATATGTGATGTAGGCTATGATCGGTATTTTGCAAATCACACACTATAAATATGATAGAGAAGCAGAGACAGACAGTGGCAGTAAAGTCAGATATTTTAATAAGTTGAAGAAACAATATCACTCTCAGAAAAAAAGGTACAAAAGCTGTCGCTGTGGCGGTACCTTTTCAAAAGGTACACTTTTGTACCTAAAGAGTACATATTAGCAGAGGTGGGTAATCCAGGGGTCAAAGAGTAAAAGTCCTGCCATATGTTTATTCCACCCATAAACTCAGTCAGCTGATTTCACTAATTAGTTCTCTCTCCTGTCAGAATTAGCAAATCCAGGTGATTGGAACAAAATACTGAGGAGGACTTTTACTTTCTGAACCTGGACTTTACTCCTCTGCATACTGTAGCAATGTCACATGTCAGCCAAGAGCAAAGAAATAAACCACAATTGGACATTATCGCAGCCACAAAATCTTTAGTTAGCAGACACTTTGTTTTGACCTAAAACACGAATGCAGAGACACATCTAGGATCAGAGTTATTAGCCTAGGTTATTATGTAGCCCAACGTAAAAGGCAAATATGACTATAGTTGCCTGGCAAGTTTGCCACATAGATAGCGCTAGCAGCAACCCAATGCAACAGATAGCAATGTACCGTAACGTTACTCAAAACAAACGCGTTTGATCGCTAGCCAGGCAGCTAACGTTACCGCCAACAGTCATGGTTTGAACACATTTATTAACATTAACAAGAATAAGAAATACACATAAAACAAAGACGTACTTACAATTGCATTAGCAGAAACGCCAGGTCAGCATCTGTTTTGCATGATTCACCTTCCTTTAGCTCTCGCCATTGCGTGAACACACGACCAGTGTTTATTCTTGAGCAGTCCCTCGCTCGGTCAACAGCTTTCCTCTTCTCCCTCACCTCCTCCGCGAGAACCGTCTCTTTTGTCTTGGGAACATGTGAAGAATGATCCATCGTCGCTTGTTCTTTTAGTATTGAGGGGGGCGTGTGTGTTTATGTCGAATTGCCGTAAATCAGTTCATGTTTCTCGCTCTTTCTCGCTTCTCACAAGACTTCCTATTTCCAACTTACCGGGACGTTATGTTGCAAGGTTGGTCTTCCGCTTGGGAACGCTGGGGAACGCTGGGGGGAGCGGGGAAAGTCACCATTCTCACCAGAACAGATTATTTAACCATCCAAATAACTACTAAACGGATTTATTAAGTTGAAAAAGTTGCAGAGTTCCCCTTTAACGTTACTGTCGTAAATACCACTAACCCTAACCCAAATACCACTTTATTACTTTATAATAATAAAGTAGCCTACAGCGTTTGATGGCTTATAACGTTTGTACATGATTGCAGCTAAATCACAAATAGCCTATAGCCTAGCATACTGTATGATTTCATTTGTGTTTTTGAGTGTAATGTAAACATTACAAAATGCCAGATAACATCAATAAAGTTACATGTACGTCGCATTATTTCATAACATTGTCCGTTATGAAGTCGTTAGACATGATTATTATTGCAATTTATCATAATAGTTTGGAAATTGTGTTCGTTTACACCATTTACAACATGTAGGTTTATTTATGTCCTGATAATTATGTGAGATATTGACAACTTTTCTCATGATAATCGCTGGAATCAACTTTAACAGTGGAAGCCTGACCGAGTGGGACTCTTGTCCGGTTCAGATTCTCGAGACGGCCACCATTCAACCCGAAATAAGTCATATAACTATTCCAGTGACTCCGAAGCTGTTGAGTTAAGATAAAAAACTGCATAGTTACCCTTTAAAGCAGATTTACAGAGATAACAGGAAAATAATGCAACAAAGTTTGTTTCTAGAAGAAAAGAATGTCTAGTCCATATTAAGTAAGTTCAGTGTTGATTAATTTCTGTTGTAAAAAAAAAAGTTATTAATTTAGTTAATTAATAAATATAGCCGCTATATCGTCCAGCTCAGCTCTACAGAAGCGCATACTAGCATGATGTTACTCCTACTATTTCTGTCATAGAGAGATCTGTAAAAGTGTGAGAAATGCACTAGCATTGAGAAGAACACACAGCGATCGCTGAGATATTGAGTTCATTTACAAGACCAGAATCAGGATCAGGATCATCAACACAGAAAACACTGGAAGACCGGCTGGAGAAAAGCTCTGGATGGACAGTTGAACAAGCAGCGACAGATTTGGAAATAGTTCAATTAAACATTCAATTAAACATAGTCCATCTGTACCATTGGCAACAATTCAGCCACTCACACACTCCTTTAATAACTCTTTTAATACCAGGTTTACAAATGAGGACGTCCCTAAAGGGAGGTTTTTGGAGATTTTGTCAGGGTTTAGTCACTTCTGGGTACAAATTTAATACCAAAATATACAAAAAATGCAAACACAAGTAATTTCACTTTCTGCTGTTCACACGTTCGGGCCCTGAGAGCTTATATAGAGACAGACAGTCGGAGCTGATGTGTGTAGTGATGGTGAAATGGGCTTTCCCGCTCGACTGTATCGCACAATGGTTCATTACTCGAAGCTTGTCAACATGTTTCACACTATAAGGACATCTTGTGGTCAAAAGGTGGAAAAGCTGCCTTTCTGTCCCAGAAGACCCCATCCATTTTTTTCATGTAATAAATCACTTTGTGCTCTGTAAACCACAAAGCAATCAAATTAATCCTCATAATTCATGTGTTAGTGTTGATGTAGTTCTTATACAATGTATGAACAAACAACTGTATGAATGAATTTATGAATTTAATCTGCTTTGATCAACAAATGCAGCCTCATTTACATAAACTTCAGCCTCAGTCCTAATCCTATGAGTTCATAGCCATTCACATTCAAAGCTCATGTAGGCATATATAATCAAAATAAAATAAAATTATTGTGGAATGGTGAAGTGCTTGTGAACTGGGGAGCTGACATTTTATTTTGTGGGTAATTTAAGAAATTAAAGATTTTTATTAAGGAACAGGACTTGTTCAACAGTGTGAGGCTGTAGAGGATAATAATGGGTTATCCGTCTTAACAGAGTGTTGTTAGATCAATCTATATAGGGTGAGCATCAACCTAATTATTGTATTATTCTAACTAAGTGTATGTGGGAAACCACATCATGAATATGCAAAGTTACCATTAGAAGAAGTTAAGCTTGTCATTTAATTTCTATTGTAATGGTCGTGACCTCTGGTTAGATATAATATACCTTAATTAAGTGTGTTCAGATCTATGGGGACTAAAACCTTAGTTTGATGGACACCTTTACGAACGACAGACACAATGGAGAAAGTCATTTTCTTCTTCTGTGTGTTTTCTTTTTGGATTATGCAAATCACAGGTATATCAATTATATTTCAAACATTCATGAAATTAACATATCAACCTCAAATAGCTATCAAGTTAAAAAGGATGGGTTTTTTTATCAATGTCTCTCCAGATTTGTCAGTACGAGGATCTTCTAATCGGTTAAGAGTTCAGATTGGAGAAAACATCATTCTGAACTGCAGTACATAATATAAGATGAGTTTAGGATACAATTTAAATGTCATAATAGCACATACACCTTGATTAAATAACATGTCTTCAAAGTTAAATGTATTGTTGAGAGTTCTGATCAAATAAACAGCATTAAAACTAAGAAATAATAATAATAATACATGTTTGTGCATTTTCTGGCAGGAAACCTGATCATTACCAATGCTAAAACTCTTTCATAACTATGTTCAATGATGTCCTTCATGCGTTTAGAACAACAAAACATGGTTTCACATGTTTCCTGATTGACTGCATCATGATGATATGCCTAGTTATAGCGAGAATTAAGCTAAATTAAATCAGTTCCTGATTTTCTTCATCAAAGAATAGAAATCATGACATTATGGCGCGTTACTGCAGCCTGTGCGTCGCGCAGTGTTGCCAATGGGATTTTGTCGTAAATTTTTGCGATTTTTGCGACAAGGAGCTATTTTGGCCATGATTTTGGCTATATTTAAATAAAATTAGCGAGATTTTTTTATTTTTGGCAATTAAACTCTGGCACTGATTGGCCACACCCGTGATCTCAAGACACGCCACTAGAGGGCAGCCCCGCGGTGTTGCTGTTGCTGTTGTGCCGAATAAAGCAGTCAAAACAGTGCAGTCATGTCTCCGGTTCCACCCGTGTATGTTTATGTAGCATATGTTATTATAGCATATTGATGCAGACATAACAATTATGATGATGGTTTTTATTATTGGGGTTATTAATACCATTATTAGATTATCACCAAATTTCTAAAGCCTGTTGTTTCTTTGAGATATATTACATAAAGATTCAGATTATAGTTTGATGTTTCTTATTTGTCATTTTTATCATGTAAGATCGACATTTGTTAAATGTTCAGACTAAATCAGTCAATGTTTAGTAATATTTTACCGCTCAGGAAAGCGTTTTATCCCTGTAAATGTGTTTGTGATTTATTAGCCTGAATCTGTGCCATAAAACAGCTCTTCTGTTTCTCTTCAGGTTCAGATGGTTGAATCTCCTGCTGTTTTGCTTTATCATATATAGTGGTCAGTATCATTTTTGTTCATAAATTCAGTAGGCTATATTACATCATCACACACTATGACTATTCTCTGTACAATTGATTGCGGAGAATATAGAGAAAGAGTAAATGTGTTTTTCAGTATTGATTCTTTGTATTGAATTAATTTTATTCTATCTGTGTTTGCAGGATCCCCAGCTGAAGGAAACAATCATATATCTGTGACGGAGAAAAAAGGAGGAAACGTCACCCTGTCGTGTGAATCTGAGGACAGAGACATTTCTCTTGTTGTACTTAACAAATGGTCAGAAAACATCTTTGCTTGTGTGAAAGAGGAATGTAAGAGTGCAGATAAACGAGTGTTTAAAGAAGGATCATGTGACATCATCATCGAGGATCTGAGATTCAGGGACGCTGGGAAATACACTTTAATAGTCTATTACAGTGATAATCAGACAGAGCTGGAGCCACAGACCAGGGAATATTATCTTCATATTCATGGTAAAGTCAAAACTGATCAAACCATCAGCGTGTGCTTTCGTGATTTCCTGAAAATGTTAACAGTTTAGTAAAATTACTGTTGTGTTTGGCCTGTGATCAGCAAAACCATTAAATGTAACAAATGAACAATTATCCAATATTCAGATTAGATGATTCCATTGTAGGATTTTCAGTGGCTGGTTTTTAAATTATTACATTTGGTTCCTTTAATTCTAAATGTGTTATTATGGCCTTGACTGATTGACACATTATAATAATCAATAATGTCTGTGTTTCTCCTCAGATGAGATCTCTGTGGAGGAAGGAGAGGATGTGAAGTTGGGTGTTCAGTTGACCATCGCTGGTAAAGTGGAGTATCAGAACAGAAGAAGCTCAGGCTGGACAGAGGTGTGGAGGCAAGATCGCAGGGTTGATTCACTGGTCGACAGAGACATGACTCTTATCATTAAAGAGTTTAAAGCCACTTACACGGGAACATACAGAGTTCTGGATCATGAAGGAGAAACCTTGATCACAGTCTCAGTCTCAGTCCCAGGTGAGAGAAGATCAGTGGATGAGGAGTAGGGTTGCAAAATTCTGGGAATTTTCAAAGATGGAAACTTTCCATGGGAATTAATGTGAATTTAAGGGAATTAACAGGAATTTATGGGAATAAATGGGAAAAAACTGGGAATTTTTAAATTTGAAGGTTGGCTCTTCATAGGGAACTTAAAGGAGAACTCCGGTCAATTTTAACATTGAGCTAATTTTTTTGTACATTTGGAGTTCTGTCAGTACAGAGAACAACGACAAAAATCAGTGTTGCCTACACCGTGTTATCCTCTTTTTAAAATTTGCACCCTGTTGACTTCAATGGGGCAATGTTTAAACCTGCTTTTAGCCTCTTAACATCCTTGATGTGAAAAGTGCACAGGTCATGTGAGTGATTCCTTCAGAGTGAACACGAGTGAATCTGACTGCAGTCGATGTGAAAGATATGGATAAAAATGATGTTATAGATTGCCGAATTCACGCGCATAGGTTTAGTACCTATGATCACGCGCGTGAACTCGGCAATCGACTACTTTGGACTTCAACCGAAAACAGGATGTAAACACAGGTATTTGCGCTGGCTTAAATAACATCATTTTTATTCATATCTTTCACATCTACTGCAGTCAGATTCACTCGTGTTCACTCTGAAGGAATCACTCGCATGACCTGTGCACTTGTAATGACACAACACCGATTTTTGTCGTTGTTCTCTGTATTGACAGCACTACAAATGAACAAAAAAATTAGCTCAATGTTAAAATTGACCGGAGTTCTCCTTTAAATATAGTTGAGGAAAGTATATTTTAGCATAATCTTGACTAAAACAAACAGATGCCATTAAAATACACTTGAATATCCATGCCATTCCTCAATCACATGCACATAGCACACTGCTTACTGCATGGCTATTGAGACCACACCCCCTACTGGCGCTGTGCACTACTGAGACCACACCCCCTACTGGCACTGTGCACTACTGAGACCACACCCCCTACTGGCACTGTGCACTACTGAGACCACACCCCCTACTGGCACTGTGCACGCCTCCATCACACGTACAGAAGCCCAAAGCACAAGACTATTGAAGGCACACATTTGAGCCTGTGGACTAAACAAAGTGAAGTAAGTTTTGATGATATTATGGGGAAATATATTTATTAAATGTTTAAATTGCAAATATCACATACAAATGTATTCATCTAGTAGATAGCAAGCTGATAAGTTAGATGCTAAATAAGCTAGCATAACTTTATTTACAACATAAGTAGGGCTGGGCGGTATGACGGTATATATCGTTACCGCGGAAGAAAATGTCAACCGTAACAGATTTTTTTATTCTGTGTATACCGCGACATGTAAATAAGTAGGCGTGGTTAACTCACGTGCAGCGTGCGTGAGACTGAGACACTGATATTTGTCAAAGAAACATGAAGAAAGACCAAGAGGATCCACAAAAGGAATTACGTTTTCAAAATGAACGTGATATTTTCGGGGGGAAGGCGCAGAAGTCAACTAGAGCAGTGCAGCACACTGAAAGCTTAGAAAGCCTTTGCTCTTGCTCGCAACGGGGCTTACTTGACAACAAGTTCATATATCAATATTCTAACGAATAGAAAATAACCTTAAATAATGTATCTATCCATCTCTTATGTGTACAGTTACTTTTAGAGTGGACGCGCAAGCGGTTGCAGTGGTAATGAATATTTCCAAAATTCCCCAGCTTAACTTCCCATGGAAATTTACCGGAAATGTTCCGCCCCTTTGAGCTTATTTTTTTAAATCAGGATTTGAACAGAAAATTGATGCTGATTTTCCTCTACAGAATCTGGTACTGACTCAACGGAAACACTGGATACAGATGATGACAAAACTGATGAACAACATAGTAAGTAAAACAGGAGGCATTGAGAGATTTACACAATCTTTAAGCAGTGCGTTTAATAGAATAAAAATAAAAACATTTAAGAAGAAAAACTGTTCTCTTCCCTCCTCCCTCCTTCCAGCTGTAGAGATCTGGGTTATTGTGTGTGTGTGTGGAGCTCTGCTTGTTCTGGTGGCTGGGATTACGGTCGTCGGTGTTTACGGTATGTACATGTCTGATGAGCGGCCTGGGAGAGCTCAGTGTAGAGTCACGGAGAGCCAAGTCCCTGGACATGGATGAGTTTATCAGACTATTCGGCAGCCAGCACAAAAACCACAGAATACAGCTGAGGCAGAGCAGAACACTTCATTTTTGTGTTGAAAATAAAGTAATGTAAAAAGTAAAGTAAATAAAATAATGTTAAATTACTAAATAATAGGGATGCACCGATACCACTTTTTCCAGACTGAATCCGAATCCGATACTTTCATTTTTGGTACTTGCCGATACCGTAACCGATACCTGTATTTTTAATTTTCAATTAATTTTTTAATTCATGCATTTGTAATTTTTAAATGTAATGGTAGAGAAACCAAAAGAATATCAATCATATTAGTTGTTTATTAATTTTAAACATAATTTGTTCATCAAATATATATTTAATGCACTGCATCTTCATTACTGTATAAATTAAATATAGATGGATATTTTTGTAAAGTTAAAAAAGGTAGCTTATTTAGTCAAGAGCAGTGAGTAATTTATTTGTCCTTTGTTTGATTAACATTAAAACACAGCAGCAGATTAATTAAACTGCTGCACCTTTAAGACCGAACGCACGGACCGCATTTGAATTATACTGTCTACGTTCACTTGAGATATAACAGACTTTGTTTACTAGGATACTCGCCAACACTGAAAAGTGAATTTATCCGTACACGCGCAAGACGTGAGAGACTTCAGTGTCGCGCGCTGTCTGAGGCGATGGTTTTCGGGGCGCGCGCTTTGGATGTTTGAAGTTCATGTAACTTCTTGACCTGCAAATGTCCTGTAATAATGTAGGCAACCACTCGTTAAACATAAATAAGGTAACAGTTCATGTTTTACTTACATATACGATTTAGGTTTAATCCAAATAACACATGCTCAATGAACGATCAGCAATCAAGAGCATTCAACAGAAGTGCTCTCTCTCTCTCTCTCTCTCTCTCTCTCTCTCTCTCTCTGTGATTTTTTTATTTATTGGAACAGAACTATGTTGTCTAATCCATGCAAAATACAAAAAT
The DNA here is from genome assembly GCA_021464565.1 of Rutilus rutilus. Taxonomy (NCBI): domain Eukaryota; kingdom Metazoa; phylum Chordata; class Actinopteri; order Cypriniformes; family Leuciscidae; genus Rutilus; species Rutilus rutilus. The sequence goes on from JAJAQA010000013.1 coordinate 2,630,604, forward strand.
GTAATAACATCTAGAGCACGTGGCATTGCACAACATTTTGGAAATCGTAATATTTTCTAAACCAGTATTTATTTTCAGTTGAATTTTCTGATTGCCCCCCCCCCCCCCCCCCATACTATTTTCCCTAATTTGAAAGTCAGTGTGCCGTCAACTGTCTAGCTATAAACAATCTTCAAAATATTTTATTTTGTGTTCAACAGAAGAAAGAAACTCATTCAGGTTTGGAACAACTTAAAGGAGTAGTTCACTTTTAAAATGAAAATTCTGTCATCACACTCACCCTCATGTTGTTTCAAAGTATATATTTTTCCTACTATGGAAGTCAATGGGAGCCAGAAACTGCCTGGTTACTGACATTCTTCTAAATATCTTCCTTTCTGTTCAGCATAAGAAAGAAATTCATACAGGTTTGAAACAACATGAGGGTGAGTATATGATGACAGAATTTTCATTTTAAAAGTGAACTACTCCTTTAAGGGTGATAAAGTATTTGACAGAATTTTCATTTTTGGGTGAACTATCCCTTTAAGTGGCAAATACGGAAGCTTCAGCACCAATAAGGAGAGTAAATAAGAAAGCAGAAGGGGGCAGCATTTACATTCAGTATAAATATGAACATCCTTGGATGTAAAACTTGATGAACTCCAGATAATTTCTCACTAGCTCTGCTGATGTTTTGAACACACTATAAAAATAATGGCAATCACTTAGCAATATGTTTTGTGACATAATATTACATTGTCATCTGTTGTGTGGATATGATTGTATGTATGTTTACAGGTTCTGTTACCTTTTGTCCTTGACAGTCACATCCTGATTTCCCACTGCAAACACAACCCTGAGAGGAAAACACAAGGAAAACAACACCATGACTGCATGAAAACATATATACATATGTATATTTACACTTTCCTCACGTATTTCATTGTTATATTTAGAAGACATAATCTATGTGCCTTTTAGTCATTATATGGTCTATTTAATATATATATATATATATATATATATATATATATATATATATATATATATATCGCTCACTTCTAGAGCTAAAGCACTCTTTGGGCGCATGCACACTAGTGCAGTTTTCCATATAATGGCAAATTTGTTCCTATTGTACTGTATTAATCATTGTAATTTAATATTCATTGTGGAGATTACTGTTACTATGTTTATTGTGACTACTGTTATTTGTTATTGTTATTTGTACTTATCTATTTTTCTTATATCTTTATTTATAGAAAACCACACACACTTGCAAAGTCAAATGTATTCAGTGTACTGAGTTATGGTGACAATCAATGGGTTATTCCTCAATACCTGATCATATCTGGTAAAAGTCTCTCACTGGACGCTCTGTAGTGGGTCTGTTATCAGCCGGCTAAATCAGCTTCTACTAGCCAACATTTGTACAGTGACTGAGACTCATCCTCAAAGAAGTAAAACCAAAAGGTAATGAAGTTTTTAATAGTTTAGAGATATCTTGCTAACAGAGGATGGGTCTTCCAGGCAAACCCTGTCCTCAAGAGGTCTAAACTCTGGAGACCGTGATAAATGCAAATTCCCATTGTTAGCATGTTTCCATTTGAAAAGAGGTTTCTGTCTCGCTCTGAGTAGATTGATTGATTGATTGATTGATTAGCCTTTATTGTCTCCTAGCGGAGAAATTCATCTTGGGCATTCGGGACAACAGATGCAGCACAACATACATAACACATAACATGATTTACTACACATAACATGAATTACTACACATAATTATCACCTTATAACTAGCCTCTATACCTAATTACAGCTTGCCCACACCCTATTTGTTTTTATTCAATATTTTAATAGAGAGTGGCACAAAGGAAAATTTAAACCTATTCAGTTTACAGGTCGGTACCCTGTACCTTCTGCCTGAGGGCATCAACTCATACTCACTATAGAGAACATGATTCGGATCATTAATAATTTTAAAACTCTGTTTTCTCACCGCCTCCTCAAAAAGCTCATTAAGAGTAGTCGGTGGCACTGATCCAATTATCTTCCCTGCCCTTTTAATCAATGTTTGGAGCTGTGTTTTTAGTTTAACTGACAGGTTACCAAACCAAGCTATAATACCATATCTCAATATAGACTCAATAACTGTCTTGTGAAAAAGGAGCATAATATCTTTATCAACACCATGAACTCTTAGTCTTCTTAAAAAATATAAACGCTGACACATTTTTGATGAAACATAATCTACATGATGTGACCACTGTAACTGTTTGTCTAAATGAATTCCTAAATATTTATATGTTGTTACTTGTTCAATCGGTACTCCTTTTATTATAATAGGGCTTTGATCACCTATAGACCTAGGGTCAAAAATCATTTCTTTAGTTTTGTTAACATTAAGGAGCAAGTTATGCTTCTTGCACCACTTCTCCATCTCCTCTATCTCCTGTATATAAGTACCAATGTCTGACTCTTTGTGGAGTAAACTCAATATGGCCGTATCATCAGAAAATTTAATAATAAAATTATTCCTATTGATGTTTCTACATTCATTTGTATATAATATAAAAAGTAAGGGCGAGCTTACACAGCCTTGAGGGGCACCTGTGCTTATATTAATCATCTCGGAAAGAGTGGAGTTAACTCTCACCTGCTGCTTCCTTTCTGTCAGGAATGAGCCATACCATTTAATAATGTAGGGGTTCACTTCCATCTGATATAATTTGTCTAGCATTGTCTGCGGAAGAATACAATTAAATGCAGAACTAAAATCCATAAATAATAAACGAACATAACATGATGGATTGTCTAAGTGTTTTAAGATAGAGTGGACAGTTGTAATTAAAGCATCATCAGTACCCCTGCCATTATTATATGCGAATTGGTACGGGTCCAAGCGAAGCTGTACCTCACCTCTTAATTTACCAACCATAATACGTTCGAATGACTTCATCACTGTAGAAGTTAGCGCTACTGGTCTATAGTCATCATTTTGCTGTGGGCATGGTTTCTTGGGCAACGGAATGACAACTGATGTCTTCCAGATAGTAGGAATGACACATGTATCCACAGACAATTGAAATAAGGGGCACCAAGCCGGAGTTAACTCATCCGAAAATGTTTTCACAATAAAAGATGAAATACCATCAGGTCCACTAGCCTTATTGTTATTCAACTTTTTAAAAACTGCAGTAACATCTCTGGGGTTAATTAATATTCTATCCCGTACTGGGTCACATGGTATTGACATAGACAGCTCTTTACAGCTTATCACATTTGTTTCACAATTCAAATCAAAACGTTTATAAAAGATGTTAAGATCATTAGCCTTATCTAAATCATTGTCCACATTTAGTTGCTTCTTACTAGAGTTCATATTAGTCATATCTTTCACCTTGTCCCACATTTTTTTGGGGTTGTTCGTTAAAAAGGCTTCCCTAACTTGTTTACTGTGTTCCTCTCGCGCCATCTTCAGTTTCCCCCTCAGTTCTTTTTGTATTGAGCTCAGTTCCATCAAATCATTATTCCGGAATGCTTGCTTTTTCCTCCTGATCAGATGTTTAATTTCAGGTGTTATATAGTCTTTATTGTTCGGATATATGGTGATTGTCTTTTTCGGCACAACAGTGTCAACACAGAAATGGATGTATCCCGTTATTGTTTCCGCAATATTGTCAATACTGTTGTCCCTATAAAAAACATCCCAGTCTGTAGCCAGAAAGCATCCACTCAACGTCTCCTTGCTCTCATCCTGCCACACACTGACAGTTTTTGAGACGGGTTTACTTTTTTTAATAGCACACTTAAAGGTGGGGATCAAATGGATGATGTTATGATCCGAGTTTGAGAGGGGGGGTTTAATTCTGGCAGCATATGCATCTTTAATGTTGCCATAGCATTTATCTAGCGTCCTATTCTTACGTGTGCTGTTTTTAACATATTGCTGGAATCCAGGTAGAGACAGCTCCAGTTTACATTGATTGAAGTCTCCGAGAACAAATATAGGGGAGTCTGGTTTATCTTTTAGCTGCTGATGGACACAGTCTGCTACACATGCAGCTGCTTTAGATGCATTCCCACTTGGCGGGATATATACAGAGCATAAAAAGATGTTCCCATAGTCTCTAGGTAGATAAAAAGGTCTCAAACTAATGCAGATAAGTTCAAGATCAGGAGTGCACACCCTGTGTTTTATCGTATAATTATTGCACCAGGAGTCGTTAATATAAACACAAATCCCACCCCCCCTCATCTTCCCTGAGTCATTATTTCTGTCCATACGCACACATGAGAAGCCTCGTACCTGCACCAATGAGTCTGGAAAATCCTCTTGTAGCCAGGTCTCTGTATAAATCATTAGGCATGATTCGCTATATTCGTTACACGCCTTTGCATTAAGCTTCAGCTCCTCCATCTTATTCCTTAGGGAGCGGACATTGCCAAAGAGTATTGACGGCAGCGGCGGCCTTGTGGCCCTCCGTCGGAGGCGTAGTTTAATGCCCCCCCTTCTCCCTCGTTTCCGCAGCCGTTTACCTCCGCGCTGCCGTAGCAGCTCCTCCGGAACATCGACCAACAGGCCCGGTTCTGGTGTTACTTTCCTCCTCAGAGACAGCAGCCAGTCCCTGCCATCCTCCCGTAGCGTCTGCTCATTCCCTTCGGCGAGTGCGGTGACATCATATTGTAAGCGGGTGCAAAAGGTGGCTGTAATTAGCAGCAGCAACAGAAGCCACACTCCAGTGACTCTCTTTCCCATCATAACTTCTTTTCCTAGTTCACTTCTCCTCAATCGGCAGACCACAGAAGCACTTCAACACTCTTGACAATGACAAACAAACTTAACTTGGAAAACTTAGACAAACTTTAGACGACCACATGCACCTGTTCTCCCGTGCCCGTGTCGCAAGCAGTGCTGCGCCACCGGAAGTGTATTAGCCTAGTAATAAGCCTAGCCTACATATTTTAAAATTGTATGATATATTGCTGCCACAATAACAGCCTTGCTTTCTTCTCTTTCCCATTTTTGTTCGCTGAGGTGGAGCTGTGATGAAATATTGTTCTTGTAAATACTTTCCAGCGTTCAGTAATAAAAGTGTACATTGTACGTACGGTGCGCGGCAGTGATCAAAAAGGATTTCAAAACTGTGGATTTTGAATGTCTTCTTGTTTGCCAGCTGATGTACATTTGGATAATATATTTAAAAAGGAAACAACAATCAGTGTAATGACAATGTTATTCTTAGCATGAAAACACTTGAATTAGCCTGTTGCACTGGGTGAATTAACTTCAGAATTATATTAGTATAGACGGTCAACAGTGATAAGATAAGAGTGGTCCAGACCAAGAAGGTGTACTTCAGTAAACACGTATTAACGATAAGGTACAGCTTAAGGTAGGTTATAACTTAAGAACGACGAAGCGTTAAGAAGGTTTCGGGAAACGCAGCCCAGGATAGTAAACGGACTGAAATCCAGGTGGAGCAAAGGAGCACACTGATTTAAGTATTAGAGATCCGACTAAATAGTAATTTCCACCAGCGGCTGAAGTCAACAGGTTAGATGTTTTCAGACACCAGTTCACCCTGTTGACACCATATGAGGAGATGCTGATTCTGGAAGTACAAAATCACTGTTTTTCACTGTAAAAAAACAGTCCCACGGACCCAGCCCCAAACCCAATCTCTTAAAAATGAATAAAGGCTGGTTTCTAAAGTACTTCCTGCCTCTATGTATTAATGCTCATGGGTAGCCTAAATTGGTTCCATTCAGACCTTAACATTTAGTCTTTTACTGTTATATGTCAACAAGATTCAACAAGACATTTTCACCTGGCTATACCCAATGTTTAGATCTGTTGTGGTATTTATGCAAATTAGCACATCTGTAATTAGATTATGCACGGCACCAATCTGAATCGTTGAGGCGGGCTTTACAAGATGACGATCGCTCTGATTGGTTTTAGGGTTTTAGGTCTATCCAATTGCGCCCAGAGGCATTTGAGCGACGTCCGTTGGTGACGCCCCTTTGGAAATGAGTTATTAAAGAAGCTTTATTATCACTGTAGCCTGGTTAAAACCAGACCATTCTCAGTAGTAACTGAGTTATAGTCTGGTTTTAACCAGGCTACAGTGATAATGCAGTCGTTGATAGAACTGCATAATTTTTTTTATTCTTATTAATTTTGTACAATGATCATCCATACTAGCTAAGATAACAGCTGTGGTTATCCAAGCTGAACAGTGGTAACGTTAGAAAAGTAAAAACTGAACTGGACTGAACATGTCCAACAGAACTACTACTCCGACTCTCAGTTGGTGTGGAGTCTCTGCTTTCCTCGTAGAGCGGTAGCAGTGAGCTTTCACTGAGATCTCATTTGTGGCCCTGATTTTACCTGACACTTTCAGACAAAATTACAAACACATTAAATGTCAAACATTTATACTAGCGTGATTAGCCTGCTGCTGGATGGATCGTAAAAAATAATAGCAGTTCAGTTCAGGCGGTTCAGCTGAATTTACCTTCATAATTGCAGAGATAAGAAGACACATAAAACTTGAAACCTTTCTCAGGTTTGCTCTGTGGCGTTGTACTGCACATCCTTACAATTCTTCGCACATCATTTATTGTAAATTTGGGCAACTCCAGCAAACACCTAGCCTGGGTTTCCCCATACTGCCTTGAGCAGCGCGATTTTATTCACGCTGCAAGGTAGTCTGGCTACCATGGGCTAATTTTTCCCCTGAAATAGGGAACCAATCACAGAACGGGGAGGGAGCAGCAAGACGATGACGAAGTATATGCGACACACCGAAGCAGTTTGTTTATCTATGGATCCAACATGTGACAGACGTAAAAAAATATTCTTCATGTATCGGCCTTTTGACAGCTTCGGCTGAAGTTGTCCTTGTGTTAATTGTCGTGTAATAACTTCTGTATGACCTAGCAATAAACATTTTTGTAAGTGTCTATAATGTGATAGTCTAAACTGATTTTATTTCGGGTGCGGGTTGGGTGTCGGTTCTATTTTAAGCGGGTCGGTGCAGATTTTTATTAGTGCTGCTGTTGGAAAACGGCTCGGGTGCGGATTTACAAAATCGGACCCGTGCAGGACTCTCTGGTGTACACATAAATCTCTGACCCATCGTCGTCTTCTTCGTTGAATATCTGTCGCTCTACTTACGTCATCTGGTATAATTTGAAACGATTGGCTATAAGCTACGTAAAAGGCGCATTTGATAGACATTTGTAGCGCCCAATAAACGGCTCTGGGCATTCGTAAACCACGCCTCAAATACGAGAAAATGAACATGTAGTATCCAGACCATGTCTCAAAGAGAAAGTGGTCTGACGTTAGCCAGGCTAGCAAACACCGAGTAAAATTCGACGACTCTGCTGTAATCGCGTTTTCCTCTGCTTTAAACCTCTCCAGTCGGAAACGGGAGAGCAGCCTTGCGTCAAACGCGGAAGTACGTGTGCATAGAGCCCAATGGGCGCTGGGTGCAAGATAGGGCCCTTAGGGTGGGTTGCACCAATAAGGACTCAATTAAGCAGTTTAACGATAATTTGTTGACCGGGGTTTTATTTTAAATCAAGTTGTGTTGCACCACTTAATTTTAAACACAGAATAACACATTGGGTATTACAATTCTAACCTGTGATTAATATGGAAGTAAAATAATGCCAAATGTTTTTGAAATAAAAAAGCCTGTTGAACTGCACTACTTGAAAAAAACATGCATTGCATTAACCATGCTTGCATTTTTATGGGCTGAAATTCAACATGGTTGTATATTTAAGCTGTGAATATTTCAATTCAAAACATTTTCATTATTACAAATTCAATAATCCATATTCACCTTTCATATTTCACTTCCAAAATATTCAAACTGTTTAAAAATACAACCTATAATATTCAACAGGCAATTTTCGGTCCATTTTATTTCGCTTCGCAAATTCAGTGGCTCAAATTCGACAATAAATTCAACATTGACGTCCAGGAACTGCAGGAAAAGCAGTAGATTGCCGAGCATACTCTCCATCTGCTGTTAGTCTCCTCACCAGCAGGGGGTGCAAAAGCGCGTGTTGTTGAAGACCAGCAACAGTTAAGAACAAGCCATTCATTCATAAAACTGATTTGTAGGCTACACAGGGACCATGAAGACACTGAATTAAACATAAAAACCGCCCTCATAATAATCACAAATACACTTACATTTCTATAAATCAGTTTTATGAAACACATGCTTGCACCCCCTGCTGGTGAGGTTGACTAACAGCAGATGAAGAGTTTGCTCGGTAATCTACTGCTTTTCCTGCAGTTCCTGGACGTCAATGTTGAATTTACTGTCGAATTTGAGCCACTGAATTTGTGGAAGAGAATTTGCGAAGCGAAATAAAATGGACCGAAAATTGCCTGTTGAATATTATAGGTTGTATTTTTAAACAGTTTGAATATTTTGGAAGTGAAATATGAAAGGTGAATATGGATTATTGAATTTGTATTAATGAAAATGTGTTTGAAATGTTTTGAATTGAAATATTCACAGCTTAACCCTCTGATGGTCTTCGGTCACTTCTGACCGAATAATTTTCTGTTTTGAATTTTTAAAAATCACAGCTTCATCGGAAGGTTATGATACTTGGTGACTTTTCTGGGATTAGGTATGTGAATACAAAAAAAAATTGAGGTCATGATCCGAGCATGCTAAGTGGCCGTAAAAAAAATAGTCCCTTTCGTGGTCTTCGGTCAAAAATGACCGACCCATAGGAAATGAATGGGAAATTTACAAAAACGCAAAAATTCTCTGAACTTTTGACTGTACAATCTACAAATCGGCCACGATTCTAAAAAAAAGTACACCGCAGTAAAGGGGTGACACTCTACAACATCAAGAGTGCAAAAAATTCACACCCACCCACACACACACACATACAAACACACTTTTATACACATACACACCAATAAATTCAGACTACAAAAATCTGTTTTGAATTTTTAAAAATCACGGCTTCATCGTAATATTATGAAACTTGGTGACTTTTCTGGCATTAGGTATATGAACATACAAAAAAATTGAGTTCATGATCCGAGCATGCTAAGTGGTCGTAAAAAAATTAGTCATGATTTTGGTCTTCGGTCAAAATTACCCCCATAGGAAATGAATGGGAAATTGACAAAAACACAAAAATTCTCTACAAATCAGCCACGATGCAGAAAAAAAGTGCTCAGCAATGAAGGGGTGAAGCTCTAAAACATCAAGAGTGAAAAACATAACATAATTAATAATTATAATTAATATATGTATATATAATTAATATAATAATTATTAAAATTATTAAAATAATAATTAATAAAGTGTTATAAACCTTGGCAAAAAGTATTATTTGAGAATTTCTAAAAAAATACATTCAATCCACATCTTAAAAGTAAGTAATTTGGTCTAAAAACAACTAGAATTCATCTCCATTTAGAGCTATACAGGCATCTAGTGGTAAACCCATGCAATAACATGTTTTATTTAATTTTATGTTTAATAAATTGATTTTTTTTTTTTTATTTTTTTTTTTTTTCTGAAAGCCTAGTCTCTATTTTACCCGAAAATACTGCATAGAATTAAAAAAAAAAAAAAAAAAAAAATCATTATTTTCAATGGCAAAAAATGGAGTATAAATATTGCATAAATATTAATAAGTTCAATCAAATTGTCTCAAAATTCTAAATTAAAAAGAATAAATATTATAGAACAAAAATAAATTGCATTGGTTTTTACTGGGATGGAGGAAGTTTCATTTTTAGGTGTCCGGTCATTTATGACCGGGAAGGCCCCCAGTGTGACTGCTAAACGAAGACCATCAGAGGGTTAAATATTCAACCATGTTGAATTTCAGCCCATAAAAATGCAAGCCCTAAAAATGCAAGCATGGTTAATGCAATGCCTATTTGTTTCAAGTAGTGCAATTCAACAGGCTTTTTTATTTCAAAAACATTTGGCATTATTTTACTTCCATAGTTTAAAACCTATGATTTTCTTTAATTGGCTAATTAATCAGCATGTAATCTAAATATTCCATTTCCTTTTTTTATTGACCACCAGAAACCCTCTCTCTGACAATAGTCATTATTGGTGCAAGTTCAACCCACACTTAAAGCGCTTTAATGTACTAAAACACTAATATTCAAAGATTAAATTCAGTTTACACCTTAATGGTTTTCGAAAAAAAAAAAAAAAAATGCTTAACGGAAACCTTGTGTTGCGATTCTGTTCATCTGCTTGCCTGTACAAAGTGTGCATCATCAATAAGGTGTACATAGCCTGTATTGAATTTGGTCTTTTGATATCACTGTCTAACTACATAAGTACTCACTACAAACCTGGTAAAAATGACTGATGGGCAGTGGAGGAAAGCCTTGTTTGCCCTCCAGGTGGGCGTTCCTATAATGACGTGACATCACGTGAAAACTCCAGCATGTAATGATGCTCAATCCAGTCAGCCACGTCCAGCAAAGCGTCAGTAAGCTGCCAGTCTGATCACGGCCATCTGACTGGTTTAATTGGGATAAAATTCTCTAAAACGCCAATCATATATAAGAACATAATCATATCAACAGATGCATAATTAATGAGCTATAGAGGGAGGAACACACAACACAAAAACTGCCAAAAATCAATGTTTTCTGAAACTTGCCAAAGGCAGACTTCCAGACAACTAGCCAGCCACTGACAGGTCACGTGACATGCTAGTGGCGGCTCCTGCCAGCAGCCTGAAGACTGAACCCCCACTCTGAAAACTATGAACTGACAAGACAGAAAATGTAGTGTTGAGGGAAAAAATCACTCATTGTCTGGTGATATGCCAAGGTTTATGATTTTTTCATATATAATTTTTTAATAGCTACAAGCAGCAATTATCAGGGCCAAGCACAAAAAAGGAACAATCATATTTAACGGCTCTGGGTTTTCAGTCTGAGCTGTCCTTTCCTTTCTCCGTTTCCTGCATTCTAACTTCCTGTTGCCATAAATGGCGTGTCACGTGACCGAAGGCAGGTGGACGGATGTGTCTGTGTGGGTGAAAGTGTGTTGGTTTATTATGTGTCATCAAGGGTGTAACTGGTTAGAGGAATGTCTGTGATAGTGTATTATGGTATTCCCCCACACACAAATGAGAATGAAAGTGGGAGGAGTCAGGGGCATGTGACTGGCAGCATGTGTGGATCGTTTGCCAAGCACCTTATAAAAAGCCTGACATCATTGACACACAAAGTTAGTCACGTATCATCAGCTGGACACAGACACACAGGATCACAGAAATACCGAGGGCACGGTGAGTCCCCCTTTCCTTCTCTTTTATTTCTTAATACATTCTATATACATGTTTAATCATTTATTTCTCTGTGCTTTTATTGTTATTGTTATGCATCTGTTGTGATTGTTACATATTTTTTTATGTAAAGCACTTTGAATTACCATTGTGTATGAAATGTGCTATAGGCTATAAATAAACTTGCTTGCTAGTAACAATAGATTAGTTAGCCACTATTGAAATAAGTGCTAATGTAGCGCCCCTGCCCTCTTCTGTCCCCCCAATCACTCTATGAAGATGTTAGTTGATTATACTTCTGAGAAACTGTTATATAAAATCACAAAAAGGTAAGTTCTTGTCAATTAACAAGTGATTTTATTTAACAAAGACAGATGAAATAATAAAATATTGTAAATAAAAAAATAAAAGAATTAAATTAAATTCTTAAATGTCTGTTGTGTATTTTCTTTCACACAAAGTCACCTTTGGCTCCTCTTAAATCAAAACTCCAATATAATACTCAAATATCAATATTCAATTTTGTATCAGCAAGAAATCAGTAATACAATCTCAAAATCAAAATGCAAAATACACTCTGTGTAAATCAATGAGCAAATTAAACAACAGGTAATGTGGGCCCCCACACACACACACAAATCTCATGTCCTGTCATCGTTATACTGTGCTCGTAGCGTGCACTCTTTAATTATACGCGCATAATTAATTGATACCTGATTCTCTTTCAAGAATTTTTGGCTAAAAAGTCACTGAATCGTATCGGATCGTATCGTTCTAAATGAACCAATATCGTCCTTGAATCGTATCGACAACCACGAATCGCGATACGAATCGAATCGTTGTTAAAACGAATCGTTACACCCCTAATATATATATATATATATATTGTAATCATAATGTACCTGTGTGTAGTATGAGTGGTTCTTCTTCAAGGAGAATAAAGTGTCCAGATGTCCTGTACCATCTTCTGTCCAGTTGATGGTGGGATCGTGTGCCCATTTAAAGGGACACTTGGCTTCAAGTACTCCTTTACCACAGCATGTGCATGAAACATACCCATCACAAGACACTCCAATGTATGGCCTCTCTTTAGAAATTCTAAAGCCTGCTATAGCCACTTTTAGGTTGATGTGTGTCTTGAAAATGTCCTCGGTCACCATTACGGAAGCTGAGGTGTTGGATGTAGCGCTGCACAGGCAGAGAGCATAATTATAGGTGTCTATGGCATCCACCTCGTGGTCCTTGCCCCACTGCAAAGGCGGCACTCTCAGTGTGACCGATGAGTGACTACAGATTTCGTTAATTAATGTTTGTGCTGGTGTTTCCAGAGATGTTTGCAGGACTCTGTGTGCAGTAGAGCCTGTGATCCGCCCCACCCGATGTTGATGCCAAGCCTTGCAGGCAGCTTGGCCTTTAGTTTCCTCTTCCACTTGGAAGCACTGCTCTTCTGTAAAGCCTTCTAAGTTCTTGTACCAGGGTTTGGGGGTGAAAACATTAGCATGGCTCTTAATGGGAAGCTCCTTAGTGTTAGAGAGCATTTGCAGTAGCTGATTTTGCTGTGAGACCGAAGCTTTTGGAACGGGTCTCTGGTTCCTGACACTTCTTTTTTTGGCATGCTTACTATAGAACTCAATGTCTTTAATCATTGCTGGCTCAATGGTTTTGGTTGAAACACCATTCCAGGCACAGGCGATATTGGTAATATTATTATAAAACGTTATTTGTAATGTATTATTTATTATATAAATCCTTCGGATGAGACGTTAAACCGAGGTCCTGACTCTCTGTGGTCATTAAAAATCCCAGGATGTCTTTCGAAAAAGAGTAGGGGTGTAACCCCGGCATCCTGGCCAAATTTTCCCCTTGGCCTCTGTCCATCATGGCCTCCTAATCATCCCCATATACTGATTGGCTTCATCACTGTCTCATCTCCACCAGTAAGCTGGTGTGTGGTGGGCGTTCTGGCGCAATATGGCTGCCGTCGCATCATCCAAGTGGATGCTGCACATTGGTGGTGGTTGAGGAGATTCCCCCATCTATGTAAAGCGCTTTGAGGTCTCAGAAAAAGCGCTATATAAATGTAACGAATTATTATTAATTAATTATTAATTATATTAAATATATATATGCACAATACCCACTGTCTCTCTGATTAGATACCCACAATACCCACTGTCTCTCTGCATGCGACTTTGTTGTAACCCAGGCGGACACAGGCTTCCAGCTTAAACAGTACTGCCCCAACATGTGAACAGCTTTCACCAAGTCTGAAAAAACAACAACATAATTGCAGTTTACTGGCCAAGTACATGATTCACACATATTTAGTTTGGTGCTTGTTCACACAAATGAGACAGAGCAGAAGAATGGCAGTGTTACAAGGAGCATACATTTGTTTTGTTTCTATAAGTTCGGTCTTACCCTGCCATGCAGTCACAATGGGCTGCCAGGATATTTCCATCACTTTTGACAGCAACCCATGTGTTGTGAGGCTTCTCTGTGACCCTATAGGATGGCTTAACTTGGGTCTTAAAAATGGTATTGTCAGATTCTTCAGGTTTAAAATGATGGATTGTCTGCACCCATCCATCTGTAAAAAATTTGTGCGCTTCTAATGATTTGAAGTTTTTCATTTTGCTTGCCGTGTAAATTCCTATAAAAGAAACAACACCATCATTAAAAAAAGTTTGATACTCTTCACTGCACAGACAGGCTAAACATTATTGAACAATATTATCTCAATAAAAATGTATTGACATCTCAAGCTTGATTAGAAAGAAAGCAGGACAATAGCAGCCTTAAGCATACAGTTTAAATTATGTAAGCTTCCCACAATTCCAATATTTTACAATATATCTTGATCATCGTGTTATATTAGATAACTGCTGGGCTGTCTTTAGTGTATGTCTGTTATCATCTAGCCCAGGCTACCTGTCAAGGATGGGCAGTATTTCAGAAACATGTATGTAAAATATGTATTTAAATACAAAATACTACTTTGTATTTTGTATTTTAAACCCTTTGGAAAAAACAAATGTAATTTGTATTTAAACATTTTTCACACAGTAGGCTACCCCTATTATGTATTTGTATTTAAATACATTTTCCCACACAGCATTTTGTATTTTTATTTTAAATACATTTCCATGTATTTATGCCCATCTCTGCCTGCCATCATTATCCATATCTTGCTGTTATGGAAATATCATGAATTACGGATGATGCTATCGAAAGCTAAATCAGGCTAGTTGTATGGCTGGACAGAAAAGTGCACTCAGTTCTAAATATAAATACATAATATATACATTTTAAGAAAATCATTCACTGGCTAACTGGTGACTCGATTAGGTACGAGTAAATGTCCGGGTAAGACACCTCTGGCCACTGGGTGGGGTTGTTAGACCAATTTGACGCTGGTAGAATGAAGGGACATGTTTTTAAGTTGCCCAAATTAGGTTTATAAATGTATCGTTCACGCTCTATGGAAGGCAGGGTGGACATATAATTACTCGACATATTTTATCTAAGTGATTTCTAAAGTTATACACGTCTGCCGGCTGTGTATGGACGTTGTTTTGTGCCGCTATTTTGTATTTAAGTCTATGGGAAGTCTGGTTTGTTTTCCCCTAAAAAGGGGCGGTTACGAAATTGACAGTTAAGTTCCCGGATGTGCCGGTTGTATGTATGTTTGACCCTCTCTGAAATCAAGCCGTTCGATTTTGTGACGTCACACAGTCGGACGCCCCTCCCACGATTGTGATTGACAGCAGCGTTTCAACACAGACCCGCCCTCGCTCGTGAGCGAGCTGTCTGTCATCATAGTGCATTGATATACTGGAGAAGAATGGCGTCTAAGCGATTGTGGTGTTCTGTTCTTGGGTGTAATAAGGAACACAGCAGTCATTTTGATGTTTTGATGGAATATTCCCAAAGCAATGACGCGGGGATTCCCTCGCGGGGATTTCCCACGATCAATGTCAATGCTTTCATGTTTGCTAATCATTTCACACCAGACAGTTCTACAAAGGAGGGTCAGTAAAGCTGGTTTTGCTAAGAAGCTGCTCCTGAAAAAAGGATCGGTACCAACTATTCGTGTTCCTGCTGCACCTCCAGAAGAACTGAAGTGAGTGTAGGCCTAACGTTTTATTAACCTTTATATTAATATTTATATTAATCTTTGCAAATCGCTTGCTGCACACGTCACGATGAATGCGGTTTACACTCAGGGTACATTACGGCATGTTTTCTATGTACAACGTTCTCAATATAATTCATAATCCCACGTTTATAATGAACACCGCGTTATGGTTATTGTGTTAGAAACGGTGTAGGCACAGAACAGAGGGGCGGGGTGAGCAAAGCTCATTATCATTTAAAGACACATGCACTGAAACGGCGTGCTGAAAACAGAGCTGTTTTTGACCAGATAAAATGAGTGTTTTCTTACAATACTAATGAGAATTTTTAATTAAAGTATATTACAAACTTTTATTTTATACCCTAAAGAATCATATTAGCTTGTACAAAAATGGCATTATATGATCTCTTTAAGTGGGAGTGTTGTTATATAGTAATTTGCCAATAGGTGTCAATGTTGTATTGCCATCTAGTGTATCACTACAGTTCTGTTATTCATTCTTCTTCATTGTTTTCTTCTTTGTTGCATATAATAAAAAAGCATGTGAAACTTCAATAATGCTGGGAACAAACAATGGTGTCTCTAAATAAAACCACATGATTGAGCTAATTCTCTTAAAATAAATAGGTAGCCCTTTTCCCCTAATTTTAACAGGTTTATCAGTTCCTCAATTCAAGCCTCAAAACGGTGTATTTGTCCTGAATTTTTTTTAGGAAAATATATCTCTTGGTTTTATTAGTGAAATGTTCTCATTATTTTCTATACAACACTGAACCACAATTTTCTTAATAAAATACTCACAATATTTTAAATTTAAATGAAAATTACAAGACCCATGACTAATTTTTTACAACTCTGGCTCTATAGGGAAGCAACATGAAGGATACAAAGACCAATGTCTGCCAATCAAAAGTAAAGTTTATTAAATTATAAAAGGAAAGGGGACTGTAGAGATGACAGTGTTAAAATGGCTTCCTCAGGTGACAGGTGAGCGACAGGCAACACAACACAGCTAACACTTCCCACATAACAACATCATCGCACAGAGTGGTTTGATTCAATAAATCTGAGTGGAGATGAACAACTGAACTGATATAGAGACTATCATTCAATGCTTTAATTTGCTCTGGGAAGGTGGACGGTTTAAAGTGTCTCTGGTGTAATGATACAGTTTAAACAAGGGGGCAGGGTCTCATAAAATATTGAAGCTTCCCCAGGCGCCGCCATTGGCTAGCGGACCCCCACCTGCTGTTAGCATTCCATTGACTCCCATTCATTTTGGCGTCACTTTGACAGCGAATAACTTTACATCTGAGGCGTTTAAAGACTCCATTTGTCCATTATTTATTTATAAAAGATAATTGCGACATTTTATCTCACAATTGCGAGTTTACATCTCACAATTCTGAATTTTTATCTCAGAATTACGTGATATAAAGTCGCAATTGCAGGTTATATAGTCGCAATTGTGAAATTCTGACTTTATAACCTGCAATTGCGACTTTATATCACGTAATTCTGAGATAAAAATTCAGAATTGTGAGATGTAAACTCGCAATTGTGAGATAAAATGTTGCAATTATCTTTTAAAATGTTTTATTCTGTGGCGGAAACCAGCTTCCATACATATGCAATAGATTAAATAAAAAAAATCGGTAACACTTTAAAATACGGATCCTTCGTTAATGAATAACTACACAGGAACAAATGAGTAACACAATATTAACAATCTAGTAACTACAGTTACCTAACAAGTAACTCTGATTAACGAATTAGTAAGTAATAGCACACAGATTTAAGTGGTAGTTCACTATTAACTAATCAATAACTACTATTTTTTAATACTTCACAGAG
This sequence comes from Rutilus rutilus, assembly GCA_021464565.1. NCBI lineage: Eukaryota > Metazoa > Chordata > Actinopteri > Cypriniformes > Leuciscidae > Rutilus > Rutilus rutilus. The sequence goes on from JAJAQA010000013.1 coordinate 2,647,894, forward strand.
AACTACTGAATTTTTTTACAGATTTAAGTGGTAGTTCACTAATAACTAATCAATAACTACTATTTTTCAATACTTCCCAGAGAAATAATGAAAAAAATTCACAATTCATGCAAAACTAATTAATGACTAATGCAGGACAAATTACTAGCACTAGATTAACATTACTGCTAGATACTGTACACTAATTATAAATATGTAATAGCGTAGCAGACTTATGATTTGGGAAAGCTGTCAATAATTAGCTTATGCACTGCTGTCTTTTAGAGAACTATTCATAAACTAAATAATTTTTAAGAATTGTTTTTATAAATGCACTTGTCTGGAACACTTACCCTGTGGCCGATTTTCCGGCATTCCTCTGGACTGGCTTTGAATAACTAGACTCATCATGGTGAGTACTGGAACATACTGAGTCATCAGCCATCCAAATACCAGTTATTTTATTATAGCTTGAGTCATTTGAGACACTTGAGTCATTACTAGTTAGTTAACATGATCTTCACTTTAGAATACGGATCCAAATAGGGGTATGTAGTAACACTTGAGTCATTACTAGTTAGTTAACATGATCTTCACTTTAGAATACGGATCCAAATAATTAGTAGTTCCTATAGAGGTATGTAGTAACACTTGAGTCATTACTAGTTAGTTAACATGATCTTCACTTTAGAATACGGATCCAAATAGGGGTATGTAGTAACACTTGAGTCATTACTAGTTAGTTAACATGATCTTCACTTTAGAATACGGATCCAAATAATTAGTAGTTCCTATAGAGGTATGTAGTAACACTTGAGTCATTACTAGTTAGTTAACATGATCTTCACTTTAGAATACGGATCCAAATAATTTGTAAGTCCTATAAAAGTATGCATTAACACTTGAGTCATTACTAGTTATCATGATTCCATGCTGTAGTTACTAATGAAGAGCCAACCCGAAAGGGTAGAATCATCTAATCATTCACAGGATATATATACACACACATATTTATATATATATATATATATACATATACATATGAACAAAGAGACATACATAAAAACAATTTTGAGAGGTAGGTTAAATAATAAAATAACTGGTATTTGGATGGCTGATGACTCAGTATGTTCCAGTACTCACCATGATGAGTCTAGTTATTCAAAGCCAGTCCAGAGGAATGCCGGAAAATCGGCCACAGGGTAAGTGTTCCAGACAAGTGCATTTATAAAAACAATTCTTAAAAATTATTTAGTTTATGAATAGTTCTCTAAAAGACAGCAGTGCATAGGCTAATTATTGACAGCTTTCCCAAATCATAAGTCTGCTACGCTATTACATATTGATAATTAGTGTACAGTATCTAGCAGTAATGTTAATCTAGTGCTAGTCATTTTTCCTGCATTAGTTATTAAGTTTTGCATGAATTGTGAATTTTTTTCATTATTTCTCTGCGAAGTATTAAAAAATTGTAGTTATTGATTAGTTATTAGTGAACTACCACTTAAATCTGTAAAAAATTCAGTAGTTCTCTGGGAAGTATTAAAAAATAGTAGTTATTGATTAGTTAATAGTGAACTACCACTTAAATCTGTGTGCTATTACTTACTAATTCGTTAATCAGAGTTACTTGTTAGTTAACTGTAGTTACTAGATTGTTAACATTGTGTTACTCATTTGTTCCTGTGTAGTTATTCATTAACGAAGGATCCGTATTTTAAAGTGTTACCAAAAAATCATAAAATCTTTTCAGTCACTGAACACCACGCAATATAATGTAAATCTTCCAACAGCTCAATCTGCTCTGAAAGAATAACCAGTAGAGGACAGTAATAACCCGTTAGACTCCACCTTTAGTGGGAAGTGACATGTACTCCTAAAACACTCTCATGTGTGGAATAAACTTTCAGTTTTCATTTTGCTGTGGTTTTACACATTTGGACACCAGAACAAAAGCCTCAATCAAAACTTTTACCATGTAAGTTTTCATGTTTTTAAATATAAACCCAGCCTGTGCAAGTTTGTGTTATTAAACCAATAGTTTTGTCTGTTTGTGGAAAACTAAACCTGCTATAACAAGTAAATGAATCATCGCCGTGTAGTGAATGTTTCCAGTTGTGTGATTATGATGATTACAACTGTTTTCTTATTTGTAGGGTTATTAATATAATTATTAGATTATTCTGAATTGATTAATCCGATGAGAGGATAGCAGGAAAAATTATTTTATAAACTTTCTGTTTGTCCATTGACTTTGGGTTTGACGGATCATTTTGAGTTTCAAGGATTACAGTGGAGTCATTTATAAAACCGAAGATTCAGATGATAGTGTAATGACTGAGACTATCAGACACATTAATATGTTACATTTAACAAATAAGCTTTAAAGCCCACTCTAAAAATGAAACATCCGTCTGAAAGACACAAGAGAGCAGGAAAGGTTTCAGTCGTCGGGCGGCGATCAGATAAGATGCTGTATTGCTGTGAAAGATGTATTCATGAGGTCAAGGTCATAGGAAAGACAGAAACAGACCTTAAAACAGACTTTCCTGCATTAATTTTTTAGACGAACTGATCTATAAATGAACATGCATCCCAGGAGAGTGCGAATGATTTACTGTCTTGTGTAGTGTCTTTGATACTATTATTTCTTTGGCCTATGTATTAATTTTCTATTTTAAACTCTTTTGGATTAATGTTTCAGACTTGCATATTATGGTTAACCAAAATCATAAGTGTAGCAGGTTTAGTCTCTATAAACTCCAATCCCCATTTGTTAATTCACATTACATTTTGCTAACATTTTGAGGCATAATATAAGTATTAAGTATAAGTATTAATAATAATATAAGAATCTTGAAGATTCTTTCCTTAACACTAGAAGTCCCAGAGATTTGTAACCCTCCTTTAGCCAAGTGGATGCTAACTGGTTAGTCTTTTGGCTATCATTAGCATCAATTCATGTGTAAATGTGGTCATTACCTGAGCAATCAGCAGGGGGGTTGGGGGTGTGTGTGTGAATGGTTGCTGGTGGCTTGTTTGTATGTGTGGGGGAGGGAGGGCTGCAAAAAGCAGAGAACTTGATTGACCAAGTCTCACATTGGTATGTAGGGTCTTGCCCAGGTGTAAACAGGTATGAATTAGCACATCTAATTGCATGCAGCTTGCTCTCAAATGAGAGGTAATTCCTTTTGTGCTGAGGTGGATACAATCTCACTGCACATAGCCTACTACTTCAGTGCCCTCAAGAATTCTGTGGTGTACGAACCTCCTCTCCAAGAAAAGAAAATGCAGACAAGACTCACCACTCGGCAGGCCTTGGAAATGATCCTGAGTGAAGTAAACCCTTGTGACTCAGATGGAGAAGACATAGAACTTCAGCTGGATTCGGACTCAGAGCTGTCTGATCTGTCTTCAGGTTAAGTTTCATTTCATATTATTTCCTATTTCATTTCAAACCAGTAAGTGGAAAACACCAAAAAAGCAGAGTGGAGTGACATAAATATTTACTCTGCCTTTTTTGTATTGTCCACTTTTTTGTTTGTACTACTTAGCAGACATTCACTGCCATCTGAAGTGCAAAACATTATTAGTTGTTTCTTTGCTTTAGTTGTATCTTTTTATTCAGGAAGATATTTCAGACATTATTCCGATACAGAGAAGGAGATACTGGAATTATTATTAGTATCTATGCATGCATTTGTGATATCATTTGACTTTTCCATCGCTCACAATTTGAATTTGTTCACACTGCAGATGAGGAGACTGCTCCTCAACCAAAAAAGAGAGCCCGTTTGGGTACTGACCTGACAGAGACAGCGAAAGATGGCACAGTGTGGCGTGAAGAACAGGTGGGGACGCGTCTCCCTTTCACCCCAATAAAAGCGTACGCTGCAGATGGAGAGCCAACGGCTAAGGCCAGGAAAAGTATCTCGAGTCGCCTTCAGAGCTTCCTGTGTTTCATCACTCTTGACATGCTTCATAGCATTCAAGAATGGACTATTCAACATGCACAGGAAACGGAGCATGTTCATTGGTTCATGGCCCTCCCTGAACTAATGGCATTTATTGCAATTGTCATCTTGCGGGGGCTTACCAAGGTTCCATCACTACGTGACTGCTGGTCAGCAAACCTGGGAAACCCACATATCATTGGAACAATGCCGCAAAACCGCTTCCAAGACATCATGCGACACCTACGCTTTGATGACAGATCCACCCGGAGTGATCGAGCAAAGACTGATAAGTTTGCTGCAATTTCCAGTGTGTGGGGATCATTTGTCACCAATTGCATCACGTCCTACAACCCTGGTCTACATATCACTGTTGATGAACAGCTTTTCCCGTTAAAGACTCGCTGCTGTTTCATGCAGTATATTGCAACTAAACCTGACAAGTTTGGGATCAAGTTTTGGGTGGCTTGCGACCTAAAATCCAAGTACATTTGTAATGTCCTCCCATGTCTTGGCAAGGACCCTAGTCGTCCCAGTGGAGAGAGACTGTCTGAAAATGTAGTGATGAGGCTGATGGAACCATTCTTAGACAAGGGCAGAAATGTTACCACGGACAATTTCTTCACATCGCTGTCACTTGCGCATAAACTTCTTAGCCGGAAAACCACCATCCTCGGCACAGTCAACAAGATTCGCCGGGAAATCCCTCAATCCGCTAGACACACAGATCGCAATGAATTCACCACTCAGGTATGTTGCAGGTCTTTTGTGGTTCTATGTTTGTGTTTCTAATTTTTAGAATCAACACCGCCAAGTGTGTCATTGTGTCATTGTGTGTAAAAGTGCTATGAAAATAACAATTTATCTTATTTATTAGGTGTTTTCAACCACTGCTGCTACGCTGACGGCATATGCGGCCAAACGGAAGAAGACCGTCTACATTCTTAGCAGCGTGCACAGCGTGATTCAGACTGATAATACCACCAAAAGGAAGCCAAACACTGTCACCCTGTACAACACCACAAAGTGCGGCGTGGATGTGATGGACCAGATGGTGCGGGAGTACACTGTCCACACAGGGACACGGCGCTGGCCAGTTGCCGTGTTCTATAACATGATTGACATGGCAGCACTGAATGCACATGTGCTGTATCAAGCATGCACCGGAAGGCAGGAAAGACGGGTGGACTTCCTGGTGGAGCTTGCAAGAGAGTTGGCTAACTCTCATATGTGTGCGAAGAAGGCAAGAAAAGAACAATTGCTTCGGACACAACCCTCCACACCTAGCCCTGGAAAAAGAGCCATGTGTCAGGTCAAACACCAATGCAAGAACAATCATGCCACTGTGCGATGTGTTCACTGCTACAGATACACATGTGGTAAATGCAGACGGGAGATACCATGGCAGTGCCAGGATTGTGAGTGATTGCTGGAATGTACTCACTCACTTTTTAATATTATTTGTAAATATGTGTACAAATGGTTGGTTTTTATTTTATTTTGTACTGTTTTTATCAATAAATCTCAGCAACAAAGGAAAAAAAACATGTGTGTTGATTTCTCCCTAAGATGGCAAAGTGAAACACAAGTTTCCTTGAAGTGGCTCAGCATTGCCCCACATCGTTTACATAACAAAAGCAACCGTTCACAGAAGATTAAGGATATTAGCCTAAAGCCTTCCAGCCCATCGGCTGTCCTGCGGGTTTTATAGGTAGAAAAGCCAAATGGCTGCTCTCTGGGACTTCTAGTGTTAAGGTGTCATTGGTACAGTGTAATTATATATTTAAGTACTGAGTAATATTAAGCAACTACATGTACTTACTATAGGGTAAGGGTAGGATTAGGATTTGGTTGAGGGTTACGTGTAATTATGCATAATTTACTGTTATTACTATGGTAAGTTCATGTAACATATGTAACAAGGACACTGTTAAATAAAGTGTTATCGAATATTCTTGCAGTTTTTATCAAATGGAGACTAACCCGCTCAAGCAGTTTGTAGAAGCGGGTCTGAACCTTAGACTGGACCTGTTAATGGTGCCGTGGATTAAGTCTCTGATTGTGAAGTTCTGCTTATCTGAGCTGTAGATCCTGAACTGAGAGACTGAAGAGTGTCATTGTTCTCTACAGGTTGAGTAATTGTGGTGTTACAGATGAAGGTTGTGCTGCTCTGACTTCAGCTCTGAGATCAAACCCCTCACACCTGAGAGAACTGACTCTGCATGGAAATAATCTAAGAGACTCAGGTGTGAAGCTGCTCTCTGATCTGAAGGAGGTTCCACATTATAAACTGGAGACGCTTCTGTGAGTAGTGATGATTAAAACTGTTCATATTTTAATTGAAAGTTAATTTAGTTTCTTAGTTTACTTTCATTGTGATGGTGAATTACTGAGTAAAAACATGTTTAATAAGAGTTTACTTCATTTATTTTTTCATTATAGTTTATAGCCACAATCAAATATCTTCAAGTTTCTTTTTATTTCAAACAATTCAATATTTTGCTTTTATCATTGTCAATGTCAATTGCAATAAAAGATAATGGTAAATATTTTAATAAAATAAATAATACTGACCCAGTGACACAGAAAGAGGACAGTAATACAGGATTATAGATAAGCTATAACAATCGTGTATCTCAGTATTATATTATAATCTCTCATTTAATCATCTAAGTAGTTTCTTTTAGTTGTTCTAAAGTGGATAATGCAATAATGTCGCACACATTTGACTGTCTGTGTTTTACTTACAGGTTCTAGATGTTAGTCTGACCTTCTCTGGATCAGCTGATGGAGAATAAAGAGCCTCTACAGACACAATCACATTCAACAGAATCAACAGACACAAACCCACAGTGATCATCACACACACATGTGTTTGTGTAACTTTACAGAATGATCCAATCCTTCATCCAAAGTCAAACCAGGAAACCTTCAACCAGATGAACTGGATAAATATTCTGAATGTTCAGATCCAATCTGACCTCTGACCTGTAATGCCTGAATCATATTCATACACTGTTTGTTCGTTGGTCAGAGGAGAACTGAGCAACTGAATCTGGTTTCTGCCAAGGTTTTCTTCTCCATTCTGTCACTGATGGAGTTTGAGTTCCTGCCACTGTCGCCTCTGGCTTGCTTAGTTGGACACACTTAATAATCAACAATATTATTGATCTGCATTGACACCATTATATGAGAACTGAACTGAGCTGGACGATGACATCACAGTTTTCTCCAGAGCGGCTGTATAGATAAATGAACTAAATTAATATTATTTTTTACAACAGAAATTAATAAACACTGAACTTACTTAAAGGTGCTGTATGTAGGATCCAGCGGCCTCTAGCGGTGATGTTTCAGATTGCAACAACAGCGCTCGTGCTCATGAAAAGCAATAAAGTTACAACTGTAGTCTTTCAGATCAGATAACGTTAGCAAATGGTCGGCGTTAGCTGGCGAACTAATGATGTCTAACTTGAGCCAACTAAAGCACAAAATCACAATATATTTTACATGCTTTGAAGTATTGTTAGCTTACCTGTCCAAAAGGATGAAAGCCAACTCAGGGTCTGTTTTTATACCTAAAACAAAGCGGAGGTCTCTCCATAATTCAAACGCTCTGCCAATGTTGATTCGTGTTTTCGTCCTGAGTCGATCCGATTGACGTTTGGCCTGACGAGCTTCAGCAGATACTTTTTTTTTTTTCTTTTTTTTTTTGGAGTTTGTGTTGGAGTCTGTGTTGTGCTGGAGGCAGGTCGTTTTTTGGTGTTATCAGACTCCGTGTCGTTAGCTGCAGTGCCGTCGCAATAGACTGTATAAAACAGAGAGGCTCGGGAGCGCGCATGCACGTCACATCCGGTGGATTTCGCAGAAAATCCGACCCGGAGACTTCACATAAAAATAGGAATACTGGCCTTCAGAGGTAATAGCAAAACGCGAAAAGTGGATCATTGTAATGTGTGATTACAACCCCTTCACAGACGGGCAATAAAAAAAGGATTCATTTTATAAAAAAAGTTACATACAGCACCTTTAAGCTCTGGACTATGACACTATTTTCTTCTAGATCTGTTGTACAGCAGAAACAAACTTTGTTGCATTATTTTCCTGTTATCACTGAAAAGCTGCTTTGAAAACATCTGTATTGTAAAAAGCGCTATATAAATAAAGGTGACTCGACTTTTGTTTCTACAGAAGTGACATTTATACTGCAAACATCTCCATATGTAATATTTATTTAATGACTTAATTCAGTCAGAGTAATTCAGCCCACCAAACATATTCAAATGCCTTTGATTATAGTAACATTCACAATTAAATCATCTTGCATTTTTTTTTTTTTTTTTTTCTTTAAAAGCAATGATGAATCGCCACTTTTAAATGTTTAATGAAAATCTATTTTTTAAATTTGAATTCATAATCTATGGAGACCTTTCAGTAATAAAATGGTTAATCATGTTTTCATTTAGAATTGCAGAATATACATTCCATATGCTGTCTTTAATCTATTGCCAACTCCACATTAAATCTTGTATATGAATGATTTACTGTATTCTATTATAAGTTGATTCAGCAGTCAGAGATGAAACTCAGAGTCCAGCTGTGTGTCCATGAAGAGTGACCGTTCTGGACAAACCAGTGAAATCAGCTAATCTGAGGTACAGCATTAATGTCAGGATGGAGAGACTGAAAGAACTAACTAGATCTTTCTATGTGAGGTTTATCTGTCAAATTAACTATATTAATGCTTGTCTCAATTCTATTATCTCTGTTCTATTCTATAACTTATAGCAACTCACAGTACTTTTAACTCTTTAATTTGTGGTAATCTATTATTGTAATATTTTGTTCATGACTCTATTAACTCTTTCCCCGCCATTGATGGAAATTTCCAGCTTTCCGTTGTAACACTTCAAATGAAAGACAAAATGAAACACAAAAAATAAGGGGAACGACATCCAAGTATATTTGCCAAACAACAGTTCAGAACAAATGCATACCAATTTTTTTTGCTTTTTTTTTTTTTCACACCAGAAATCAACAATAGGCCTACGCCACAATCACCAAACAACAGCTCCAAAGAGTCCCTTCACTATCAACTCAGTCCATAAAATGTCCACACAGAAACACAAACTGATAATATGGGAATATAGATAATGTGGGTGTAATGAATATAAGGAACCTGTAATCCAAAGATCAATCAGTGCAGTCTGTGCACAAAAAAATCAGTTCAAAGTCAGTTCAGTCGCGACCACAGTCTTGTCGTAGTGAATTGGGTAGATTGCGTGAGAAATATTTGGGTGATCTCACACTAGTTGGTGATGTTTACAAGTATTGATGTGTCACGGGGTCTGGGAGTCGAAGCATGCATGGAGATTGGCATTGTGTATATATCATGGAATGAAGAAAAATTGACAAAATATCATGTTTACGTCACATTTCAGAGCATTTCTATTCATTTTCCACGAAATTATGCAATTATTGCGATGTGAGGAGGTTTGAGCGATCTCTTCGTCTCACTATAATGTGTTCCCTTTCGAGGAAACTCGCGTTGCGTCGATGATGCTTTGGGAACGCCTCCGCGGGATCGCGTCTGAAGCACGCATGTCAACCAGGGTGGGAATTATGTAATTTTAGGGGCAAGGCCATTTGGCCTCCACCTTTTTTTTTTTTTTTAGGGGCACCAAGGCCATATGACAGGTCACAAAGGCCATTGAGTACAATTCGACGGTTTTCCCATTCAGATTGATACCATAACATCCTAATTTGTAATAAGACATGAATTATGACTTTAAAAAAAAAAAAAAAGTTATGAGAATTTTTTTTTTTATGAAACATCTTCATGAAAATAAAATTTAAGTTGGCATTGTATCAATCTAGAAATGCACTGCAGCTAAAGCCACATGTCTGACCATGTTATACTTAAAATCTGAAGATGATATGTCTAAAACTCTGTATTTAGGTAAATGTTTTTCAAGATCATGTCATATGACTTTATTTCTTAGCTTAGCACACCATCAATACACGACAATTTATGAGATTAAAACCATGTTTGTGCTCCAAACTTACTTTATAATGCAAGTCGAGTGTTCTAAATAACCTTCTGTGATCTGATTTGGCTTCAGATAAAAAAAAATCTGACAGAAAATATATTTTATGTATAATGCAACGATGATAAAGTCTATCGATTAGCATAACATTATACATATAATCTATTATTATGAAAATGCCTGACATGGCTCGAAGAACACAGGTAAGTCAAATATCATAGAAAAAATGTTTATTGTCTTCAAAACGACATAATCTGCATGTTCCAGCGATCTGTTAGCTCTGTTTGTGGTCAGAGATTTGGGATTTCCTGCATTGTCGAACACTTTTCTTCATGTGTTTCAAATATGGACTATAATGTTCAGTAGAGCGCCCTCGGGCTGCTGGTATGAATTGAAAACACAGCACATCAGTATACAGCGCTCATAATGATTACATCGACGCATTTGGCTATAAATTCAATAAAATATTATTCCTGTCAATAGAAATCTGATGTAAACTGAGAATATATCAATATTTCTCCAAATCTGCACACTTTTGATCTAAAAGCCGTGAGGGACATTGTTTTGTGAATCGCTTTCATGACGACAGCACAGGAGTTTTTTATGAACGGGAGCGTCTGACGCTCATAATTCATATTAAAGGTATCGATTCATTTTTGCATTTCATAACTCCTGACACAAATTAAGACATAACTGTCAATATAAATTTCTCAGAATACAATAGTGGTCAAATACTGAAACGTGAGTCTTATATCTTTTTAATGATGTATAGTTTGTCAAGATAATAACATTAAATCTTATAGTAACTTTGAACTATAAAAAAAAAAAAAAAACCCCTTCAGTGCGCCGACGCACTGGCAACGGTGTTAACAGGTTAAGACATAACGTTACCTCTGGAGGCGCTTTTACCAGAGTAAAAACACAGTAAACAAAACAAACTTCCTAGCAACACAGAGCCGCGCTAAAATCAACTGGGAAAAGTAAACACTCACAGACTGATGGTCTCTCCTGTTGTTCGACTGCTTCTTCTAATAAGTACTAGCAGTTTGTTAGAATAAATCCTTTAACTGGCTTAGGTCCCGCCCTCCTGTTTAGTCAAGCGAAACTAACAAGTCACGACGCACAAACAACGTCACACGGGCGCTTTTACCAGAGTAAAAACACAGTAAACAAAACAAACTTCCTAGCAACACAGAGCCGCGCTAAAATTCAGTTCAGAGACTACTTGGGTGGCTCGCTGTAATTCAAAAGCAAGCCCACTATGCCGCACTGGCGCTTTATACATGGAACTTGGACAGGGCCAGGGCACACAGGCCACTGTGGCCGTACGATGATTTTTTTTTCACGGGGCATGAAGGCCAAAGTGTAGGGCAACGGCGGCCATGGCCGCGTGGCCGTGGTATAATTCCCACCCTGCTTGTAGCCTATTCCTCAGGTCTGTCTTCACCTAGAAATGACTTAAAGGTGAATATTTTTTTTTTCACTGCAAATTTTTATATATTCTGTAAAAATCCACGGTTCTCGGTACCAATTTTGCAGTTCGTACCGCTTTCTCCTTTCCACAAGCGCTTGCTCTCCCGCCACATCTGTCATTGCTATGCAACCATGAACAGAGGCGCGCCTGGAAAAACGAGTGAGCCACGTCGTTTCTGTTATGAGCGCGCTTGCCGCATCTACATTTTAAATTACGAATTTGCACGCGCAAAAATGCGCTATATGAACGGCCTCTTATGGCAATGTGACATTAGCCTCATCGAAAATATTTCCATATGTGGATGTGGCTCTTTCCTCCTTTCTTGTCAACAAGTGGATTCAGAGCCACCACATTAGCAGCGCCGCCGGTTGTCATATCTCAGTGTTTTTAGGTGTGTAAGTGAATGAAGTTAATGTCGTGATATTACTGATCATGTGAAGATTTTGCAGCGCCGCTGCTGAATACATTGTAGGGGAAACACTGAGTGATGTAGTTGTGTTTAGTTTGGTTGAGTTTGTCAGTATTGTTCTGGTCCAGATTATCAGTGTTTTGTGTGTCAGTAGATGTTAGTGAAACATCAGGACTGAAGCTCTGGATCAGCTGTGAGAGGAGACCTGATCCTGTGCTCGACTCCTGCTATTGCAGCGCTTTATAATAGTGTGAGTCTCTGAGTTATACATGCTTACACACTATCATCACCTATTTCTGTATTTGATAGTAAGTGGATATTTGCCAAATTATGCCATACATGCATTATTTGTGTGTGTCTGTGGTCTGTCTGTCTAAACAAAAATGTTGTACCTCAGATCAGTTGATGTGTGTTTTCCCTCAAATCTCATTGGCTCTGCCATAGACTGGTCACTCTTCATGGACACACAGCTGGGCTCCGGTGAGATTGATCTTTCACACTCACATTGACTTTAATACAACAACAGAATAGAAATAATAGAGTTATTCTCTACCAGAACCAATATGGCTGATTTTACATGAAAATAAATTCCACATGAGAACGTTGTCTTTTAACTCTTTCCCCGCCAGCCTTTTCTGTTTAAAGTTACCAGCCACCGCCAGCGTTTTAGACCATTTTCACAACATTTTCATGGTCCCCAGAATATTTTTTTGAATGAATATCTGAACATTCAATATATAAAAAAAAAAGAAAAGACCCTCTCCCTTAAAAAAAAAAAAAAGTTTTATTTACATACTAGTTTTGATTTATATGCTGTTTAATGTTGATGATCGTGTTATTTTACATAAGCATATGATTACATATGAGATCGCTCGTTTTTTCCAGCACCAGAATGAAATTAACACAAACTAATGAAATGAATACTCTTGCTAGTCAACTGGAGATGTTTCGTGTGTATTAGGTACATCCGTGCTGCGAGATGTTTCAAAAAGTGGTGGGGACAATATCGACCCGGGAGAAGAGTGGTGGGCACATGTCCCACATGTCCCATAACTCGCAAATTACGCTTATCTTTGTTGCATCATCTGCCAAACGGTGACAGTTTAAAATTGGGACTCTGAAGCAGAAACCGTCATGTGTATTTTTCCAAAGTTTGCATGTCTGTAACTCAAGAAGTTCTAAAGATATCCTTTTAGATTTCAGTTCTTAGCAAAATTGTCTTTTGACATCTTTTTTGATATTTTTCAGGGCCTATGTGGTTCAGTTCAATAAATGTATCTTGGTTTCCTCTATTAAAATAAATGCATAGAACAAACCTGTCTGAGAGCCAAAAAAATTGTCTTTTTCCTAGGGTTGGGTACCGAAACTCGGTTCCAATAGGGAACCGGTTCCGACGTAAACGGTAGTAACCAGACCGAATAAGAACGAAACTTTCGGTGCCTGATTTCGGTGCCTGACGTTTTTTACCACCCCCTATAAAACATCTCGCGGCACGAATGATCCAATAATAAAACATCTCCAGTTAACCAGCAGAGCATTCATTTAGTTCGTTTGTTAAAGCAGCACTAGGTAACTTTTCAACCTTCATAATATATTTCCAAGACTCTTGTGATGGTACATCGACTTACAATAGGTTGAATGACATGTCTGCCATAGCCTGACGGGGTCTGTATCGTTTTTAATCGTACTTTTAAACTTCGGGGTTCGGGTAGTAACCCCCGCGCACAAAAAGAACTACAAAATTCGACTGCTTTACGGCATAGGCTACCTCACTTCCCCCAACACGTCCTCACATGCTGTTGGACTTGTAAGTATATTGCTTATATTGTATATCACTCGGACAAGCTTTCACTCGTTGGTGTGAGCTAAAAAGCACCTGGCGTTCTTGTTGATGGATTAGTAACTTAGACATCTTCGGAGGCTAGCTGTGCTTGTTCGATGTCCGACGATTTGTAACGCGTTGTGTTTATTCCCCAATCGAACTCGTGTAACTGTCTGTCACACGTTCTACCGTCCACAGCATTACTTGATAGACAAAAATAGGACAAGAATGAGCATCAAATAGAAACAACCAGCTTACGGGGTGTTCGAGGCACACATACAATACAGACTGCCGACAGTTAAACAGGGCGCGCGCAGCTCTTAAAGGGGCCACACCTTATTTCCACTCGTTACAGCTTCCATCCGACTGAACAGGGACCGGTATACAGGGGGGAGGGGATCAGGCCGTGAGTGAGAGACTGCTCTGCGTGAGTGGTATTTACGACAGTAACGTTAAATACAAGTAGTCCACAGCGACTCTAGGGGTCGTTGTTTGACCAAAACGGAAATCTTACCTAGTGGGGCTTTAAATAAGAGATCTAGCGCTGAAATGTATTTTTTAAATCAAGTGATCAAAGTGCTCGTTGCCGCTGCGATCAGTGGCGCGGATACAGTGTTTTCTCGTGGCTCGCGCACACACTTGGCTTCACTCGGACGCGCGCTTCAATACGTTGCGGAGATCGATCTATTTATGAGGCGCCGTCTATATGATTATGTGCGCGCAGAGTTTGTGTGTGCGTGCTCGCGTCTCAGATGAGTATGTGCGCGGAGAGTTTGTGTGTGTGTGTGTGCTCGCGTCTCAGGTGAGTATGTGCGCGGAGAGTTCCGCGCGTCTCGTGTGTGTAGAGTTTGCGTGTGTGTGCGTGAGCGACTTTAGAAGTTGTGCATTTCATATGTATTAGTTTGAGCATTCAGTAGTATACATGTATGTGTGACTACCTAGTACATGTGTATGCAAGGGTTTCATATGTGCATGAATGAAGTTTGATTTAAGCCCTAGACCGCGCCTCATATCTATTCGTTCTGGTGAAATCTCAAAATATAATGGACACAAAGTGTCCCTGCTTGATATACAACCACTGATGAGCATAATCGGTTTTAAAAAAACTAAAAAAATAAAAAAAAACTACGAATGCGGATTAGAACCCAAAACCTCTGACACCCTTGACTAAAGTTCAAGTTCAGCTGCCAATGTTCCTCTTTGGGTAAGTCTAGTATTTTAATGCCAACTGCAAATCTTGAATATCAAGTATGAAGGATATCATTATCAAGTATATTTATATGACTATACACTCTCAGAAAAAAAGGTACGAAAGCTGTCACTGGGGCTGTACCCTTTCAAAAGGTACACTTTTGTTCCTTTTAGGTACTAATTTGTTCCTTTTAGGTACTTATTTGTCCCTTTTAGGTACTAATATGTACCATTAAGGTACCAATATGCACCCTTTAGGTACAAAAGTGTATGTTAAATATTTCTGCTCAGTGTCAGATATTTCTCTGTTTTGTAAAAGTCATAATGAGAAGACAAAATTTTGATCTTAACTCAAGTGTTTTGTGCTACATCAGTAGCGTTTTAAAGGGCACAATTTTTCATTTAATCAGAAATTTTTTTCAGAAAATCACACACACACACACACACACACACACAAACACATTTTTTTTTATAAAGTGTGTACAGTTTAGTTTTCTTAAGTACCGTTTCAAGAACCGTTTAAGCACCGGAACCGTTTGAAAAATACCGAGTAGGTACTGGTATCGGATAAAACCTAACCAATACCCAACCCTAGTTTTTCCAGAGTGTGCATGCATGTAACTCGAGAAGATCTATCTATCTATGAAATGTTGTACATCAGATCAGTTGATGTGTGTTTTCCCTCAAATCTCATTGGCTCTCCCATAGACTGGTCACTCTTCATGGACACACAGCTGGGCTCCGGTGAGTTTGATTTCTCCCTGTGGTTTTGACTTCAATAGAATAGAAACAAAAGAACAGAGACAAGAATTCTTAATTATATTACAGTACATGTAGAGAAACCTCACATAGAGAATCAATCCATCCATCGTTTACAATTGCTTTTTAATCTGTTGTTGTGTTTGTGTTTCCCAATAAGTGACAGTGTTTTCCCTTGAAATTTTTCCAGCAGCGGTGCTGTTACGTTTTGTTACGAGGGCATGCACCTCTGGAAGATATTTTTTTTAAATAACCCCTTAAACCATGAGTTCTGGCAAGTTTTGTGGATAGAAATGAACATTTTGAGACATACAAATATACCATCAGCAGATTCAAGGCATGATTATTGCAGCCCACCTTGAACTGGTCACAAACAGAAACCTTCATTTTATAATTTTAGACCGGATTATTCATGTTTTTCTTTTGTGTTAATTTTCAGCTATAAGGTAGAAATTGATAGGGAAAAATGAAACGGCACAACCCAGAAAAAGATTATTGAAAATTTATTGAAAATTTTATCTTAATGGCAAAGGCAACACCCAATCTGTGAGCACAATTTTTCTGGGCTTTTCATAGAAGATCTCTAAGGCTCTTTGGTAATTGAATGCTATTGTGGGGGGGGGGGGGGGGGGGGGGGGGGGGGGGGGGGGGGGGGTGCATTAATGCTGACACGCATACACGTGGCCAGATGCTGTCCTTGTAGCCTATTCCTCAGGTCTGTCTTCACCTAGAAATGACTTAAAGGTGAATATATTTTTTTTCACTGCAAATTTTTTATATTCTGTAAAAATCCACGGTTCTCGGTACCAATTTTGCAGTTCGTACCGCTTTCTCCTTTCCACAAGCGCTTGCTCTCCCGCCACATCTGTCATTGCTATGCAACCATGAACAGAGGCGCGCCTGGAAAAACGAGTGAGCCACGTCGCTTCTGTTATGAGCGCGCTTGCCGCATCTACATTTTAAATTACGAATTTGCACGCGCAAAAAACGCGCTATATGAACGGCCTCTTATGGCAATGTGACATTAGCCTATTTGAAAATATTTCCATATGTGGATGTGGCTCTTTCCTCCTTTCTTGTCAACAAGTGGATTCAGAGCCACCACATTAGCAGCGCCGCCGGTTGTCATATCGCAGTGTTTTTAGGTGTGTAAGTGAATGAAGTTAATGTCGTGATATTACTGATCATGTGAAGATTTTGCAGCGCCGCTGCTGAATACATTGTAGGGGAAACACTGAGTGATGTAGTTGTGTTTAGTTTGGTTGAGTTTGTCAGTATTGTTCTGGTCCAGATTATCAGTGTTTTGTGTGTCAGTAGATGTTAGTGAAACATCAGGACTGAAGCTCTGGATCAGCTGTGAGAGGAGACCTGATCCTGTGCTCGACTCCTGCTATTGCAGCGCTTTATAATAGTGTGAGTCTCTGAGTTATACATGCTTACACACTATCATCACCTATTTCTGTATTTGATAGTAAGTGGATATTTGCCAAATTATGCCATACATGCATTATTTGTGTGTGTCTGTGGTCTGTCTGTCTAAACAAAAATGTTGTACCTCAGATCAGTTGATGTGTGTTTTCCCTCAAATCTCAATGGCTCTGCCATAGACGCGTCACTCTTCATGGACACACAGCTGGACTCCAGAGAGATTGATCTGTCACTCTCACATTGACTTCAATACAACAACAGAATAGAAATAATAGAGTTATTCTCTACCAGAACCAATATGGTTGATTTTACATGAAAATAAATTCCACATGAGAACGTTGTCTTTTAACTCTTTCCCCGCCAGCCTTTTCTGTTTAAAGTTACCAGCCACCGCCAGCGTTTTAGACCATTTTCACAACATTTTCATGGTCCCCAGAATATTTTTTTGAATGAATATCTGAACATTCAATATATCAAAAGAAAGAAAAGACCCTCTCCCTTAAAAAAAAAAAAAAAAGTTTTATTTACATACTAGTTTTGATTTATATGCTGTTTAATGTTGATGATCGTGTTATTTTACATAAGCATATGATTACATATGAGATCGCTTGTTTTTTCCAGCACCAGATTGAAATTAACACAAACTAATGAAATGAATACTCTTGCTAGTCAACTGGAGATGTTTCGTGTGTATTAGGTACATCCGTGCTGCGAGATGTTTCAAAAAGTGGTGGGGACAATATCGACCTGGGAAAAGAGTGGTGGGCACATGTCCCACATGTCCCATAACTGGCAAATTACGCTTATCTTTGTTGCATCATCTGCCAAACGGTGACAGTTTAAAATTGGGACTCTGAAGCAGAAACCGTCATGTGTATTTTTCCAAAGTTTTCATGTCTGTAACTCAAGAAGTTCTAAAGATATCCTTTTAGATTTCAGTTCTTAGCAAAATTGTCTTTTGATATCTTTTTTGATATTTTTCAGGGCCTATGTGGTTCAGTTCAATAAATGTATCTTGGTTTCCTCTATTAAAATAAATGCATAGAACAAACCTGTCTGAGAGCCAAAAAAATGGTCTTTTTCCAGAGTGTGCATGCATGTAACTCGAGAAGATCTATCTATCTATGAAAGTTGTACATCAGATCAGTCGATGTGTGTTTTCCCTCAAATCTCATTGGCTCTCCCATAGACTGGTCACTCTTCATAGACACACAGCTGGGCTCCGGTGAGTTTGATTTCTCCCTGTGGTTTTGACTTGAATAGAATAGAAACAAAAGAACAGAGACAAGAATTCTTAATTATATTACAGTACATGTAGAGAAACCTCACATAGAGAATCAATCCATTCATCTTTTACCATTGCTTTTTAATCTGTTGCTGTGTTTGTGTTTCCCAATAAGTGACAGTGTTTTCCCTTTAAATTTTTCCAGCAGCGGTGCTGTTACGTTTTGTTACGAGGGCATGCACCTCTGGAAGATATTTTTCTGGATGAGCTGTGAGAGGAGACCTGATCCTGTGCTCGACTCCTGCTATTGCAGCGCTTTATAATAGTGTGAGTCTCTGAATTATACATGCTTACACAATATCATCACCTATTTCTGTATTTTGATAAGAAGTGGATATTTGCCAACTTATGCCATACATGCATTATTTGTGTGTGTCTGTGGTCTCTCTGTCTGTCTAAACAAAGATGTTGTACCTCAGATCAGTTGATGTGTGTTTTCCCTTAAATCTCAATGGCTCTGCCATAGACGCGTCACTCTTCATGGACACACAGCTGGGCTCCAGAGAGATTGATCTGTCACTCTCACATTGACTTTAATACAACAACAGAATAGAAATAATAGAGTTATTCTCTACCAGAACCAATATGGTTGATTTTACATGAAAATAAATTCCACATGAGAACGTTGTCTTTTAACTCTTTCCCCGCCAGCCTTTTCTGTTTAAAGTTACCAGCCACCGCCAGTGTTTTAGAGCATTTTCACAACATTTTCATGGTCCCCAGAATATTTTTTTTGAATGAATATCTGAACATTCAATATATCAAAAGAAAGAACAGACCCTCTCCCTTAAAAAAAAAAAACTTATTTACATACTAGTTTTGATTTATATGCTGTTTAATGTTGATGATCGTGTTATTTTACATAAGCATATGATTACATATGAGATCGCTCGTTTTTTTCACCTTAGTCGCCTGTGCTTTGATCAGGAGATAATACTCTTTCAGGAGATGTGTAATAGCGCCCCCTACCGTATAACAGTCAAAACATGGAAAGCCGGAACATTCCCTCAGTGGAGGGTAAAGCATTAAAAATATAATATAATAATGCTATAATGCAAAACTCACCTTTACATGGTGTTTGAACATAAATGTGTGTCGGCAGTGTGTGTACACACAGAGGAGTCATAATAACGTACATGAAAATGTAGAAAGACTGGACACAGCTGTGCATCAGCAAGCATCATAACAGAGAGAGGAACCTCAAGGATTATCCAAGTAAATGTGTGCAATTGCTGGGTTTCAGTCACAGCGATTCTAGACGGAGGACAGGAAGTAAACATGGAGAATACGTCTATGGAGGAAACCGTTGCGGAGAGTCCGTATCGTACGGATTTAGATCCAGTTCAAGACATATATACAAGGAGTTAATTAACAGATATGTTGGACGTGACCCGTTCCTCATGAAGATGAGTGAGTTTTCAGTAGAACTTCAGGATTTGCCGACAGTGAAGGCTGTTGACATCACCAACTATCTGGTCCTGCAATGTAGCCTCTGCACATTCAGACCGTGGTTGTTGGTCTTCCTCGAGCTTCATCAGGGTTTTTCCTGGCTCAAAATGAGGCGGAGGTGGTAAAATTCTAATAATGCATTTTAATAATAAGGTAATTAAATTAGTATTTTTCGTTGATCATCATATAGCCTAATGTGTTTCCCACATTATTTTTGTGGGTGGAGCCTGGTACCCCTAGGTCCACAACCACCCTATAATGGTAAAAATCCATCCACTCCTCTTTTTTGAATCTCCATAAATCATAATCTGTGCCTCAGAAAAGGCCATTTGCAGATGCTACTTTTTGTGACGTTACAAAATGCCTAGGCCCCGCCCACTAATGCTGATAGACCCCGCCCTCAGTGATCCGAACACAGTAATTTTCCACGTGCTGGAGCAGCTGTAGTGATGAGAAAAATGCCCCAGTTCCCTACTAAGAAAGCCAGGTGTGTTGTTGGATGTAAGAGTGAGCATCAGACTCTTCATTTACTCCCGGCAACTGAGCCACTGAAGACACAGTGGATTCATTTTTATTATGATGGGAAAGTGCCGGTCAAGTTACCTAAAATCCTTCATGTCTGTTCTACTCATATTACACCAGACTGCTTTGTGAACAAGGGTTAATACAAAGCATTTTTTTCTTAATTTTTCAGGGCCTATGTGATTCAGTTCAATAAATGTATCTTGTTTTCCTCTATTAAAATAATTGGATAGGACAAACCTGTCTGAGAGACAAAAAATAGTCTTTTTCCAAAGTCTGCATGCATGTAACTCGAGAAGATCTATCTATCTATGAAATGTTGTACCTCAGATCAATCGATGTGAGTTTTCCCTTAAAGTAGATTGGATTCCCCATAGACTGGTCACTCTTCATAGACACACAGCTGGACTCCGGTGAGATTGATCTGTCACCCTTAAACTGACTTTAATAGAACAGAGATAACAGAAATAGAGACAAGAATCAACTTGGCTGATAACATGAAAATAAATCCCACATGAGAAGGTTGTCTATTAAGACTAGGGCTGCAGCTATCGATTCTTTTTGTAATCGATTAATCTAGCACTTTATCGATCGATTAATCGAGTAATCGGATAAAAAAATGAGTGTGTTTTTAAACAACCAAAACAAATAATGCATAACGAAAATGATGTGGCAGTAAAATAATCAAGCATTTGGCTTTTATTTCTCAAAAAAAAAACAAAAAAAAAACAGAGCTATTTATTCCAACTCCAACATTTGGCTCCAAAACTAAGCCCATTTATTGTACTTAGTTTTTACCCATTTAGTGTTTATAAGTGCCAGTGCCAACAATTATATAACAATACAGTTAAGTCAACTTTATACTGTAAAACATGTATAACATGTAAAACTATGAATACAAACTTAAATAGTAAAGGCCATTTGGCCTTAGTTTTGTCTTCTTAATACAACATTACAAAAAAAGGATTGCACCTTCTGCAAATTACCCACCGGAGAACAAAAATAAATTAAATGAATATAAAATATCAAGCCAAACAGGTACACAATGTATACAATTTATAAAAAAATAAGTGTAGCTTTAAAAAGGGGAATGTTTTATTGCAAATATGTTAAAAAGCACAGCATTTTGTTTCTCACTTAGGCTAGTTGAAGTATATTAGCACGTTTTGTAGTATTATATTTTTTTGTTAATTGAAAATGTTCTATGCTCAATTACTTTGGTAGCCGATTATGTCTTCCCCAAAAGTACGAGTGGATTTGGAGAAGCAGGCTGGGGAGTTTCATTTTTTGTTGTTGTCTGTAACTATTTGGCAGACGTGACAAAGACAAGGTCTCGCAAAGACTGCAATACAATATTTGTTCCTCCATCACGTCCCGGTGTATACAGTGAATGCATGCTGAAATTATTGTTGCGTGGCTACATAAAAGTTTGAGCATATGTGATGCATTGCCGCAATTGGTCTGACTGGCGCGTGAGAGAGACGAGGGTGCGCGCGTGTGTGTGTGTGTGTGAAGGGGTTCTTTTTTAGGCTATACTCTCTTGCAGTTGAACATGAATACATTTACTTCTTTAAAACATCAAAGCTAAACATCATATCTAGTCAAACCGCATCACGACATCACTACAAATACAGTATGGGATTAAAATAATCGAACATCAATGTATAGGCTTCGGCACGGGCGGAAATATTGGCGCTGGGTTAAAAAAAAATGCGGGGGACAGAATCGTTACCTTGTTTCAGCGACGCTGGAAGGAAGCGATCCCAAACTTTATGGACATCTTTACTCTCCGCCATCGCGCCAACTAAATTCAAAATGTATCACGCGCTATTGTGCTTCCTGAACACTGAACAACGGTCCGTGTGAAATCAGATCCCTGCGCGTATAGTGCGCGTCATAGGAATTTAAAGGAGAACTCCAGTCAATTTTAACATTGAGCTCATTTTTTTGTACATTTGGAGTGCTGTCAATACAGAGAACAACGACAAAAATCGGTGTTGCCTACACCGAGTTATTCTATTTTTAAAATTTGCACCCTATTGACTTCAATGGGGCAAGTAGTAAGCCTGCTTTTTAGCCTCTTAACATCCTTTAAGTGTCATTACAAGTGCACAGAAAATGTGAGTGATTCCTTCCGAGTGAACACGGGTGGATCTGACTGCAGTAGATGTTAGAGATATTAATAAAAATGAAGTTAATTCAGCCAGCACTCATACCTTTGTTTACATCCTGTTTTCGGTGGAAGGCCATAGTAATCGATTGTCGAGTTCCTCTGTGTGTTCAACATCTGATTCGGATGAACTATCCATCAGATCTGATATTCTCAGAACACCACACAGCACCGTCATCGGCTGGGCTGACAGTCTGAGTCTCCACTGTTGCTTAGTTACCTATGATCACGCGCGTGAACTCGACAATCGATTACTATGGCCTTCCACCGAAAACAGGATGTAAACAAAGGTATGAGCGCTGGCTGAATTAACTTCATTTTTATTAATATCTCTAACATCTACTGCAGTCAGATCCACCCGTGTTCACTCGGAAGGAATCACTCACATTTTCTGTGCACTTGTAATGACACTTAAAGGATGTTAAGAGGCTAAAAGCAGGCTTACTACTTGCCCCATTGAAGTCAATAGGGTGCAAATTTTAAAAATAGAATAACTCGGTGTAGGCAACACCGATTTTTGTCGTTGTTCTCTGTATTGACAGCACTCCAAATGTACAAAAAAATGAGCTCAATGTTAAAATTGACCGGAGTTCTCCTTTAACGAGGCTTCGAGGCAGAGTTTTTGCCTCGAGGAATTTTTGTAATCGAGTAAATCGAGTAACTCGATGAATCGTTGCAGCCCTAATTAAGACAGTGTGTTGAAGAGTGATGAGACTGTCCAAGGATAATGTCATATATCATCTAGCTGTCTACTGTATCTGTGTGTCTTTGGACAGTGTTTAAAGACCCTGAGTGTCTCCAACTACTGTATATCCCGACACCAGAATATGATAGAGACAACAGATCACTATACCAACCCTGGCAAACACACACAACACCCTGTTATGTGCAGAAAATGAGTCTTCTATAACATAAAGATCATATGAAGATTGAAGTACCTGAATCCTGGAGAAGAATCTCCATGTCTGAATGTGTGTGTGTCGTCCATTATTCATTCAGTCTTCATGGATCTGCTAAGAGATCAGAAACACTCATTCACACACACTCAAATACAATACATTTCATTTGACATTTTCTTCAGTGTGTTTATGAAGACCAAACAAATCAGATTTATGATTTCTAATCATTAATTATTAGACATTATCAACATTTCATTACTGGTTTAATGTGATATTCAATTATGTTAATGAATGTTCAGAACTGGTATCATCAGAATCAGCAGATTCTCTTCTTCAGTCAGATCTGTAACGTTTGCTCCAGTATTTCATCTGTGTGTTTAATACAGAAATATCTCGGCTGAACAGACTGGGAAGTTTGTAACACTAGAGTTTAATGTTCTTCCACTGAAGCCTCAAATATTGTACAAATGGGACAGTTTACTGTAAGCCCACATTTAATACATCTGTGAAACTGACTAACATACACAGATATTTGTTCAAGATCTTTTCCAACTATTTTTAAATAAAATGTTTCCTATTGGTTTTTATGTACACCAATAAATGTATTTATTGGTATTAAATGGTCAATAAAAATGACATTACATTAAGGGAGATTGTAACAACAGCACTCTTTGTAATTGACATTCATTTACACAGAAAATTATATCAAAGTTTAAGAAACACAGCACAAAAAAAAGGTTAAAACAAACACTACAGATGTTAAAGAGAAAAGTGTTACAACACTGCGGTTTCTAGAAACTTTGTTTTTTAGTAATGAAAACGAAAATTAGACCTACATAAAAAGTGTAAAAGTGTATTCTAACATATAGGGTGTAGGCTACATGTCTATGTCCAATAATTGATATGTAAAAAAAAAAATGCATTAAGAATTTCGTGTTTAATGTAACGTTACTTTATTTCATGGTTACTTACATGCGCCACACCGAACTCTTGCTCTGAATAAAGTTATTAAACACCTCGAGGCTCGAGTTTTCCATCAACAACACGTTAAATCAAACTTACATTATACAAACATCACTTTATACTTGGATGATCCGTTGTTCTTATTTAAAGATTCTTAAACCCGGGTGTAAAATGGCGCTTGTAACCAACCAACTAACTCACCTCAGTAAAGTTGGCAATAAATTCACAGATCCGAACTTTCCGGGTCAATAACTCGTGAGCTAAACGTCGTTAATACACAAATAACACATATGTTTTAATCGTAGTACCGTAGACAAGCAGCTACAACATAATTTTCCTCGAAAAGAGCTTTTATTCGCAGTAGACAAAATATTGGCCTCTATGCGCAGGCTGAGAGACAGGGCTGAAGGGAGCGTCTGCAAAGTGCAAAACCCGAAAAGCGTTACTACGAAAAGAGTCAATAACTTCAATGTCACGCACTATAGTGTCACCAAATTCAGTTTACACACCACTGCTGTCCTGTTGGCTATACTACAACACTTTTTTTTTGGAAAAAAGAAAATGTATGAAATATTGAAATATATTGAAATATAAATATTATGAAAAATATTCAATAACTTCACTGTAATTCACTGTATTGTTGCCAATTTCAGTCCGCACATCACTGCTGTCCTGTTGGTTATACAACAACACTTTTTTTGTGGGGGGGGGGGTGGGGGTATTTTAAATTGTATATACAATTGTAAATGTATAATTTCTATGATTTTTATGAAAAATATTCAATAACTTGACAGTGAAGTAATTGACTCTTTTCGTAGTAACGCTTTTCGGGTTTTGCACTTTGCAGACGCTCCCTTCAGCTCTGTCTCTCAGCCTGCGCATAGAGGCCAATGTATTTTGTCTACTGCGAATAAAAGCTCGTTTCGAGGAAAAATATGTTGAAGCTGCTTGTCTACGTTACTACGATTAAAAAGAGGTGTTATTTGTGTATTAAGGACGTTTAGCTCACGAGTTATTTACCCGGGAAGTTCGGATCAACTTTACAAAACAGACGTTTGGCATTTGTATAATTCTTCAAAGAAAAAAAACCCTGTCAGTAGATATACTGTATAGTCGAAACGCATTTGTTTATACTTTTTGTTATTTCTTTTTTGTTATTATTATTAATGCTTAAAACAATACACAAGTAATAACAGATAACAACAGAATACAAAAGAAAAACAAAAGAAAAAAAAACAATGGGGGAAATAATATAAATTAAACATTAACAAATTATGAGAATTAGTATGACACTGAAAAAAGGAAAAGAGTTACAAACAGATAATGTTTTTAAGGCTGTTTTGTTCTCAGACAACTTAATTGAGAAGAAGTATGTTTCAAGTTCTTTCACAAATATAAGAAAGAGAGGTTTAGTATTAAGATATTTAGATTTATGAATATGGAATTTTGCAAGTAACAAGATCAGATTAATCACATAAAAATGGCATTTTTTAGATTGGTCAAAATCAACAAAGCCTAGGACCACATTCTTCCAACACAACACACATTCATTATAGATTTCAGACCTAATAAATCCTAAAACATCTTGCCAAAACATTTTCACAAATGGACAATGCCAAAAAAGATGAACTACAGTTTCGTCAGAGATGTCACAGAAAGAGCAACTGGAGGAAATATCCTTTTTGAACTTTTTCATGTATTGATTTGCAGGGTAGCATTTATGAATTATTTTAAAAGAAATTTGGTTAAAAAAGAGAGATATGGAAGCATCCACACTTTTTTCCAACAGATAAGCGGTCACAGGCGGTAAAGTAACAATGTCTTGCTGAAATAGTGAACGGACTGATCTATTATTGTTTTTATAAGGAAAAGCAAAGCACAATTTGCCAACAGAAGTATTAACCAAACTCAAAGAGACGGAGTAGAGATTGAGTTCCACTCAATAAAGCAAGAGCACCTGATGGGATTGAACCCATAACTATTGAAAATTCTTTGGGAGAAACAGGAAATTGAAAATGATCTAGAAATTCCTTATATGAAAACAACAATCCTTGAGAATTAATTAATTAATTAATTGACTGACTAACAAGATATTTTTTATCAAACCAATTCTGAAAACAAAAATAGATTTATTCTTGTACAAAATTACAGTTATTCCAAATAAAATATTTATGAGGTGAAAAGTTGTGCTTAAATATCAAAGACCATGCTAAAAGAGACTGCCTAGAAAAGCAGAAAATATTGCTGGTAATTTTTCAATTTTGTAGTTACATAACAGAAGAAAATCCAGACCACCAAACTGAGAAAAAATATAATTAGGAATAAAGTTCCACAAAGACGCTGATTCTTCCTAAACTGTTTCAACCAATTAATTTTAAAGGTATAGTTTAAAGTACTAAAATCCAAAATATTAAGACCACCCTTTTCACTAATATTCATTACAACGGATTTTCTAATATAATGAATTGAGTTTTTCCACAAAAACTTAAAGAGTCAATATTTTTACTGGGCTTTGACTCCAAATGAACAGATTGAGCAGCAGAAATAAGCCTTGAGAGGCCTTCAGCCTTCGTAAGAAGTACCCTGCCTCTCTAAGAGAGATCTCTTTGTAGCCACTGGTTAAATCTCTTCTGAATTTTATCCGTAAGGGGTTGAAAATTAAAAATGTTAAAAATGTTACATCTTTCTTTTTGGTCCTTCACTATAAACTCCTAAATAACAAACCTTTTCTTTCACAGGAATACCGTGAATAAAGGAGTCATTGCAGTTTTTTATGGCCAAAAGCTCACGTTTTTGAACATTCAAACGCAGGCCAGAGGCTTTGGAGAAAGACTCAATAACACTTATTGCCAAAGGGATCTGCATAGCATCCCTAAGAAAGAGGGTCGTGTCATCAGCAAGCGGACTGATAATCACCTCTCGTTCAGCTATAGCTACTCCTTTCAGATTGCTGGTTTTTATGAGAGCACAGAGAAGCTGAGCAGCGAGAAGACAAAGATAAGGTGAAATGGGGCAGCCCTGCCTTATTCCCCTTGAAATTTCAAAACGGTGGGTAGCACCATGATTTAGAATAACAGAACTACTGCCATTTGTGTATAAAGTTCTTATGGCACTACAGAAGAAATCTCCAAATCCAAGTTTCTCAAGACACTGAAAAATAAAGCTATGCTCTAGAGTGTCGAAAGCTTTATAAAAGTCCAAAAGAAGAACAAAACTAACATGGATATCAAGATATCTAAGATATCTAAAAAATAAACGTATATTATTTGATAGATGTCTATTACTAATGAAACCAGATTGAGCCTCATCTATTATAGAATCGAGCACATGTTTTATTCTTTTGGAAAGTATGTGAGCCAAAATCGTATAATCATTATTTAATAAACTTATTGGGTGCCAATTGTCAATAAAAAGCAAATCTTTGTTCTGTTTAGGAATGAGGGACATTACTCATTGAGTCATACTGGGAGGAAGGTTTTTAATACTTTCAATAAATACTTCCAAAAGAAAAGGGGAAAGAATATCTGAGAATAGTTGGTAGAATTCTGCTGTAATGCCATCATTGCCAGGTGACTTGTTACATTTGAGATGTTTTATGGCACCAGCTACCTCTTCTCATAATATCCTGATCTCAAAAATCTTTATAGCACTAATTGAATTTACACTTTCTAAAGAGTCTAAGAAGACAGTGGCAGTATCAGCACAATAGCTGGATTTGTAAAGATCGGCAAAAAAGTTATGACAGAAGTGAGAAATAGTTTGACAATCATCAGTAACAAGACCATTGACGCTCAAGTGGTGAATAGTGTTACGCTTACCCCGCTGTCTCTCAAGACTGAAAAAATATGAGTTTTGTTCACCTTTTTTTAACCACTTACTCTCGACCTGACAAAGGCCCCTTCTGCTTTGCGTTCATATCTCATCTAATGTATATTGTAGACTGGTCAATCGCAATCTCTCCTCAGGTGAGAGCCTGTCAGGAGGCACCATAGAAAGAGAGGTGATTTCAGACACAATTTTCTCCTCTGAAATTCTGTTTAGTTTGGAAAGCAAAGCACCATAGGACCTTAGATATTTACCAACTTAATATTTTAAAAGTTCCCAATATCTGCCAAAGGCTCCTTCTTTTTGTGCCAAATCCCAATGTACAGAAATATTTTTTTTAAGTTCTAATTTAACTGAATCGTGCCTTAAGTGAGAAACGTTAATTTTCCAAAAGGAACTACAATGTGGCGCTACAAAAGAGGAAAATCTAATATTTATAAAAATTGCCTTGTGGTCTGTTAGGGGAGTAACAAGAATATTAACTAAAACATTATCCTTTAGTATGTTACTCGTGACTAACCAAAAATCTGTGCGAGACTGCCTTGTACCATTCTTATTACTCCAGGTATAAGTATTTTGATTTGGGTGCATCTCCCTCCAAACATCAACCAAATTGTATTTTTGCATAAAGGTTTTCAAAGCATTACTAGAAGATCCCGACTGCTTAGGAGGCCATCTGTCGAACAAGTCATTTAAAGTAATATTAAAATCACCACCCACCAGTAAGAACGCCTGTGGATACTTCTGAAACCAGTATGAAAATCTATCATCTAAAGACTCGAAAAGTTTGTCATTTTCTGTATTAAAGTTGTATCCATAAATATTAACCAATATAAAAAATAAATTGTTCCAAGAACAAGTAAAAATAAAAAATGACCAAACTGGAAATGCCTCCAGAACATTTCCAGAAAAAGTGTTCTTTAACGATGTTCCCCCTGCAGATCTCTCAGAACCATGAGCAAACCACAAATCATTATTCCACTGTGATCTCCAGAATTTTGTGTCATTAGCAACAGAATGTTAGCCTGGCTGCGCCCTCCTACGCACTTCCGCTCAATTTCATTTTCCTTCAGTACTACGTCTGGGACTGCTGTATATTCTTAGATTTCCAGAAATACATTTTTTGTAGGACCAATCAGCGAACAGAGGGAGTGGCTGAGAACGATGACGTTGATGTGATCACACACATGACTGGCGTCGGCCAATAGTGTGACGTGCAACACAGACGCGCTGCTCTATCAAACTACGTTAAAAGACTCGAGGCACAGAGAGAAGGAAATGAATAGTGGAATAAAGTCGTTATTTTTGTTTGTTTTTGCGCACAAAAAGTATTCTCGTCGCTTTATAAACTTTATAAAAGACAGACATCTTATTCTAAACATAATCCTCTGATCATTCGGACTTGTTGTTTCCGGCCGGTTTCGGCGCATGACATTACGTTACGACCACACGTTAGCGATTGGCTATGGCAGATCCTGAGTGACTCTGGGCAGATCCAATAGTTTTGAACTTTAACAGAGAACCCGCCTACAAGGAAGTAAACGTTTCTCAATGGAGAGAGGCCAGACTCTCTGTACAAATGAAATGTACGAGAGTCTGGTAGAACCAGGCTAACAGAATGTGACTCTTGAAAAAAAAAAAAACAGTTGTAAGTTGTTTTGCGAATAAAAATAAAGCCTTCCTTTTAAAAATGTCTCTCAACCCCCTAGTATTAAGAGAAACGAGTGATAAAGGTATAAATGAAGAACAAAACAAGTAGTAAAGAAAGAACAAATTATCGTCCAGTAACTAGAAGAAAGTATATCACTTGTCCGAGCAACATCACTTGTAACGATAACAAAAAAAAAAGCCTTTGAAAAGTCCATAAAAGTCCGCTGCAACCAGCAACTTCACGTAAACAGCAACTTAAAACATTACTGGATGCACAAACAATAACCGACAACATCTGGATGAAAAGGAGGAACTTAAATACATGGTGGTGATGAGACAATGGCAAACAGTGGTGATGATTAGTGTCCATGGTGAATGATATCGTGGCTGGTAAACGTAGGCTACGTTTACACATGGCCGGCTATTTTCATAAATGGAGATTTCACCCTCTCCGTTTTCGAAAAGAACATAGTGCACACCTGTCAGTTTTCAGAAAAGTGTTTGTTTACACAAACCCGTGTATATATGCCGTCAAGAGCATGCCAAACCTGTAGGTGGCAGTGTAACGACAAGCTCAAGCCCACGTTAGCCAATCAGAATCCCGAAAATAGCAACAACAGCAATGATTCACTTCAACATGGTGCATGTTTTTGCACCAACATAAATGCGACTGTTACTCTGAACGCATGATCCATGATCACCATAGCCAAAAGAAAATGTAAACATATGTCGCACTTTTGACGCAGGTGCAAGTTCTGTCGCATACTGTGACGTCGGCTGCCTAAAACTCAGTTTTTCCCAGTTTACATCTCCACTCTGGAGAGAAAAAATCATTTTCAGAGACAAATTCTCCATTTGCATGTAAACGAAGGGAAATGTCTCCGTTTTTCAAAATAACCATGTACGTGTAAACGGGGCCAAAGACAAAGAAACACACGTGATGAATGACAAAAAATTGAAAGTCTATGAAGACAAAACTAAACTGAACAGAATGGGGAAAAAATACACCCCAATAGTGAAGATATTTGAATTATTTTACAGCATCAACAAACATTTTGGCACAATTAATAATTAATTTATTTTCCCTGTTACATTTGTGTGGATTTATGAAATATGGTAAAGATTTTTCATTAATTAAAAGTATCTCCCAGAAGCTGTTCATAGAGCTTAACTTTTATGAAACCTGGATATTTATGATCATGAACTCACAAATCAAACACACACTGTTTTATTATCCAAGTGTCAATGCAAGCTAATGTAGACCAGAGTCAGTATAAACTACACTGAAATCATGAACTGCCTTTCTCAGTTTGGCATGTATACAAGCTCACTACACTGTGAATACTTTCCTTATTGTCTTTAATAATAGTTGATGGATTTATTAGAAACAGTAATTCTTTTTTTATGAATTATGATTGGATATCTTTCAGTTACCAGACCACGTCTTTATCTAGGTAACTTAAACTAAATGCTGATACAGTCAACAAATGGCTTGAGATGCAGTCTAAATATAGAGTAAATACAAATATATAGTGCAAATAGAATGCAAATTACAAGGAACCTCCATCCAGACGTTTTATATTTTTTATTTGACATTTACAGAAGCCGTCACGCAGCAGAAGTGTGCAGCAGTGTGTAAGTGTATTTGTGTTACTCTCATCCTTCTCTTGTGTTACTCTCATCTCCTCCTCCTCACTCTTCCTCAACCTGCACACACAGTTCCTCCTTTGATTGGGTTAAGAGCAACCAATCGTCGAGGTAATTTAGGATGCAAACTCCCTTTCACCTCATAGGGAAAATATCTGCATCAGATCTACGAGAGGATTTGTTTCAACGTTAACATTCTGGCCGTTTCACCCGAGTGCTGTTCAGACATCTTAAAGGCCCCCTGAAATCAAAATATAAGTTTTTTAGCTCTTAGTATGAATATGTTAGCCTGAAGGTTATGAATAAGCTGATGTGTTCCAAAAAAAATGACAAAATTTGCACTTAGGAGATATAAGCATTCAAAACTTAGTCTCTCACTTCTGCTAAAATGGATCACGGATCTTTATGATGTCACCGCTTCTCATCACATCTTCTGTCCAATCAAATGCTCTGTAGAATCTAAAGCTCCGCCCCCTCTGCTATAAACACCACCTGGCCGAAGCGAGCGTGGCTGTACCTGACTGTGTGTTCGGCAGTAAACGCATGCTCAGTGTCAGCTGCTCGTGCTCATCAGATCCATCAGTTAACTGTCGGAGTTACTGGAGTAACATTTACGCCGGGATATTTTTTATTTCGAGTTGGAGTGATTATCTGGCACGTCCAAAAGCGAGAAACTAGGGCTGTGCAATTAATTGAATTTCGATTTCGACTCCCAACGATCACCAAAATAGTACAATCGAGTAAAAACGATTATTTTGTCATGTTCTGTTTTGCAGGAACATATACTGGAGTCTTGTGTTCTGAATGACACGTGCACATCCGCCCCTCCCGGAGCCACAAACTCTCTCAGCTTGATTGTTTAAACTGATAAGACGTAAAGAAGTGAAAATAATCAACTTTAGTT
Organism: Rutilus rutilus; assembly: GCA_021464565.1. Lineage (NCBI taxonomy): Eukaryota > Metazoa > Chordata > Actinopteri > Cypriniformes > Leuciscidae > Rutilus > Rutilus rutilus. The sequence goes on from JAJAQA010000013.1 coordinate 2,680,270, forward strand.
ACGATGCAATGCTGACCCGATTGTGCAAGTGACAATTCCATCATGTCCCGACTCCTAAACGCGAGAGTGTAGTTTCAACGCTTGTCCTGTCCAAATCATTTTGAGAGACAGAGAGAGAGAAGATGCAGCACTGCTGAACACTCAAGCGGTTTGTGAAATTGCGTCTTGGAGAAAGTTTTAAAATGATTGATTTGATTTTATAATCTGTGTGGATTAATTTAGGCTAGCCTACTTGTGCAATCTACTTAATAAAGTAGCGATTGTACTTGCAATGTATGCGGGGGAATTTCCCTCAATATAAGTGATGATTTTAAAAGTGATGATAATATAATAATATAAGTATATATATTATATAGTAGACAATATAAGTATATATAAAAGTGATGATAATATACAGTAAGTATGATTTTTTCCATAATCTTTAGAAAACTGTATCAGCACTGTTTTGAGCGATTCAGTTTGATTTGATGAACTGGTTCGACCGGTTCACAAAAAAACAACCAGTTCAAAAGAGCAATTCGTTCACGAACCGGACATCACTACCAGTGTCACGTCACAGAGCAATATGGGTTTGGAGATGTGTGTTCAGTTGCTCAAACGCTCAAGTTTTCTTTCCGTTTTTAGAATGAAATGGCTAGAATTTATTCACAACTCTAACGTTACGATTGAATCCAACATCTCATTGATCGGATTCGTTTCCCTGGTGCGACTCACAGTCTGTGAGATAAACTGTTTTAAACCTGTTTCAGTGGAAATTACGTCAACACATCAAACGAAGCTGCGTGTTTCAAGGCACTTCAGTGGGCCTTCAAGTCTAGGACGGGCCTGAAGCCTCTATCCTTCTCGTGGACGAGCAAGTAATGGCTGTAAAAGTCTGTCTCGCTGTAGGCTGTGGGTCTTCTTCTAGCAGAACCTGCACTCCGGTTCGAGGACCTGAGAACTGGAGTCTGAGATCATAGTGTAAGTCACACCCTGAAGCAGGGGAGTCTGCGAGAGAACTGAAGTGAGTTGCACCATTTTATTGTCTCCAAGACCCATTTTGATTTGACTGGAACAGCTTGACTTGACAGCATCCTTGATCTCCAAGGTTTACCATAGGTGGAGCTTTGAGCACCACTAAACCACTGCTGATAATATGACTGATCGCCTTGACCAATGTCTTTATAGCGCACTGGGGTGTGTTTCCCATACAACGGCGTAACTCGCTGCTTCACTACCATTGTACGATGTATTGTTGAAGAAATCAACTAGCTAGTCAGGACTGTTTCCCGAAACCATATTGTCGCAAAGTGGTCGTTCAACCATGTTGGTTAATGATGTCATACATGTGGTGGAGTAATAACTACTGTTAATGAAACTGTTTGAATCTCTTCAAAAACTGTGCTTTAAATCTCTTGACAAACTAAAAGACGTAAATGACATTTGTATGTATTCTAAATAAAAGACACAGGTTGTACTGAATGTCAGCTTGCTTATTTTGCTCAAGATAAGGATTTATTGAGTCCACATGTCATGTCGAGAGCTGTCGTTCCAAACACACAACTCTGCGATACTGTTTGCGAATCATCTCTGTTTCTCATGCTGCAGTTCAGAGTGATGTTTTCTCCCATCCGAACTCTCACATCAGAAGATCCTCCTGCTGACAAATAGATAAACATTCTTTTAGACTATGTTTATGGCTGTTGTATTTGAGATTGATATGTTAATTTCATGAAAGCTTGAAATAGAATATATTTACCGCTGGATGTGATTTGCATAATCCAACAAGAAAATACACAGAAGAAAATGACTTTCTCCATTGTGTCTGTCGTTAGTAAATGTGTCGATCAAACTATAGGTTTCAGCTCAATGCAGAGTCACTTAAACCACAGTTTCACTTCCGTCAGAGGAATATAAAGCATTGAAACAAAGTCTCTTATTAGATAAAGTGTTTTATTCTCAAATCAAACAGCCATGTGCTGAAACTCTTGTGATTTTTTTAATGTAGTTTGTACTCTGTGTCTGCATTTGCTTAGACACTATACAAAACTTGCCTTTTAGTATGTGTAGATTTGTGAGTTCATGATCAAAAATATTACGTTGCTACAAAGCCTGTAAATAATTATGTTGCTACAAAACAAGGTTTTGTTAAATATCCAAAATATACTGAAGCATGATATCGCTTCCAAATACTAGGCATTACACTGCAATGCAGACGTTTCATTCACATATACTATTTAAAGGCATTACTGTACTATCAGTCATATTCAACAACTAAGCACAATAATAACAATATTATTGTAACATTTCACAGCTTGATTCACAATAATCAACATTTCACAGCTTGATCTGCAAAAACAGAATATCTGACCTTACAAGACAAGGCTGCTTACATTTGGACATATTACATGATCAGAAACAATGAGGTAATGAAGACACCAGAAAAAACACGATATTAATCAGTTTGGTTTAGACAACGCATTCTCATCCTTGGACGTCACATACTGACACTTGTGACATTTCGTCTACATCGAACGCACATGGCACCCTTTAGCGTCAATATGACACGCACAGGATATGGGTAGGTTTAGTTCTGGGGTAGGTTTAGGGTTAGACCGCTAGGAGGCGCCTTCTGGCTCATTTCTATCTGCGTCTCATATTGACGATAAAGGGTGCCATATGCGTTTGATGCAGACGAAATGTCAACAGCGTCAGTATTATGACGCCTTGGGATGAGAACGGGCTGGTTTAGACAATAAGAGTATAAAGGTCATCCAACATTGTGATTCCCCTGGCTTTTGAGCACTACATTTGGCTCTACATAACGTGAGGCAAATTCAAAGTGTGCATAGAAACAGGAGGTTTGACTGGAATGACAAATGACTGGAAAATCAGAGATCCGGTTGCTCTGTTATGCAGTAGGAATCTGCCATGGTTTGAGTCCTTACCAGCAAAACAGTAATATCATAATTGTTGTTTTATCGATGTGGAATCTGACATTATTGAGTCATTAACTTTGCAAAAACAGGCCTTGATAGTGCACACTTTCACTGTGTGATGTAGACTAGAAGAATACCGATAGAATGACCCCAAAATTTAAGGTTTTGGGCAAAAATCCCCCTGTATGGGTTTTAAGCCTGGGAATCACTGCACTATTTTTGACTGTCCCAGACGAAAGATTGCCATTGTGAAACAATTGTGATGATTTCTGTGGTTGTGGCTCCGAATCATTGGTCCTAAGTTGTACAGGGAGAGAGGTTCACCAAAGATAGCCTGTGATAATCTTCTGACAGTGTCATAAATACAGCATGATCATCTCGTGTGTTTGCTGCTACGACCTACGTCTACCGACCAGCCAATAAAAGTGCGACATGAAATCAACGTGACATGATGCCTAAACTTAATCAAGCTCTATTCCCTTCCTCTTTTGCCACTTTTTTTTTCAGCAAACATAAAATCTACAACTGCCAAAGTGTGCTTCATCCTGGGCTTCTTGTTTACCACTCGCGCATGCTGATTTCTTCTAGAAACTTGCATCGTAGCCTACAAGTCAATAGGTGTCATCATCATACAGTCTACATACATATCCTACCCAAGTTTATAAGATCCATGTCGCACAGTGTGATTTGTATGATCTTATAGACCTTATGTAGCCCCCGCTGCGCTCATTGTCTTTTGACTTCCGGTCTGTATTTTCACAGTGATTTACTATCTGTATTCTGGTTCCTCTGCATACTGACCTGGCGGCTGCAAGAAACGCTGGTATTTCCTGATGACAATAAACACAATCACACCCACCAGAGCCAGAGCTCCACACACAGACAGCACAATAATCCAGATCTGTACAGCTGGAAGGGAGAAAGTGGGAAGAAAACACAGTTTTAAAAATGTTTTTCTTAATTAACTCACTGTTTAAAGATTTTGTAAGTCTCTCAGTAACTCCTCTTCTACTTACTATGTTGTTCAGTGTCATCCTTGCTTTCCACTGGTGAGTCTGTACTAGATTCTGTAGAGGAGATTAAAAAGTTAGTCGCACCATTTAGCATCAATTTTCTGTTCAAAAATCAGCTCAAATAATTAAAAATCAGCTCAAATATTTCTGCTCATCCACTGATCTTCTCTCACCTGTGACTGAGACTGTGATCAAGGTTTCTCCTTCATAATCCAGAACTCTGTATGTTCCAGTTTCCAGTTTTTGACTCAGAACTCAATTTGGAAAAACAAGTATCATCTGTAGTGAAATCCAGTTTTTATCAGTTGAGAATAATTTCAAACTCAAGCCTGTCCTGTCATTCAAAGATTTGGAAAAAGTCATCCATGCCTTCATAACCTCCCATTTAGACTATTGTAATTCTCTATACTTTGGTCTCCCTCTGACTCTAGTGGCACGGCTTCAGATGGTTCAAAACGCAGCGGCCTCACAAACACAAAAAAACGTGAACATATTACACCCATCCTAGCCTCCTTGCACTGGCTTCCTGTCCAGTCTAGGATACAATTTAAAATACTGCTAATGGTTTTTAAATCTCTACACGCACTGGCCCCAAGCTACTTAGCAGATACCATTCAGCCCCAAGCAGCTCCCAGAGCCCTCAGATCTTCCAGTCAGGGCCTGCTGCATGTCCCATGGTCCCAGCTTAAGCGAAAAGGTGACAGAGCCTTCTCTGTTGCTGGCCCTCAGCTGTGGAACCGACTGCCACCCGACATCAGAAATGCCCCTCATATTGATGTTTTTAAAGTTAGACTAAAAACCCACCTTTTTACATTGGCTTTTTAGGCATCTTAAATGTTTTTCCTGCTTAGTGTGTTTTAACCATAGACTGTAAAAAATATGGACAAAGCGTCTGTGACGTCACCCATAGACTTTCTGAAGAACGGGTTTGAAGCCGTTTATGGGGGGTATGGGCGGCGCCATCTTGGAAAATCTTGGGAAATCTTAACCCCGCCCACCTTCTAACGCAGCGCACGTCACTCAGCTCGCTCTGCTACTCCGGTTATCTCTGTGTACACCATGGCTGGACTGGCCATTGGGCATACCGGGCATTTGCCCGGTGGGCCGACATGCTTTTTGGGCCGATATATCTCATACTCATACTTTTTTTTTTTTTACGGCCCATAAAATTTGTACATCGGCGGCCCATTCGTTTTGTTTTGTTTTGCTTAATTGGCGGCGCTGGGTTTGTGCCGGTGTAATGCATTGGTCAAAGTCAGTGTTAGTTTGTTTTTTTTGACAGACCAGCCCATGAAACACGTAGATCAGCGGCCCATTGGCTATTTTCTTGATTGACACAGGGCTGGCCCAATCACAACTTTAAACGAGTGAGCGAGCGTGCAGCAGTGTCAGTGTGTATCTGTCAAAAATAGATGGAGAAGAAACGCAAGGAATGTGCAGATAAATGAATGTGCAGATAAATAGCGTGAAAAAATAGAACCAAGCAGACGCTTTATGTGTCAAAATATATGTTTTCTGACCTTCATCAGCTCCTGTGGCAGATGATGATAGTGAGGACGGAGGATCAGGAGAGAGATGAGAGAGTGTAGAGTCCGCGGTAAGCAGAACTACTTTCAAAACACTTAGGCTATGTCATGAGTGTAGATTATTTCCACATCTGCATAGTTGACGATTACCGCAATTCACTAGAAATTTAATAAGAGGCGTTTGTAAGCCATGTTTTCCGCCAAAATAAAAGCTTGATGCAGTTTGCGTCAAAATAAAAGATCATGTGCTTATCTCTTTCAAGTATAGAAATTGGTACAACACTAATTATGAAAGTTTCCTTTATTTTTTAGTGCATTTGTTTTACAAAATATGGCTATTACTGTCATTGGATTAATATTATAACTATTATTATGTAGTAGGTGTAATGTAGACACTGTAACTAAAAGAGGTTTGAATTTTTCTTTGTTTAAAGGGTAACTAAACCCCTGGTCAGAGCTTGACTCCACCCACTGGCAATATTTGAAAAATGCTGGAAAAGTAGGCAGAGCCCAGTGGAGAGGGGGCGTGCATCTGAGACGTATCACTCTGTAGGCAAGGGCGTGGTTAGCTGGTACTCTCTGACGTCAGAGTGTACCACAACTTCCAATAGGAAAATTCAACTGCAGTAGCCACTGTTCAACCTGAAGAGGGCAGCACTCAGACGTTTTTACACCATATTTAGTAAAATTAAAATACTTTAAACACAAATGTCAAAAACAATACTTGAATCAATGAACAGCACTATTAAAGCCCCAATCTTACAGATCATTAACTAAAAAAAGTTGGTTTAGGGTGCACACTGAATATGGGTTGGAGCTTTTAATTTTGAACTCTCAAAGTGCACCAGATTGATAAATTTAACATTAAAATGCACAAAATTTTGTCACAGGGGGGCATGCCCCCGAACCCCCCTAGAAGAACCGAGGTCACACCACCATAGTTTTAACAAAAATCCTGTAAGAAACACTTATGATATGCCAATGTAGCTTATAGCTTGTTTTAGGATTCATCACTGTGGAGTGTAGTTCAACTGTACTAATAAATATCAAATTTTGACTTATTTCATCTGTTAACTCTCACTCGTTCCTATACTCACTCATTACATGGCATTAGTGGTTTTAATGAATTGGTATGCATTTAAGGGCGTGCAAAGATGGGTGGTGTTTATGATCATACAGTGGGCCGGTCTGGGCCAAAATGCCCGGGCCGATTTTTTGTCCCAGTCCAGCCCTGGTGTACACTGTAAAAAATTATTTTTTGGTGGAGTAAATACTACTGAAAAAAAACAATGTAATTTACATGAAAAAGTTAGTTCAGGCAAGAATAAAAAAAAACAAAGTAAATTCCATATCAGTACTTAATTCAAGCGAGTAGAAATGAAAGCGTAAATATCAACTCAAAAATTAAGTAAAAATTACTCAACTTTTCTGATACTGGGGTTCCCATCATGCACTGGACCTTGAATAATTAATGAGGTTAATTTTTCACTGGTTTCCAGCTGTATTTACACTGTTTTATCATTGCTTTTGTTGTCAGGATTAGTAACTTGCCATTTTGTGACATTTCGAGTAAATTTTCTGCTCAAAATGACACAAAAACGATCCATCAAATGTTACCGTCATTGTGTATTGTCTACCAAGTATTGAGGTCTTTGCATTCACATAATGCTTAACATCTGACATGCTGTAGTATAAATTACTTAGATAAGCTAAGTAAAGCACATACTATAAATGACTGATATAATTCAATATTATTGTTTGAGTGAAATGTAATGCAAAGGAAATTTCAACTAAATCGATATTAATCAACCTTTTACTAGCCAAGTTAAAATGACTTATTTTCTGTGTTACTTTCACTTAACTAGGTTAAGTAAAGTTTACTTAATTCCATATTCCAAGTAAATTTAACTTAAAGATTTCTAATTAAAGCTACTGATAAATATGTTTAGGTTTTTACTTGGCAAATCTTTGTAAATTTACTAGCATTTTCTGAGTGAAAAAAGTTTCCTAGCTTTTTTCAAGTAAATCCTACTCCAAATTTTTTTCTGTGTATATTTTAGGCAACGAAATATGTTATAAAACACCACACTGCCTCTTTTTGTTTTCATTTAAAGAAATCTTAAACATTATAGCCACACAAATGTGGTTCAGGCAACGCGTATTGATTATATTCACTGCATATAACGTTTGCCTATTTATAAAACAAAACAAAATATAAAACACAACCCTGCCTCTTTTTGTTTTAAATATAATATAAAAATATTGAACATTTTAATATGGTCCAGGAAATATGTGCATTTGTACTAAACAACAGATGTCGCAGTAAACAACATTACAGATAATATTCGTTGTATTAAAATTTTAAATGACAAAACTCAGCCCATTAGCCATTATAAAAGTAAAAGGTAAAGTTACAAGAAGCTATACAAATAAAGCAAACAATTCAGTCAAACATACAAAGTCAGCGCTCTAGTCTAACCATACAACGGTAAAGTTAAATAGCTTATAAAGTTATGAAACTTCACTTAGCCCTCAGCCAAAACGATTGGCCAGGGAACAAATTATGGATTCACGAAACCAAAAATCGCCCGTTAGATATACACAAGACGAATTATATCTCATGTTTAACCACTACAGAGACGCCAGAGTCAGCGGCAAACCTCAGAATGACTAGCCGAGGAAAGGCTGTTCCAGGCGGGGTACATGAACGCCGAGCGCCCGGTCATCGCGGGATCTCACAACTGGATACAATTTTCATAAATCTTTATAAATAAACCACAGATTTGAGCTTTAAACAACTACATTCTCGCCTGAAAAACTCTTAAAACTACATTTCATGATACAGAAACAGTAGTATTATATGTCAACTGTATTAAAAAATGGCGCTTCTTATGTTGTCATTCTCCGTGGCGCTGCCTTGTCAGCTGTCAATCAAGCTGTCAATCAAAGTTAACCACGCCCTTATTGTCATACATTTTATATCTAAATACGATCTAAACTAACGAGTTAGAAAAAAATTCACCCCCCTCACAGTTGTCAGGCACTCGGAACCTATCGAAAAATACAATAAAAGTCCATGGGACCAACCTGTAAAAACATGAATTTATGCTGTGAAAACGGACATTTTAACATGGGGGCTATGGACATTTGCTCCCTTTTGGGACCTTCCCCTAGCGGATTTTCGATGTATTGCAGTTTTTCGCACTTCCGGGTAGGCTTCATTTTTCAGATCAGAATGTTGCCGCTTGGTTTTAACCTGCCGTTTCTCTGTAAATGTTGTTTTAGCCTAAACTAAACTTATTTGTAAATGTATTTCTATTACATGTGTTTTTATTACCCTGTGGCCAATACAATTATGTACAGCACTTTGGTCAGCGCAAGCTGTTTTAAATGTGCTACTTACAGTGTCAGTGACTGTAAACTCATTAATGATCAGAGTCTCGTCACTGACGGTCAGTCGATCACTGTTGACCCCGTGACCTCTCATCCACACCTCTGTCCAGCCTTCACTAGAGTTTCTCTCCACTTTATAAGCGTTGATCAACAGAACATCCAACTTCAGATCCTCTCCTTTCTGCACAGAGATCTCATCTGAGGAGAGACAGAGACATTATTGATTATTATAATGGTGTCAATCAGTCAAGGCCATAATAACATATTTAGGATTAAAGGAACCAGATTTAATAATTAAAATCAGCCAACTGAAAAGCCTATATTGGAATCAATCTGAATATTGGATAAATGTTACACTTAATGTTTTTGCTGATCACAGGCCATGCATGCAATAGTAATATTGTTAAACTGTTAACATTATTAGGAAATCCAGAAACACATGATGATGGTTTGATCAGTTTTGACTTTACCATGAAAATGAAGATGATACTCCAGGATCTGTCGCTCCACTTCTGTGTGATCATTAGTGTAATAAACTCTCAGAATGTATTTTCCAGCGTCACTGTAGATCAGATCCTTGATGACGACGTCACATGATCCTTAAAATACTCTTCAACTGCAGTTTTTCTTCTCACGTGTGTGTGTGTGTGTGTGTGTGTTAACCTGCTTTTGAACTCCGAACAAGACTTCTGAGCAATATTGATGAACTGTACTTTTACCAGCTTTTGGTCGTGTTTGTCCCAGGTCTGTGTGTTATTCAGATTTGTCATGTTCTGTGTTAAAAAAGAATAATAATAGCATTAGCACATGTGCTGTGTGCTTCCACGTGCTGAACTGTGTAACCGCACCATTTTAGCTCTCTGTTCTTCACTTTCTGTATTTCATGTATGCAAAATATTTAAAATGATGGTTACTTAAGTTCATAGTTTCTCTATATTAGTGTGAATTGATGAGAAATGAGAAAAGAGACAGTGTTTTATATTTGATTTCTTTAATGAATGCTTTATTTTGAGTTTTATTCCACTATGGGCCCTATTTTAACGACCTGAAACGCAAAGCGTGAAGCGCGATACGCAAGTAACTTTGTGGGCGGATCTCGGGCGCTGTTGCTATTATACCGGCGGGATAAATGACTCTTGCGCCTGACGCAAATCTAAAATGTGTTGGTCTGAAGAAGCTTCATTACTCATAGGTGTGGTTTGGGCATAACGTGAAATAAACCAATCAGAGCGACGTCTCACATTCCCTTTAAGAGCAGGCGTGCTTGTTCCATGGCGGCTTACTATTATAACGGCGGATTTGCCAGGAGCGGTTCACAGCCGAGGAGACCGACGCTCTCGTCAGGGCCGTAAAACACAGAGAAGTGACATTGGGGATGGAGAAACACACACAAATTAGCTTCGGATAAACAGGCGTATGATAATTTGGGTAAATGTGTAAGCTGCTTTTATAATAAATTGTCTCTATCTATCTATCTATCTATCTATCTATCTATCTATCTATCTATCTATCTATCTATCTATCTATCTATCTATCTATCTATCTATCTATCGTAATAATGTATGATTTGGGATGATACATGATTGGGATGTATGATTAGGAATGATACATGCGTCGGTGTACAAAGTCAATTGCACTGGGTGCAAGATAGGGCCTTATATGTTCACGATCACCTTGTAAGAATGTATATTCAGCAGTCTCAGATCTCTCGCTGCTGACTTCTGAGCAACGATGATGAACTGTTCTCTAACCAGCGTTTGCTCGTGTTCGTCCCAGTACAGTGCAATCTTGAGTGACCGTCCACTTGCTCTCAGATTACATCCACACAAACACAGTCACAAATGCTCCCCAAAAGCCTGTTGTCATATTTGACATTCACATGAACATGTAAAAAATTATTTAACATTTTTAACATTAAAAATGGATGAATAATCAAGTGAACCTCGAGTTGCTTTAGTCCAGTAGATGCTCATCTTACACATTTACTTTATTAAAATCATTAAAGATTTCAGAGCTAAGAAAAGAAGACTTTACTTGATTAATCTATTAATCAGAGGACAGAAGTAGATTGTGTACAACAATTGATAATTTATAGCTGAGCTACATTATAGGAGCGACAGATACTGCAGATACTGGGAGGTAAACATTTACAGGCAGATTATAAAAAATAAAAAAAATTAATTCATAAAATTTTAACATAAACATAATAAGCTAACAACTATTTAAAGATGTAATTCCCCTCCAAATATAGTAAATATGTGAAATATATCAAGATTTATTCTAATCAAACTTGTTTTCTTTATTCTGATAAAGCTGTGGTCACTGTTGAATTATTGTTCAGTAATATTCCTTTATTCCTACAGCCTTAACCTCTTCTATGAGCTGAGAAGTTTCTTCATTAAAGCACATTTGAGAAGAACATGTTTGACTGTCTCTGGTAATGAATCCACATTTGATGCACAATTATGTATTATAAACTTCTACTTCCTACTTTATTTATTTCATAAAAATGTTTATGAACACAAACACCTTTCTCCACAAATCTTTCCATCTATTCTTAATTATCTTTTTAATGAACCCATATTCTCGTCTATAAAATGTCAATTGTGTGTGTGATACGTGCATATACATGTGTGTGTGTGTAAAGGAAAGAGGCCGTCGATTTGTATTGCATTAGATCCTTAAAGACACAATAGATCGCAAGTATGGTATCAAATCAATAATTTATTTAATTTGCAGACGTGTGTGTGTGTGTGTGTGTGTGTGTGTGTGTGTGTGTGAGTGAGTGAAAGCTGGAAATATTCATGTGGCTTTACTGCTTGCGTAATATGTATAGCCTACACAATATAACAATATTTAATAGTGCAACGGAGAGCTGTGTGTGTGTACGTGGCGGGATTTCGGCTGCTATAGAAAATAGCTGTGGCATTGTGAGGTAGGGTATCACCAAAGTGTGTGTTGCTCCACAAATCCAGTCCAGGCAGAGATCAAGTCACTGGTTTCTTTTTAATAATCAACTCAAAACTCCAAAACATTTTAACCAAAACACTCTTCCAGCTTCTCTGTATGCTCTCTAACAAAAAACAGTCTCTCTGTTCTCAGATCATTAACAGCTTCTCTCCTTCACTCAACAGCGGTGTCCCCACCCTCACCTCATATTTTGTGGTTTTCTGTGCATCATCATTAAGTCAGTCAGGAAACCGTACTTGGTTACTTACGTAACCTCGGTTCCCTTAGAGATAAGGGAACGAGTACTGCGTTGCAAACGCTGTGGGAAAACTCCTTTTCTCGAGAATATTGAAGCCTTTATTTTAAAACGCATTGCTGCAGCATAAGCGAGAGCATCAGGCTCGCGCGAGCTAGCTGATAGGCTATGCTGCATGCAACTGCACGAACCAATGGCGAGAGAGCAGAGGCGCACGAACCAATCAGAGAGCTTGGCGCCCTGCCATACTCGAGCGCGCCAAATAGGGCGTGGCAGAAGAGTATAAATACAGAGAAATCTCGCCATAAAACAGGTCTAATCGACTGAACGAAAATACCTGATGTTCGAGGATAGCACGGCAGGGCAACGCAGTACTCGTTCCCTTATCTCTAAGGGAACCGAGGTTACGTAAGTAACCAAGTACGTTCCCTTACGAGAACGTTCTCTCGTACTGCGTTGCAAACGCTGTGGGAACACTTTTTAAAACGCCGTGCTAAGTCTCGTGGCTACTCTAATCCAGGAATTTCCGGGATAGAAAGTAGCCAGAATACCACAGACCAGAACATCGGGTCTAAAGATACTTGGTGTGTACATAGGCTAGGGCGAAAGGGGCCAGCCCATGTAAAGTTCCCATACAACTTAGAAATTTAACCCGGATCGGAGAGCCGAGGTTAGATTGAGAGAACCCGTGCTTGTAAAGCAGGGACCTCTAAGTTATAAAATCTCGCAAATGTGGACGGAGCTGACCAGCCTGCCGCCGCACAAATGTCTTCAATAGAGACACCACTAGTCCAAGCCCACGAGGAGGCGATGCCTCTCGTGGAGTGAGCTCTGACACCCATGGGGCAAGGAAGGCCCAGTGAGGTGTATGCTAAAGCAATAGCATCAACTATCCATCTGGATAGCGTGAGTTTCGTGACCGGCAACCCTTTGGTTCGGCCCCCGAAACAGACAAAGAGCTGTTCGGACTGCCTAAACGAGGCCGAACGCTCCAAGTATAATCTCAACGCTCTAACAGGGCAGAGCGTATGAGCATCACTGTCTTCTCCCGAAACTGGGAGGGCCGACAGCGAAATTACCTGCGCTCTGAACGGAGTAGAGAGCACCTTAGGCACGTAACCGTGTTTTGGCTTCAAAAGGACTTTAGAGTCGTTGGGGCCAAACTCAAGACAGGAAGCGCTTATGGAAAGCGCATGTAAGTCCCCTACTCTTTTGACTGACGCCAGTGCCAGTAACAGAGCAGTTTTCAGGGAAAGGGACTTTAGGTCCGTGGACCCCAAGGGTTCAAAGGGGGGTCCCTTGAGGGCCCGTAGAACCAGAGAAAGATCCCAGGCCGGCACTGAGGGAGGCCGAGGCGGGTTGAGCCTCCTGGCTCCTTTAAGGAAGCGAACAATAAGGTTGCATTTTCCCAGAGAAGAGCCAGCCACCAAAACGTGAAAAGCCGCGATGGCTGCCACGTAAACTTTGAGTGTGGACGGGGAACGTCCCGCGTCCAACAGCTCCTGGAGAAAGGAAAGAACCAACGGTACTTCACAAGAGTGAGGGTCGAGGTTTCGAGCCTGACACCAGCTGGAAAACACTGACCATTTAAGGTGGTAGAGACGTCTAGTAGACGGAGCTCTAGCCTCCAGAATAGTATTCAGGACGCCCTCTGGGAGGTCCTGGGGTAGCCGTTGAGCGGCCAGGCATGAAGGGCCCACAAGTCGGGACGGGGGTGCCATATCCTTCTGTTCGCTTGAGCCAATAAGTCGCTCCTCAGAGGAATTGGCCAAGGGTCTGAAACTGACAGCTGCATCAGCTCTGGGAACCAAGATTGGGACCGCCAGAGAGGAGCTATCAAGAGGATCGCACACCCCGTGTTCCTGATCCGTTCGATGACCTGAGGCAGCATCGAGACCGGAGGAAACGCGTAAAGGGGACGATTGGGCCAGTCGTGGGCCAGCGCGTCCTTTTTCTTCGAAAAGAAGATTGGGCAGTGACAGTTGTCTTCTGAGGCGAAGAGGTCTACCTCTGCCTGTCCGAAGATTTCCCATAATAGGAGAACTGTCTGGGGGTGGAGAGACCATTCCTCTGGGGGAACGTTGCCCCGAGAGAGCATGTCTGCTCCTGTATTCAACGTGCCCGGCACGTGAGCTGCTCTGAGCGAGCGCAGATTGGTTTGAGCCCAAAGTAGCAGCTGGGTAGCTATGGCGAGCAGATTGCGGGATCTGAGACCGCCCTGGCGATTTATGTAGGACACCACTGACATGTTGTCCGTCCGGACCAAGACATGGTGTCCTGCCAGGTGTGGAAGGAAGGTTTTTAGGGCCAGAAAAACTGCTCTCATCTCGAGGCAGTTTATGTGTAGGCGTTTCTCCGAGCTCGACCAGAGGCCGGAGGCAGGCCTGCCCTCGTACAGGGCTCCCCAACCTGAGTTGGAGGCATCTGTCGAAATGACCCTCCTTTCTGAGACCACTCCCATGCTCACGCCCTGCTGATACCAGCTGGCGTTCATCCAAGGGGCCAGTGCTAGAATGCAATGCTGGTCCACCCTGATGTTCAGGATACCTGTACGCCAAGCGTGAGGGGGTACCCGAGGTGCTAGCCACAGCTGAAGAGGACGCATGCGCAGTAGACCTAGTTGGAGTACTGAAGCTGCCGAAGCCATAAGGCCCAAAATCCTCTGATACGTTCGAAGGGGTACATGAGTGCCCTTCGTGAACGACGCGGCGAGCTGTTGGATTGAGAGAGCGCGGGTAGAAGTGGGCCACGCTCTCATAAGTACGGAGTCTAGAACTGTTCCCAGGAACGTAATACGCTGACTGGGGGACAGAATACTCTTGGAGAAGTTCACCCTGAGCCCCAGGCATTCTAAATGACTGAGAAGCCAGGCTTTGTGAGTATTGGACTCCGCCTCTGACTGAGTCAAAATGAGCCAGTCGTCGAGGTAGTTCAGGATGCGCATTCCCCGCTGTCTCAGGGGGGAGAGAGCTGCATCCATGCATTTCGTGAACGTACGAGGTGCCAGTGCCAGTCCAAAAGGTAGAACTGTGTACTGGTATGTCTGCCCCTCGAAGGCGAATCTCAAGAACGGCCTGTGGTGGGGGTTCACTTGGATGTGAAAGTACGCGTCTTTTAGATCCACTGAAAAGAACCAATCGCCTGGGCGAATTTGCGCCAGGATGTGTTTGGTTGTAAACATTCTGAACGGCCGTGTCATGAGGGCTTTGTTCAGATGCCTGAGATCTAAAATGGGTCTTAAGCCGCCGTCCTTCTTCGGAACGAGGAAGTAACGGCTGTAAAACCCTGACTCGCTTAGTGCAGCGGGAACTCTCTCGATAGCCCCCTTTGCCAGCAGACCCTGTACTTCGGTGCGGAGGACATGAACTAGTGTGCTCCTTACTGAAGTTTGAATAACCGCTCGAAAGCGTGGTGGTCTGCGGGAGAACTGAAGCGAGTAACCGCGCTTTATGATGTTCATTACCCACTCTGAGACTCCGGGTATGGCCTGCCATGCCAGAGCCCGATGAACCAGAGGTATGATCATATCTGAAGACTGAGCGCCCGGAGACGGGGGCTCGACTAGACATGAAAGTGAAATTTTGCTCGATTTGTGCTTTTTGTGGGTCGCTGTTAAAACAGCGTTTGTGTGCAGAGGTGCATGACAGATAGCAGGCCCTATTTCTGCATTTAAAACTACTCCGGCCGCCTGAACTGAAGAGGGGGCTGTGAGCAGTGTTCGAGCGATCTTCGGGGCTGGTCCGGCCGCGGCGGGACATGAACCCCTCTTTCTGCCGGTTAGGACGGCTTCTTCGGCTCGAGGTCGAGCGTGAGCTTCGGTCTGGGTCCCTGGCGCTTAGGGAAAGGGTAACGTTTCGCTGGCTTTAAGCGCTGACCGGTCTCAGCCGCTGGGCGGGGCTGATGAACCTGAGGAACTGACTTCTCTGGCCGCGGCGCGCTCTTGGGACGCCGTGAAGCCGAGCTGGAGCGTTTGGGGAGAAAGTGCTTCATAGCACTAGAAGCCTTCTGTGCTTCGGTGAAGCGCTCCGCGAAGCCATTGACAGATGGGCCGAAGAGACCAGATGTGGAGATCGGAGAGTCTAAGAAGGCGGTTCTATCTGCGTCCTTGATCTCCGTCAAGTTAAGCCACAGGTGGCGCTCAAGCACAATCAAACTGGCCATGCTGCGGCCGAGAGCTTGAGCGGTGGTCTTCGTGGCCCGAAGCGCCAAGTCTGAAGCGCTACGGAGGTCTTTCGGTGTCCGGGAAAGGGCCTGACTCATCCATGGAGCGGAGGAGTTTGGCCTGGAACGCCTGAAGTGTGGCCATGGCGTGAATCCCCGAGGCAGCTTGGCCAGCGGTGGCGTAGGCACGGGCGGCCAAAGCTGAAGTGGCCCTGCAGGGCTTAGACGGCAGCGTCATCTTAGACCTCCAACTGCCTGCAGTGGGAGGACATAAATGGACGGCGACCGCTTCTTCGATGGGGGGAAGAGACACGTAGCCCTTCTCTTCAGCGCCGTCGACAGAGGAGAGCGTGTGAGAAGCGGAAGCGCGCGTTCGCGCTGAAAAGGGCGCGCGCCAGCTTTTAGTGAGCTCCTCGTGGACCTCCGGCAGAAAAGGAGCGGCGCGCTGACGGGGGGCCTGTTGGCGGCCCGGCAGGTACCACTCGTCGAGGCGGCCTCTTGCAGGTTCAGCTGGGGAAAGCCAGTTGAGTCCTAGTTCGTCGACAGCGCGAGACATGACACGGAAAAGTTCGGCGTCGATGTTCGCACGTGTGTCAGGACGATCGCTCAGAGAAGAGGGGGCGGGGTCCACAGAGCCCGACCATTCCTCGCTCTCGGATGCCGCCACAGAAACAGCGTCATCCTCATCCGCCGATCCGCCAAAAGAAACGAGTCCCGCCGCTTCGAGAGAGGGGCGTTGGTCGCTTCTCGCGAACAGAACCGGGGATTGGGAGGCGGGTGAAGCACGCGGGGAGAGACCCGGCGTGAGCTCTTCAACCTCACCGCTTTCGGGGAACCTCTGATCTCGTCGCTTCTTCCTACGGGGCTCGTGGGGCGCCGAAGACGGAAGTGAAGCGGGTTCGCCCTCTGAAGTAGCAAGGGCGAGACGTGACCGGAGAACCGCCATGGTCATGCTGTCGCAGTGTGGACAGCCGCCTTTAGTGAGCGCTGCCTCGGTGTGCTCAGGACCGAGACAGACCGCGCACAGTGTGTGTCTGTCAGACACATGCAGGGAAACCCCGCAGGACTCGCAAACAGACATTTGAAACAACGCTGTTCGCGCGCTGTGAAAACAGCGGTATGCTCTTTTAGATAGTGCAAAAAGGATACTCGTCGGATGCCACAGGGAAACGCTCAGCCGGCGATCTGCGAGGATGATCTGCCAAAACCTGAAGCTGTTCCGCTGAAGGGCTTCTCAACGACGAGCGGCTTCTCTCTGGAGATTTCAGCGAAGAGGTGAGTCTCGAAGCTGAAGGAGATTAGATCTGTTTTATGGCGAGATTTCTCTGTATTTATACTCTTCTGCCACGCCCTATTTGGCGCGCTCGAGTATGGCAGGGCGCCAAGCTCTCTGATTGGTTCGTGCGCCTCTGCTCTCTCGCCATTGGTTCGTGCAGTTGCATGCAGCATAGCCTATCAGCTAGCTCGCGCGAGCCTGATGCTCTCGCTTATGCTGCAGCAATGCGTTTTAAAATAAAGGCTTCAATATTCTCGAGAAAAGGAGTTTTCCCACAGCGTTTGCAACGCAGTACGAGAGAACGTTCTCGTAAGGGAACATTATTGTGCTAGATTGTCGTGACAGATCTGACATGACTGAATATATACAGTTGTGTTTGAACAGGTTTAGCTTTGGTAATGATCAGGTTTTTCTGCCAGAAAATGCACACAAAAACAAATAATTATTATTTTGCAGTTTATTTGATCAGATCTCTTAGTAATACATTTATCATTGAAGACATCTGTTGACATTTTTATTTAATTATGAATTATGTGCCATAAAATAGTTTGCATTTATATTTTCTCTTGAAAACAGAAGAAGAAGAAGTGATATTGATATTTAACTGAATATTATTGTCAAGCACAAATAAACACACAAACCTGAATAATCACCACACCAGTAATGACTGGTTTGCTGTTTATAAAACTAGGTTTACCACATCATCTCAGTTTCTCTGAAGTGGAAGTGATATCAGGCCAACAGGAAATGTGCCTCAGCCTCACTCACATCTGAGGCACAATTTGCTGTTTTAATATGAGACTAAACTATAGCAGTGCTGATATAACTGGCAATGCGAAGCTCAGGGACAGGCTTATATTGAGTTAGATTGTAAAATAAAGCAGAAATAGATGTCATTTAGCTGATTTGTGGCTCATCATAGATGCACGTTTCGCTGCTCTCCATCCTTTCTGCTGTCCACGATGGTAAATGATTCCTCCTGCGATGACTGTAGTCAGAAAAAACACAAACACAGCCAGTCCAACACCACCGAACATCAACACACGCTCTGTCACCGTCACTCCATCTACAGAGACAGAAGAGTTATTCATATTCATATACACAGACAGTATTAACTCATAACTTAGATTTAGTGCTGGATCTCCAGTCACTATGAAAAATGAACATCCAAGATAATGATAAACATGTTACCTGTGATGTCAACAATGTCTTTTGGTTCTTCTGTTACAAAAAGACCTGTACAAATTATAAGTTTATCAAACAAACACACACAAAAAAACTTTTTTTAGTTGTATGGTAAAGTGGGTTAATAAGAGCTTCTGTCCCAGAGTGTCGGCCCAGATCCGGCCCACATCCGGTACGTGTGGAATCCATGTGTACCAGATCTGGGATGACACTATGATGCTGTCTGGGGTAGTTTTTAACTTTAAGTTGTCCTTTGTGCAATATAAATGGTGCATAATGACATATCAGGGCCTTTAGAATTTTTCAGATCAAGAAAAAAAAAAAATTCAATGTGCCCAAATTTTTGATTAGCAGTGTATGTTTGTGATCTGAATATGTAAATATACAGTACTGAAAACCGGTAACCTAAAAATGGTAAAATCTTAATTAACTGGTTTTATTCAAAAAAAAAAAAATTTATTTAGCATCACTGAGTCAATCTAAATACATACATTTTTACCAACAAACCGTCTTGGGTTAATTGCGTAACCCATGTTCCCTGAATAGGTCTCCTCAGCGGCACTACGTCACTCACTCTTATACAGCGAACACGCCATTAGCTCCTCAGATTTTCCACCGATGAAGAAGAAGCCCCTTCAACAGCGAGAGTTTGTTAGTGAACGCAGCATCTCGTTCCCTATTCAGAGAACATGGGTTACGCAACCACAGACGTTTTCAAAGGTTGACTCGACGCTGTGTAGCAATGACGCAATGGGAACGATATACCACACACACCAAGCTAAGCTCTGCCGGATCTGGCCCTAGGAAATCTCCTAACATAACATTTTTCTGAGCCAGACCAAACTGAACAAGGACTGAAGCGACTAGTTCATACAGAGCGAACCCGGGAACCAGGGGCCGCATCTAAATCCAGGTTATAAAACCTGATAAAAGTGTGCGGATAGGACCAACCTGCCGCCACACAAATGTCTTCCAAAGGAACTCTCCTAAAAAGAGCCTGGAAAGACGGATACTCCTAGCAGAGGGAGCTTTAACGCCCAGAGGTGAAGGAAGCTTACGCACCTCATAAGCCAAAGAATTGTGTCTCTCACCCAGTGAGAGATCCTGTGCTTAGAGGTGGTGAGCCCTCGGCGGCTGGCCCCAAAGCATATAGAGAACTGAGACGACTTGCACCACTGGCCCGGAGCGGTCCACATATGTCTTTAACTCTCTGAGGTCGACAAACGCGCCCGCGCTTTTTGCTGGATTTTCTTCACATAGTAGCACAATAAACTTAAATTTCTCCGTCATTTATGGTCATAAAGAAATATGAAAAAAGAATCTGTGATATTTCTACTTTTGTATGTGTCCGCTTACAATCGAATCAAAACATCAAAACAAAAATAAACAGGGTGTGCGTTCTGCCTCTCCGTCGCGGTGAACTTTTTTTTCTTGAGCACGTCTATAAACTGAAACAAAACTCAGCGAATACTTGTCGCACATTTATGAGCCATATACCCTTATAAACATTTAAGTGATACTTTTAAATGATCGGATTCAAACTAAAAACAAATATTCTCTGTTTAAATAATTTGTATAAAACCAACAAGATGTCCAGCTTCTCACGCACTTGCTAATTATTTTTAATTTGACCATGCCCACGCGCAAAAGATATTCACATGCAAATCTCCACATGGAACGCGAACGCGCTCATTACCTCATTACCTCATTCTTAATTATTAGTTCATGTTATTGTTGCATAAACTTCACATTGCAGTCGAACTGTTGCTAAATATATGGTGAATATTATAATATTTGGACCTGTGTTTACTGTTACTGTGTTTGTGGATATCTGCAAAAACGTAGATATGTATAATATAGTAACCATAATGTTTCATGTTTTGGAGCGAGCTCTGGTTTTGAATGTATCGCGATCGCGTTTGAAACGATCGCGTTTGAAAAGCAAAACGCACCAAACAAAGGCTTCATGTTTTTACTATTATCTCATTTCATATCATCATAACGAATGGAAACATTTGAAGTAACATATGATAATCAATATATTTTTCTCTAGCGTAGTTGTTACTGAAATCTTTTGGAAGATTTATATGCTGCTATAGGTTATTGTTATTATTATTTTATGGAGCACTGTGCATAACCTATGCTTACAAGGCACAACAAACCTGGTGTTCATTATATTATATATTGTTGGAAACATTTGTGTGTGTGTGTATTCTATGAATTTTAAAAAGCAATTTTAACCAGAAAAATCTAAAATTTATTCCCAATAAATTTTAGAACTATATTCCCTATAGTTTCTCTTGATATCAGTATGTTCACTTTTTTTTTTCTTTCAGGGACCAGATGCCACTGAGTCCTGCTGACTTCAACATTCACATGAGTCTCTGTATATGAACATTGTAAAGTGAAAATCAAACACCTTGAAAATGAAAGGTATGTACAGTGTTTTTAGGAATTGTCACATGCCTGTCCTGTCTTGTGCTGCACATGGGTGTTTTGTTGTTTTGTGCCATGTGCTCTCCTGTCTATTGTCTAGCCCCTCCCATCTTGTTATCTGATTATTGGTTAATTTGTCCCACCTGTCTTTCTCGTTACCCCTCCTTTGTTTGTTCCCCTATTTAGCCTCCCTGTGTTTGTAGTCCTGTGCTGGTTCGTTGTCCAAGTTACCTGTTCCTGGTGTTTCCTTCCTGCTTGCTACCGGAGTTTTTGCATCTTGTCTGCCAGTGTCTAATAAATTTCCTCTGCATTTGAATCCTCGTCTCATGTTCAACTATTCCGTGACAGGAATGGCACAAAGGTCTCTGTCTTTGGACCATTGTTTTCAATAGTGTGCTTTTTTTGTCCTTTGTTGTGTATATTTGGATTATGTTGTGTAGTAAATAAATCCAAACAATCAAAAAGCCATTCTTTTTTAAATCTCCTCATTCTTTGTGCAAGGTTGCTCAGAATGATAGGGTCTGATAGCTCCTAAAATAGGGCCATTAGGGAGTGTCTTTGTCTTTCTCAGGTGTGAAAAGCTTACATATTAATGAGATGATCCGCCCCTCCCGCATAAAGCTTTTTCACACAAAGCAAGTCTTAGAAATTTTGAATCAATATATTGTCTTCTCTGAATGAGCAGTCAGGGTGATTTTCACATAGTTTTGGAGCAAATATTCTAGGCTACGTCATACAATTTTCAAAAGTCTTGTGAAGAAATAATCAGTATGGGTTTCATGACCTTATTTCAGTGACATTTTTTTTTTGTATTTTCACAAACCACACATAAATGTCATTATCTCAAAACTACAAACTTTTACATACATGCTGCTGATATATTATTGTAGCAGAGTCTGTGCTGAATACAGTGTACTCAGACTTTAGCCATGAAAATGTCTCATTCATCGTGACACCCCAGAGGGTTAAAACCCGAACGGGGCAAAGCAAATGAAGCTACTCCTTCTCAGCAGAGGAAAAAAGAGGGGGACTAAAAAGGGGAGCACGAACACTTGAGAGCGGAATGACGTGGACAAAACTTTGGGGACATAACCAGGTCCGGGTCACAGAAACACCTTCACAAGACCTGGGGCGAACTCCATGCAAGGCTCACTCACAGAAAGAGCCTGCAGATCCCCCACATGCTAGAGAAACAGAGACTCTTCCGTGGTCTGTCCCTCTCTTCCGAGATTTTCAGTAAAGCTGAAGCTGCGGGTTTAGCTGGCTGCCTCAGGTCAACGTGTCTACGGGGGGCACTGGCAGGAATTAGACGCCCATAAGCTCCCCAGACCGTCTATGTCTTGGCTCGTCACTACATCTAGAGGCTTTTTTTATGTGTGCGAAGCGGTCTCTGTGTGCGGAGGCAGGAGTGGGAGGTTCATGAGCCCTCCAGGGCATAAACTGCTTAAGGGCAACCGATTGCGTCTTAGCAGTTTGGGATTTGTCAACCACTGAATTGACCGCCTCTCCAAACAAACCTGACTGGGAGATAGGGGCATCCAGTAGAAAGACCTTCTCTTTTTCGTGGATTTCAGTGAGATTTAGCCATAGGTGGTGCTCAACAGCCACCAAACCCACGTGGGCAGTTTGCTTAGTTGCACTCAGCGCAAGGTCGGTAGCTCTGCGGAGCTCATTGACCGCTTCTGGTGTACGGCCCCGTCCTCATCCATTTCCTTTAGGACGTCCGCTTGGTAGGCCTGAAGAATGGCCATAGTATGGAGCACCTTACCTGTCTGGCCAGCCGCCATATAGGATTTGCCTACGAGAGTGGAAGTGGCCCTACATGGCTTAGAAGGAAGAAGAGGGTGGGACTTCCAGGAAGAAGGCGTAAGATGAGTGGCCAGTGGTCCTCAACCACTGAAATGCACGTGTAGCCCTGCTCCACAGAACCACCCAGGTTGGTGAAGTCGGCGGCCGCAGTGTTAGTCAGCCGAGCAGAGAAAGGCTACCTTCAGGGCCTTGAAATCTCACAGTGAAGAGCGCTGAAAAATGGCAGCTTTCTTCTAATGGGGCGCGAAGTGGATTGGCAACTCAGAAAACGCTCATCTATCTTGGAGGTCTGAGAATCGCAAGGCTCGTCCGGTCAGGCCAGTCAATGTTGAGCTTCTCAGTAGCACGAGTTAATCAGATGCTGCGGTGAATAAAATATCAGCATGGCTCTCGGGCGAGAGAGAGAAAGAGAGAGAGGGAATAGCAGGCCTGCTCGCTCTCTAACGCCTCAAGCTCTTTATCAAAGCAAGCCTCACACGGAGAGTTTTATGCCTAAAATTCTCACAAAACTTGCAGCCAGATGCTCCAAAAATAGCATGTGACAAGTCGAGACAGTTCACACACTTACTGTGTGGGTCGTCGCTTGCAATGAAGCGAAAGCCAGAGACTGGCAACGACGCAAATCCATTGTGCTTCACCGAAAGGAGAACGAGAAAGTTACACAGAATGCGGTCGCTGAGGCCAGATAAATCACTTCTTCTGAAGAAGAAAATCTGAGGAGCTAATATAAGAGTGTATAAGAGTGAGTGACGTAGCGCCGCTGAGGAGATGCCCGTTCGATCAGCCAATGAACTGGTGTGATTCTATATGGCAGAGGTCTTCAATCCTGCTCCTGGAGGGCCACTGTCCTGCAAAGTTTAGTTCCAACCCTAATCAAACACACCTGAATCAGCTCATCAAGCTCTTCAGAATTGCTTGAATATTCAAAGTCAGGTGTGCTGAAGCACGATGGAACTAAACTCTGCAGGACAGTGGCCCTCCAGGAGCAGGATTGAAGACATCTGCTATACGGGTTCAGACAGTCTTGCAACCTATGAAAAATAACTGTTTTAATGGGTTAAATCAGATAAAAATTTATCTTTAAGGTAACCACTTTTTACAGTTATGGCTAATTTTCCCAGCCATAAATATTAGGGGTGCAACGGTTCAAATAGCTCATGTTTCGGTTTGTATCAAATACTTGAAAGAGAACTCAATATTTGCGTGCTGTCTGAGATGAGTACACACACACACACACACACAGACACACACAAATCTTCTCACAATGTGCGCGAGTTCTCTTCCGCATCTTGTTCTTGAATGTTTACATTGGCAAAGCTTAAATGAGTTTAGTTTTAAACACCGTAGTAACGTGTGCAGTTCAGGTCTCGCCTGCTCTCACGCGCTATCAACTCCCGAGTGATGATGAAGGCGTAAATGACTGGTCATGGTCAAGCATTTGGCACTCGCATTGAACAGAGTTTACAGAGTAACCGTTTTGTTCACCTTTTTTGATTATCGCTGTTGTAATGTATTATTTGATTATATATCGACAGTGGAGCTGTCTGTTTTACACGTTGTTATTTTCAACAAACCAGATTATAGATGCGTCATCAGTTTTTGAGATCAACTGCGGTGCAAGTGCATCCTGAACCGTGGGTGGTTCGAACGGTATGGTTCGATTTTTTACAGAGAACTGTTACACCCCTAATAAATATGATGTGAAAACTGAAATCTGTTACCTTCAATCTCCAGTCTGATGGGTTTGTCGAAGAACATCTCTGGAGCGTCAGACTTTGTTCCACAGAAATAAAGTCCTGAATCTGATTCTGTTACTCCAGAAATAGTTAAAGAGACTCTGGTGATCCAACTGTCTGCTGTTATTTCCATACGATTGCTGTTTGGATTGTAGTTGATCAGGAGTTTTCTCCCGGTTTTGTCCTTCTCAGCAGAAATCAGCAGAACGAGCTCTTCAGATCTGAGATGATACCAGGCGACTTCATGTCTGTTTCTCATGCTGCAGTTCAGAATGATGTTTTCTCCCATCTGAACTCTCACATCAGAAGATCCTCCAACTGACAAATCTGGAGAGACATTGATAAACACACATCATTTTTAACTGTTGATAATAATAGCTATTGTATTTGAGGTTGATATGTTAATTTCATGAATGTTTGAGATAGAATATATTTACCGCTGGATGTGATTTGCATAATCCAACAAGAAAATACACAGAAGAAGAAAATGACGTTCTCCATTGTGTCTGTCGTTCGTAAAGATGTCGATCAAACTATAGGTTTCAGCTCAATGCAGAGTCACTTAAACCACAGTCAGAAGCACTTCCGCCAGAGAAATATAAACCATTGAATAATAGTCTCTTATCAGGTTAAGGGTTGCCTTCTCACTTTATTTATTGCATTAAACACTATGTAATGAAAAACCTTCTCTTCTTTTACTGAATATCCATGGTTTACTAGGCATAGACAAACAAAACTTAGTGTTTTGTAGATTTGTGAGTCTATGATCATATATATATATATATATATATATATATATATATATATATATATATATATATATATATATATATATATATATTTCTGGTTTAATAAAAGTTTTGCTCTATGAACAGCTTCTGAGACATGTTTTTGGTTAATTAACCATTTTGACCATATTACATGAAAAAATCGTAACCAAATACAAACACAAATGATGTCTCTTCCTGGTTTACATGTCATACCATGACTTTCTGCGCACATGTTTTCTGGAAACTGAGGGAGGACGTCATTGTTTTTGGTAATGTGAGACAGGAAGCTCACGCTGCAATTCTGACAGTGGTGAAAGGAAAGATGCTTGAAACTTTTAAAGCAGGCACAGATATTTACGTTACACATTTAAATATAAAGGCAGCAAAATGGAATAATTTAAAACGTATCTGTAGCATCGATCAATAGTTAATTTTCCTTCTTAAACCCTGAGAAAAGCAATATTGAGCGTGAATCAAATACAGCTGATATAAAACAAAAAGTCCTCAATATTGATTCTGACATCTATCATACTGGAATGAATAAGACCTGTCTAATTCACATAGTTTTAAAGGGATTACTATAGTACTGGAGAGCTGTATCACCATATTCACAGTATCCCTTCAAAGCAGAATAGTGCAAAAACACAATATCTGTCCTCACAAGACATGACTTCTCACATTTGGACTTATTAGATGATCACAGCGAGGTAATGAAGACACCAGAAAAATTCACTTTTTTGTTTTGTTTGGTTTACAAAATACGAGTACAAACAAAGCCCATCAAAAATTATAATAATCATAACAAACAAAAAACAGTTTGCAAGCTTAAAATCCCCTAGTGGTCAGTTGAAAGCAACAGCAGTAAGGAAAAAAGTTATGATTAGAGTTTTTTTTTAATTGCTTACACACTAAAATTAAAACTTTCCCACAATAAAAGACCTGGGTGTTAACCTGTCTTTTGAAAATCATATTTCATATGTTACAAAAACAGCCTTTTTCCACCTTAGAAACATTGCTAAGCTACGTTACAGTATATGCTTTCAGTTTTTGATGCAGAAAAGTTAGTTCATGCATTCATGACCTCGAGACTAGATTACTGTAATGCTTTATTAGCTGGTTGTCCTGCATCCTCAATAAACAAGCTACAGTTAGTCCAAAATGCAGCCGCTAGAGTTCTTACTAGATCAAGAAAATATGATCATATAACACCAATTTTAACATCACTGCATTGGTTACCTATAAAGTCCCGTATTAACTACAAGGTATTTCTACTGACTTATAAAGCCCTAAACGGCTTAGCTCCAGTCTATTTAACGGATCTTCTATAGCTCTTTAAGCTCTTTAAGATCACTAAATTCGAGGCTTTTGGTCATACCTAGGATATCCAGATCCACCAAAGGAGGGAGGGCGTTATCACATTTAGCTCCAAAACTCTGGAATAGCCTTCCTGATACTGTTCGTTGCTCAGACTCACTCTCCCAGTTTAAAACTAGATTAAAGACACATCTCTTCAGCCAGGCATTCGTATATTTTTAATCTTACAGTTAATTCCGGTCTCTAGTTCATAAACGCCAGAGGAGAACTGGCCCCCGACTGAGCCTGGGTTCTCCCAAGGTTATTTTTTTTCTCCATTAGGTCACCTGATGGAGTTTTAGGACACCATTAGGTCACTTGGAGTTTTTCGGTTCCTTTCCACTGTTGCCTTTGGCTTGCTCAGTTGGGGATATTTTGGGAATATTTAATTTAAATTTATCAATCAATAAATTTCACTAGAAACAAACCTTGTTGTATTATTTTAATTTAATACTGTGAAGCTGCTTTGATACAATCTGTATTGTGAAAACCGCTATACAAATATACTTGACAATTAGCAAAACCTTACACTTGTAGCGTCTGGACCAATCAGACACACAAATTATTAATTTATTTAATGAATAATCCAGCAAACTCACTCTCCCAACAAAGGCCTGTGAAACTTCCCCCAAAAACTAACATCCCACTGGGATGTTACTGGGACACACTGGGACTGATAAGAGTTTTATGACCCAAAGGAATTTCCAGAGAGCTGCGACTCTCACTTAATTCTTGCAGAGGAGGAGAAATAAACCCTGTTAATCCTATATATTCTATATATAACCACTTGAGAAATGTGTAAACATGTATCTAATTTTCTCACCTATTCTTGTAAACTCTATTGGGTTAATGTTTCAGACTTTGCATATTATGGTTAACCAAAATCATATGTGTGGCATGTTTGGTCTCTATAAACTCCAATCTTCATTTCCCATTTGTTAATTTACATTACATTTTGCTAACTTTGTGACGCATTAGTATTATAAGCATCTTAAAGATTCTTGTGTTAAACATCCAATCAAACTACATGTTCAAAGGCCTGCTTGAACAATAGGTCGTAAAAGAATTTCCCTCAAAAGGAAAACACATCTTATTGGGTCGAACACCTCCAGAGGGTGTGACATTTTCACGCTTTAAAAAACACAAGATAAGCTCTCTTAGCTCTCTCTTTTAGTCCCTTTCTGAAATGCTGACGTGAAGATGATGCAGAACTAGAAGTTTCTAAGGACCCCCAAGCTTGTGCCAGACTGCGGCCTTGTCTTTCCATTCACCAATGATCCTCTGACTACCACTGGTTCTCTCTCATCAAGACCACATCAGCAAAGATCAACTGGAGCGTCAACAAATTGCATCAGGACAGTCTAATTCAAATGGGCAAGACATGCAAGTATCAAACTTAAGGTGATGATACACAGGGCAACTTTTTGAACAATGTTGCTGGGCAATGTTGCTGTCAACGGGCAACCAGATGAGACACAGGGCCCATGACCGATCTAAATTATCCAGATATAAATTTATTGCCCATTTTCAATGGGAAAGTGCCCAAGCAACAATCGCTCGGCAAGATTGCCCAGCAACATTGCTCAAAAAGTTGCCCATTGTACCATCACCTTAAGTCTCATTATTTGATACATTAAGTATCCTTACCCCTTTAAAGAAGGGAGTGTTAGAACTAAACTGATGGTTTGCTCAAGGCTGTTGATCTGCTGAATTTCAAACAATGCTATAACTTCTTGCTTTCCTGTATTCTGCTTCAGCTCTCTTTCCCTTGGTAAACTGTATGCATGTATGTGTGTGCATGTTAGAGTAGTTTAAGTGTTTAGACTAGTTAATAAAATCTTGTTCATGTCACACATAAAGTTGTCCGTGTCTCAAGCTCATAAATGGAGTTCCTAATCATAGATCTTGACTACTGCTCTTAGTAGTACTGTAAATGAAGAAAGACATTTCCCATGCCCCGGAAATGTACATTTCTTAGAGTTAATAAACAATTAATCCTGAGTGTTTACGGGACAAACAGGTTAATATTGTAATATTAATTTACGACATTAAGTTCAATATATTAACTGATCCAAATATTCATAATCAATTATAACCAGTTATTACTGATTATTAATATTTCATAGCTAATTTGCTACACACTCATGGAGCAAAACTACTCGGTTACTAAACGTAACCTCAGTTCCCTGAGAAGAGGGAATGAGTATTACGTAAGCATACACTATGGGAAAGTCCTTTTCTCGAGAATACTGAAGTAAACTTTTAAAACGCATTGCAGCTGCACTGCAAACACAACTGAGTGCAGGAGCGCTCAATGGCTGTGCTGCGGCAACTGCACGAACCTATGGCGAGGCAGCTCTGATGCGAGAACCAATCGGGTCGCTTGGCGCCCTGGCGCGTCAGAGACTCGCTTCGTACTTCAGGTTTAAACGACTGAAGCGACCCCTGATCCAAGCACAGTAGCACGGCAGGCTACGCAATACTCGTTCCCTCTTCTTAGGGAACTGAGGTTACGTTTAGTAACCGAGTATAGTTCCCTTTCGAGAGGTCTCTCGTATTGCGTAAGCATACGCTATGGGAACCCCTTGCAAAACACTGTGTGTGCTGACTTCGCTTACCGTGACCAAGCATATGTATGAATCACAGAGAAGCATAATCCTAATATGAGCCGGTGAAAAACGGGCTTCAGATATTGGATGACTAGGAATCTAGTTCCATGTACAAGGGATATACAGTATATAACACTGTGTAAGTGTTTTTTTGGATATTTTGATACAAAATTCTCACATATGAGTCATTATTTTTATTTGATTCATTCAAGAAATGAAGAGAGTGACAGTCTTTATGAACACATAATTGAATTGTTAATTCAAAAATGCAGATACATTTATCAATGAAACAGTGTTGATAAATGTGTTGATCTGAGATGTGCAACGGTTCTGCTTTGGGTTTATTTTGAACTTTTCATTTGTGAAATAGATCAAAAACAGACAATTTTGTGTCTGAAATTTAACTGACATAATATTAACTTCTTGTTCATTGAACTATTATAAAATCAGAATCACATTTTCAATCATGCTGATATTCAGGAAGAACATGCGATGTTGCTTAACTATAATATATCATATAAATATATGAGACAAAAACTCATAGAGGAGCATTTTTGCCTCATATATTGAATCCAGGGTCAATCTGACTGTATTCTGCTAGTCTACATCACGCAGGGAACGTGTGCACTATCAAGCCAAGTGAGTGTCATTCTCAATCATTTCAGCTTGCACATCATTAAAACAACAATTACTATATTATCTTAGATTATATACTATATCACAGACCTCTAGCTGCAAACATATGTTAATTGTTGATGCAGATCTGTTGATCTGAAGGTGAATTACAAGTATGTAATTAATTATGTAACAAATTACAAAATGTCGTCTGTAGATGTTCTGGAATATTGTTAAATGTCTTGCATTGGCACACCCTGGTGGTTATCATCATGATCAGTGTTTCTGTGCTGACATTTCTTGTAGAAAGCAAATATAATCCCAGCCAGAGCCAGCAGAGCTCCACACACAGACAGTCCAATAGTCAAAGGCTCTACAAGTGAAAGGAGGGAAGAGAACACCAGTTTTTAAAAAATGTTGTTTCTTTTTTCTTTTTCTCTCAATGATTGATCCTGTTTTACTTACTATGTTGTTCATTATGTTTGTTATCCTCTGTATCCAGATTTTCCTTTGATTCTGGACTAGATTCTGTAGAGGAGATTGAAAGGTTACTCACACACAGATTAGCATCAATTTTCTGTTCAAATCCTGATTAAAAATCAGCTCAAATATTTCTCCTCATCCACTGATCTTCTCTCACCTGTGACTGAGACTGTGATCAAGGTTTTATTATTAGAGTCCAGAACTCTGTATGTTCCAGTGTCATTGGCAGTACAATTTTTAAGGATGTTATCACTCTGAACCCCGTCGCCTTTCCTCCACACCTCTTTCCACTCTGTGCTGAATTTACTCTGATGCTCCACTGTACATGCATTGGGCAACAGCTCATCAAATAGCTTTCCACCTGTCTTCACAATTTCTGAGGAGAAACAATGGTGTTAATCAGTCAAGGCCATAAGCACTTATCACATGTGTAATAATTATATAATGCACATTGGTGGGGGTTGAGGAGACCCCCCCCCCCACACACACACCTTTTGTAAAGCGCTTTGAGTGCAGAGAAAAGCACTATATAAATGTAATGAATTATTGTTTTTATTCAGTGTCTCTGATTACAGGAATTCATTGAATACCAACACAATCACTGAAGGAAAGCTGATGGTTTGATCAGTTTTGGCTTTACCATGAATTTGAATATAGTACGTCTTCAGTTTTGACGGCAGCACTGTCTCTGTACTATTGTAATGGACTTTCAGAATGTATTTCCCAGCATCACTCAGTCCCAGATCCTTGATGACGACATCACAGGCTCCATTTTTAAAAAAATCTATCATTATCACTCTTACATGTTTCATTCTGACAATCAAGGATAGGTTTTGAGAATCTGATTAAATTTAATTTAAAAATGTCTTTGGCCTCAAAGTCACATGACAGGGTAATGTTTTCTCCTTTTTCTCCTGTCACAGGTGTAGGGGTGGTTCCAACAGGGGTGGTTTCTGCAAATAGACATAAAAAGAATCATTTAATACAAAGTATCAGTACTGAAAAGTCGCTGGATTGTTTTAGTTGATTAGTTAGATTGTTGAAGTCACTTTAACAATAATGAGGTAATGGTGAAGTTTCTCTAAAATATATGATAAGAAATGCCAGTAAAAATTAACGTTACTATTTTGAGTCATGATTTATTTTGCCATTGTGTTCTTGATAAAGGATAAAAAAAAAAAATCTGTAGCATTGTACAAACAGACATGAGAGCAGGATCCACCGTGGGTTAATCTGGTCATTGGTGTTCATGGTTATGTTCAGTTAGTTTCAGTAGTTATGTAACTATTCATGTGTTGGTTTGCGTTTTCATCTGTTTCTAGTTTTTTATTGTTTGTTTGATTGGCACACCTAGTATTCATTGCTTTGTTTGGTTTGGTCTGTGTGTATTTAAGTTGTTTTTTCCTCAGTTCGTTGTCTTGGCTTTGCTAGATGTCATTGAGCTGTTCTGTTAAACAGTGTCTTGTTTTTGAGTTTTTTGCTTTATTTAAGAATTGCTGTGCCTATCTGGACTTTCTCATCATTGCCTGCAACCAACGCTAACAAATATAATAATAATAATAATAATAATAATAATAAAGCAAGATAAATCAAAACAGAGAGAACGGACAAAATGGGAAAACGTGACAATATTTGTTGACAAATATTGACAAAAAATTGTACTCACCGATGCATAAAACAAAGCAAAACAGCAGCAGAAGATTCAAAAACCTGCTGAGAGAAGAAGAGCTGGTTTATGTGGCACACTGACACACATCACAAAGAAATTTATACAGAGATAAAATGCTTTCCTGAGTTGTAAAATATTACTAAACACACACTTCATTCTGTCTGAATATTTAACACATGTGGATCTTACATGATAAAAATGTCCAATCAAAAACATCTATAACCTGAATATTTGGTTTTATAAATGATTCCTGTGTAATACTGAAAATTATCAGTCAAACTCAATACACAAACAGGCTTTACAGATTCTGTGACAAGTTAATTCTCAACTAATAAAACAATCACAGTAATTTTCATTGTAAACATGTCGACTTATTTCCTCATCGCTAGCAGCTTTAGTTTTCCCCAAACAAACACAACTATAAACTATAATAACACAAATGTACACTGGATTTTTCTTTTTGTAGAAACAAGAAAACTTACATGATAAAAGTTCTGAATGAGTCTTATATTCAGGTGTCAAAAAGCCACCGCACGTTTAGAAAGATGATTTATCGAAGTAATAACAAAAGCAAGCGTATCCAAAGTTGAGCACAAGTTTCCAGTAGGAATTCCAGCTCCTCCTATAAGGTGAGGTCTGACGGCTCATTATTGTCCTCTACTGGTGATCATTTCAGTGCAGATTGAGCTGTCAGAAGAGGATTTTGATTTGACATGATTTTTGGGAATTATTTATTGAGTCATTCACATATAATTGACTTTAACACTCTGCTTTTAATGTGAAGGAAGGCCTACTACTTTGTTTTTAAAAAGTATTTGCTAAGAAGCTGCTAAACAATCACTGACATCATAAACCAGGATAGATAATCACATGACTATAACTACATTTGCATATATTTAATAATCAATAACCTCACATTGACAGTGTGTTCATGAGGAGGAATAGTTTGAGCAGAAGATTTCAGATCTGATTGTGTCTGAATCTGAGATGCAGATTCACAGAGAAGCAGTTTAGTTTGTTAATGCAGCAAGACATAAACTATTTACACATCCTCTTCATATTTAATTTTAATTTTTGGAACAGAAAAAAAGAGGAAAATATTTCATTCATACAACAAAAATACACACACATAATACACCGCTCTACAGTCATTTGAAAGTGATTGCAGTACTTGTTTTGGCCACAATCTTACATACGGTTCCTTTAACAATTTGAGAACAAAGTATAATTTGCATGTTTTTTTGTGATATGATAAGCGAGCGTTAGATTTAATCAGCGCAATTTACTGCAATGCTTTTTCCCCTTAGTTGGTCAGAACAAAAGTGGATGTTACTTGTTCAGATTGACATTTTCCGGTGTAAATTCTTATGATGGTCATACTTCCAAAAAGCAGATTCTGTGATTGCGAATGACAGTATCCACACCACCAGCGCAGTGATTGACAGCCGCACATTCTCCTCAAAACACTGGATTCATCCGCGCTGTGCTGTGCCGAGGCTCAACCCACGTAAAGTTTATAATTCCGCGAATAATTGCAATTGCAGATTTCGAACAGTGATGGCGACAAAGAGGAAAAACTGCGGACTGCAGCTTTAAAGGGATACTCGACTTTTTTGGGAAATAGGCTCATTTTACAACTCCCCCAGAGTTAAACAGTTGAGTTTTACCGGTTTCGAATCCATTCAGCCGATCTCCGGGTCTGGCGGTACCACTTTTAGCATAGCTTAGCATAGATCATTGAATCGGACAAGACCATTAGCATCTCTCTCAAAAAAATGACCAAAGAGTTTCGATATTTTTCCTATTTAAAACTTGACTCTTCTGTAGTTACATCGTGCTCTAAGACCGACGGAAAATGTAAAGTTGCGATTTTCTAGGCTGATATGGCTAGGAACTATACTCTCATTCCTGCGTAATAATCAAGAAACTTTGCTGCTGTACCATGAGTCCAGCAGGCGTAATGATATGACGCAGTGCCTGAAAACAGGTCTAATAGGTTAGACAAACTTAGTCCCGGTCACATTGGAGCTGGGGACTATTTTCAGGCGCTGCGTCATATCATTACGCCTGTTGGACTCATGGTACGGTAAATATGTGAAATATATCAACTTTTATCTGAAGGCGAGTAGATTTCCCACTACAAGTGACCATGTTGTTT
Organism: Rutilus rutilus; assembly: GCA_021464565.1. NCBI lineage: Eukaryota > Metazoa > Chordata > Actinopteri > Cypriniformes > Leuciscidae > Rutilus > Rutilus rutilus. The sequence goes on from JAJAQA010000013.1 coordinate 2,714,585, forward strand.
TTAAATGCTGCCCATGAGCTAAACAAAGAATGTATGAACAAAGTCACCAGATCTAAATATTCACAACAAACACATTTAACATGAAACCAAGAAATGAGACCCAGGCCTACATTTCCCTGCCTTATAGGGTTAAAAGTCCCTTTTGAGGTTAAGCATTTGATTACTTCCAGAAGTGTGATAATTGCATGATTTCAAAAGTTTCAGCACTTTACTCACGTTTACTCATTGTTATATGTTTTCTATCACCATATTAAAGTGCATCAACCACAACGTGACAGAAATATTACATTTAAAAAAAAACATCAAAACAAAAGGGAGAAAAACAGTACAAATTCATAAAAAAATACATATCAACAAACCAATCCTCTAAAAAATCTTCTATAAAAGTGCTTTAATTGGTTTAGTTTTTCAGAACACATTCTCTTTCAAAGCAGATTTAGTGCAAATACTCTATTAAACGGGTAACAAAAGCAACAAGGGTAAAGGAAAAACTCTAGATGATGAAGACACTTGAGTAGAAGCAAGAAACTGCCTCAGGCAATATTAAATGTAAATATTATTCAACCATATTAAAAATCTTTACAGATACATTACAGTACAGTGCTTCAAAGCAGCTTTACAGTGATAAACAGAAAAATAATGATCAGTGATGCAAACAGAATTGAGTTCTGCAGTAAAGCAGCTCTACAGAAGACAAGTGTCATTATTCACTTTCAGTCAAAGTTGAATCAGCTGTCAGCAACTCTACAGTCATTATTCACCTCAGATCAGTTTAAGGTTTTTGATAGTGCAATCAAATCAATAATATTACATTTATTTTAAACCAACTGAGGTAAAAAAGGTATAGTATGAACACAAAATATATGCTGTATATAAAGTATACATGAATACACATTTTCTGTCATTCAGAGTTTAGAATAGATATGCTTGCTCACTGTTTAAATACTTTCCTTTATAAACAGTAGTTGATGGATTCAATAGAAACAATTATTCCTAGTTATCTAACCTTTCATTTTCCAGTTCTGATCTTTATCTAGGACACTTTAACTAAATGCAGACAGTCAACAATGTAGGAGTGCAGTCCAAATGTTCATATGTGTTGTAAATGAAATACATATTGCAGAAATATGTTGACAGAATCCTCTGCAGATCTGTTGGCTCTGAAGAAAAATTACAAGTAACCAGAGACATCATTAGATGCTCTGAGATATATCCAGTTTCAGACCAGCAGTTTCAGACCAGCAGCCTCAGGATTGAAGTGAGGGGCGGAGCTTATGCAGTTAGGCCCAATCTCAATTCTATTTCATACCCCTTAACCTACCCCTTACCCTTGCCCCTTGAAACAGAGTGGCAAGGCGTAGGGGTGAAAATATTCCCCTAAGAAATGGGACACCACTACTACTAAGTATTTTTGGACGTCAGGAAATGTTGCTCTTTGTCAGCGCGAAAACGAATGAGCCTCTGGGTTTCCTCAGGTGTCCCTGTTTGATAAAGAACATACAAGACTGGTTGATCATGTTGCAAAAAGCACGAAACTGTGTACTGTTCGTTTATATCGTGTTCACATATAACCACAAGAAAACAATGCATTCATAGCAGACGTACGGTAAAAGATAAGCCAATTCCCTGCCGCAATTACATTCACCAGTTATCAGACATGAAAATATGTTGTGGGACTATCGTTAGCGAACTTCAGCGATTTTTTTGAAGATTGAATGTGACATAAAGAAAATGATTATTGGCAGCCATGTTGCCTCTGTAGCCGGTGTATGCAGGTACATTTCTCATACCCCTTCGTTTGAAGTGTGGTCCCGAAAAATCTTAGTTTCAAGGGCTATCTGGCCCATCCCCCTACCCCTCCAACCAAAAGAGAATCGAGAAAACCCTACCCCTTCACGGGAACGCGCAAAACAGAGGGGTAGGGGAAAGTGAAGGGGTAAGGGGTAGAATTGGGATTGGCCTTAATATAGAGTTGTGCTGTCCATACACTTCCTTATACTCCGCGCCTCACTTCCATCCTGAGGCTGCGGTTCTAGCGCTGCTGGCCTGAAACTGCTGCGATTCTGCAACTGGACACTACTGGGTGTTCTGGGCTCCTGTACAGTTCATTTTATTGAAACCCCTTAGGAGGAATGTGTCATGACTTTAAGTGCAATCAGAGTCAGAACCAGCAGAACCGCATACATAATCATTCCACCACTCGAAATCCAGTACCATACACCTGGAAATAGAGAAGGTGGGAAGAAAGCACAATTTTTTTCAATGTTTTCTTTTTGAAACTCACTGCATAAAAAATATGTAAAGCTAGATTTAGCACAAAATAATATGTGTGAATCAAAAATGTAAAAACACATGTAAATAAATATTGCACAAAAAAACCCAATGTGGTCATGGATTGAAAAAAAGCGTGAATCAAACATTTAAAATGCATTTAAAAAATAAGCATAAATAAAAAATTTAAACACATTTAAAATGATATTGCACAAAACTGCAACATGAATGCACAATTATTTTGAATTCATAGTTTTCAGTCATGTGACTGGCACGGAGGCCAAAACATGCATGGAACTGCATTACAGACTCATGTTAGTTCACCCGAAAATTTAAATTCTGTCAGTAATTACTCACCCTAATATTTTTTCAACCCCATAAGACTTTCATTCATCTTCCGAACACAAATTAAGATATTTTTGATGAAATCTAAGAGCTGTGTCACTTCTCCATAGGCTGCTTGGTAATTTCATCTGCTGGCCCAGAAAGTTAGTAAAGACATCGTTAAAATAGTCCAAGTGACTACAGTGGCTCAACCTTCAGTTTATCAAGCGACCAGAGTACATTTTGTGCGCAAAACCCCCTCAAAAATAACGACTTTATTCCACTCTTGATGTTCTTCTGTGTTTCTCTGAGAGAGTTGATGTAGTGTAACAGCGCAGCGCTTCTGGGTCGTACTTCAGAACGCAGGCTCACGATTTATTTACAGAAGAAAATGAATAGTTGAATAAAGTCATTATTTTTGTTTGTTTTTTTGCACACAAAAAGTATTTTTGTTGCTTGATAAACTGAAGGTTGAGTCACTGTAGTCACTGACTATTTTAACGATGTTTTTATTCACTTTTCTGGGATGGCAGATATCGATTACAGAGAAGCCTATGGAGGAGTGAGACAGCTCTCAGATTTCATCAGAAATATATTAATTTGTGTTAGGAAGATGAACGAAAGGGGTTGGAACAACATGAGGGAGAGTAATTACTGACAGAATTTTCATTTTTGGGTGAACTAACCCTTTACATTTTTTAAATAACACTTATTATTTTTTAATCACAATATGACCACAATACTTTAGTATGGCAAAAAATAAATCTATATTATTGTCTCCTGTTTTACTTACTTATTTGTTCAGTGTCATCATCTGTGTTGTCGAGTTTTCCCTTTGATTCTGTACTAGATTCTGTAGATGATATTGAAAGGTTTGTCACAAGGTTATGCATCAATTTGCTGTTCAAATCATGATGAATAAACCTCAGCTGTCTGCTTTATAAGTAAGATCTCTCCTCATCTGATCTTCTCTCACCTGTGACTGAGACTGTGATCAATGTTTCTCCTTCATAATCCAGAACTCTGTATGTTCCAGTGTCAGTGACTGTAAACTCATTAATGATCAGAGTCTCGTCACTGACGGTCAGTCGATCACTGTTGACCCCGTGACCTCTCGTCCACACCTCTGTCCAGCCTTCACTAGAGTTTCTCTCCACTTTATCAGCATTGATCAACAGAACATCCAACTTCAGATCCTCTCCTTTCTGCACAGAGATCTCATCTGAGGAGGAACACACACATTCAGCATTAATCATTATTATGAGTGTCAGTCAATCAAAAACATAAGCACATATTACATATATTATATTAATGTAATAATTTTAAAAATCAGCCACTGAAAAGTCTATATTGGAGTCCACTAATCTGAATATTAGGCAGGACATGTCAAATTCAGTCTGTGCTTGTTACAGTCATGCGCGACTCAGGGCAGATCCAATAGTTTTAAACTTCAACAGACTATCCGCCTTCAATGAAGTTAACACTTGTAAATTGAGAGTGGCTAGACTCTCTGTACAAATGAAATGTACAAGAGTCTGGTAGGACCAGGCTAACAAGATGGGCCCCGATCCTGACCTCCCTGGGGCCCTAAGCAAAATTATATTAAAGGGCACCTATTATGACTCTTTTCACAAGATTTAAAATAAGTCTCTGATGAAGTTTTAGCTCAAAATACCCAACAGATAATTTTTTACAGCATGTTTAAATTGTCATTTTTTGGGGCTCAGAAAAACGCACTGTTTTAGTGTGTATCCCTTTAAATAATACTGAGATGCAGTTCCACGCACAGGGGGCGGAGCCTCACGAGCTCGCGCTCAGAGCCAGGACAATCTCATCTGATAACATCAGAACAGAAACTCTCAGTTGCGGTGTTCATTTCATTCGGAGTCGGACAATAATGCCCACAGAGCCAGAGAATATATGCTGTATTGAGATAGAACAGGTATAGTTTAGTTTAATTATGGTTATAACTTATTTGTCATCTGCTTTTATTCACTATTAATACAAGCCTGTTGTAGCAGACCCTGTCCGAATGATGACCAAAATATACTGTTGAGTTCAGTGAAGTTTATTGTACCTCACACAAAAGATGAAGCGTTAGTTTTACTCCAGAGAATCACAGTAAGAGCTGAATAAACACAGTATAAGAAGTGCGCATTAAAGTCTTATCCATAAACTCTCTCTCTCTCTCCCTTTCATTATCAACAACATACACAGCGAAGTGCACAAAACACTCGTTACAACTAACAGTAAACAAATATTTACACACCTTTTCAGTGGGTGCTAAATAAACTGGTAAACTTTTTATCCGTAAAACGACTCGATGAGCTGTCATAAAGTGCTCGCTCTCACTTTCATCTCTGCCGTGATCAGTAACGTTAGTCCTGTCGCTCCGGAGACCGTAAGCTGGATCACAAACAGTACAGATCCATCCTCGAGTAACAACAAGAGTAAATGAAGACTGCTATGTTTATTCTTAGATCCAACAACAGCACACCTCAATCGCTTTATAGGAGACATTCTTGTCTACAGCGGCTCAAGCATCAAAACCATGGCGGACTGTGTCCAGCTCACTCAGGGCGGGGCTATGCTCAAAGTGCAGTCTGTCAATCAACAGTCATGGGAGGGGCCTGTGCAATTCTACGTCACACTGCATAGAATCTTAGAACAGCTCGTTCTGAGACAGTCCTTATGATTTATTGAGATTGTAAAAAAAAAAAACTGGGTGGATTTTTATCATTCTAGGGTGGTTTTGCTCACACACTGCCAACACACATTTATGTTCAAACACCATGTAAAAGTGATTTTTGCATAATAGGTGCCCTTTAAGGGGCCCTCCTACCTGACCCATGAGCCATGTAAACCATTTGCCATTGCCACACAGACACACATGACACCCCAGAGCTCCCACTGCAACCCTCCCTCCTTTAACTAGTACTAATGAAAATGTAATTCCTGATATCAGAAATAGACATAGAAAAATTACATTCTTAATATCAAGAATTCACATTTTAAATAGTGCAAATTTAATTACTGATATCAAAAATGCATCATCTGAACGAATATGCATGTCACTGTGTTTTAAATGATAAAAGCAATACTTGATACTTGATGGCTATTATTTACTGAGGGATGTGCATCCATATTGACCAGTATGTCCACCCAATCAACATTTGAAATGGAATATAGCCTATAAACCAATAGTCAATGTCAATACATTGCTTTCCATTTTGCTTTCCTGCAGAGTTGTATCTAAACTGACTTGGAGACTAGATAATCATTGTCTTGTTTTAAAAGTATGTGCACCAATGAAGAGTGCCATCAATCAGATCAAATTTGGATTATGGAAGTATAATTTACGGATTTGCAACCGAAGCTATACTCAAAAAGATTGAAACAATACAAAATCAAGCTTCAAGAATACGCTGTGGTGCGTTTAGAACAATCTCCCATTGCAGCTTTACAGGTAGAAGTTGGTGAAGCTCCTTTAAAGGGATAGTTCGCTCAAAAATGATATTGAACCCATGATTTACTCACCCTCAAGCCGTTCGAGATGCATATGTCAATCATTTTTCAGACAAACACATTTTCAGTTATTTTAGAAAATGTCTTAGATCTTTCAGTGGTTATAATGTGAAGCTATGGGGTCCACTCCTTCAAGTCCCAAAATGTGCATGTATCCTTCTCAAAAGTAATCCATCCGGCTCCAGGGGGATAAACAAAGGCCTTCTGAGGGCAATCCGTGCGGTTTTGTCATAAAAATATACATATTTAAAACTTTATAAACGAAAATAACTGGCTTCCGGTAGCGGTCAACGCGCGTTCACAGGGTTCATGTAGTGCTACGTCATACGGCAGCATCCATCTCCGTGAACGTGCGTCCACCGCTACCGGAAGCCAGTTATTTTCGTTTATAAAGTTTTAAATATGTATATTTTTATGACAAAACCGCACAGATTACCCTCAGAAGGCCTTCGTTTAAGTATAGTATACAGAAACAAGTAAAAAATGGAAGAAGTGTTTTTAGGAAAAGAAAAGAAGATACAATTATATCTTGCATTCAAATAGGGCACACTATAGACTAAATCATTCTTTGTTCAAAAATTGGAAAACATAAAATGGGTAAATGTAATTATTGTGATCAGGTAGAAACAATTGAACATGTTTTAATAAAATTTATACCGTGGTGCGGTAAGAGAGGACTCAAAAGCGAGAGCGACAATCACAGTTCTTTAATAGAAACAGAAGTCTGACCACAGGTAATCCAAACTGAAAGTTCAATAACAAGCAGCAACCAAAAAAAAAAAACAGTAACCTGGTAATATAACGTGAACACAAATCTCCTCTGTGGCAGGGATGAACATAAGGCTGGTGAAGCAGCGGTTCTCGTGAATCAAGGAGAAACAGATGTAACTGGATACAGGCGGCGAGCACCGAGCAGGTAACTAGCTTCAGTCTTAAGCAGGTAAGGTTCTGTGGATGTACAATGACGAGCACAGAGTAATTCCAGCAGTAGCAGTAATTCCGTAGAACGGACAGGACAGGACAGGACAGGACAGGACAGGACAGAGAAAATACTCTGGTCAATGTGCATCTGAGACATCAAACAATCTGACAACAAGACAGGGAAAGAGAGGGTTAGAAGAAGCCAAGATAATGAGAGAAGATAAGGAACAGGTGGAGAGGAATGAGCATGATGAAAACAGCTGTCAGTAATGAAAGTGAGAGCGTGATGGTGAATAGTGTGTGTGTGACCAGCAGAGGGAGACAGAGGAAGAGGCAGGATCATGACACATGGTCTGGGTGAATACTCGATTCTGATTGGCTGCAGGGTGTCCATTAAAAAGTGATAGAGGACACCTAATAAATAAACCGTCAGGCGTAACCAGGATTTTAGATTTGATTGTAAAACTAATTAAAATATAAACTAATGTTTTAAAAATGTGTTATTTGCCAAGTGACCATGTTATAAGCGGGTTAATGCCCGACGAGGTGTCCATTTTCATGTATTAATGTACTTCGGCGGAGGCAACATGTGGACAGTGCTTCACACTCCAGTCCAGTTGGTGGCGGTAATGCACAAAGAATTGGTTTGCCAACCGCCATAAAACACCATTAGAAGAAGAAAGAGTGTCATCACGCCATAGACAGTATATAAACTGGACACAGCAACCCCATAGGTTTCAACGGAGAAAAGTGAAGTCAATTAGAAGCACTCACTTCCTGATAGCTGAGTGACTGCGGAGACTCACACTGAGCTTGACGACGTAGATGTGACGTGAGCAACCCGTCTGTCTTCTAGTAGCTGTGCCAAGAGAAATCTGAATCATTCCCTTCCGAAACTTGCAGAGACGGAGAGTGTGAGTAGGAGCTGTCCATGAGCTAGGACCAGGAGAAACTTTATGACTCTCTATGGGCTTCTCCCTTGACTTTATCGGACTTTATGCCTCCACGTCCCCCGATTGACTGCGAGCTTCTCTTCCTGTCTCTACGGTAATTTCCAGAGAGTCGCGTGGTTATGATGCAATCGTTAGCCTGTTTTTACAAAAACTGCTTCTGCGGGGCCATAACGTAAGATACAAGGTAATGGAGCCTTTTATACATTGTCGTGTTTCTTTAGAAATAAATAATGGACAAATGGAGTCTTTCAATGCCTCAGATGTAAAGTTATTCGCAGTCAAAGTGACGCCAAAATGAATGGGAGTCAATGGAATGCTAACAGCAGGAGATGGCTTGATAGCCAATGGCGGCCCCTTGGGGTGGTACGGAAATCGAGAGCTCGATTACCCCCCTGCATCACGCCCATATTGTACTGGTGCCCACCGGTGTTTTGCTGGGAAAGTGCGCATTTCATTTCGTGCTCACGCATATGAACGCATGAAACGCATTGAAGTAGAAGCAGGTGGAGGGACTTTATCGCATCATCAGACATGTGACACTTTGCTCACAGCTGATTGGTCCAAGTTCGGTTTGCAACCTCTTACCTGGAACATCACCTGTCCCGGACCAGGTTAGCCGTGGAGCGTAAGGCGATGAACACTGCTAAAAGCCAAACCACTTTCATGATGCTTAAAACCCAGAGTTAGCGCAAGCTAAACTGAAACATTCCTGCTAGCCACCTAACCCGGCTTCATGGTATAGGCCCCTGATCATTTATTTACACATGTAAACTTTACCATGAATATGAAGATGATACTCCTGTCGCTCCAGCTCTGTCTGATCATTAGTGTAACGGACTCTTAAAATGTATTTTCCAGCATCACTGTAGATCAGATCCTTGATGACGACGTCACATGATCCTTCTTTAAATACTCGTCCATTTTCACTCTTACAATCGTCTTTCTTACAAATAAGGATGTTTTTTGACAGTCTGCTTAAAATAATATCAGAAATCTCTCTGGCTTGAGATTCACATGTCAGGATGACATTTTCTCCTGTTTTCCCCGTCACAGATGCAGAAGGGGATCCTGCAAATACAGACAGAATAAAATTGATTCAGTACAAAGTATCAATACTGAAAAATACATGTAGTGTGTTTTCCCTGATCCGTAATCAATTTCATCATAAACTATTCTTATTTTAGTCAACGGGATTGATTAAATAAACACACACACACACACACACACACACACACACACACATATATATAGACAACAATATTAGCTGTTCCACATTTTAGCATTTATAAATGTTGATGACATTAGTATAAATCAGTATCAGATGTGTCAATGAAGTTTTAGTAAAATACTGAACAATGTTAATTAATAAATTAAAATGAAATTAACTGCATAAGTCAGTGATGTCATGGTGTGGAAATTTCCATCTTCAATCCACAAACATCAACAAAAGTGACTTGGCTGAGTGACAGGACAGAGAAACAATCAAACTCTGAACTGAAAATCAAAAAAATGGTTCCAATTTGTATAAAAATACTGACCGCTATATTTGATCAAGCAAAACAGCAGCAGAAGAGGATTCGAAAACCTGAGAAAACAGTTTGTCACAGATTCAGGCTAATAATAATTACAAACACATTTAGAGATAAAATGCTTTCCTGAGCAGAAAAATATTATTAAACATTGACTATCATTTAGTCTGATTATTTAACACATGTGCATCTTACATGACAAAAATGACAAATAAGAAACATCAAACTATAATCTGAATTGCTTTAATAAATGATTCCTGTTTAATACTGAAAATGATCAGTCAAACTCAAGCAACAGGCGTTAGAAATTCAATAACAATCTAATAATTGCATTATTATTGTAATAGTAAATTTTAATCATTATATATTAAACTATCATCATTGTTGTCTTCATAATCATATTAATGTACACATTCATCTGCGTCACTAGCAGGTTTAGTTTTCCACAAACAGAAATGCAACAATAAAATAATAACAACACATGCTGGATTTATATTTAAAAACATGAAGCTTACATGGTGAAAGTTTTGCAGGAGTCTTTCATCAGGTTTCAAAACTTTGTAAACAGCACGTTTAGCGAAATTTTAAATGTAGGAAATAAAACCGAAAGTATGCTATCCTATGTTTGCTGGAGCCTCCAGAAACAGGGAGTTATTTGTTTCCAGTGGGTGGAGGCGGAGCCATATGGGCGGAGCTATCATGAATATTCATGAGACCATATCGCGGGCGACCAATACTACAGGCGAGTGAAGCAGAAATTACTAGATTAAAATATTCTGCTATGTGAGATCACAATATAAGGCACAAACTGATATGTAATGTTTTAATGTCCAAATAAATGTGAGCACTGTGCATTTGTACTATAAGATAGGCATTCATTTTGTGTTAATTTGTAAAGGACAAACAAAAATGAATAATTTTTAAATCCATAAAATAACTAATTTTACATTCTGGCAACATTACATTATGAAAAACATAACATTTTACATTATGTGTTGACTTCCGTCTTGTTCACATTCTTGCACATGGGGATTCAAAATAGAACTTTTGTTTTCCTTTTTAATTTAGGTATGATAGAACTGTTGCAATTATTTATTTTGACAACTAATTTAGAAAGTTAAAATTTTTTTTGATAAACTCAGAATTGGTTGAAGAGTTCATTGATTGTATAAAATGCATTGAAGGTTGAATAATCTTTGGACTACAGTATTTATCTGCATGTTATCTCATCAGTGAAGATGCAACAATGTAGAACAAGCTATTGGAGATTTTGAGATCCAGAACCAATCTAACTGAGCAAGTTGAACTTTAGCTATAGTGTGTGCCCTTTTATTACTATTTAATAAAAATAAATAAATAAATAAATAAAAAAAATCACTCAGTATTCCATGATTCCTAATTCACTACGATCTCAATTACAATTAAGTACAATGAACTTTATTCAGTTGTGTAGGCACTAAAACAGTCCAATACATTATAGTCAAATTATTTTTTATGATAAAATAATTAAGATTTCTGTGCCACCCCATGGTTGCTGGCCCTTGCCTGGCCACCCCTATAATAGTAACATATTTCAAATATTTGCCATTGACTTCTGGTGATCTGTCATTCAGAAAATAACTATTCAGTTCTGACTCGTATCTATTCCAGCTGTGACCAGCATCAGTTATCAGCGTTCCAGCACTTTAAGGCCTTTAAGCACATGCATAAAATGGTATTAGGCCTATATTTTATTTAGCAAGCCTGTCTAGATCATAGATGGAAAAGACCATTTACAGCCAATACAGGCAATTTACTACAGAAATATGTTTTTTAAAGCTTTTTAAAAGTTATAATGTTGCCACCTATGGCCCAATCTCCATAAACGTTTGCATGCTTGTTTAAAATCATGGATTGCATGCTTGTGTTCACCTAATGTCATGAAGTTTTCGTTTAGGAATGATCGCTTTTGGGTACACTTGGACCCATTTTCTAAATTACCCTGTTATAGCTACACAAATGATAAAGTTCAACATTTTTTAAATAATTATTGAGTCCAGAGAATTGTGCTGCAGTGGTTTTTATCAAAGTTGAGTGAAAATCCTAGTTTGGCAAAGTGGTTTTTCAAATAATCTTCTACATTTTTAAGGAACGATTCGATTCACAGCGGTTCTAGTGGCCATTAGTGGTCATTTATGTGCCTGATAAATGCGATGGCGTCTCCCAGTGCCTGATATCTGTCTAATCTCTGATGGGGTCGTGAGGCAAACAGGCCCCAATGCGGAGGTGAATAAAAAATTCGAAAAGTTTCTCTTTTTTTTTTTTTGGTAATTATTGACAATCAGACTCCAGAGGATCTTTCTGCACTGGTTTGGTTCTTACCGGGCAAAATAACTAGTTCGCAAAATGGGTTTTTCTAAAAATCCAAAATACCTGAACATTTCACCAAACAACTTACAGTTTGGTCGGTCTGATCACTTTAGGGAATAATGCTGATCTTTAAAAATCCTAAAAAATCCTTGAACCCCTAAAAAAAGCAGCTGTGGCCTGTGAGATAAGAAATATATTCAAATTTATGTATTAGGATAAACCCCTTGAGATGCACCATCTCGTTTTCGAGGGGGTCCTAAAATACATCACAACCATCACAAAGAAACAATAATCAGATAAACAAAAATACAATTATACATGTCAATATTCAGACAGACAACAAACAAACGCACACAGAACCACAAATGCAAGACAAAAAAATAAAAATAAAAAAATAATAATAATAATAATAAATAAATAAAAAGAAGAAAAAAATATACATATATACACATTTACAGAAATATAAAGAACTCTACAACCAGGTGGTCAAACTGACAGAAATACATTTAATATATGTACGTGGATCACAAAATAATACAATTAATTTAACACAGTGTGTCAGCATCATACATTACAAGAGCAGTCAATCACAAGATAATGAAGACGGTATGCTTAAACATCCCAAATGAAGTGATGGATCTAATATCAGAAGGTAAGTTATTCCAATCTAAAATAGCTTTAAACTTAAAAGCTCTTTTGCCAACTGATTTATTAGCTCGGGGGACAGAAAAGAAAAGCTGAACAGAATGCCTCAAATGATAGTTTGAAGTAATTGGAACAAAAAACTGTTTTAGATAAGAAGGGTAATTGAAATGAATACATTTGAATACTAGTTTAAGCCAGTGAATTTGTCTTCTTATATTTAGAGATGGCCAATTAAGGGCATTATACATTGTACAATGATGTGTGAGATAGGTACTAGTACCTATACCTAATGAATGATTAAATGATAGTTTAATATCTAATGAAAAGCAATAGTATTTAATAAATAAGTATCTAAGTATCTAATGAATACATAATATTTTAAAAGATAGTCACAATAGGAATTTGCACATCCCTAATAGGAATACTTGCATGTCAGAAATGAATAGATGATATCAAAAACAGAAATAAATACTACTACCTATTCATTTGGATATATCTTCAAACTCATAAGGAACTAGTGAAAATGTATTTGGAGATTTCTTCTTTTAAACAAATCATTACATAAACATGAGAACCTCTCAACCATCCAATCAGAGTTCACATGGTAATGTAATATATTAACATATTGAATAAAATTGTTTGTAACTGCTTTTGCATGATAGCTTATCTTGCTAATTGGTTAGCAAGAAAACACAAGGGAATATATATGTTTAATGTGACTTTTTTTTTTTTTTGGATGTAGGCCTATAATAAAGACTGTTTGGTCAGAATGGTCACCAAAACACACACACACACATATATATATATATTTAAATATCTCTCTCTCTCTCTCTCTATATATATATATATATATAAATATATATATATCTTTGTTTTGAATGCACACCAGCCAAACAACCCCAATACCCAGGACATCCACCTCAGAAGATTGAGCCTTTTTGGAGAGTATTTATAATTACTTTAAATTAAAAGATAATGAATATTAATCTGCATCTGAGAATGTGAGTCATGTCAAAATAAAAGCCCTTCTCGCTGTTAGATAGCCCTACTCAGAATATGTTTCAGCTTTTTCTGAATACTAAAAACTGCTTTACAGAGTGTGGATTTATATTTATGAGTATGGCCCTTTGAGTTTTAGCATACTGAGCAGAAATGTGAATGTAAAAGTACTAGAACCTATTAAGTTTAGGATATCTTTAGTCAAAAAAGGTACTAGTAAAAAATAATAATCTTGACACAATCTTAACAAATAGTCGTTTTTAGAATGAACAGTACCTAATTTAATAAGCTGTAGTATCTTTATAAAGATACTTTTAAACTGAATAGATATTAATATCTAAAAAAAAAAAAAAAAAAAAAAGTAACCTACTAGAAGAATTAAAATACATACTATGATGTTATAAGGATTAAATGTTAAATTGGCATGCCATAACCACAGAGAGTTGTTTCTTTTACATGTGTTTTTGAGGAAGTGAAACTCAGAAGTTGATTGGTTTCCTTTTCTGTCATTTATCATACGTCACTACAACTGTCCTTTCCAAAGCGCGCGCGCTCCCTGTCGTTCAAAGCGCGTACCAAATTGCCAGAGTCGTTTTTTTTTTTTTGCAGAAAAGGTAACATACAGATAATAACACAAAAAACAAATAAAGAAAGATAGCTAACATTCAAATTTAACAAATAAAGATATTACAGAATATTAGGGGTATTAAAGAGTGTATCATAGCATTTTAAATATTTCTCAGACTGTTTGTTTTTTAACTGTCTTATAGAAAGAAAAGAAAAATCAAAGTCAGAGCAAAACAAATTTAACATAGGAGATGAATTAAGAATTTTTTGTTTATGTATGTGAAATTTTGCTAATAAAATAAAAAGGTTAACAATAAATTCCAGATCCTTATTGCTTTTGTTTTCATAATACAAGGTAACATCCTTTAAGGTAAGCAATAATTAATATTCATCAGATTAAATATGAATTCTGCCAAATCAGTCCAAAACTGGTTCACGACATTACAGTAAAAAAATAAGTGAGTCAGTATCTCTTTCTCATTATTACAAAAACAGCACATATCATCAACACTGTAAGAAAAGATACACCATATCTACTCAAAAATGAGGCAACAGATTACAAGCAATATTATTAATTACATTTCACAAGGTTTGGTATTGCGTAAATGAATTAAATGAGACCCTTAATAGTTATCCATTTAATATGAGTAGATTTGAATAGAAAACAGTACAGAATTAATTATAACCTAATCAAAAATATTGAGTTGATTTGAAAAAGAAATTCAGCGCATAGGTCAAGCCAAGGAGGACAGAGCAAGCCCTTGCAATATCTCCAAGTCCTGTGATGACTTCCACGCCTTTTATGACGATCCCAATGTTCTTTAGGCTGTTGCTTGTAGAAGCTCCAGGCTTTGGGGTCACAGTAATGGCCATTATGACCTGTTCAAGTTCCTCCAAGTTCTCAAGTGTCCTGCAACATGAAATTGTTATTGTCTAAGTATAAAACTGTCAGAAATATATTGCAAGCATATCACAGACATTACTAGAAAATACATTCATTATTGTTTTCATTGCTTATAAATCTATGTTATTCGATTTTATTTTCTCGCAGGCCTTTTGGTGTCAAATTGTTCTTTGTTTTGTTTTCTTCTCTATTTTGATGTTTTTGTACAGGGTTCATGCAGGTTACAATAAGTAAAATTTAAGACCTTTTTGAGACATTTTAAGACCATAAAGATGTAAATTTAAGACCTACACGATGCATTACCAAAAAATATTCAGATCAAAAAAAATTCTGAAAAAAATCATCATTCATTTAATTTACATATAAAGCAATCACATTAGTAACCTTCCACACCCAGCAACGTGCCAAATGCCCAAAACCTTAGGCCCAAAATGAAAATAGGCTAAAACAAACTTTCAAAACGTAGGCTACTAATACTACACAATGAAATCAAATCACCAAACAACAAATAAAATTAGCATCAAAATGTACTTTTTGTTTACATAGCCTAAATAAAGTAATAACATTAAAAATGATGGCCAGTTTTTAAAAGTGTCTTGCAACATGTTATCTACTAAAATGTACAAGTTCAAATAAAGTTTTGACAAAAAAGATTTAAAAAAGATAAGCCTCACAATTAAGCCTTTAAATATGTAACCCCCTTCAGTCAACGGACACGGACACAAGGCGTTCTCTTTTACGGGCATTTATTGGTCAAACCATGTCATCCTTAATGCCATCAAACATGCCGTGAGAACTAAATAAAAACATAAAAATCACAGAAATAAGAATAAAAGTTACAGGAATAATATTCTCACAGAGAATAGCATATTAAATAAATAAACACAACGTTAGACAGACTGTTAATAAACCGTCACACAGTTATGCTTTACATTGATAATTACACATTGAAAGAACTATGCCTACCTCATTGACCGCGTTAACTCCAGGGAGTGAAAAACAGGTAACAAAGGCAACTTCTCTTCCGTGTGTCTCTCGATAAACTTACAAATGTAATAACATTACCAAAAACTTAACGAGCCGCAGTTAGCTCGGCTTGCGCTACATTCTCCGATGCTGGTGTGACATCAATAAAGTTCTGAACCAACCGAACCTCAGAACAATAGTTCCGCTATACAAGCCTACATAAACAAGTCAGCTTGTACACATATTTCAAAGTAAAAGAAATGCAGATAAATATAAATATATTATGATATATTTAAGCATGGTTACTTATTAAATTAAAACTATTCTTTTATGGAACTTAAATTATGCAACTGTCTCTGCTGGCAGCTACACTCCCACCAAATCACTGGTGATTTCTTATTAACTTAATAAACAAAAGATTCCAAATTAAAATTATGAGACTTGAGTTTAAGTGAGGTAGCAACAACCAAGACTGCATTAATCAGCTTCAAGTAGGGTTACTGTCTTGTGAATAGGCCGCTCTAGGTAAGTCTGCTTTGTGACCCGCTTTCCTTGGTCATCCAGTGCTGATTCACTGATCAGCAATCGCAGCTTTCTTACATGTCCATCTTCACCAGGATACACTTCAGTGACCTTGGCGAGTTTCCACTCATTTCGTGGTGCATTGTCATCTTGCACGATCACGATATCGTTGACCTGCGCATTTCTGCGGGTTTTGCGCCATTTTTGTCTCTCTTGAAGATTTAACATGTACTCTTTTTTCCACCTAGACCAAAACTCATTGGCTAAGTGCTGAACCTTACGCCATCTTTTGCGAAGATAAAGGTCTTCTTTCACGAAGTCTCCAGGTGGTGGCAAGACTATGGAAGACTTCATCGTCAAAATGTGATTGGGCGTAAGAGGCTGTGGCCCAGCTGGATCACTCAGCAAATGTGCTGTTAAAGGTCGGCTGTTTATAATTGTCATTACTTCGTAAAGGTAAGTTCTCAAAGATGAACTGTCCAGTCTTTGGGATGCCTGATCTAGAATGGAAGTCAACACACTTCGTATTGTCCTGATCTGCCTTTCCCAGGCTCCACCCATGTGGCTAGCAGACGGAGGGTTCATGACAAACTCACAGCCCAATTGCTTGAGGCATTCTTGATCCATCTCTTTAACCGCTTCCAGGAACTCACGTCTTGCGCCAACAAAGTTGGTGCCCTGGTCAGAACGAAGTTGTCGAACGTTACCACGCAGAGCAATAAGAACACGAAGAGCATTGATAAAAGCATCGGTCGTCATATCATCAAGCACTTCTATGTGCACAGCACGAGAACACAGACAAGTGAATAGCAGGCCATAACGCTTCACTTCCCTTCTTCCATCTTTAACGTAGAATGGCCCGAAACAATCCATCCCACAATATGTAAAGGGGGGCGTTGTCTCCATACGTTCACGAGGTAAGTCTGCCATTCTTTGTTCCTCTGTACACCTTCTGAACTTTCGACACTTGACACACTTGTAGATGTAGGACGACACCGCATGACTGCATCCAAGTATCCAGATCCCGTTAGCCCTTAGCTCATTCATTGTAATGCCACGTCCTTGGTGTTGCACTCGCTGATGGTAGTGTGCAACCAATAACTTTGTTATGTGACCGGTCTTTGGTAAGACTGCCGGGTGCCTGATGTGAGGGTGCAGAGCAGCATGCTCTAATCGACCTCCCACCCTGAGGATGCCTTGTCCATCCACAAAAGGATTTAGCTTTTGCAGGTTGCCTTTGGTTATTTCCTCCTTGCACTGAAGACTTTGAATCTCCACAGAGAAGTTATTCCTCTGGACGATGCTTATGATGGTAAGTTCTGCATCTTTTCTCTCTTCCAGGCTCCTGGCTTCGTTGGTTCTCGATGTCAACCCTTTGAACTCTTTGACACATCGCTTAAGTCTAGCGATGGCTTTGACCAACCTCGTCCAGCTGGAGAACTTGAGGAAGCGTTTAAGCATTGAATCTTCTGTTGTCAATGTTTTATGCACAATGACCTTACGAACTTCTGGGTCTTCAACTGCAATGTCTCCCACCTTACTATCTCCACTGGGAAGCTCTTCACACCAAAGAAAATCTGGACCGTTAACCCAGTTAGAAGCAATGAGCTCTTTTGCCTTAAGGCCTCTTGACGCATGGTCAGCTGGATTTTCTTCCGAGGACACGTATCTCCATTGACTTGGTTTGGTACTGTCCTTGATGCGCTGAATCCGGTTTGCCACAAAAACATGGAATCTTCTTGCATCATTGTTGACGTATCCAAGGACGACCTTGGAGTCAGTCCAGAAGAATTCCTGGACCTCTGCTATATCCAACTCCTTTCTGAGCAGATCACTTGTGCGCACAGCAACAACAGCTGCTGAAAGCTCAAGTCTTGGAACGGTTGTGACTTTCATAGGAGCCACTCTGGCTTTTCCCATCACCAAAGCACAGTGAGTTTGTCCTGATGTCCCAGTCACTCTCAGGTAGCTGCACTCTCCATATCCTGTGATGCTAGCATCAGAGAAGTGATGGAGCTCATATTTCCGGTCTTCTGGAAAACTTGCTGGAAGGTAACATCTGTCTATCTTGAGATCACCTAGATTCTGTAGGTCCAAGAGCCAGGATTCCCATTGTGGTCGAAGATCATCTGACAGTGGTTCATCCCATCCGACTTTGTCCCGGCACATTTGCTGAAGCATCTGCTTTCCGACTAGAACGAACGGTGCAACAAAGCCAAGAGGGTCATAGACAGACGCAACAGTCGATAACACTCCTCTTCTAGAGAACGGTTGTTCACTCACCACTATTCTGAATCTGAACTGATCTGAGGTAATGCACCAGTTAACCCCTAGGGCTCTCTCCATTTGGTACTCTCCCAAGGCTAGGTCTTGATGTATTGCTGTTTGAGCACACTCTTCTTTGGGGATTGATTCTAGCACCTCCTGGCTGTTAGAAACAAATTTATGGATGCGTAGCTTGCCATCGCTACAAAGCTGTCTTGCTTCACTGACTAGCTGTTTCGCTTCTTCTTCCGTCGACACACTGGTCAGCCCATCATCCACATAAAAGTTTCGTTCAATGAAGCGGATGGATGCTTCACTGAAACGACCTTGCCCTTGTGCAGCAATGTGTTTGAGGCCGTAGTTTGCACAGCCGGGAGACGATGCTGCACCAAACAAGTGCACTTTCATCCGAAAGACGGATGGTTCGAAGTCGTAGTCCCCATTCTCCCACCAGAGAAACCTTAGATAGTTTTGGTCTTCTGCTCTTACGTGAAATTGATGAAACATGCGCTCTATGTCGCACATTATTGCTACTGGACCCTTGCGGAAACGACAGAGAACACCTATCAATGAATTGGTCAGCTCTGGCCCCGTAAGCAGATAATCGTTCAATGACACGCCTTGAAACTTTGCTGAGCAGTCAAACACAACGCGTATCTTACCTGGTTTTTGTGGGTGATACACCCCGTGATGAGGGATGTACCAAACAGGGCTCTTGTTCATTTCTTCTTCAGGAACTTTCTCAGCATCTCCACGCGTCATTGTTTCGTTCATGAAGATTAAGTAGTCCTTGTGGTACTGTTTGTCTTTCTCAAATCTCCTCCTCAAACACTTAAGGCGATGAACAGCACATTTCCTGTTGTCAGGCAGACTTGGCCTGTCTTCTTTAAATGGCAAAGGCATTTCACAGTGACCATCAGGCTTGATCTTGATTCCTTCCTCCATTATTGAAATGAAGCGAAGATCTTCTTGTGAGAAGTGAGCATCCTCCACGCTTCTTTCATTGAAGTCTGACTCCAATATCTTCATAACATTTGGCGGAGTGACTAACTCCTTGACTTGTGTTCGACATATGTATCGGACTTCACTTGTCAGATTGGCAGACGACTGAAGGCATGGCATTACTTGTTTGACAATAGTTCTGTGGCTGCTTCCAATTGCATCTCCGTAGTCGACACAGGAACTTCCAGGGCCAACAATACTCCAGCCGAGGTCTGTTCTTTGAGCAAAAGGCTCCTCATCTCTGCCTGCCACAATTTCTCTGGGTAACAGGGCTTGAGAACAATTGTAACCTATAAGCAGACCAACGTCACAGTCAATTAAAGGAGCAATCTCTTCTGAAAGATGCTCTAGATGAGGCCATGCTCTTGCTGTTTTGGGCGTTGGGATGTGACTTATATTGACAGGAATGAAGTCTCTTGAATAGGTTACCGGAAGAGTGATTTTCTTCGCTGAATAAAAACCTCTGATCTGCAACCCAGTTACTTTCTGACTTGGAATGACTGTACTTCTCGATGACAATGTTGAGAGCTTTAGTTGCACTGGCTCCTTCTGTGTGTCCAGAGTGTCTGCCTTTTCTTTCAGGATAAAGGTGGTGTCACTTTGGTTATCCAGTAAAGCATATACGAGAACTTCATGCTCTGGGCTACTTGTTGTTGACAACCACACTGGAATAACGGTGGACGTGTATGTTCCATTCATGTTTTGCAGCACACGGTTGGAGGTGGCTTCCTTAGATGCTTCTTTTGACTGCTTAGAATCCGTCCTTTCTTTTGACCTCTCCTTCTCTTTGGCTTGTTTCCAACTCTCCTTTCTCTCGTCATCTCTGTGATCCTTCTTTCCATCATCCCTGACCCGGTCTTCATGCAAACAGGTTGGGTGCTTCCTTTTACATGTGTCGCAGACACTCCTCCATTCACAGTTCTTAGAACGGTGTCCTGTCTTCAAGCATCCAAAACACAGTCCTTTAGTTTGCACAAACTTGACCCTTTCTGAGATTGACTTTTCTTTGAACTTTCGACATGTTTGAATGCCATGGTGCAACTTCTCACAAAAGACACATGTTTTAGGGTCTGGGTTTTCTTCTGAGCTGCTTGCCAGCACCTTTGCACCAACATTTCGAAACTTTGGTGTCTTAACCTTTTCACTATCACCAGACTTCAAAGCATGAAGAGATGTCACAGGGTTGCATGCTATCTTGGCTTCTCTTGCAACAAACTGAACAAATTCGCTAAAGCTTGGAAAATCATGTGTTGATTCTTCAACCTCCAGGACCTTTCTGTTCCATCTTGCTATTAGCCAATCAGGAAGCTTGTTGAGCATTCTTTGGTTTTCACCGCAGTCATTTAGGACTGCGAGACTCTTAATCTGAAACATTGCTGCTTCACAGCTTCGTAGAAAATCTGAAAATTCTCTTAGTTCAATGCTGTCCTTGGGTCCTATTTTTGGCCATGAAGTTATCTTATCCCTGAAGGCCTTGGAAATCACAAAGGGGCTTCCATACCTTTCTTCCATGATGTCCAATGCTGAATAGTAGGCTGCATCCGTGCCTAACAGGAAGTAACCTTCAATAGCTTTCTTTGCAGGTCCTCCAACATACTTGCGGAGGTAGTAGACCTTCTCATTCACTGGAATATTCTTCCTACCGATCAATGTCTCAAAGGATGTTTTCCAGTCTTTATACCTTAGTGGATCTCCATTGAAAACAGAAGGCTCTGGTATTGGGAGATGGCTTGCGTTGATCGACTCTGTTATTGCTTTGGCAAGAGCTGTAGTGCTATCTTCTTGATGAGCAATGGCAGCAGGTTGCACACTTTCAACAGTCTGTGTCACCATAGCAGGTTGTACATGTGTGGCGTTTTGTGGTGTTGCCACATGATGCACAGAAAGACTTCTTTGAGTAGTTTTAGCTTCGCTTTTCACATGCTTACTGCTATGGAGCAACTCCGATATCTCTTCGTCCGAACCCACTTCCTGTTCATAGACCTGTAGACGTGCTTTTGCAGCATTCATTTTCTTAACTGTCTCTAAGCGCTCTAACTGCCTACGCTTCTCTTCTAATAATTTTTTTCTTGCAGCATTTTCTTCTTCTTGCAGTGCAAGCCTCTTTCTGTTCTCAACTTCGAGGTTCCCAAGCTCTTGTTCCTTAAGTTCCATGTCCTCTAATACCTTTAATGTGGCTTGAGTTGCAGCTAGTTCTGCTGCAGCTTCCAGTTTCTTTGAAGAGGTCAGGCTTGATTGCTTTGAACTGATGCTTGCAAACTTTGAACTTCGTGAACATATACTAGACCTTTTGGAGGTTGTGCGTGTAAGCACTGAGCCAGTCTCAGTCCAGTATGCTCGTTCTTTGTGAGTATCTGGTACCCTTTCTCTTAATTCAAGAGAATCCTCTGCATGTTTCAATAGCTTTCCTGAGACAGCATCACACGTGTCTACTCGGCGGCGCGTCTTGCCATCCGGAGTAGTGTGTTGGCGTAAATCTTGATAAGCTTGTTTTACACTTGTTGAAGCGTTACTGATCTTGGTTATGTAGGTTTGCAGGATTTCAGTGGAGAATGTTCCATCAATTGCTTTCCTAGTCTCTTTAGCAAGAACTTTCCATTTGTCATAAGAGGTAGTAAAGCGATGTTGAAGCTTTTTAGTTTGGCTGTCATACAGTTCTTGACCCTTTTCAGTACGCTCTCGGGTTCTTTGGCTTCTTCTTAGACTTTCCTCTACAGCAGCTTGGGTCTCTACAGCTACCTCAGTCTCTTTTGATGGGTTTGCATCTATATCAAGGTCTTTAAACTGCTGCTGTAAACCTGTTGCTCCATTATTAGCATCTAAGCCCTTTTCATTTGTCTCATACTCGTGCTCAGACATTTTTATATTTTTGAATTGGCAGTAGCTAAAACTTAAAATGGGCTAAATAAAATAAGTGACAAACCTAACTTAATGTTACCAGTAAGCTTTTGTTTACATTGTAATAATGTACCTTAACTTTAACGTTAGATTTAAGCAAGTATGTTTTACAGTGTACTCTGCTAGAAACACTTTCCACTCTAATTAACTTATTTTCACTTAAAACAGAATAAACACTTCTCTTTAACACCAAAATAATAAAAAAAAAGAAAGAGGAAAAAAAAATTGAAATATTATGCTGGTCCCTTTAAATAATTATTTACCCTTCAAATAGCTTAGCAGTAAATAACTTGGTGAGTAGAGTAATCACTTCAACATGTAAACATGCACATCACAATGAACATTTAACTTTTAGCACTTATAGAGCCCCTTTAGCAGTTGAAGGCTATTCCACTTCTTAATATTTAACTTGTTTTAAATATTCAGCTTCTTGTAGGTTTAACCATGCAATGCTCCCGGGTTCTGCTTGCCTCTTAATATGTTAACATTGTATGCACAGTTTTATCTTTTGACGCTCACATTCAATGTAAACGTGCGTGCAGCTCCGTCGACGGACGGCAGGCGCGGATCATCATCTCCCCCACGTCTCCACCTCGTGTCGAGCAGGTTGAGTTCTCACTGTAACCCCCTTCAGTCAACGGACACGGACACAAGGCGTTCTCTTTTACGGGCATTTATTGGTCAAACCATGTCATCCTTAATGCCATCAAACATGCCGTGAGAACTAAATAAAAACATAAAAATCACAGAAATAAGAATAAAAGTTACAGGAATAATATTCTCACAGAGAATAGCATATTAAATAAATAAACACAACGTTAGACAGACTGTTAATAAACCGTCACACAGTTATGCTTTACATTGATAATTACACATTGAAAGAACTATGCCTACCTCATTGACCGCGTTAACTCCAGGGAGTGAAAAACAGGTAACAAAGGCAACTTCTCTTCCGTGTGTCTCTCGATAAACTTACAAATGTAATAACATTACCAAAAACTTAACGAGCCGCAGTTAGCTCGGCTTGCGCTACATTCTCCGATGCTGGTGTGACATCAATAAAGTTCTGAACCAACCGAACCTCAGAACAATAGTTCCGCTATACAAGCCTACATAAACAAGTCAGCTTGTACACATATTTCAAAGTAAAAGAAATGCAGATAAATATAAATATATTATGATATATTTAAGCATGGTTACTTATTAAATTAAAACTATTCTTTTATGGAACTTAAATTATGCAACTGTCTCTGCTGGCAGCTACAAAATATATATATATTATAAAAAGAATAAGTCAAAAAAGATAAATTACTGACATTTACAGTGCACTTTAGCTTATCTTTTATTATTAATAGTAAAATTTGGTCAGATTTTTTCCATGTTAAGCGTCCTCCCCTCCTACGGAGCCCCTAAAGGGACGTGGTGGTGGAAAAAAAATTAGGTTGGGAGAAATTTATTTTTTTCAAATCTTTTGCGTTCCCTCGCAAAACTTTTGCGTTCCCCCGAGAAACTTTGCGTTCCCACGCAAAGTTTTGCGTTCCCTCGCAAAGATATTTGCGTTCCCACGCAAAACCTGTTTTGAGCTCGGACAGACAATTCCTGTTTAATGTCCCGCTGGCAGTGTTTCAGAGCTCCGTACGTTAATGGAGCGTTTCATAGTGTTTGAACTTGGACTCAGATATAAAGATGCGGTCAGTGCTTAACTCAAGGAGTTCAGTGAAGTTGGCAATATTCACATAGGCTATTCGAACTTCCCTATTCTTGAGCTAAACGTTGTTAAAGCACAAAAGACACCTATTTACAATCACAGTAACCTAGACAACGAGCTACAACCCAATTCTCATCAAAACGAGCTTTATAATATTAATTTGTCTCTAAAGACGAATGAGAGACAAGTCCAAATAAGGGGCCGTCTGTAAAGTGCTAATCCCACAACCCTTCTGCACATTTTATATTATTGAACATATTCAATAGCTTCACTGTGACGCACTGTACTGTCACCAAATTCAGTTCACACATCACTGCTCTCCTGCTGGTTATATTACATAGTTTGATTAAAAATAATGCATAATTTTTATAATTATTTATTATGAAATAAAATCAATAACTTCACCCTTTTTAGAAAATATATTATAAATAACTTCACACTGTTATACAGTGATGCCATCAAATTCAGTATGCAAATATAATGCAAAAGCTGCGTACAGTACCAATATAATTTGTGTAAAGAATTAGGCCTACTTATTTTTTATGTGCAATTACTTCCCAAACTAAGTGTTGTAGGCCTATAACCAACATTAGAGCGGTGATGTGTGAACTAAATTTGGTGTGTTACAGTGAAGTTATTGAATATTTTTCCTAATATAAAATGTGCAAAAGCAGTGTGGTATGACCAGTGGGTCACCATTGATATGTAAACTGAATTGGGTGGCACTACAGTTTGTAACATTAAAGTAAATGACTATTTTTGACTGTGAGTTGATGCTGTAGTCGTTTTGGGGTTAGGGACTGTTCGTTTTTTATTTAAGGGGCCACAGGAGGAGTTTTGAGATCTGTAGAAAAAAATACATTACCCTCCCTTCGCCAGCAATACATTTTTCTATGACCCTCCAAAATGATTGTGAAAAAAGGCATGACCCTCCCCGATAATTTATTGATTAGGCCTACTTCTGGTTTGCGTTTGGCAAAGATGTTCAGATAGCCATTGTTTTCTATAACCATAAACTCTTTTTCATCTTACTAGGGCTGTAACGATAGACCACCTCGATTCGGTTCGTATCACGATTTTTGATTTTAGATTTGTTTTTTTTTAAAATCATGTTTTCGGTGCTGATGCGGTGTGACGCGTTCAACATGTGGGTGGCGCTGCCAATAAAGCATCTAAAAGCTGTCACAAAGAACCGGCAAAAGTAATTATTATGAATATGTTAAATATAGCAAGGAGACATTTTAATTAAACAAGTGTTTTCTGTGTTGACCGCTGTCGATGCTGACTCGCGATCTTCGCAGTAGTGAACGCGCCAGAGAGAAAAGCACATTAGCCTACATACGGATTACATAAGTAGAGAGCAGTCTGTTTTCTTTCATTTTAAATTGTTCTGTTTAAAAGTAGACATTTCAAGCTTTCTATATATTTCTCAGGTCTGTGAGGCAAGTAGCCTACCTTACGCCGAGTTTCGGTTAATTAATGAGACAAGAGTCCAGTTCACTCACCGGCGCCTTCGTGTCATGATTATCTATTTTCTACTATATTTACTTCTTATTTATTAAATCCAGGCAATTGGTTGATGAAACATTGATTAAAATTAAGATACAATTAATAAAAAAACGAAATTCACGTTCAAGAAAGGCTTTGTGCTTTCTGTTTGAGGTTTCTGTGAAAGTTTTAAAGTCGCTTTCAGAGCAGTCATGTCCGTAATGGAGAACTGTCACGTCCATAACATTGTTTTTTTCCCTCATAAATGCGAACACGAAAAATAAAATAAAAAGAATATTTTATGTTCTGTGGAGGCCGACCCTTCTTCATCCAGTGGGTAGGCTATATTACTTTTGGTTTGCGCAGTGTAATTCATACAAGTACTAAAAAATATTTTGCCACATGTGACGTGACACAAAAAATCTTTAACTTTTATGTGTATTTCCCTCATATTAAATATAAAACGCATGACTGATATTTTGACGTTTCAATTGGTATTAAATGCATTTTCTGAGAATTTATATTTCAAGTTTTGACTGCAAATGTCACGTCCATAACGCTGGAATTTATCCTCAACTTTTTTTGGTGTAGGTCTACGTATTTTTTATGTTAACTTCAAATAATAGGCTACTAAGTAATTTAAAATGTGGTAGCCCTACATGGTAGCCCTACACATCACACTCCACTGTTATGGTGGTAATTTCAGTAGATTTACTCACTAACATTATTGTGAAAACAAAATAAGAATGGAAACTAAAATATGGTAGTATCGCGCTACAGCGCACGTTCTATCAGCTGCAGTTCTCAGTCCGATACTGTAAAACTCGACGTACATTCACATCACATGTTAATGCAGCGGTAGAGTTACACTCACAGGACACTGCACTTATTCGCAATCATAAAAGTTCATTATTTGCTCGTGCTTTAAAGCTTTGCCGGGTAAACATTTCATTGGCGTTCTGTTCTGACATGATGCACTTTTTCTGAGCGCGTGAAGTGCGCGCGCACTGTCAAACAGGGCCAAACTGGATTTTTGTCGGGTCAGACGCATCTGATAGCGATGGGGGGCTGAGACCGCGAGAGCTACATGGAGCTACATATAAACAAATATGCACCAAACAAGCCACTTTGAAATGTTGCTGTTTTCACAAAAGTTGGGTGACCCTCCCCCTAGACTAAAAAAAGTTGGAACCATGATAGTGGAAATGCTAACCCACATCCTTCAAAATAAAAGTTTGACTTAGATACATAAGAATTTTCTTACCTTAGTCAACCAGTTAAATTTTGCAAGATGAGCAATGTTGAAGAAGACGAACATTCACTGTCTGTAGCCTACTCTCTTCAAATGTCTTGTGGCTAGGTAGCCTGCTGCATTTTTTTTTTTTAAAAG
The DNA here is from genome assembly GCA_021464565.1 of Rutilus rutilus. Classification (NCBI taxonomy): domain Eukaryota; kingdom Metazoa; phylum Chordata; class Actinopteri; order Cypriniformes; family Leuciscidae; genus Rutilus; species Rutilus rutilus. The sequence continues at coordinate 2,741,811 of JAJAQA010000013.1, forward strand.
GCGCACTTTGACAGGAAGTGCTTTTCAATTAAAATTTGCCTGATTACATTAATTTGAATTCACTCAATATTCTCTCCATTTGGGATTAGATAAATATAATACTTAAGTTTTATTTAACTACAATGGGTAGATTTTATTCCAAACCTTTTTATTTGAAATTTAATTAAATATTTGCCTCAAAATCAAAAACACAATTATATTGAATACATTTTAACCAAAAACATGAATTCAAATCTACATGACCACAGAATAATTTCTTACAGTGAATATCAGAGAATCTTGATATTAAAGATTTAGAAGGATAAATGGTATGTAGAATTTTGAAGTGTATTTCTTTAATTTTAATATTAATACAGTATTTGAAAGGAATTAACCAAGCTCTTCTCCAGTCAATATTTTCAATCTTAGAGTTCCAGAAAAATTTCCCTCTAGGAGATATTTTGTTTTGTTTTTGGAAAAGATTACAAATATGATTGTTATTGCATTTTTTCTCAAATAACTCAACACCTTCTAAAATTAAATTTGGGTTTGTCACAGATAAAGAATTGTAACAAATATGACATTTGATAAGTTGACGAAGTGTTACAGGAATAGATTTAATAACTAAATTAAATTCCCTAAACTGTACGGGAAAATTGTAAGTTGACATGAATTGTTCGTAAGTTAAGAAATTCCCAGAATTGTCAAACAGTTTTATAAGATGATTAATGTCTCTGTTGAACCAATTTTCTGACGTTATATTTAAAAAATTCCCATTTATTTTTAAATCCTTCGCTTAATCCTCCAAAACTATCTTTGGCAATATTTTTAACACAAGCATTAAAGTTATCATCTTTAAGAAGATTATTATTAAATTTCCAGTATCCTCTAAGACTAGAAATCCTTTCTGAGCCTGTAAGAGTTAAAGAGATACAGTAAGTTTATGGTCAGTTAATGGGGCATAACTATGAACAATTTCCTTAACATGATGTAAAGCTGAGTTAGTAATTAGGAACAAGTCAATTCTAGACTGCAAAGATTTGTTTTTGTTAGACCATGTATACTCTAACTTTCCAGGGTTATAGAAACGCCAAGCATCAACAAGTAATAAGCTGGCACAGAGAGATGCCACACTGGATTAAACAGCACCTTGAGAGGAACGAGGAGGGTATCTATCAATCAAATCATCCATGCATTCATTGAAATCACCTGAACACATAACATATGAAGCCTGGAAATTACTAAGTTTAGACTGAACAACATCAGAAACTTTGGCAAACAGGGTCTTATTTAACACTCTGGATTTATGACCGTAAACATTACAAAGTATAAATGTTGTGTTGTCCAATTTAACAGTCAAGACTGTCCATCTTCCATTTTCATCTGCAACAGAATTAAGTACGTCTCCTTTAAATCGGTGCACCAAAACCATAACTCCTGCTGACTGAGAAGTTCCATGACCGAAATAGATCGAGTTTCCCCATTGAGATTTCCAAAATTTCACATCCAAGTCCGTAGAATGTGTCTCCTGACAGAAAATAATGTCAGCATCACTCCGTTTAAAGTAAAGAAATAAAGCCTTACCCCTTACATTCAAAGATGCTATGCTCAAAGAACAAAACTTCAAATCCATTTAAAAAAATTAAAAAGTAAATAAATCAACATGAAAGAATAACGATGAAGCTTACTTTACAAAGCACCAATCCAAGACCTATTGTCTTGAAGTTGCAAAAAACGAATCTAACTATGAACCAGGGGAAGCAGCATCCAGTAGACCTTTCGTGAAACAGTCAGGGATATTTAGTCATTCGATGCATCATTTTTAATTTAGGCTATTATTCAGAAATGTTTCATTGGAGTCAATTCTTTTCCCTTCAATGTAAGCAAACGGACCGCGGAACACGGCTCTTTTACCTTCCTCGCGAGCCTTCTTCACTCTCGGCCACAGTTTCTCTCTTGCTGCTTTATCTTCAGGTGACAGATTGTTTTCCAGTAAGAATTTGGAGTTTCTGGCAGCCCTCCAGACCTCGTCACGGTAGATGCGCATCGAGAAGAGAATGACGATGGCCCGCTTAGAATTCACATTTGACGAAGAAGATTTGCGACCAAGACGATGAACTACATCCACCACCCGATTAAGTTGGTCTTGTATTTTCGGAGCAACTTTTGCAAGAGCATCGATAGTTATCCGTCTTACGTCTTCGCCATCAGTCTCTTTCAAACCATGCATTTTGAGTGACCGTCTTCGACTGTAACTTTGTGCCTCGGCTATATTTGCCCTCAGAGACATATTTTCAGTCTTCAAGGCTCGCATTTCCTTCTCCATCGCGGATAGTCGTTCATCGTGAGTTTTAACATCGGCGATGAGTTGTTGCACAGAAGTTGCTAAACTGTCCACCTTAGCCGAAGTAAGCTCTGTAGTCTTCTCGGTCATTGAAATCTTTGAATGTGTACAATCAAGTTTAAGCTAATTGCCTGAATGGCTTCAAGCTCTTCAGACGTATTCTCAGGCTCCATTTTCGAGCCAACTTTGTTCCTTTTTTTAGCAGGAGAGTCACTTTTATGAGCCTCAGACAGACATGGAAAATCAGTGGGGTATAGCGACTCTAAGGCGGGCTCGCACGAAAGATCCATCTCGTCTGCTTCAGTATTGAGAGGAGTGAATTGTTGTTTCCTATTTCTTTTTTTGCCCATTCAAAGATTAGGGTATATCTCCGATCGAGTTAAAATGTAAGAGGCAATAGCATGTTAAAAAGTGGCCTAGTTGTTAGCTGCAAATCCAAATTTACCTGCGACGGAAACAACACGTCTAACTAGACAGACGCCATCTTGGCCCTCCATGAGTTTCATATCAAAAGTCGTTAATGTTGCACCGCCTCTCATTGCCAGAGTCGTGATTTCAGTTAACGAGGCTTCATTACGTCATAACTGTTTCGAAACGTTTCTTAATTTCAGTGTTTCGCCGCTGAGGGCGATGATGATCTCGGTGAACCACTGAACAAGTGTCTGTTTTAGCTGATCTCTCATCAGTTTTATACATTAGTAGACATTTTAATTAGACATTATTATAATTAAAAGGAATAATAGTGGTTAATAGTTTCTTATTTATCATGGATTGAACAAAACAAGCCCTGAAAATTGATAAAAGAAAACATATTACACAGACACTTGATATTTATTCTTATTATAGTATTAGTTAATTGCATTTGATAGATTTTACTTTCAATAAAACATTTGAGTTTGTAAAAGGTATATTTTGGTATTAAATATGTACCCAGAAGTGACCAAAACCTGACAAAATCTCCAAAAACCTCCCGTCGTTATTTGTAAATCTGGTGTATATATATATATGTGTGTGTGTGTGTGTGTGTGTGTGTGTGTTTAGGGGAGTTAGATAGAGTATAGAGTTTGGGCAGTAAAAACCATTACGTTTATTTAGATAGCCAAGTAAACATGTGTGTGTGTGTGTGTGTGTGTGTGTGTGTGTGTGTGTGTGTGTGTGTGTGTGTGTGTGTGTGTGTGTGTGTGTGTGTGTGTGTGTGTGTGTTCCTGAATTGTTGGCGATGGTACAGATGTATTAATGTTTAATTGAACTATTTGTGTGCTTGTGTGAACTTCGGAATTCAGCAAGTGTGTAGATTTATAAGTTTGCAGACACAGTCCAGTAAATACAGTCAATTAATGAGGACTTATCATTTATAACAAGACATTAAACTCCATCAAGCATTGTTCTTCTTCTGGCTGTTTAGTTCCACATACAGCTCCGTGTGATGTAAACTATTCAAACATCCTCTTTATATTTAATTTTATATATATATATATAGCCTATATTACAAAAAAACATTATTTTCTGAACACAGCAAAATATTAAAATATGTATTTTCATTCAAAAATACACACCAACAAAAATGTCTCTTAAAGTGGTTTAATTTTGTTCTTTCACAGCACATACGTGCAGATTCACAGAGAACAGTGCAGACGACCAGTTAAATACACAAAAGCAACATATACTTATATATTTGCATAGAAAACTGGAAAAAAAATATACATTTATGCATTGCTCACACAAACACTGTTTGTCGTAAGTAGTTTGACACTGATACACATTCTCAATCCATCAGTTGACAGATTAAATAGATACAATAAAACAATAAAGATTTCTTAGGCTGCTTTACATTAATACTAAATGCAGAAAGAGAATCAAATAGATTCCTGAGGTATGGACAGCAGCACAAATGTTTTGTTTTGAAGCAGAAAAAAGCACATATTGCTGGACTCATCAAGAACAACTGGAACATTTGATCAATGACCGAGTCCAACACGAGTCCTGAGCCGATAGAGAAGCGTCTAGAGCCTGAACTGGAGATCTACAGCACTAGATTCATCATGACCCACAGATCTTCAGCAGACTTTAGCATTAGCCAGATTAAATAAAAACACGATTGATAGCAGATGATTTGTCTGATTTCTTCAAGCGATTATATTTACCGTCCCAGCAAGCAATTTTGTGTTTAAAAGATGTCTAATAGCCATCCAAACACAACCCTGGCATCTAGGCTAAAACAAGGCTAATTTTGGACTGTCAGTGAAAATTTAATTGACGTCTAAACGTAGCCCAAGTCTAGCTATTTTATTTATTTATTATTTTATTATTCTATTAGCTAGATTAGCTATCGTGTTGCATTAGAACAACGAGAAACTTAAGCGTTGTTCTGTATATTTATTGTTGTGCTTAGTTGACTGTATGCTGGATAATATGCAACACTGGAAATTCGCTATCATTAATATAATACATTCCTTGGAAATCAAAAATAGAATTTGTAACCTTTAATTTTTATCGTTTTACATCTCCCGTAAAACTGTCACAGAGAACATCAGGACAACAAAACAGACAACATCTGCTATTCTTGGTTTTGGCAAATAAATTAATATGTGAGAGAAGACAAGCTGTTCACAGTCTATTTTGATAACGAATGGCGATCTATGTGAGAATCCTACACACAGTTTTATAAATGAGATCCCTGATCTTTGTGTAGGAGTGCAGTCCAAATGTGTTGTAAATGAAATACACTGTAGAGGCTAATCTCCCCAAAAAACATGGTTTAGCTCTTTGAGGTAAGCGATGGAGTCTCTCCCGATTAATCCCAATCTCTGGTTAGCTTTCCATACAAAAAATACAAAATAAAACTTCTAAAATGTCGATACCAATGTGGAATGTCATTGAAAAAAACAGTTGTTCTGGAAAACAATGCTAATCGACTATAAAGACACGCACTTCTGCACCGTAGACGTGTCCAGGAGGAGGAACAAGTCAGTTCACATAAACAGGTTAGTTCAAGTTTAAACATTAAACACAAAATTTCCTTATACATTTAAATTATAATGTTTTGAAATATACATTTAAATAAATCAATAAATAAACAATTCAAATGTCACAGGATTGTGGGATATCAAAGGCAGTGAAGGATACATCTGTGCTGCCTCCATCAGATGAAGGGATCTCAGCAGGAGACAGGAAGTCAAACTAACATTGCATTTGGACGTGTCTTGATGCCTTCAGATCTTGAAATGTGTCCTCCGAAGACAGTTATCAGTTTTCGGACGCAGACTAGATGTTCTGGACTACTATTCTCTTTCTTGCATTTGGACCTCTTGGTAGTGTTCATGATCAGCGTTCCTGTTCTGAAGTTTGTGTTTCCTGATGACAACAAACACAATCACACCCACCAGAGCCAGAGCCAGCAGAGCTCCACACACTGACACAATAATCCAGATCTCTACAGCTGAAGGAAGGAGAGAAGAGAATACAGTTTTTAAAATGTTGTTTCTTTTATAATCTCACTGCTTAAAGAGTTTGTAAATCTCTCAATTTACTTACTACGTTGTTCATTATGTGTGTGATCATCATCAGTATCCCGTTTTCCCTTTGATCCTGAGACAGTTTCTGTAGAGGAGATTGAAAGGTCACTCACGGTTTAGCATCAGTTTACTGTTCAAATCCTGATTAAAAATCAGCTCAAATATCTCTCCTCATCCATTGATGTTCTCTCACCTGTGACTGAGACTGTGATCAAGGTTTCTCCTTCATAATCCAGAACTCTGTATGTTCCAGTGTCAGTGACTGTAAACTCATTAATGATCAGAGCCTCGTCACTGACGGTCAGTCGATCACTGTTGACCCCGTGACCTCTCGTCCACACCTCTGTCCAGCCTTCACTAGAGTTTCTCTCCACTTTATAAGCGTTGATCAACAGAACATCCAACTTCAGATCCTCTCCTTTCTGCACAGAGATCTCATCTGAGGAGAGACAGAGACATTATTGATTATTATAATGGTGTCAATCAGTCAAGGCCATACGCATATATTTAAGATTAAAGGAACTGAATGTAGTAATTTATAAACCACCCACTGAAAAGCCAATATTGAAATCATCTAATCTGAATATTGGATAATTGTTACATTTAATGTGTTTGCTGATCACAGGCCCTGCACACAATAGTTTTAGATATTAAACTGTTAACATTATCAGGAAATCCAGAAGCACATGATGATGGTTTGATCACTTTTGAGTTTACCATGAATATGAAGATGATACTCCAGGGTTTGTGGCTCTGCCTGATCATTAGTGTAACGGACTCTCAGAATGTACTTTCCAGCATCACTGTAAATCAGATCCTTGATGACGACGTCACATGATCCTTCTTTAAACACTCTGTCATTTTCACTCTTACATTTTTCACTCTCACAAACAAGGATGTTTTTTGACAGTCTGGTTAAAACAATACGAGAAATCTCTCCGGCCTCAGATTCACATGTCAGGATGACGTTTTCTCCTGTTTTCCCCGTCACAGGTACAGCTGGGGATTCTACACACAGACAGAATAAAATTAATTCAATACAAAGAATCAATACTGAAAAATGCATGTATTGTTTCTCTCTATTCTCTGTAATCAATGTCATCATTAACTATTCTTATTTTAGTCAAATATATATATATATATACAGTGGTGGTCAAAATTGATGGCACCCCTGGTAAATATGATAAAAAATGGCTGTAAAAAATAAATCTGCATTGATCTTTCCTTCAAAAAAATTAACAAAAATCGAACCTTTCATTGAAGTAAAATAATTGAAAGTGTGGGGTGGGGGGGGATCACATTATAAAATAAATGTTTTTCTCCAAAACACGCTGGCCATAATTGTTGGCACCCTGTTATTAAATACTTTTTGCAACCTCCTTTTGCCAAGATACCAGCTCTGAGTTTTCTCCTATAATGCCTGATGAGTTTGGAGAATAACTGACTTGAGATCAGCGATCATTCCTCCATACAGAATCTCTCCAGATCCTTCAGATTCCCAAGTTCATGTTGGTGCTTCTCCTCTTCAGTTCACCCCACTCATTTTCTATAGTGTTCAGTTTAGGGGACTAGAACAGTCATGGCAGAAGCTTCATTTTGTGCTCAGTTACCCATTTTTGTGTTGATTCTGATGTTTGTTTTGGATCGTTGTCCTGAAGGAAGATCCAACCATGGCCCATTATAAGATTTCTAGCAAAGGCCGTCAGGTTTAGATTTTTTATCTGTTGATATTTGCTAGAATCCATAAAACCATGTATCTGAACAAGATGTCCAGGACCTCCAGCAAATAAATATGCCCACAACATATAAGATCCAGCAGTATATTTAACCGTAGGCATGGGGGACTCTTCATCCCTGTTTGCACCAAACACATCTGCTGGGTTTGCTGCCAAAAAGCCCTGTTTTTTTTCATCTGACCACAGAATCCGGTCCCTTTTGAAGGTCCAGTCGTGTCTGACCACTGAATATGCTGGAGTTTATTTGTGGAGGAGCGAGGAGGATTTTTCTTGAAACCCTCCCAAACAACATGTGGGGATGTAGGGGTTGTTTGATAAATTTTTTTTAGGCTTTCTGACCCCCAAGACTCAACTAATCTCTGCAATTCTTAATCTATGATCCTTGAAGAGTCTTTGGCCACTCAAACTTTCATCCTCGCCGTGCATTAAAGGGTTAGTTCACCCAAAAATTAAAATTCTGTCAGTAATTACTCACCCTCATGTTGTTCCAACCGCGTAAGACCTTCGTTCATCTTCGGAACACAAATTAAGCTATTTTTGATGAAATCTGAGCCATGTTTCACTCCTCCATAGGCTGCTATGTGACCGAAACTTGCTGGCCCAGAAAAGTTATTAAAGAGATCGTTAATATAGTCCAAGTGACTCCAGTGGCTCAATCTTAAGTATATCAAGCGACGAGAATACTTTTTGTGCGCAAAAACAAACAAAAATAATGACTTTATTCTACTATTCATTTCCTTCTCTCTCGACCTCTAGTTGGTTCGCGTAGTGTTTTTGCGCAGCGCGTCTGTGTTACACGTCACCACGTAGGCTCACTATTGGCCGACGCCGGTCATGTGTGTGTTGCGTGATGACGTGCAACACAGACGCGCAGCGCAAAAACACTACGAGGCCCAGAGAGAAGGAAATGAATAGTGGAATAAAGTCGTTATTTTTGTTTGTTTTTGCGCACAAAAAGTATTCTCGTCGCATGATAAACTTAATGTAGTGCCACTGTAGTTACTTGGACTATTTTAACGATGTTTTAATAACTATTCTGGGCCGGTGAGTTTCGGTCACACTGGAAGCCTATGGAGGAGTCAAAATTCTGTCAGATTTCATCAAAAATATCTTAATTTGTGTTCCGAAGATGAACGAAAGACTTACATGGTTGGAACAACATGAGGGAGAGTAATTACTGACAGAATTTTCATTTCTGGGTGAACTAACCCTTTAAGACAATATAGACACATGTCCTCTTCCTGGCAGATTTGTAACATCTTTAGTTGATTGGAACTTCTTAATTATTGCCCTGATGGTCAAAATGGGGATTTTCAATTCTTTAGATATTGTCTTACAGCCACTTTATATTTTGTGAAGTTCAACAATCTTTTGCTGCACATCAGAACTATTTTCTTTGGTTTTACTCATTGTGATGTGATGATTAAGGGAATTTGGCCTTTGTGTTTCCTCATATTTAAACTCCTGTGAAACAGGAAGTCATAGCTGGACAATTTCATGTTCCTAGTCCCCCTGGTGTGCTTAAAAATGTAAATATTAATGGGAATATACTTCAGAGATATTTTTCTCATAAAAAATTCTAGGGGTGCCAACAATTATGGCCGACGTGTTTTGGAGAAAAACATTTATTTCATAATGTGATTTACCCCCCAATTTCAATTATTTTACTTAAATGAAAGGTTAGATTTTTGCGAATTGTTTTGAGGAAAGATCAAAAGGATAAGCCATTTTTGATCATATTTACCAGGGGTGCCATCAATTTTGACCATGACTGTATATATATATATAATTGTAGGTAATAAGGAGCCAACAATATTAGCTGTGCCACATTTGAACATTTATAAATGTTGATGATGTGGAAGAAATTTTATGTTCTATTATGTTTGCACTTAATTATATTCATAGAATCTTAGAAATATGATGGTAATTAGATTAATGTGGTGTCGATACATATTCTTATTAATATATGTATGTGTATGTCATTGTATATGACCGGACAAAAGTTAATGTGACTGAATGTATGACCGAGACAGAGAGTCTCCATTCAAGGGTGTAATATGATTAAGCATGATAGACAAATCTAAACAATATGTTATTTATGGCTAAGATGTATCTTCATGTAGCCTCAGGAAAACAACCTTGGGGGAGAAACAACTATAAAGAATGAAGGATACCTGGACCTAAAAATCAAACATTGTTTGGCAACAATTTATCAAGAAATATGATACTGACCACTAAATATGATAAAGCAAAACAGCAGCAGTAGAAGATTCAAGCATCTGAACCTGATGAGAAAACAGAAGAGCTGGTTTATGTCACAGATTCAGGCTAATAATCATAACCACAAACACATTCATATTATGGAGATGAGAGGAAAACCGTAGGCTGCATTTTCAGGACCGCAGTTCTAGGACCGCATTTCTAGGACCTGGTTTTTAGTGACAACGCCACCTACCGAATTAGAGGACCAGCGAAGATGGATGACAATCAGAGTGTGAGTATCAAATGCGAATACATTTTTATTTGTTTAAATTTAAAAACAATTGTGATGCATTTCATTGGAAAGTTAACATAGCCAACGTGATGGTGATTTGCTAAATAGTCTTGAATGCATAGCCATCATATATTAGCCTCTAATGTCAAGTCAAGTCAAGTCAACTTTATTTATATAGCGCTTTTCACAATACAGATTGTATCAAAGCAGCTTCACAGTATTAAATTAAAATAATACATCAATGTTTGTTTCTAGTGTAAAACGTCCACGTTTGGTAATGCTGATCAATAGTATTGTTGATTGATTAATTAAATTAAATTAAGTATCCCCAACTGAGCAAGCCAAAGGCAACAGTGGCAAGGAACCGAAAAACTCCATCAGGTGACCTAATGGTGTCCTGAAACTCCATCAGGTGACCCAATGGAGAAAAAAAAACAGACTGAACCCAGGCTCAGTCGGGGGCCAGTTCTCCTCTGGCGTTTATGAACTAGAGACCGGAATTAACTGTAAGATTAAAAATATTATACGAATGCCTGGCTGAAGAGATGCGTCTTTAATCTAGTTTTAAACTGGGAGAGCGAGTCTGAGCAACGAACAGTATCAGGAAGGCTATTCCAGAGTTTTGGAGCTAAATGTGAAAATGCTCTCCCTCCTTTGGTGGATCTGGATATCCTAGGTATGACCAAAAGCCTTGAATTTAGTGATCTTAAAGAGCGCGATGGATTATAGGGCGATAGAAGATCCGTTCAATAGACTGGAGCTAAGCCGTTTAGGGCTTTATAAGTCAGTAGCAATACCTTGTAATTAATACGGGACTTTATAGGTAACCAATGTAGTGATGTTAAAATTGGTGTTATATGATCATATTTTCTTGATCTAGTAAGAACTCTAGCGGCTGCATGCTGTATGCTAATGCTGTAAAATGAATTGTTAGCACAATATAGAAGTGACGTGGCACGCTCATTTTTCCAAGCGCGCCTCTGTTCATGGTTGCATAGCAACGACAGACTCCACGGGAGAGCAAGCGTTTGTGGGAAGGAGAAAGCGGTACGAACTGCAAAATTGATACCGAGAACCGTGGATTTTCACTGGTATCAGTACCGAATACTGAAACTTTACAGTGTGTGCACTCCTTGTTAACTAAGATCTTTTAAATATGAAATTTAAAATTAGAGAGTAGAACATGTTCAACAAAATGTCCCTTATTTAATTCACTTCTCTTTCTCTCTCTTAGGAGTCAGTGATGATGCTGTCCATGAAGTTCTGTCTATGTGGATCATGTCATGAACAAATTTGTTTTTGTGTGTGTTCAAGTTCAGTTGTTATATATTATTTTGTAAAATATACACAATCTTAAATCTACCCCCAGAGTCATCCTTGTGTTCCCTCTGTACTTGAAAATGTGGTCGATCTAGTGACTTAAAAGACTATAACATGATTCCTTGTTTATTTTACTTGAGTTATTATATTATGCTACTTAGACCCAATAATTTCTCAACATTCCTAGGAACCAGGTTTAATTGCAATAAAGAAAGTAGTATTTGGGTGTAATAAAACTAAAAAAAAAAAAAAAAAATCTAATGTAGTTAAAACTGGGTGGAAATACTGCCTTGGTGGCACTTTTTTCGGTCCTCCAAAACTAGGGTCCTGGAAATGTGTTCCTGGGACTGCGGTTCTCCGACTCGGTAGGTGGCGCTGTCACAAAAAACTAGGGTCCTGAAAATGCGGCCTCCGGGACTGCAGACGGATAATATTGGATGAGAGGGTCTAAATCTCTAACCATTGGAGAAAGCGTAACGGCTAAATTGGATCACGTGACGCTCCTCAGCCGTGTGATCGTGTGACGGCAGTGACGTCAGTGCCCGCAGAGTTTAATGACATTCAGCTACAGTTTACATTTCTTGTGGATTATTAGCGTGTTGGTCTTGTGAATAAATTATCTATATTTGGTGGTATATCGCTAGTAAAGGTACAGTTGGACTGCATTGTTTGTGGACTGAGCTTTACTGTGGGGAAAAGCACAAATAACTCCATTAGCTGCAAAGTACTAGTCACTGCAGGGCGCAAAAAACTACATTTAAGATTACACTAAAAGCTTAATTGTAATTTAAAACATTTTTAATTCATTAAAATTATATTTATTTTTTACTGTAAATTTTCATCATAGGCACACAGCAGTTGACACAACACTTCATGTTTGAGTAATTAAACAACATACAATATAACACAATATTTATAATTAAATTATACATTTAGTCGATGCATTTAATCGGTATTTTTTTATTTTCTTTAGACAATATACAATATCACTCAATATTAATATGAAATGCTATGGTAATGCTGTTTACGAGACGAGGCTGACTTCAGCTCCTTTTCTATGGGGTGAGATTTCGGTCAGAATTCTGCGCGCGCAAGATCACATTTTGAGCGTGCAAAAGGGCATTTCGCACGCGCGTGAACTGAGTTTTGCGGAGAAATGTTCGTCTCGCAGATAAGAAAATATTGCGTTTAAAATAAGTATTTGGATGTGCACGGACGTTCTCTTTCGCGTGTGCAAGTTTCACTTTCTTGCTCCTTTCATACCAGCCGTGAGCGCTCTCTAAGCGCAGACGGCTCGCTTGCTCAACACAACCCAGCGTTACAATATGCCATAATTCCAGCCAATCAGAAATGAGACTGCTAAATTCTGATTGGCTGGCTTGAAAAGCAATCACAAGACTCCCTGCATCTCGACTGCGGAAGAGAACCAGTGCAGTTGAATAAAGTTGGCAGTAAATTCACAGATTCTAACTTCCCCGGTCAATAACTCGTGAGGTAAACGTTGTTACTGCACAAATAACAGCATCCGAAGGGACCTATTGAAAAGTGCAAAACCCGAAAAGCGTTACTACGAAAACAGTCAATAACTTCACTGTCACCCACTATAGTGTCATCAAATTCAGTTCACATATCACTGCTGTCCTGATGGTTATACAACAACGCTTATTTTGGGAAAAATATAGATTTTAAATTGTATATAGCCTACTATTGTAAATGTAGAAGTTTTATGATTTTTATGAAAAATATTCAATAACTTTACTGTAATTCACTGTATTGTTGCCAAATTCAGTTCACACATCACTGATGTCCTGATGGTTATACTACAACACTTATTTTGAAATTTTTTTTTTTTTTTTTTTTTTTTGTTGTATATACAATTGTAAATTTATGATTTTTTTTTATGATTTTTATGAAAATATTCAATATTTTGGGAAAATATATATTTTAAATTGTATATACAATTGTAAATGTATAATTTTTATGATTTTTATGAAACATATTCAATAACTTTACTGTAATTCACTGTATTGTTGCTAAATTCAGTTCACACATCACTGCTGTCCTGATGGTTATACAACAACACTTATTTTGGGGAAAATATATTTTAAGTTGTATATACAATTGTACATTTGTAATTTTTTTTTAATTTTTTTTATGAAAAAATTTAATAACTTCACTGTAATTCACTGTATTGTTGCCAAATTTTGTTCACCCATCACTGCTGTCCTGAAGGTTATACTACAACACTTATTTTGGGGAAAATATATTTTAAGTTGTATATACAATTGTACATTTGTGATTTTTTTTAATGATTTTTATGAAAAAAATTTATAACTTCACTGTAATTCACTGTATTGTTGCCAAATTTTGTTCACCCATCACTGCTGTCCTGATAGTTATACAACAATCGAATCTGTGAATTTACTGCCAACTTTATTCAACTGCACTAGTTCTCTTCCGCAGTCGGTGATGCAGGGAGTCTTGTGATTGGTTTTCAAGCCAGCCAATCAGAATTTAGCAGTCTCATCTCTGATTGGCTGGAATTATGGCATATTGTAACGCTGGGTTGTGTTGAGCAAGCGAGCCGTCTGCGCTTAGAGAGCGCTCACGGCTGGTATGAAAGGAGCAAGAAAGTGAAACTTGCACACGCGAAAGAGAACGTCCGCGCACATCCAAATACTTATTTTAAATGCTAAATTGATTTTCGTTCGCTCGCAATATTTTCTTATCTGCGAGACGAACATTTCTCCGCAAAACTCAGTTCACGCGCGTGCGAAATGCCCTTTTGCACGCTCAAAATGTGATCTTGCGCGCGCAGAATTGTGACCGAAATCTCACCCCATACTTTTCGCCAGTTCCTTATTCAGAAAATCTTCGTCCTTAGATATTATCTGTCTCGACACTGCCTTCTATGAAATTCATATAAACTGCTACGGTAATGTCGTAAACGAGTAGGCTACATCTGTCGCGATATTCCCTGTATAACCACTTTTGTGAGGAAACACTTTCTCTTTACAAACAAGTAATCGACAGCCTGTTGGCGAAACATGTTTTACGCTACACAATACTTTTGTTGGGAACGATATGTAGATTTTACTATGATAAAGGTTATTTTATAAGAGAAGACAGAGACGGGAATGTGATTTGGTGATAATCTCAGTACGTTCATCATAAACATGTCGATTTATTATCTTAGCATCATTAGCAGGATTAGTTTTCCACAGACAGAAACACAACTATTGGTTTAATAACACAAAAACACACCGACTGTATATATATTTAAAAAATATGAACACTTACATGGTAAACCTTCAGCATGAGTCTTTTGATCGGGCTTCAAAACTTCATAAATGACTGCATTTAGCGAGTGGTGAGACCGAGGATACAAATAAAAGACCGACTGGATAATAGAAAAAACTGAAAGTAACTTTCCTGAAGGTCATCATGTGACTTCCTGAATCCTTAATCTGGGGATTGTCTCCACTAGGGGGCGGAGATGAAACCAGTTCCTTTTTGTCATCCATGAGGAATGCAAAAACAGTAAAAATATATCAAAAATCTATCATGCATCTAATACATCAAGTAATCTTTGTTGTGTTCACATAATTAACTAAAAGCATTTATTTACACACTGCTAGGAATAAGCAAGGGGGTACTATTATGAAGTAAACTAGCTGTGTTGGTTGTCATGGAATCAGCTGCGTGATGTTTATGTTGTGCGCATGCGTGGATGGGGAGGAAGAGAAAGAAAAATAAACATATAATACAGATCCTGTGTGTCTCGCCTCTTCCGTAAACATAATATTGGCGACGAGGATGGCTGAATTTGGTCTACCCCCACCTGCACACTTTCTTGCCGTCCCCGGAGATCCTCCAGTCCCATGGGCAAACTGGCTGGAGAGTTTCACAGTCTACCTGGACGCTTTAGGCTTTGATGACATTACCGACAAGAGGAAAATGGCGCTCCTCCGCCATTGTCTGGGAGTGGAGGGGCAACGCATTTTTCGCAATCTGGGGACGCCCAACGACTACGATGCTGCAGTTACCCTCTTGACGACCCATTTCACTGGCCACCAAAGGACTTTACTCCGTCGGTATAAACTTCGGAAGCGCCTGCAACGACCCGGTGAGTCAGTTCGAAACTACGTGACAGACTTAAAAGACTTGGCGTGCTTGTGTGACTATGGGGTTCTGCAAGATCAAATAATTCGGGACCAGTTCATTGAAGGGACATCGTGTGAGAAAACAAGAGAAAAGCTGTTACTAGAAGCGGACGATTTGACTTTAAACAGAGCTGTGGAGATAGCGCTGCAAGTCGAGACAGCCATGGAATGCACGTCTCAGCTGGCGGGCGCGCGCCCCCTCGCGGACAGAGCGGCAGAGCAGTTGCAGCCTGCCTATCACACCAGCATGCACTCCGCCAACGACAGTCGGTGTTCAGAGCAAGGTTTCCCGGTACAATTCACACAGAGACAGAACAATAGGCGAACTGCAGAGGTATGTGGTAACTGTGGTTCTAAATCACACAATTCTAAGGCACAGCATTGCCCTGCCAGAGGGCAACAATGTAGAAACTGTCTGAAGCAAAACCATTTTGCCAAGATGTGCCGTTCAGCCCCGGCCACTCTCCCACAACACACTGGACCTCCACCAGCTCAGCACAACTATACAGAGATCAGAAATGTGACTGCTGGTCAGGTGGCTTTCAAAACATGTACCATCCAGTTAGCTGAAGTAACCCTACCCTTATTAATGGACACTGGTGCGGCTGCATCGCTCCTAAATTCAAGCACTTACTATAATTTTTTCTCTCACCTGCCACTAGAACATCCTGCCACCGCTCTATGTGGCTATGACAGCTCCAGGATTGACATCCTAGGTGTGCTCCACGTGCCGGTTCACTATGGCTCCAAGCACCTACCATCTTTCCCCTTTCACATTGCGAGGAGGGGAGCCAATCTTCTAGGCCTGGACCTGTTCACAGGCCTGGGGTTCACGCTCAGGGATGATGCTGGCTCCGACATTCACCACATCACCTCCACTTGGCAGCAAAAGTGGCCGACTCTGTTCGAAGGCCTAGGCTGTCTCTCAGCCTTCACACACAGGCCTCTGGTGAACCCGGACGTGTCACCTGTCATCCAGCCCCTGCGCAGGATCCCCTTTGCCTTGAGAGACGAGGTCACCCGCGAACTTGGGACACTCCTGGACATGGGAATTATTGAACCAGTCAACGCTGCTCCCTGGATTTCAAACCTAGTCATTGCAAAAAAAAAATCTGGGGGAATAAGAATATGTGTGGACCTACGCTTGGTGAATAAGGCAGTTATTCCAGACAGATATCCTTTGCCTACCTCAGAGGAGCTCACTGCACACTTTCACGGCTCAACAGTCTTCACAAAGCTTGACTTACGTCAGGGCTACCTGCAGGTACCACTCCACCCAGCCAGCAGGGACCTCACTGCTTTCGTGACGCATGCTGGGGTGTTCTGGTACACTCGAATGGCCTTTGGGTTAAGCTCCGCCCCTAGCTGCTTTCAGAAGGTGATGAGCACAATACTGGCTGGCATCCCTGGGGTAGCGGTTTTTCTGGATGACATTGTTATTCATGCCCAAGACATCGAGGCACACAACGAGCACCTCCAGAGGGTGGCTCAGGCCCTTCTTCAGAACAACCTGACTCTGAACCCAGAAAAATGCTGCTTTGCTGCCCCAGCCATCGACTTTGTGGGGTTCCGCTTGTCAGCCAAAGGGATTTCCCCTCTACAGTCCAATGTCGATGCCATACACAGGATTCCAGAGCCGACCTCAGCCTCTCAAGTGGCCTCATTTTTAGGCATGACGGCCTATTATCTCCGTTTCCTGCCCCATTACTCACACACCACTGCACCTCTCCGCCAGCTGCTTAAAAAAGAAGAGCCATGGCACTGGACTACAGCATGTTCTGAGGCCGTACAAACACTGAAAGCCCAGCTCACAACACCCCCGGTACTAGCCCACTTCAACCCTGAATGTCTGACTCTAGTCACTTGTGATGCTTCAGATCGGGCTATTGGTGCAGTCCTTTCACAGGTGCAGGACGGGGTGGAGAGACCTGTAGCCTTCGCCTCCAGGGCATTAACACCAACAGAACAGCGCTACTCTGTGGGTGAACGTGAGGCGCTTGCCTGTGTTTGGGCTTCAGAGAGGTGGCACCTTTACCTCTACGGACGGCGTTTCACCCTCAGGACCGACCATTAGGCCTTGACCGCATTGCTGACAGCATCTGGATCCGGTCATAAACCCCTGCGCTTACACAGATGGGGGGAAAGGCTGAGGCAATATGACTATGTACTGAAATTTACCCCTGGAAGGGACAATGTAGTCGCCGACGTACTCTCTCGTTCCATCGATGGCCCCACACCCATGGTCTCCCCTGATGAAGACTCAGAGACCGAATTAATTCACATGCTTCACACGTCCTTGCAGTCGGCCGTGTCGTTGGAGGAGTTGCAGCACGAGTCAGAGCGTGACCCCACACTGTCCTCGCTACGCACGTACATTCGATCTGGATGGCCAGCAAAGGTTTGTGATGAGCTCATGCCATTCGCAAGGGTGCGTGATGAACTTTCATGTTGGGGTGGTGTTTGTATCTCCAGGGGCCTGTGCACCGTGGTGCCCTGTAGCCTGCGGGCCCGCGTACTATCCAAGGCACCTAGGCATTGTTAAACTCAAACAGCGATGCCGAGATCTCATCTGGTGGCCAGGCATTGATCGCGATATTGAAGCCCTTGTTAAGGATTGTGTGCCATGCCTCCTTAGTGGGAAAACTGGACCTCCAGTGCCAACCCCGCTGCAGCCGGTTCCATGGCCGTCCCGCCCATGGGAACATCTCCAGCTTGACATCTGTGGAGAGATCCATGGCCGTGGAATTCCCCATCATCAGCGTTTCCTTGTGGTGCTGTACGACCTCCATTCTAAATGGCCTGAAGTGGTTCCGGCTGGAACTGTCACAACACAGGTAATCACTGACATTCTAGAAGTCTTGTTTGCGCGTTGGGGCATGCCTCGCGCCATCACAACAGATAACGGACCCCAGTTCATCTCTGCAGACTTTTCTCAGTTCCTCAGTGATAGGGGAATCAAACACATCCGCACAGCATACTACAACCCACAAGCAAATGGCGGTGTGGAGCGGTTCAACCAGAGCCTAAAGAATGGCGTCCGGGCTCACCTGGCTCAGGGGTGTACATTCCAGACAGCACTCAACCAAACCTTAATGCACTACAGGGCCAGCCAACACGCTACAACTGGGGCCTCTCCAGCACTTCTCATGCTGGGCCGGGAGATGGAACTGCCACTGGACAGACTCAAGGCACAGGGCATGGCAATGCCTACAGCCGGCAGCTCTCAGGCTCAGACCAAAGCCGCTGTAAACAGGCACCAGCAACGGATGCGGCAGTATTTTGACCGGAAACACAGGGTCAAGGCCACTGCTATTACTGCAGGCGACTGGGTTCGAGCACGTAGGCCACATCGGGGCAACAAGATGGCTTCATACTGGAGCCAGCCCTTTCAGGTGCACCGCCAGCTGGGCCCAGCCACATTCATGCTTAGTGACGGATCACGATGGCATGCTAAAAGACTGAGGAAAGTGCGGAGGCCAGGTGAGGAAATGGTGGCTCCACTGCCATCAGTCCCTCCTCCACTGGTGCCGACATGTACAGGGCCACAGCAGGCTTCCCATACTCTTCAGGCCGCACCGTCACCAGTGCCTCAGAAACCTGCCCCTGACCTGCAATCTCATCTGCTTTCCCCTGGCCTCCAGTCAGATCCAGGGCCGGCCCGTGCCACAAGTCCAGCTATGGGGAACTCCCCAGCGGTTTTGGAATGGCCACAGCCTGAGGTCGAGGAGGGCCGACCCGTAAGGGCCAGGGTTCGCCCTGCCTACTTAAAGGACTTTGTCACAGGGTGACAGTGTAGGCCTTGCACTAGGTATTGTACTGTTCAATTGTTCTGGCAAGGACTTAGTTATGTATAAGTCTAGTTTCTTGGGAGGGGGGGGGAAATGTTGTGTTCACATAATTAACTAAAAGCATTTATTTACACACTGCTAGGAATAAGCAAGGGGGTACTATTATGAAGTAAACTAGCTGTGTTGGTTGTCATGGAATCAGCTGCGTGATGTTTATGTTGTGCGCATGCGTGGATGGGGAGGAAGAGAAAGAAAAAAAAACATATAATACAGATCCTGTGTGTCTCGCCTCTTCCGTAAACATAATACTCTTGTCAACAGCACCTATAGACCAGAAACAGCAGTTTCAAGTTTTATTTTAATAAATGACACATTTGTATAATAAAAACGAAGATTTTGAGCTAATAATATATTATTGGTCCAGTTAAACAAGCTTTTTGTACAATTTAATAAAATAACACATATTATACAGAAACGTGATATTTAATAGTATTATATGATTTGTTAAATGTATTGATTTTACTTTCAATAAAACATTTGTAATTGGTTAGTAAAGGTGTTTTCTGCATGTTTTGACTGAGTTTCGCTGCATTTACACAGTTTGTGGAGGAGTTTCGTTCACAGTTTCTCCCGTCTCTAACCAAAAGTTTCCCACAAAGATGAGCGATTCAAGAAAAAATAAAATAATATTTGGGCATTATTTATAGTATGATTGCTCAATATTTTCTTCTACTGGTTATGTTTTCGAAGCAGACTGAGCTGTCAAAAAAATACAGCATGATGTTCAGTGACTGACATGATTTAGTAAATTATTTAATAATTTGCATATGAATTCATAAATTAACTTTAATACTGTGAGTTTTATTTTGACACCTTAAAATAAAGTGTAACCAAGTTTTCTTTATTATAAATCTATTTTCTTAAAATACTTGATTAGGTTTGTATGTTGCACTAATGGCAGCTATGCAGTAACTCTGTGTAACTGTGGAAACTATACATTCATAAACACACTTTTGCAGGAACATGAGGGCGTAAGACATGAGCCCACATTGAGTTTTTTTCTTTTCTTTTTTTAAAGGTGCATTGCGCAAGTCTCTGAGTTTTTGCAGAACTATGCCCCCTCTGGCGACAAGCGAAACTGCAACGCAGGTGTGCACGCTCATTCCGTCCCGAATCCCTCTTATTTATTTTACTGTACAGGATTATAGAGGCAATCGCAGTGATCAGAGAAGGGCTCATTCAGCCCATCAGGCAATTGTTTAAGCATGTATGGGTTAGAAAAATGGGTATTTTTAACATGAAATGTTGCGCATTGCACCTTTAACAACTCACTGCATAATAACTTGATATTATGGATGGCATTGCAGTTTTTAAGTACAGCTGTCTTAGGCCATCAATGTGTACTTATGATGGGGAATTGTTTCACTTGGACGATGGGGAATTGTTTTAATTTGGACTCTGTGCTTGTGTTTTGAGACAGTGACCATCGACCTGCATTATATGACTGACAGACAAGAACGGTTTGACCTAAAAATATCAAAATTGAAACTACTGCGGAAACAAAGACACCTACATCTTGGATGCCTTTGAGGTAAGCTAAAACATCAAAAATTAATTTCAAAGTGAACTATCCCTTAAAGTTAGGATGAGATGCGCTCCAGTTAACGTGCAATAACTAAGTGACCTCGCGGACGCCTCCATGATAATATTAACAGGCAATTTGTTGATGAATAAAATTTATTAAAATTAAGATACAATTTATATAAAACGAAATTCACTTTAAAGAAAGGCTTTAAACAGGTGACATTTTCACAAATTTCAGTGTCCTTCCACACCTCCCCAGTTTGCAAGGAAAAGAAACAAGCCCTTGAGCCCACTGTCCTTGTGCAAAACGCACACATACATAAGATTTGCGGAATTCTATGTTTAATAATCATGGATGTACTGTTTGAAGATTGACAGGGAGAGGACCAGCATACTATTAGGACTATACTTACAGGTTACAAACGCCACACTTTTTTTTTTTTTTTTTCATTAAAAGGTTTGAGTACAATCGGTAAAAAATCAAAAGTTAGGAACAACACAGCACATCACAGCTAAAAGTGAGTATTGAGGATCAACTCTTGCATATTGTACATTTTAAACACAAGGGTTATTTCAAATAATATCTAAAGAGTACAGCACATTCACAGTTCATTAGCTGTGCGAGAATCACAGTTCATTTTCTTCCTCCAAGCAGAGAAATGTACACTGACTGAACTTATAAAAAAACAACTTGACTACTGAGTAAATGTAATCCCATGCTGTCTGGTTTAGATTTCGTTCGTGTGAACATCCATACGCAGCACAAAAGTCCGGCATCATCCATGAACTCGAAGTACAGGCGGAGATAGCAGCGTTACCTAGCTAATTCCTATGACAAGACCCCTGTTCAAAGATGGCGGCGGTTTTGACGCATGTTTAGAACCCCAAGGCAACATCTAGTGTATCTATGGAGAAGCTGCGCTGGCTGAGTTCTCCGGCTACTCTCGAATCGCTCTCGCGGTACTTTGATGGTATACGTCACAGTCACGTGGTGTCGGCGCTGTATCAAGTCGGACAAAATTTCTAACCGGCATGCACTGCTTTAAGTCAGCCGCCGATCGGTCTGCGCAGAGCTGCATTAAGTCGAACAAGCCTAATCTCCATTTACTAACTTTTTTTTTTTGTTCATGTAAGCCTATAGCCTTTATTACATTGTCATATCATATATTCTGCCATATAAACTATATTTAAAAAAACAACAACTCTGTTGGTATTAATTAGAATTAGAATTAGAATTAGAATTAGAATTATTGTTGTTGTTAAATTTAATTCATTGCCACCCGTTAATATGTAAATTATGTCATCAGAAAACTAAACACATTCAGCGTTGTCAGGAGATGGTCCTCACTGCAGAACATGAAATCCAGGGGGAGGAGTTGGATCCAGATCCAATTCCTCCCACCTTACATAAACCTACCCATCTCGACTCCATGATCCCTAAACCCACCCCTAAACCTACCAATCTCCACCCCCTGATCTGGATCCAACTCCACCCCCTGGATCTTGTGTACTGCAGTGAGGTGCTACTGGTTGTCAGGCTTTTATTTGTGCTTAATGGATAAAAACAACGGAGTTTGTGGCTGTAATTTGACCTGCCACAAGATGGCGCTAGAGATTAGACAAGATTAGACATTCCTGATGCTTCAAGTCTTTCCTCCAAACAATCAGAGAAAAGCTTCAAAGATTTAAGAGGCTTCATTTCTCCATAGTGTAAAGTGAGCAAAACCCAAACAGAACGTAACCCAAAAATGAAGCACTTCCTGAAATTGAAATTTATATCAAAGATCAATCATTCATAATATATCAAGTAGGCCTTTCCTTTTCAACAGCACCCATAAACCAGTTCATCCGTTTCAGTTTCAAGTTTTTTTAATAACACATTTGTATGGTAAAAACAAACCTTTTGAACTGCATATATGAGCCATAAAAGCCTGATGTGTGTTTTTTGTAAACACTCACACACTCACACTCACATACATCAGGCTTTTATGGCTCATATATGCATACTCAATGATAAATCAATGATAATTGAGAGAGAGAGAGAGAGAGAGAGAGAGAGAGAGAGAGAGAGAGAGAGAGAGAGAGAGAGAGAAATGTGTAATGGAGTTTAAATAATGCTGTTAAATTCATGCATAAATTGGTCTCATCAATGATTGAGTTATAAAAATGGAGTTTAGATTGTTTTCAAGTGCAATTTTGGACGTTTACACTACACACAAGTTTACTTCATTTGTCTGTCAGTTCCTTGTTCTGTCCGTCTAGTCAAATATGTGATATTTGCAATGATAAAATGGAGTGTGTGTGTTTTAACCTGCTTGTGAACTCCGAACCTCTGTTCATTTAATTTAAGACTTCTGAGCAACGTTGATGAACTGTACTTTTACCAGCTTTTGGTCGTGTTTGTCCCAGGTCTGTGTGTTACTCGGATTTGTCATGTTCTGTGTTAAAAAATGATAATATTAGCATTAGCACATGTGCTGTGTGCTCGCACGTGCTGTGTAACCACGCCATTTTAGCTCCGTGTTCTTCACTTTCTGTATTTCATGTATGCAAAAATATGTAAAATGATGGTTACTTAAGTTCATAGTTTCTCTGTATTAGTGTGAATTGATGAGAAATGAGAACAGAGACAGTGTTTTATATTTAATTTCTTTAATGTATGTGTGGCGAGGGGGGCGTGGTTCCGCGAGGTCTGTAGCGGGAGACAGAGAAGGGAGACGAGCGGCGCATAAGTGTGTCAAGTGCAAATGACAAACACCTGTGTCTTGTTGCAGTAATCGGTGTGGAGAGACCGGATATAAGCCACCGGGGAGTGAGAGAGAGAGAGAGAGAGAGAGAGGACTGAGGACTCGTACGCAGTGTGACAGTGAAAAGAGAAAGCTGATGACAGTGGGAAGAGTTTATGTGAACTGTCACTTAATTTTCTGTGCTGTAGTAAAAAAGTTACGGTGAACGCACAGTGGGCGCACCTTTTGTTTATTTTTCTTTTAATTTGAATTTTTTGAATTTCTGAACTTTGAATAAAAGCCGTACGAGTCCCAGTCACGCCGACCCTGTCTTCTTCCTTCACACACACTGAGCCTCATCACACTGGTGCCGAAACCCGGGAAGGAAGAAGCCACCGTCATGCAGGCACCGCCAGTATCGCCATTCGCGGATGTTATACAATCGCTCGCGGGTCTGCATCGAGAACATCATGAAGCACTGCTGGCCTTGAGGGAAGACCAGGAGCGACGGTTCCATGCCCTGGTCCAGTCCCAGCAGGCAGACCACGAGCAGATCCGGAGCTGGATTGACCGGGAGGTTCCGGCTACTAAATCTGACCAGCCTGCTCACGTGCCTCTCAATAAGATGGGTCCGCAGGATCCTCGACCTGTTTGAGAGGTCCGCTGAGGCATGTGGGTGGGCAAAAGTGGACTAGTCAGTGCGGCTAATCCCTCTGTTCTCCGGAGAGGCACAGGTGGCCGCACAGCAGTTACCAGTCCGGAACCTCCTGGTCTATGAAGACCTGAAGCGCGCCATCCTTCAGCGGGTCGACCCTTCGTGATGGCGCAACAGCTCCGGGACTCATGGCTGATGGCTGGGGGAAGTGACGTGGATGCAATCATCTACAAGGTGGTACTGGAGCAGTTCGTGGCGCAGCTGCCGAAGAAGACCGCACAGTGGGTCCAGTGCCAACGAACCAGGCCATCCAACTGACGGAGGACCAGATGCTGGCGTGCCCCGGGGTCGGCGAACCCCTCCCAGCAGCCGTCGTCTGTCACCTCCGCAGCACCTCCCATACCTCCGCTCTCTCCACG
The DNA here is from genome assembly GCA_021464565.1 of Rutilus rutilus. NCBI lineage: Eukaryota > Metazoa > Chordata > Actinopteri > Cypriniformes > Leuciscidae > Rutilus > Rutilus rutilus. The sequence continues at coordinate 2,766,534 of JAJAQA010000013.1, forward strand.
GCGGTTCCTTGACCCGCTTCCTGCCACTAAGGCGCCGGGGAAGCCTGGGCCGGCCTGTTGGTGTTGCGGGGATCTGGGTCATTTTATAGATCGGTGCCCGGTGATGGAGGTGGGGACAATGATCTGGGTCCCGGATGCGGCGCAGACTGCCCCCGATCAAGCTGGCCTGTACCAGATACCTGTGAGTATCAAGGGAGGTACGTATCAGGCTTTGGTGGTTTCAGGATGTAACCAAACCTCTCTTCATCAAAGCCTGATTCAACCGGGAGCATTGGATAAGAGCCGTATGGTTAAGGTTTGGTGTATACACGTGGACGTGGTGAATTATCCCGTAATGTCAGTGGCTATTCAATTTCAGGGACAAAAGCATTAGGTAGAGGTGGCGGTTAGCACGAACCTCCGTCATACGCTGATTTTGGGTACTAATTGGCCAGACTTTAGCATATTATTGGGATGTTTATGTGCGGATGTCTCTTGGAAGAAAGAACATCGGGGGAAAGGGCCGGTCAGTCGATCACTGTTGACCCCGTGACCTCTCGTCCACACATCTGTCCAGCCTTCACTAGAGTTTCTCTCCACTTGGGAGAAGGGACCTTCGAACAGCAAAAACAAAATTCAGTACGTACTGGACCTGAGAACAAAACTCCACCTGTTGGGGCGGATCTCTATGGAGAATTTGTCACAGGCCCAGGACAAACAAAGCCGGCTGTACAACAGGGGAACTAAACTGCGTGAATTTGCACCGGGAGATAAAGTGCTTGTATTGCTCCCCACTTCTAGCTCTAAATTGCTCGCAAAGTGGCAAGGACCCTTTGAGGTCACACGGCGTGTTGGGGATCTCAATTTGAGGTGGTTTGAACAGACAGGAACGTGGCACATCAGGTTTATCATCTCAATCTCCTCAAAAAATGGAGTGAGGTGGAGTCAGTGATGCTGGCGACGGTGGTGAGAGGAGAGGAAGATCTCGGGCCAGAGGCAAACCAAAAAAATCGCGCTGGCCCCTGGGGGAGATCACCTCTCACCCTCCCAGCTCACTGACGTGGCTAAATTGCAGGCAGTTTTTGCCGATGTGTTCTCGCCCCTGCCTAGCCGAACAGACCTTATTCAGCACCATATAGAGACGGAGCCGGGCGTGGTAGTGCGCAGCCGGCCATATTGCCTGCCTGAACATAAGAAAAAGATAGTTCAGAGCCAATTGGAGGCAATGCTAGATATGGGAGTAATAGAGGAATCCAGCAGTGATTGGGCGAGCCCGATAGTTTTAGTACCTAAAATGGGTGGTTCGGTTCGGTTCTGTGTGGATTATCGTAAGGTGAACGCTGTGTCGAAGTTCGACGCATATCAGGGTTGGGGAGTAACGGAATACATGTAACGGCGTTATGTAATCAGGATACAAAAATCCAGTAACTGTAATCCGTTATAGTTACGTCAAAAAACGTAGTAATCAGATTATAGTTACATTTTGAAAAAAGGGGGAATACTTTCAGGATTACAATGGTTTCATTTAAAACTAAATAAATAAGTATTTTGGCATAATAACACTAGTAGCCTATATTAAGCGTTGCTTGATTATACAGTAGTTCCTGGTTGCGCTGGTGCGTGCAAATAACAGCTTTCTACAATCTCCTCAGACGCAGATTGAATCACTGCTGCTAGTAGAAACGATGCTGCCTGCGGGTAAAATCGCTTTTAATTCATGGAAATTCCGCTGCTATTTTGTAGAAATTAGGAGAGTAGCTTTTTTAGTACCCAAAATGTCCTTTCTTAATCTTTTCTCACGTAACGGGATGTTCGCTGTCTAGGTAACGTAGGGGAACTCCCCCTGCCAACGCCCCAAGTTCAGTCAGGCAAATTAAAGAAAGATCACGGCTTTAGTCAACATATAGGCCTATTTGAAAATAAACTAATATGTAGATTGTGTAAAACATTTAAATGTTGTGTTTTCATTTTTTTTGTTAAAAATTTGTTAAAAATAAAACAAAATAATTTGTAATACCATACATTAGCCTCTAGATGTCTGTATAGCCCTTTACATAAATATATATTCAGGCCTGTGTGTATATTTTGCAAATATTGTACACTGGACCAAATTCTTAATAAATAAAAGTTTTTTTAAAACATTTTTTAATAATATTTCTTCTTGCTTGACTTTATTTATATACGTGACCTTGAAGTAATCCAAAAGTAATCAGTTACATTACTTTCATATTATAGTACTTGGATTAAGTTACTGAATACTTTTTTTATGAAGTAATTTGTAACTGTAACGGAATACATTTTTAAAGTAACCCTCCCAAGCCGCAATGCCACGGGTTGACGAATTGCTTGATCGGCTGGGTACTGCTCGATTTTATTCGACACTGGATTTAACAAAAGGATATTGGCAGATCCCCTTATCTCCTTTATCTAAAGAAAAAACAGCCTTCACAACGCCGTTTGGATTACACCAATTTGTGACGCTTCCTTTCGGGTTGTTCGGGGCTCCGGCCACCTTTCAGCGTCTCATGGACAAAATTCTCCGGAGGCATGCGGCATATGTAGCATTTGCGGGCTGTCCTGAGATCGCTGAGAGGGGCTGGACTAACGGCCAACCCGAAGAAGTGTGCGGTTGGGCAGGTGGAGGTCAGGTATCTGGGCTTCCACTTGGGTCACGGACAGGTGCGTCCCCAAATTGACAAGACGGCAGTATGCTTTATTTTGAGTTACATTCCACTTTAGTTCACGATCACCTTGTAAAAATGTATATTCAGCATACTCAGATCTCTCGCTGCTGACTCCTGAGCAACGTTGATGAACTGTACAATATCCATCCACACAAACACAGTCACAAATGTTCCCCAAAAGCCTGTTGTCATATTTGACATTCACATGAACAAATGTAAAAATAATTTGAACATTTTTAACATTAAAAATGGATGAATAAACAAGTGAACCCGAGTTGCTTCAGTCCAGTAAATGCTTATCTTACATCATTATTAAAATCATAAAAAAAAAAAAAGACTTTACTTGATAAAGTATGAATTATCAATCAGAGGACAGAAGGCATGAAGTAGATTGTGTACAACAGGTTTTTCAGCAAAGTTTTGGTCGTATTGATAATTTCTGAGCTACATTATAGAAGCGGCAGATACTGCAGATACTGGGAGATACAAACATTTACTGGCAGATTGTGAAAAATATAAAAATTTATTTCATAAAATTTCAACATAAATGTAATAAGCTAACAACTATTTAAACATGTAAGTCCCCTCCAAATATTGTAAATATGTGAAATATATCAACTTTTATTCTAATCAAACTTGTTTTCTTGAGATATTCTGATAAAGCTGTGGTCACAGTTGAATTATTGTTCAGTAATATTCCTATATTCCTACAGCCTTAACCTCTTCTATGAGCTGAGAAGTTTCTTCATTAAAACACATTTGAGAAGAACATGTTTGACCGTCTCTGGTAATAAATCCACATTTGCTGCACAATTATGTATTATAAACTTCTCTCACATTTCCTACTTTATTTATTTCATAAAAAATGTTTTCCCTTTCCTTCCTTTGTCCACAAATCTTTCCATTCTTAATTATCTTTTTAATGAACCCCTATTCTCGTCTATAAATTGTCAGTCGATTTGTAGGCCTACTGCATTGAATCCTTAAAGACACAATAGATATGGTATCAAATCAATTATTTATTTAATTTGCGGACGTGTGTGTGTGTGGAGGGAAAGCTGGAAATAGTAATGTGACTCTCCTTACTGCTTGCGTAATATGTATATAGCCTACACAATATAACAATATTTATTAGTGCAATGGAGAGCTGTGTGTGTACGCGTGAGAGGTAGGGTATCACCAATAATAGCTGTGTGTGTACGCTGCGGGATTTCGGCTGGGATAGAAAATAGCTGTGGCGTTGTGAGAGGTATCACCAAAGTGTGTGTTTATTCACAAATCCAGTCCAGGCAGAGATCAAGTCACTGGTTTCTTTTTAATAATCAACTCAAAACTCCAAAAACATTTTAACCAAAACACTCTTCCAGCATCTCTGTATGCTCTCTAAAAAAAAACAGTCTCTCTGTTCTCAGATCATTATCAGCTTCTCTCCTTCACTCGCGACCACTGTGTCCCCACCGCTGAGGAACCTGGGAACTGTAGTCCGGGACCAGGTGGCCATCTTGGTTTGTAGTCCCCATGCTGTAACCACCTATAGCACACACCTCTGTGACAGACCCTCTCACGATGCCACATAGCCTATTATTTTATAAAGTAGGATGTTTTTGATGTAAAAATCTTGATCACATTATAAGTGGACCTCAGAGAACATTATATATATAATTATTATTTTTAAGTGGTTCATGACTCCTTTAAGGGAGCATCTTCATTCTCTTCAACTTTTTTCAGTTATTTAAAACATGGTTTTAATTCTTACTAATGTTTTTATTTTTTAGCTTTAGTTCATTTGCTTAGCTTATTTGTTTATTTGCCCTTTTAAGTCAGCTAGTCAGATTGGTCCACCCTCACCGCATATGTTGTGGTTTTCTGTGCATCATCATAATGAAGTCAGTCAGGAAACCATTATTGTTATTTGCACGACATTGCTGTAAAACCTTTTCTCTTCTCTAGATTGTCATGGCAGATCTGACATGACTGAATATATACAGTTCTATTTGAACAGGTTTAGCTTTGGTAATGATCAGGTTTTCTGCCAGAAAATGCACACAAAAACATATAATTATTAGTTTGCTGTTTATTTGATCAGATCTCTCAGTAATACATTTATCATTGAAGACATCTGTTGACATTTTTATTTAATTATGAATTGCCATAAAATAGTTTGTATTTATATTTACTCTTGAAAACAGATTTAAAGCTCATAGATATATATATATAATTTCTAAAGATATACAACATAATGATATTCAAGTGTATGTTTGCTGTTCTTTTTGAGCTCACTCTTTACATGTAAAAACTGCAGTTATGTAAATCATTCCACTTGAGCTCTAAACTTGAATATTGTTTATATAACAATATAACTTCGCCAGTCGGAGATCACTCAGATATATATTTATATATATATATATATATATATACAGTCAGTGAGGAGGTCAGCTGGCGGAGAGTCCCTATCCCATCTCAGCATCCCGGATAGCTTAGAATAACTTGATATTGCAACAGAAACTTTTAACTCTCTCTTTTCCAGCACTTTAGACACAGCTGCTCTGTTGCGCTTAAAGAAGATTAAAGAAAATAGTCCAACGCCGTGGTACAGCGAGCACACTCGGGCCCTTAAGAGAGCAGCCAGAAAAATGGAGCGCAACTGGAAGAAAACAACACTAGAGGTATTTCGCGTTTCATGGAAAGAGAGCTCGATTGCTTACAGAGAGGCTTTAAAAGCTGCTAGATCTGCTTATTTTTCAACCCTATTAGAAGAAAATAAACATAATCCTAGGTATTTATTTGAAATGGTGGCTAAACTAACGAAAAAGAAAGCTTCAAGCCCAGAAGTTTCCAAGCAGCACAGCTGTAATGACTTTATGAACTTCTTCACTTATAAGATTGATAATATATCAGGGACAAAATTATAACTATGCAATCGTCTTCCGCAGTGCATCGTAGTCTTCCCGAGGAAAGATTTGATTAATTTATTGCTATAGCAGAAGAAGAATTTACTAAACTCGTTAAATCGGAATCGACAACATGTATGTTATTAGACCCTATACCGACTAAGCTACTGAAAGAGATGCTTCCAGAGGTCATAGATCCTCTTCTTAATATCATTAATTCATCTTTGTCTCTAGGATACGTACCAAAAACTTTTAAGCTGGCTAAAAAAACGCAACTTGATCCTACAGAATTAGTCAATTACGATCTCGAATCTGCCTTTTCTGTCAAAGATATTAGAAAAAGCAGTATCTTCACAACTGTGTTTCTTTTTTAGAAAGAAATGATATCTGCGAGGATTTCCAGTCAGGATTTAGACCGTACCATAGTACTGAGACTGCTCTTTTTAGAGTCACAAATGATTTGCTCTTATCATCCGATCATGGTTGTATCTCTCTATTGGTGTTACTCGATCTTAGTGCTGCATTTGACACTATCGACCACAACATTTGTTTAAATAGACTCGAAAATTATGTTGGCATTAGTGGAATTGCACTAGCATGGTTTAAATCATACTTATCTGACCGTTATCAGTTTGTAGCAGTAAATGAAGAGATGTATCATCGATCTCAAGTTCAGTATGGTGTAAGCTCGCGCTTGATCGGCCCAAAGTCCGGCATCCGACCAGCGCGGAAGGTCTTCTACGTGTTACTGTCTTTTCTCGATGCAAAGTATTTTTTGATTAAATGCAATACATTTTTTCATGTATTTTCTCGTTATTTCATCTGACTCCATAAATTAAAAGGTTTTAATGATATCTGTGCATCATTAAATGTGAGCGAATGTTTGACTATTCCCTTTTAACTCTTTAATGAAAATAATGTCAATTAGAATCAAATGTAACAATTTATTATGTCAGGTAAATGTATCATGCCAATTTCATAATCAGTTCAAAGATAATCAATACAAAACATCAAAAGCTCTGGAATAAAGAGAAGAGATGCAAACCCAACATTAAATGACATGATGCCAAGAATTTTGGTATTTTGGTAATTTTCTTAGCATCATGGGCCAACTTGAGTTACAAAAAGGCCCAGAGCCCTTTGCTACATTTCATTATATAGTCAGGACCTCTTTCACATGGAAACATTTGCTGTCGATGGACATTTGCATTCAGAGGTTACACCTTTTGGGTGTATGAGACCATTTGCCAGGAGACCAACCCTCCTTGTGTGCCAGTTATCTCTAAACTCTTAAAAATCTTTTGTTTTACTTATTTGGAAATGAGACATTTGTACCAGTCGCACTGAGACATTTCAAATAATACCAAACATGTACAATACTCGATGATAATCATTCACATTAAACTATATATTTTCGTGGGTGAATTCAGGTGATCTGAGCATGAGAGAGAGAGAGAGGGGGTGAGGGATGGGGGAATGAAATGTAGATTAGGTTGACTCGGAGGTGAGACTTTCGTCTCGATAGTGCACAAGGGGGAGTTCAAATGTTAATTTCTAGAGAGGTCCTTGGTCCTTTCAGGGCCTCAAGTTGACTGCCTGGCATTTATCTAATTTCTCAAGTCTTACAATGGCGTACCACAAGGCTCAGTACAAGGACTGTTGCTGTTCACTCTGTACATGCTACCATTAGGAGATATCATTAGGAATCATAGCATTAGTTTTCTCTGTTATGCCGATGATACTCAGCTGTATATTTCTTCACGCCCTGACGAAACTTACCAATTCACAAAATTAACAGAATGCATAGCTGATTAAAAAAATGGATTACTAGTAATTTCCTAGTAAAAAAAAAACAGAGATTCTAATTATTGGACAAAAAATGTCCACGTAATAACCTAGAATACTGTCTAACACTTGATGGCTGCTCTGTTAAGTCTTCATCATCGGTTAGGAACCTGGGTGTGCTCTTTGATACCAATCTTTCATTTGAAAGTCACGTCTCTAGTATCTGTAAAACCGTATTTTTCTATCTTAAAAATATATCTAAATTACGTCATATGCTCTCAATGAAAAATGCAGAACAATTAGTCCATGCATTCATGACCTCAAGGCTAGATTACTGTAATGCTCTACTGGGTGGTTGCCCTGCATGCTTAATAAACAAACTACAGCTAGTTCAAAACGCAGCAGCTCGAGTTCTTACCAGAACCAGGAATAATAACGCTAATATTAGTCTCTCTGTTTATCCCGAGGTTTACCGCAGTACGCCGGATCCAGGCTGTATCCAGATCTGATGAAGGACCATCACCTGGACACAATGACAACGCAGTCCTGAAGTGTCAACTACTGTAGTCTCTCCCCTATGATGGACCTGCGACTGGACCCATCCACGACGCATCCCTGAAGTGCCAGCCTCATCAGCCCTGTGAAGGCCTCATCGACGCGACAGCCATCAGCACTGATCCTCAACAAACTCGTCTCCATACCGGCGTGATGACTCTGACTTCCAACCAGATGGAACTGGATAATATTCTGAATATTCTGATCCAGTCTGACTTCTGACCTGTAATGCTGCCTGAATCATAATCATACACTGTTCGCTCGTTGGCCAGGAGCGAGAACTGAGTGACTGAGCCTGGGTTCTCCCAAGGTTTTTTTCTCCATTCTGTCACTGATGGAGTTTTGGTTCCTTGCCACTGTTGCCTTGGCTTTTGGCTTGCTTAGTTGGGGACAATATTCAAGTCAAGTCAAGTCAAGTTTATAGCGCTTTTCACAACATAGGTTGTATCAAAGCAGCTTCACAGTAATAAATTAAAACAATACATCAATGTTTGTTTCTAGTGGAACGTCCACGTTTGGTAATGCTGATCAATAGTATTGTTGATTGATTAATTAAATTAAATTAAGTATCCCCAACTGAGCAAGCCAAAGGCAACAGTGGCAAGGAACCGAAAAACTCCATCAGGTGACCTAATGGAGAAAAAAAAACCTTGGCAGAACCCAGGCTCAGTCGGGGGCCAGTTCTCCTCTGGCGTTTATGAACTAGAGGCCGGATTGTAATTTGAACTGTAAGATTAAAAATATTATATGAATGCCTGGCTGAAGAGATGCGTCTTTAATCTAGTTTTAAACTGGGAGAGCGAGTCTGAGCAACGAACAGTATCAGGAAGGCTATTCCAGAGTTTTGGAGCTAAATGTGAAAATGCTCTCCCTCCTTTGGTGGATCTGGATATCCTAGGAAAGCCTCGAATTTAGTGACCTTAAAGAGCGCGATGGATTATAGGGCGATAGAAGATCGGTTAAATAGGGTGGAGCTAAGCCGTTTAGGGCTTTATAAGTCAGTAGCAATACCTTATAATTAATACGGGACTTTATAGGTAACCAATGCAGTGATGATAAAATCGGTGTAATATGATCATATTTTCTTGATCTAGTAAGAACTCTAGCGGCGGCATTTTGGACTAACTGTAGCTTGTTAATTGAGGATGCAGGACAACCAGCTAATAAAGCATTACAGTAATCTAGTCTCGAGGTCATGAATGCATGAACTAACTTTTCTGCATCAGAAACAGAGAGCATATTACGTAGCTTAGCAATGTTTCTAAGGTGGAAAAAGGCTGTTTTTGTAACATATGAAATATGATTTTCAAAAGACAGGTTGCAGTCTAATATAACACCCAGGGCTGCGTTCTCCGAAACTACCTTAACGCTACGTCGTTCTTAAGTTGTACCTTAAGAAGTACCTTATCGTTAATACGTGGTTTCCGAAACCTTCTTAGTTAAGTATACCTTCTGTAAGTCATACGTTCGTAAGGTTGGTCTGGAGCGCTCTTAGCTATACCTTATCGCTGCTGACGGTTCATACCGCTAGTGGCCACCACTACGCAAAAAGTTTTTTTACATCGCAGTTTAATTACACATAGAAAATTTTATATGGACATTTAATATAAAATCTGATTTAGTATTAAAATTACATTTTTACTTTACTTTAAAATTTTACACATAAAATACTTGTTGTTATAGCCTACACCCAGTGTATGGAAGTGTTTTCATTAATAAAGTTTCCATACACTAATGGTTGTTAGCTTTTTTAATTACTATCCTAAGGCACATCAGCTGGCGAACCATTTGACAGAAAAGGCTTAGGAGTCTATATAAAGAAAGATGAGTTTACACAAACTTTATAGCTATGGCAGCGAGACAGCGAGTACTTGTTTTAAATCAAAGACGGCGCCGTCCGCGGAGCCAGTTAAGGCCTCATTATACTTCTGCGTCGGACCTACGCCGGAGCCTATACGCCGTAGGCAACGTGTTGGTTTTAATTTATACTTCTGTGTCGTTGTCCGCGTTGACGCGTACCTAGGGAGCGTGTGAAACCCCGAGGGAGGGGTTCTGGCAGACCAATCACAGCGCTTGTGTCCGCGTAGAATTGACGCGTTGTTACATTTTTGGAGAGGTGCACGTCAGGGTACGCCGGAGGGTACGCGCGCTACACACAGCCTACGACGTAGCTACGGCGGCAGTTCGACGCAGAAGTATAAAACAGGCTTTAGTGTATGTCAACTACATGGCTGGTGGATAATCAGCATACGTTGTGGAGAACATTAACACACTTATGGCCGTAAGGGTTTGGGATTGCACACTTGCTAAATTATAAACACATACTCATATTTATTTCTGCATGTACATATTTCAATGAGCCCCGATAAATGCAGTTTTTACTATTTCTAAAACGCTTCTTTATAAAGAACATTGTTTTCTCAATACTTTACCTATACCACTGTGAAGGAAAGAGCGCACAATCGATCATCGAGGCATCGATATCAACCTATTCAGCGCCTCCACCATGGACAGCGCCTGCTAAGGTCGAACTTAAGAAGGTTTAACCCTAACCCTAACCCTAACCCTAACCCTTAAGCAACATCCTAAGGTATAGTTCGGAGAACACACGTAGGAAAGGTATACCTGTAGTTAAGGTGTACCTTTTGAGTCTTCGTAGCGCGCTAAGAGACAACGTTATCGGAGAACGCAGCCCTGGTCTTTTACTGTAGAGGATGAAGTAACAGGACATCCTACGATGTTAAAGTTGTATTGTGAGAGGTTTTGTGGGTGGTTTTTTGAACCGATGATTAGTACCTCTGTCTTGTCTGGATTTAATAAAAGAAAATTGCGCGTCATCCAATCTTTTATATCTTTAACACACTCTGTCAATTTGGATAATTTAGCGTTTTCATCTGGCCGTGATGAAATATATATTTGAGTGTCATCAGCATAACAATGGAAACTAATTCCATGTTTCCTTATAATATTTCCAAGTGGCATCATATATACTGAGAATAATAGAGGGCCTAACACAGATCCTTGTGGCACTCCATAGTTTACTGGAGTTATGATCGATTTTTCTCCATTTAAATAAACAAAATGGTAGCGGTCAGATAGGTATGATCTGAACCAGCTTAATGCTTGTCCTTGAACACCAGTATAATTTTGTAGTCGATCTAAGAGTATTGTGTGATCTATAGTATCGAACGCAGCACTAAGATCAAGTAAAACTAATATTGAGATACAGCCTTGGTCAGAAGCTAAAAGTAAATCATTCGTGATTTTAACGAGCACAGTTTCAGTGCTATGATGACAATATTATACAATATTCAATATTCAACAATATTACTGATCTGCCTTACTTAAGGTGGACGATGATGCAATTTTCTTCTAGAAACAAACTTTGTTGTATTATTTTCATGTTATCACTGTGAAGCTGCTTTGATACAATCTGTATTGTAAAAAGCGCTATATAAATAAAGGTGACTTGACTTGACTTGACTATTCACTTAACCTCCGCATCACCAATTACCATGCCCCCCTCGCCACTGTAATAATCAGGTATTCTGTCATAAAATGCTGTAAACACATCATTTTTTAGTTTTACTGCTGTTTAATTGATCAGAACTCTCAACAAACACATTTAACATTGAAGACATTTTGTATTTAATCAAGATTTATATGCCACAGAAGAGATTTACATTTGTAAATGTCAGTTGCTTAAAACATGCATTTCTAGCTTATTCGGTAACAGTGCTTTTATATTTAACTTAATATTACTGACAAGCATAAATGAACTGCATAAGCCTGAATAATCAACATAGCTATATATAAATGACTGTTTAAGTTTCACTGGTGCTGTAAAAAGACAACATTAACCACAACATCTCAGTTTTATCGGAAGTGAAAGTAGATCAGACCAACAGGAAAAGCATCTGAGACACGATTTTCTGTGGTAACATACTGCAATGCAAAGCGCAGGGATATATCAAGTTAGATTTTAAAATAAGGCAGAAATATATGTCATTTAGCTGATTTGTGGCTCATCACAGATGCACGTTTTGCTGCTTTCCATCCTTTCTGGTGTCCACGATGGTAAATGATTCCTCCTGCGATGACTGTAGTCAGAAAAAACACAAACACAGCCAGTCCAACACCACCGAACATCAACACACGCTCAGTCGGGGTCACTCCATCTACAGAGACAGAAGAATTTACTCATATATGTATAACCAGAAAGTGTTAACTGGAAACTAGATTTAGTGCTGAATTAGATTTATACCCGTTAAAACAAGAAAAAAAAAAAATGAATTAAAGAAACAAGATAAACAACCAACATGTTACCTGTGATTTCAACTTCTTGTTTTGAATCTGTTAAAAAAAGATCTGTTAATATTTGATCAGTTTATCAAACACACAAACAAAAAAACTGTTTTAGTTGTTAGTAGCTATAGTGAGAAAGCTTTAAGATGAGCTTTTGTAGTTTTTATGTTTTTACGCATTTAGGCCTATATAATAAAAAAAATATTGCATAATGGCATTTCAGGCCTTGTCCACAATAGTACATTTTATTTTTTTCTGTCTGTTTTGGCCTTCCATCCACACTGAGACAGCGGTTTTGTCCTGCGATAAAAAGGTTTTTTTTTTTTTTTTGCAACGCCTGTTTTGCAGATTTGTGCTGTTTACAGATTACAACTGTATATATCAAGCATATAAAAGCATTTTTCCCACACATGCTATATTTTACTGAGAAGAAAAAACGTACAAATCTCATCTTGGGTGGCTCATACCCATTTGCTCTACAATGGCAACTTTGTGAAGATTTGATGGGAAAACTGAAATCTGTTACCTTCAATCTCCAGTCTGATGGGTTCGTCAAAGTGCATCTCTGGAGCGTCAGACTTTGTTCCACAGAAATAAAACCCCAAATCTGACTCTGTTACTCCAGTAATAACTAGAGAGACTCTGGTGATCGAACTGTCGGTTGTCATTTTCAGACGAGTCTGGTTCTGAATGTAGTTGGTCAGGAGATGTCTTCTTGTTTTGTCTTTCTTAACAGAAAACAAAAGTTCTACTTGTTTGGTATTGAAGTGATACCAGGCGACTTCATATCTGTTTCTCATGCTGCAGTTTAGAATGATGTCTTCTCCCATCTGAACTCTCACATCAGAAGATCCTCCAACTGACAAATCTGGAGAGACATTGATAAACACACATCCTTTTAGACTATGTTAATAGCTATTGTATTTGAGATTGATATGTTAATTTCATTAATGCTTGAAATATAATATATTTACCACTGGATGTGATTTGCATAATCCAACAAGAAAATACAGAGAAGAAAAAAAAGACTTTCTCCATTGTGTCTGTCGTTCGTAAAGGTGTTGAACAAACTAAAGGTTTCAGATCAATGCAGAGACACTTAAACCACACAGAGTTTCCACTTCCGTCAGAGAAATACAAAACAATGAATAGTATATTATCAGATTAACTATTTATTGCCTCAAACCTCTATGAACTGTAATGAAAATCCTTATGATTTCCCAATGTAGTTTATACTGGATGTAGTCTATATAAACTTGCATAGACAAGTGGTCTACAACACTTGGCTAAGTGTGAGTAGATTTGTGAGTCCATGATCAAAAATATTGCATTTTTTTATTGTTTTATTTATTCTTCACAATGTTAGCTCTATGAACAGCATCAAAGTCATGCTAATGATTAATTCATCATTTTCACTATATTACATAATACGGTCTTTACAAAAATGTACCAACACAAATAGTGTCTCTTCTGTTTACTAGTCATAACATGAGAAAATAGTGTATAACTTTACACAAATCACAGTTCCTATATCAGTCTCATGTTAACACATAACATAATAGTGTTCTGGTTCAACTTTTATAACAGTGCACATGTTTTCTGTTGTTGTTTTTTTAACTGAAGGAGGAAGTCATTTTTTTCTAAAGTAATGTATAAGACAGGAAGCTTACGTATGTATAAGACAGAAACTGCAATTCTGAACAAGTCACAGTCATTTCAGATTTCAACACCATCAGAGATAAAAGGAAAGATTCTCAAAGCATTTAAAAACAGACAAAGTCGTTTATTAAGATGTTTAAATATATAATGGTATGCCATACTATATGGAAAAACATAATTTTCCCTCTTATACCCTGTACAAAGCAATATTAAAACTGGAGTGAAATACGACTGAAAGGGAAACAAAAAGAACATAAACCTGATATTTTCCCAACAGTCACTGATTAATGCATCATGTGCATCTTTTTAAAGGGATCGCTGTTGAGGATGGCTGCAGATACACATATGCTTGATTTCCAATATTCCTTCAGTGCAGTCACAAACAGCACAAAAAAAACAAAAACAATTGCTGAAATGTTGAAGACGACTGCTAACATTTGCACATGTCTGATAATCAAAAACTACAATATTACAAAATTCCATATTAAAATACATAATTAAAAACAATAAAAATCTCATTGTATCAAAAATGGTTATGACATTTATAAAGCAACTGTTTCCTGTTTTTGAAACAAAAAATTTGTATAGTGTAACTATCTCAATACATATTGTTTTAATACAGATTAAAAAGGATAGTACCGAAAAAATTACCCATATTAAGCCATCAAAGGCATCAAAACACAATTATTTAAACACAATTGTGCATGTGTATTTTATGCAAGTTTTGTTTGTTATATTGTAAAAAACATTAATTTCAACAAATTTACCATTGATGCATCCATTGCATCCAACATGTTTTCACCCTCAAAAAATCGATTCATTTCAGAGAAAAAGAAGAAATGGAGCAATTGCAAGAGGGTCCTCGCGCCATCTGTGCTCAGGGCAGGCCCTATTATTGTAGATGATGCATATTGCACAACTCTAGCTGCAGACGTATGCGGACAGAATCACCAAAAAGTAACCAGAGACTTCACTAGGTGTTCTGTGCCTCCTGTGCAGTTTAATCATGTTCAGTTTAAACCGTCATAGGTTCCCCAACACCGCTGGGTCCTCTCGATCCTCCTGTTGCACCGGCACACGATCTTCGCGCCGACGTCTACATAAGATTACAGTAACAACAACAACAATCAAGATCAAAATCACGATCACGATCACGATCACAGAAACCAGAATCCCCTGCGAAATCCCGTTCTCTACAGCTGGAAGGAGGAAGGAGGGAAGAGAACGCAATTTTTAAATATATATATATTTTTAAAATCACTGCTTAAATATTTTGTAAAGCTCTTAATGTCTCCTGTTTTACTTACGAGGTTGTTCAGTGACATTAGTTTCGGTATGATCTGTGTCCAGTTTTCCCTTTAATTCTGTTCAGGACATTGAAAGGTTTGTCACACAATTTAGTAATAATCTCAAATCATGATGAATAAACCTCAAAGCGTCCCCTTTATAAACAATATTTGTCCTCATCCACTGATCTTCTCTCACCTGTGACTGTGACTGAGACTGTGATCAAGATTTTATCATTAGAGTCCCGAACTCTGTATGTTCCAGTGTCAGTGTGTGTGAACTCTTTAATGATCAGGTTTTCCCCGTGGATCTCCTTCCACTCTTCACCAGAGTTTTTCTCCACTTTTCCATAGGCCAACAGAACTGTTAAATTCAGCTCCTCACCTGTTTTCACAGAAATCTTATCTGAGGAGAAACAAAGACATCAATCATTATTTTAATGGTGTCAATCAATCAAGGCCATAAACTCATATTTAATATCAGAGGAGCAAATGTAATTATTCATAAAAGCACATGTTGATGGTTTGATTAGTTTTTACTTTACCAAGAATTTGAAGTTGATATATCCTCTCCTTTTTTAGCCCAGAAGCTCCTGGTGTATTATTGTAATGGACTCTCAGAATGTATTTCCGAGCGTCACTGTAGATCAGATCCTTGATGACAATGTCACATGATCCTTTTTTAAACTTTCGGCCAGTACAGTTTTCCTGGTCCGAACAAACATTTAATTCTTCAGACTCTCTGAATAACTCAACCAGCAAAATCTGTTTGGCCTCAAATTCACATGATAGAGTGATGTTTCCTCCCTTTATTCCTGTCACATCTTTAGTGTTGTTTCCTACAAATATAGACAGTAAATATTCATTCAATACAAAGAATCAATACTGAAAAATACATGTGGTGTTTCTGTCTATTTTCTATAATCAAGCTCATCATAAACAATTCTAGTAGCCTATATTTCCTTTAGTCTACTAGATTTTCTTTTGCTCAAGACATTTCTTCACACATTCAAGTGAATTCAACAACGGTGAACTGATGATGGAGTTTCTCCAATATTTAGCATCAGAAACACCTGTAAAGACTAACGTTGCCGCTCTCTCCTTTCTGTTCAATTTAGTTTTGTTTTCATGGACTTTCAGTTTTGTTTTCATCTGCCACACATGTTCCTTTGTTTAGATTCCCTCCACCCTTTAGTTTCTGTGGTGACTGTGATTAGTTAGTTTGATTCAGCTGTGTTCATCTCGTTATCGTTAGTATTTAAGTTCATGTGTGTTATTATAGGCTATTTTGAGTTTGTCCGGTCTCGTTTCAGTTATGTGTGTGAATATCAATACCTGTTTGGATTGTTATTAGGGATGGAGAAACCAAGCTTGAAGCTTCTTGAATCTTTTAAGCTTTTCTCTGATAGTTTCGGGAAAGGATTTGAAGCACCAGTGTTGAAAACAGCGTCATCTTGTGGCAGGTCAAATTTATAGCAGACATTCACCCGAGTGCGCAGCGCCGTTGTTTAAAGGTCCCGTATTATGCCCCTTTTCACAAGATGTAAAATAAGTCTCTGATGTCCCCAGAGTGTGTATGTGAAGTTTCAGCTCAAAATACCCAACAGATCATTTTTTACAGCATGTTTAAATTGACATTTTTTGGGGCCCAGAAAAAACAAGCTGTTTTAGTGTGTGCCCTTTAAATGCAAATAAGCTGCTGCTGGACGGCACAGGGGGCGGAGCTTCATGAGTGCTGTATAGAGATGAAACAGGTATAGTTTAGTAGTTTAATTACGGTTATTATAATGTATTTGTCATCTGCTTGTATGTATCCATTATTTATTAATAGCCTACAAGTCTGCTGTCTGAATGATGATCAAACATATACTGATGAGTTTAATAAAGCTTATTGTACATCACACAAAAGATGAAGCGTAAGTTTTACTTCAGAAAATCACTGTAAGAACTGAGTAAACACAGTAAGTTATAAGAAGTGCGCAAGTACATAAACGAATTTCGGTAGAGTTGAGGGAGCATTCCTGTGGGCGGAGGTTAGTCAAGAAACGGTTCTAGTGACATCATTAAAGAAGGAAGTAGAGGGATGTAGTCCAAACGGGCCGTTCGATGTAGGCGACTTCTGTTAAATAAAATATCTCGCTTGGCATTGAACTTTGAGCTTTATAATTTTACAGATATTATTTATACTCTAACAACAACATTACACACTAAATAAAGTTTGAAACATGGGATCACGAAGAACGGGACCTTTAATCCATTAAGCACAAATAAAAGCCTGACAACGCTTTTGTTAAAATTTCTTATAATATAATTCACATATTAAAGTGTGGCAGTAAATTAAATGTAACAATTATAATAATACTAATTATAATAATGCCAACAGGGTGGTTTGATGGAATAGCCTAAATGGTGTTTAAATTATTTTATGTTTTTTATATTGTTTTAAATGGATATATGAGAATATATGATCATGTAATATAGGCTAATAATATATATATATATATACTGCTCAAAAAAATTAAAGGAACACTTTGAAAACACATCATATCTCAATGGGGAAAAATATCATGCTGGACATCTATACTAATATGGACTGGGTAATGTGTTATGAACGAAAGGATGCCACATCGTTTGATGGAAATGAAAATGATCAACCTACAGAGGACTGAATTCAAAGACACCCCGGAAATCTGAGTGAAAAAATGATGCAGCAGGCTTGTCAATTTTGCTGAAATTTCATTGCAGCAACTCAAAATGGTACTCAGTAATTTGTATGGCCCCCACGCGCTTGTATGCATGCCTGACAACGTCGGGGCATACTCCTAATGAGACGACGGATGGTGTCCTGAGGTATTTCCTCCCAGATCTGGACCAGCGCATCACTGAGCTCCTGGACAGTCTGAGGTGCAACCAGGTGATGTCAGATGGACCGAAACACAATGTCCCAGAGGTGTTCTATTGGATGTAGGTCAGGTGAGCGTGGTGGCCCTTCAATGGTATCATTCCTTCATCCTCCAGGAACTGCCTGCATGCTCTCGCCACATGAGGCCGGGCATTGTTGTGCACCAGGAGGAACCCAGGACCCACTGCACCAGCATAGGGTCTGACAATGGATCCAAGGATTTCATCCCGATACCTAATGGCAGTCAGGGTGCCATTGTCTAGCCTGCAGAGGTCTGTGCGTCCCTCCATGGATATGCCTCCCCAGACCATCACTGACCCACCACCAAACCGGTCATGCTGAACGATGTTACAGGCAGCATAACATTCTCCACGGCTTCTCCAGACCCTTTCCTGTCTGTCACGTGCTCAGGGTGAACCTGCTCTCATTTGTGAAAACCACAGGGCACCAGTGGCGGACATGCCAATTCTGGTGTTCAATGGGAAATGCCAATCGAGCTCCCTGGTGCTGGGCAGTGAGCACAGGGCCCACTAGAGGCCGTCGGGCCCTCAGACCACCCTCATGAAGTCTGTTTCTGATTGTTTGGTCAGAGACATTCACACCAGTGGCCTGCTGGAGGTCATTTTGTAGGGCTCTGGCAGTGCTCATCATGTTCCTCCTCGCACAAAGGAGCAGATACCGGTCCTGCTGATGGGTTAAGGACCTTCTACAGCCCTGTCCAGCTCTCCTAGAGTAGCTGTCTGTCTTCCTGGAATCTCCTCCATGCTCTTGAGACTGTGCTGGGAGACACAGCAAACCTTCTGGCAATGGCACGTATTGATGAGCCATCCTGAAGGAGCTGGACTGCCTGCTCAACCTCTGTAGGGTCCAGGTATCGCCTCATGCTACCAGTAGTGACACTGACCCTAGCCAAATGCAAAACTGGTGAAAAACAGTCCGAAAAGATGAGTAGGGAAAAAATGTCAGTGGCCTCCACCTGTAAAAGTAGTAATAGTAATATGTAATATGGCTCATAGTCTTAGAGCTCAAACATGACAATCTGGGGCTCAGGTCAGGAAGCAGACAGACTGGCTTAACCGACTGTCTGCTAGCGGCCTCGCGTCACCCAGGTCAGATAAATCCTATCACATAGAGCCTCTTTCACCTAGCTATCATCATATAGAGACTGTGTCTGTTCCCCGAATTTGGAAATCCAAAAAAACGTTTAAACCCAACTAAGGTTAAAAATTTAATTGATGTTCAACAAATAAAAAACAGCTATAATACAGATGAGCAAATGCTAAAGCTTGGGTTGCTGAATATTCGATCGCTTACTTCAAAAGCACTCGTTGTTAACGATATGATTTCAGATAATAACCTAGATGTGCTGTGTTTGACAGAAACCTGGCTAAAACCAAGCGATTACATTACTTTAAATGAATCAACCCCGCAAGATTACTGTTATAAACATGAGCCTCGTCTGAAACGCAAAGGGGGTGGTGTTGCTGTAATCTATAGTAATAGTTTCAAAACCACTAAGAAATCAAGTTTTAAATATAATTCTTTTGAAGCATTGGTGCTTAATGTAAAAATATATAGTGTAAACGATAAATCACGTTTGAGATTTGTGCTGGCTACTGTATACAGGCCACCAGGGCACCATACAGACTTTATCAAAGAATTTGCGGACTTTCTATCAGAATTAATATTGACTGCAGATAAAGTACTAATTGTTGGTGATTTTAATATACACATCGATAATGAAAAAGATGCATTGGGATTGGCATTTAAAGACATTGTAAATTCAATTGGAGTTAGACAACACGTGTCAGGACCTACTCATCGTCGTAATCATACTCTAGATCTAATATTATCACACGGAATAGATGTGGATGCCGTTGAAATTCTGCAGCAGAGCGATGACATCTCAGATCATTATCTAGTCTCGTGTAATTTGCATTTAGCCAAGGCTGCAAAGCCGACTCCGTGTTTCAAATATGTGAGACCTATCACTTCTGCTACTAAAGATTGCTTTATTAATAATCTTCCTAATCAGTTTCATCATCTCAGCATCTCAGATAGCTTAGAAGAACTAGATATTACAACAGAAACTTTTAACTCTCTCTTTTCCAGCACTTTAGACACAGTTGCTCCGTTGCGCTTAAAGAAGATTAAAGAAAATAGTCCAACGCCGTGGTACAACGAGCACACTCAGGCACTTAAGAGAGCAGCCAGAAAAATGGAGCGCAACTGGAAGAAAACAAAACTAGAGGTATTTCGCATTTCATGGAAAGAGAGCTCAATTACTTACAGAGAGGCTTTAAAAGCTGCTAGATCTGCTTATTTTTCAACCCTATTAGAAGAAAATAAACATAATCCTAGGTATTTATTTGAAACGGTGGCTAAACTAACGAAAAATAAAGCTTCAAGCACCGAAGTTTCCAAGCAGCACAGCAGTAATGACTTTATGAACTTCTTCACTTATAAGATTGATAATATCAGGGACAAAATTATAACTATGCAACCGTCTACTACAGTATCGCATCAGGCAGTGCATTGTAGTCTCCCTGAGGAAAAATTTGATTCATTCGTTGCTATAGGAGAGGAAGAATTTACTAAACTCATTAAATCATCTAAATCTACAACATGTATGTTAGACCCTATACCGACTAAGCTACTGAAAGAAATACTTCCAGAGGTCATAGATCCTCTTCTTAATATCATTAATTCGTCTTTGTCTCTAGGATACGTACCAAAAAACTTTAAGCTGGCTTTGATTAAACCGCTTGTTAAAAAAACGCAACTTGATCCTTCAGAATTAGTCAATTACAGGCCGATCTCGAATCTACCTTTTCTGTCAAAGATATTAGAAAAGGCAGTAATCCTCACAACTGTGTTCCTTTCTTGAAAGAAATGATATCTGCAAGGATTTCCAGTCCGGATTTAGACCGTACCATAGTACCGAAACAGCTCTCGTTAGAGTCACAAATGATTTGCTCTTATCATCCGATCGTGGTTGTATCTCTCTATTAGTGTTACTCGATCTTAGTGCTGCGTTTGACACCATCGACCACAACGTTCTTTTAAATAGATTAGAACATTATGTTGGCATTACGGGAAATGCACTAGCATGGTTTAAATCATACTTATCTGACCGTTATCAGTTTGTAGCAGTAAATGATGAGATGTCTCATCGATCACAAGTTCAGTATGGCGTACCACAAGGCTCAGTACTAGGACCGCTACTGTTCACTCTGTACATGCTACCATTAGGAGATATCATTAGGAAACATGGCATTAGCTTTCACTGTTATGCTGACGATACTCAGCTCTATATTTCTTCAAAACCTAACGAAACTTATCAATTCACAAAATTAACGGAATGCATAGCGGATATAAAAAATTGGATGACTCGTAATTTCCTACTTCTAAATTCTGAAAAAACAGAGTTTCTAATTATTGGACAAAAAACTTCCTCACGTAATAACCTAGAATACTGTCTAACACTTGATGGCTGCTCTGTTAAGTCTTCGTCGTCGGTTAGGAACCTGGGTGTGCTCTTTGATACCAATCTTTCATTTGAAAGTCAAGTGTCTAGTATCTGTAAAACTGCATTTTTCCATCTTAAAAATATATCTAAATTACGCCATATGCTCTCATTGACAAATGCGGAACAATTAGTTCATGCGTTCATGACCTCAAGGCTAGATTATTGTAATGCTCTACTGGGTGGTTGTCCTGCACGCTTAATAAACAAACTACAGCTGGTTCAAAACGCAGCAGCTCGAGTTCTTACCAGAACCAGGAAGTATGACCATATTAGCCCAGTTCTGTCAAAACTGCATTGGCTCCCTATTAAACATCGCATAAATTTTAAAATATTGCTGATTACTTACAAAGCACTGAATGGTTTAGCTCCGCAGTACTTGAGTGAGCTCTTAACGCATTATACTCCTTCACGTCTATTGCGATCTCAAAATTCCGGCCAGTTGATTATACCTAGAATATCAAAATCCACTGCTGGCGGTAGATCCTTTTCCTATTTAGCACCAAAACTCTGGAACAGTCTTCCTACCATTGTCCGGGAAGCAGACACACTCTGTCAGTTCAAAGCTAGACTAAAAACACATCTCTTTGACCTAGCTTTCACATAATACATTATAGACTTCTATAATTTAATGTTATGCTGCATAGATTAGGTCAGCCGGAACCGGGAACACTTCCCAAAAATCCTGATGTACTCGTTACATCATGAGAAGAATGGCATCTACGCTAATTTTAGTGTCTGTGTTTATCCCGAGGTTTTCCTGCAGCCTGCCGGATCCGGGCCGTATCCAGATCTGACGAAGGACCTTCACCTGGACCGATGACAACTCAGTGCTGAAGTGCCAACTAGTCTCTCCCTATGGAGGATCCCACTACCACTCTACAGATAAGGCGTTGTCGGGAAAATTCGTCTTGCGGTCCTACCCCAAAGCAACAAATAAAATAAAATTCCTTATCAAAATTTATAAGGAAAGACAAGTATTTTGTTTAGGCTTGGCTTGTAGGGAATTCCAAACCTGCGTATATTCTAACGCACATAACTATAGAACCCATTCTAAATGCGCATGTGAACGCCATCAGCGTTTCTCACAGGTTCGCGTTTAAAGTCTGTGTAGAGAGAATGGTGTCGTCTTAGCGGCCCCTAATTTAATAACAAATGATCATTGCGACGGAACCAAATCAATTAAAACTAACTTTAGATGGAAATAACTTAACTCTGCTGTAAAGCCGAAACAATCTCTGTTACCTTAAATTATACGCTTATCTCTGTAAAGCTGCTTTGAGACAATCTACATTGTTAAAAGCGCTATATAAATGAAGATGACTTGATTTGACTTGACTTAAAACCATTCCTGTTTTGGGGGTTGTCTCACTGTTGCCCATCTAGTGCACCTGCTGTTAATTTCATTAACACTAAAGCAGCTGAAACTGATTACCAACCCCCTCTGTTACTTAACTGACCAGGGGCCTCATTTATAAAGCTTGCGTACGCACAAAACGGGGCTGAAAACATGCGTACGCCACTTCCTGCGCAAAAGGTGGGATTTATAAAGAAAAACTTGACGGGAAAATTTGCGCACCTGCACGCAAACTCTGACCCATGCGTACGAACGTTTTGGAGATGGAGCACTTTGGCGACACCGATGGTGAGCTGGAGTTAAATGTATTTTTGGTCACTTTTATACAGAAAATCAAAAGAAAATTAAACATATACAGAAAGATTATACAAATACAATTTCAATCACCAAGCCTGTCACTTGAAGCAAATATCCATTCCTTCTTAAATGTCCGCGCCAGCGAGCGTGTTGAGCCGTTTAGTGAAACTGACGCAAATAACAGTTTAAATAAATAAAATACTTCTGATATAAACATTTATATTAAATATGCCATTCAAAATAATGGAGTTAAACACTTAAACATGAAATCATTACTGAAGTTACAACATTTTTTTAAATTCAATCATTAGAAATATTTGTTGTGGATGCGATTGTTTTTGAACACTTTTCCTGTGGCGATCTGCGTTTTAATGTTTTAACCACAGAGATAATTGCTTATCATGATAATACCAGATTGTCTGAGAAAATAGTTTCGTGCAAATAATGCCCAAGGCCTATCTGTTTCCATTAAAAATATAAATCAATTAAAAAATACAATTCGGCAAGTGGAAAAGATTGAGAAAAACTTTCTCTGAAATGTATTTTACACTATTTGATTTATGTATTCAAAAACAAGGCAAGGATAGACAACTACTTGATTTGTATTAATGTAATGTTTCTTGTAACGTTTATATCATTTGCATATGATTATTCATCCACGTGATAACGTTTAAGTTATCACGTGGATGAATAATCATATGCAAATGATATGTAGATGAGGATCTGCATAGTAAAACTAGGCGTTGTAAGCTCCATATATGGTTATTTCAGGTGGAGACGCATGTACGCACAATCTTCCGCTGACTGGGGTTTATACAGTGAATTCTGCGCAGGTTCCGCCATTTTTGGCTTTCGGGCGCACGTACACTTTATTTTTTTGAGCAGTGTATATAGCCTACTACGTACAATATTAGTAAATGGACTTGAATTTCCAAAAACCTGTAGACTAGTGCATTCCAAGTGAAGCATTCCCATGACTGGAAAGAAAGTGAGGCTTCGTTTCTCTGAAAACAATACGCGCTCTGTGTACTCAATACGCGCTTTGAAGCTTCAGGGCCATATCATACATGGCGCAATGCAGCGTCAGGCGCGACGCAAGTGTGTTTGCTAGTTTCAGTCCGACACAGTTTACATTTTTATGTCCTGCACCACATTGTTTAAATGGCAAATGCATTTGCGCCCATTTGTTCGCCCCTGGGCTGCTGGCCTGAGAATCAGGTGTGTGTTCTGGCCCATTGTTGGAGCGTTGCTATTTTGAGGAATTGAAATAGACTGAGCCATTGACCGACTGAACCCTGGTCTAAAGTCAATGGTGCAACTTTTTTTTTGTTATTTAATGAGCGAGTTAGTAATGTGCGCCTATAGGCGGGTCCACAACGCGCATACACTCTGCTTATTAAACACACAGGGATGCGAAGCAGCACACAGACATGCCACATATTAAAAATTAAAGGATTAAAATGTAAAAGATTAATATTTTGTACATAAAGATATGGTGGAATTCGACTTGTCCCGTAGATGGTCTGAGCTTTAACCTCACACACACACACACACACAGCTTTAACCTTGCGCAAGAGCAGATCTGTTTCCTCGCTATAGAAGTGTTCATTCTTTCCACTTGCAAATTTCTCCATGTAATGAATCCGCCATGGTGTGAGCGCAGCTGGCATTTTAAAGGGAATGGGAGATGAGACACTGATTGTTTTATTGCACGTTACGCCAAAACCACATCCATTACTCATTAAGAGAATAGAGACAACCTTTTTAGACCATGCGCTGGGAGTGCCGACCATTTTTCTTGTCTTTAGACTAGCAAAAGTGGATTCGGACATGACCTAAGTAAACTTGCGCACTGCACTTTAGACCATGTGCTTAGATCGTTAAAATAGGGCCCTCTATGTCATATGTAACATCACCATTATATTAAATCTTTATTGGAACTTTATTCGTCTTTGTCTTCATCTGCCTGCCTACACATTCGTGTCACAGCTGGTTTGAGCCTATTTTGCCATTATGCTCCTCAACTCGACACGACACCTCAGGTTATTCATTGTCTCTGTAATAAATGTATGTTAATTTGGATTAAGTGCCTGCTACATAAAAATAAAATGCTCTATCTCAAAAACTACTGACAAATGTGATCTGGTTGCACAAATTAAGTCTAAACAGAACTCGCAGATAGGAGGTTTACATTGAAACACAAAAATTTAAGTATTTCCTGCAAGTATTTTTTTTTTTTTTTTTAAGATTAGGACAGCAACTGTGTATAATGAGGACAATAACATTATGACCATGCAGGGGGCAAGAATATTTTCAAAGTGACTTACAGCAAAACTTGGATTAACTGAGCTGTAAAGAGCCTGAAATTAGCAGTGGCACATTTTAACATTTCAAATGTTTATGACAATGGCACAAGCTGTAGCAGATGTACAAGTTGCTGTGAATTCCTGAACAATGTTTATAGACAAACTGATAAACCAGCGATGTCATGGTGTGTGATGTAACATTATATGGTGGAAATTTTCCATTATCAATCCACAAATGTGAACAAGCGTCACTTGGTTGAGTGATGCAGCGAAACAATTCACTAGATAAAAAATTTAGTATTATACTGACCGCTATTATTGACGAAGGACAGCAGCAGAAGCAGATTCAGCCACCTGAACCTGATGAGAAAACAGAAGAGCTGGTTTATGTGTCAGATACAGACACACATTCATACAGGGGGAAAATACTATATAACTGATCACAATACACAACTCAAAAACAATTTCAATTTTATTTAAAGATTTAACATAAAAGAAAAAAAAGTCCAATAAGAAGCATCAAACTTTTTTTTAAATCAATGATTTCAGTGTAACAAAGGCCCAATGGACACACACAGTTTATGAAATTATTTTTTCTTCTACCAACCAATTCTCTCATCAGAGTTATTCATGTAAATCAATCTAAATAATTATATTAATAACCCCACTAATGTAAATCATAATCAGCGTCAGCATCATAATTACAGTAATGGAGACATTCAGCATAAACTTGTCGACTCATTTCCTCATCACTAACAGGTTTAGATTCCACAAACAGAAACAACTATCGGTATAAGAACACAAACACACAAAAAGCTGGATTTCTATTTTAAAGCATGAATACTTACATTCTAAAAGTCCTGTAGGTCTTTTGTTCAGGTGTCAAAACTTTGTTAATTACATGTAAAAGACTAAATCGAAAGCATTTGCTGCTATACCTGTTTACATCCCACCGAGAAGGTGGAGTCTGACTGATCATTATTTTCCTCAACTAGTTATTCTTTCAAAGCAGATTAATCTGAAGATTAACATACAGTAATATTATTGTATATGATCAGTGACTGACATAATTTGGTGAATTATTTATTTAATCAAGCATTTCAATTCAATGTTTGTCTTTAACACAATTACTTTCGATTTGAACACCTATTTCCCTGATATGATCATGTGATATAGGCGGTGAAATCTGATCTCAGGTCAAAGGTTAGATCTGATTGAGTCACATGACCAGGGCCGGCGGAAGCGGGCGGAAGCGCTGGGCTCCAGACACTAGAGGGCGCCGCACCATGACGAGCACGAGCGATTCAAACTTGTGAAGAACTACATGCGATCGACAATACATTTACATGCAACCACATAACCCTTGAAGCCTTCATGTAAACACCTTAATCGATAGTGATGGCAAAATGAGGCTTCCTGAACCACTGAGACCTCGCAGCCCATTGCTTCAGCCAAAGGTTCATTACTCGAAGCTTCATTCAGCATTGCTCACTAGTGACACCTAGCTACTGTGAAAAGAAATAGCAGACAAATTAATTCATTCTGAACCAGTGTCGCCTCCCTCCCTCATTTTATAAAAAATATATTTTTTTTATATAATTTTTTTTATATTTTATAAAAATACTTTTATAAATAATTTTTTTTATTTGTAATGTAAATATACAAATACATATTTATATTTATTTGTATATTTATATTTAAATGTATATTTTATAAAAATATTTTTATAAATAAAAATATTTATTTATTTTGTACTCACTGTTGATGTCTGTAACCTTTCATTTGCAATAATAAAAAGACATGATCAGACATTTGTCCATTACCTGTGTATAATATAAAATATGTATCTTTCTCTGTCTGAATTTACTTGTGCAGAGTCACACACACAGTTAATTAATTATTCATAAATTGTTTGGATAGTGACAGTATGAACAACAACAGTGACACTGTGTTGAGTGCAGTGCTTATGTTAGAGGGAGTGTAATAAAGTACATTTATTTATTTAGCAGATTATAGATAACAGATTCAAGTAAACTGCAACAGAATAGTCCGGAAGGAAGGATTACAATCGATTTTTTATTGAGAAACAGAATTATTTCAAGTGTGTTGGGGTTTAGACGATTCCTCTTCTTGGACAAAATCTCTCTAGCCTTGGAAAAGATCCTTTCACAAGGAACAGGGGATGCAGGGGAACGTAAAAATGGCAGTGGTACAAATGAGGACACTGATGCTTCTGTTGATCCCAGACAGGGGAGGATTCCCTCTTTCTTGCTGGCTCCATTACCAGGAAAAAGGAAGAGTCACATAAAGCAAACAAATCAAAAAGGGCAATCCAAATCAAAAAGCAGTCCAGTCCAGATGCAAAAATCCAGAGCAATCCAAATAAACTTATCTAATGAATATATAACAAGACTATAATATAGCTAGGCCTATAATAATATACTATAACTATTCTAACCTGATAATGTAATAATATACAGCCCTCACATATGACACAATAACGATAATGACAATGATATTATCTAACTCTCTGACACAACTGCTTCTACTACGTCTACTCCTGACAACACCCACAAGGAGGCGCGAGTTTCGAACCGCCTTTTATCCGGAAGCGACACTCGGACCGAACCGATGACGTATCCACACAAACCGAGGCCTCGTTTGTCATTAGTCACGTGATTTTCACGTTAACAACACAAGCCTCGAATCGCGGCTTCATCTGGCACGCCCACTTTTTCTCGACACAAGCTCCGACGCCTCGGTTCAAATGTCACATCACTATTAATCGATCCAAATGAAATTTCGAAAGGATTGAAAGGGTCCATTCACGGATATGCACCTGCCTCGCGACCTTACACAATATGTAAGATGTTTTTTTTTAAACCAAATGCAGCGCGTAACCCCTGTAGCCAGCAGGAGCCAGAACTGTGCGCACAATAGGTTAATATTCACCATTAACCAACCGCTATTCACCTGCCTTACAGCAACTAGACACTTCGACTGATGCACAAGATCAAATAGATAGGCACCCCGCGTTTGCTTCTACTCTTATTTAGCCTACCTATTTGCCACATAATTGTGTGTGTGTGTGGTACTGCTATGTGTGTGAGGTGTGTACTTGAAGGTTGGCACTGTAATGGTGATTTAAAGGTCACTTGTGTATAGAGGGTGGACCAGAATGTCTACTATATTGTTTAAAAATAAAAAATATTTCTGTATCATCTCACTCTTTTGACTCTTTTCGAAGAATATCAATAAAATCAAAGCATGTTTTCATTCTCCTAATTTTTGGATCAAATGTCTTCTTTCATATTTCATATTTTCTGAAAATATTATAACATGTAGGCTACTAGCCTACTGTCTCTACTGCCTGAACTTGAAGTTCCCATGAGATTTTGTTTAGGCGTAATACCAGAAATAGCCACCGGGTGACATACATTCCATTGAATTTAATTGTATGCATTCTGCCGTAACAAATTAATAAATTTCTGTCCAAATATCACTTCTGTCACAAAATATCGAACCTTGAGACTCAGACCTTTCTGACAATATGTGTTTTGTCAAGATTAGAAAAGGTTTTGATCATAAATTTGAAACATGATTACGCCCAAAAGGGGAGGAGCCTGATAAAATCATTTAGAGTACCGTTTCTATGGTAATGCAACGTCCAATTTCAAAACGGTTTTCACAGGATGATTTCTGAGTTTGTAAGCTTTCAAATGATACCTAATTTATGATAACTACTAAAATATGTTATGTAATAAAAAAGGCGATAAAAATGATATTGTACAAGATAATATATATATTATACAAATAATAGGATATATTTGGATAGGATAATATAGGATAGTATTATTTTATCATTTTTAATTGACAAATACTAAATTATATGTTTTATTATAAACTTTTAGCATGAAAACCAAAGTTTCAATTATGAAAAGTGTGTACGTCGACTTTTTGTGACAAACGGCAGAACTCCTGTTATGATGTAGATTTTTTTAGGTGCGCTCCTGTCATTAATTCATCTATTACTGTTCCTACATAATTTGTAACAAAAACAGTGCTAAAATATCTATTTAGGAGTCTTAGACCTTTCCTATGGAAGGCATTTTCTGCCAAATTTAAATAAATAAATTGAATGATTAAAATGAAAATTAAAACCAGATGAACGATTTCATTACAGAAAAATGTTAGCAAAATGTGTGACAAAATTGAGAATGAAGGTTTCTTCAAGCATCTTGGAGACGTTCCCGCAGTTCTTCTGGCTTTAGTCTGTCTCAGTTTCTTCATGTAATCACAGACGGACTCGATGATGGTGAGATCAGATCTTACCGGCTGTTGTCAGACTCCTTGGGCATACACAAATCTCACTGGATTATTACAATTAATGGCAAAAAGAATGTTTGGAAATGTGAACTGATATTTCCTACTGACACACTACAGCAAAAGACAGAAATAACTATATTACCATGCCAAAGACTTTTGCACAGTACTGTATATTTACATCAAATTATGTATGTATGTATATTATGGTGTATATAGGGTATATATTTACCCTTAAAGGGATTTTAAAGTTCACTTTAAAATGAAAATTCTGACATCATAAACTCATCCTCATGTTGTTTCAAACCTGTATGAATTTCTTTCTTCTGCTGAACACAAAGGAAGATATTTTGAAGAATGTCAGTAACCAAACAGTTAACTGGTCCCATTGACTTCCATAGTATATTTTTTTCCTACTATTTATACAGCCAGGACTATGTACAAACTGATTTTTTCAGCACACAAATAGAATAGACATCTAGCAAATATTCACAAAATTGTTTGTTTCTTAGAAATCACATACTGCACCTTTAAATTCTCAAGTATTAGGAAAAATCATAAATGTCTTTAGTTTGTTGTCTTTTTCTTTTATACTTTTAGACTATTATAACAGGTTTTTTTTTCTCTCCTTCCACCCACAATATGACTGATTTTCAATTAACACAGGTGGATGAAAATTATGGGATCGACTGGGATGGACCCCCAAGTCACAATGACGATGGAGTACAAATTCCAGAAGTGGCTCTACCTCGACAACTGACCGAAGAGGAATTGGGTAGTCCGCCGAATCCTAAAGTGCCCTTTTCAGAAGCCAATGACACATACTACAACACAATCACTAAAATTCACCAATTATTGGACATTTTGTAAATATTACTGTATTTTATAGCATTCCAAATGTTGGTATAAACTCTCCAGCCAGTTTATTGTACGTTGATTCAATAAACCAGACAAAACACTGCATTTTATTAAATCCGAATAAAATACTTTTATATGTCTGACATTTCAGACTGTTGAACAAAACAGTAAATGAAGTTAATTTACCATTGTAATAGGACAGAAAATATAATTTATATGTAATATAAAAATTACTTTCTCAAAGTAGGGTGCAAAACTGTATTTTTTTAACAGGAAGCATGCACCAATATTGTGACTGCCTCATTGTTACAACCAAAAAATAAGCAAATCTGCAGTTTTAACTGTGACCTATAGGTAGTGTAACTTTAAATACTAAGGGTGAACTATAACTTTAACTCTAGAAGTTACTTTAGCTGAAGTTACATGTTAGTACACAGAACCGTAATTACACCAAATCAAACCCACTCTCTATGGATGATACAGCAGCTTTCAGGTCCTTATGGAAACTCTCATAAGTGCTATATTTTGCTGGGAGTTTGATGGTTTCTCTACAAGTGGATGCCGTTGGCATTGCAACATCAGAGGACAACTCTACATACAGATTCTGAGGAAGAATTCCCCAACCCACCGAGAATTGAATGAGTTGCATCAGCTCTTCTGGTGTGCCTGTGTAAAAATAGAAATCTTCAATTATATTTCATTTTCAGAGAGTGAATTATTACTAAAAGTTTACAAGTTAAGGTTAAACATGCTTCATAATTGTGTATTAGGGGTGTTTTCTTTTAACCTACCATTTTGAATGTACTGACGAAAGAAACCAGTTATCTTGACTGTGTCCTCCAGGCTAAAGCCACCATAGTCTTCATCATCACTGTCAACTGTTGGCCATATAATTCTGTCGAGGATCATCTAAACAAAGCAAAAAAAAAAAAAAAATACTATACATTCCATCTGATTAAAACACCTGAATTAGGGTTAATAGTGACAAATTAAATTAACTAGATAACCTAGTCAAGATTTAGCTAGAACATATATCAATTCTCTATTTAAACCACACAATGCAATTCATGGATGAAACAGTATATGGTTTAAATGCAACAATACCTCTGGCTCAATAATTTGAGCTGACGCCCTTGGAAAAAGGACATCAATCAGGGCAGGCCGTTCTTTGATCATGCGCAAGACTCCTGTGTCTTTTAACCCCAGTCTGATCTGTCGAATTTGCTTTTCCCTCCGACAAATGACCTGAATTAATTAAATTGGGATTATTTAATGATGTAAAATATGTAATCTGTAAAAATGGTCACTGAGCAAAAGTAAATAAACAATGAATCCCCAACTATTTGGGAAATCAGGAACACAGACAAGCAGTGTGATACAGAAAGCAAAGCATCACAGTGCTGTTATACTAAATATCACCACTCCAAGGATAGAAATAATGTTTTTATTTTATTTTAGTATGTCAAGAGTAAAATATACATTATTGAATCAATGGCACTTACTGCATGGTAAAGGATGCTTTGTGCCAACCATTTTCTGTTGTTCTCATTTACTGGTGGGAGATCCCAGTTGATTGCCAATTTATACTTGGTCACATTCATCCTCTGTCAAATTTCCAGACCTTTGAAGCTATGACAGAAGATACTTAAAGCATGCAATATATAACATTTTGTCATTATACCATGGTCTGTCTGAATACTCGATTCTGGGTTAGGGTTAGGAAGGTGTGCAATAAGTAAGGGATAATCCACGGCTAGCTGTGCAATAAACGATTTTAATGTACAACCTTTTTTGCCTCTACGTCGTGCATTAAAATCGTTTAATGCACAGCTAGCCGTGGATTATCCCTTACTTGAACATAACATTATAGATGATGCTGAATTTAAACTCACAAGTAAAACAATATCAGTCACATCGGTGTCAGGGCAGTCCTTTAGTTCAACAACAGCGAGCTCATCCTTCTGTCCAATCAACAGACTGAAAAATGAGTGACTCAAACCGGTGAGTAAGGGTCCACCGTGTAGGAAGGAATGTCCAATCATGCGCCCAATGACACGGAAAAGGTCACTATCAATTAAGAGCCGAGAAGTGGAAGGCACCAAATGGTCTTCTTGTCCATTAAAGAACAATGTTTTACCACAGTTTTCTAGAAAATATGATATACATCATACATGATATACAAAAAAAAAAAATATATATATATATACATAGAAATGTCCAGATGCTAATAAAACAATTTTATACAACCTTCTATCTTTGTATCTTACATCAAAATTAAATAGGCTAATACATATTTTAGAAATTACCCAGATTTAGGCCAAATCCGTATTGTACTCTTGACATAACAAAGGAGAGAAAATGGTGTTTTACCCCATCTCCAAAGGCAGAATCACCTGTGTATAAGAAGAAAAATATTACACAGTGTAGTTACATTTAACATGTAAAATAAAAAAAAGGAAATGAAAAAGGATTACTTCAATCAGAAATGAAAATCCCATCATAATTATTAACTTTATTGTTCAAAACATGTATGATTTTTTTTCTATGGATTTGACCGTTTCTAAAATCTCTAAAAAAGTTTTTGCTCCTAAGAAAAAAAATACTTATTTGATATGACATGAGGGTGAGCAAATGACTGAAACTGTACTGTACTTTTTGGCTAAATTAAACCTTACCTCCAAGTAGAACAGACAACCCAGCTGGCATTTTAACGTAGAGTCAGCGTTGAATCAACGTCAGGTGTCAGTGTTGGATAACCGTTGGATTTTGTTTAGATTTTGCAAATCTAATCAACGTTGAAATAGCAACGTCATTCCAACGTCAATCTAATCAACGTTGAAATAGCAACGTCATTCCAACGTCAATCTAATCAACATTGAAATAGCAACGTCATTCCAACGTCAATCTAATCAACATTGAAATAGCAACGTCATTCCAACGTCAATCTAATCAACGTTGAAATAGCAACGTCATTCCAACGTCAATCTAATCAACGTTGAAATAGAAACGTCATTCCAACGTCAATCTAATCAACGTTGAAATAGCAACGTTATTCCAACGTCAATCTAATCAACGTTGAAATAGCAACGTCATTCCAACGTCAATCTAATCAACGTTGAAATAGCAACGTCATTCCAACGTCAATCTAATCAACGTTGAAATAGCAACGTCATTCCAACGTCAATCTAATCAACGTTGAAATAGCAATGTCATTCCAACGTCACGTTTCTCAACATAGGTGAATTTGCCAACGTTGAATCAATATTGATTTTAGTTTAGATTTTGCAAATCTAATCAACGTTGAAATAGCAATGTCATTACAACGTCAATCTAATCAACGTTGAACAGTCAGCTAGGAAGAAGCCAATTGGTCAAAGCAAGACCAGGAAGAAGATTAATAAAGACATTTCACTGACGTAAGAAACATGCTTTATTGCATGGCTGCAAGTGTGCCAACATTTCACACAACATCATTTTACACGTGTCGAACTTTAACCTTTAGAAAAACGGCCCAAACATTGGGCAACATTGAACACGGCTGGTTAAATCTTCCCTTCTTGTTACTTCTTTCTGCCACCGCCACCTATCCTCTCTGGTGCATATTTCAAGTATTTGGCCATGTATTCGTCTACTTTTGTTGTAGTTGTATCAAATGAGCTCAAGACAGCGTCTGATGAGGGGGGCGAAAACAGATCAGTATTAGCAAACGTTAACCTCTCAAATTAAAATATTTTGCAAATATCAACTTTTGTGGAATTGCCAATGTTTCAAGTATATAAATTAGTATTGATCAATGTGCAAGGTCATTGATAATCATGTGCTTGGGCAAGCAACAAAAGGCAGTTGGTAGTAACCAGTGCTGCCGGTAGAGAAGTTAGTCTAGAGCCCAGAATGGAGTACTGTATATAATATTTGACCATGCTCTGTAGAGTCCTCCAACTAAAATGATTTCTTCATTTCTTATGAATTATTATTCTGCTTACTATATTCAATTATTTAAAACACTGTTACAAAACTACTATGTTAAAGCAAACTCACCACAGATTATCTTGTAGAGACGGGTCTTCATGAAGGCAACCTTCCCACTTCTTCCTCTGAGGCTCATTATGGCCATCATTTTATTTGTCATAGTTCTGCCATGGTTAAACAGATTTATATTAGAATATTATATTGCAATCAAGTTCATTATGAAAATGTAGCAGAGAGTGAGTAAGTGGGTGTGTGGGGGGAGTGCATGACAGTATATGACAGGGAACATCACTGTAAACTAATGCAAAAAAGGAACATAAAGTTACTTACGCAGCCATTGACTTCTTCACATGGTCTGCAGCATCAACGCCTCCCAACATCTTCAGTTGTTTACTCGGAAAAGAACAAGAAACAAGAAATTAAAATTATAACCAGAAAATGTGGTCAGAGTCAGACCTCCACAAAGCAGGCACATGATGAGGACGAGGAGTTTGTAGTGGTCACCAAAGTGAACAAGCCAATTGTCATAATGAAACTTTGCCAGCACTTTACAAGATTAATTATTTAAAACTTACCAGTTCTACTCCCTCATTCTTGTCCTCCAAGTGATTCTCTAAAGCTTCAAGCTCTTCTTCAGTGTTTGCCGGCTTCACTTCATAACTTGTTCCAGCAGAGCTCTTGTCCCGCTGTCTTCCCGTATAGTATTTTCCTATAAAATATCCCGAAAAATGAAAATTTCAACATTCATCTTTCTGTTGCTATCCCTCTGCTGACAGCAAAAATTCGTACTACAAAACTGCAGCATTAACTATGCGAGTTGTGAAGCTAGGTCTAACGTGACTTTGCTTACAGATTGGCATGAAATCGTGCTCTCACAACAACCACGCTGTTATCTTAAAAAGGCCAATATCACGCTAAGGTTGACTTCAAGTAAGCAAAACGATGCTTTGAAAACATCTGTTTCGCTGAAAGGGCAAGGGGGTAGAAACAGGACAACAGTGCAGAGACTGACAGGTCCGATGGAAGGGCTAACATTAATGTTATGAGAGTAAGGTATTAAAATACGGGATATTTTACAGGAAAATTTGTCCACATACTGGTCCCTGGTTTCCCCATTTAACGTATCCCGGTAAATTCCACATCCTTTTCGGGATTCTAGCATCTTTTTTCTTTCTTTTCTTCTCCCTACTCTGTTTCTCCTCGTTCGACTTGCTGTATGTTTACATTCGCGAGGCCATCAACATGGCCGCCACGCCAAGTATGACGTCACGACGCCCATATTAATATATGTGACAGAGTCAGGCACACACAACATTTATTTAGGAATTTTCTAGTTATAAAATGTGACTTCAAAAACTTTGCTTACCGTTTGAGATGTTACCACCAAATTCATTCCGAACCCGTCCAGGTCAGAATCTGCCTGACGATGACAACACAGACCCACTTCGCGCATGCGCAATCGGGTGTTGTCTGGAACCGTCAGAGCCAATAGAATCACAGTTGTGTGATGGACAACCGCCGTCCTCCAATCAAGCTCTTGTGTTGAACGATATTCCAAAATGATCAATCAGACTGGAGTTGCTCTCAAAGTACGCCAGGAGATGTAGAAAGCGTCTCAATTCTCTTTTGGCTGATGTGTATTTATTTTTATTTTTTATTCCTTATGAAAACATGAATTGTATCTAAATGATGTATTACAAGATCAATTTCTTTTTTCGGCAAATTGTAACAAATGTGTTATGCAAAAAAAAGAAAAAAAAAGAAAAGAAAAGATGTAACGTTAGAAAGCGCTTTTATCACGACTCAACAAACGTTTAATTCAGAGTTGATCTTTCAACGTTGTATCATTATTCATGTATCAACACTTTTTCAACAGTTTATTGATCAGCATTGTTTGGATGTTGGAACAACGTTATTTTTCTATTGATATATTTCAACAAAATGTTTAAAAGTCATGGTTGTAAAAAAACAATGTTGATTTGACGTACAACTAAAACAAATATTTTTATTTCTATGTTGAATCCGTGAGTTAACAACACCACTACAACCATTTAGTGTTCAACGTTGTTTTGACGTTGAATTAATGTTACTTAACAAACGTTTAATTCAGAGTTGATCTTTCAACGTTGTATCATTATTCATGTATCAACACTTTTTCAACAGTTAATTGATCAGCATTGTTTGGATGTTGGAACAACGTTATTTTTCTACTGATAGCCTATATTTCAACAAAATGTTTAAAAGTCATGGTTGTAAAAAAATAATGTTGATTTGACGTACAACTAAAAAATTTATTTTTATTTCTATGTTGAATCCGTAGTGAGTTAACAACACCACTTCAACCATTTAGTGTTCAACGTTGTTTTGACGTTGAATTAATGTTACTTAACAAATGTTTAATTCAGAGTTGATCTTTCAACGTTGTATCATTATTCATGTATCAACACTTTTTCAACAGTTAATTGATCAGCATTGTTTGGATGTTGGAACAACGTTATTTTTCTATTGATATATTTCAACAAAATGTTTAAAAGTCATGGTTGTAAAAAAATAATGTTGATTTGACGTACAACTAAAAAAATTATTTTTATTTCTATGTTGAATCCGTAGTGAGTTAACAACACCACTTCAACCATTTAGTGTTCAACGTTGTTTTGACGTTGAATTAATGTTACTTAACAAACGTTTAATTCAGAGTTGATCTTTCAACGTTGTATCATTATTCATGCATCAACACTTTTTCAACAGTTAATTGATCAGCATTGTTTGGATGTTGGAACAACGTTATTTTTCTACTGATATATTTCAACAAAATGTTTAAAAGTCATGGTTGTAAAAATAATGTTGATTTGACGTACAACTCAAATTTTATTTATATTTCTATGTTGAATCCACAGTGAGTTAACAACACCATTTCAACCATTTGGTGTTCAACATTGTTTTGACGTTGAATTAATGTTTTTCCATAAACTGACATTATTTCAACCACATTTAAACGTTTAAGGTCAGTCGAATGCCAGCTGGGAACGGAAGGGCCCAGTTAGTCATTGGATTTTTGTAAAATGTCAGTATTTCTCTCTCTCTCTCTCTCTTCGGGACTTTTACGTAGATCCATCTTTGCCACAAGATCTGGCTGATCCTCCACTTCTTGCAGTAGAAAACGTCTAAATATGTAGGCCGCACGGTTCAAATCAGGCTCAGTTCTCCAGTCTGCAAAAATGTTCATATGGTTATATCTGTAGTATTAAATGATTTATGCAGAAAAAATAAAATGTTAATTTGCAAATTGCCAGACTTATATTCATAAAAAGACCTTCAGTATCCTCAGTGGTGAATTTCAAATCTCCGCTATCTAGTCTCCTGCTACTCGTCCCTTCAAAAGCAGGATCATGACGCTGCTCTCTGCTGCTGCTATGACTCCTTTCTGAAACCTGCTCTTCATGCTCCTGTCTGCTGCTACAGGTCTCTTCTAAAACCTCGTCACTGACTTCAAGGTCAATAATCACCTGCCTGTCAGAGTTTTGACCTCTGCTTTTTTCATCTCTTTCAATTCTCTTCTCTTTTGCTGACCAATTCTTTTGAATTTTTTAGAAGAAAAATTCTGTTAAATAAAAAAAAAAAAAAAAAAAGACCTGTGAAAATGTAAATTATATTAAACATGTTTTCTTGATTCTTGTGTTTAGCGACACATGTTGTATACAAGAATCAAGAAAACTAGGGATGCACCGATACCACTTTTTCCAGAACGAGTCCGATACCTTGTAATACGATACATTTTTGGTACTGTGTTGCCAAGTCACGAGGCTCCACCTGAGAGCGACATTTCATTCACTTCACCTACACCTCAAACTCGACGTCAACGTAGAAAGGGTCACAATAAAAAACCTGTATCTGAGCATGTCACTAACGAGCTTTCTGGGTTGCTAAAGCATATGACTGTCTAATAATATTGTTTTGAATAAAGAGTTTTCTGTCCATCTCTGCCTCTCTCAAATCACATGAGAGAGCAGTGACAAGGGTCTGTGTCCACAAATACAAAGGAACTATTGTATCTTCGGAGGGACAGCCATTGACTGGACAGTCAGGGTATAGAAATAGACTACACTAGCTGGGATCAGCAGTGGTACATGTGATTGAAATCATGTGTGCCTTACAGTAAATATGATGAAGGCACCTCAGTTCAGGATATAAAAGAAGAGACCAGGGCTGCGTTCTCCGATAACGTTGTCTCTTAGCGCGCTACGAAGACTCAAAAGGTACACCTTAACTACAGGTATACCTTTCCTACGTGTGTTCTCCGAACTATACCTTAGGATGTTGCTTAAGGTAAACCTTCTTAAGTTCGACCTTAGCAGGCGCTGTCCATGGTGGAGGCGCTGAATAGGTTAATATCGATGCCTCGATGATCGATTGTGCGCTCTTTCCTTCACAGCGGTATAGGTAAAGTATTGAGAAAACAATGTTCTTTATAAAGAAGCGTTTTAGAAATAGTACAAACTGCATTTATCGGGGCTCATTGAAATATGTACATGCAGAAATAAATATGAGTATGTGTTTATAATTTAGCAAGTGTGCAATCCCAAACCCTTACGGCCATAAGTGTGTTAATGTTCTCCACAACGTATGCTGATTATCCACCAGCCATGTAGTTGACATACACTAACTGGCTCCGCGGACGGCGCCGTCTTTGATTTAAAACTATAAAGTTTGTGTAAACTCATCTTTCTTTATAGACTCCTAAGCCTTTTCTGTCAAATGGTTCGCCAGCTGATGTGCCTTAGGATAGTAATTAAAAAAGCTAACAACCATTAGTGTATGGAAACTTTATTAATGAAAACATTTCCATACACTGGGTGTAGGCTATAACAACTTAAGTATTTTATGTGTAAAATTTTAAAGTAAAGTAAAAATGTAATTTTAATACTAAATCAGATTTTATATTAAATGTTCATATAACATTTTCTATGTGTAATTAAACTGCGATGTACAGCAGCGATAAGGTATAGCTAAGAGCGCTCCAGACC
Source organism: Rutilus rutilus (assembly GCA_021464565.1). Lineage (NCBI taxonomy): Eukaryota > Metazoa > Chordata > Actinopteri > Cypriniformes > Leuciscidae > Rutilus > Rutilus rutilus. The sequence goes on from JAJAQA010000013.1 coordinate 2,806,240, forward strand.
AACCTTACGAACGTATGACTTACAGAAGGTATACTTAACTAAGAAGGTTTCGGAAAACATGTATTAACGATAAGGTAGGGGAGCGCGGGGCACAACCTAACGCGGGGTTAGTTGTAACGCGCTTGTTTTAAATACTTCCGCACATGCTTGGATGACGAAACTTTGTGTATTTACTAGTTGCCATATCAACACTATATAGAAAAAAAAAATCCGCTAAATTTTTTTTTTTTTGGAAGATATCCATAGACATTTATTAAACCATAGCAAAAGTAAATTTCTTACTTAAGTTAATTTTTCATCTCTATTTTTTGTGTTTATTTAAAATAAGACAAATCTGATATTATTTTAATCTCCAATATGTTATTTAACAGTTGAGATAGTTATTTAATGCTTCACTAACTAGCAGAAGACACTAGCAGGGTTTAAATCCCAGTTGTGCAGGCGAGGGCATGTTGTAACACTGCGTTACAATGTGCCCCTATTAGAAATATGCTATTCTATTCTATACTTGTATTAATTTTATTGAGAAAACGTGAGAAAAAAGGTGAATAAAGACTGAGAGTCAATGTTCAGAAATGACTAATTATTTATTTGTTTTGAACTATGTTGTATAGCTGTGTTTTCATGTGTTTGTAGTCAAAACTCAAAAATGAGTTTATATTTAATTATTAAAAATTGCCATTATTTTATATGAAAAAGGTTTTTAATTGTATTTTATTTAGAAAATATTTTAGTTTGTTTTGTATATATTTTTTATTAGATCAGATAACATTTTAAGCTGTCATATGGTCATGTTACAATGTGCCCCTCGACATGTTACAATGTACCCCACCTATGGGGCATGTTGTCACATTTCACTTCCATTCTTTCGGGGTATATCAAGAAAAAAGTATATACTGTATAAATAAAACAAAAACACATAATTGTAGTAGACATGTGGGAAATTAATGTGGGAAAAAAAAAATACTCTGAACCATAAGTAGATTTACACAAACTGAGAAAGTCAAAAAGCGTTACTTTGTGCCCCGCTCTCCCCTACTTCTTAAGGTACAACTTAAGAACGACGTAGCGTTAAGGTAGTTTCGGAGAACACACCCCTGGACAAGACTCATGGCTCTTCCTTGCGATCTCCGATCCGAAACCCCAGCAATTCGGATGCAAGAAGCTGGGGACCACAGAGGGTGAGCATGATTTCTGATATAAGAAAATGTATGCACTGTGAGATTTGATTGATTACAAAGCCTAGCCAAAGAGGCAGCTTACGACAGGGTTATTGTTGTATAGCGAACACGGTTGAAGAGTACCTAAAAAGGTAGATTTATACTACGAACGGGAAATTTATTATATTTATAATTCTTATTATCTTTATAATAAAATACGAATTTGTAGAGACTGTTCACCTAACTAAAGCACGACTAAAGTATAGGCTCTTTAGTTACCGCGGGATTATTTATATGTCCTGGTTAGGATGTAAAATAATTTGGAACGGTATTAATCGTGGATAAACTTTTACAGTACTCTCCAATACCGATACCATATAACCGATACCTGTATTTCACTGCATTTGTAATTTTTTAAATGTATTGGTACAGAAACCAAAAGAATATAAATCATATTAGTTGGCTTAATTTGTTCATCAAATAAATATTTCCTTCAGATATTTTCATGCTTAATTAAACCGGCTAAAATGCATTATTGTATGAGCTTATGTTACTTTCACTCTTCATTCCTTTGCTCTATCATATTTTATCTTTCATTTAATAGTACAGCACATATTTAGAGCAGCTCCAGCAGGGCTCAGTGCTGAGGATCGGGTCAGTGGTACAAATATAGGCACCAGTGAAATATCTTATCATCAATAATTATAATCATCAAAATTATCACAAATAAAGGCTTGAAATATCTCACTTTGCATATAATGAGTCTATATAATATATTAGTTTCACCTGTTAAGTTGAATTCTTGAAATAAATCAACATTTTTATGATATTCTAATTTTATGACCAGCACCTGTATATAATGTACACTTATCAAATCAGCTTACAGAAATATAGCGGTACAAATATCTTAAATTCCATAGGTCATCATTTACTCACAAGGTACATTTGTCCATGTGGTCCTGAATTTCTGCATGGCTAAATGTTTCATCACAATAAATGCACGGTACAGGTAACCCAGATCCACATTTAGGTTCACATGATTCCTTAAAAAAAGGAGTGGAAAAACTGTCACCACAATTTTCAAACTCCTTTACTGTAGGGATGCACTGATACCACTTTTTCCAGAACGAGTCCGATACCGATACTCCCAATTTGGTACTCGCCGATACCGATACTGAAAACCGATGCCTGTATTTTCACTGCATTTCTAATTTTTAGATATATTACAAGATAAACCAAAAGAATCATATTAGTTGGCTTATACTTTGTTAATCAAATATATATTTCCTTCAGTTATTTTCATGCTTAATTAAGCCTGCTAAAATGCATTGTATAATAATAATAATTAAATATAGCTGCAAGCAGCAATTATCGGGGCCAAGCGCAAGCAGATGACAGGATATGCCAACATGGCTGAAGGTGTCAGACCAACTGCAACAATGAGAAATTAAAGACATTTAGAGAGGATTTTAGGCGAAATGGCTGAAAAATCATATATAAAGTCATTCAAAATATGATTTAATGGATTATCACTTTCAACCAATAGGTGGCGCAGTTAGAAAACTGATGTGATGTGGTCAGAGTGAAGTGACAATGACACATACAAAGTTTGGTGTCAATATGTCAAGGCATTGCAGAGATAAAGCCTGAATAGTGCTTTTAGCATCATGCCTCATCTTTGCTGCTACGCTATACGAAAACAGTTTTGTCTATAGACACGAAATCAATAACTTTTAGTCAGCACAGTCTGGAGATGATACGATTCGATTTTGGTGAAAATCGGACAAACGGTCTAGGAGGAGTTCGAAAAAGTAGGTTTTGACTGAAAATCAAGATGGCGGACAGGAATCTAGGCCAAATAAGGAAAACTTGGTATCTATGTTCTCGGCTTGACCCAATGAATCTATTAAGACCAGTTGCATTACAATAGGCCAACTTATTCAAAAGTTATTAGCAGTTTTGTAAATTTTGTTATAACTTTTGACCACTAGGTGGCACTGTCTCGAAATATTTTGGATACCTTCAGGGGATGGTGCTGATGGCACATTATGAGTTTCCTAATATTACACCAATGCATTTGTTTAGTATAGCATTTTATTTCACAAAACTGTATTGAAGTCAATGGGAATTTCATGTTTTGTTCTATTATAGCGCCACCAAGAGGCTGAGTCCCACCATTTTTTTTACATGTCCTCAGAGTGAGCTCATACATATGTGTGTCGATTTTGGTGAAAATATCTCAATTCGCTTCGGAGTTATAGACATTTAAATGAAAAAACACATAAAAAATGACTGACACATGACTTTGATTGGAATTTACTACCCCTAAACATCAATATTTTCGCATTTGGGCATTGGCGTATAGCTATCAACCTATGTTTCCAAACTTCTGGCGGTGGTTTCGTCTCGATCGGACTAGCGGTTTCGAAGATATAGCCAAATGTTTTTTAAGCACTAAATCACAACGCTACACAAACCGTAAGGCAAAACCTAGCATGTTTGGTATCGTGGGACTCGGCAACGATTCAGGACTCTAATGAGATGAGTCTCGTGAAAATAAGTCGACCACACCCAAAGTTATAAGCATTTGAAAGCATTTGGTGAAAAAAATTCACCACTAGGTGGCACTGTTTCGAAACTTCTCAGGCTCCTTCAGGGCATCGTGCTGATGATCCATTCCAAGTTTTGTAACGATACGTTCACGCGCTCATAAAATACAGCATTTTAGCACATAATTCAAAATGGCCGACAGTCAAAATGGCTGATCGGGGAAAATTGGATATCAGTCGACTCAGCATGACGCCCTGAATCTAACGAGACCACTTTTATGATTTTTGGACAAACCATTCAGAAGTTATAAGCAAAAATAGCCATTTTTCATATCTCCGGACCAGTAGGTGGCACTGCGCCGAAACGCAGCATGCTGCCTCAGGTCATGCTTGTGATGAGATGTACCAAGTTTGGTCTGAATACGATAAACCGTTGCGGAGATACAGCCCTACGACTGTTTTCACAAGCGCTACGTAAAATTTGTTTGCGCGGTATTCGAGAACGGTTTGATGAATCAACACGAATTCCATAACTTTTTTTCGGCATGGTCTGAAGATGATCTGATTCAATTTTCGTGGAAATTGGACCAACGGCCTAGGAGGAGTTCGAAAAAGTAGGTTTTTCGGAAAATTCAAAATGGCGGAAAATTTTTATGACGAAAAATTACGTCATAGGATGCAATCGAATCGCCATGAGCTCACGAATCAGAGGGAAAAAGAATTTTGTTTCTAGCCCTTGTGGTTCAAAAGTTATTAGCAGAAACATGAGTGAAAGTTTGGACAGTTGGTGGCGCTAGAGGGAATGACTTAGACACACCAAAATTGGTGTATTTAATGTTGGGACTGTCCTCTATCAGAATGTCAAACCATTACAACTTTCCCGCAATCGGTTCTATGGGCTGCCATAGACTCCCAGTCGGAACAATGAAGAATAATAATAATAAATATAGCTGCAAGCAGCCATTACCGGGGCCAAGCAGAATAAGACGACAAGACATGGCTGAAGGTGTCAGATCAACTGCAACAATGAGCAATTACAGACATTTAAAGAGGATTTTAGACGAAATGGCTGAAAAATCATAGAAACAGTAATTAAAAATATAATTTAATTGATTATCACTTTCGACAAGTAGGTGGCGCAGTTACAAAACTGATGTGGTCAGAGTGAAGTGACAATGTCACATACAAAGTTTGTTGTCAATATGTCAAGGCATTGCAGAGATAAAGCCTGAATAGTGCTATTGGCATCATGCCTCAACTTTGCTGCTGCGCTATACGAAAATGGTTTCGTCTATCGACAAGAAATCCATAACTTTTAGTCGGCACGGTCTGGAGATGATACGATTCGATTTTGGTGAAAATCGGACAAACGGTCTAGGAGGAGTTTGAAAAAGTAGGTTTTGACTGAAAATCAAGATGGCGGACAGGAAGTTTGGCCAAATAAGGAAAACTTGGTATCTATGTTCTCGGCTTGACCCAAGGAATCTATTAAGCATTTCAATAGCCAGATTTATTCAAAAGTTATTAGCCTTTTTGGAAATTGTTAGAACTTTTGACCACTAGGTGGCGCTGTCTCGAAATATTTTGGGTACCTTCAGGGGATGGTGCTGATGACACAATCTGAGTTTCGTAATATTAAACCAATGCATTTGTTTAGTATAGCATTTTATTTCACAAAATTGTATGGAAGTCAATGGGAATTTCATGTTTTGTTCTATTATAGCGCCACCAAGAGGCTCAGTCCCACCATTTTTTGTATGTGTCCTCAGAGTGAGCCCATACATATGTGTGTCGATTTTGGTGAAAATATCTCAATTATCTTCGGAGTTATAGACATTTATATGAAAAAACACGTAAAAAATGACTGACACATGACTTTAATTGGAATTTACTACCTCTAGACATCAATATTTTCGCATTTGGGCTTAAACGTTTAGTTAACAAGCTATGATTCCAAACTTCTGACGGTGGTTTCGTCTCGATCGGACAAACGGTTTCGAAGATATCGCCTAATGTTTTTTAAGTGCTAAATCACAACGCTACACAAACCGTAAGGTGAAACCTAGCATATTTGGTATCGTTGGACTCGGCAAGGATTCAGGAGTCTAATGAGATGAGTTTGGTGAAAATAAGTCGACCACACCCAAAGTTATAAGCATTTGAAAAATAAAATTCACCACTAGGTGGCGCTGTTTCGAAACTTCTCATGCTCCTTCAGAACATCGTGCTGATGACCCATACCGAGTTTCGTAACAATCCGTTCATGCGTTCTTAAAATACAGCATTTTAGCACAAAATTCAAAATGGCCGAAAGTCAAAATGGCCGATATGGTAAAATTTTATATCAGTCGACTCGGCATGTTGCCCTGAATCTAACGAGACCAATTTTATGATTTTTGGACAAAATGTTCAGAAGTTATAAGCAAAAATAGCCATTTTTCATATCTCCGGACCAGTAGGTGGCGCTGCGCCGAAACGCAGCATTTAGCCTCAGGTCATGCTTGTGATGACATGTACCAATTTTGGTCTGAATCCGATAAAGCGTTGCGGAGATACAGCCCTACGACTGTTTTCGCAAGCGCTACGTAAAATTTGTTCGAGCGTTATTCGAAAACGGTTTGACGAATCAATTTGAATTCCATAACTTTTTGTCAGCACTGCCTGAAGATGATCTGGTTCAATTTTCGTGCAAATCGGACAAACCGTCTAGGACGAGTTCGAAAAAGTAGCTTTTTCAGCCCATTCAAAATGGCGGCCATATTTATAAGCCGGAAAATGACGTCATAGGGTGCAATCGAATCGGCATGAGCTCGGGAATCAGAGGAAAAAAGAATTTTGTTGATTGGCCAAACGGTTCAAAAGTTATTAGCAAAATAAAAGTGAAATTTTGGACAGGTGGTGGCGCTAGAGGGATTGGTTTTAAGACACCAAATTTGGTATGGTGACTTTTCGGACTGTCCTCTATCATTGTGCCAAATTTCATAACTTTCCCGCAATCGGTTCTATGGGCTGCCATAGACTCCCATGGCGGAAGAAGAATAATAATAATAATAATAATAATAAGAACGCGAACAAAAACAATAGGTGCCTCCGCACCTTCGGTGCTTGGCCCCTAATAATAATAATAATAAGAACGCGAACGAAAACAATAGGTGCCTCCGCACCTTCGGTGCTTGGCCCCTAATTACATTTATATAGCGCTTTTCTAGGTAGCAGGGTTCGTACGGGTGCTTGAAATCCTTGAAAGTGCTTTAATTTTGATGTAGTGTTTTCAAGGTTTGAAAAGTGCTTGAATTTTGGATAAAATGCTTGAAAATGCTTGAATTTGTAACTGTATTTCTTTCACAAGAAATCTTTCTGACGAAATAGTTCTTTATTAAAAGGGGGAAAAAAATGTAGCCCATCAGAATCAGATACAGATTGATTTGCGTTACGCTGGCCAGAGCAAAAGTAGGCGGAGTTTTAATTTTGATTTCCGCGGTTGTATGGATGCACCGTTTTTATTGGCCACGCAGCGGCAACAGTTGAACTATTTTAAACTTTAACGGCGGCGTGCGCGTGAGCTCGTTGAGCCCATAGACTGTAAAAAATAGGTTGAGCCCCGCTTTGGTCCGAGTCGCGCGGCGCAAGCCATTGAAATATAGGCCTATTGGTTTCATTTCATAGCGCAGCGCAGTCCGCGTCCTATCTGAAAGGGCCATTAGTGACTGAAAGTACTTGGTGTGATAATGTAATGTAAGTATTGCATGCCATGTCCGTTATGTCACGTTCATTTGTGGAATATGCAGTGAACATCGCTAAAATTACAGAACTGTCACGTGCAAATTAACCTGCAAACGTTAGCCCAGTGCATAACAACAGTCGTTGATTGCTGAACTGAAATAAGTCAGTGTCATAAGTAGTATACTGTTACTGTAGGATAGCCCTATGCGATATTTACACTGCTCTATTCCAGTAAATGTAACGTTATTAGCTAACGTTATGTCTTGGCCCAAGACATCTTGGCAAGGAAATACATTTATCAGGCAGGTGCCTGTGCACTCAGATATTGTTCAAACCTTGTCTATATCAAGAATGTGTCCCAAAACGGGAAGGCCTGTCAAATATTTCTGTTCAAATCCTAAGTCTTCATATTGGGACATTCTAAAACGCTTAACGTGAAAAACGCTTAACGTGGCTTACTGTACTAAGACAGTGATATTACATGACCAAAATCAGCACACGTCATATTTATAAACCATACTATGTATAAAAAATCAGATGAGCCCAGAATATGAACGCAACGCGTTTAATTACACGTTAAGCGTTTTCCTCCCATAGAAAACCGTTATAAGAAAAGGCTTAACGTGGCTTACTGTACTAAGACAGTGATATTACATGACCAAAATCAGCACACGTCATATTTATAAACCATACTATGTATAAAAAATCAGATGAGCCCAGAATATGAACGCAACGCGTTTAATTACACGTTAAGCGTTTTCCTCCCATAGAAAACCGTTATAAGAAAAGGCTTAACGTGGCTTACTGTACTAAGACAGTGATATTACATGACCAAAATCAGTACACATCATATTTATAAACCATAGTATGTATAAAAAATCAGATGAGCCCAGAATATGAACGCAACGCGTTTAATTACACGTTAAGCGTTTTCCTCCCATAACCGTTATAAGAAAAGGCTTAACGTGGCTTACTGTACTAAGACAGTGATATTACATGACCAAAATCAGCACACGTCATATTTATAAACCATACTATGTATAAAAAATCAGATGAGCCCAGAATATGAACGCAACGCGTTTAATTACACGTTAAGCGTTTTCCTCCCATAACCGTTATAAGAAAAGGCTTAACGTGGCTTACTGTACTAATACAGTGATATTACATGACCAAAATCAGCACACGTCATATTTATAAACCATACTATGTATAAAAAATCAGATGAGCCCAGAATATGAACGCAACGCGTTTAATTACACGTTAAGCGTTTTCCTCCCATAGAAAACCGTTATAAGAAAAGGCTTAACGTGGCTTACTGTACTAAGACAGTGATATTACATGACCAAAATCAGCACACGTCATATTTATAAACCATACTATGTATAAAAAATCAGATGAGCCCAGAATATGAACGCAACGCGTTTAATTACACGTTAAGCGTTTTCCTCCCATAACCGTTATAAGAAAAGGCTTAACGTGGCTTACTGTACTAATACAGTGATATTACATGACCAAAATCAGCACACGTCATATTTATAAACCATACTATGTATAAAAAATCAGATGAGCCCAGAATATGAACGCAACGCGTTTAATTACACGTTAAGCGTTTTCCTCCCATAGAAAACCGTTATAAGAAAAGGCTTAACGTGGCTTACTGTACTAAGACAGTGATATTACATGACCAAAATCAGCACACGTCATATTTATAAACCATACTATGTATAAAAAATCAGATGAGCCCAGAATATGAACGCAACGCGTTTAATTACACGTTAAGCGTTTTCCTCCCATAACCGTTATAAGAAAAGGCTTAACGTGGCTTACTGTACTAAGACAGTGATATTACATGACCAAAATCAGCACACATCATATTTATAAACCATACTATGTATAAAAAATCAGATGAGCCCAGAATATGAACGCAACGCGTTTAATTACACGTTAAGCGTTTTCCTCCCATAGAAAACCATTATAGGAAAAGGCTTAACGTGGCTTACTGTACTAATACAGTGATATTACATGACCAAAATCAGCACACGTCATATTTATAAACCATACTATGTATAAAAAATCAGATGAGCCCAGAATATGAACGCAACGCGTTTAATTACACGTTAAGCGTTTTCCTCCCATAGAAAACCGTTATAAGAAAAGGCTTAACGTGGCTTACTGTACTAATACAGTGATATTAAAAGACCAAAATCAGCACACGTCATATTTATAAACCATACTATGTATAAAAAATCAGATGAGCCCAGAATATGAACGCAACGCGTTTAATTACACGTTAAGCGTTTTCCTCCCATAGAAAACCGTTATAAGAAAAGGCTTAACGTGGCTTACTGTACTAAGACAGTGATATTACATGACCAAAATCAGCACACATCATATTTATAAACCATACTATGTATAAAAAATCAGATGAGCCCAGAATATGAACGCAACGCGTTTAATTACACGTTAAGCGTTTTCCTCCCATAGAAAACCGTTATAAGAAAAGGCTTAACGTGGCTTACTGTACTAATACAGTGATATTACATGACCAAAATCAGCACACGTCATATTTATAAACCATACTATGTATAAAAAATCAGATGAGCCCAGAATATGAACGCAACGCGTTTAATTACACGTTAAGCGTTTTCCTCCCATAGAAAACCATTATAAGAAAAGGCTTAACGTGGCTTACTGTACTAAGACAGTGATATTACATGACCAAAATCAGCACACATCATATTTATAAACCATACTATGTATAAAAAATCAGATGAGCCCAGAATATGAACGCAACGCGTTTAATTACACGTTAAGCGTTTTCCTCCCATAACCGTTATAAGAAAAGGCTTAACGTGGCTTACTGTACTAATACAGTGATATTACATGACCAAACTCAGTACACATCATATTTATAAACCATAGTATGTATAAAAAATCAGATGAGCCCAGAATATGAACGCAACGCGTTTAATTACACGTTAAGCGTTTTCCTCCCATAGAAAACCGTTATAAGAAAAGGCTTAACGTGGCTTACTGTACTAAGACAGTGATATTACATGACCAAAATCAGCACACGTCATATTTATAAACCATACTATGTATAAAAAATCAGATGAGCCCAGAATATGAACGCAACGCGTTTAATTACACGTTAAGCGTTTTCCTCCCATAGAAAACCGTTATAAGAAAAGGCTTAACGTGGCTTACTGTACTAATACAGTGATATTACATGACCAAACTCAGTACACATCATATTTATAAACCATAGTATGTATAAAAAATCAGATGAGCCCAGAATATGAACGCAACGCGTTTAATTACACGTTAAGCGTTTTCCTCCCATAGAAAACCGTTATAAGAAAAGGCTTAACGTGGCTTACTGTACTAAGACAGTGATATTACATGACCAAAATCAGCACACGTCATATTTATAAACCATACTATGTATAAAAAATCAGATGAGCCCAGAATATGAACGCAACGCGTTTAATTACACGTTAAGCGTTTTCCTCCCATAGAAAACCGTTATAAGAAAAGGCTTAAAGATGCTCACATGCAAGATGACTTTTTATACTTTTTTTTCCCCAGCGTTGAGCACTAATCACACAAGTCTCTGTTGAGCACCAATCACACAAGTCTCTGTTGAGCTCATAATGCAATAACCAATCAGATTAGTTACCGATGAAGAAACAAACTTCATCGGTTGTTTGTTTGTTCGCGAAGTTCGCGGGAGTTTTTGCCGCTTTCACGCAATGTGCTGTTCACTGCAGACACTCTGACTGGATTCTGCCCAGTCGCTTGAGGAAAAGTGTATACGATGTAAGTAAGATATTAATTTTTAATCCTTTTGATTTCTCATGTTACTAAAATAACATGTCTTGTTTTTCTTATGCGTAAAAAGCTATAACGACTTTTACTGAAATGTGAAACTAAAGGAAAGTGTTGCATTACAGGTAAAGATGCTCACGTGGCATGATGCAAGATTACTTTTTATACTTTTTTTTTCAGCGTTGAGCATTACCACCAATCACACAAGTCTCTGTTGAGCTCATAATGAAATAGGGTTAGGGTTTGTTAGAGAGGTTCATTGGACTCCATCAGATACCGCTCTATGTACTATTTCTAATTTATTGAGACTCATTTAAGTTTTTTCTTTCTTTCTTTCTTTCTTTCCTACTTTCTTTCTTTCTTTGTCTTTCTTTCTTTCTTTCGACTCCATCAGCTGCCATTCTATGTACTATTTCTAATCAATCAAGACTCATTTAAGCTTCGATTCTAATAATTCTAAACTGAAAACCTTCAAACTTCTACAAACTTGTAAAACTACTAAACTAAAAAAAACTAATTAAAACTTCAAAAAACCTTCAAGCTTTTAAAAATTCTTCAAACTTTCTGGCAAGGCTTTTTCATGCCAACTTAAAGTTTGTCAACAATTTGAAGCAAATGCTTTATAGATATTAAACTACATAATATAGTCTGCATATGGATATGGCATACCCTTCTTCAAATTTGAAACATTTGATAGATAGATAGATAGATAGATAGATAGACTTTCATACATAGCATATACATTATCTAAAGAATATATAACTATTGAATAATAATAATGTAACAGAACAGAGACTCAAGAAAGAGAAAATGATGATGAACAACAGTTTATTTGAGATAAGGTGGTAGACAGGAAATACTGGCGAGTGTGGCAGATGCAGCAAGGTGAAACGTGAATGTAACCAGAGTGAATACTGACAGTCTATTGTGTTGTAGAAGATGGAGGAGATCGTGGATGACAGACGGTGAGGGAACCTGTGAGTAGCGGAGTCACAGGACAGGAGACATGGAGGACCAGGAAGACAATGGAGGTAACATATACTTTGGATTTAGCAGGCACAAGAGGTAAGTGAGTCCCTAGCTCAAAACAAGACCAGACAAAGTGCCAGAGTGAGGTGTGTGCTTTTACACTCCCTGTGATGATGAGGAGATGATGTGCAGGTGCAGGTGATTAGTATTCAGGTGATGATGACCTTCGTGATTTGATGGTGATGGAGCCTGGCTGGACCCTGCCAAATTATTAATTGTGTGTGTGTATATGTATATATATATATACGCACACACACATATAAAAATGGTATACATTATCTATTCTATCTATCTATATACACTGCGTGCATATGTATTATTTATGATTTTCTGATCACATTTTTTTCCCCAAGCACATTTTATCAATTCCAAACCACATTAATCTTAACAACTACTGTTAATTTTGTATTTAATCATTTTTAAGTGATATATAATTGTTTATGAAGGCTGGAAATGAAAAACACATTATATTCAGGTGTGCATAATTATTAAGCCGGTTTTCTTTTACAGATAAAATGAGCCAAAAAAGAGATTTAAAAGGTGCTTGGGAAAAAAATATTATCAGAAAACCAACTTAATAATTTAATAACTTAAAAACCAACCAGCATAATAATTAGGCATACAGAGTATGTGTGTATATATATGTGTGTGTGTGTGTGTATATATATATATATATATATATATATATATATACATACACACACACACACACACACACATATATATATATATATATAATTCACATAGGCTATATATATATGGAATAATAATATATATATGTGGAATAATAGTATATATGTGGAATAATAATATATAAGTTAAATAACAATAATATATATGGAATAATAATAATATATGTGGAATAATATTATAATATATATTTTATAGTATTTTTTACTTATTTCTTTTTGGGGGGGGGGGGGGTATTTGCAACAGTTCACTCTCAACTTTATTTATCAGTGAAACCTGCACTATTCCATTCACAGTGTTAACACATTTCATTGTGTTGTTTCAAATGTCTTGCCTCAGGAACAGCACATAAGACATTTATGATAATCAGTGCAAGCAACATCTAACCGGTCAGCTGATTTTGTGCATTTAAGGTGGAACCACCGTCTGCAAATAATGCACAAGATATAGTCATCTCTGTGCTTTGGGTCACCCTTACACGTTGAGGTTAAGCAGAGAGTCCAGTCTTTGCTGTTCGGTTGTAGTTTTTTCAAGGTACCAGTGTAATCTGCTTTGCTTACATGTACTGTTTGTGTGGCTGCCTCATATGTCTGTACTTCTTTTTTAAAGCATTGCAGTTTTTCCTGTGAGAGTCCCGCCCTTTTGACCTTTGGAGGCTCATACTTTTCAATAAGGGTATGAATCCACATTCTTGCCTTGACACTGTTGACTGGACCTAATGGTGTGTTGTCAATGATAGCACAACCATTCACTACAGCAAAGACACCGCAGTCATACCCATTTCCTTGTTGTGGAGTATTCACCACATCTGAAGTTTTCCAGTCAGAAGCCTGAAAGTTTTCTGTTGCTGAAGTGTACATGCAAGCTACTACTTTCATTAGTTTTGGAGCAGCATGCTTCACAGTTTTAAGACTGTGGATTGAATTGAACACTGAGATCTCTCGCTCTCTGAAATTTACAGTGGCAAGAACCCAGTGATATCCATGGCCAGTAATGTCAGTGTTGAAGGGAATTATGATTAGATCATAATTTAAAGCCTTTTTTGCAGCACAAAACTGCAAAACTGGACTAAAGTCTCCTAGTGCAGCTAGCTGGTAAAGGTATGTGGGTGCACATAGAATTGAGTCTGACTTTTTTTGCTGATGAATGAAGACATTAATTGCCTGCTCAATTGTTTCCCCTTCAAGCCAGGTCATTGGAGAAAGACAGCGGCTTTTGGGAGAGACCTTTGCCCAGTCATGAATGATGTCACTGATGCTCATCCAAGGAGCAAATGAAGCTGCTGTACTGTTTGGTGTGGATACTCTGGAAAGGTGTGGTTCTAGAGGCAGACTGTCGCCATTTGAAAGCCAAAACTGGTAAGTGTTCTCCTCTTTTTCAGCACCTGGTCGTGCTGGCATGTTTGACAATGTAGCTTTATCAGAACACTCCTGCTCTGTATTTTTTTTATTTACAGCATTTAAAGAAACTGATGGCATGCTGTCCACCAAAGAGGCTGATTCATATGAGCACCCAAACTGGCAAGTATCTTTTCCAGCATCAGTCTGTGGTGGCTCCTTAGACAGAGCAGCTGTATCGGAACACTTATTTTGATCTGTTTTGTCCTCCTTTTCAGCATCCATAGGAATTTGTGGAATGTTGTCTACCAGAGAGTCAGGCATTGAAGACAGTAAGGAGTCTGGTGCCGGGTTCACCAAATAATCATAGTCTTTTGTTCTGGGTTTTTTCCGGCCCGATTTTGTTTCATTGCCTCTCCCTCTCTTCCGCATCACTGAGAGGCTGTATGTTCGATTTGTAGCAAAGTGAAGCCCCGTAGCCATTTCTACCGCAAAAATGTGGTAGCATTTTCCAGTGCTGGGACAAGAGCATAATGCACCATTTGCAGTATTTCGAACTACATGTACTGATTCGTTTGAGGGACTTTTCACGACAAACACTTTCAATGATGGATTTAGACTCACCAGACCCATTTCAATGACTGTCTTGGCCAAAGATGTCTGAGAAGACAGAAGTTTAACTCCTTCAACTTTGCATGGCTCATTTTCTTTGTTGGTCTTGATCCTTTTGATAATTTCTTCCAAAGGAAGAAAAGGGGGCATTTTCACATCTGTCACTGCTACACGGTTCTGCTTCATTGCATAATTTCCCAAGCCACATTTTGCCCTCTGAAATTCAAATAAAAAGTATGACTGCATGTAGTACAGTGAGAGCACCATTGCGTCCACTGGAAGTTCTCGCCATTCATTTTGGGATTTGATCATTTTGTTGATGCTCTCACTTATATTGTTTGTTGGTGTTTTGTCTGTAAATGCACAGAATTGTTTGGTGTAGTATGCAGCCATGTTTTCACAAATGTCTGCTTTCAGGTGATGGTCAAAGTAGCAGAGGAATCCTTCTGACCATACTTTTGCGAAGGCATCATAGCGGGCATCAAACTCATTTGGACAGGAGGAATCAATGAGCTGCTCAACGTGGTCTTTTAGGACCTTCACATCATCCCTTTTCCCCCCATGTGTCTTAACCCAATATTCCACATCTCGTAAGATGTGGTTGCGGCAGAACACTACACTTAGATTGGTAAAGTTTTTTTTCAAAGCACCAACAATTCCTTTCTCCCTGTCAACTGTCACTGGTATCTTTTGGTATTTTTTTGAGTCCATTCCCAGCTTTCCAAAAATCTCAGTCAGAAATTTCTCATGGTGTTGCATGAATTTACGTTCATGTAACATGAAACCAACTGGATACACTGGGTCATTGACCAGTGCAGTGTTTCTCATAGCCAGCACAGACACATAAAAATCCCCCATTTGAAATGTTGTGTCATAACTTATCATTTGTGGGTAATCAAACCTCACTGATTCATCTAAGTTTTCACATGACAAATCAACAATGTCTGTCATGCCGGCATAAACAATTAGGTCCGGGAATGTGGTAATGTGCCATATGAAACCAGGTAGTTGGTATGCCAATTCATGCAAACTAAACAGTTCATCTCGTGAGATTCGTTGGTTGCATCGTTGTGCATATACTGTGTTCTGGACTTGTTTAAGGTTTCGTGGGGTGTTTACTGCCATGTGCTCCAGATTACCACTGCACGTTTTAGCAAGGACTGTTTTGTAGATGTTTGAAGGGGCTTGACCGTGGTCATTTAAAAGTATGTCTGAGAAAACTTCTTTTTTGGAAGGAATAAACACTCTGTCCGTTTTGGCATTTCCATGCTTTCGTGGTACATATACTGTCTCATTTCCCAGGTAATGAATCAAATAGTAATTTTTTGCCAAATTTATGTCATCATTAACCAGAGAGTAAATGCACTTCCTGAATTCTGAGGAGGTGCCTTTTTCACATTCACCAGCTCTAATGTGATAGTAGCGTTTCAAAACTCTTCCCCCATACTTTCTAATGTTGTGATAATTTGAACCTTTCTGCTTCCACATCATTTGATCAAATCTAAAGTCCATTTTAGATTTATCTGACTGTGAACTTTTGTAAAGGAACACATCACCACCCTTTGGATGTAGTGGAGGTTCGCTGGAAATGAATTCCTTGTATTTTTCAACGTCATCTAGAATTGCTTCTGCTTCTTTAAGTGAAAACTCTGACTGTTTTTGCATTAAAGTCATTTTTTATATTCACCTGTGTCCATGTGAATATACAACAAAGGGGGAAAAAAGCAAAACAATGTAATAAAACAAAATATAATATAGTATATAATATAATATAGTATATAATATATATAATATATAATATAATATATGTATATTAAGAATACCCTGGTAATTTGACACCAGTGAAAATGAGTTGTAGCCTTTAAAAAGGCTTTTTATAAAGAAAATTTGAGTCCAAAAATAATGTAATAAAACAAAATATAATATAGTATCTAATATAATATAATATAGTATATAATATAATATATATATTAAGAATACCCTGGTAATTAATATGACACCAGTGAAAATGAATTGTAGCCTTTAAAAAGGCTTTTTATAAAGAAAATTCGAGTCCAAAAAAACAATGTAATAAAACAAAATATAATATATATAATATAATATAGTATATAATATAATATAGTGTACAATATAATATAGTATACAATATAATATAGTATATATAATATAATATGTGTATATTAAGAATACCCTGTAATATATGACACCAGTGAAAATGAGTTCTAGCCTTTAAAAAGGCTTTTTATAAAGAAAATTCGAGTCTAAAAAAATGTAATAAAACAAAATATAATATATTATAGTATATAATATAATATAGTATACAATATAATATAGTATACAATATAATATAGTATACAATATAATAAAGTATACAATATAATATAGTATATAATATATATAATAGAATATAATATAATATATGTATATTAAGAATACCCTGTAATATATGACACCAGTGATAATGAGTTGTAGCCTTTAAAAAGGCTTTTAGATTAAATAAATTTAGATACCAAAAATCTGAATCCAACTGAATAACGGCAAGACATACAGCGACACTAGCAAGGTGACTGTAGAAATGACAGTTTGTGCCACTTGACAGTGTCTTATATACCTACAGATGACAGTTGCATGCATTTCAAAAGATTACATTGTGTGGTGATTGGACGAATCAAAAACAAAGATTTGTGATTGGTTGGAGGCAACCATGTGCTCTAAAAAGGGGCGTGGGGAAAAGTTTTTTTTTTTTACTCAACAGCGTTTTCTTATAATGGTTTTCTATGGGAGGAAAATGCTTAATGTGTAATTAAACGCGTTGCGTTCAATTTCTGGGCTTATCTTATTTTTTATACATAGTATGGTTTATTAATATGATGTGTGCTGAGTTTGGTAATTTAATATTAATGTCTTAGTACAGTAAGCCACGTTAAGCGTTTTATAATGGTTTTCTATGGGAGAAAAATGCTTAATGTGTAATTAAACGCGTTGCGTTCAATTTCTGGGCTTATCTTATTTTTTATACATAGTATGGTTTATTAATATGATGTGTGCAGAGTTTGGTCATGTAATATCACTGTCTTAGTACAGTAAGCCACGTTAAGCCTTTTCTTATAACGGTTTTCTATGGGAGAAAAATGCTTAATGTGTAATTAAACGCGTTGCGTTCAATTTCTGGGCTTACCTTATTTTTTATACATAGTATGGTTTATAAATATGATGTGTGCAGAGTTTGGTAATTTAATATCACTGTCTTAGTACAGTAAGCCACGTTAAGCGTTTTCTTATAATGGTTTTCTATGGGAGAAAAATGCTTAATGTGTAATTAAACGCGTTGCGTTCAATTTCTGGGCTTATCTTATTTTTTATACATAGTATGGTTTATAAATATGATGTGTAATGAGTTTGGTCATGTAATATCACTGTCTTAGTACAGTAAGCCACGTTAAGCATTTCTTATAATGGTTTTCTATGGGAGAAAAATGCTTAATGTGTAATTAAACGCGTTGCGTTCAATTTCTGGGCTTACCTTATTTTTTATACATAGTATGGTTTATAAATATGATGTGTAATGAGTTTGGTCATGTAATATCACTGTCTTAGTACAGTAAGCCACGTTAAGCCTTTTCTTATAACGGTTATGGGAGGAAAACGCTTAACGTGTAATTAAACGCGTTGCGTTCATATTCTGGGCTCATCTGATTTTTTATACATAGTATGGTTTATAAATATGACGTGTGCTGATTTTGGTCATGTAATATCACTGTATTAGTACAGTAAGCCACGTTAAGCCTTTTCTTATAACGGTTATGGGAGGAAAACGCTTAACGTGTAATTAAACGCGTTGCGTTCATATTCTGGGCTCATCTGATTTTTTATACATAGTATGGTTTATAAATATGACGTGTGCTGATTTTGGTCATGTAATATCACTGTCTTAGTACAGTAAGCCACGTTAAGCCTTTTCTTATAACGGTTTTCTATGGGAGGAAAACGCTTAACGTGTAATTAAACGCGTTGCGTTCATATTCTGGGCTCATCTGATTTTTTATACATAGTATGGTTTATAAATATGATGTGTGCTGATTTTGGTCATGTAATATCACTGTCTTAGTACAGTAAGCCACGTTAAGCCTTTTCTTATAACGGTTTTCTATGGGAGGAAAACGCTTAACGTGTAATTAAACGCGTTGCGTTCATATTCTGGGCTCATCTGATTTTTTATACATAGTATGGTTTATAAATATGACGTGTGCTGATTTTGGTCCTTTAATATCACTGTCTTAGTACAGTAAACCACGTTAAGCGTTTTTCACGTTAAGCGTTTTAGAATGTCCCTTCATATTTCACATTTACAGCCTATCACATTATCTGGTAAGCAATATTTGGACATTAATATAATGAAAAGTATATTCTTCATATGTTTTAGGCTATATACTTAGTGATACATTTTGAAGAATAAAACTTGTGATTGGCTTAAATATTAGGGCTGCACAATATATCGAAATATTGCAAATGTATATTACAATATGCATAACTGCATACAACCCATTCTCACTCCCAGGGCGTCAAAAACTGAAGCATGGTCAAGTGCCTTCCGTGTCACAAAGGAGACGTCGAAGGTACCCCTAGGCGTCACTATATTGACGAACAAGGAACTCCATTGATTTCAACGGGTACCCCTAGGCGTCACTTTATTGACGAACAAGGAACTCCATTGATTTCAACGGGTACCCCTAGGCGTCACTTTATTGACGAACAAGGAACTCCATTGATTTCAACGGGTACCCCTAGGCGTCACTTTATTGACGAACAAGGAACTCCATTGATTTCAACGGGTACCCCTAGGCGTCACTATATTGACGAACAAGGAACTCCATTGATTTCAACGGGTACCCCTAGGCGTCACTTTATTGACGAACAAGGAACTCCATTGATTTCAACGGTTTGCCTTAAGCGTCAGATTAAGACGCAAAAGGCAAATTAGCCTACGTCATCGAAATTTTCTAAAGCTCTGGTAAGAAATAAGGCCTAATAAATTTATGTTTTTTATAGCTAAGTTTGTATAGCTACATAAATGTATTTAATGTCCATAAATCCGCTTTTTAATATTATCTGTAGAAGACTTTTATCTGGGCTAGGCTACTCCAGCAACTCCAAAGCTTTAAAATCCATAACGCATGTGTGTATACATGTATACATACATATACACACATGTACGCAATGTGCATAAAATGTACGAAAAAATATAAAAATACAAATAAATAAATGAATGAATGAATGAATGAATTAATTAATAATAAGGATACAGTAGGCCTAAACAATCATTTAATTATGCATTATAAAAACGCATATATATATATATATATATATATATATATGCGTTTTTATAATGCATAATTAAATGATTGTTTAGGCCTACTGTATACTTCTGGCCTGTTTCTTATTGTGAAAAAAAAAAAAGATTAAAACACACACACATTTATATTTATAGATTTGAGATCTTTAGGCTATTTTTACATTTGATGCCAGGGACATTAATAAATTAATTATCAGCTCGCTATTAATGTTATCTGTAGAATCTGCGATATTACGTGCTTTTACTGTTGTGGTTCTTATGTTGGCCAATCAAAACATAACAAACTCTTACACATAATCAACCGGGTATTTTTATGGAGTAATTGTTGGTTTATAATTAATAAATGTAAAATATTGTAATATATAATAAAAGCAATGCCACCAATTAAGTTTTTTTTTTTCTCTGGCATCCTGTTCTCGCGGTAGGTCCTGTCGCGCTTTCAATGCTATAACTCGTCTTTGCACGGTAGGTTCTGGTGTTCTTCTGGTACATAATTTAGATAAAGAATTTTTCTTGGAATCATTGTACTTTTTTGTGCATCATGTTCACACGTCTATCAGGGTTGTTATATTTATAGATATATTTCATTTATTTCATTTTATTTTATTTTTTATTAAGAATAAAAGCCATACCTAAAACCTATTGACGGGTGCTAATGATACCTGGTCATGTATGATGATACATGCTAGGTAGGCTATATAGTGGCCTGCTACACTCTAAAAAATAAAACATTGGGTCAACAAAAAAAAATATGTTAACGTTTTCCACTAGAATTTTTATGTTAAGACTACTGGCAGAATTACATTAATTCAAAGCGATGTTTTGAGTATGGTGAATTGCTTTTTTTGGGCCACAATAAAACGCATTTCTAAGTAACATGAACTTAATAATTTTCAACATGAATGCAAGTAATTAAGTTGATCCAACATAATGTTTAAGTTAGGTAAAGCAGTTTTTTGGCCACAATAAAACACATTTCTAAGTAACATGAACTTAATAATTAAGTTGATCTCTGCAAGAGTTAAGCTGAGCCCTTTTGATTTGATTTGAAGTTGATTAGGCTACTCTTTTAAACATACATGTAACATTCATCTTTTAATATATTTCCCTTTCAAAACATTTAAATGAACTGTATTACCATGTCCTTTCTAATACAACGTAAAGCATACATTTTCTTAGAAATCAACCTGTGTACTTAATTATCTCTTCAAATCAAACATTCAATTGAAATGTATGGTCACTACACTGTCATTGGACAGGCACGCACACACTGTTAACGATATCATTGGCTGTAGAGTGTGACAATCTGTCAATAAAAATCAGCCAACACTTTTTTGTTCTCCTCCGATCTACATTGATCTCATAAATTGCCTCTGTGAAGTTTGAACACAGAAAACATTTCATCACTGGATAGGTTTCGTTCGTCAGCTGAATGTGCGGAACGCTTTTCAGAGAAGATAAGGCAACGTTATTTTAGTACAATTCACACCCAGCGGTAACTCGGGAAAAAAAAAAAATAATCTCTGAATGCTTAACGTGAAACTTCGGTCTTCCGACCTATTACCATCGTGTCAATTCTCTATTGATTTTGATGGTTAATATCAATTTTGATTAACGTTAATATGCGCGAGGGAGGGAGGGAGAGCAAGACAGTTTGAAGACTGTGAGAATGCGCGCGCGCGGCCGGAGGAGGGTCTCTCTCTCTCTCTCTGCTCGTTCTCTCAGTAACATGCAAAAACGAAATTTGGAAAACTAAAACGGAATTCATAGGGCCCTACATAACTCCGACTTGTTTTGAGCAAAGTATCTGAACAAATAGTGTAAGGTTAGCTATACTCAATCAGTGACAGGCTACAGCTACTAGCTAACTTTACCTCGGCACACAGACTAACGTATATCAACACTGCTCAAATTTCAGAGTAAGGACTTCCAGATTTCGGTATTCGGTTACAGTAGGCTATCACCAACAGAATCCTGAGCGAATGCGAATATGTGTAAGCATACAATTACTTACCATTCACCACATTACGCTTCAGCGAGTTTCAGCTGTGGCCACACTCGTCTGGCCTTAAACATGCGCAAGGAAACTGTGGACCGTTTACACGTCATCAAATTGTTTTTTTCATTAACAGAACTTAAAATTAAATAAATTTTTGATTAACTGAAAATGTTAAACTCTGACAAGTCATGATAGTATATTGAATCAATAGGCATAATTTGTGTGTCATCCCAGCTCAATAAAATAACAATTACAAGTAAAAAGTCTAACAGCATCACAGAACATGATTTTTTATTTCACAACAATATATATATATTTAAGTAATGACTAAAGGTCCTCTGAATTAGTTTTTAGAGTGTACGTCCATTAGCATGTTAGCAAATACTTTATAATTTGGGGTTTATCAGATACTTTATGACCTGGGATTTGTGTTAGACTGCCATAATAGACTAATTAAATAATGGATGGTTTACTTTTTATTATTTACATAGAAAATCGACTTGGTCTATGTCCATGCACAGATTTCACAGATATAATTTCTACAAGTGTATGTATATGTACATTTGTTATACAGAATATGAGACTTATATGTGCTTATATGGTATTTGCATTAATACACATACTGTAATGATAAGTCAAAAAAATAACTAGTTTGAATGAATTTTCATTTAAAGAATTTATTTTGCATACATTCTGTCATGCATTCAAATAAATAAATATGATCTAATTATTATCTAATTTTCTGGTCACACCACTACACCTTCTACTATACAGTATACTGTAGTTTCAGGTAGAAAACTCCAATTGTAGCAGTTGCCTGCACTTGCTTTGTATGCATTGTATTTGTTTGTAAAAAAAATTTAGATCAAAATGACAAAGCCAAAAAAGACACCATGTCCCCACTGCCAGGCACTCAACAATGCCAGCTCCAAAACATGTAAAACATGTTTTGCTAGTTTAACCCTCAGACAGAGAGTCAAAAACAAGCAGAAGTATATCGAAGAGAGTGCATGGATGTCCAGCACAAAAAAACACAGAAATGCTGCTCGTGTGGTGGATTCTGCCCGCATTGCTGTAAGTCTTGTTCTGCAAATATAGTATCAGTATATATTCTGTTCATAGTAGCCTATATAGATACTGTCCTGTACTGAAATGAATGAGGTAAATACAAAATTATACAGATAACATATTATTCACTGGGTATAGGTGAAGTATTCTCATATTTATAATTCTTATGTCAATATAATATAAGCATACGTATATATAACTATGAATTATTAAATAGTAAAAATCTGTTATTTTAAAAAGTAATGTTATTTATATATATATATATATATGTATATATGTATATATATATATATATACAGTATATATATATATATATATAATTATGATAATACTTTGTTACATTTCTATAGCGCTTTTCTGGGTATATATATAGAATTTTTTAAATAAAAGATTTTTACTAATTATATATATGTTTAATTATATATATATTTCACTATATATATATATATATATATATATATTCTTACTTGTAGCAACTCATAATGGTAATAAAATGCTTATACTGTAATCACTTTCTCAAAACGTAAAAAAATACTGAGCTCATAATGTAATAACAATTTTTACATTTTGAGAAATGTATTACATTAGAAACTTGCACAACATATCATATTTTCATTACTGTAATAGCTTTTAAAATGGAATTCCAATGTTTTTTGTTAAATTAATATATATGTAATATTAATTGCATGAATATTTAAATGTTGCATTTTGCAGGTAGTTTAAAGGGATACTCCACTTTTTTGGAAATAGGTTCATTTTACAACTCCCCAGAGTTAAACAGTTGAGTTTTATCATTTTGGAATCCATTCAGCTGATCTCCGGGTCTGGCGGTACCACTTTTAGTATAGCTTAGCATAATGAATTGAACCGGACAAGACCATCACAACTTTTCATTTTCCGACGGTTTTAGAACACGATGTAACTACAGAAGAGTCAAGTGTTAAATAGGAAAAATATCAAAACTCTTTGGTCATTTTTTTGAGAGAGATGCTAATGGTCTTGTCCGGTTCAATTCATTATGCTAAGCTATGCTAAAAGTAGTACCGCCAGACCCGGAGATCGGCTGAATGGATTTGAAAACTGTAAAACTCAACTGTTTAACTCTGGGGGAGTTGTAAAATGAGCCTATACCAAAAAAAGTGGAGTATCCCTTTAAGACTGGATTTAGATTTTTTTTCAATGTATTGTAAGGGAATACTAATATTTTTATGTTTTAAAAGCTATTACATTAATGAAATATGATATGGTTTGGTAAGTTTCTATTGTAATACATTTCTCAAAATGTAAAAATTGTTATTACATTATGAGCTCAAGATTTTATTATATTTTGAGAAAATCATTACATCATGAACATTTCACTAATAATGTAATACTTATTTCATTATGTGCAGTTTTTACATTATGTGCAGTTATTACATTATGAGTTGCTACATTTCTCAATTAAACATTTAGACAAGTCCCTGCTTACCATTATGAATATACCGATACTTATTGACTGTCTGTGCATTTGTTTTACAGGTTAAGAAATTGGAGGTACTTGGCTATAAGCCAATTCTCTTCATTTCTAAAGAGAAAAGAAATGGGTTTGTGGCTGAAGTCATCACTTCAATGGGTCCATTTGCAGTTGGACCACTTCAAACCATCTTTGAAAGGATGACTAGTCTTTATGAAATTTGTATTAAAAGTAAGTATTTCGTATGATCTACACATGCAATATTCAAAGAAATATTTTCAAATTTTCTTTCAAAAATTTCTCATAGATTACATGAGGCTTCAAAACCAAACCAGTACTGCTGAAACTGTCTGCCAGCACCCGACTTCCGCCCTTTCTCCTCCATCTTCTTCCTCCAGCCTTCCTCCTTCTTCCTCCTCTTTTGACACCCTTCCTCCTCCTCCATCTTCTTCCTCAAGCCTTCCACCTTCTTCCTCCTCTTTTGACACCCTTCCTCCTCCTCCATCTTCTTCCTCCAGCCTTCCTCCTTCTTCCTCCTCTTTTGACACCCTTCCTCCTCCATCTTCTTCCTCCAGCCTTCCTCCTTCTTCCTCCTCTTTTGACACCCTTCCTCCTCCATCTTCTTCCTCCAGCCTTCCTCCTTCTTCCTGCAGTTTCTACACCCTTCCTCCTCCTCCATCTTCTTTCAGCCTCCCTCCTTCTTCCTCTTCTTTGTACACCCTTCCTCCTCCTCCTCCTCCTTCATCTTCTCCCTCCAGCCTTCCTCCTTCTTCCTCGTCTTTTGATACCCTTCTTCCTTCTCCATCTTCGTCCTCCAACATTTTTCCTCCCACTTCCTCTTACATCACCCTTCTTCCTCCTCCATCTTCTTTCCCCACTCCTCCTCCTACACCATTTCCCCTCACCCCTACCTCCTCTTGCATCACCCCTACTTTCTATGATTCACATCTTCCATCTACAAACCCTTCTTTCCACTGCCAGAACAGTCATGCTGCCCCATCTAAGCCCAAAGATGCAGGTGATTTTTTTTTTTCACTTCAGGCAAAAACATGCACACATGCAATAAGTTTTATTTAAGCTTGAACAAAGTTCTATTCCCAATTTTCGTGTGTGTGTGTGTGTGTGTGTGTGTGTGTGTGTGTGTGTGTGTGTGTGTGTGTGTGTGTGTGTGTGTGTGTGTGTGTGTGTTTTACAGACAATTCCTCCACAATAATTCCAAGGAAAGGAGCCAAACAAAGAAAATGGATGTATAAACAAGCAGGTATTGTGTATTTGCATTTTTAATGAAAACTGACTAAGTACAATGTAGAACACAAGTTTCTTATTTCAATATAATTTTTAAAAGGCTGTTTTTAAGTCGCAAAATATTGTTAAATTCCATAACTAATCATAGACAATAATGTCTATGAAGCTGATTGTTATACAGTGGTCAAATGCGTACAGGCGTCATACTATTCCTGTGTGCATGGTTGCTGTTTTAATTAAATGCTTTTAAATAACACCAAATGAGTAACTGATAAACAAATTTCAAGTGTTCTATTAATGGAACTGTGGACGGGAGCAGGACGAGGTCGAGGGACGTGAGAGACCGGTGCGTCGCGCATGTGCCGCTCATCAGTAATCACTCCACCGGTCTCGTGGCGTCCTCTCACGTCCCTCGACCTCGTCCTGCTTGCCACAGGAACTTATATTTAAGCCCTTGATTAAATTCTTGATCGAGACAAACGTGCTATGGAGGCTTGATGATAACATTAAATAATCTGCCATATTTAGCTTCCATAATGTGCACTATTACCAAACCACACAACCAATTCAAAGCAAATTGTACTTCAGATGGTCTAATTTCAGTTCATTTTTAGGGTTTCAGGTGGCCAGCCCATTGCAAGGATTTATGCATTCTATTTATTAACAATTGCTTACCGAACTGTTAATATGTCATGAGTGTAAACATTTCCTGATTATATATTATATCCTTTTATATTTTTCTGTTGTAGAATGCCAAGTACATCCCAG
The DNA here is from genome assembly GCA_021464565.1 of Rutilus rutilus. NCBI lineage: Eukaryota > Metazoa > Chordata > Actinopteri > Cypriniformes > Leuciscidae > Rutilus > Rutilus rutilus. Next base: position 2,833,054 of record JAJAQA010000013.1, read on the forward strand.
ATTAAAAACATTTCCATATGACAAGATCATAAGGAATAGGATGTCAAAGGAAGTAAGATTGAACTCATTTTGTAAATGTTTGTCAGAAATGTATTACTTAGTAAAAGATTGAAACATAAGATTTTTTTTTTTAAATAATGTACATTTATTTGAAATGAGAATGAATCTGTGGCCTAGTTTATTTTTATTTTTTATTTTTTTTAGCATGATATTTAATTTAATGTGTGTGTGTGTGTGTGTGTGTGTGTGTGTGTGTGTGTGTGTGTGTATGTGATGTTGCTTATGTTTCTTAAAGGGTGTCAAAGAGGTCAAAGTGAGATGGAAGCCGTGTTCAGGATGGTATGTATCACATATAACCTGTATAAGGGTGCACTATGGTAATTATACAAATGAGGTAAACCTGTTGTAAAAATCTAGGATATTTGTGTTTACATGTATTATAATAAACTTTTACTTATTCATTTTGATTGCCTAATACATCTTTCTTGCTTACATTGATGTATTTAAATGTCTTAACTGAATGCAAAAATATTTTTGCCCTTCAAAAAGTCAATCTTTTTTCAATAGTTACATGTCATAACCTGTTCTGTAAATTTTTATATGATCTTTAATTTTTATTTTTACTGATTTGCAGTGGGATGAAATGGATGGACACCTGGGAGCCCTACAATCTTTTCTTCCAAGACTAAAATTTAGTTTAAAGTTTATGTACCTAAGTTACTGTTTTAGTTTGCTATTCTTGTTTTCTTATCTACATTTATTGCATGTAACTGTTTCTTTGCTGTTTTCTAATAAATCTAATAATCAATTGATTACTTTTCACTTTTTTACAAATCACTTTTATGGTAATTAATGTTGAATAAATTATCAAACATTGGTGCTGTGAGTCCCCATTCCCCATTTTGGAGTAATATTTTCAACTGGGTGTTACAAAGGCTGAACATTATTGAAACTGTACACGATCATCTGGTAAATGTTATTGAATTGATAAGTATTATTTATGGTAACTTGGGCAAAATGGCTGTTCTTGGTACCAATTAAGGTACTATGGCAAAAATAAACTATATATATATATATATATATATATATATATATATATATATATATATATAGGAAATAATTAACTAAAACAGTATATTTAACAATAAATAAATGAGTAACAATTAATGTTAACAGGCAAAAATACATTAAAACATTAGCATATAGCTACCCTTCAAATATTGTAATCAATTAAGTAAACATTTCTTTAAAACAGTCAAGTGAAAAAATAGTAATAAAATGTACAAATTGGCATGTCTAGAAGACAATATACTGCAGAGACTTCATGCACAGATCTATTTTGACATAACAGATTTTTTGTTGTTGTTTTTTGCCCTGCTCTTCACTGTCAATTCTCTTTAAAAAAAATAATAAGGCAGTGTGTATGTACAGCAGTAACAATACACCTTTTTTGTTACAATTGTTTTGTATTGAAGACAACATGTAGCGAACATGGCAGGGCATAAAATAGTACAATAAAAAAGTGTGGCATTATTGGTAACGGGATTAGAAAATTATATCATAATATTGAATTTGAATTTCGGATGAATTTACATATTTTTGTTTTATGTATTCAACATCTTGCCAGCAGTATTTCATAAATTAACTATATATTCGAGACGTTTGTTAACAAACGTCTCGAACGTGATTCCGAGGTGTCACACGTAAAAACCTCTGATTGGCCATTGCGGTGATGGGCACAACATATATGTCTGTGATTGGCTACAATGTTCAACGCTGTAAACACACACACACACACACACACACACACACACACACTCACGGTGTGGTGAGGTAAGGTGCGGGGAGCCAATGCCAGCATATTGGGCTTAATGAATGGAAACAACCCGAACGGATGGCCAGTCTATTGCATGACAACACAGACAGACAAATAAACATTCACACTCTACATGGACAATTTAGTGTCTCCAGTGTCAAATGCAGGCCTACTACCCATGGTGGTACACCCTGCTACATATTTTCTGTCAGATATGCTACGTTTTTTTTTTTTTTTTTAATTTCACTGTGTTATCGCAAATTTACATTCCAGCAGCTTTATCATGTTTTGATTTCAATCTTGCCACCTCTTACTCAATGGATAATTTCTTTTTAAATCTGGGTATTCACTGCCTTTGAGGTTTCATTGGAATCCACAGGACCTGTTGAGGTCTTAAAGGGATACTCCACTTTAAAATGAAAATTCTGTCATCATATACTCACCCTCAAGTTGTTTCAAACCTGTATGAATTTCTTTCTTCTGCTGAACAGAAAGGAAGATATTTAGAAGAGCATCAGTAACCTTTCAGTTTCTGACAGTTTCTGGTCTCATTGACTTCCATAGTAGGAAAAAATATATACTATGGAAGTCAATGAGACCAGAAACTGAAAGGTTACTGATGCTCTTCTAAATATCTTCCTTTCTGTTCAGCAGAAGAAAGAAATTCATACAGGTTTGAAACAACTTGAGGGTGAGTATATGATGACAGAATTTTCATTTTAAAGTGGAGTATCCCTTTAAAGCCATATTAAAATCAATTTTTGTTACAAAGTATGTTTTGCTGTTATTATTACGTCAGTAATACATTAAATTAACAATGGGGTGTAGCAATGTTGAGAGAAATTACTAATTTACAGAGATCCTAACCCTAACCCTAAGCGTGACTGATTACACACTTCTATGAACTACAAATAGCAGCACCCTGTTTTCCTGTTCCATCTACGACTTAGGCGTATGGGTAATGTAGTTTAAAAGTTTAGTAATTAAATTAAATAAGTAGTATCTTTAATGAACAAAGGCATGTTTAAATATGTTCATTGTGCAAACCTCAATTACATATTTTAGAGGCAGGCCGGAATTTGTTATTTTACTGTGAGCACTTTTTAAAACGCCTTTATACCACCTTTCCATGTCTGAAAACTTTGTCCAAATTTATTTAGTAAACATAGCATACATAGTTAGACTTGATTTACAGTCATTTGAAATATGCCCTTTTTTTGCTCTTTCGGGGAGCGCTATGGGCCCCTGGGGTGTAAGGACAGTAAAACATGTGCATAAACATACACACATATTATCTTACATACATACATGCATAAATGCAGCCTTAATCATGGACAACGAACTGTGCTGAATCACATTTATATTGAATACTGTATTTTCTCTTTCCACCCTTTTCTATGCTTACATCAGGCTTGTATTAGTTGTTGATGGTGTTAGATTTTGGTGTATTTGGCCGAGCAGTGGTTTGGGTGGCTCACCAATGTATTCGATTTCTCCAATACATAAAATATGTAAGCTTGACCAGAGTTCTTGTGGGGCAGAAGAATTTATTGAAGGTTTGTAGTGTAGCAGTCCTTTAGCAGTGATGTTAGCATGTCGCCCTTCAACAATCTTAACCCAAAGTTCTGTGTGTGAGACAGAACTTTATACATGAAGATAAAGGGCTACAAACAAAAGAAAACTGTTAGGACCTCCCACAGGAGATCGATCTACACTGCAATGTACCTGAGCAATGTTGTTTCACACCTATCAGTTTCTATGGGCCATTTGGTTCACACCTTTACAGACACTGTTTTCAGTTGATTAAATCTAAGTCACAATGTAGATGAATCTGATGACTGAAAATACAAAATCTTTCAATGGGTATAATGGGACTATCTGATGAAATACAGAAATATTTCACAAAAATGTTGTAAAAATAATAATACTAGTCTATAGACTAGCCAACAAATTATTATACAATTCATAGTTATAGCAGAAGGACGAATGAAATAAGCTTCTCCATTTATTTCTCAAGCAATGTCTCAAGTGTTGGGCATCACTACTTTGCATCAGTAATCTAGCTTATATGCACTTTTCAGCCATTTGTCACTGTAACACATCACTAAGTATGAGCAATGATAATATTTTGGTGTTTTGTCCCAAATGTCATTGATCTGACTAAAAAAAAGATGGTCTCAGTAAGAGTCATGGTAAGGATTTGTTTGTAGTTTTTTTTATTAAATCAATAAAAAATTGGGGGGAAAAAAGAGCTCAGACAATCAATCCACATTTATTTATGTAACACATTTTAAAACACGTCGGCCAAAGTGCTTTACATACCAGGACACATTCATACAATCTAGAATTATAAAACCAAATATAAGACAAAATTAAGTGCAGTCAAATGTAATTTGTGTGTGAATATCCCAGTTTGTTTTGAGTATTGTATATATGTTTTGGAATACATTTTATTTCATTTGGACAAGTAAAATAAGTGCCTTGAGTAACTATTAAGTGTCAAAATATGCACACTGAATGTAAACTCCATTACAGAATCTTAGACAGCTCCATTGATCTTACAGTTTTTCTCGATTGTTTACACACATTTTCTGAAAGCATGCCTCATATTCTCAGAACTCTACACACAAATCCAAAAACACACACACAATGGGCAAAACCCCTCAATTCTCCTGCAAAATGAAACTTTACATTCAAAACAATGTTATTTCTTCTCAAAATGGTATTTTGTTTTCAAATGACACACACAAACCATCATATGAATAGACATTTATAAGAACCAGTTGAACACTGATGTGCTCAATGTAAAACACTTCTTCTCCATTCATCATAATGACTTAGGCCTTTTTTTGTTCAGTGTTACACTTACTACAGACAGTACATACATAAGTGTGTTGTAAAATATTTGAGAATATTGTTTTTATACTCAGAACACACAAATACACGGTAACAAATATATTTTATTTTTTCCACAAAAACAATGTACACAGTGTACATCCCCAACCAACACGAAGTTGTACATACAGTGGACTACATGGTCTACAAAACAACGGAAGAATTTACTGTATACAGTTACAGTAAAAAAATAAAAAAAATCCAAAGTTGGCATCCATTGCTCCATTGAAGAGCTCACCTGTTGCCCCTTTATGCTAAAGCTCTGATTGCTAATTGTAAAACTGTGTGATGGGTGTTTGCCCATGTGATGAGTCAGTGTGCATATTTGAATGGCAGTGTGTTCCTTGTGAAAACAAGAGATTTTCTGCATGAAAATTGTGCCAAAAGCAGAGAATTGTGTGTAGTGTTTTGAAAAAAGTGTGTTTTAGAAGTGCAATTTGAGTGTAAAGCAGGAACTGAGCTTGTAGTTCAGCAGGATTGGTTCAGGGGGTTGGCGAATGAGTTACATGTTGTGGTCATTGTGTCTCAAGTACCAGAAAATGTGTGTAAACAATCGAGAAAAACTGTAATCATCAAAGTAGTTTTTTTAGATGTAATATTAGCCGTATGGAATTTATAAGGTAATTGTTCAAAGACACCCCGGTCTGTTCCCAGACAAATCGTGATAGTGCCTTATTAAAGGTGGGGTATGTGATTCTCTTTTTTGGCCATTTTTTCAAAATCACTTGAAATCCTATTCCTAACCCACTTACAGCCACTGAGTTAGAAGCACTGAAATGAAAATTTTTGATTTTACAAATCACATACCCCACCTTTAAGGAAAATCCTGTTCATCATCTGAGCTGTTGTCGCTTTCTGAGAGCCCTTCCTCTTGCAAGTCATCTTCCTGGTCAAGCTTCTCTTCTTCAGACATCAAATCTTGTTGGCTGAAAATTTTTACACAGTCCGCCTTTACCACCTGCAGTAAATGCCTAAGTTAATAATGTTTCTTTCGAACAATGCTGAGGAGACCTTTGCGTGCAGTGTCAGACAGTTTTGGAAAAAGAGCTGAAAAACAAAAGGATACATTAAGAAAAAATACAATGCTATATACTGTATACACAAGCGCAAATAAATGTTTAAAGACTTTCTTACATTTTGAACTTATCTCATTAATCAGTGCTTCAAATTTGGACATCTTTTGTGTCAGGACTGTCCAGTGCTGTTTCATCTCCTTACAAATTAGACCTCTCTCTTCCTGAAGGCGTCTCACTGCCATCACCTTGTCAAACACCTTCCTCTTGGTGAGAAATGGAGCCAATTCTGAAATAAGGTTAACAAAAGAGTCATTATATACAGTGCCTGCTCATAAAAACAATGACATAGACTTGTCTTACAGAATAGTGCTATTCAATTTTGTTCCTGGTCAAGGTCTTCAGGATTGCTTGATTATTGCAGGCAGATGTGTTTGATTAGGGTTGGAACTGAACTCTGCTGGTTGTGGCTCTCTGGGAACATAACTGAATTGCCCTGTTATATAGAACATACCAGTACTGCAAGGGATTTGCCAAGGCCAAGCAACAGTCTCAGCTGTAAAAAAGTTTTCGACTGAGCCAAGCTGCTGGGATGGATCCGCTATGCTGTTGTATTCTTCCACTGCAGCAGCTAGCTTCTTCTTTTCCTCACTCCTTCTGAGTCGCAAAGAATGGCGTCGCTTGTTGCTATCTGAATTAAATAAAAAATAAAAAACATTACAGCATTACAGCACTTTTTTAGCTACAAAGAAATAAATGCATAAACAATGTGACATCCAATGACATAATAGTTAAAAAATAACATGGTAAATTCCCAATGTTTGTGTTTCACCTGTTTGACTGTACAGACGCTGTGTACGCCTTTTGATGCTGACTGTTAGTGCCTCTATTTCTTCTTTGCAACCTTCTCGTATCACCACTCCCGTGTCGGTCATTTTCTACACGAGAAATTGCATAAAAGCAGCTTAATGTGTTACCTGCCAATAATAAGAATAATAACCAAGCAAATCAAAACAATACCTTCTGCCCATTGCTGTACATCTGAAACCCACTGATGAACAGTATCATCTTGAAGTGTTAGCTCTGTCTTCAATGCCTCCAAGGTGTGTTGCTGCACTTGAAGAGCCTTCTGAGTCTACAAAATACAAAGTCAACTTGAAAAAGTCCTGCATTTCATTTACAGGTGCAGTAAACAATTTCTATGAAACACTGGATATTTAAAATCAACTCAAACAAACACACCCCTCCCTTGATTGCTCTTTTTCCAGTGATATTCCCTTCTTTTGTAATGTTTCCCTCCCTCTTTTTCTCACTCTCTTCTCCCCTATTATGAGTAGACACGGCCCCTACTACTGATTGACTTTGATTTACTTTTTACACCTTTAATTAAGATAGGAATAAATGAGTAAAACCTAAAAATCCCAACTGCAATATGTGACTGAGAAGAAAGTTATACCTTTGTACAGGGCTTAAAAACGAAAAAAAAATTCAATTGGTTCACTCCGAGCAGAATCAATATTTTAACGTTTCCGTTTTTGCGTTCCTCGTTAAACATTACCGTTCCGAAACCGGTTTGATTAGATAAAATACCGGTTAATAACGTTATTTTAATTTAGCCTATATTTTAAACAAATATGTATAAATAAGACTAATTTTCACTCAAAAATAAGATAACACATGATAATTAAACTTGAACATTTATTTCATAACATTGTTAAAACCATTACAGAAATACCTGTACTAATTACAAAGCATAAACAGCTGGAAAAATATTGACCTGTTTTACTGGACCGTTAGACAATCGAAATTGGCACTCTTATGCCTAATTCTTTTCAGAAGAGTGATACAATTATTTGTACACAGACACACACACACACACACACATATATATATATATATATATATTTTTTTTTTTTGCAACACGAATTGTTTTAGAAATTACATGAATAAAAAGTAGGCCTATATAAACTGGACGATCATTGCTCTTTTAATGCACCGTCAACTGCTAATTTCAAAGCAAACACTGCGCAACACATCCTTGCATCACATAACGTTAACCAATTTCAGTCTGCTAATAAAGCACAATCATTTAATGCAATAACATTGTAAAACTACAACACATTTTCTATTTTTAATACAAAGCATTAAAAGTCTATAAAGAAAACATTGACCTGTCCTGTTTTTGGCTATCTGAAACTGAAAGACTATAGAAAAAATGTGCGATACTTGCTAGTACTTATACGAAATCCATAAACTACTTGAGCTTAAAGTCCGTAGGCTACTGCTTGTTTAAACGTATGAAAATAATGTCCTCCAATACCTGTGCATTCATTGAAGACCTCAGTGAGGAAAGAATGTAGGCTACTTGAGGCATGAAAATGCGCAATCTACGCTGACTTGCGTTACCGCGGGCGCGGTAGTGCAATTACATTCATAGCAAGTTTGTACAAATCTGGGTTAGTGAGAGCAACACTTGCCCAGTAGACTTAAAAGTACACTCACTCCTCTTAAGGTGTGCTTCTCTTGAATAGCCTATGCCGAAGAGATTGTCTGCCGATGACTGCTGCGCGGGCATTTCACTCGTCAACGTCACTCGTTAATGCGTCAACGTCACGCTTTGACTAAATTCATGATTGGTCAATGGCAAATTAAAATATTAAAGAGAACGATAAAATAACGTTATTAACCGGTTAATAGTCATTTTAAATAAACGTTTCTGTTCAGAACGATTAAAATTGATTTTGTTTTCGTTTTCGTTTTTGTTCCTGTTAAAATTTCGTTCGTTTCCGGTTTTCGTTTTCGTTCCTTGAACCGGTTCAGAGCCCTGCCTTTGTATATCTGTTAACTAGAGCTTGTCCCAAATTGAGAACCTTACGCTTATTCCAGGACATGGCTTGCGTTGTAATCACGTCTGTTCTGCCTATAACATAAATATAAGAAAATGTAATGAGAGGTACGTATATAACAAAAGTCATTCTATATTATTCATACTTAATTCAACAAACCCGATTTTGACATGTATTTGCTTGTAACAGCAATTCTAGATAGGAAGCTGTTCACCTGCTCCACTTCCTCACCAATAGTTGACCCAGCTCCTTCCTGGTAGGCCCCACTGTACTTGACCTAACAAGTTTTTAAATCCGACAAAATCAACGCATTTAAAATTTGTGCATTTCTTCTTATTATTACATGTTTAAAACGCATGGCAATATACCTCACATTTCCAAGAGTGTGCTTTGGCATGCATCACAGACAGAAAAGGATGCATGTCCAGTAAAGACTGCAGCTCAGGGCACTGTTTAGACACACGTTGGAGATATGGGAAGTATTTGCAGGCTACATCTGAACAGAAAAATGTAATGCTCCCTTGTGACATATCTGCAAGTTTTTTCTGAAGAAAGAGTGGGTAAGCAAAAATTTCCCCTCGGAACATGTTTAAGGCCATAAGGAGAATGCCATGGCGACAGACAGCAATCTCTAATCCCTCCTCATCCAGTTTGCTGCTTGATTTCTTGGCCAATTCTTTTGCTGCTGTCCATTGTGATGCACCACACAGTCCTCTTCCCGACACCTAGATCATATAAATTATAAACATTTTAAAAAAGCTTAAAAGAGATGCTAAATAGACCACTCTAAATGTGACAGGACTTTACACATGATCAACAAAAAAGATTCAATATTTACAGAACATTCACATTAGCTTTTGTAAGATGAGTTTACAGATTTCTCAAAAATGATTAATGCTTTGAACAAACAAATCCATCTCACCATGTATTGTACATATTGACTGAGTTAACTGTTATATTATGGCCTTTAAAAAAACTACACATTGACTGCTTCAATCCAAGCTAATTTTAAAACAATGAACACAAATATCTGAAGTAGTCATAATGCAAAAATGCACATAGCATGTTGACAGAGGGCATCATATTTTATCTTCTGGATCTGTTTAATTATTTTCTAAGCAATACATTTAGTTTAAGGAATGTGTAAAATTGTTTGTGAAAAGCTGTAAAAGAAATTATCTAGTAATATCTGCCAACATAAATAAAAATACTTACGTGATCATTGTTGTTGCGGACAAAGTCCACAAAGTCAGACACCTCCACATCACTTTGTATAAAAATATGGTCAAATAATCCTCTTTTCTCTGTGCTATCGAGAAACACACCAAGAACGTATATTAACACATCATTCAAAATTAAGAAAATCACTTTATTTAAAAAAAGTACCTTGCTGTGTTTTTAAACCGATAGTGTTTGCGATTTCCGTCAACACATACAGCTAGCATGTCTGGAGTGCATGCTGGACAAGTGAAAAACTCCTCCTGGCACATCTTTTCCACTGCATATCTTGCTGCAACCCATTCATTAAAACTGCAGCTAAAGACATTGGCTGATATTTTTCCACTCTGCAAAATTAAGCACATGTAATACTGGTGTTTTACTGGGTAGAACATGTTTGATTATATGTAGCATTGAAAGCACTCATATTCTTTTAAATTAATCTCCAAAAGGTTAAAAGGATAATCATAAAGAATAGTTTAACTTTAACATCAGTTAAGGCTAGTGTACATAGCTGAATTGAGAATCATATTGTATATAATTTTCACTATATTCAATATCTTAGTTGTTAAATCTATACATGAAAAGGTTTCTACTACTTTCAAAGAAAATAGTCATTTTACTTGCCAGATTTAAAAACAAATAAAATACTTACTCTACCAAAGAGAATTGTTTTCTCATCAAGCATTTTAACAAATGCTTGAAAAGACATCCCTGGTGATGCCATTTTCATCTCTTGAAATGAGACGAGCACATCTGTTGTGAACAGCATACTTGCAGGGATGTTGCCAGGCCAGTAACCACTCCTCTGAAGTTCTGACAAAGACGTCTCTCGTGAATGTCCACACGAAGCACAGGACAAGTGAGGCATGCTAAGGTTGTAACGGCCTACAGGAGTAAAACAAGCTACTGTACATATAATTATTAGACAATAAGGAAATGGTAATAAATATTAGAAAAAATGTGATGCAAAAATCTTCCTTTCCATTCATAGTGATGAGGGTCATGGGCCTGCCTGAAGAAACAAGGACTGTCCCATTACTGCAATCACAAATATGGGCAGGTATTTCTACAGGCAGCAGTCGAACTGTGCAAAAAATAAGATATATTTAAAAACATCATATATTAAGAGCACAATAAAACAACAATACAACTAAGCATAACATTATCTTACCAAGATGTTTAACAGAAATTTGACCAGCTTCCTGGCAGAATCCTGTGGATGGAGGTAAGGGTTGTACAAAACCTGAGACAAGAGAATCCCGATTATGGAGAACAAAGAAGCTACCATGTCTTCTCTCATCACAATCGGCACAGAGGAAAGGGTAAGGGAGACAGTCCCTACAGCGCACAATAGCTGCATTTGATCTACACTGTTGGCAGGATGAGGAACTTGCATCCTCTCCTTTCAAAATGTTCTCCACAAGTGAAGATCTAGCTTCTTTCCATCTCTCCTCCCTCATTTCAGTTATAATGGTCGAGTCATTGGATGCAGACCGAGGTTGATGATCTTGCATTGGCATAACATTATCATCAACTTCCTTAGTGTCCAACAGCCTCTTTAGCTCTTCAAGAATGGTATCTAAGTCAAATTAATAAACATATATTTAAAAAACAAAATCAAGATTTACATCTAAAAGTATATAACTGTGTATGCACTTAAAAGTCTAATGATGGAATTATTCACATCTATATAAAAAAGTTAATTTTTAAATATGAAACACTAATCAATATTTTGCTTCAGTGTATACCAGCTGTCTCAGAGGCATTTGCAGGGCCACCCGTCAAGTCATCTTCTACAACAAGTGGACCTGCTAAAAAAAAAAATGTGAGAAAGAAATAAACATAAAGAGATACTCATACACTCATCATAATTTTGATGTAGCTAAACATTACCAGAAAGGTTGTTGTGGTGGAACAAAATTCCATCATTAAAAGTCTAAGGATGGAATTATTCACATCTATATAAAAAAGTTAATTTTTAAATATCAAACACTAATCAATATTTTGCTTCAGTGTATACCAGCTGTCTCAGAGGCATTTGCAGGGCCACCCGTCAAGTCATCTTCTACAACAAGTGGACCTGCTAAAAAGAAATGTGAGAAAGAAATAAACAAAAAGAGATACACATACACTCAACATAATTTTGATGTAGCTAAACATTACCAGAAAGGTTGTTGTGGTCACTTCCTATCCTATTTACAAAACAGAAGCACAATTTCACATAATGTATATATATATACAATTGCTTCTTAATATATACAGTATATATGGAGTATGGATTCTGGACTCACATATGGAGAATTATACATATATATAATTCTTATGAGCATATACAGTGAGTACCTTATACTTACGTTCTACAGTTGCCCTTCTGGCTCTTGGATATTTGTAAATTATTTCACCTTGGCTGTCCCTCTTTCTCCATTGAACAGTAGGGGGTGGGGGTAGAGGCTGCACATTGCTTTTGGACAGTCTTTCCTAAGAGCATAACAAAAGACTAGCCAAAAATTCAAGAAATATAATATCACTTAATGTCTTGTTAGGGTTAATAAATGCATACTATTGACCAATAAAGTAACAGTCATTGTGAAATTAATATTGTGACTTAATATAAAATCAACAGGACAATTTTAAGAAAATATACTAAACTCAATGCTTGTACAATAACTTTATTTTACCTCTCGAGCTTGTAAGTTTTCAAGGAGCTCATCAGTATTTCTCAACTCTTCTTCTAACTCAAAGTCCATCATGTGATTGTATATAGACACTCGACAGATAGAGAGATATTGATACACAGATCAAAACAGAGATAGACAGATAGATCAGACACACAGACAGACAGATAGACAGATAGATAGATAAGCTCTTAAAAGAGCTGTTGGGTTCGTTATATAGCTGATAGATAGATAGATCGATAGATAGATAGATAGATCAATCGATCGATCGATCGATCGATAGATAGATAGATAGATAGATAAGCTCTTAAAAGTGCTGTTGGGATAGATAGATAGATAGATAGATAGATAGATAGATAGATAGATAGATAGATAGATAGATAGATAGATAGATAGATAGATAGATAGATAGATAGATAGAGTTCTTAAAAGTGATGTTGGGTTCGTTATAACCTATGGAAAAACAAAGAAAGATATTACAAAAATAAAAAGATTTAATGTTCACATGCCATTGATTGTAAATAGTACTGATATATTATATAAGATAATACAGGTTATCTGAATTAATAAAAAATGTTAATGACAAGTTATTAGAGTTTTAACCAAATCTTCTTTTCATCTTAGTCGAAGTTTTAACATTCTTATTCATTTGAGTTAATTAGTCTATTACGGCAGTCTAACACAAATCCCAGGTCATAAAGTATCTGATAAACCCCAAATTATAAAGTATTAGCTAACATGCTAATGGACGTAGGCCACTATAGCAGCATATCATCAGGTATCATTAGCACCCGTCAATAGGTTTTAGGTATGGCTTTTATTCTTAATAAAAAATAAAATAAAATGAAATAAATGAAATATATATATATATATAACAACCCTGATAGACGTGTGAACATGATGCACAAAAAAGTACAATGATTCCAAGAAAAATTCTTTATCTAAATTATGTACCAGAAGAACACCAGAACCTACCGTGCAAAGACGAGTTATAGCATTGAAAGCGCGACAGGACCTACCGCGAGAACAGGATGCCAGAGAAAAAAATAATAATAATGGTGGCATTGCTTTTATTATATATATATATATATATATATATATATATATATATATATATATATATATATATATATATATATATATATTACAATATTTTACATTTATTAATTATAAACCAACAATTACTCCATAAAAATACCCGGTTGATTATGTGTAAGAGTTTGTTATGTTTTGATTGGCCAACATAAGAACCACAACAGTAAAAGCACGTAATATCGCAGATTCTACAGATAACATTAATAGCGAGCTGATAATTTATTTATTAATGTCCCTGGCATCAAATGTAAAAATAGCCTAAAGATCTCAAATCTATAAATATAAATGTGTGTGTGTTTTAATCTTTTTTTTTTTTCACAATAAGAAACAGGCCAGAAGTATACAGTAGGCCTAAACAATCATTTAATTATGCATTATAAAAACGCATATATATATATATATGCGTTTTTATAATGCATAATTAAATGATTGTTTAGGCCTACTGTATCCTTATTATTAATTCATTCATTCATTCATTCATTCATTTATTTATTTGTATTTTTATATTTTTTCGTACATTTTATGCACATTGCGTACATGTGTGTATATGTATGTATACATGTATACACACATGCGTTATGGATTTTAAAGCTTTGGAGTTGCTGGAGGTAGCCTAGCCCAGATAAAAGTCTTCTACAGATAATATTAAAAAGCGGATTTATGGACATTAAATACATTTATGTAGCTATACAAACTTAGCTATAAAAAACATAAATTTATTAGGCCTTATTTCTTACCAGAGCTTCAGAAAATTTCGATGACGTAGCCTAATTTGCCTTTTGCGTCTTAATCTGACGCTTAAGGCAAACCGTTGAAATCAATGGAGTTCCTTGTTCGTCAATAAAGTGACGCCTAGGGGTACCCGTTGAAATCAATGGAGTTCCTTGTTCGTCAATAAAGTGACGCCTAGGGGTACCCGTTGAAATCAATGGAGTTCCTTGTTCGTCAATAAAGTGACGCCTAGGGGTACCCGTTGAAATCAATGGAGTTCCTTGTTCGTCAATAAAGTGACGCCTAGGGGTACCCGTTGAAATCAATGGAGTTCCTTGTTCGTCAATAAAGTGACGCCTAGGGGTACCCGTTGAAATCAATGGAGTTCCTTGTTCGTCAATAAAGTGACGCCTAGGGGTACCTTCGACGTCTCCGTTGTGACGCGGAAGGCACTTGACCATGCTTCAGTTTTTGACGCCCTGGGAGTGAGAATGGGTTGAAAATACGTGACTTAAGCAACATTATTTTAATTTCTATTATAACTCTATTTATAACTGAATAATTCTGATAACATTGATTACTGAGAATAGACAGAAACGGCACATTTAATTTTCATATTGGTGATTTATATTGAATTAATCTATGTTTGCAGAAACCACCCCTGGAGGAACCCCCCTTAAACATGTGGAAAGAAAGGGAGGAAACGTCACCCTGACTTGTGGATATCAGGCCGAAGACATTTCTGATATTCGTTATGTCAGACGGGGGAAATCGACGCACTTCTCTGACATCCCTGCTTGTGTGAATGAGGAATATAAGCATGAAAGTGTCCGAGTATGTAAAACAGGAGCATGTGACATCATCCTGAAGGATCTAAACTTCAGTGACTCTGGGATATACTTATTAAGATTTTATTACAAAAATTCTCCAAAAGAGCTGAAGTTCCATCTTCATGTTCATGGTAAAGTCTAACCTGATTAAACAATGAATGTGATTTAAAAAAAATATATATATTTAAACTTCTTAATCCTTAATGTGTCTTGATTGACTGACACCATTATTATAATGATTAATGTCTTTCTGTTTCGCCTCAGATGATCTGTTGTCCAATGCTGATAAAGTGGAGAGAAACTCTAATGGAGGCTGGAAGGAGGTTTCGAAGAGAGTCCACGGGGTCAGCAGTGATCGAAGGAATGATAGAGATGGAAATCTGACCATTAATAATTATACAGTCAATGACACAGGTGAGAGAAGATCAGTAGATGTTTAGAAATATTATTTTGTAAATATTTGGACAGCTGAGGTTTATACATCAATGATTTGAACAGCAATTCGATGCTAAACTGTGTGACTAACCTTTGATATCCTCAACAGAATCAGGCTCAAGAGAAAAACTGAACAGCAAAACTGATGACACCAAAACACGTAGTAAGTAAAACAAGAGACATTGAGGCAAAATCTTTAACAGGGAGTTTGAAAATGAAAAAAACATTTTTAAAACAAAGAAATTTTCTCTCTTCCACCCTTCTTCTTACCTGCTGTAGATCATTGGGTTACTTTGGGGGCAGTGGCGACATTTGTGTTGGCTGTGGTCGTTCTGATTCTGCTTGCTGTTACATTCAAAAAGATGCAATGAGACCTGCAAAGCGGTTCCTGGTAACTTGTCTTCAGAGCCAACAGATCGCCGGGAAATTCTGTCTACATATTTCTGCAGTAGCCTATATTTTTAACTCACTGTACATACACGCATTTGGACTGCATCCCTACATCAGGATTATGTTTACTGACTGTTTCTGCATTGATTTTTCAATATTGGCCTAGTTAAAATATATGTATGTTTAAATAATTTCTGTGTTATGGCCTGAGGAAGACTCTTGTCTTGTCCTAAAGTGTCTTCATCATCTACTAGAGAGTCTTGCCACTGTTGCCTTTGTCTGCTAAATAGGGGATTCTGCTTTGTAACACTATGCATTATAAAGCTTGGTAAAGCTGCACCACACTGTGACAGATCCAGACGCAAATGGAACGGAAATCTGCTGCTCAAACTGCAGAAGAAGCACAATGTTTGGGAAAAGTCCTATATTATTACCATGGTATAATCATGACAATTGTTTTTTTTTATTTAAAATGTTTACTGTCTTAGCACTACTGTTTTACTTATACTTTTTTAGCACAACAATTAACTTTTAAGACATTCATGTGCATAGTTTTACATTTTATCTGAGTTTTTTGTTACATTTCTTTAGTAATTTATCGTAGGTATTGTTCGTATTGTTTATGACTTATGTACAAATCGTTGCACTAATGGGCCATAACAAATTCCTTGTTTGTTCTTTACTTGGCAATAAATGTTCTGATTCTGATTTATTTAATCAAGATGGATGGTCTACAAAAAGATAGCATTTACATTTTACCTTGAAAAAAATGTATATGTGCATATTAATGATTCTCTAGATAGACATATCATGTCTATAGACATCATATACATTACTGTCAGTAATCATTTCAGATTATTTTTGGTTTTATTTACAGATTAGGTTTTGATGCTGTACACTGAAAAAAATAACAAAAGCAATTTTAAAACAGTGTTAATACAGCTAAAAAACCTTATTAACAATTCTTGCACCAGTGCATGATGGGAACACCAGTATTAGAAAAGTTGAGTAGGTTTTACTTAATTTTATATCGTTGATATTTACACTTACATTTCTACAAGCTTGAATTGAGTAATAATATAGGATTAACTAAAATAATTTTTATTTTTTTTCTGTAGCATTTAGCTCACCACAGAATCATTTTTATCAGTGTAGTTCATCTCCTAATCTCCCATCTATGTCACGTTTGGTTAAAAGTTTTCATGTCTTTTATTTTATATTGTCACAGATATGTTTTATTGTTTGTCATGTGATTCCCTGGTCCTTGTGCAAGTAAATGGTGCTGTAAATAAGTAAATTTGTCTATAAATAAATACATTTCTTCACATTCATATTGTATTTCCTTATATATAACTTTGTTTAACCTGAAACTTAAACTTCCATAAACCTGTAGACAAGTGGTCTGGATTCAAACATTGCAACAAGCAAAGTGAAGCATTCACATGACTGGAAAGAAAGCGAGGCTTCGTTTTTCATTGATCATGTGTTTCTGAGAAAACAACATGCGCTCCGGCACAGAGCTTCATGAGAAATTAAGCTGCACACATGATACACTCTTTGAAGCTTTATTAGGGTCATTTGTCTAGCTCTGTTAATGTAAGCACTGTTGGTCAGGTCTATGTCCAAGTCGGTTGGTTCACGTTTATGTTATAGCCAAGTTCAAGTCTAAGTCAAGTGCTGTAGTTTATGTCATAGTAATATCAAACAAAAATAATCAAATGGGGTTATTAGTTCGCTCGCAGACCCCCTCTGCTTCAGGAGTGTGACCCAGACTTCAGTCTTGGACCTCAGCCCTCACATCCTCACATCCATGAAACTTCAGAGACTAGCGACGTCATTCAAGGTTGAGGACAACCTCTTCAGAAAGTAGTCGTGACGGACGCCTCCAAGACGGGTCGGGGCACTCTATGGGACGGCAGGCCGGCCTTCAGATCCTAGACGGAGCCAATAAAGAGCTGGCATATCAACTACCCAGAGATGATAGCAGTACTTCTGGCCTTTAAGGAGTTCCAGAGAGATTTTAGTGGGCACCATGTCCCAGTGCTTAATTTGTAAATAAATAATTGCCGGACCAAAAACAATCTATTAAAAGGCACTGTGACCGACACTGACCATACACCTTACGTTTCCCAGAAGATAAAATGACGTCATAAACAGTGACAGCACGAGCATCATTCACAAGTTTCTGCACAGCCCTAAAGTACAGTGTATTATTCTGTCATGTATATAGCTACGCTGAGAATGAGTTATGGGTCGGTACGTCGCACTCCCGTGCAGCTCCCGCAAAATCATTATTAAATTGACCTTTGTAACAATATTTCTACATAAAAAGAGTTTTCCTTGCAAGCTGGATGTGCTGAAGGTTCGTTGATACTCATGTCAAAGGGAGGGTTGCTCTGGGACAACTATATTCTGAATATGACCATACATGTTTCATTGATTAGGCTTCTTCACATATTGTATGAGCCTACACCACGCAGGATAACTTAACGCAGCGGGATAAGGGGAGACAACTTACTGTGGTCACTTGGAATGTTAAAGGTTTAAATCATCCCATTAAAAGGGGCAAAGTTTTGGCACATGTAATGATGTTATCTAGTGACATCATTTTTCTTCACCTAAATAAAAATGAATACATCAAACTAAGATGTAGATGGATTGGTCAAACTTATCATGCTACGTGAGCAGATCAAGAGGAGTGGCCATACACTTCAGAAAGGGCACACCATTCATCCATAAGATAACTATCGCAGATAAGGAGATATAATTGTTATTGGAGATTTATATTCATTACCCATAACACAGGTTAATATTTATGGTCCTAACACAGACTCACCCTCATTTTTTAAACATGTTTTCGCTCAGATCCCTGACATCTTGCAAACTAATTTACTCATTGCAGGTGACCATTCCAATGTTCATAATGTATACTCTAGAACTGATTATTTCTTGGCTGATGCTAAATTGGTGCCACTGGCCAGTAAGGTTGCGTATCATGCCAGGTCTATGCGTTTCTCTATCGTAGTAAAGTAAGATTGAGCTTACATCACAGAGAGACTTCCAACTTCCAAGTAAGGTAGAAAAACATATTGCTTATGTTTAAAAATGGAATGTATACGTAATGCTTACACGTGGTACAATCCACTATCCCTCTGTGTATAGCATACATCAGTGGTACATGTGCATCAGTTTAAACATTCCTTTCATTGTAAAGAGCATACCCACTGTTCACATCTGAAGTATCATCATCATTGGAACATCTCAGTGAACGTTGCATTGCACACAGAATAACTCTCCCAGCTCCCCTCCTTGTGTCAAACATATGATCTTTAAACACGTGTCCATGCAATCTATAGTCTAACTCGTGCATTTTAAACTTCATAAGAAAATAAATAATAATAATACAGATACATAATATTAAATAATGAAATTATATTAGAAGATTAAATTTTTGTCTTCATTGGCCTATGTATATTTACAGTGCTATGCATAAGTTTAGACACCCATGCTAAAGTTGACTAAAAAGAGGAATAAAAAATCATCTTTTGGATATTGAACGTAATGCCTTAATTTAAAAAATTTGGAAAAATCCAACCTTTAAGGACACCAATTTTCTTTGTGAATGAATAATGTATCGTAAATAAATAAATGTTCTTCGTTAAAATACAGGGTGCATAAGTTTGGACACCCCTATGTTAAATTCGTACATTTAATTTTATAATTTACAGAATTTTACTTGGGCCAATTGAAAAATTTAGATGTTATCGGTCACTTGAAATTTTTGATTTGGGAGGGTTAGAAATTTTTTACAGTGTACCTAGAGATTGGCATGGTTTTATTTCAGTTAGCCTAATAGCTAGTTTGATTTGCATTGAGAGATGATCTTATGGAAAGTACCCCATGCCAATCTCTAGGTATGATGAAGGCTATGTGATGATGTGGGGCTATTTTAATTCCAAAGGCCAAGGGAACTTTATCAGGAAAATAAAAATACTTAAAAATAAAAATCTGCCTGCCTCTATGGGAATTTAACACAGGGGTGTCCAAACTTATGCACACTGTATTTTAAGGAAGAACATTTATTTATTTATGATACATTATTCATTCACAAAGAAAATCGGTGTCCTTAAAGGTTGGATTTTTCCTAATTTTTTTAATTAAGGCATTAAGGTCAATTTCCAAAAGATGATTTTTTATTCCTCTTTTTAGTCAACTTTAGCATGGGTGTCTAAACTTATGCATAGCACTGTATGTACAGTAGACTATTTATGCACATATTTTTCGATGGGATAAATTTAGATTCCGGTAGGCTATATTACATTGATTACGGTAATAAGTTTGTAAATGACCACAGGTGTGCTTGGAAACACATGGCACTGATGAAGGGTTGAACCCGAAAACGTTTTACGCACCTTGCACTGTTTTGCACTTTATTTGTGGCACTTTAATTAAATCGCGTGCAGATCTTTTTTTTTCAGATTTTTGAGTTTTGTTGGATCTACGCACTGCAAGAAGTTATTGCATTCATCTGTCTGGGACAGGTATTTTGCGCTATGCTTACCACTGTCGTAAATAATTTGCATACTAATTTCACTGTTACACGCACACTCGTTGTTTATCCAGCTCCGGCTTTGGAATGAACGATGTCCACAGACAAGGTAGAGTATGTTGCATAATTTTATGAAAGTATGATGTATTGCGACATCAGAAATGAAGAAAAACTAAATAATGACTATTGTAACGCTTGCCGTAAAACAAGTCAAGTTTGTAGTTTCTTATGTCTCATTCGAACTACAGAAACGTGACCCAGTTTGGCAAACTTGAAAAGTGCGGTTATAGCAGATATAGGGCTGCAAAGCGAATGCAGAAGTGCCTTTCACTCTACGAGTTAATGAATCACTGAAACGATTTTGGAAACATTATTTTAAGGGAAAAAATTTTCTTTAGTGTAGCTTTAAGTAATAAAAAGTATGTAAGCTGTTCATAAAGCTTCACTGAATGACACCTGGAAAATGTATGATTTTGTAAGCTAAGTGTCTATGCAAGCTAATAAACCACACTCAGTAATAAAAATTCCATAGAGAAATCAAAGATTTTTCAGTCTAGGTTTGATGTGAGGATGTAACACTTGATCTGATATAGAGATTATTATTCACAGCTTTAGTTTGCTCTTTAAAGGAAGTGGAAACACTTTGTGGTTTAAGTGTCTCTGCATTGATCTTAATCCTTAGTTTGTTCAACACCTTTACGAGCGACAGACACAATGGAGACAGTCATTTTCTTCTGTGTCTTTTTTTGTTGGATTATGCACATCACATACAATGGTAAATATATTCTATTTCAAGCATTCAATAAATTTAACATATCAATCTCAAATACAATAGCTATTAACATAGTCTAAAAGGATCTGTGTGTTTATCAATGTCTCTCCAGATTTGTCGGCAGGAGGATCTTCTGATGTGAGAGTTCGGATGGGAGAAGACATCACTCTGAACTGCATTATGAGAAACAGATATGAAGTCGCCTGGTATCATCTCAGATCTGAAGAGCTCGTTCTGCTGATTTCTGCTGAGAAGGACGAAACCTGGAGAAAACTTCTGATCAACTACAATCCAAACAGCAATCATGTGAATATTACAGCAGACAGTTGGGTCACCAGAGTCTCTTTAACTATTTCTGGAGTAACAGAATCAGATTCAGGACTTTATTTCTGTGGAACAAAGTCTGACGCTCCAGAAATGCACTTCGACAAACCCATCAGACTGGAGATTGAAGGTACCAGATTTCAGTTTTTCTCATTATATCTTCACAAACGTATCAGTGTATTGGCTGTTTGAGAGAAATGCATGGGTGGGAAAAATGCAGATGTTTGCTAAATAGATTTTATACACTTGTCTTTTTTTTTGCATATCAGATTATATTTACGGATCACAAACATACACTATCAATTCAAAGTTTGGACACACAAAATGTCATTATGCATTGTTTATATTGCATAAAGCACACCTTAAAAACAGTAAAAGCTCATTTTTAATCCACTCTCCCATTTAAAACTAACAACTAAACAATGTTTTTTATGTGTGTGTTAAACTGATCATATACTGTATTACAGGACTTTTTTTAACAGAAGAGCCAAAAGCAGATGTTGAAATCCCAGGTAACACATTGGTTGTTATCTTGATTGTTTAATTAATGGAAACCCACCACTAAATCTGTCTATGAGTTAAAACTGTCTGGTTGTATGAATGTGAGTAACTCTTGTGCCTCTGTAGACGAGGTGACGGTGACGGAGCGTGTGTTGATGTTCGGTGGTGTTGGACTGGCTGTGTTTGTGTTTTTTCTGACTACAGTCGTCGCAGGAGGAATCATTTACCATCGTGGACAGCAGAAAGGATGGAGAGCAGCGAAACAAGAAGCTCTGATCAGCTAAATGACACATTTGTGAGCTTTATTTTACAATCTAACTCAATATAACCCGGCGCATTGCATTGCTGTAAGTTTACCACAAATTAAAAATACACAACTGTGTCTCAGATGCTTTTCCTGTTGGTCTGATCTACTTTCATTTCAGAGAAACTGAGATATTGTGGTAAATGGTGTCCTCAGCACCAGAGAAACATGATCAGTCTTAAATGATTGAGGTGACCCGTATTCAATTGAGGAGCATTAATATGTATGTATAAGCTGTTTTCAAGAGAAAATATAAATGTTAATCTCTTCTGTGGCACATAAAGCTTGATTTAATACAAATTTAAACAGGTCTTCTATGTTAAATATATTGTCTGATCAAATAAACAGCAGTAAAACCAAGACATTTACATCAATTTACATAATATTCATTGCTTTGTTAAATCACATGATGCTTCAAATTCCTCCTTCCTGCTTTCAGCACCAATGTAGCAATATTATATAGCAATATTCAAAGTTCAGGGAAGAGGGAGGTGGGAACCGGTGAACGATCCTTAAAATATTAATATCGTAATAAACACTATACAAAACGAAATGACTGCCTCATATAAACATAATAAAACACAACATAAATGTCCCAGGCCTGGTCCTCTCTCATCCTACACTGTTGTCACTCTTCCTTTTATCCTTCCGGAGCTCCTCCGTAGGACTCGAGACACTCATGAACACTTACGCCACCGGCCTCGCTCCGTTCCCACGGCTCTCGGCCCCGCCCTGCTTTCCACACGTTAGTCACTGAACATCATTTAGTAATATATTAATCTTCTGACAGCTCAATCTGCTTTAAAATAATAACAAGTAAAGAAAAAAAATGTCCAATAAGACTCCTCATTAGAAGGATGCACCAAACTCCTATGATGCATCCCAGTTTGCATACTAAGCCATTTTGTATAGTGTAAATAGTGTGTTCACATTGAAAATTCGCATGCACTTCACTTTGTGCATGAGGTACTTAATTAACTCAACTACTGGATGACAAAATAACCTTTTAAACCTCATACTAGATGGTTGAGTACATAATACACATACACGAATACAAAGAAATCTTCCCACATTACTCCCATTTTACGCAGACTTAATTGGCTACCCATTCGATTTCATATTCAATACAAGATACTCCTCATCAAATTCAAAGCACTCCATGGTCTTGGAGTGGCTATATAAAATAAACATATTATTAGGTTACATATAACCATTAGTTAACCTTGCTTAGCGTGCAGTGGTTTCAACTGAACATAAGACTTATGTAGAAGTTTTACCATGTAAGTTTTTCAGAGGTGTAAAGTCCAGGTTCAGAAAGTAAAATTCCTCTTCAGTATTTTGTTCCAATCACCTGGATTTGCTAATAAGCACAGTTTTTCAGCCAGGAGATACTAGCTAATAAGAACTAATTAGTGAAATCAGCTGGCTAAGTTCAATAAACATGGGTAGAATAAACATATGGCAGGACTTTTGCTTTCTGACCCCTGGACTTTCCACCTCTGAAGTTTTCATGCTTTTAAATATAAATTCACCCTGTGTGTTATTATAGTATAGGCTACTGTGTTTCTGTTTGTGGAAACCTGCTCTTGATGCATAAATGAGTAATTTTTTTAAAGCTGAATGTGTCCATTACTTTAATAATGATGATGGTTTTTATTAGTGGAGTTATTAAAGGGGTGGTATAATGCCATTTTCACAAGATGTAAAATAAATCTCTGATGTCCCCAGAGTGTGTGTGTGAAGTTTTAGCTCAAAATACCCCACAGATATTTTTTATATAGCATGTTAAAGTTGTCAATTTTTGAGGGTGAGCAAAAACGCATCACTTTGTCTCTGGCCCTTTAAATGCGAATGAGCTGCTGCTCCCGGCACAGAGGGCGGAGCTTCAAGAGGTTGTATATGTTATGGTATGGATCCACTTTTGCGACACAACTGAAGCATGGAGTCGCAACACCTCTTCAAGTTTACCGCCCTGGCCATGGTTTTGAGCCAGCAGCTCATGATTCACCCATACTCCATGTGCTCTACTTCTATTGGATAGTCGCGTCGCGTTCAACGGATTAATTTGCATAAAAATGGGCATCGGCCAGATAGGTCTAGTACTGATTAGCATTAGCAACGCTGCAACGTAATTATTCGGCTAATACTGTTGTAGCGTTGTCAACCTATTTAAAAGCAAAATATAAAATGTAATTGTAAGGGTGGAATTCCTGCAGTGGTTCAAGCTGCAAGAACTGCCGAATGACTAAAGAAACGTTATTGGCAAGATGGTAGAAAACTGCACATTTCTTGTCTTTAACCACCCACTGCCACTTATACCAACGACGGAAATAAGTGCAGTTACAATAGCTTAATATTTGTGGGAGAGCGTTGCTATAGATAGTGACGATATTGTATTGCAATATGTAGCACTTCAAAGTCAATACCAAAACAAAACTAGTTAGCACATTAGTTGCAATTGAAAAGGTTTAATGACAAAATATGGTTATGGTTACACTTAAAATAGTTACAAAATAAATGTTTGAAATGATGATAACTTATATTATTAAATGTACCCAGCATATGTGAAAAATGTTACCTGAGAGAGAGAGAGAGAGAGAGAGAGAGAGAGAGAGAGAGAGAGAGAGAGAGAGAGAGAGTGAGAGAGCCCCCAAGAAAGGGACCCAGAGAAGAAGATAGCCAGAGCATCAAAGAGCCAGAGCAACCGTTTCAATCTTGTTTTATCCTTTCCTTGACCATGTGACTAAAACCCAAATGTGAGACATTCAAACTGACCAATCAGATAATTACACTTCCACCACTGTACTAAAGGTGTGACAATTCATCGACCCCCCAAAGTACAAACATTTGGCCTGCATGCCTAGATCACTATCAGCCCCTCTGTGCCTTAGGAACTCCAAATGGTCATTGTCTCTGAAAGAGGGGGTAGAAAAACAGTCAAGCAACTATCTTTGTTCATTTAAAATATCTTGGATTATTTTAAATTCTACAATTCCCCCCTTGGCACCGTTGGCCACACACATGGAGTCCAAAGGTGACACAATCCATAAAGACATGCTTTCTGTTGCGTGTAGTTGTATCTTCAGACTTTTCGTCCAAGCTTGTTGCAATCTCAGTTGGTCAATGTTCAGTCTTTGTTCTCCTTCAGCCCTGCATGAGGAAGGCTCCAACAAATGGTGTTGCACCGTTCATAGATATGCAAATCATCCATCGAACACTTCACACCTGCACAAGAACAGGCACTGACTCTGGGAACGCTGGTTCTTCTTTATAAGACGGGTCACAGGATGTGAACTTTGCTTGCAGGGATCCTGTTATCTTAAAAGAGCATATAGCACAACAAACAGCAAAAGCAGACACATGGCATTTGACATTGGTCAGAGGTTTGATATGGTCAGATTAAAATTAGTCTCTGGCAAAAAGCCCTTAAATTGATGTACTTAAAAATATGGTCAAGGGAGAATAAAATAAGATCTAACAAGCTCTTACACTGTTTCTGGAAACATTTAAATAAATTGCATTTCAACAAAACAACAAATGCTGGTTAAAAACCCCATTCTATGAAGAGTATCAGCAAAATATTCAGTGTAACCAAACACAGAGATTCAATTGAATGAATGTCCAAAACATTGTTGCAAATAAAATGGACAAAATACAAATAAGTAGAAATCAAATACATTTCAGAAATGTTTCAAATGCATGAATGAGAATACAAATATTTGTACGTGGGTAAAAATGAGAAATACTGACATACAATTTAAAAATTTAACTTGGTGAGACAAATTATTACTTAAGTGATAAAGTAAATCCAAAAAAAAAAAAAAAAAAAAAACAATTACTGGATGTAATTCACAGTTATAATTCAGTCTAGATGTAAAGACTTAAATAACATTGTATGCATTAATTTTGTGAGGCAGAATCAGATAGATGCAGATTTGACTTTGTGTGGAGATCAAATGGTGGCTGCATTTAGCTGTGGCTGTGTGTAAATTCATCATGCCCCAAAACAAAGGTGAGGAGGTTTTACAATTGTGATGCAAATTTGGTCCTGTTGTTGTAACAGGGAGCCAGCATGAGAATGTGAGTATGAGGTGTGATCTGGCTCAAAATCTTTAAACACCAATGTTTCAGTGAAGGAGCATGATAAAGTGCAAAGTACAGAGTTACTGAATCCTGTTGTGAGGAAAGCATTTTCATGGTTAATGCAAATCGTGATTAACATTGTGGCCACATGGCAATTCTGTGCTCCTTTACGTGGTTTCACTGCAGCTATATGGAAAAATAGCAGAGTTTTCCACTAAGGAGACAAACAAATTCAACATAGTCACACATGCAACTTGAAATCGCTATGCAATTCCAGTGCAACAATTATTCAGTTTACACAAGATACATGGCCTAGAATTCTTAGCATCTACAGCCTGTTAACCTAAGTGTTTCATACAACACTTACAGTAAAGCTATCATGTGTTTTAAAGAATAAACTTATAGCCTATGTGCACATTGTAGCACAAACAACTATAACGTGTGTTCTATGAGCACAATATGTTTTGCACAATTACAAATTTGAAAATACAAACAGGATCATTGCAATTTGGATATTAAACTTCTTGCTATTGGGCTACTAACCCACTAGCAAGTGAAGTTAATAGCTGAAGGCCTTGCATGAACAAAGCAGTTAACTCACTAAGAGTTTTACCTGTGCGTGCAGATCGCTGATTTTTGCCCTTAGAAAGTGGTTTACTATTTTTCTGAAAATAAGGAGGAGGTCTACCCCTTCCCAGTGACCAGCATTTTCCCTCTTTATGGCCTATTTTCTGACAGGAACTGCAAAACCTGCTTTCTTTACCATAGGGATGTTTGCTACGTTCTCCTGGAGTTTGAGGATTTTTACGACTCTCTAATGCCTGAACACCATGCGTTCTGGTACATGACTCTGCGCTATTATGGTGTTGCATCACCTTAAGAACTGAAATAGGCACACTTTCTTGGTCAGTTGCACATGCATTTTCTGAACTAAACGTTTCAGATTCATTAGAGCTAGTCACCTCCTCTAAGAAGTGAACGTGCTTCTTAGTCCCATCGCTGTTTAGCATTTTGGGAGACAATTTAGCATTTAGCTTAGCCTTGAGTTCTGCAATGGTCTCTTTGTGATTTTTACACTTTTCAGTCAGGGCAAACTGCTCAGCTAGTAATTTATCTAGCTGTGTTTGAAGATCTTGAATCTTTGCCTCAGACTTTTTTGCCTCTGCATTTTTAGATTGCACTTCTTTACATTTAGCATCTATACTTGAAGATAGACACGTTGTTAACTCACGTAGCCGTGTAAAACTTATGAAGTTTAAAGCCTCAATTATTTCACCATGTTTTGATTTCTTTTGATGTTTGCCAATTGTGTCCCACCATTGGAGCATTTCCTCATCTGGACATTTAATTCCAATGTACTCTTTCTTGAGTTTACTCAAGGTAGGCTCAACTTTTTTGCTCCATAAAGCAAACAATACATCACTATTCTCAGATGTTTTCCCTTCCATCCCCGAGGAGTTCTGAATATTCACAATATTTACAAATTATACAGTAATGGGACTATTAAATCTATTCAAAACCTTCTAAATTCTGTTTCATTCAATTAATGCAAATGGAGACTTTTCCTATCATACCATTAAACAATGAAAACAGACTTACCCATTCCATGGTCAGAAGATCAGCTTTAATCCATTCACAAAATTAACTGTGAAAAAATGTCCTCATTCTGATCAAAGTGAATTTCAGAAAACACACTGCAAGGGATCCCGGGTTTCGGCACCATCTGTAAGGGTGGAATTCCTGCAGTGGTTCAAGCTGCAAGAACTGCCGAATGACTAAAGAAACGTTATTGGCAAGATGGTAGAAAACTGCACATTTCTTGTCTTTAACCACCCACTGCCACTTATACCAACGACGGAAATAAGTGCAGTTACAATAGCTTAATATTAGTGGGAGAGCGTTGCTATAGATAGTGACGATATTGTATTGCAATATGT
The DNA here is from genome assembly GCA_021464565.1 of Rutilus rutilus. Taxonomy (NCBI): domain Eukaryota; kingdom Metazoa; phylum Chordata; class Actinopteri; order Cypriniformes; family Leuciscidae; genus Rutilus; species Rutilus rutilus. The sequence continues at coordinate 2,861,451 of JAJAQA010000013.1, forward strand.
AGCACTTCAAAGTCAATATCAAATCAAAACTAGTTAGCACATTAGTTGCAATTGAAAAGGTTTAATGACAAAATATGGTTATGGTTACACTTAAAATAGTTACAAAATAAATGTTTGAAATGATAATAACTTATATTATTAAATGTACCCAGCATATGTGAAAAATGTTACCTGAGAGAGAGAGAGAGAGAGAGAGAGAGAGAGAGAGAGAGAGAGAGAGAGAGAGAGAGAGAGAGAGCCCCCAAGAAAGGGACCCAGAGAAGAAGATAGCCAGAGCATCAAAGAGCCAGAGCAACAGTTTCAATCTTGTTTTATCCTTTCCTTGACCATGTGACTAAAACCCAAATGTGAGACATTCAAACTGACCAATCAGATAATTACACTTCCACCACTGTACTTAAGGTGTGACAATTCATCGACCCCCCAAAGTACAAACATTTGGCCTGCATGCCTAGATCACTATCAGCCCCTCTGTGCCTTAGGAACTCCAAATGGTCATTGTCTCTGAAAGAGGGGGTAGAAAAACAGTCAAGCAACTATCTTTGTTCATTTAAAATATCTTGGATTATTTTAAATTCTACATAATTAAAATATTATCCTTTTTGTATCACCCAATACATGGCGATTCATAGACTTTGCAAATATTATGCAATTTAATATTGATAACAAAACTCAAGCTTGATCTGTGTATACAGTAAAATGACCTCTTACTTATTTTGTTGTAGCTTCTGGGCAGCAGAAAAGCCAGTCCCCCGAAAATTTGTTTTGAAAAAACTTTTATTTTGTACAAAATGGCACATAGTCACACTTGTGACCAGCCTACAAAAATAGCTTATAAATCTCTCATTATACTATATTATCACCCAATATTGGATTCAATCTTTTTGTCAGCTTGTTTTCTTTCAATTAGGACTGGTTTTATATTTCTATTTGCATCTGATTAATCATAGGCCTCATTTATCTGAGAGTAGGTATCACGTTTTTTTTTTTTTATTAAAAAAGCATTATTTTTGAATATTTTTGAATACAAATAAAACTGTAAACATTAGTTCAATATGCCTCTTTGTGGAAGAGTGGGATACATTTCAAATGCTTTCTTTCTTTCTTTCTTTCTTTCTTTCTTTCTTTCTTTCTTTCTTTCTTTCTTTCTTTCTTTCTTTCTTTCTTTCTTTTGTTCATTTATTAACCTATCCTTGTGGAATAGTGGAATATTTTTGAATATTCTTAAGTGAATTATTATTTAACCTTTACATTATTTGTTGAACCATGGTATTAATAAAAACTACACAATAGTAAGAGCTGAACTGTTGCTTCATTTATCCAATTTGGAAAAAGTGCTAATTTGGAATTCCACCATGGAAAAAGAGGGCCGGTCTTGGGCCTGAAACTCCCGGGCTGAAAAGTGGCCCCACTCCGGCCCTGCTGATATGGAGTTAACTATCTTCAATTAGCATTTTCTGTCATGATAATCTATAAATCGCTCGTATAGGAACTGTTGTGAGATGCACACTGAGTGACTTTCTATTGCATGTGAAAAGATGGATGCTAAAGTTTGAGCTGACTCACAAAAGTGCTCGACTACAACAACTTTCTGTTTGGACCTTTAAATTTGACGGCTCATTTTAAGTCTGAGGATTAAGATCGGAATGATTTATTAAACCAAAGATTTAGATTTTATTTTTTTTAAGGAAATTATTACTTTTGTTCCCCTTAATCCTAAATATGTGTTTATGGCCTTGCCTGATTGACACCATTATAACATTGATTGAGGATAAAGTGTCTTTCTGTTCCTCCTCAGATGAGATTTCTGTGAAGAAAGGAGAGGATCTGAAGTTGGATGTTCTGTTGATCAACGCTGATAAAGTGGAGAGAAACTCTAGTGAAGGCTGGACAGAGGTGTGGACGAGAGGTCACGGGGTCAACAGTGATCGACTGACCGTCAGTGACGAGACTCTGATCGTTAATGAGTTTACAGTCACTGACACTGGAACATACAGAGTTCTGGATTATGAAGGAGAAACCTTGATCACAGTCTCAGTCACAGGTAAGAGAAGATCAGTGGATGAGGAGAAATATTATTATTTAATACATCATGAGCGTGGATTGTTAAACTGTATGACTAATATTTTCATATCTTGTACAGAATCCGTCTCAACAGGAGAACACACAGGTAACACAGATGAACAAGTAATAGGCTCTTTTGTTTCTGCAAGTGGCCTATATTAAATATTTGGACTATAGTGACTGAAGGGTGAGCAATCCTCTTTCTTGAACTTGGAATTATAGTTTTTATTGAATATCAACTATTGTTTCTAAAGAGTTAGGAAAGTATTTACAGTAAAAATAAGAACTTTCCTGTTCATCACTGTAAAGCTGCTTTGATATATATATATATATATATATATATATATATATTCATCACATTTAATATTCTAATATGGTAAAATAGAGGGTGTTTAAATGGTTTACTTCTGTTGCATTTACTTAGAAAATATACAGTCTCTGTGAAGCTGTAGCACAGATTGATAAAGCAGGAGCATGAGCTGAAATCTGCTGCTAACTGTTGTGATCAGACTGAACTGATCCAGGATCTTGTTCAAAATAAACTTTCAGTCGCTCTGAACAATGTGGTACTCAACACTTACAGCGGCTCGCTTTCTAATTTACCACCTGTTTGAAAACCCAACAACGCCCCCTGGAGGTATCTTTATGTAGGCCTATATAACTTTATTAATGCTTGCATAAACATAGACGAGTCAAGCATTTCTGAACCAGTATCAGAGGGCAGTCTATACACACAGGCGGAGAGAATGACTTGAGTGATTGATTAAGAAGTAAGTAATCTGTTTCACATTCTATGCTGATCAAATTTTAATATTCAGTTACTGTCATCGCTGAATTATATTAGTTCAAATAATAATTTGAATAATAATTATATTTTCGTGTAAATTGCATGCTGTATGCTGTCATGTCAAATGTTGAAGTTTGATTCTGTTTTATTGTGTATGTTCTGCAGTATAATGTAGATATGTAAGCTAAATTTGCACACCTGTTTGATATATTTAGATTCTAAATACTTGAATGCAACTTGAATACACTTTACCAAAGTAATGCTACCTCATATGGGTTATCTGCCCTCTTATCTTTGCGGTCTTATTAAACAGAAATTGCCTGGTAATTACTCATTACGATCTAAATCAATCCACAATCTGTGTGTGCCTTTTGCAAGAACCGAGCTGGGTAAAACCTCTTTTACATATGCCACAGCCTCGGAATCTTCTCCAGACTGAGATGAAGTTTAACAATTTGGTGTCTTGTAGTAAATTAAAATTTTTACTAAGCAATCGAAGCAATTAAGCAATATTAAGCAATTTTATTAAGTAAATTAATGGTGTGTAAATGTTTTTAAACAGTTGCATGTTTTATGTATATGAAATGAGGTTTTTGTTTTTATGTTTATGTGTGTCGTAACTTTGATGTAAGAAACTGTCTATTTACTGTTACTTCTGTTTTGTATAGTGACTATTGTCTTTATGCTATCTGTAATACTGTTAACATTAGCAAATTTATCTTGTATTTTGTTTTCTGTGTTCATTGTAGACCACACATCGCTATGGGCAAATGCCTGTAATACTTCATACATGCCGAAATAATAATACATGCTCTCATTTTCTCTAACCGGAAACTCCCACCACCATTTAAAGTAGTGCTTAACCAAACCGTATGGTGGCCGAGAGAGCTCAACGCGCTGCAACTGAAGAAAACACATGCAAATAGAAAAAAACACATGCAAAGAACACATATTCATCAGTTTCACAACACACACATGTGCTCCAAATACTCACAGCACCACCAAATACAGAAACGCGCTTCAAAAGTTGACTTCAGAAACCCTACTTCAGTGTTGCCACCCCTCATAGTTCTCATAAATCATTTTATAGATCCGCCCTTGCATTGTAGTCTAATAACATTGACATGATATAGACCTTATGCGTCAGAGAAACGAGGCCGCCGCCATCTTTAGAATATTGACTTTGAACTTCTGTGTTTGCGATCGCTCTGTATATCTCTATATCATCGCTGTCCAGGAGTAATTCGCGTTTGAAGAGGGTTTACTTAATTTAAAGTTAACGAAAGTTATCATGAGGATTGTAATGTAATCAGATGCAAGATCGCTGTGAAAATACAGACCGAAAAACAAAAGGCAACGAGAGCAGCGCTGAAAAGCATCGGGGTCTTTAAACTCTGGATATATATAAACTCTAGAGTATAGAAGCTGAATAAAGAAGTGATATTTTTGAGGGTTGGGGTTTTCAGATCGGTCAGGTGAACCGCTCTATGAATGATCTATGAATTAGGTTTCAGTTTTGTATTATTTTCGTCTCCACTTGCTCTTTATCGTCTATTTTGACGCCTGAGGAAAAGACTCATACAGAACTTTTATCATGTAAGTTTTCATGTTTAAAAATATGAATACAGCCTGTGTTTTTGTGTTATTTAGTAGACCTATAGCTATAGCTGTGTTTCTGTTCACGGGAAACCAGCTCTTCTGTTTTCTCAGGTTCAGATGGTGGAGTCTGCTGCCTGTGCTGTTTTGCTTTATAAATTATAGCGGTCAGTATCATTTATTTTGTAAATATTTGTATAAATGGTAACACATGTACGTATGTATCTGGATTAATGTAGACCTAGCCTCAGTCCATAAACACAGTTCAGCTTCAGCTAGACAAGTCTAGTCACGTCCCTCTCTCTCTACTTCCTCTTTCCCAGACGGTCTCTCCACAATTACTGCAAACAACACAACAGGTGTTATGACCAGGGGTGGACTTAGCCAAAGTCCTTTTAGGCAAGTCGTGCCACTCGGCCGGCATCTCGGCTACGCCTCAGGGCAGCTATTTCGGACTAACAAGACCAGGCTCCTATCTAAATGAATGGGCAGAGAGTCAGAACTGCACTTTCACTGGTCACCGGGACATAAAAACTGCATGTATAGAAACAGCAGTAAAATATGATAAAAATTGCTTAAAAAGTTTGATGACTTTGCCCTAAATTAAGGTTTAAAACACCTTTTTCCCCACAGGTTATACTTTTACTACGCATGCGCAAGGGTTCACGTTCACGACACCAACTTCCATTTACGTCTCTATCCAGAATGCCGGTGTTGTGCCAAGCACTTAAACAATTATATGTATTTAAATGTCTGAAACCTAAAATAAACATTATGTGGTTAAAACACTGAACAGTTGTGATATAGCCTATGACAAGCGCTGAGCGCATCCGTCTTTGGCTCAGCGCCAGCCACAGCACGAAAGCACAGGTTGAATATGGCAGTTATGTCACGTCACTGTACATTCGCTCCTTAGTGGTCAGCTGCTGACTGTTAAAAGCAGATGATTGGCTTTCCAGCGGGAGGGGCGGGACATGTGCATACAACCGCCATCTTTGCCGTTACGGGTTTTCCTTATATAGTTGTATTGAGGATTGAGGAAGTGGCTTGTCTCTTATATAAATTGTCTCTGCCCAGTGATTTTGGCCCCTGAGCGAATTCAGTAATGGGGCCCCATCACTCTAACTTTGAACTCAAAACACTCCTTTTCTATATATACTTTTTTTCTATTCTGTTTAAAAAAAAAAAAAAAAAATCTGTAACCTGGAACTTTTATTTTCTCAATGTAAAATTAAATACAATTGAATTCACAAAAATAAATAAATAAATAAATTCACAAACAAACTATTTGCAGTTAATTAAACCATATTTGTGATTACACTATAATATGAATGCGTAAAAATGTCTGTAACCTGGAACTATTGTATTTTCTCAATGTAAAATAAAATAACACTTACCGGGACACACCGAACTGAAATTTTGACTGGATTGAAAGGGATGGTTTATTCCTTTTCTAATATGATCGAGAGCACATGTCAACACATGATTGGATTGAAAACCTAAACTGAAAGGAAGTGCCATTGTCAAACTGCTTGCACATGTGCAGTACCATAGGAAAGTTCCACTATTACTGATGGGGCGATAAATCTTAAAAGAACACTTCACCGTTTTTTCATATTAAACTATGTTATTCCCTTAACTAAAACGAGTTGATACATACCTCTCTTGTCTCAGTGCGTGCACTCATTCGCTCTGGCGCGCGGCGACTCTTTGATAGCAATTAGCTTAGCCCAGTTCATTCATTTGGGACCAAATCTCTGTTCTCCTCGCAGCGACACTTTGATAGCAATTAGCTTAGCCTAGTTCATTCATTAGGGACCAAACTTTGCAAGCTAATTGCTATCAAAGTGTCGCTGCGCGCCGGAGCGATGAAGTGCACGCACTGAGACAAGAGAGGTATGTATCAACTCGTCTTAGTTTAAGGGAATAACATAGTTTAATATGGAAAAAATGGTGGAGTGTTCCTTTAATGGTTATAGACAGGCCATACAATATATGATAGAAAACTAATAAGTAATTTATGATTTATATAGGCTTCTTGGTATTTGTCGGTGACGTAAGTGGTTCCCCGTTGTGGACCTCGCTGAACTACGCCACACTTGCAACATTATACTGTATTCTTATTTGGTCCATATGTATTCTAAATTGCATAAGGTTTATAATGCTTACATTTATCAACTAAAACAACAGCATCCCGTACATTTCCATCACATCTGAATACATTTGAATTCTCACTGAACAAATCTGAAACAAGATTTTCCAACACAAGTAAACCTGCCCTAGTGAAAAAAAAGTATTTAAAATAGCCTATATTCCCTTTTCAATAGTACATTGCAAATACAATGTTTTCTCACCATCTTTAAATATATTAAAAGTATATTAGCATTATGCTTTTACCTATTTTCACAATGCAACTTTTAACACACTTTAAAATAATGGTAGGCCTACTTTAGTATATTTTAAAAAATATATTTTAGAAAAATATACTTGAAGTGAAAATTCTGTTTATTTATTTGCACTTTATTAAACATTTTACACAAATTAATACACAAGTACACTAAATACACTTAAAGTTATGCTTTACTACAATTGAATTACAACTAAAATATAATTAGTTGTTTCAAAATATTACACTTCAAGTTAACTAATCATTAACACACGAAGTATACTGAATTAGTCTGGCTGCAAGTATACTTAACATGTTTTTTCACCAGGGTAATAATGGCACAATGATTCACTCATCTTTTTAAATAGTTGCTTCAAATGCTGAACTAGCAATTGAAATGGCCTCAAGTTTCGGCAGCAGTGATTTCTCAGTTTTCTCAGATTTAATATAGTTTTGAAAAATCCTACAAAAGTGTGTGTGTTGAGCTGAGGAGCGGAGGGGGACAAGGAGAAACCGATGACACAGCATTCAGATTCAGACTTTTGTTTCTGTTTTATTTCACTCTCATTAAAGCATCAGAGCTTCCCACAAATGCAAACTACCATTACAAGCAACACAATATATGTGACCCTGGATCACAAAACCAGTCACGAGTCGCACAGGAATATTAGATTTGTGAAGAACAATTATCGAGTTTTCTTTTATGTCTAAAATCATTAGGATATTAAGTAAAAATCATGTTCCATGAAGATATTTTGTACATTTCCTACCATAAATATATAAAACATGTATTTTAGTGAGTGAATGCTGCACAATCGTGAACATAAATTAATAACTTTAAAGGAGATTTTCTCAATGTTTAGATTTTTTTGCACTCTCAGATTCCAGATTTTCAATAGTTGTATCTCGACCAAATTTCGTCCTATCCTAACAAATCATACATCAATTGTTGTAAGATGGCCAGTGTGTTGGCTAAACCAGCAGTAGAAAAAACTAAACAAATTCAGAAATGTCCAAGGAAAATTCTTATTTATTCAGAGGTGTCACAGATTCAAAAAACTGCAACAAAGTCCAAAGCAAAATGCAAGAAACAAATGAACAAAAGTAATTTGTTCAAAGTATGTCTCAAAACAACAAACAAACAAACTCAACAAAACAAAGAAAAAAAAAGAAAACAATACAAACTCAAGGAAAATGAATTTCACAGTTGGCTACTGATCCAACTAAACACCCCCTTTTTCCTCCTTTCCCAAACATTTCATCTGTTCTTTTATAGCTTGAATCTCCTCCTTAATTATTCAAACTCACCAATCACAACTCTTCATTTGTTATTATCTATATATTTCATAGTTAACAATGTATTGATAACCTTACAATATATACACTGAAAAGGTCTCTTTACCAATTACATTACCCCTTAAAAAAAAACACTTTCTTTGGATCTAAATAATCTTAATAATCCAACTCCTCCCCTTCAGGATGTCATATAACTGGTTTCCTGGTGTCAGAAGTGGGATTTTCTTTCAAAACTGTGTTATGTGGTTCTTCAAGTTTGGCACATTTGGGCCACATCACATCAGTGAAAAGCTTATTTATTCAGCTTTTTAATTTCTCAAAATCTCAATTTCAGAAAATGTACCCATGTTACATGGTTCTGTGGTCCAGTGTCACATACATACTACATTGCCTTGCCATTACTACATTGTTTAAATTAATACATTTTTATCTAACTGTGATTTGTATATGTACATTTCTGAAATACATAACTTAGACAGTCTCCTCTGATAACAGATCACTCTAAATTGTAATGTGGACTCATGCATTTCTGTAAAGCTGCTTTTAAACAATGTGTATTGTGAAAAGCGCTAAACAAATAAACGTGAATTGAATTGAATTGAATTGAATTGAACTGAACAATATAGGCTACACATGGTTTGGTAAGCCCACCGTATATTACACAAATATACATGTTCTGCATCGCGAGTCCGTGCTTATTTTGAATAAGTAATTACTTGACGACTGCTAAAAGTATGCTCTATATTATATGAGTGTGTGTAGTATGAATATAATCTGGACGTATCCCACTGCATCCGCCATGTTGTCATTATCATGTGACCAGTGTCAGTTACACCCCTTCAGCTCCATTCCCAAATCCTCTCCCGTGACCTCATAGGATAATAAAGTGTCCATCAAATACAGCCTTCAGAATCTCCCCGGAAGAAGTAGATCATCCAGGTACTTTTTTTTAAAGATATAAAATTAGCGCTGAATGCTTTGTTAATGAGTGTCACCTACGCTCCGAGTTTGTCACAGAGGAGTTCAGGTGTTCTGGAGCGACGACAGTGAAGGATGAGAGGGGATAAGGCCTGGACTTTACTTTGTGTTTATGTGTGCGGCAGTCGTTCGTGGGAGGCTGTCGCTTTACGTTCGTTTTGTGTTTGTTTATTTTATTATTAAAGTGTTTAAATGTTTGCAGATTCCCTTATCTTATTCCCTTATCCCTTCTTCCCTTATCAACTAACCTTGCTACAACATGCTATTGCATTTGTGTTCCGTACTGTATTGCAATAAAGGGGAAATCAGTATGTTTGAAGAGACTGGGGATTATAAAAAAACGAGTGAGTGGATTTTTACAACTAGGCTGTTTGTTCTCACACACTGCAGACACACCTCAGTGTTCAAACACCTTATAAAGAATTTTGCATAATGTGTCCCCATTAATAGCTGAACAAGCTAACTCTGAAGAAAGTGAGATGATCGTTTAATTGTTTATTTTAAATCATGGCTTTAATCAACAACCTTAATCTTTCCTGGCATTTCTGATGCTAAATATTGCAGAAACTCCACCATCATCAGTTCATAACTGTTGAATCCACTTGGATATGTGAACAAGTGACTATAATAACTCTACTAAAATATTTCATGATGACCTTTATTACTGAGAATAGACAAAAACATGTGCATTGTTCAGTTTGTATTGAATTAATTTATATTGTCTGTATTTGCAGAAGCCACCACTGTAGGAAATATCCTTATACATGTGACGGGACAAAAAGGAGAAAACGCCACCCTGCCCTGTGATATTGAGGCCAGAGACATTTTTCATGTTATTTTCAATAATCTTGTCTGTGAGAATGAAGAATGTGAGACTGAAAATAGCCGAGTATTTAAAGAAGGATCATGTGACATCATCATCAAGGATCTGATCTTCAGTGACGCTGGGAAATACATTTTAAAAGTCTATTACACTAATGATCAGTCAAAGCTGGAGCAACAAATCAGGGAATACCATCTTCAAATTCATGGTAAAGTCAAAACTGATCAAACCATCAGCTTTCCTTCAGTGATTGTGTTGGTATTGCATGAATTCCTGTAATCAGAGACACTGAATGTGACACGTACCGCTTATTCAGATTAGTCGTCTCCAGTATGGGGTTTTCTAATGTCTTGCATTGGAATATTGGAATATTATACCACAGTTTGAATTTGTTCCCCTTAATCCTAAATATGTACAGTATTTATGGCCTTGCCTGATTGACACCATTATAACATTGATTGAGGATAAAGTGTCTTTCTGTTTCTCCTCAGATGAGATCTCTGTGCAGAAAGGAGAGGATCTGAAGTTGGATGTTCTGTTGTCCAATGCTGATAAAGTGGAGAGAAACTCTAGTGAAGGCTGGACAGAGGTGTGGACGAGAGGTCACGGGGTCAACAGTGATCGACTGACTGATCGTGATGGAAATCTGACCATTAATGAGTTTACAGCCAATGACACTGGAACATACAGAGTTCTGGACTCTAATAATAAAACGTTGATCACAGTCTCAGTCACAGGTGAGAGAAGATCAGTGGATGAGGAGAAATATTCGAGCTTCATTTTACAGCTGAGGTTTATTCATCACGATTTGAACAGCAAATGCTAAACTGTTTGAGTAACCTTTGATATGCTCTACAGAATCTGGTACAGAAACAAAGAAGAAAGATGATCACAAACCTAAAGACACTGGACATAGTAAGTAAAACAGGAGACATTGAGAGCTTTACAAAATCTTTAAAGGAACACTCCACCGTTTTTTTTAAATAGGGCTTATTCACCATCTTTCCTACATTTATATAGGTGGGCAAACACATTTTTGTCTCAGTGCATGGACTGTTTTAGTTTGGAAGCGCTACCGCTAGCTTAGCTTAGCATAATGAATGGAATCTTTTGTTGCCAGCTAGCATGTTGTGAGTAAAAGTGAAAAAAAAAAAAAAAAAACGAATTACTTCTTGTGGCCTGCGTATTCACAACGAGTACAAATAGCGATGCAGATTAACACTAGGTGATTTCCTATATTGGGGGGAAGCACAGGACAAGCACTGCTACTTGGGCGCAGAGATATCACGCAACACATGAAATCCCATAACTTCCGTCAACATACCGGCGAGCGATCGCAACCTCCTCCTCCTGTCGTTCTAATTCCAAAGCACGCAGCTCCTCTTCTAAAACTCTGGTTCATAGAGGTATGGTTCTGGATCTTGACTGTCTGAGAAGTCACCCTCCTCGTCTCTCACAAAATCAGCCATGTTCATCGCCATTCACTATGTCTACTGTAGGAAAAATAGCCAGCTACTATTCACGCTGGTATGTTAACGGAAGTTGGGGGATTTCAGGTGTTGTGTGATATCTCTGCGCCCAAGTAGCAGTGCTTCGCCTGTGCTTCCCCCCCAATATAGTCCCATGTCACTAACTGCCTAGGAAATCACCTAGTCTTAATCTGCATTGCTATTTGTACTCGTTGTGAATACGCAGGCCACAAGAAGTAATTAGGTGTGTGTTTTTTTTTTAATCACTTTTACTCACAACATGCTAGCTGGCAACAAAGGATTCCATTCATTATGCTAAGCTAGAGGCGGCAGTGCCAAACTAAAACAATGCATGAACTGAGACAAAAATGCGTTTGCCCACCTATCTAAATGTAGGAAAGACGGTGAATAAGTCCTATTTCAAAAAAACGGTGGAGTGTTCCTTTAAACAGTGAGTTTAATAAAGAAAAAACATAAAAAATGCGTTCTCTTCCCACCTTCCTCCTTCCAGCTGTAACGTTTTGGATCTTGTGTGTTGTACTGACCGTGCTTCTGCTGGTTTTGGTGGGTGTGATTGTCTTTATTGTCATCAAGAAACACCAGCATCAAGGTTTCCGGTCGGTCCATTAGGGAAGAGGAGCACCTGAGGGCCCGTAATAATCTCTCCTGAGGGCCCGTGCAGAGCTTAATTAAACAGTAAACGTGGCCCAGAACATCTAGCGACAACACAGGTTACTTTTAAATCATCTTCAGAGCCACCAGAACTGCACAGGGGTGTGTTTCCAGAACAACACTGTAACTCGCTGCTGAACTAGCGATGCATCGTTGAAGAAATCAACTAGCGAGTCACGACTGTTTCCCGAAACCATACTGTCGTTCAAACACCTGGTGGAGTAATAACTGCTTTTAATGACTCCGTTTAAGATCGAATTAATGCTAGATGTTTTGCAGTAAATTACAGACATGCATCTGAGGACTAATTAGCATTTTTGCTCAAACACACAACTCTGCGATGCTGTTTGCGAATGTTCGTTGGAAGGATAGTTTCGGGAAACACCGACTCGTTGAACTGCTGATAACAATTGAACTTGAGAACATAGTTTGCTAACAAAGCTTTCGGGAAACACTGCAGCCGCAGGTGTAAAATATGTATAATCTATTAATGTGAAGCTGACATCATCATATAGTTAAGAAACATCAGCACAATTGCAAGTGTGATGTTGAGTTTATACAATGTCAACAAACAATGCGTTTTTTCTCTATTTCACAAATTAAAATAGTCCAAAATCATTCCACAGCAGAACCGTTGCTGTTTCATTCCTGAATGAATATTTTGCATGATTTAACAGTATTGAACAGTCAGTGTAAATACATCTATATGCCTCTTCAGCTTCTGTGCCAAATATAGATTTTGTTGATACTGATTTCATCCGACTGCGTCTTGTTATTCCAACTTAATTTATTGATTAAATGTAAGAGTTTGTCATAAAAGATAATGCATTTATCTAATAAGGTTAGACAAAATGCCCATATAAATATAAAAATACCAAATCAATTTAAGGGAGAAAATATCACATTTTTCTGTGCAGAATATAAAGAATATAAAAAGCTCTGTAAATCAGGCAAGCCTAAACCAGCACAAAAACACTCAGCAAAACATAATTATTTTGGATTGTTTTTTCTTATGTGGAACCATCCCTACACCCTAAGAACACAGAGATAATTAAGTTTATGCATGCAGCACTTTATGCATTGCTTGTATTTAAAAATATTTAGTATTGCTTTGTACAAATGTCTTCAAATAAGTGTCAACACGAGGATTTCCCATATTAATCCTCTGTAGAGAGTTTTTTTCTTTCTTGCTGCGGTTACCTTTAACTGATCACTGGTGGATTTTTTTTTTTTTTTTAAACCTTTTGACATGTTTTAACTACTTTTGATAATATTTTGACAGTAATATTTTGGTGGGTTTTAATGATGTATTTTAATATGGAATCTAATTTTGAAGGTTTTTTTATTGTTTTTTTTTTTTGTTGTTGCATTGTTTCACTTGGTGTAAATATTCGGTAATGTTAGGGGTTAACAGTTTAGGACCCAAGGACCAGATGTTTGAAAGAAGACCCAGATTTAGAATTATAAAAAATTGAAGAAAAGTTTTACTGAAGATAGTTTGCAGTTTCATCAGCAGAAGTCAGCTTCAAGACTCACACAGGAGTTCATAGGCCGCCCCGCTTACAGTTACAAAGATCACAGCACTTATACCATTTCCAAGGTCTAAGCTACGTCATTGCTTACAGGCTGAATGATTCTGATTGGCCAAGAAATTGATAAACATAGTAATTTTCCACACATATACAGATAGACAGAAGCATATCTCCATAGATTATGCAGCTGACACTCGGACCCTGAAGTTAGGCACGTCATGACCTTCCAGGTCGCAGATTTGGGTTGCTGGGTGCTAGCATGTCTCGAACAACAACTCAGTCAATCTCCAACAATGCCAGTGGTTCCTTAACATGTAAGCAAGAAGACTAACACACACACCCGGCACACAGCTTTTCCAAGGTTGGATTTGGCCAGGCTCTAACTATAAACAGGAGTCTCGTCTCAAAACATCAAGATAACAAGTTCTTTCTCTCAGAATAGGACACTTTAGTCTAAATGGAAACTATAGGCTTTAATGACCCCTATGTGTTTTTTTTTTTTTTTTTTTTTTTTACAATCTTTTTATTGAGATGTATCAAACTATAACAATGTAATACAACAATATTATGGTTACATCTTTTCATAAAAAAATAAAATAAATACAAATAAATAAATAAATAAAATAAAATAAAATAAAATAAAATAAAATAAAATAAAATAAAATAAAATAAAACAAGGCACAGGTTATTTTAAATAGCAACACAGGTTATTCCAGAAAGTAATACAGTACGAAGGGGAAGTTGAAAATACAAAACACGCATAGAAGGCATACAACAAATCATTATTTAACAATGTTTTCTTTAAATAAAAAATACAAAAATATGAAAAGGGGGATAAATAAGATAGGTCAAGTGTCAAGTTAGCTTGTCTTCTCCTGTCTTATTTAGTACATTCCCAAAATCCGAATTTGATATAAAGGATATAAAGGGTGTCCAAATTTTCTCAAAAGAAGAAATTTTACCTTTCAAGATATAAGTTATCTTTTCCATAGCTAAACAGAAGGACATGTTATTGATCCACTGTACGATAGATGGCTTTTCCACTTTCTTCCAATACAAGGCTATTAGACGCTTTGCTTGAAGTATACTAATATCAACAAGTTTACGAGTGCTGCCATGGTCCACAGTATTCTCAGGAATAATTCCCAAAATAAAAATTTCGGGTTTCATTGGTAGATTTATAGACACCATCTGAGAAATAAATATAGCCACCTCCTTCCAAAACTCCTGCACCTTTGGGCAGTTCCACATGCAATGCAAAAGTGTACCTTTATCATCTGAGCACTTGATGCACGTATCTGGGATATTCTGGTTAATTTTATTTAACCTAACTGGAGTAATGTAAGTTCTCATAATCCAGTTGTACTGAATTAATTTAAGATTACTATTAACTGTTTGTACATGAGCTTTCGTACATATTCCATCCCAAACATCCGAGGGAATGTTTACATTTAAATCTTCTCTCCAGGAAGCCAATTTAGATTCTGATGATTCTTTAGAGTGTGATTCTAACATTTTATAAAACATAGATATTAAACCTTTAGTTTGGGCAGATTTTGATAACAGTTCTTCAAGAGGTGTCTTATTAGGTTTTGTAAGCTTTGCACCTTGATAGGAAGAAACATAGCTCCTAAATTGAAGGAATTTAAAAAAATGTTTTTTGGGAATATCAAATTGCGCTACAATTTCGGCAAAGGACATTAGATCCTTTTCCCTATAGAAATCCTCAATTTTCTGTAACCCTTTATCAAACCACATTTTAAATCCAGGGTCAGATCTAGCTGGTTTAAAACGCTTGTTTCCCCATATTGGAGTAAAACATGATAAAGTATTGCACTGCCCTAGATATTTATATACATCACACCAGACGTTAATTGTATTAATGAGGATAGGGTTAAAAGATAGAACGTCTTTATCTTTTCTGAGGGATTTAATGTCTGCCGAATAGAGGTAGAGATTAAGGGGTAATTTTGACTTTATGAAGAAAGATTCAATATCCACCCAAGATGCACAATGTTCAGATGAGAAATAATATAAGGTCGATCGTAACTGTGCTGCCCAGTAGTACCACTGTAGATTCGGAAACTGAAGACCACCCCTATTATAAGGCAAGTACAATAATGATAACCGAACACGAGCTCTTTTATTATTCCATATGAAGTCAGTGAATGATCTCCGAAGTATTGTAAAAAAGGAGGTTGGAGGGCAGAGAGGAATATTTTGAAACAGATATAATATTTTAGGTAGTACGCTCATTTTTATTATATTTACACGTCCAATTAGCGATATAGGTAGATTTTTCCACCGTTCAATAAATTTAGAGACCGTGTTCAAAAGAGGTTGGTAATTAACCAAAGATATATGATCTACATTCGCTGTTATTTTAATTCCTAAATAAATAAAGGAATCTACCACATTGAACTGTGTTACAGTTGGTATTTGACTATCACCATCATTCAGTAACAGGATACATGATTTAGATTGGTTTATTTTATAACCAGAAAAGTTACCAAAGAGCGAAAGAAGTCGTATTAGAGAAGGGATGGAGTGAGCCAGATTTGTCAAGTATAGAATTACATCATCTGCATACAACGAAATGCGCAAATCTATTGTGTCTGATCTGATACCTAGTATATTACTATGAGATCTTACCGCGATGGCAAGTGGCTCAATTGCTAAGATAAAAAGAAGGGGTGAAAGGGGGCACCCTTGACGAGTACCCCTTTGGATGTTAAAAGCCTTAGAAACTATATTGTTAGTTAGTACTTCAGCCATAGGATGCATGTAAAGTATCTTAATCCATTTACAGAAAATTTCCCCAAACCCAAATCTTTTAAGGACCTCAAATAGATACGGCCATTCCACCCTGTCAAAAGCCTTTTCGGCATCTAAGGAAAGAATGGCCGCATCACAAGCCCCTTTTTTAAGATATAAAACATTAAGCAAGGTTCTAACATTATGAAAACCCTGCCTACCCTTAATGAATCCATTTTGGTCTCTGTGTATTATCTTAGGTAGAAGTGTCTCCAACCTCCTTGCTAAAATTTTGCTTAGTACTTTAACATCTGTATTAAGTAATGAGATTGGTCGAAATGAATCACATTTTGTATTTATTTTGTTAGGCTTGGGTATGAGCGTAATGAGAGCATGTCTTAAAGATTCTGGGAGTATACCATTTGCAAAGGATTCTTTAAACATATCTAAAATAGGTCTGGCAAGTTTTCTTTTAAATTTCTTGTAAAAATCTACATTAAGGCCATCCGGTCCCGGTGTTCGACCTGCTGTTAAACTGTTGATGGCTTCTGTGATCTCTTCTTCTGTTATGTCCATATCTAGAGACAGTTTTGTCTCTTCAGAAATAATAGGTATAGACAGACTGTCAAGAAATTCTTTTTGTGTACTGTTATCTGCATATTCAGAGGAATATAAAGTCTCAAAAAAGTATTTAAAAGTGTCATTTATCTTTACTGGGTCCACTGTAATGATGCCACAATTGTCTTCAATAGAATTTATAGTTCTTTCTGATTGCTTTTGTTTAATTCTCCAAGCTAACAATTTCCCTGCCTTTTCACCTTGATCATAATAATTTTGTCTTAACATCATTAGACTAGCTGCTGCATTTTTGGCAGATAGTTCATTATATTTAGTTCTAAGATTGAGCAGTTCCTGATGAATATTTGAGTCATTTTTATTTGATAAGGTCTTTTCTAAAAGTTTTATTTTAGTATCCAGTTCAGTCAATTCTTTCTTAAAGCTTTTTGATTTACTACTTGTGACACTTAGAATAACACCTCTAATGAAGACTTTAAAAGCCTCCCATCTTATACTAGCTGATGTTTGTGTTGTATTAATGTCAAAATACATATCTATCTGCTGTAGAATATGTTTATTGAATTGATCATCTAGGAGCCATTTGGGATTAAATCTCCATTTTGGAGGGTTTCCTAGTAATTTAGGGTCAATGTAGGTGAGTGAAATAGGGGCATGGTCTGAAATTACAATAGAATCATAAGAACAATCAGTAATGTATGACATAAGTGTTACAGAAATAAGAAAATAATCAATTCTAGAATAGGACTGGTGTGTTTTGGAAAAGCAAGAATATTGAATATCTTTAGGGTGCAAATGTCTCCATATTTCAACAAGGTTTAAATCCTTTATAAAATAATTTAGGGTCTTTCTAGTCTGTTTATGGGATTGATCAAGGCCAGATGAACGATCTCTAATTGGATCCAATGTGCAGTTGAAATCTCCTCCCATCACATAAAACCCAGAAAAGGTGGATAAAGTTAAGAAGAGGTTACTATAAAATTTGGGTACGTCATCGTTAGGGCCATAAACATTAATAAGATTCAGTCGTTTAGATAATAATGTTCCTTGAACAATTAGGTATCTACCTGAAGGATCCTGTATTGTCTTATCCATCTGAAATGGAATTGATTTGTGAATCATTGTAATTACCCCTCTCGCTTGAGAACTAAATGAAGCTGCAAATACCTGACCAGGCCACCTATTACGTATTCTACATATGTCTTTGGGCATTAGATGTGTTTCTTGAAGAAAAACGATTTTAGACTGTAGTTGCTTTAATCTGGACATCACTTGTTTGATTTTAGAAAAAGTATGTAGCCCCCTACAGTTCCACGAAATAAATTTAACCCCAATGGTATCTGTCATTTCCTTTTATATTATGAAATAATCCAACACTCTTCCATATTTTAAAACGAAAAATCACCTGTACCTTGTAAGGATAAGAATTAAAACAAACTGAAATAAACAACATATTTATAAGCATCCAATTTAAAGTAGATAAAAAACACACACAAAAAAAAAAAAAACACTTTAACTCCACAACTGCGACCTGCCGAGAACCACCAGCAAATCCAAACAATTCTTTACTTCTAACTTCCTTAACTGAATCTACCCAATTTAACTTAGGGAAAAGATCCGTACGGTGAATCGCATCGCATTTGAGCCCCGCTGTGCAATTTACATCGTCCCATTATAAGGAATTCAACCTATTGATTTGTCTATTGCTTATGTGTTCTTGAAAGTGAACAAAGAACAGAAAATAGCACCATCTTACATGCTCATTAGAAAGTCGTTAACTTCTGACGGACTTTGAAAGACGTGAGCCTGGCCATCAACGGTCACTCGGAGGCGTGCTGGAAAGATGAATCCATACATCAGTCCCTTAGCTCGCAGCTTCTTCTTTACTTCGTCGAATTGCCTCCGTTGTTTGTTCACTTCAGCAGAAAGGTCCGGAAAGAACATGATTCGGTGATTTTTGAACAGTACATCTTTTTTTGCTCTGGCCGCACGCATCACGCGTTCCTTGTCTCTATAGTCCAAAAACTTCACGATCATCACTCTCGGGGTTGAATTCGCGTCGGCTGCAGTTTTTCGCATATAACCGATCCTATGGGCCCTCTCTATGGCCAGTGGCTTTCGGAGTGGTTCCATATCCAGTGCTTCAGATAGCCAGCTTTCTAAGAACGTACATGCATCGTTGCCCTCGGATTTTTCTGGTAAACCTAGGAGCCTCAGATTGGAGCGTCGGCTACGGTTCTCCAAATCATCTATTTTCCAAGTAAGCGCAGAGACTTTCTTTTCAAGAGAGCTGGTCGTTGATTGAAGTGTGGAGACCGAATCTTCCGTTTGAGAAATGCGTTCCTCTGTCTGCGTTAATCTTCCGAAACACTCTGCAACTTGGTTTTTGATTTCTTGTACAGCTGAAAGGACAGTTTCGAACTGAGAAGTCATATCCACTTTCATTGAGTTTATTGCTTGTAAGATACCACTTGTATCAGCGTGTAAGCCGCCTGCTTGATCTCCACTAACCGGCAAAGAGTCTTCGTCGCCATGTGTAAGGTGCGCCCCCTCTTCCATGCTTTCGGAGTCGGAGGTATCTTCTGTATTTTCTACTTTCTTCGGCTTTTGCTTTGCTCGTTTAGGTGACATCGTGAACAGTATTCACTTATAAACAAAGTGAGCTCGAAAGTTGAACGGAACTGGAATATATTTAAGAAATCTTAAAACAGATTACAGCGGGGCTAACTCGTGCGTCTCTTCAGCAAAGCGCCATAACCGGAAGCACCCCTATGTGTTTTAACATGTTGAAGACCTTTCTCAAACACAAAACCAGTCCCTATTTAATTTCTGGAAGCTGGGATAAATAGGCAAGCAATGTTACTGCATTCAAATATCAAATACTGACATTAATGAATACATGAAAAGAACATTTCAGTAATCACACTGGTAACTTCTATAACAAAGTAAAATCTCCAGAGAAGTCATTCAACTCATTTGATATTTAGAAGGAAAATTATTGATTAATACCTTGATTATAATCACTCATTACATATACATTGAAGCAGCAGTGGATTCCAATCCACTCCCTTCAGTAACACTTCACTTGAAGGGGTGTGCATAAGACTGACATAACAGCTTCATAATCATGACATAACATAAGACATAAGGTTTTATGCATGTTTATGACAACTGTCATTAAGTGTCATTCACTCAATTATGACATTTTTTATGCAAAGATGACATTGTTTGAGATTCATTCAACTTAAGAAACTACTTAGCTTTATGGGTTAACATTACATTAAACTGTCATGTGGTTGGTTTTGACATTGGCTGTCATGAGGCCATTATAACTGTGTCATGAATATATTTCCACTTTTTTTTCAGTATTCCAGTATTAGTTATAATATAATTTGACAGTATTGACACTAAATGAGATTTTAATTTCAAATTCAATTTGTACCACTGAAAAAAAAGTGGTCAGAAATATAATGTAATGTTAACCCATAAAGCTAAGTAGTTTCTTAAGTTTGATGATTAATCTGTTATGTCATGTTTATGACACATTTATGACAGGTCATGATGTTTTGGTTTATGTCAAGTTGTCATGACAAATACATCTCAAACAATGTCATCTTTGCATTAAAAATGGCATAATTGAGTGAATGACACTTAATGACAGTTGTCATAAACATGCATTAAAACCTCCTTCATATTCATGACGTGTGTTAATGTCATGATTATGAAGGTGTCATGTCAGTCTTATGCACACCCCTTCAAGTAAAGTGTTACCGAATATTCATATTTTGGAAAAAAACTAATTTACAGGTATAAAAATCAACTTTATCTGCTCTAAACATTATGCATGCTCAGATTGTATACTCATTAATGGTCAGATTGTACGTATAGAGACTGGAAGGGATATTTTTCTTTTTTTTCTTTTACAGTCTATGGTTTTCCCCTATTAAGTTTGGTGGCTGCCTTTGATTTCCCTGAACACTGTAACCCACGTTGGGTAGCCAGCAGTACACTCTTATTTTTACCGGGTTGTTGACATGTATGTTCACCGGGGAGGCTTTATTTCATGTGTGCAACTACTGTCCCGGCACTATTTGTGTAAGCGAGCGTGTGTGTGAGTAAAGGGGTAGGAGAGCAGGTTATATTTCTCATATGTCTCTTGTCTATGTATTTAGCGTGAACGGTATCGATGGTATGTCCTGATTGATATTTGTCATGTGTGGTATTTAAGTGATGTATTAATGGATATTTATATAGCTTTGAGGTTTGCTGTGCAATGAAATTATGCATGTTTGGTGATCACATGAACTGATTCAATGTATTTATTTAACAACTTTTGAAACCCTGTGCTGAATATATTATCCTGTTCGTTGATATCTTATTCTTTTCTAAGCTAACTTATTGCTGATTATCATTAATTGTACCTGTCATGATTGCATTCCCCCTAGGTTTTAATAATATGATTGTACAAAAATAAAATTGGTACATTTGTATCTGACTAATTTGGGGTACTTGAGTGTTTCCTTGGTTATTGAGCCCACATTAAGTATTTGGTCCAGTAGAGAACCTGTAAATCACCCTTATTGTTATTGGCTTTGTTACAATAATGCCTACAACATAGTGGAAGAGTTCCTGTTGAGTATTGTTGGGATAGTTTTAGGTTTATGGTCTTTGTTTTCTTTCAATTGTATTCCACTCTTGCACTTGCATTTGTGTTTGTACATTTTTGATGTCCAGTGGTAAATATATTCTATTTCAAGCATTTATGAAATGCTTCAACCTCAAATACAATATTATTAAAAATAGCCTAAAATAATGTTTAGCAATGTCTCTCCAGATTTGTCTGTTGGAAGATCTTCTGATGGGAGAAAACATCATTCTGAACTGCAGCATGAGAAACAGATATGTAGTCGCATAGCAATTATTGCATATTCAATGGTTAGGGGGGATTGGGAGGATGTAAAAATAAAATAATTGCATCACAATAAGTGCATTGCGTTTGTCACTAACATTTTAGTAACTAAACTGAATTTGATTAGGTTTAGTGACAACATGTTACAATGTTTACATGGCACAATTTCTGCTTAGCTACGCTTTTTTATTATTATTTCAATTCAATTAAATTATTGTGATTTGATTTAATATTGACTCATTTGGATAAATATTAGGTACAGAAGATAGGCGTTAATTTTTCTCAAGAAAAAAACAACTCACCTAATGCTGTAAACATACAGAGAGCCCTATCAGCTGGCAGTATTATTTAAGGTTAAAAATAACTCAAGTTAAATATAATGCGTTTTTTTTTATTATAATAACAAATTAATTTAATGATATAAGTAAAAATATAATTAATATGTAATAGTACACATATTTAACAGAATACTCTCTATAGCTCTTTTTTCTAGCCAACTAAGGTGCATAAGCCTATATTATGGTCATTAAATGGCTTTCCTGAGGTAAATGTTATGTGACATAATTGTTCTCCAGCTGTTTTATTGACCACTTTGTTTGATTGATTGGTCAATATTATGTATGATGAATATACATTTCGGTAAGTTTTACTGTATCTTTCAACATTGTTCATTCGTGTTTATTTACTATTAGCTAGAGCCCCTTTCACACAGAGATTCCGGAAAATACACGGATAAAGTGACCCGGGATTTGACCCGGGTTCATTTGATTTTGGTTCATTCACACTGCCGGTGATTTTCCGGAATCAGAGAGCGCGTTCACACACAACCCGTGTATGTTCCGGAAAGACACGTGACATCGATGTGACTTGTAATGTCTCAGCAGCTTCTTCAGTTTGCTTATGAGCTGCGATTTCTCTCTCGAGAAACCACGCTTGTGCATTTATTTCTCTGATTCGATCATAAAATTGCGCATTTCGTACCGTTCCACAGCTGGCGAACGATCCCGGCTTCAGCGTCATCACTACGACACGGCATTATTACGGCTTTTGTTCACACAGCGCGCGTTCCGGGACTGAACACGGCAATGTTACTAGGTCCCCAACCCGGCATCGATCCCGGCATTAAACCCGGGTCATGTTTGCGTTCACACAGAAGGCGTTCCGGCAATTTGCCGGCAATTTCCCGGGTTCAATGCGCTGTGTGAAAGGGGCTTAGTAGAGATGATCGGGTCACGTGCCGCTAGGGATCTGTCGCGTCACAAACGCCAAAACGGCATTTAGGCTATTGTTTGAATTTCGTAATGAAATTGACAGAATCTGAGAGCTGAGATTTTTTTATATCATAATTAACATGCTCTGTTTAGTCTGTCGGTCTCCATGTCCTCTTTGCTTCGCGATTTTTCTGTGCGTGAGAAAATGGATGTGTGTGAGAGCGTGTGAAAAGTGTCAATCGCGTGAGTCTCGCGGTGAATGCATGAGAGTTGGCAGCAGCTCTGTCATAACACTCTTCCTGAGTAGGAGGCGCAGAATGTTGCTTGTTGGAGCTCAGCTGTGTGATGCTTTTGGTTTTGTTTTTACTCGTATCGCTAAACATGTTTACAAAGTTTTGACGCATGAAAACTAGACTCATACCGAATTTTTACCATGTAAGTTTTAAGCTGGGTCAGTGTGTCCATTATTGTGATTATAATGATTAAGATTCTGATGTTTTTTATTAGTGTGGTTATTCGATTCAGTTTAAAGTTTGATGATTCATTTTGGACATTTTTATCATGTAAGATCCACATATTTAGACTAATTGAAAATGAATGTTTAGTAATATTTTACCGCTCAGGAAAGCGTTTTATCCCTGTATGAATGTGTTTGTGACGTTTGTCTGTGTGTGTGTCACATAAATCTTCTGTTTTCTCAACAGGTTTTTGAATCTTCTGTTGTTGCTGTTTTGCTTTATCAGTCATTGTGGTCAGTATAATTTTTCTCTGTAAATTGTAACAATTCTTGATTTCTAACACTCATTTCGATGTTAGGTAGGAATTCTAGGTAGAAAGAATTTTATTCTGTCTATATTTGCAGGAACCACTCCTGTATCTGTGACGTGGGAAAAAGGAGGCAGCGTCACACTGCCATGTGAATCTGAGGCCAGGGAGATTACTCGGATTGTTTTAAGCAGTCAGTCAAAAAACATCCCTGTCTGTGAGAGTGAAAAATGTGAGAGTGAAAATAGCAGAGTATTTAAAAAAGGATCATGTGACATCATCATCAAGGATCTGAGATTCAGTGACGCTGGGAAATACATTCTGAGAGTTTATTACAATAATCCTCAGGCAGAAGAGAAGCTACGAACCCTGGAGTATCATCTTCATATTCATGGTAAAGTCAAACCTGATCAAACCATCATCATGTGCTTTCTGGATTCCCTGATAGTGATAGCTATGCAAACCAGCAAAGATAGTAAATGTCATACATCCCATCAACTATCCGGATTAGTTGATTATCGTATGCTTTTCAGTAGCTTATTTTTTAAATGATTACATTTGGTCTCCTTAGTAAATTGTGCTTATGGCATTGATTGACACCATTATTATAATAATTAATGTCTTTCTGTTCCTCCTCAGATGAGATCTCTGTGCAGAAAGGAGAGGATCTGAAGTTGGATGTTCTGTTGATCAACGCTGATAAAGTGGAGAGAAACTCTAGTGAAGGCTGGACAGAGGTGTGGACGAGAGGTCACGGGGTCAACAGTGATCGACTGACCGTCAGTGACGAGACTCTGATCATTAATGAGTTTACAGCCAATGACACTGGAACATACAGAGTTCTGGATCATGAAGGAGAAACCTTGATCACAGTCACAGGTGAGAGAAGATCAGTGGATGAGGAGAAATAATATTTATAATACATCATGTAAGTAAGTAAAGTAATAGGCTGTTCTAGAGTTTTTATTTTATACAGTGAGTTTAAAAATGTAAAATTTGTGCTCTCTTCCCAGCTTCACACCATCCTGATCGAGAAAGTTGGAGTTGGTCAGAGAATCTGTGTGTATTGTGACTACTGCATTTATTGCATATACAGTGATTATGGGACTTCAAATTGTGTTAAGGTTTGCTGGACTGCACTGATGAGGTATTTTCCTTGAGCGTCAAACTGATTCTGTCAATATATTTATCCAACATACATATATATATATATATATATATATATATATATATATATATATATATATATACACCAAGATTCTATGGGCTAGATTTACTAACAGCTTACTCCAGCGCAACTCTCTTTTGGCTTTAAAAAACTACTGTCAGGATTTACTTTTCAGGCCCTGAAAAGATAGTAACGGAAAGCTTACCATTCCTAGTTCTTGAACTCAGAAATATAGTTTTTTAGTAGAAAAAGAGTTATAAAGTATTAATAGTAAAAACACAACTGAAAGCATTATACATATATATATATATATATATATATATATATATATATATATATATATATATATATATATAATGCTTTCAGTTTTGTTTTTACTATTAAGCACATCTGATTTTTGCTCTATTTCACAAATGAAAGTTTCACAGCAGAACTGTTGTGGCCGAAGCACAGTGACGTTTCGTTGATGAATGAATATTTTGATCGATTAAACAGCATTAAACAGTGTAAATACCAGTGTAAATCTAAATGCCTCTTCAGATGCAGCTTCTGTGCCAAAGATGGGCTTTCTTGATACTGATTTCATCCGATTGTGTCTTAATATTCTAACTGAAATTATTGATTAAATTAAAGAATTTGTCATAAAAGATGATGCATGCATCTAGGTTAGGAAAATATCCATGTAGAGAAAAGAAAAACCCTTGGAAATCAATTTAAGGGAGAAAATATCAGCTTGATATATGAAGAATAAAAGTTGAGTCAGGCCTAAACCAGTCAAGACAAACCAGCAAAAAAACTCTCCGACAAATAACGTCATATTATCGTTATCAACAAAATCCCAGAAAATATCGAGATATCATAAGTGCCTAATAGTGAAGGTCTTGAAGAAAATACTTAGTAGGTTTTCTTTGTATAAATGTCTTTAAATAAGTGTAAAGATGAGGAAGAGCGCGTCCAAAGTTGAGTCTGTTTTCCTGCCAAGCTGTTTTTCCAATATTAAACATCTTTAGAGTTTTTTTCCCTTGCCGCTGTTGCGTTCAACCGACCACTAGGGGATTTTAAGATGTTTTTTTTAAAAATTAAGTACAGTACGTCCTTTTTAATTATTTTTTTTTTTTACATGTGTTGTAAACCACTTTTGATAACACTTTGACTGTAATATTTTGTTGGTTTTTAATGACCTATTTTTGTATGAAATGGAATATTGAAGATATTCATACTCAAGAAAAAAAAACTAATTTTCAGGTATAAAAATGAACTTTAGCCGCTCTAAACATTATGCAGAGCCGTATGTGCTGCTCAGAAGCCAAGAGAAGCACAGTGTTTGATGGACTTTACACTCCTTTTGTATAAACCAAATGGATTAATATTGTGTGTTTTTTGCTGTCCTCATTACCTCACTGTGACTGTGAAGTTTTTAATCATCTCATATGTCCAAATGTGAGCAGTCATGTCTTCTGAGGACAGATATTGTGGTTTTGCTCTATTCTGCTTTGAAGGGATATTGCAGATCAAGCTGTATGTGTGAAATGTTGATTATTGTAGATCTAGTGAATATGGTGATACAGCTCTCCAGTACTACTGTAATCCCTTTAAAACTATGTGAATTAGACATGTCTTCATAATTTCAGAATGCTAATGTCTACAGTATCTGTCAGAATCAATTCATCATGTTGAGTATTGCTGGGATACTTTTGAATTTATGGTCCATTTGTTTTCATTCAGTTGTTTTCTGTTGCTCAGTATTGCTTTTCTCAGGGTATAAGAGGGAAAATGAACTGTTGATATGGTCACTTGATACAGTTTATTGTTCCTGTCTGTATTTAAATGTGTAACTTAATAAATAAGTGCCTGCTTTAACAGTTTTGAGCATCTTTCCTTTCATCACTGATGTTTTTCACCTTTCAGAATTGCAGCGTAAGCTTCCTGTCTCACATTACCTCAGAAAGATAGACTTCCTCCTTCAGTAGAAAACACACGTGCAGTAATGCAGTTATGACATGTAAACCGAGAAGAGACATCATTTGTGTTTGTACATTTTTGTAAAGAACCTTTTATGTAATCTGGTCAAAATAATGAATTAATCTCCCAGAATAGAGCTTAACTTGTATGAAACCTGTAATATTCATGATCACAATCTCACAAATCTACACACACTTACAGCCAAGTTTTGCTCACCAACTTTGCAAGCTAAAGTAAACCACATATAACACATTTTTGAGATGTTAAAAGATGTGTACAGTTCAATGAAAACAACAATAGCATTCATTATGTTTCTCATTAGGGGAAAAGTATACTAAAGTAGCAACACTTGAACTGATAGAGACTATTATTCAATGCTTTATATTTCTATGACGGAAGTGGAAACACTGTGTGGTTTAAGTGTCTCTGCATTGATCTGAAACCTTTAGTTTGGTCAACACCTTTACGAACAACAGACACAATGGAAAAAGTCATTTTCTTCTGTGTATTTTCTTGTTGGATTATGCAAATCACATCCAGTGGTAAATATATTATATTTCAAGCATTCATGAAATTAACATATCAACCTCAAATACAATAGCCATTAACATAGTCTAAAAGGATGTGTTTATCAATGTCTCTCCAGATTTGTCAGTTGGAGGATCTTCTGATGTGAGAGTTCTGATGGGAGAAGACATCACCCTGAACTGCAGCATGAGAAACAGATATGAAGTCGCCTGGTATCACCTCAGATCTGAAGAGCTCGTTCTGCTGATTTCTGCTGAGAAGGACAAACTCGGGAGAAAACTCCTGATCAACTACAATCCAAACAGCAATCGCATGGAAATAACAGCAGACAGTTGGATCACCAGAGTCTCTTTAACTATTTCTGGAGTAACAGAATCAGATTCAGGACTTTATTTCTGTGGAATAAAGTCTGACGCTCCAGAGATGTTCTTCGACAAACCCATCAGACTGGAGATTGAAGGTACCAGATTTCAGTTTTCTCATCGTATCTTCACAAACTAGTCAATGTAGGAGGGAGTGGGTAAGATGAGCCACTCAAGATGAGATCTGAACATGATTTTTGTTTTAGTGGTTTGTGACTGAGAGCAGTACATGAGTAGATATATAAACTTAGCACTAGACATTGCTTAACTAACCCACATTTTACAGTTAATTGAGGCAATTAAAAAAATGGTCATAAAAACTAAAGTTCAAATTACAGAAGCAGGTTTTTGTGTGTGTGTTCACATATTTGTGGATAAACATATCATATATTCACAGGTATTTTTGTAATAGAAGAGACAAAAACAGAAGTTGAAATCACAGGTATAGTTTTGCTTGTTTAATTGATTTTTCTATTTGTTGTAACTGCTCTTCTGTGGAGATCTGGCACTAAATGTTGTATATGAATGTGAGTAACTCTTCTGTCTCTGTAGATGGAGTGACGGTGACGGAGCGTGTGTTGATGTTCGGTGGTGTTGGACTGGCTGTGTTTGTGTTTTTTCTGACTACAGTCATTGCAGGAGGAATCATTTACCATCGTGGACAGCAGAAAGGATGGAGAGCAGCGAAACGTGCATCTATAATGAGCTACAAATCAGCTATATGACACATTTATGTGCTTTTTTTGACATCCTGACCTTTGCACTGCCACTAAAATAAGCATTGCTGTCGGGAAACACAAATGACAACAGACAACTTTGCCTCAGATACTTTTCCTGTTTATCAGATTTCACTTTAAGAACTGAGAACTGAAACGTAAAACTTAGGGAAACTGAGATGTTGTGGTAAAGGTCGCCTTTATTCAGCACCAGTGAAACTTAAACAGGCTTTAATGGCTGTGGTGATGATTCAGGTTTGTGTTATTCAGTAAATGTTCAGTTAAATGTCAAAGTTCTGTCTTTAATGCAGTGTTTTTTAATTCAATATCAATGAACAATATGCATGCTAGAGTTTTGTAGAGAACGAGCCAATGTCCTTTTTTTCAAAGCAAACAGTTTCTTCGTAATGCAAACAAAAGCTTTAATATCATCAGACCAGCAGGACTCGTGATAAAAATGAACATTGTGTCTGGCTATATCTTTAGACATATTATATTTTTCTAGAGGAGCATTAATATGTACATATAAGCTGTTTTCAAGAGAAAATATAAATGCAAATCTCTTCTGTGGCACATAAAGCTTGATTTAATAAAAATGTCAACAGATTTCAGAGAAAAGGTTTCTTATCATTGTTATGCAATGCAGAATAATGATTTCCTGTCTGACTGCGTTACGTTGATGCAACTAAAACCACAAAATATGAGGTAAGGATGATAACAATATGCCATGCTGACTCTAGAAGGGCAAATAAAGTAGTGTGTGTGTATACTGCGGAAACCAGCGCCTTCCTCTGGTACGAGCGGTTTGGTCTCCTTTTATGCTCAAAGAAAGTGTTTGCGTCAATGACATTGGCAGCTTGAGATACAGGGGAGTGGCCAGACTCACGCAGGACTCCACATCACACTCTAAACAATGCTGGGTTGTTTCAACCCATGTTTGGGTCAAAGGTGGACAAACCCAACAGTAAATTATTACAAATTTAATATGGTTTGTCCACACTTTCAGAAAAAAGGTTCAAAAGCTGTCACTGGGACGGTACCCTTTAAAAAGGTGCTACCATTTAGGTATTGATAAGCACTCTTTAGGTATAAATGTGTACCTTATGAAGGGTTTTCTCTGGGGTGTGTTTCCCGAAAGCATCGTTAGCCAACTATGGTCGCAAGTTCCATCGTTATCAGCAGTTCAACGAGTCATGTTTCCAGAAACCATCGTTCCAACGAACATTCGCAAACAGCATCGCAGAGTTGTGTTTGGAGTGACAGCTCTCAACATGACATGTGGACTCAATAAATCCTTGAGCAAAATAAGCAACTGACATTCAGTACAACCTGTGTCTTTTATTTAGAATACATACAAATGTCATTTACATCTTTTAGTTTGTCAAGAGATTTAAAGCACAGTTGTTGAAGAGTGCGCATGTGTGAACGAGCTCTAGTGTAAGAACGAGCCTATGATTGAATCTGGAAATAAAGCGAAATAACTGAGAAAAATGAGAAATAGTCCTCAGATGTCATGTCTGTAATTTATATAAAAACATCTATCGTTAATCTGATCTCAAACAGTTTCATTAACAGTAGTTATTACTCCACCACATGCGTGACATCATTAACCAACGTGTTTAAACGACCACTTTGCGACAATATAGTTTCGGGAAACAGTCGTGACTAGTTGATTTCTTCAACGATACATTGTACAATGGTAGTGAAGCAGCGAGCTACGGTGTTGAACGGGAAACACCCCAGTGCGCTATAAAGACAACGGCCGAGGCGATCAGTCGTATTATCAGCAGTGGTTTAATGGTGCTCAAAGCGCCACCTATGGTTAAACTTGGAGATCAAGGATGCTGTCAAGTCAAGCTGTTCCAGTCAAGTCAAAATGGGTCTTGGAGACAATAAAACGGTGCTAGTTGCTTCAGTTCTCTCGCAGACTCCCCCGCTTCAGGCTGTGACTTACACTAT
The DNA here is from genome assembly GCA_021464565.1 of Rutilus rutilus. Classification (NCBI taxonomy): domain Eukaryota; kingdom Metazoa; phylum Chordata; class Actinopteri; order Cypriniformes; family Leuciscidae; genus Rutilus; species Rutilus rutilus. The sequence continues at coordinate 2,891,964 of JAJAQA010000013.1, forward strand.
GGTCTCAGACTCCAATTCTCAGGTCCTCGAACTGGAGTGCAGGTTCTGCTAGAAAAAGACCCACAGCCCACAGCGAGACAGACTTTTACAGCCGTTACTTGCTCATCCACGAGAAGGATAGAGGCTTCAGGCCTGTCCTAGACTTGAAGGCCCACTGAATGTCCATGAAATGCACAGCTTCGTTTGATGCATTGATGTAATTTCCACTGAAACAGGAAGCTAAGGCAGGACATATTGAATGGCTCCTCAATAGCGTTTAGTTTATATCAGAGACTGCGAGTCGCACCATGGAAACGAATCAGAGCGCTGAGACGTTGGATTCAATCGTAACTTTAGAGGTGTGAATAAATTCTAGCCATTTCTTTCTGAAAATGGAAAGAAAACTTGAGCGTTTGAGCAACTGAACACACATCTCCAAACCCATATTACTCCGTGACGTGACACCGGTAGTGATGTCCGGTTCGTGAACGAATTGTTCTTTTGAACTGGTTCTTTTTTCGAACCACTTCATCAAATCAAACTGAATCGCTCAAAACAGAGTCAGTGCTGATCCAGTTTTCTAAAGTTTTTCGTAGGGCTGCTCGATTATGGAAAAAATCATACTCATATTATCATCACTTTTATATATACTTATATTGTCTACTATATAATATATACTTATATTATTATATTATCATCGCTTTTAAAATCATCACTTATACTGAGGGAAATTCCCCCCGCATACATTGCAAGTACAATCGCTACTTTAGCAAGTAGATTGCATGAGTAGGCTAGCCTAAATTAATCCACACAGATTATAAAATCAAATCAATCATTTTAAAACTTTCTCCAAGACGCAATTTCACAAACCGCGTGAGTGTTCAGCAGTGCTGGTTCTCTCTCTCTGTCTCTCAAAATGGGTTGGACAGGACAAGGCAAGCGTTGAAACTACACTCTCGCGTTTAGGAGTCGGGACATGATGGAATTGTCACTTGCACAATCGGGTCAGCATTGCATCGTAACTAAAGTTGATTATTTTCACTTCTATACATCTTATCAGTTTAAACAATCAAGCTGATAGAGTTTATGGCTTCGGGAAGGGCGGATGTGCGCGTGTCATTCAGAACACAAGACTCCAGTATATGTTCCTGCAAAACAGAACATGACAAAATAATCGTTTTTATTTCGATTGTACTATTTTGGTGATCGTTGGGAGCCAAAATCGAAATCGAAATTCAATTAATTGCACAGCCCTAGTTTCTCGCTTTTGGACGTGCCTGACGGTCACTCCGACTCGAAATAAACAATATCCCGGAGTAAATGTTACTCCAGTAACTCCAACAGTTAACTGATGGAACTGATGAGCACGAGCAGCTGACACTGAGCATGCGTTTACTGCCGAACACACAGTCAGGTACAGCCACGCTCGCTTCGGAAAGGTGGTGTTTATAGCAGAGGGGGCGGAGCTTTAGATTCTAGAGAGCATTTGATTGGACAGGAGATGTGATGAGAAGCGGTGACGTCATAAAGATCCGTGATCAATTTTAGCAGAAGTGAGAGACTAAGTTTTGAATACTTATATTTCATACTAAGTGTGAATTTTGTCATTGTTTTGGAACACACCAGCTTATTCATAACCTTCGGGCTAACATATTCATACTAAGAGCTAAAAAAACTTATATTTTGATTTCAGGGGGCCTTTAAGATGTCTGAACAGCACTCGGGTGAAACGGACAGAATGTTAACGTTGAAACGAATTGGTATTCATCAATGGACACACACTTTTACAAAATGCATGGATGCAGATCTTATCCCTATGAGGTGAAAGGGAGTTTGCATCCTAAATTACCTCGACGATTGGTTGCTCTAAGCCCAATCAAAGGAGGAACTGTGTGTGCAGGTTGAGGAAGAGTGAGGAGGAGGAGATGAGAGTAACACAAGAGAAGGATGAGAGTAACACAAATACACTTACACACTGCTGCACACTTCTGCTGCGTGACGGCTTCTGTAAATGTAAAAGAAAAAATATAAAACGTCTGGATGGAGGTTCCTTGTAATTTGCATTCTATTTGCAATATATATTTTTATTTACTCTACATTTAGACTGCACCTCATGCCATTTGTTGACTGTATCAGCATTTAGTTTAGGTTACCTAGATAAAGACGTGGTCTGGTAACTGAAAGATATCCAAACATATAATTCATAAAAAAATATTATTGTTTCTAATAAATCCATCAACTATTATTAAAGACAATAAGGAAAGTATTCACAGTATAGTTAGCTTGTATACATGCCAAACTGAGAAAGGCAGTTCATGATTTCAGTGTAGTTTATGCTGACTCTGGTCTACATTAGCTTGCATTGACACTTGGATAATAAAACAGTGTGTGAGTTGTGAGTTCATGATCATAAATATCCAGGTTTCATAAAAGTTAATCTCTATGAACAGCTTCTGGGAGATACTTTCAATTAATGAAAAATCTTTATTATATTTCATAAATCCACACAAATGTAACAGGGAAAAGAAATTAATTATGAATTGTGCCAAAATGTTTGTTCATGCTGTAAAATAATTCTAATATATTCATTATTGGTGTGTTTTTGTCCCCATTCTGTTCGGTTTAGTTTTGTCTTCATAGACTTTCAGTTTGTTGTCATTCATCACGTGTGTTTCTTTGTCTTTGGCCCCGTTTACATGTACATGGTTATTTTGACAAACGGAGACATTTCCCTTCATTTGTGCCTTTCGTTTACACACAAACGGAGAATTCGCCTCTGAAAACGATTCTTTCTAAAAACTCCGGCCAGAGTGGAGATTTTGGAAAACTTTGTTTGCACGTTTGCATGTAAACTGAGAAAAATTGAGTTTTAGGCAGCCGACGTCACAGTATGCGACAGAACTTGCCCCTGCATCAAAAGTGCGACAAATGTTTACATTTTCATTTGGCTATGGTGATCATGGATCATGCATTCAGTGTAACAGTCGCATTTATGTTGGTGCAAAAACATGCATCATGTTGAAATTAATCATTGCTGTTGTTGCTTTTTTCGGGATTCTGATTGGTTAACGTGGGATTAAGCTTGTCGTTACACTGCCACCTACAGGTTTGGCATGCTCTTGACGGCATATATACACGGGTTCGTGTAAACAAACACTTTTCTGAAAACTGACAGGTGTGCACTATGTTCTTTTTGAAAACGGAGAGGGTGAAATAGCCGTTTATGAAAATAGCCAAACATGTGTAAACGTAGCCTACGTTTTCCCGCCACGATATCATTAACTATGGACACTAATCATCAAAGCTGTTTGTCATTGTCTCATCACAACCATGTATTTAAGTTCCTTCTTTTCATTCAGATGTTGTCGGTTATTGTTTGTGCATAGCACTCTGTCTCGCAGGTTGGCTGTTAGTTCTAAATATTATTAAATCTAATGTTATAATCCTCGTCTTTCTTCTATGGAACCTAGTGTTACAGTATAAGGTGCATCTAAGAGGAGGGGATATGAAGACACCTACATTGACCAGGAGGGGACATGTTTGGTTAGTTTTGTCGTGGCCATGAGATATTAATTTGTGAGAACTTCATATTAACTCATGGGAATGTGATAAGTCGTGGCCACTAAATAGTTTTTTTGAGGTAATGTCATCCTTATGCTTGATTTAATAAAAATGTCAACAGATTATTTCAATGAAAAATGTGTTGTTGGGAGATCTGATCAAATAAACAACAGTAAAACTAAGAAATTGTGTGATTACATGTGCATTTTCTGGCAGAAACCATCATTACCAATGCTAAACCTCTTCATAATAACTGTATAAATTCAGTGATGTTAAATCTGTTCTCATACTTTCATAAAAAAAAGGTTTCACATCAGTGGTTTGCAATGCAGAATAATGATTTCCTGACTCACTGCATTAAGATGACACAAGTAAAACCACAAAATATGGGGCTATAACAAACTTGACTATCACCACACTTAAAGGATGTTATTTATGCTAATAATTCACTATACAAATAATATACTGTATATACAAAGTTTGGCACCAATGTCCATGGAACCAAAAAACCCGACCATTCTGCCTAAACATTCTCATATCGCCAGACTAATTTTAAAACATATTCACCAGAATAATGGCCATTTAGAAAGAAATTACATGCTGACCAAATTACCCCAACACTACCGGTTACCCAGCGCAAACAATCTGGCAAGAAGTATAATTCACCACTGTACCTTTTGTAGATGTGTCAGAGGAAAAGCAGGTCAACAAAACATTTACCCCATGACCGTATAACCCCTTATCTGCCAGCCTTTACAAACACAGGAATTGATAACTTTGGCCCTGGTGAAGTCAAAGGACATTATGGAGTAAACTTTTTTTTTTTTGCGAGCACACTCCACTAGAAGAGTTGCTTCCCCCTGGGCGCTGGCTCAAGGCTCCTTGCTGCCAGATATTTGTAGAGCTGTGGGCTGGGCGACACCGAACACGTTCACTAGATTCTACAGCCTTCGTGTCGAGCCGGTATCTTCCCATATACTCGCCCCCAGTGGCCAGTAGCGCGAAGGACATGTTCTTAGTGTCGGCTTGCAACGCCACTCCCGCCCGCTGGGCCGGATACGGGGGTCTATTGCTCCAGTTGCCCAGAAATAACTAACCATGTTGAGTTCCTCCGTTGCGGAGCGTCTGACATCAGGCCTACACTCGTATGCATTGAGGAACCTGTGCTAGGCTGGGTGTCTGTATAGCGGTCCCTGCGGCGATCCCATATGTGTATTCCTCCATGATCAGCTCCTCTGCAGACGAGCAGAGTCAGAGTCTTTCCCTCGACAGAGTCATCTCTGTCGTCTCTGCTGGTGTTCTTCGCCCTAGAACTAGACTGGATCACCCCAGAGACTGCCATATGTTGCACTACGCTCGGCTAGTCCATATGTGTAACCGCCACAGTAACTCCCATGTGGCTTCCGCAGCGTCCACTTCTCCAGGGCACGCTTTCCCAGCGTTATCCAATAATTCACAAACAGTCACTACTTACCTGTATTGTGGAGTTTACAACCTGTGGACTTACCTTTCCTGAGACAACTTCAAACTTTTGGATCACACTAGTCTTGGATTGTATATACACTGGTGGACATTCAAATTGGGACTTATCAACACACTAGGATTCTTGGACTGTTTTAGGGAATGGTGATTTGGACTGTATGCTTTTAACAGACTGGGTTTTTCTGGTTTAGTTGTTTGGTTTTAAAGTCTCATGTGAACATTGTAAATACACCATTCTTATTTAATCTTATCTCTGTACTGTATATGTCTCATCCATTTAACCACTAAACGATCTCACTCAGTAAAGTCTGACCCCATTTTATCATATTTGTAACCCTACCGATTTTGCTGAACATTACATTGCAATCTTGAGCTCTCAAACAGAGTTGAAGCTGCTGAAAAATATCTGAGTGAAACATAATATTTCTTTAATGCTGGACTGGCTGTCAGCTCCAGTGTTTCTGTCCTCCACTGTGTATTTTAATGCTGATGTGTTTTGTTGTAGAACAGCGCCACCATGTGTCATCAGCTGATACTGCGGCTCTGAGCTTCTCTGATGCTGATAGTGATGTTGGGATGTTTTCTCTTTCTGTAGATGATGTTTTGTCCCGGGGCTCGATATGCCTGGATGACATGGTTCAGGGGGACACTATCGCTCGACTGCACTGTCTCTATGTCGTGTTCAGAACACCTCACAGTTTCACATGAGAAAAGAGCAGATATTACACACTTTACACACTTATTCTCACATTACTTACAATCCCATGTGATAAATATTAGATAATGTTAGATTAACTATTTTCTTGAGCTAGCATGAAAACTATATCCAGTGATTAAACAAATGACTTCTACACAAATGTGTGTATTGTTCATCTGCAGATCTTTACAGTAAAGAAGAGCAGAAAAGGGCTCCGCTAATTTTTTCTCCAGGATCTGAGCAGCTTTGACTCTAGATGATGAATCCATCACCATCTGAGACCGATATGAGCTAAAACCTGCTGTGCCAAATCTAAATGAAAGCATGTGTGTATTTTGCACAGTTCTGATCTCAGACCTGAAGACTGTTTAACAGTAATCTAGCGCCATATTTACCCATGAAGCTCTTTAGAAATCAGATGCTGGACTACAGTATTACTGCTTCATGTTTACAAACACACTGGATTCATCATCAGAACCACAAGATGGATGCATTTTCCTGTTTTTAAACAAAAGAAGAAAAGACAGAGGAAGATGAATAACAGAATATTAGCAAAAGGAAGAACATGAAAGATGAGAGTTAATTTTCTTTACACTTTTGATGTTTGAAATGACATTAAAAGAGACCTATGAATGGTTGTTGATGGTTTTGGCAAGTGCTGTTAATTTGCTGTTAACAGGTACAAGTGACAAACACAATTATGTTGTGTAGTGTAATATATATATATATAATATTGCCATGAGTTCTCATCTGCAAACATAAATCCATCATTATAAATGAAAGGACTCTAGGATGTAAAAACATCTGTCCTTTTCTGCTACGAGTCTGGATTACTATTTTCTGTCCAACACATTTCTCACATTAGGAGTTTCTATGTCGCTTTTTTCCAAGTAATTGCACAGGTTTCAACACAAAGTGTGCAGCACAGTTGGAATTATCAGTATTGTAATAATTTTAGGATAAAATTAGAAGAACTATCTTGCTTATTGTACTTGCTCACGTTATCTAACTGCAATAGAGTCTATCTATTGTCCAACGATAGCTAAACATTAACTATAACGCCCTTCATAAAATACCTGGCTAGATTCCAGAGAGGTCAACTAATGCTTTAAAATGTAAAATAAAATTAAAATTCAGTCATTTCATCAACTTACTAGCAAGTGTGCTTGAGAAACACTAAAATTAATGGGAATAAGTTTGCAGCGCAATTGGAATTATCAGTAGTATAAAAAGTGAGAAAAAAAATTATTTGATGTTTTCAATATTGCGCTGAACGGTTGCTGTGGTTACCAGGGAGTTGTCTCGCGCACAGCGCATGCGCGCCACTCTACCGCCTTTTCCGTTATGGTGAATAACAAAAACTATAAACGAATGCGTTTCGACTCTTCAGAGAGAGATATATATATATACTGACATACAGCGCTTTTTTTTCTTTTAAGAGTTATACAAATGCCAAACGTCGGTTTAGTAAATTTGATCGAACATATTGTATTGCGAAAATGAAAGTGAAAGTACTTTCCATTGTGTTTTATTTACAAGCGCCGTTTTACACCCGGGTTTAAGAATCTTTAAATAAGAACAACTGATTATCCAAGTATCAAGTGATGGTTGTGTATGTTTGATTAACGTGCTGTTGATGGAAAACTCGAGCCTCGAGGTGTTTAATAACTTTATATTCAGAGCAAGTGTTCTGGTGTGGCGCATGAAAATTACTTCCTCAATAACGTAAGTAACCATTAAATATTAAAGTACATTACCCATGAAATTCTTAATATGCATTTTTTTTTTCACTTATCAATTATTGGACATAGACATATAGCCTAGACCCTATATGTTAAAATACACTTTTACACTTTTTATGTAGGTCTAATTTTAGGTTTTATTACTAAAAGCCAAAGTTTCTAGAAACCACAGTGTTGTTGTAACACTTTTCTCTTTAACATCTGTAGTGTTTGTTTTAACTGTGTGTGTTTGTTTTGTGTGTGTGTGTGTGTGTGTGTGTGTGTGTGTGTGTGTGTGTGTGTGTGTGTGTGTGTGTGCTGTGTTTCTTAAACTTTGATATAGATTTCTGTGTAAATGAATGTCCATTACAAAGACTGATGTTGTTACAATCTCCCTTTATGTAGCCTAATGTCAGTTTTATTGAACATTTAATTAAACTAAACCAGTAGGAAACATTTTATTTTAAAATAGTTGGAAAAGATCTTGAACAAATATCTGTGTATGTTAGTCAGTTTCACAGATGTATTAAATATGGGCTTACAGTAAACGGTCCCATTTGTACAATATTTGAGGCTTCGGTGGAAGAACATTAAACTCTAGTGTTACAAACTTCCCAGTCTGTTCAGCCGAGATATTTCTGTTTTAAACACACAGATGAATTACTGGTGCAAACGCTACAGATCTGACTGAAGAAGAGAATCTGCTGATTCAGATGATAGCAGTTCTGAACATTCATTTACATGATTGAAAATCACATTAAACCAGGAATGAAATGTTGATAATGTCTAATAATTAATGATTATAAATCATAAATCTGATTTGTTTTGTCTCCATAAACACACTGACGAAAATGTCAAATGAAATGTATTGTATTTGAGTGTGTGTGAATGAGTGTTTCTGATCTTTTACCCGAGCAGCTCCATGAAGACTGAATGAATCATGGACGACACACACACATTCAGACATGGAGATTCTTCTCCAGGATTCAGGTACTTCAATCTTCATATGATCTTAATGTTATAGAAGACTCATTTTCTGCACTTAACAGGGTGTTGTGTGTGTTTGCCAGGGTTGGTATAGTGATCTGTTGTCTCTATCATATTCTGGTGCCGGGATATACAGTAGTTGGAGCCACTCAGGGTCTATAAACACTGTCCAAAGACACACAGATACAGTAGACAGCTATATGATATATGACATTATCCTTGGACAGTCTCATCACTCTTCAACATACTGTCTTAAATAGACAACCTTCTCATGTGGGATTTATTTTCATGTTAAATCAGCCAAGTTGATTCTTGCCTCTATTCTGTTATCTCTGTTCAAGTCAGTTTAAGGGTGACAGATCAAACTCACCGGAGTCCAGCTGTGTGTCCATGAAGAGTGACGCGTCTATGTTAGCACCAATGAGATTTGAGGGAAGACACACATCGACTGATCTGATGTACAACATTTCATAGATAGATAGATCTTCTCGAGTAACATGCATGCAAACTTTGGAAAAATAAAAATTTTTGTCTCTCAGACAGGTTTGTTCTATGCATTTATTTTAATAGAGGAAAACAAGATACATTTATTGAACTGAATCACATAGGCCCTGAAAAATATATCAAAAAAGATAACAAAAGAAAATTTTGCTAAGAACTGAAGTCAAAAAGGATATCTTTAAAACTTCTTGGACTTGGACATGTTACGAAACCCTGTTGTTAAAATGGTCGTTTCGAAAGGGTTCAGCAACATAAAAGGAGACGCAAGGCAAAGAGCAGTTTGAAACATTTATTAAGACTAATAAATGACTGCACAAACTCACGTCTCTCGATTTTCTTTCTCTCCACATGTAAACACACATTTACTCTACACTAAAGTCAACACAGACATAACAAACACTAACAAAATGAAACAAAATAGTAGCACAAAATACAAAGAACACAGCTTGGGTTGACCAGCGGCTAGGCGTCATGACGCGCACGGAGTTCACCGTCGCGTCTCTCACCCTCCTTCACACTCCACTTATATGCTCAGCACGAGCCATCAGAGCAATGGGCCACAGGTGCGCAAGGGCGGAGCCTACACTCAGAAAGAAACCCCAATTAGAAAATGAAACAAACACACAAAAATACACACAGGCAACACCCATAAGGCTGAGGTCATAACAGACAAACTTTGGAAAAATACACATGACAGTTTCTTCAGAGTCCCATTTCTAAACTGTCACCGTTTGGCATATAGTGCAACAAACATAAGCGTAATTTGCGAGTTGGACATGTGGGACATGTGCCCACCACTCTTTGTCAGGGTCGATATTGTCCCCACCACTTTTTGAAACATCTCGTAGCACGGATGTACCTAATACACATGAAACATCTCCAGTTGACTAGCAAGAGTATTAATTTCATTAGTTTGTGTTAATTTCATTCTGGTGCTGGAATGTGGTGTTTTTGAACTCATGCTGAGTGTGTGTTGCCGCTGTTATCAGCGTCAGAACGATCTCTTGTGACAACAGACGAACACTTCAATTAAATGATTAAAACATTAAATACAGACAGGGCCATTTCTGACCATCTCATTAATTCCCCCTTACAACTTAAACACTCAACTTAAATGTTTCTAATCATCGTCTATCTTATTAAAAAAATATTTATTTTTTATACTAATATTCAGCTGCAAAATATACTTGTGCTAAAATACAGAGTTATGTTAAAGTGTTAACAGGAGCATTGAGGAGTTTATTGGCACCGCTCTATCTGGCTCTATATGAACACTATGAATTCTTGTCTCTGTTTTCTCAACTCTGTTATATTGTCTCTGTTCTGTCCGTCTTTGTTCATAATTAGTGAACAGTCTATGGACACTCGAGGAACATTTACGGGAAGACACATGCCATCTAATCTGAGGTACAGCATTTATGTCTAGACATAAATATATTTTACTTTCAATTTTACTTCTTCAATTTATGTTTTAATCTAATTATTTATTATTTTAGTCGTGATTCTCAACTTGTCCAAAACACATTTAAATCAAATCTGCTGAAGAAGTTTCAGTGTGTGTATGAAGGAACAGCAAAGCAGGGAAACTCAACACTCCTGAATGAGATCTACACAGAGCTCTACATCACAGAGAGTGAAAGTGGAGAGATCAATAATGAGCATGAGGTGAAACAGATTGAGACTCAATCCAGGAGAGCAGAAACAGAGGACACATCGATCAAATGCACTGACATCTTTAGACCTTTACCTGGACAAGACAAACCCATCAGAACTGTGCTGACAAAGGGAGTCGCTGGCATTGGAAAAACAGTCTCTGTGCAGAAGTTCATTGTGGACTGGGCTGAGGGGAAAGAGAATCAAGACGTCCAGCTCATATTTCCACTTCCTTTCAGAGAACTCAACTTGATGAAGGACAAAACACTCAGTCTTTCAGATCTTCTTCATGTCTTTTTCCCTGAAACAAAAGAAATGGAATTATCCAGTGATGAATATAAAGTGTTGTTCATCTTTGATGGTCTGGATGAGTGTCGTCTGTCTCTGAACTTTAAGAGCGAAGTGAAACTGTGTGATATATCTGAATCAGCCTCAGTGGACGAGCTGCTGATGAACCTCATTGAGGGGAATCTGCTTCCCTCTGCTCTCATCTGGATCACCTCCAGACCAGCAGCAGCGGATCTCGTCCCCTCTGAGTGTGTCCATCGACTGACAGAGGTACGAGGCTTCAATGAGCCACAGAAGGAGGAATACTTCAGGAAGAGAATCAGTGATCAGAGTCTGGCCAATACAATCATCACACACCTGAAGTCCTCGAGGAGCCTCCACATCATGTGCCACATCCCAGTGTTCTGCTGGATCTCAGCCACTGTTCTAGAGGAGATGTTGAGTGAAGCAGAGAGAGGAGAGATTCCCAAGACTCTCACTCAGATGTACACACACTTCCTGATCATTCAGACCAACATCAAACATGAGAAGGACTATGAGAAGAAAGTGAAAGATGAAGACATGATTCTCAAACTGGGGAAACTGGCTTTCCAGCAGCTTGTGAAAGGCAACCTTATCTTCTATGAGGAAGACCTGAGAGATTGTGGCATTGATGTGACAGAAGCATCAGTTTACTCAGGATTGTGCACTCAGATCTTCAGAGAGGAGTTGGGCTTGAATCAGGGGAAAGTCTTCTGTTTTGTTCATCTGAGCATCCAGGAACATCTAGCAGCTCGATATGCACACATTCACTTTACAAATGAGAACAGAAATGTGTTTGACAAAACTAAACAAGGTTTATTTTCTAAAATCTTAAACCAGATGAAATATCACTCATTATCTAAGCTGCATCAGAGAGCTGTGGATGAGGCTATACAGAGTAAGAATGGACATCTGGACCTTTTCCTGCGTTTCCTTCTGGGTCTCTCATTGGAGTCCAATCAGACTCTCTTACGAGAACTACTGACACAGACTGGAAGCTGCTCCTACAACAAAGAGAGAACAGTTCAGTACATCAAACAGAAGATCAGGGAGAATTGCTCTCCAGAGAGATCCATCAATCTGTTCCACTGTCTGAATGAACTGGGTGATGATTCTCTGATGCAGGAGATCCAAGATTATCTGAAATCTGGAAAAATAGGAGGAACCAAACTCTCCTCTTCACAGTGGTCAGCTCTGGTTTATGTTTTGCTGACATCAGAGCAGAAGATGGATGTTTTTGATCTAGATCAGTTTATTGGAGCCCAAAATACAGCAAGTGAAGTTCTTCAGAAGCTGCAGCCTGTGGTTAAAGAATCCAGATCAGTTCAGTAAGTCACACTGACAACAATCATTACACTGATAAAACAGGATCATATTTATGATTTTAGCATGTGTTTTCTAGCCAAAGCAATACTGTAATAGGAGAAACTCATATATATCTTAAGTAACCATTTACAATAACAATACATGAACAATGTGAAGAGGTGACAACTGCTTATTGCAACTGCAGATTCATATACAAATCTGTTGAGAAGAATGGAGAAATTCATAAATATCTTATCATTTATATCAGTGTTTCCTGAACTGAGAGACTGAAGAGTGTCATTGTTCTCTACAGGTTGTGGGATTGTGGTGTTACAGATGAAGGTTGTGCTGCTCTGACTTCAGCTCTGAGATCAAACCCCTCACACCTGAGAGAACTGGATCTGTCTGAGAATAAAGTAGGAGATTCTGGAGTCAAGCAGCTTTCTGATCTACTGCAGGATCCTCACTGTAAACTGGAGAAACTGTGGTAAGATTTTATAAAAGTCTCAACGTTGTCTGTTTCTCTCCTGTGGTGAATAATCAATGATATACAAAAATAAAATATACAAAAAAAGTTTACCATCAAGTAACTGAAAAGGATGTTTAATCTTCATTAGATTCTTTCCAAAGTTTCTGAGGTCATTTTACTTTTGATAGTTTTTGATAGTGTTTTATGGTGCGTATTTCTAGACACCTTTAAACTTATTTTGATTATTCTCAGGTTAGGGAAAGTACGTCAAATCTGTCCTAAATCATAAACATCTGAATTTTCATACTCACAATCTATAGGTCAGAAGACTTTTTCATGATCTGTTCAGTTCAGTTTATTTGAAGACTTTTGGCAGACAAGCTTCTTAGTTTCAATTAAATATAGTTTTATTATTTACAGGTTAACTATTTTACAAAAAGACATACTTGTAACAGGACAATTGCATATTTTCCACAACAATAATAATAAGCGTGATTGGATGATGTGAAGAGGTGACAACTGCTTTAATATACAAATCTGTTGAGGAGAAAGGATTAATTATATATTAATTATAATTATATATATATATATATATATATATATATATATATATATATATATATATATATATATATATATATATATCAGTGTTTCCTGAACTGAGAGACTGAAGAGTGTCATTGTTCTCTACAGGTTGAGGGATTGTGGTGTTACAGATGAAGGTTGTGCTGCTCTGACTTCAGCTCTGAGATCAAACCCCTCAAACCTGAGAGATCTGAATCTGTCATGGAATAAAGTAGGAGATTCTGGAGTTAAGCTGCTCTCTGAACTACTGCAGGATCCTCACTGTAAACTGCAGATACTCAGGTAAGATTTTATAAAAGTCTAAACGTTGTCTGTTTCTCTCCTGTGGTTAAATAAGATTGTATAAAATGTCCCAACATAGTCCTCTATTTTAATGGTAAATAATGATTGCCATACAAAAAAATAAATAATAATAAATAATAATAATAATAAATCTACTATGAAATTACTAATGGGAATATTGATTTTATTTTCGTTAGATTCTTTCCAACGTGTCTGACATAATTTTACAATATTAATGATAGATTAAACATGAATGGATGATGTAAAGATGTGACAGCCGTGTTCATATACAGATATGTTGATGATTTTTGGGTACTAGCATAAAAAAAATAATATTTGGTTACACTTTATTTTAGGTGTCATTGTTACAGTGTAATTATATATTTAAGTACTGAGTAATATTAAGCAACTACATGTACTCACTATAGGGTAAGGGTAGGATTAGGATTTGGCTGAGGGTCAGCTGCATGTGTCACGGTAGGGATGATTGCAAAAAGGTGCGAGGACTCAAGTGCAGAGATATGATGGTTTATTTATAAACGGAAAAACAAATACAAAACAAAACCCACGAGGGGGAAAAACATAACTGGAAAATACAAAACCAAAAACAGAACCAGAACCAGAACTTACTAGGGATTTACAGGGAACAGGAAACATCAGACAACGAACCGACACAGACTGCAAACAAGAGGGGACTTATAAAGGGAACTAATCAAGAGGGAACAGGTGGAAGAACTCAAACAATAATCAGATAACAAGGGGGAGGGATCAGACAATGACATGAGCACATGATTTTCTTCACATTGTAGCACAATTAACTTAAATTACTCCGTCATTTATGGTCATACAGAAGAAATAAATATGAAAAAAGAATCTGTGAGATGTCTACTTTTGTATGTGTCCTCTTACAATCAAATTAAAACATTGTGCTTTTGTAAAATAAAGAAAATAAACAGGGTGTGCTTTCTGCCTCTCCGTCTCGGTGAACTTTTTTTTCTTGAGCACGTCTATAAACTGAAACAAAACTCAGCGAATACTTGTCACACATTTATGAGCCATAAACATTTAATTGTGTACCTTTAAATGATTGGATTCAAACTGAAAACAAATATTCTCTGTTTAAGTCATTTGTATAAAACCAACAAGATGTCCAGTTTCTCAAACCCTTGCTCATTATTTTTAATTTTAAAAGAGATTGACATGCAAATCGTCCACGCGTCACACAAACGCGCTCGTTACCTCAAAAACAAAGCACCAAACTTCAGCAGTCTCTGCTTTTCGTCGAGTTTGGAAGACACGCCATGAGCTTACATTGGATTTACCTCAGAAGAAGAACGCGATTTGAAGACAAGAAAGATGTAAGGTAAGAAATTCTTAATTATATTAGTTAATGTTATTGTTGCATAAACTTCACATTGCAGTTGAACTGTGACTAGATATATGGTGAATATTATAATATTTAGACCCGTGTTTACTGTTAAATACTGTGTTTGTGGATATTTACTCAAACGTAGATATGTATAATATGGTAACCATAATGTTTCATATTCTGGAGCGTGCTGTGCGTTTGAATGTTTCATATTTTGGAGCGCGCTGTGCATTTGAATGTTTCATATTCTGGAGCGTGCTGTGCGTTTGAATGTTTCATATTTTGGAGCACGCTGTGCATTTGAATGTTTCATATTTTGGAGCGCGCTGTGCGTTTGAATGTTTCATATTCAAAACGCGCTGTGCGTTTGAAAAGCAAAACGCACCAAACATTAGGCTTCATGTTTTTACTCCAATCTCATTTCATAACATCATAACGACTGGAAACATTTGAAGTAACATATGATAATCAATATATTTTTCTCTAGCGTAGTTGTTACTGAAGTGTTCCTTTTAAAAGATTTATAGGCTGCTATAGGTTATTGTTATTATTATTATTTTAGGCAGCACTGCACGTAGCCTATGCCTACAAGGCACAACAAACCTGGTGTTCATTATATATTGTTGGAAACATTTGTGTGTGTATTCTGTATGGCTGTAGTCAACCAAAGAAATGCTTAGTCGACCAAAGTCCTGTCCTGCACAACGATTAGTTGACTAAAAAAAAAAAAAAAAAGGCGATGTTTTGCATTTTGATTGAACATTTATTAAACAATTGTCATAGAGCATTTATAAAACAACAACGAAAAAAGTTTATTTTTTTTTATTTTTTTTATTGACACCTGGGATGCCCCGCGAAACGGTTCTCAATTGCGCTTGAATAAGGCCGGCTACACACTGGCTGCTGGCGTGAGAGTCTCAGCTGCGTTGGGTGTCTGTTTTTATTTCAGCTCCCATGTTAATAGGTTGGAGTTTGCACACTGCCTGCGCGAGACACGCGTCTCAGGCGCGGCTCGAGCCACGCGGAAAACGCGTGCATGCTAGAAATAGAACCGACGCCTGAGTGTTCCAGCAACGGGAGTGTTCTCTGGCTAGAGCGCAGAACAGCGGAGTTTGTATGGACCGAAGTGCATGCCTGAGCTTGTATTGCTGCTGTTGCTTTGACATTGTGGAAAATAGAATAATAGAAACAAAATGTATTAGACTTTTTACCCGTTATTATCAATCTAAATTAATCTCGTTTTTAATTTAGGCTAACTTAATTTTGTTTTTCTTTATTTAAATTTCGTTTTTTCTTTATTTAAATTTACTTTTTCTTTAGGCCTATTTAAATTTAGTTTTTCTTTAGGCCTATTTAAATGTAGTTTTTCTTTATTTAAATTAATTTTTTTCTGTATTTAAATTTCGTTTTTCTTTATTTAAATCTACCCTTTACTGTGTCAGTAATTTGTTAGTCAGAAAAATATTAGACTACCTTAAAAGTATTGCTTAAGTTAACAAACTGTGTGCGTTTTATATCACTAGTGCAATGTCCGTTCTCGGAGAATATAGCCTAAGCCCTGCTCGCGTGAGGTGCGCCGCTTCCCGCTTGCGCTGTTCTGTAGTTTACTATTAATTCTGAACGTGTCGCGCCTCGCGTGTCTGTCTATATTGCACCAAATGCGATACTGCACTCCCTTGTGAAGTCGATTGGATGAACGGTTCTCGAAATAATCAAAATGCAAACGGACAGACAGACACATAGAGATTACTACCTATATTCCTTACTGAGCACGAAGCAGCAGTGCAGCCAGCCACAGGTGCGGTTCCCGAGTGTTCTACGTGGTGCACTAAACTGTAGCGCTGTTACAAAATAGCCTAAATTAAAGCATTTAAAGTTGGGGATAAAACATAGGCTAATTATATTTAGAATACAGTAATATATAACTGCTTATAAAGGAATAAATATCAAGGAGTAAATCAATGAAAATTTCTTTATTGGTGAAAAAAATAAATAAATAATTATGCGACTGGTCGACCAATGAGAATGTCAGTCGACCAAGACGGCCAAGACGACTAAACGACTAAAGTTGACAGCCCTAGTATTCTGTGAATTTTAAAAAGCAATTTTAACCAGAAATATCTAAAATCTATTCCCAAAATCGTGCAGCCCTATAGTTTCTCTTGATATCAGCATGTTCACAGTTTTTTTTTTTTTTTTTTTTTTTACAGGGATCAGATGCTCCACTGATGAGTCCTGCTGACTTCAACATTCACATGAGTCTCTGTACATGAACATGGTAAAGTGAAAATCAAACACCTTGGAAATGAAAGGTATGTACAATGTTTTTAGGAATGGCACAAAGGTCTCTGTCTTTGGATCATTGTGTTCAATACTGTGCTTTTTTGTCCTTTGTTGTGTATCTTTGGATTATGTTGTGTTGTAAATAAATTCAAACAATCAAAAAGCCATTGTTTTTTAAATCTCCTCAATCTTTGTGCAAGGTTGCTCAGCCTGATAGCTCCTAATAGGGCCATTAGGGGAGGGTCTTTGTCTTTCTCAGGTGTGAGCCATCAATATTCAGGATGTGTTTACGCCTACTCGCATAAAGCTTTCTTACACAAAACACGTCTTACAAATTTTAAAACAATATATTGTCTTTTCTGAATGAGTTGTCAGGATGATTTTCAGTATGGGTTTCATGACCTTATTTCAGTGACAATTTTTTTGTTTTTTTTCACAAACCATGCATAAACGTCATTATCTCAAAACTACAAACTTTTACATACATGCAGCTGACATATTATTGTAGCAGAGTTTATGCTAAATACAGTGTAATCAGACTTTAGCCATGAAAATGTCACAAGTAACAGAAAAAAGCACAAATGTCAGAGCATGTCAGAACACCTCAAGGGCCAGAAAACACCTCAGACACCAGAGGGTTAATGGTGCCGTGGATTACGTCTCTGATTGTGAAGTTCCTGCTTATCTGAGCTGTAGATCCTGAACTGAGAGACTGAAGAGTGTCATTGTTCTCTACAGGTTGAGATGTTGTGGTGTTACAGATGAAAGTTGTGCTGCTCTGACTTCAGCTCTGAGATCAAACCCCTCACACCTGAGAGAACTGAGTCTGACTGAGAATAAAGTAGGAGATTCTGGAGTCAAGCAACTCTCTGATCTACTGCAGGATCCTCAATGTAAACTGGAGAAACTGTGGTAAGTTTGTATAAAATGTACCAACATAGTCCTCTATTTTAATGGTAAATAATGATTGCCATACAAAAAAAAACTATTTTCTTTTCAACTTTTATTTTCATTAGATTCTTTCCAATGTATCTGAAATAATTTTACAATATTAATGATAGATTAAACATGACTGGGTGATGTAAAGATGTGTCAACCGTGTTCATATATACAAATATGTTGATGATTTTTGGGTACTTGCATAATTTTTTTTTTTATATTTTGGTTACACATTGTTTTAAGGTGTCATTGTTAGTGTAATTATATATTTAAGTACTGAGTAATATTAAGCAACTACATGTACTTACTATAGGGTAAGGGTAGGATTAGGATTTGGTTGAGGGTTAGTTGCATGTAATTGTGCATACTTTACTGTTATTACTATAGTTAGTTCATGTAACATATGTAACAAGGACAATGTTAAATAAAGTGTTATCGAATATTCTTGCAATTTTTATCAAATGGAAACTAACCCGCTCAAGCAGTTTGTAGAAGCGGATCTGAACCTTAGACTGGACCTGTTATTGGTGCCGTGGATTAAGTCTCTGATTGTGAAGTTCTGCTTATCTGAGCTGTAGATCCTGAACTGAGAGACTGAAGAGTGTCATTGTTCTCTACAGGTTGAGGGATTGTGGTGTTACAGATGAAGGTTGTGCTGCTCTGACTTCAGCTCTGAGATCAAACCCCTCACACCTGAGAAAACTGGATCTGTCATTGAATAAAGTAGGAGATTCTGGAGTCAAGCAGCTTTCTGATCTACTGCATGATCCTCACTGTAAACTGGAGAAACTGTGGTAAGATTGTATTAAATCTTCCAACATAGTTCTCTATTTTAATGGTAAATAATGACTGCCAAAAAAAAAAAAAACTACTGTGATATTACTCATGGGAATGTTGCTTTTGTTTTCATTAGATTCTTTCCAATGTATCTGACATAATTTTTACAATATTAAAGGGATAGTTCACTTTGAAAATAAATTTTGATATGTTTTAGCTTACCTCAAGGGCATCCAAGATGTAGATGTCTTTGTTTCCGCAGTAGTTTCAATTTGGATATTTTTAGGTCAAACCGTTCTTGTCTGTCAGTCATTTCATGCAGGTCTACGTCACTGGCTCAAAACACAAGCACAAAGTCCAAATTAAAACAATTCCCCATCGTCCAAATTAAACAATTCCCCATCGTAAGTACACATTGATGGCCTAAGACACGAAACGAGCGGTTTGTGTGAGAAAACGAACAGTATTTATATCGTTGTTATCTCTTGAAAACAGCGCACGTCCAAATAATCTGACGGCGCGGGCGGGTATAGATATATACATAGCCTAGATGTCGCTAGGCTACGGTTTCGTTCCAATGAACTGCAGTAGCGAAGGCGACATCTAGTGTATACATCTATACCTGCCCGCGGGCGGGTATAGATGTATACACTAGATGTCGCTAGGCTACGGTTTCGTTCCAATGAACTGCAGTAGCCAAGGCGACATCTATGTATATTTCTATACCCGCCCGCGCCGTCAGATCAGGACGTGTGCTGTTTTCAAGAGATAACAACGATATAAATACTGTTCGTTTTCTCACACAAACCGCTCGTTTCGTGTCTTAGGCCATCAATGTGTACTTATGATGGGGAATTGTTTCATTTGGACGATGGGGAATTGTTTTAATTTGGACTCTGTGCTTGTGTTTTGAGACAGTGACCGTAGACCTGCATTATATGACTGACAGACAAGAACGGTTTGACCTAAAAATATCAAAATTGAAACTACTGCGGAAACAAAGACACCTACATCTTGGATGCCCTTGAGGTAAGCTAAAACATATCAAAAATTAATTTCAAAGTGAACTATCCCTTTAATGATAGATTAAACATGACTGGATGATGTAAAGATGTGACAGCCATGTCCATATACAGATATGTTAATGATTTTTGGGTACTTGCATAAAAAAAAATAATATTTAGTTACACTTTGTTTAAGGTGTCATTGTTACAGTGTAATTATATATTTAAGTACTGCGTAATATTAAGCAACTACATATACTTACTATAGGGTAAGGGTAGGATTAGGATTTGGTTGAGGGTTAGTTGCATGTAATTATGCATGATTTATTGTTATTACTATGGTAAGTTCATGTAACATATGCAACAAGGACACTGTTAAATAAAGTGTTATCGAATATTCTTGCAATTCTTATGATATGGAAACTAACCCACTCAAGCAGTTTGTAGAAGCGGGTCTGAACCTTAGACTGGACCATGGTGCCATGGATTAAGTCTCTGATTATGAAATTCCTGCTTATCTGAGCTGTAGATCCTGAACTGAGAGACCGAAGAGTGTCATTGTTCTCTACAGGTTGAGTGATTGTGGTGTTGCAGATGAAGGTTGTGCTGCTCTGACTTCAGCTCTGAGATCAAACCCCTCACACCTGAGAGAACTGGATCTGACATTGAATGAAGTAGGAGATTCTAGAGTCAAGCAGCTTTCTGATCTACTGCAGGATCCTCACTGTAAACTGGAGAAACTCATGTAAGATTTTATAAAAGTCTCGACGTCATCTGTTTTTCTCCTGTGGTGAATAATCAATGATATACAAAAATAATATATACAAAAAATGTTAACCATCAAGTAACTAAAAAGGATGTTTAATCTTCATTAGATTATTTCCAAAGCTTCTGAGGTCATTTTACTTTTGATAGTTTTTGATAGTGTTTTATGGTGTGTATTTCTAGACACCTTTAACCTTATTTTGATTATTCTCAGGTTAGGGAAAGTACATCAGATCTGTCCTAAATCATAAGCATCTGAATTTTCATACTCACAATCTATAGGTCAGAAGACTTCTTCATGTTCTGTTTAGTTCAGTTTTTTAGAAAACAAATACTTTTAGCAGGCACGCTTCTTAGTTTCAATTAAATATAGTATTATTATTTACAGGTTAACTAGTTTACAAAAAGGCCTACTTGTAACAGGACATTTGCATATTTTCCACAACAATAGTTATATGATTGGATGATGTGAAGAGGTGACAAATGCTTTCATATACAAATCTGTTGAGGAGAAAGGAGAAATTCATATATATATATAATCATTTATATCAGTGTTTCCTGAACTGAGAGACTGAAGAGTGTCATTGTTCTCTACAGGTTGAGATGGTGTGGTGTTACAGATGAAGGTTGTGCTGCTCTGACTTCAGCTCTGAGATCAAACCCCTCACACCTGAGAGAACTGGATCTGTCATGGAATAAAGTAGGAGATTCTGGAGTCAAGCAGCTTTCTGATCTACTGCAGGATCCGCAATGTAAACTGGAGAAACTCGAGTAAGTTTTTATAAAAGTCTCAACGTCGTCTGTTTTTCTCCTGTGGTGAATAATCAATGATATACAAAAATAATATATACAAAAAATGTTTACCATCAAGTAACTGAAAATGATGTTTAATCTTTAGTGGATTCTTTCCAAAGCTTCTGAGGTCATTTTACTTTTGATAGTTTTTGATAATTATAAACATGATTGGATGATGTGAAGAGGTGACAACTGCTTTCATATACAAATCTGTTGAGGAGAAATTCATATATATCGTATCATTTATATCAGTGTTTCCTGAACTGAGAGACTGAAGAGTGTCATTGTTCTCTACAGGTTGAGGGAGTGTGGTGTTACAGATGAAGGTTGTGCTGCTCTGACTTCAGCTCTGAGATCAAACCCCTCACACCTGAGAGAACTGAGTCTGACTGAGAATGAATTAGGAGATTCAGGAGTCAAGCAGCTTTCTGATCTACTGCAGGATCCTCACTGTAAACTGGAGATACTGATGTAAGTTTGTATAAAATGTACTCCTCTATTTTAATGGTACAGTAAATAATTATTGCCATACAAACAAATATATTTAAGAAAAACTGTTATTTATATATAAAAAATATATATTTATATATAATATAAATTATATATAAATATATACAGTATATGTATGCAAATATTTATTAAATATATACATGCATGTGTGTGTATTTATATATACAAAATAATTATACCAAGTATAAACACAAATATATTATGTAAACACAAACTTTTATTTTGGATGCGATTAATCGCGATTAATCTTTTCACAGCCCTAGAAATTACTAATGGGAATGTTGCTTTTATTTTCAAGCACAGTCTTTCCAATGTGTCTGACATCATTTTACAGTATTAAAGGGATACTTCACCGCTGGTGATCCTGAACTGAGAGACTGAAGAGTGTCATTGTTCTCTACAGGTTGAGGGATTGTGGTGTTACAGATGAAGGTTGTGCTGCTCTGACTTCAGCTCTGAGATCAAACCCCTCACACCTGAGAGAACTGAGTCTGTTTGGAAATAAACTAAGTTACTCAGATGTGAAGCTGCTCTCTGATCTGAAGGAGGATCCACATTATAAACTGGACACGCTTGAGTGAGTAGTGATGATTAAAACTGTTCATATTTTAATTGAAAGCTTTTATTATTATCTTTGTATTGCTAAATTGTGTATTTTGAGAGAATGTCAATTGCAATAAAAGATAATGGTAAATATGTATCACTAGTTTCTTTATCATAAATAAAACTGAGCCAATGACACAGGAAGAGGACAGTCATACAGGATTATAGATAAGGGTCAAGGGTCATCATTCACGGTGACTTAGAAGCAAAATCAAAATCTGAATGTTTAAAAACAGCTTTAACAATCGCGTATCACAGTATTATATTATATTATAATCTCTCACTTAATAATTTAAGTAGTTTCTTTTAGTTGTTCTAAAGTTGATAATGCAATAATGTCGCACACATTTGACTGTCTGTGTTTTACTTACAGGTTTTAGATGTTAGTCTGACCTTCTCTGGATCAGCTGATGGAGAATAAAGAGCCTCTACAGACACAATCACATTCAACAGAATCAATAGACACAAACCCACAGTGATCATCACGCACACATGTGTTTGTGTAACTTTACAGAATGATCCAATCCTTCATCCAAAGTCAAACAAGGAAACCTTCAACTAGATGAAACTGGATAAATATTCTGAATGTTCAGATCCAATCTGACCTCTGACCTGTAATGCCTGAATCATAATCATACACTGTTCGCTCGTTGGTCAGAGGAGAACTAAGCGACTGAGTCTGGTTTCTGCCAAGGTTTTCCTCTCCATTCTGTCACTGATGGAGTTTGAGTTCCTGCCACTGTCGCCTCTGGCTTGCTTAGTTGGAGACACTTAATATTCAACAATATTATTGATCTGCATTGACACCATTATATGAGAACCGAACTGAGCTGGACGATGACATCACGGTTTTCTCCAGAGCGGCTGTTTAGATAAATGAACTAAAGTAATAACTTTCTATTATAACATAAACACTGAACTTACTTAAGCTGGACTATGACACTATTTTCTTCTAGATCTGTTGTACAGCAGGATCAAACTTTGTTGCATTATTTTCCTGTTATCACTGTAAAGCTGCTTTGAAAATATCTGTATTGTAAAAGGGTCATTCTATGGAAATCATTCTATGGAAATCTTTTCTGTTCCTAGCCTTTACAGAAATATTACACTTAAAAAAACACTTTAGGGTTACAATTTCTTTACATTTTGAACAATTACACCTTCTTGAGCCATCAATGTGGCAATATTTGATTTTAATTAATTATATAGAATTCCAAGCACCACAGAAGTGCTCGTCCCCACAGTCATGCACAGAGGGAAAATGCTTTATTTTGAGGTCAATAACAGGTTTTTACACCATTTAAAATACAATAATGTATACATAACTATCAAATGTATTATGTAAATGATATAAAAAAACAAAATGCAGAATAAATATTATAACATATATAATGAAAGTAGTGGTCCCCTGGAGTTGTGTCACTGGTGTTACCATTAAACAAAAATCTCTTATTTTGAAATAAAAATCACACTGATGACATTACTTGACTTTCTTCTTTCAATTTCCTGAATATCTATGAAGAAAAGCCCATGGTAGATCCACTGTCTCTTTTCAGTTATCAGAAATCTTCTCATTTATGTCATGATTTCATATGAAGCTTTTAGTTGAACTCACTGGTATGACCTACTTTATTGTTAGGTGATTCATTGTGTCACTGGTGTCACTGTCTTGTTTTTCTGTCACATTAAATACAATGTCACATGTGACATAATAATAATAATTTTACATCCATTTAATCGAACTAACGAACTAACCTCATTCAAGCACACTGATTAAACAAACCTGAATAAAATAAATAAAACATAATCTCCTTATTTGTTGCATTATTATTATTTTTCGGTAACTCTGACTACATGTGCTGAAATTTTTTTTAAATAATATTTCATAAAAAACTTTTATATTGCCAAAGTAGTACGGTAACACCAGTGACAAAGAAATGGTACATGCAGTCTTTAAATACATGCACAAAAAATATATAAAAAATCATTAAGCTTTAATTTATGCATATTCATAAAGTCAAAGGGTAATCTAATAATGTGTAAGTTTAAATGTTTGAAAAATAAATACATTTTAAGACATCTTGCCATACCAAAAGTGGATGTTTCTGTATAATGACCCAAAAAGCGCTATATAAATAAAGGTGACTTGACTTCTGTTTCTACAGAAGTGACATTTATACTGCAAACGCTCTACTACAAACATCTCCATATATAATATTTATTTAATGATTTAATTTGAGTAATTCAGCCCACCAAACATATTCAAATGCCTTTGATTATAGTAACATTCACAATTAAACAATCTATTGTCTTTTATTTCTTATTTATTTAAAAGCAATGATGCATTTAAATGTTTAATGAAAATCTATATTTTAAATTTGAATTCATAATCTGTGGACACCTTTCAGTAATAAAATGGTTAATCATGTTTTCATTTTCATTTAGAATTGCAGAATATACATTCCATATGCTGTCTTTAATCTATTGCCAACTCACATTAAATCTTCTATATGAATGATTAACTGTATTCTATTATAAGTCGATTCAGCCGTCAGAGATGAAACTCAGAGTCCAGCTGTGTGTCCATGAAGAGTGACCGTTCTGGACAAACCAGTGAAATCAACTGATCTGAGTTACATTAATGTCTGGATGGATGGAGAGATAGAAAGAACTAACTAGATCTTTCTATGTGAGGTTTATCTGTCAAATAAACTATATTAATGCTTGTCTCAATTCTATTATCTCTGTTCTATTCTAATACTTATACCAACTCACATTACTTTTACCTCTTTAATTTTTGGTAATCTATTATTTTAATATTTTGTTCATGACTCTCTATTAACTCTTTCCCCCGCCATTGATGGACATTTTTAGCTTTCCGTTGTAACACTTCAAATTAAAGACAAAATGAAACACAAAACACAGAAGATGGAGTAATACTCCAATGACAGAGAGATTCTATAATTATTGTAATCTAACTATGAATACCTATGTGACTGAAGACGTGAAGCATTTCTTGTATGACTTTTCTTTGTATGTAGATTGCGTAAGAAATATTTGGATGATCTCACACTAGTTGGTGATGTTTGTATTGATGTGTCACAGGTCTGTGAGTCGAAGCATGCATGGAGATTGGCATTGCATATATCATTGAATGAAGAAAAATGTACAAAATATCATGTTTACGTCACATTTCAGAGCATGTTTATTAATTTTCCATGAAATTATGCAATTATTGCGATGTGATGAGGTTTGAGCGATCTCTTCGTCTCACTATAATGTGTTCCCTTTCGAGGAAACTCGCTTTGCGTCGATGATGCTCTGGGAACGCCTCCGCGTGATTGCATCTGAAGCACGCATGTCAACTGTGGGGCTCATAATAACATTCCCTGTAATGCTACTGTTAATGTTTAGAGAGAGAGAGTACCCCCCTATATGTCTTTATTTAATTTTTATTGTTCACTTAGTTCATATGTATTCTAAATTCTTGATGGGGTTAATACTGGAAATATGTTTAAGTCAATGTTTGTGCAGACGCATAATCTCTGCTTGGTTTATATTGAGTGATGCTCAAGCAGGCATGTTATGGCGATCCTACAGAAGAGGGGGCGCCCACGGAAGAGAGGTGCGGGCGTGAACTAGGAAGAGAGGAAGAGAGTTTTTAGTAGTGTTGTGAACGCGCGCAGAGTTTCGGTAGACTGTGAATAAATGCTGAGTTAATGTAAGCAGTGAACAAGATTAAACGAACCCATCAAATTATGCACGTCTTGGAATCCATTCATTTCGACATGCAACAAACTTGGAGGCACCGCTGGGATTTCTAATAAGTGCGAGCCGAAGTGCGAGACGAAGTGCGAGCCGGAGGGAACACCGCGAGCACGCGGGAGAGCGGAGATTCTCGGCCGAGTAAGCGAGTGCATGTCAGCGCGAGATGGATCTGGAAGCACTAGCCGAACGTGTAACGGAGAGACTGTGGCTGTTGCGGCTCGACCAAGTGAAGGAGGTATGTGATTGTAACAAAATCCCTACCGCAAATGTCTCTACTAAGCGTGCACTTATCAGGAAGATTACAGAGTCGATTGATGCCGCGATTGATACGGAAGAAGAAGAAGTTGCGAAGCACTATTTGTATTCAATGTTTTCGCTCATGGAGGCGCAGGGAGAGAACGAAATTGACGAAAATGGCGGCAGAAATAAAATTGAGACGGAAATCTCGCAGATTGAGCATGATGTAGTGAACGAGGCGGATTCACAGCAAAATCACTCTGAACTGCAGATTGGAAATACGAATATGAGAGATCAAATGGGAAAAAAGGGAAAAGAGAGTGAAAAAGAAAAAAAACAGCCTCTAGAACAGCCAGCATTCATTGGCATGGCCCCTGAAGTCACGGTGAGGAGGGATTTCAAAGTCTGCGGTCAGATTGGGGAGAGTGGGCAAAATGATAAACTGTCATTCACTAATTTGATGCATCAGGTTGACAAAGGGCTGAGAAGAGGCCACAGTGAAGCAGAAATTATTGAAGCAGTAATAAAAGCCATCAGCCCAGGATTGAGTTTACGCAATATGCTGGAAATCAAAAGAGATCTCACTCTGTCACAGCTGAAAACAATATTAAAGGGACATTTCAAGGAGGACAGTTCTACCGACCTGTACTACAAATTGTTGAACATCACTCAAAGTGCCAATGAATCACCACAAGCCTTCCTTTTCAGAGCCATTGAGTTAAAAGAAAAGCTGTTACGCACGTGTGAAGAAGGTGGCGAGTATTTCAGTACAGAGCACATACAAAAGAAGTTTCTACGCTCGGTTGGCACCGGTCTGATCAGTGATCATATTAAATTTCAGATGAGGCCATACCTGGACGATTCAAAAATTTCAGATGAACTGTTGATCAACAAAATGAACGAGGCAGCCGGTGATGAAACCGAGAGACTGAATAAACAAAAGAAGAACACAGGAAGCAAAGTGGCAAAAGTACACCAATTGTGTCCAGAAATGCAGGCTCATCCATGCAGACAGGATGAAATGACCGCCAAAGTGTTGGTTCAGGAACAGTCAAGTGATGTTGTCAGGCGGAAATCCAGAGAAACACCAGCAGCGGAGGGGCGGAGAGAATCCGAGTTATATGAGATGGTGAAACTCCTGAGAGAGGAAGTTGCGGAACTCCGAAAAGGACAAAACAACCCTCCTGAGCGTATAGTCAAGGGAAGATCCAGCTACAGAAAGGGATGCAGAGCTTGTCAGGAGAAAGGTGAAGAGGATCGATGCGAGCACTGCTTCAGATGTGGAGTTGTGGGTCATGCCGCCCGGGGATGTAGAGCACCAAAGAATCCAGCAGAGGGCAGAAGCGATGTAAAAATATCTGTTCACTCCATGAGACCAGACAGCTCGACCTCCATTCTGAGTTATTGTGACCCACAAGAGAAAACTCAAGAGCTACTGCGACAAAGAATTAAACAGCTGGAGGCGGAGTTAGAACAAAGAGGAAAAACAGAGCACGTTAGAGCTACCACCTATACCAACCACATACCTTTCCAACGACACCCAAGATTGGAGAACCTCATTGGTCCTAGATGTATGGTTGACTGTTTCTTTGAATGCGTGCCTGTGCAGGCGCTCTGGGACACAGGGTCGCAGGTGACCATCATCAATGAGGAATGGAAGAATACTTGCTTTCCCCACATTGCGACACGCAGCCTAAGTGAGCTGCTGGACGAAGGTGAAACACTCATTGGACGAGCAGCAAACCAAACTGATATACCTTTCTCAGGATGGGTGGAGTTGAAATTTCAACTTGGGCCGAAAAGAGGGGCCCAGGCAGAACTCCTGGTACCCGTGCTTCTCTCCAGTGAGCAAGGCGTGGGGCAGCCTCCAATTATTGGCTATAATGTTATTCAGCAGCTGGTGACAAAGGGAATGGAGCAGTACCCTGATATCATTCCAGAAGTGGTAAAGGAAGCTTTCTCTTGTGACTGCAAAAAAGCTGTGGTATTGATTAGAATGATGCAGAATGGGGACCAAGTTGGAAAAGAAGGAATAGTGAAAGTTGGACGGATTAATACAGTTGTTGCTGCCGGACAGACAAAAACGGTGAAATGTAGAGTGAGGGCTGGTCCACTGGTTTCAAAGCAGGAAGTCTTGTTTGAACCAGAAGTTATTCCACAGTGGCCTGAGGGACTTGATGTAACTAAGATGGTAATCAGTCTTCAGAGGGGAAACTTGACAAAAGTTCACATCCCAGTTACCAACATCAGCAATGTGGACATCATGCTTGCTCCCCGCACTGTACTAGGACGAGTTCAGCAAGTCAGGTCCATCTATCCAGCAGACACCAAACCCGCTACGGTGAAGGCAGACTGGAATGACATTGGGGAGGATGTGGTGGCGGCGGGAGTAATGGTCGCTGAAAGTAAGGACATGATAATCCGTGAGGTGAAAGATCTGAATGAGATTGACAACACAGGACAGGATACTAATGGAAAACTGTGGGACCCACCAGTGTCAATTGACCATCTCACCCCGGAGCAACAGAGAAAAGTTAAACAGCTGCTGAGGGAGGAGTGTGCAGCATTTTCAAAGGATGAGAACGATGTGGGGTGCATCCCGTCACTCCAAATGGGAATCAGATTGAGTGACATGACACCAGTAAAGCGTACGTATGTCTCCGTACCAAAACCACTACACAAGGAGGTGAAAGAATATGTGGAAGACCTTTTGAATAAAGGATGGATTCAGAAGTCTCGCTCCTCCTATGCATCTCCGATCGTCTGTGTCCGAAAGAAAGATGGTAGTCTACGTCTTTGTATAGATTACCGGGAGCTCAACCGCAAATCCATCCCAGACCGTCACCCTATCCCACGGGTACAGGACATGCTAAACAGTTTATGTGGAAGTACATGGTTCTCAGTCCTGGACCAGGGGAAGGCATATCATCAGGGGTTTGTGGAGGAGGGAAGTCGACCATACACAGCTTTCATAACACCGTGGGGCCTTTATGAATGGGTCAGAATCCCCTTTGGGCTGTCCTCTGCCCCTGCCGAGTTCCAGCGTAGTATGGAGGAGTGTTTAGTGGGACTCAGGGATGACACCTGCCTTCCATACTTAGATGATAACCTCATACATAGTAAGACATTTGAGGAGCATCTCCGTGATGTTAAAGAAGTGTTACGCCGCTATCAAGCTCATGGAGTGAAGCTTACAGCCAAGAAGTGTGAATTGTTCAGGGCTGAGGTAAAGTTCCTGGGGAAAATAGTCTCTAAAGGGGGATACACTATGGACCCCAAGGAAATTGCACCCGTGCAAGCACTAAGAGACCGTAAGCCTAAGACGGTCGGAGACCTGAGACAACTGCTGGGGTTCCTATCATACTATCGCACGTACATTCCCAGTTTTTCCCAAATTGCCAGACCCCTCTATGAGCTATTGTCAACAGGGACGCCTTCAGGAAAGGGGACAAGCAGTAAAGATGACAACGGTAAGAAGGGTCGTGGTAAAGGGGGAAAACCAGCTCAACTTCATTCCAGTCGGCCTATAGCTTGGACAGAACAACATCAGAATGTCCTCAACCAACTACTGGAGTTCTTGCTTCATCCTCCAATCATAGGCTACCCTGATTTTGAACAGCCCTTCATCTTACATTGTGATGCATCACAAGATGGACTGGGGGCCATACTATATCAGAGGCAAAAAGGTAAACTGGTGGTCATTGGCTTTGGGTCACGGACTCTAACAGCTCCAGAGAAGAATTACCATCTGCACTCTGGGAAACTGGAATTCTTGGCGATGAAATGGGCCATTTGTGAACGATTCCGTGAATACCTATATCACGCAACCTCCTTTGTGGTCTACACGGACAACAACCCGCTGACGTATGTTCTGTCCACGGCCAAGCTTAATGCCACCACCCACCGATGGATAGCAGAGTTGGCCGACTACAATTTTACCATCAAGTATAGACCAGGCCGCGTACACCGGGATGCTGATGGACTGTCGAGGATGCCTTTGGACATGGAGAGATACATGCAGACCTGTTCGCAGGAGGCCAGTCCAAGAGTCATAGCTGCTGTCACAGATTCACTTCTCCTAAAGCTGGAGGAAGAGGAGCCCTGGATGTGTCCAATCACCTTAGCTACAATTTGCTCTGAGGCAGAGCAGGATCAAGGAGCAACACAAGAGACCAAAGTGACCCCTGAGGAACTAAGAGGAGCCCAAGAAAAAGATACAGTGCTTGGAAAGGTGCGGGAGTACTTGCTGGCAGAACGTTGGCCAAAGTTGGTGGGACGAGACCGTCGTGATGAGTTGACTGTCCTGTATAGGCAGAGAAACAGGTTAGTTGTGGATGAGGAAGGAGTACTGTGTCGACAATCAGCGGGACGCACCCAGACAGTACTGCCCAGAAAATACCGCCAGTTGGTGTTTAAGGAGCTTCATGAGGATATGGGTCACCAGGGAGTTGAGCGCACACTCAGCCTCATCCGGGACAGGTTCTATTGGCCTCACATGCAGGCCGATGTGGAACATTATGTCACCAAGGTGTGTAGCTGTCTGAAACGCAAGCGTCCAAACAAAGTGACAAGAGCACCATTGGTCAATATAGTGACAACGTACCCTTTCGAACTGGTATCAGTCGATTTCCTGCATCTGGAGGGCTGCAAGGGTGGCTACGAATACATCCTGGTGATAATGGACCATTTTACACGCTTCGCCCAAGCGTATGCTTGTAAAAATAAGTCTGCAAAGACAGCAGCAGAAAAGATCTATGGCGACTTTGTTCTCAGATATGGATTCCCTACTAAACTCCACCACGATCAAGGGAGGGAATTTGAAAACAAGTTGTTTGAGCACATGGAGGAAATCTGTGATATCCAACACTCCCGCACGACTCCATACCACCCGGCTGGAAACGGACAGGTGGAAAGATTTAACAGAACGTTGCTGTCAATGCTAAGATCTCTGCCGAGTCAAGCCAAGGCCGATTGGAAGAGCTCGCTAAACAAGGTTGTCCATGCGTATAACTGTACGCGAAGTGAAGTGACAGGTTATGCCCCATACTACCTTCTGTATGGCAGACACCCGAGGCTGCCCATCGATGTAATGTTTGGCCTGAAGCCAAGGGAGAGTGGAGTGTCGCATAGTGATTATGCTGCCAAGTGGAGAAATCGCATGAAAGAGGCATATGAATTGGCATCAAGGACAGTTCAGAAAGAACAGAGGAGAGCAAAACAAGGCTACGACAAGAAGATATATGGAGCAGATCTCCAGCCAGGAAACAGAGTTTTGGTGAGAAATCGGGGAGAAAGAGGTGGTCCGGGGAAACTCCGGTCGTACTGGGAGGATCGAGTGCATGTTGTGACGGAAAGGAAGTATGCAGACGGCCCAGTCTACGTGGTTAAGCCAGAACGTGGCCCAGGGGAAGCGAGGGTCCTACACCGAAACTTTTTGCTGCCTTGCGACTTCCTACCTGTTGACTATGTCCAGCAGAACAGGAATATAACGCAATCAAGGGGGAAAGTGACAGTGGCAAAGGGGAAAAAGGACACACATCACATGGACGCTGAGACGGAAGAGGATTCTGAGGACGAGGATGATTGGAGAGGCTTGACGGCAGTGCCGACAAAACAACATGCAGAGAGGAAACGCCGACCAAGAATTGAGGAGGATGAGTTCCAATTAAGGGCAACAGAAGGAGAAGTGGACCAAGAGCCAGAATGCGAGCATGTACTGCCCATGGAAATGTGTGAGGAAGAGGACAGAAACTCAGAGAAGTCTGCAGATGAATTGGAAGATGAAAATGAGATGGTAGAAGGGAGACAGGAGACATCATCCGATGAGGCAGATGACGTCAGCCCAGCTGCAACTCACCTGCCACAAAGAAAGTATCCTTTCAGACAAATACATCCACCAAAAACACTGACATATGATACATTAGGCACGCCTTCTATTACACACAGAGTAATTTGATTTCATAGTTACTATACAAGTTAGTAAAAACACAGTTCATAAGTTCATAATTAAGAAGAAGTTAATGGGATTATGTTTTAGTTAATACACATAAAGTACCAGTAAACAGACATTGGCACATAGTTTGCTAAAATATGATGATACAGTCAAAATAGCATATGTGGGTCTGTGTATAGAGCATGGAATATGTTAATGGTTGCGACCTTTCAGCACTTGATGCGTGGCCCGTCGTATGACGGAGCAATGTTTCAGATATCATGTGGCCAGTGGTGTCTACGTCAGCAGATGACATGAAATGGGAGATAGATGTCACGCAAAGACAGTTTCAAGACTACTTAGCATCAAGTATAGAGACTGACTCCCTTATGTACTTCTTTGCTCTTGTGTTGAAAACAGAGACTCTGGGAACTATGGAATGCTGAGACAGCATTCATTTTTGGAGGGGAGAGTGTGGGGCTCATAATAACATTCCCTGTAATGCTACTGTTAATGTTTAGAGAGAGAGAGTACCCCCCTATATGTCTTTATTTAATTTTTATTGTTCACTTAGTTCATATGTATTCTAAATTCTTGATGGGGTTAATACTGGAAATATGTTTAAGTCAATGTTTGTGCAGACGCATAATCTCTGCTTGGTTTATATTGAGTGATGCTCAAGCAGGCATGTTATGGCGATCCTACAGAAGAGGGGGCGCCCACGGAAGAGAGGTGCGGGCGTGAACTAGGAAGAGAGGAAGAGAGTTTTTAGTAGTGTTGTGAACGCGCGCAGAGTTTCGGTAGACTGTGAATAAATGCTGAGTTAATGTAAGCAGTGAACAAGATTAAACGAACCCATCAAATTATGCACGTCTTGGAATCCATTCATTTCGACATGCAACACAACTATTCTGATTTTGTTTATGCTTTAAGTTGAACGTTATGTGAAGTGAATGTTGTATTTCGATAAATACTTAAGAATACCCTCCTGTTCTGTCATTATTTTGTGCCAATAGGTTTTGCTTAGTCTTATGTATCTTTATTACTCTGAGTTTGATTAACTTAAACCATTTAAGGCAATCGGTTTCCTCAAACGATTTAAGTAACGATATAGTTGTTAAGACTTAGTTTTGTTACCCGAATTCAAACTGAATGAATAAAATTAACCTTAAATATTTAAGTTGAGTTTACTCTAAAGATTGACTAAACCAACTGTTACAAACCTCTTACGTCGAGGGAGAATGAGGAATGCAACATCAAAACACTGAACGTGTAGCGGAAAACAATCTCACACAAACCAGTCAAATTTAGGTAAAGTGATCATTACAGTGAGATACGAGATGAAAAGAGGAATACCCCAAGATACTTATTTACATAAATGTACAACTTACATACAAATCTTAACCAAGGAAAAGGTTCACAATAGAACGAGGAAAAGAGAAAAGAACTAGACCGTGCCAAATCAAAGAAAGAAACAAAACAAACCAATCTGACTATATATGAACAAAAACAATTTCTAATCTAAAATCAACATTCACCAAAAACACAAAATTAAAACAAAAGAAAAGATCTTCAGCATCGAAGACACCCCAAAATAAACTACTCTTACTCTTACTCCAGAAAATACAAAGAATCTCACGTGTCGCTAAACTAGTGTTCTATACACAATTGACAAATCAGTGTGGCACCTGTATATTGAGACACGAAGGTTGAGGATCCAAATGCAGTGTTTTAATGAAAGGGTAATCCACAATTGTAGTAAAAGACAGGCAAAAGGTCAGAAGTAGTGATGTGACATTTGAACCGAGGCGTCGGAGCGTGTGTCGAGAAAAAGTGGGCGTGCCAGATGAAGCCGCGATTCGAGGCTTGTGTTGTTAACGTGAAAATCACGTGACTAATGACAAACGAGGCCTCGGTTTGTGTGGCTACGTCATCGGTTCGGTCTGAGTGTCGCTTCCGGATTAAAGCCGGTTCGAAACTCGCGCCTCCTTGTGGGTGTTGTCAGCAGTAGTAGAAGCAGTTGTAGTAATGTCAGAGAGTTAGAGAGTTAGATAACTATCATTGTCATTGTCGTTATTGTGTCATATGTGAGGGCTGTATATTATTACATTATCAGGTTAGAATAGTTGTAGTATATTATTATTATAGTAGGCCTCACTATATTATAGTCTTGTTATATTAATTAGATAAGATTATTTGGATTGCTCTGGATTTTTGGATCTGGACTGGACTGCTTTTTGATTTGGATTGCCCTTTTGGATTTGTTTCCTTTCTGTGACCTCTTCCTTTTTCCTGGTAATGGAGCCAGCAAGAAAGAGGGAATCCTCCCCTGTCTGGGCTCAACAGAAGCATCAGTGTCCTCATTTGTACCACTGCCATTTTTACGTTCCCCTTCATCCTCTGTTCCTTGTGAAAGGATCTTTTCCAAGGCTAGAGAGATTTTGTCCAAGAAGAGGAATCGTCTAAACCCCAACACACTTGTAATAATTCTGTTTCTCAATAAAAAAAAAACTATTTTTATTTTCCTTCCTTCCGGACTATTCTGTTGCAGTTTACTTTAATCTGTTATCTATAATCTGTTAAATTAATAAATGTACTTTATTACACTCCCTCTAACATAAGCACTGCACTCAACAGTGTCACTGTTGTTGTTCATACTGTCCCTATCCAAACAATTTATGAATAATTAATGAACTGTGTGTGTTACTCTGGACAAGTAAATTCAGACAGAGAAAGATACATATTTTTTTTATTATACACAGTAATGGACAAAAGTCTGATCATGTATTTTTATTATTGCAAATGAAAGGTTACAAACATCAACAGTGAGTACAAAATAAATAAATAAATATTTTTTATTTATAAAAATATTTTTTATAAAATATACATTTAAATATAAATATATTTACATTACAAATAAATATTTTTATTTATAAAAGCATTTTATAAAGCATTAGGGAGGGAGGGAGGGAGGGCGCGACTGGTTCAGAATGAATTCATTTTTTGTCTGCTATTTCTTTGCACAGTAGCTAGGTGTCACTAGTGAGCAATGATGAATGAAGCTTCGAGTAATGAACCTTTAGCTGAAGCAATGGCCTGCGAGGTCTCAGTGGTTCAGGAGGCCTCATTTTGCCATCACTAGTCAGAAGGTGAGACAGGAATGGGAAAACCAGGAACATGGAAAACAGTGTCACACATACAAGACTTCACAGGGAATGAATGTGAAAACCAAGCTATAATAGGGCGAGTTAAACAAGGTAATGAGACACAGGTGGATGCAATCAGAGATGATGAGCCCAGGCAGAGAATTATGGGAAATGTAGTTTGTGAGGGAATGACAATAGTCTGTTGTGACCGCTGGTGACAGTTACAAGTCTCACCTGTTCTTTTCTCTTCCCCGTTTAATAACAGGTCTATCAACCAGAACAGAAAAACGGCATTCTTATCATTCTGTAACACACACATGCATGTGTGATGATCACTGTGGGTTTGTGTCTGTTGATTCTGTTGAATGTGATTGTGTCTGTAGTGGCTCTTTATTCTCCATCAGCTGATCCAGACAGAGAACGTCAGACTAACATCTAAAACCTGTAACTAAAACACAGACAATCAAATGTGTGCGACATTATTGCATTATCATACTCTATTTACTAAGTTCTCAAAGAATGAAGGGGAAAATAAGAGAAACAACAACCCCAGACATATGATAACATTGGACGTAACATCAACACTAAAATATAAGTGAATTTAACTCAATGTATATGAGTTTACAGTACTCTTAAATGGTTTTAAAAAAAAACTTAAATGTTTAAGGCAATTGGTTCCCTCAAATGGTTTGAGTTACCGTAACTTATCAGGTTTTACGGTGCTGCACCTTTTTAGCTTTTAACAACATCTGTGATGAAAGGAAAGATTCTCAAAACTTTTAAAGCAGGAAAGGTTATTTATTAAGTTACACATTTAAAAATACAGACAATAGAAAGGAAACAACTGCATACTTTATAGTAAATATTAAATTAAATTTACAGTGCTCACTGCTTAATTGCATATTCCTTCAATTCACAAAATTTTCAATGCAAAAATTACAATATCTGCCCTCATAAGACATAACTGCTCACATTCACACATACAGTATCTGATAATCAGCAACTTCACAGTTACAGTGAGGTAATAAAAAAGACTTATCCTAAACACGTAATACATAACAATACGACTGTAAAGTCCACCAGACATTGTGCTGCTTCTAAATTTTTAAGATAAATAGCACAAAAAGTAACAAAACTACAATATTACCAAATTCCATTTCAAAATACATCATTAAAAAATATTAATGTATCCAAAAATGGTTATGGCATTTATAAAGCAACTAGTTCCTTTAAAAATGTATAGTGTTTTTTTTTGTTTTTTTTTTGTTTTCTCAATACACATTGTTTTAAACAGGTACTCAAAAATGTTGTTTGCAGGATATGCAGCGGCACAATGGCACCCCTTTCTGTGCAGAGCCATTGTGCCAAAATCATTCTTTTTAAAAAATAATTTATTAAAATATTATAAATAGTCAAGAGCTTATTGTTAAGAAAAACAGCTTATATGCTTTTTAAAATGAGCTCAAAATTTTATTTTATTAAATCAAGTGATGTAACAAGGCAACAATGCTAAACAACATGTATAACAATGTTTGGCTGAGAGGGCAAAATGCTCCACCAAGCACAAACTTGTTATTTTCCTTTTCTCCCCATCTTCTGTCTAGGAGAGCATTAATGCACAGACGTCCACGAGCTGAAGCCCAGGGGGTAATACTAGCTGCTCAAAAATAATATTTTAAAAGCAGCTAGTATACCTATTATTCTTTTTCACTTTTTCAACTTTCTTTAGTGTGTAATGTTGCTGTTTGAGTAAACAGATCTGCATGGTTACAAAGCTCAAAGCTCCACTACAAAGGGAGATATTTTATTTAACAGAATCCACTTTTTAAGAACTACAACGAATGGCTCGTTTGGACTACAACACGTTTTTTTTCGGATCTTATGAAGTCATAATGTTCCTCATTTAAATAATCTCCACAGAATACACATGAAGTTGGCGAGGCCTGGTTGAGCTGCATTAGAGAAGATGAAGAGTATTGTCGCTGTTTTTTACACCCCAGAAAATGTTTGTCCAAAGGCTGACGAACTTTGAGAGGTTAAATTTATTTTTAACTCTGTTCCTGAACATTATAACCGTAACATTTGTCTGTGCACTGCACATTTTACGGAGAACAGCTTCCGGAAGAGAGTTTAATATGCAGGCTATATGCACAAAAGCTTCTCCTGAAAGACAGAGCCATTCCCACATTGTCGGGACAATCTGTTTAAGGATCACAACTTGTAAGTATGTCTTATTATTTGTAGTTGTGTTTTTTATTAAGAGTTCCAATTCTAAGTTTGATGTAGTTGCTGTGATAGCTATGATGAAAAGCTTTGTCTCTGCTAGCCTGCTTACTAACATACCAGTATTGATATAGTGTTTACTGGTAATTTTGTAAGACTCTTCATCGCCTCTTAGGAAAATTATCCATGATTCTGTGATCGATTACTTTTTATATTACCATAGTTTTCCAGCAAATATGATTAAATGGTGGATAACATAATATCTATAATAAAATTACAACAAAAAAACATACCACTCTGAAACTGTGAAATCTGTTCAGCACGATCCTCCAGTTCGTTAACATTGTCAGGGTCTGAATCAGGGCTTGAATTGGTTTGAAATCGCCGCCATCGTTAATATCTACATCTGAGAGCAGACGGTGCTGTACGCTTTTGAATCACTCTCGTGGTCCTTTGAAATTGAGTACTTCACTGTTAGCGATTAAGGGCACAGACAGTTCATCTGGGAAAATCCAATATGCTTCAGGTGGAGGGGGGGAAGCTGGGAAGAGAGCACATTTATTTATTTATTAACTCAATGTTTAATGATTTTGTAAAGCTCTCAATGCCTCTTATTTTACTTACTATGTTCTTGTTTTGTCATCATTTATGTAGTTCAGTTCGTCCTTTGATCCTGTACTAGATTCTGTAGAGGAGATTGAAAGGTTACTCATTCAGTTTAGCATCAATCTGATGTTCAAATCATGATGTAACTTCACCTGTTTAAATGCTTTAAACATAATATTTCTCCTCATCCACTGATCTTCTCTCACCTGTGACTGTCATCATGATCAAGATTTCTCCTTCAGAGTCCAGAACCTCATATGTTCCAGCGTCAGTGACTGTAAAATTATTAATAATCAGGTTTCTATCTCTAATAGTCATTCGATCTCTCCTGACCCCGTGGCTTCTGCTCCAATCCTCCTTTCGCCCTGTGCTTCTTTTGGCCCAGTGCACAACTTTATCAGCGTTGATCAACAAAACATCCAACTTCAGCTCCTCACCTTTCTTTACAGAGATCTCATCTGAGGAGAAACACAGACATGCATCATTGTAATAAAGGTGTCAATCAGTCAAGGCCATACAAATATATTATTTAGGATTGGAGACCAAATGTAATCATTTAAAAATCCACCACTGTGAAGCATATATTGGGTTAACTAATCTGAATATTAGTGTCCCATTCAGCGTGTCTGCTGGTTACAGGCCTGTGTGCAATACTGTCACAACTATTAAAGGAAAACCAGAAAGCACATGCTGATAGTTTGATCAGTTTTGACTTTACCATGAATGCAGAGTTGATACTCCAGGGTTTGTCGCTCCAGCTCTGTCTGATCATTAGTGTAATGGACTCTCAGAATGTATTTCCCAGCGTCACTGAATCTCAGATCCTTGATGATCATGTTACATGATCCTTCTTTAAATACTCGTCCATTTTCACTCTTACTCTCACATTTGTCATTCTGACAAGAAATTATGCTTTTTAACCTGCTTAAATCAATATAAACTCTGTCTCTGGACTCAGATTCACATGACAAGGTGACGTTGCCTCCCTTTATTCCTGACACAAGAATAGAGGCGGTTCCTGCAAGTACAAAGAGTAATAATTATTCAATACAGTATCAATACTAATATATATTATATATACATACACAGTAGTCGACATTTGAAGTGGATAAAAAAAGTTCATCAAAGTTGTCCTATAAGACAAGAACAGGTATTGATTAAAATTCATGTAATAACTTTAATAACTTTGATGAAAGGTTTTGATCCACTTCAAATGTTGACTACTGTATATACACTGCATATATGACAGAAAGTATTAATGCGTCAACAATAGCAGTGCCACATTTTAACACTTCAAATGTTGATGACAGTAGTATAAAGCTGTATTAGATGTGTCAGTGCAGATGTAGTGAATTCCTGAACAAATAACTGAACTCAGCAGAGAAACAATCAACTAGAATAACTGTACCTGACAGTGAATGATCAATAAAAAATGTTTAAGATGTATGAACAGAAATGACTGAATACTGACCGCTGTAATTGTAAAGGCACATCAGCAGCAGAAGATTGAAGAGTTTAAACCTGATGAGAAAACAGAAGAGCTGTGATGTCACAGATTCATCCAGATAAGATAAGATGCTTTCCTGAGATTAAAGAAAATCACTTTCACTTTCACTTCTTCTGAATATTTAACATGAGGATGTTACATGATAAAAATGCCCAATAAGAAACATCAAACTATAATTCTCAGAAAAAAAGGTACAAAAGCTGTCAGTTGTGCGGTACACTTTCAATAATTAATAGAGGGTAAATAAGGTAGAAAGGATACACTGCACTGACAGCGTTTGTACCGTTTGTCCCGAGAGTGTGACTTGATTCTCGTGTATTACTCAAAACTATCATTCAAAACAAAAGTCCCAAAACACAAACAACAATAATGGTCATAATCACAGTAATGGATATATTCTGCATTAAGATGTTAATGAATTTTCTTATTAGCATCATTAGCAGGTTTAGTTTTCCACAAAAATAAACAACTGTTCATTTAATAACATAAAAACACACAAGCTGGATTTATATTTTAAAAAGAAACATGAAGACTTACATTGTAAATATTTTGCAGGAGTGTTCTTCATAAGCCACAGCAGGTTTAGTGAGATGTGACATTAGTGAGATGTGGCATTTCAGTAAAAACAAAACTAAAGAATGGCACACAGTTGGTTGTCCAGACACTAGTTTGGTGCCTCCCACTAATGATGAATACATTATTGGTTATTATTGTTCTCTACTGGTTATAAGCAGATTGAGCAGAAGATTAACAAAATATTGCATGGTATTCAGTGACTGGTCATTTTGAATTAATTACATATGAACTGAATATTTAACTGGATATTAAATCTGACTTTTGTTTTGAAGGAATGCCTGTTTCCATTGACAGCTCTATGATCATGTGACATGGTGATGTAGTGAAACTGATCTCTGATCAGCTGTTAGAGCCGCACGGGTCACGAGACTGATGCGAAATCAAAACCCAGCAGAGATTTCATTCTTCATTCAGCTTCTGTGTTCAGAGTTTAATACATGTCAACATTTAAATTTGATCATTTGACCACAATGCAGAGACCACACAGTCTTTCCACGTCATTTACAAAGCAATGTCTTGTTTTAAACTTTTAGTTTTCTTGTTGTTATCTTCCTGTTTCCTGTACCAGTTTTTTTAAATCATTATATAATTTCTAAGAACATACAAAACCAATGCCATGCAAAACGTAAGCACAGTTACAGGTTACAAAATCAGGAAAATATCATAAAAATGACACAGTGAGACATTCAGAGTTGCTGGATGTAAGAAGAGTGTCCAGGTTAGGGTTTAAGTTCATTACCAAAACCGAAAAAGCAGGGCTTAGCACCCTGAAAACTACGTTTTGAACACCCGGTAGAAAATATATACATCAATAATTATTCATAATTACAGGTTGCGTTGAACTCCGAGATTTGAAACAGTCATCAGTAAAATGATGTGTTTGAGGGCTGGTCAAGTTGTTTGCGGACAGACAACGCACAACATAGGAGGACATTATGCAAATGTATTTCTAGTGATGTAGAACCGTAACGCAGTGGGATTCAAAACTCGTAAAGACGGTTCAGAGTCAATTCTTTCTTTTGGGAGACGATAACTTTATTTATCATTGTCACCATTATGTTCAGTTTGTTTAGTTATCATGGACTCTCTGTTTGTTTTCATCACGTGTTCTTTTGTTCTAGTTTCCCGCCATTCATCAGTTACCATGGACACAAACACTAATCATCACAGCTGTTCGTTATTTTGTCATCATCACCATGTATTTAAGCTCCTCCTTGTGCAATGTGCACTCTTCAGTTATCTGGTATTGTTCGTGTATCACATGCTGTTACATTGCCTTCCTGCTACTGGATTATATGAGTTTGTTTTATTAAAGAAACTTGTTTGCACCTTTTTCATCATCTTCATCTGAACCTGATCGTGACACTCGTGCACTTTAGACTTTACAAATTTGCAAAACGTTTACAATCACAAACATCTATATTACACACTGCATGAAAGGAACTATTCGAAAAAACATAATAGGGCACTTTAAAATATTGCGTTTTTTATTAAACTTACCTATATACAAGTGTTGATAAAAAAAAAAGGATACATGAAGGCATCAGATATTTCAATTAGGGCTGTCAGTTAAACGCGTTATTAACGGCGTTAACGCAAACCCATTTTAACAGCGTCAATTTTTTTATCGCGCGATTAACGCCTAGCAAACTTTGTAGTTTTTTTTTTTTTTTTGACATGCTTTTGCAACAACTAGTAACGTTAGTACAACACCACCGGATCTAGCTAGACCGGAAACAAAACAACAGGCACGCCGCACACTTGTTTGGGCTTGCGAGCCGGCCAAAGAGTGGACGAGAAGCCGCGTCTATGGACAACTTGTATCGCACATCGGACGCGTACTTTCTCAGTTTATGGCCAGCAATAAAAGGTGTGTGTACACTCATAGAGAATAATGTGTTCGAATTTTAAATACGAGGCGCTGCGCTTCGCTTCTCGTCCAGTGTGCGACCCCCTTTAACATTATGTTTTGAGTGGATGAATGATGAGCGCGAGACGCCGAAATGGATGCCAATAAGATTCTGAATGGAAAGTTTAATTTGAAAAAAGTGGCCAAAATGTTTCAGTTGACAAGACCAAAGTGATCTGTGTGTTTTGTCATTGTGAACTGAGCTATCATTGCAGCACGTCCAGTCTGAAATGGCCTACTACTTGATGGCCAAGCACACTGATTCGATGATGCGAATTCTCCACCCCCTCGTCAATATTAGGACCTCGTCAGTATTTCTTTCACCCTTTTATTGATGGACAGTGTTACATTGTTACATATGATGATTTGCTGCTCAAAAAACATTCATTATTATTTTCAGTGTTAAAACAGTTGTGTACAATATTTTTTTTAAATTCTTTGATGAATAGAAAGTTCAAAAGATTTCTTTCACCCTTTTATTGATGGACAGTGTTACATTGTGTGAGAGATTATTTGCTCCAAGTGAGAATGTTAGTGTGAAATTGAACACTACAGTATTCCAATGTTGATTTCAAAAAGAAACATTTGCTCAAAGCAAGCCGATCCACTTTTCCATGTTGATAAGAGCATTAAAATGAGAAAAAATAATGGGACAAAAAGAAATCAAGAGACATTTAGAATAGATAAAAATGTGCGATTAATTGCGATTAATCGCGAGTTAACTATGACATTAATGCGATTAATCGCGATTAAATATTTTAATCGTTTGACAGCACTAATTTCAATCAATATTTTAGTTCATGTTAAAACTGTGCCATGGATGACATTTTTCATTATGATTTATTGAATGTTTATTTTGTATAAAGATACAGTATATGACATTAAATGCTCATTATTTGTATTCATTTACGAACTGTTAGTAAATAATATGATCTTATTTAAACGTTTCAAGAGGAATATAAATCACTGCACCTTTTTAAAAATCCAATAAAGCAATCAAACACAAGCTAAAAGGATCATTAGCTGACCCTAAAATTACCAACAA
Source organism: Rutilus rutilus (assembly GCA_021464565.1). Taxonomy (NCBI): domain Eukaryota; kingdom Metazoa; phylum Chordata; class Actinopteri; order Cypriniformes; family Leuciscidae; genus Rutilus; species Rutilus rutilus. The sequence goes on from JAJAQA010000013.1 coordinate 2,935,489, forward strand.
ATACAACCCATCATGTTTTTCGATTTGACAATGTGAAATAAATGAACCTAGCGAGTTTTGCATTCACAATGCAAGTTATAAGTGAACCACGCCGTAGATTTAAAGAGGTCATGACATGAAACTAGACACATTACATTTGCTTGATGCAAAAACAATATTGAAAGCTGTTAAAAAAATGTGAATGAAAAAACTTTTATTGTCATCATGTAAAACATTGTGGTTTAAATTATACTTTATTGACAAAGTTGACAATAGGCAATAGGAAAATTGACAATAGGAAACTCTGCAACAGGAAGATGTATATATTTTGATTGTGCTGAGAAGGTCTTTTACACTATAAAACATAATATAAAAATGAATTAGAACAAAACTGAAGAGCTGTGTGACTACAGCCTACCTTTAGTTTAGTAACAGGCAAAATTATAGATTAGTATTAAAGGGGTGGTATAATGCTCTTTACACAAGATATAAAATAAGTCTCTGATGTCCCCAGAGTGTGTGTGTGTGTGTGTGTGTGTGTGTGTGTGTGTGTGTGTGTGTGTGTGTGTGTGTGTGTGTGTGTGTGTGTGTGTGTGTGTGTGTGTGTGTGTGTGTGAAGTTTCAGCTCAAAATACCCCACAGATATTTTTATATAGCATGTTAAAATTTTCACTTTTTGAGGGTGAGCAAAAACACACCGTTTATGTGTCTGTCCCTTTAAATGCAAATTAACTGCTGCTCCCGGCACAGGAGGCGGAGCTTCAACATCTCTGTCCTGAAAATAAACTTTTTTTGTTTATGTTTAAATGTATGTAGCTTATGTGTAGTTAACTATCTTCTAATCATTGATTAGCATATTCTGTCATGATAATCTATAAATCGTGTTCAGGGGGCGGGGTTATGTAAATTTTAGGGTCGGTGATGTCACTAACCCGGGAGGAATGTGGTGTAGTCTCTACCAGCCGTTTGTTGTAGTCCTTAAAAAGCGATTTCTTTAAAAGCAAATCTCTCCCTTTGCTTTGAACTTTGAGCGCTGTAACTTTGCAGATGTTGTTTATGATCAAACAGCAACATTACACACTAACTAAAGTTAGAAAAGTCAAATCAGAATCAGCCACCCCTTTAAAACATTTTAAAGAAATAAGTTTAGATAGACAAGTTGAAGTGCTTTATGTATGCATGGGGACATTATAAGTAATATTATGGGCTGTTTTTATCTATTTCCTGATCCTCTGAGTGCTTCACACTCCAGTCGAGACGGTGGCGGTATGATGCAACACAGGTTGTTGACAACCACATATTATAAAAGAAGAAGTAAAGCAGGAAGAGTGTGTCATTCACAGCTGCATTATTGGCATGGCACTTCGCAGAAAGAATTTAATATGTAAGTCTTTATATATAGCCCACACTTAGTTGGTGTATTCGGTTCCTATGTGGAATAAGTTTTTTTCTGTGTAGCAACAAAAATGTAACTTGCAGACCAACAAAAATTACAAAGTCAAATAACAAATGGTAGTGAATGAGTCAGCATTATTTTTCATTTTTAAATTTCTAAAATCTACTAAGTCTATTAAGGTTTTTAATTCAATGAATCAATGAGGATTTGAGTAACCCTCATCCGAAGGGTTGAACTGCAATTTTATTTACTTCAACAACAAAAATCTATGCAGAAGGTAGTTTATAATCAGCCAGATTTTTTGTTGATGTTTGAAATTACAAAATATAAATGGTGAATAAGGAATATAATAAAGGTAACCTGTTGGGATTGGAGTTACCTCTAATAATTATGCTTTAATAAGCTTGCAATAAGCTTTTTGTGGAAATTACTTTTGCAGATCGACCAAATCCGCACATGCTAAATCTCAGTCAGCACGTTCTCAGTTAGCTAATCGCAGTTGCTGCATTTTGATTTGCAAAATGCGCTGTCAAACGCAGAGATAAGATGCCAGCATTGTGGTATCCACTGATTATATTTTAATTTGCTAATAAGCTATAAAATATGTGGAAGACCGAATTGATGCAGGACTTACAGGTCTAATATTCGTAATATTCTGAAATAGCTACAGTAAATGTGTTGATAATGTATGTTTCTGCTTCAAATTATAATTTAAAACTATATAGATTTGATTGCAAGAATTATTACAGTTCATTATTGATTAAGTTGCATCATAAATAATAGTTGTTATTTTTATTTGGGTTCGGGTTTTTTTTTTCTTCATGAACAAAAAAAATAGTTCTGTTGTTTTCCATAAATGAAAATGCTGACTGAATGCTGACAGTGAAGCTCAGTTGCAATTATGCTTGGTTCATTATAAAAATGTATATTATATCAGGATTTTATTTAATTATATATAAAATCGCATGGACTTTGTGCTTATAACTATAACAGCTATAACACTAAAGGAAAGGAATATCAAAAGCATAAAACTGTTTACATGACAAGTAGAAAAAGTACCAGATAATCAGACATTTTGTATTTCACATCAGGTGGACTATTTTTTGTGACAATAATGGTGTTCTTGGTGCCGAAGATTCTTATATTTGTAAGTGAGTACTAACTTGAACTATATTCCTGCAATGTTTTTAATGTCAGGATTAAAAAAAAAAAAAAAAACATATATTAATATATTATTGTTTCTATCCTCAGGTTCTGCTCCTCTCCAGAAGAGATCCAGTGATTGCCAGTGTTCTCTGTCTTGTGATGGAGCACTGGAGCACCTGAAGCAACTCAAGAGCGTTCATGTTCGTGTAGAGCATCAGTCAGAGGAAGTTCATGATGAAGTATATGAGGTCTCCAGTTTATTGAAAGAAGACGGACACTGTTCTGTGGTCGTGCCGAAATGTTTACAGGGCACACAGTTCGCATTAAGAATATATGCTGATGAAAATAATCCAGTGCCTGAGCAACTCTACGAAAATAAAAATTCAAAGCCTGGTAAGGTCATAATTGTTTTGTTTTTTTAAAGAATTAGTACACTCAAAAATAATTTTCGTCCTATCACCTTCATCTATCATCTTCTATCATCACTATCATCATCTATGACACAGAAAAGGAGAGACGGTATTTAAAAATGTTTTTAGTATATCCAATATTTAAAAAAAATCACATTTTTAAAACAGTCGCATGATGTGCGAAAACCAGTCATTTTGAATCGCTTGACTGGGATTGAATACTTAAAGATTTTTTTTTTTTTTTTTTTGGTGAACTATTCCTTTAAAGTTATTTTAAAAATGTATTTCTATTATCATACTGAATTAATAATTGTATGGCTCACCCTCTCAAATTTTCCACAGAGTGTACAGAGAAAAAACTAAGGAGTAAGTAAACTAACGAAGCCTCAATTCTTAACCTACACACACAAGTTTTATTTATTAAATATAAATGTTTTCTCATTGAGAAATAAGCAGGAATTTGATCCAGGAATTAATGCAAAGTTGTTTTTTCTGCCTGTGTTTTTTTCAATCCCAGGTGGTGCTGATAGGAACTTCTCCAACAAACTCCTGATCCTGATGATTTTCTGCTGTTTTGTTTTTGTTTTTTAAATTCCTGCCGAAGAAATGGTGCCTTTTTTTGCCATATCATTTCAGATCTCAGACCAGCACAAGATTCACTACAGAACTCACTACTGGACTTTTCTGAAGAGTATTAACTGGAGTGGAGTTCTTCTTAGTGAGGTCTAAACTCTTGCACACTAACACTTTCAGTGCACACACACTGGTTCATTCGACTTCAGAGTCCAGCTAGCTTTGATGAACCAAACCCCAGTCGGCTTAAAAATTAAAAACATGGTCCACGTATGGATCATGCAACTCCACTTCCTGCTGATATTCTGAAAACAATCATCCAGAATAGGATATATATCTATATATATAGGTGTGTAACAATCCCCTCATGTCACGATTTGATACATATCACGATACTGAACTCACGATACAATATTGCGATTCTCCAAGAAATATGATAAAAGGTTAACAAAATTTAATTTGGTATTACATTGTGTGTGTAAATGAATAGGCTTGGACTTGATGCTGAAACCCAAAGCACAGGACAATAGAGACGCCAGAATAACAATATTCATGATTCTGAAGATGAAAATACAGAATTATTTTAGATGAATATGCTTGAACTCTGTCACTGACTAGATAGCCTCATAGCATAATTGCCTAAGTCTTTTTTTTTTTTAAATATGACTTGGGCAATTATGCTATGAGGCTAACGATATTTAAAATAATGACGGCCACTTTTTACTGGTAACGTCAGACATTTGGCATTATCAGGACACACAAATATTACCCATTGTAGTATTATACATTATATTCAACATTATATATATTAGTTTAATGTTGTTCTGACACTAAAACACTAAAACTCTGAAAACTTGAATTTTTTTTCACACAGTAATTTTTATTTTGGGTGAACTATACACTATACATATTGTCACTATACACTATCGTCACTATACATATTGTTACTATACATATTGTCACTATCCACAATACATATTGTCACTATACACTATAGATATTGTATCATTTTTGTATTGTGATATATTGTGACACTATATATTGTTACACCCCTATATAGTATATATCAACAACTTTAAATGAATAGTTTTATATTTCTCCATCATTTTTAATTAGATGTCATTGTGGCAGCTCCTTCACGGCAGCTCGAGATGCAAGTGCCATTCTGTGTTGAGCCTTAGAAACAAATCAAACGTTCAAATCCCAAGTACAAAAGCAAGGCAAGCAATGCTATAGATTTTACCACCGTCACCAGCATTAACATTAGCAGCAGCGGAAGTGTCTGTGTTCATGCAAACATATCACACTTCTGACCCAAACAATGTGAATACACTAAACACAATCCAGACGAGGGGGTCAAACTGTTTCGGACCAAGTGTGAACGCACCTGTATGTTTTTCTTTTTTCTTTTTCTAAAGCTATTTTTATGTCTTTTATATCTGCTCATGTCGCACATTCACTTTTTGCACTGCTGTAGCTTTACTATTCCGAAAAACATTATGTATATATCTGATTAATTCATTTACTGCACAAATTTAACTTAAGGTACTTGTGTAAGTTAAGTTGTTTTCTTACCTGAACTATGCATCAGGTCATTGTACTGTAATAATAATAATTTAATATGTGATGAAAACCCTATTGATGTGACAAATGTTTGTTTTGTATGCTAAAATTTTGATTTCAAATTAAGGGTTTATAAAATTTGCCAAATATGAAAGAAGCTTTGAGTTGAGCCTCATTTATCATTTAGATTTGATGAAGCTAATAAATAGTTTCTCATATTTGACTACAACACACACACACACACACACACACACACACACACACACACACACACACACACACACACAGACCACATCCAATAAAATATGTATTTTCATTATGGTATTGCACATAAAAGTGTGAAGCATATGTGATAAAAACATCTGTAAGAGAACACAGCTCTCATTTCTGAAAGGAAGTGGAAACACTTTGTGGTTTAAGTCTCTGCATTGTTATGAAACCAGAAGTTTGATCGACACAGGTCAACATACAAAATGGAGAAAATAATTTTGTTCTGTGTTTTTTCTTCCTGGAATATGCTAATAATTACCAGTGGTAAGAATATTCTTTAAACTTGCACTTAACTCACCATTTTAACCTCACATACAACAGTTGTTTGTATCAAAACTATTTCAGAGAATTGGTTTATCATTTCCTCCAGATGTTCCAGAAGATGAAGTGACTCTGTTCAGAGTCGAGCTGAAGGACAGGATCAGTCTGAACTGCAACATGAGCCACAGATATGAGATCGCCTGGTTTCATCAGTATTCTCAACAACTAACCCAACTAATATCTGCAAAAACCAGCAATACAGCCGGAAAAAAACTTCTAGTTACGTACAATCTCAACAGAAGTCGTCTGAAAGTTGATGCAGATATAGAGATCACTACAGTCACGCTATTTATCACTGGAGTAACAGAGTCAGATTCAGGACTTTATTTCTGTGGAACAAAATCTGTGTCGTCTTCAGAGATGCGCTTCCAGAAACCCATCAGACTGGAGATTGAGGGTTAGTGCTGTGATTTTTTGTTCATAATGCTTTCAATGTTGAGATATTTGTCTACTGCTAATTTAATTAAGTACCAGTGCTGCTAGTGATCTGATCAAACCTCGTTCACTACACTGTAAAAAATTTCTAACCCTCCCAAATCAAAAATTTCAAGTGACCGATAACATCTAAATTTTTTAATTGGCCCAAGTGAAATTCTGTAAATTTCAATTGGCCCAAGTGAAAATCTGTCAATTTAATTTTATAATTTACAGAATTTCACTTGGGCCAATTGAAAAATTTAGATGTTATCGGTCACTTGAAATTTTTGATTTGGGAGGGTTAGAATTTTTTTACAGTGTAAGTATTAGAGTTGAGTGTGTAAGTGCAGTGTTTGAATGATTCTTGTTGAGGAAAGAGCTGCTGTTATACTGTAGTAATATTGAAACTATAATAATATTTATTTTTTGATTAACTTCTCTTTGTTTTTAATTCACATTTATTTGTATAGCACTTTTCACAATACACACAGTTTCAAAGCAGCTTTACAGAAAATGCATAAGTCCATATTACAATTTAGAGTGATCTGTTTATCAGAGGAAATGTTTTTCAGAAATGTACATATATACAAAATCACAGTTGGCTAAAAATAATTAAACAATGTAATAATGTAGATAGAGCTCATTGAAGTAATGAATACTTGTTTGTTAACAAATGATTATGACATATAGAAAATTGTAGCAAAGATACAGTGATCAATACATTAAATCATTTTCAGACAAGCTGACAGACAGAGAGGACAAAGATAATTCTGTCACAGAGCCGCCAGAAGATGTGGAGATCGGTAAGAGCGGATGTTATTCTTGATTTTCTCACAACTCAAAAAAAAAAGTAATGATTTGCCAAAGCATGTACACTTGAAATCAATATTATTCAACCCCTTAATGGATCTTTAGTACTTAGTTCAGCCTTTCGCTGTTCTGACGTGCTTCAAACGAGATGTATAACCAGACAGCAGCTCCTGGTATAGCGTTTCTGAGGAATCTGAGCTCGTTCCTCGTGAGCAAAGGCCTGCAGTTCAGTGATATTCGTGGGTTTGCGCCTTCTTTAAATCCCACCAGAGATTTTCTATGGGGTTCAAGTCAGGAGACTGTGATGCCACTGTATCTTCCATGACCTCTTCTGAAACCAAGCCTTGGTGGAATTTGAGGAGCGCTTGCGATCATTGTCCTGTTGAAGGCCCAAGCTTCAGCATCCTCACTGACGGCATGATGTTTTCTCCTAGGATTTCCTGATACTTCAATGAATCCATCTTGCCTTCCACACACAGCAGGTTTCCAGTGATAGAGAATGTAAATCAGCCGCAGAGCACCACGAGCCCCATCATGTTTAACTGTAGACAGTGTTCATTTCAGCATATTCTCCTTCTTCTTCTCCACAGAACAGAATCCCAAAACTTCTGTGGTTTATTTATATGATTTTGAGCACTTTTATTGTGCTTATGGGTCAGTAGTGGTGTAGTCTCGGAGTTCTAGCATGCGTTTAGAACTGAAACCAGTGCCTGTTTCCATCAAGTCTTGCAGCAGGTCTTTTGCAGTCACTCAAGGGTTTTTCTGAACCTGCCTTCTCAGAAATCGTTGATAGCTTCCTTTTTCTGCCCCGTCCAGGTGTAAACACTGTTCCTTTAACTCTGAACTTGAAAACTATGCTTCCAACTGTGTCTCAAGGAACATTTAGTGCATTTGCTATCTTATTTTATCCTGTTCCTTGTTTGGGAAGGCAGATTATATCTTCTCTCAACTTTTTGGACCATTCTTTTGCCATATTTCTAACATGCAATCAAACGTGACACTCAGCAAACCTCGCCAGTTCAGATATTGCATGTGTTCTAGCTCAAGCACACCTGATGCAACTAATGAAGCCCTTGATTAGTGAATACTTTTGAGACTGCAGAAGTCATTAAAAGTGGCATTTTCCTTTGAATTTGTGGAAACCACTTAAACCAAATGTTGTTTTGAGCTATTTCAATTACTTTTGTTTGATTTGTTCATTGCAAACAAATGAAAGTGTGTAAATGTTGCCAATAACCCTGATTTGCAATGGGGGTTGAATAATTTTGATTACAAGGGAAAATCGGAATTAAGTGCCAGAAATTGCTGTGTCTTCATTCTGCAAAACGCTTTTCTGTCTCTGTAGATGAGGTGACGGTGACGGAGAGTGTGTTGATGTTCGGCGGTGTTGGACTGGCTGCGTTTGTGTTTTTTCTGGCTACAGTCATCGCAGGAGGAATCGTTCACTATCACGGCTGGCAGAAAGGATGGGCCGCAGCAAAACATGGAGCTCTGATTCATCAAAAATCACCTAAATTATAGATTTGTGTGCTTTATTTTACAATGTATCAAAATATCCTTACCAGTAAAATCAGCATTGCTGTAGCATTGCTGTTACATGTATTAAAATAGATAACTGTGGTTCAGATGCTTTTCCAGCTGGCCAGATCTTACTTTCACTTCAGAGAAAATGAGATATTGTGGCTAATGTTACCAGTTTTCAGTAAATTGAAACTTAAAGGGATCATTAAATTTCATAATTTACTCATACAGGTTTGGAACAACTTGAGGGTGAGTAAATGATGACAGAATTTGCATTTTGGGGTGAACAATCCCTTTATGCAATCATTAATGGTTGTGGTGATTATTCAGGTTTGTGTGGTTCATTTGTGCTTGACAATAATGAGCCAATGTCCTTGTAATGGCTTCTATCTAATACAAGCAAACAAAAGCTTTAATATCATTAGACCAGCAGGACTTGTGATAAAAATTAACATTGTGTCTGACTATACCTTTAGATTTCATATATTTATGTAGGGGAGCATTAATATACATATATAAGCTGTTTTCAAGATAATATATAAATGTAAATCTCTTCTGTCACATAAACCTTGATTTAATAAAAATATCAACCGATGTCTTCAATGATAAATGTGTTGTTGAGAGTTATGATCAAATAAACAGCAGTATACAGAAATTATGTTTTAACGAGTCATCATTACCAAAGCTAAACCTGTTCAAACACTGTTTAAAGCCAATGTCAGATCTTAAGTTCCATCACACTTTCACACCATTGTCATGCAATGCAAAATAATGATTTCCTGACTGACTGCATAATGATGATGCAAGTAAAACCACAAAAATGGGGTTATAAGAGACACAGGGCTGGATTAACAATTCCCTGTGCCCTGGGCAACAAGACTCAAGGCCGAGAAAATTTGGATTTCTCTGACCTACATATGTGCAATTTAGGACTTTTGAAGGCCAAAATAAATATAAGAAATAGCTTTAAAACCTTGTCATTAGATTATTTGTCAATTTCTCTCAGTCTCCTTATCCTGCCCTATTTCTTCCCCTTCTAAAGCTGAATTTTGACTGATAGTCTTTTCATTTTCGTCTGTGTCAGTGACGAAAGTAAACATAGGCTCAACTGATATTTATGTTTTATTAACCATTTTCTTAGACAAGTTAATTTACTCAAGGCTACCAGGAAAGCTATAGCCTAAGTCAGTATTGCCATTAGGAACCATCTGCAAGCTTTGGAATTTGAAAACGTCTGTTTTTAAATGTTAAAAGTAGTTTTATATAATACAAATTTCATGTCGATATACAATGGTTACATAATGTAAAACTAATCTTGCTATTTATATCTTTGTTAGACTACCAACCTAAAATAACAATACGAAGACGAAGTAGCATGTTCTTATTAATATTATTAGGATAGAGTTTTAATGCATGAAAAAGAAAAAAAATCACATTTACAATAGGCTAATTATTGAAGAATTATTTAACGTTGGAAAATTGTATTATCAAAAAAAATTGTATGTACTTGGATCTGACTGAGCTCCGCCCCTGTCAGGGCCCCTTGATGTCATGTGCCCCTGCTGGGCAAATGACCAGTTGCCCTAATGGTTAATCCGGCCCTGTACACACACATATAATCTAGTAGAATGAAAACATTAGTAAAACTTAAAATAAGTGAATATAGGTGAAGACGTTGAATGAAGATGCTCCCTTAAGAACAGTATTTACAGCTAAATTGTGACACACTGGATCATTAAGGAAAACCGACGAATAGGAATCTCGCTAAAGAGGCCAATCTATTTCGTGTGTAATAAAACGAGCCAATGCACATTGGCATGCAATAATTGCATATGATGAGCAACAGGAGCATCTCATCTTCAGCTTTTCGCTTCAAAGCCGAGCAGTTCAACTGTTCCTGTCTCTAAACAAGGCTTCTACCACAAACTTCTTTGCGTTGGTGGTTTGAAGCTTTTGTCACAGTGCTCTACTTCGCCATCTGGTGCTCAGTAATAATTCCTACACCAACTGTATCATTCAGATGTTTTGTTATAAAATAAAAAAAAAGTTATAAAATACAATAAATTAGGCCTATGTGATTTTTTGTTGCACCATTTTTGTGTGTTCCTTACAAAACAACACAAACATGCACATTGTTAAAAAACACAAATGCACATACAAATGCAATTAGTAGCCTACATATTTTTATTCATCGATATTGCATGTGTTGACATAGTCACAGTTATCGTTTAATGACGTGGGTGTCTCATCGTCTTGTCTTAGAGGAAAAAACTAAGACCCCTTAGTCAGGGGTCGAGTTTTTCTTACATTTGAGAAACGACCAATAGGAATCAAACACTCCGATTATGAGCGTTGAGTGCAACCCTGGGTGGAGTTTGTCGCTCTCTGAGTCTGGATATATTTGCAGGAAAGGACAAACAGAAAGATAACACACCGAACAGGACAAAATGCGTGAATCGGTAGAGCATTATTGGAAATTATACAGAGGAAAGGAAGCAGTTTATGTTGGAGGCGAAAGGAAAAGAAAAGCAAAGACCAGAATTGAGGATTTTGCAACATTAAATCCAGAAATTGATACCAGGTCGATTTTGACGCAGTATCTAAAAAGTACTAGATAAACAGTGTTGTGTGTAACGCGTTACAAAGTAACAGTAACGTAACTTCTTTTTCGCGCTACTACTGAAAATTTGGTAACGAAACGTAGTTCCTTTTTCAATTTGGCGCAACGTTACTTTTCCCATGGATAGATTTGACAGCGACACTGCCTCAGCTGCGCGCTTGAGAGAAGAGAACTGTTGAGAACTGAAGAGAACTGTTACTATGGTAGTCTTCTACCAACCAACCCTGATGTCAAGGACGCTCGCACTCCAAAATGGACTGTCAAGGATGACAGCAGACCTACCGGGTGTAATTGTACAGGTAAGCCAATTTGTAAAAGCCTGTCTGAAAGTTAGTAGCTACAGGCCTACGTGTTGTAATCTAGTCATTAAAGAAAACGATTTAGTTTCATATTTATGTTTAAATAAAATAAAAAATAAAAAATTGTGCAATATATCGGGAGACAAATGGAGTAGGCAGACATGATTTTGACCACTTTATTAAGTTTGTTTTTGTAGAAAACCTTTCTTTAAAGTGAATTTCCTTTTTGTATTAATTGTATCTTAATTTTAATCAATGTTTTATCAACCAATTGCCTGAATTTAATAAATAAGAAGTAAATTAAAGAAAACGATTTTGTTTCATATTTATGTTTAAATAAAATAAATATTTAATCCATGTTGATTATATGAAAAGTGAAAAGCATGAGTAAGATCATAACTTTGAGCAATATATTGGGAGACAAATGGAGTGGGCAGACATGATTTTGACCACTTTATTAAGTTTGTTTTTGTAGAAAGCCTTTCTTTAAAGTGAATTTCGTTTTGTATTAATTGTATCTTAATTTTAATCAATGTTTTATCAACCAATTGCCTGAATTTAATAAATAAGTGATATAGCATGCAATATAGGCCTAATCATGGAGGCACCAGCGCGTGAACTGGAGCACGTCTCATAGGCTACTGTAAATGAACCGAAACTCAGATAAGCTACTTGCCTCACAGACCTGAGAAATATATAGAAAGCTTGAAATGTGTACTTTTAAACAAAATATATTTTTTCTCTCAAAATCTCTTTTTTTCTCCTACTCCCTTGATAGTTGTATGTCTGAAAACTAAGCTTATGTCTTCTATATCATTTTGTCGTAGGCTATTAAGACGCGATTCGCACCGGTGTTGGAGAGCAGGGAAGCTTTATTGGCTGCCTTGACATTGTCGAAATTTAAAGTTCGGTGGATAGGGGGAGCGGAGTGGAGAGAAGCGGCGTGTGCGCTGCTCATCGCGGAGTGTCGCACTCTACCCCATGATGCAGAGCCGGCTGAGAATAAAAACAGAGAAGTTGCCGCAAACAGCAGCACCAATGAGAAGGACTTTTTTTCTTTTGAAATTGATACTATTTTTTATAATAAAGAGCTCAAAAGAAATACCTGTTATGTCCTCCATAGTATAACTTTAAGTCTACACATTTAGGAACAGATATTGGGTTCTGCCCAAAGTCAAGCAACATAAAAGTAACGAGTAACGTAAAAAGTTACTTTCCAAAGGGGGTAACTAAGTAAAGTAACGGATTACTTTTTTAAAAAGTAACGAGTAACGAGCAAACACTACTTTTTAAAAGTAACTTCCCCAACACTGTAATTAGTTGGATATATGGGAGTATGAATAAAAGAAAAATGATTTGCAGTAGTGAAGTAAATATTGGGAAGAAGAGAGTAAACTGGATTGTGGCTCCGTTGAAAGCTAGAAGAGAACTGGCGGTCATGGGATTAAAGGGTGAGTAGATATGTGCACACACAGGCCTGAGTACAGCTAATGCACACAAACACGATCGATATAATGCACATTTGAAATCCATGGGCAATATATAAATGTAGGATAAGGAGGAGGGATAAACAACGGGAAGTAAGAGCGGTTTGGTAAGAGGGACGTATTTCTCATGTCCGAATAGGACTAAACTGCAGAATTTAGTAAGCTAGCCTACTCCACACTCACTTCATATGGAAATGCATTGTACAATAGCCTACGTTTTGCCACATCTGCAGCTCATGTAGGAGTAAAAGGTGAGATCGCAGATGAGTGTGCAAAGGAAGTAACAAATAAAGCTGACATAGACATTAAGGTAAAATATGGTAAGACTGAAATGAAATGTTTAATTAAAAAACATGTGAGGGATAGATTGCAAAAAAACAGTGGCAGCAAGAAAGAACAGGAAGATGGTTTTATAACATTCAAAGAATCGTAGATTAAGGCAGAATAACGGAGAAATAAAAAACAAAGAAACAATAATATAAAGACTTTTGTGAAAACAAGTGTGAAAATTTAAATCTAAAGGAAACTGTAGAGCATGTTATATTGATATGTCCTACTTTTAGTAATGAAATAAATGTTTATTTAAAATCTCAAGAAAATTAAGTTGAATTTAGAGCTTACAACGATCCTACTAATTAAATCATATGAAGATACTTATTACATTTCTTATACCGTATCTGAAAAATACAGAATTAAATTAAAGAAGCTAGAATATATGTTGTAGCCTTTAAAAAAAAAGGAATAGTAGGCTATAGCTAATGATGCCCACTGGAGGGTAGCACCGCGGTAATTAATAGCCTACACCAGAGCCCGTCTACGGAGAGCCTGCCCACTCCCTATTAAGTCCTATTGTACCGAATTTTGGTTGTAGTTCCACCAGAGCTCCACTGGGGAGACTGCAGACTGAATGGGTCTGAATGGGTCTTCAGTGCAGACTGAATGGGAGTCTATGGGGCTAGACGGCTAAATTTGTCTCTCTCACACGATTGCCGTTGAGAAATCTCAGATTTGATTGTAGGTTTTGCAAGTTCAACATGGGTTATTGGTCGAAAGTTGAATGAACGAGTACTTATGTCCTTTCGATTTCTTACAGGTTGAGTTGTTGTTGCCCATAACACGCTAGCATTCTGCTAATGAACGCTGATTGGTCAGTGAAGGACTGATTACGACCAGAGATACCGCTTGATGGCATCGTGGCACCCGAAGCGGGACCTGGGGTCCGTTCTTCGTACGTCGCTTACTCAGTTAGCTGGATTTGATTGTTGGCAATTTGGCATGATCTTGGATTGTTTGGTTCTTCGACGCTCATCCTGGACTTGCTGTCATAGCAACAGGTGCGCAATCTTAAAGGAACCGTATGTAGGATTGTGGTCAAAACTGGTACTGCAATCACTTTAAAAATACTGTAGAGCGGTGTATCCCCTACCCCCTGACTCGAGGTTGCCAGATAAGCTGCAGGATTCAGCAGAAACGTAGGCTGCATCAATGAGCTTCGAATGGCAAGTGACAACGAGATGTACACAGTAAGTTTTTTTTTAATTTAGCAATTATAACGCGGGACAAATTCAATATCACCAATGGCTATCACAGGGTTGTTTTCAGTCTTATCAGAAAATATTGTTAGAGTAACTAAATTACATTAGCAATGGTCATACAGGTCAACTTACAGCATGTGTAACTTAGTCCACGATATACTGTACGTGAAGAAAGAATGACGAATCATTTTTTCTGAGTTAAAGTTAGGCTTCTGTCTCAATTACGTTTCAAATTGCCATAATGGGCATGCTAATGTTGTTTTCCTCAGCGTCTCAGCAAAATGACAGAGAAACGGGCTCCTATAATGCATTGCTAATGTTAGCATACGTCCATGTGAGCTAATGTTACGTTACTTTGCACAAATGTGCATAACTTTGTTCGACTGTCATGAATATATGAAATGTCCATTGACATCAAGTACAAGTTAGCCAAGCTTAGATGAATCTTACCTGTCCAGGAGAAAATTAGCAACGTTGGCGTCTGTTTTCAAATTCTTCTCCGTTTTCAGCCGTCTCCATCTTTCAAAAGCATCTCCTATACAAATTCTGGTTTTATTTCGGACTTTGTCACGACGAATTTCTGAATTATAACGAGGTCTTTTTGATTTAGTAACATTAGACATTTTTATCCGACTAGAGTTAGGGTAGGTTAGAGCAAAGCTGGCAACCCGGATCCAGAAACACTACTGACTTCGTGATTGGTGGATAGGTGAAGGGAGGCCAAAACACAAAATGACAACATCAACATCAGTTGAGGGCTGCAAGTCCACTTTTTAAATGACAATATCCTAGCCATACTACTGTTGTCAGTGATATAAGTATTTGAAATGAACATGATTTCTTAATGTCTAGTGACACATCAGGGCCATTTTATGATTAATTGAAATAGATTTCTTACATACAGCTCCTTTAAACCTGCTCGGGAGCAGGCTTATTTCATGTTAACAGGATTAGACTGCGGCTCATAAGTGCAGCTGATACGGGAAGTCGCGATAGTGCACTTTCTGAGATATATATGTTTTTCTCGTGACTCATGAGATTGTCGTTTACATTATTATTTTGTTGGAAACGCACATTTATTTTTGACTTGACGGAGTCGGGCTTTAACTACAGCACAAACTGTTTGCATTGCCCTAAGATTATTTGCGAGTGGCTCTTTCCTTTACACTATTGGAGATGCGGAGAACTTGATGGAAAGTGCTGTCTGTCGTGTCATTCAGAGTTTTCCTGGCACTTTTAGGTTTAAAAAACAGTTTTAGTTTTTTTTTTTTTTTGGCATTTCCAAGCCACTTAAGACCCACTTTTTTTTTTTTTTTTGATAATTTTTTATGAAGATCATGCAATCATGACCATGCCGATTACAGTATGTGTCACTCAGGCTTCACTAACGTGATTGGTACCATAGACTATAGGCTATAGACTGCCATCAAGGCCTCAATGAAGGGGATTATGTGAACAGAAAGGGGGTTCACATTGTAAATGTGCAGCCCAGTTACTATTGTGATTCTTAATATTCCAGATTAGTATTATTATATAAAATAAAAAAGGCAGTTGACTAAAATCTTCCATATCACAAATGTGAAAGCAAAATGGCCAGGATCTGTGCATGACTTAAGAATTTTCAGAGATTCACATACAGTATATGCACATTATTTGAAAGTGGTAAGGAATGTTCCACAATTATGCTTAGTTCCTTGAGTTTTATTTCAATTGTTCTTTGTAAAGAAAAGCCAGTGGTCAAGTGCCTGCAACAAGAGATATTAGACACATGCCTCATGCAACAAATAAAAAGGAAAAGTTGGCTATCCACTGCCCACCTGTAGGCCTATGTCTCCTCTGTCTGTGCAGACTCTTCTGTAGGCCTTTCTGTAGATGTGGAATCCTGCAACTTATATTGCAGCCATAAAGCATACAAGTATAAATTAAGTAAAGTTATTTATGCACTTGCAGGTAGGCTAGTTCCTCCATATGACAGTTATCTGAGAGGGTTTATTCACTGTCCAGTGCAATGGAAACAAATGGACATTACAAAGTCTTATACTTTCTTTCCTTTGGAAAGTTAGAAAATGTCCACTTACTGCACATATTTCAGCCACCACTTTCTTGGGAACAGATACAAGTGTTGGTGTATTATGTAAAAGTGCACAAAAGAGGAAAACACAATGTCATTACAATGAACTACACTGAAATATGTGATCAATAACTCATGGCAAAATATTTTTACATTAACATAAGTTTATCAGTTTTCACTTTCACAAGTCAAAGCAATTCATCATAACTCAAGATTTAACAGTTGAAATGACTATACAGCCTTAATTTAATGCAGCAAACATTATTTTACAGTGTAGGCTACTAAGATCTTTTCTTTTCTCAGCCTTTTTCTTGGTTGCTTTTATAAACAGACAACCATTTATTTAACAGTGCCTTTTATAAAAGAGACATAACTAAAAATTACCATTATGTAGAATATTTTTGTACTTCACTTTTATTTGTTCCCATGTTCTAGTGTGGTGACTGACATTACAATGCACAAAGTAATTATACAATTATTAAAATACAATAATATAGGCTATTAAGTGATAAAAACATCTAACATGGCCACTTCTAATGGATTTAAATTGTCTGCTACTTTTTGCCAGCCCTCTCTCCTGGCTTTTGCAGACTTTGAGGTGTTCCCTGGCGTTTTGATTAAACATTAAAATTTCGAATAAACTTCGACTATTAGTTCTTGCTCTGCTGAGGAGAAAAACTGAGCGCGCTCTTTGGCCACGCTGAGCAGCCAATAGCAGCGTTGCTGATCAATGTTTCTACTATCGATACATATCCCCTTTTAACCAGCGCATGAACGCGCAATTATCTCAGATAACTCAATCCAGCGATACTAATCATATCCGGCAAGTGTGTTCGAAGAACCGAGTTAGCCAGATCATGATTAGCACAATGATATCATCTTGGATGTGTCATTTGATCTCGGATGTAATAAGCAACGTATGAAGAACGGGCCCCAGATTTGCGCAAAACTTTTGCGACATTTTTTCTAAATGTCGACAAAAAACTATTGCGGAATGACGCCGTTTCCATTAACCAATGTAATGCGATTAAAACTTCATTTTTTCCTCTCGCGATAAGTAAAATCATGGCAATGGACGTTGGTAGGTTTATGTACTAGGCCTATATCCCAGCCACTGCACTAGCCATTATTAATCGAAGGAGATGTATGTGTGTTATCCAAGCATTAATGGTAAGGAACGACCCTTATTATACTGTGAGTGGGACATATGAGGAGTTTCTGGGTGTTTCTCCCACATATCTGCTTTGAGGTCTTGATTGTGGCATTTATTTGAGGTTTACTGTACGTTCACACCACCGCCGGCGAGAGCGGCAAAATTCGCTCTCGCCACCCTGCCAACGACGCCGGAGAAAGATTCGGGGACGCCCTGATGCTCTGACGTAGATCGAAGTAGACCAATTTGTACAGGATTGCATTCTCTGGAATCGTCTCAGGCGGAGGACTTCTACATTCTGATTGGTTGCCGCCGAACCGCGTCATAGCTTATTACCATAAAGTTGACCTGACTTCAACTCTTCGCCGCTCTCACCGTCCGAGACGCGCCGTGCCGCCCTCGCCACTTCCGGCCACTTTGACGCTCTCGCCGGCGGCGGTGTGAACGCACAGTTAGAATCCATTATTCTGGTAATTCTTTTGTCTTATATGAATTTAATAAAGAACTGTCTTGTATTCTGTCCAAACACACCGTGTCATCTACGTCAGGTGACTGTAAATGTGCAAAAACTGTTTCCATTGCAGTTTTGCAAAATATTTATTTTTTGAATTGCCTGAAAAACCACCTCATGCCAGCGTAAAAACTTTTTTGCGATAAATGGGAGTTTGTGCGAAATTTATTTGCAATTTCAATTTGCCCAATTTGAAGGGTAGGCCTAATGGAAATGCGGCTAGTGTCTGGTCTCATCTTTACCGCAATGACGCACCGACTACCTGTCTGCTATACTCACCTTTTTATACTTCTGTCATCCTCTGTCCAGATCGCCTCACTTCAAGCAAAGGTAAAGGTTCATTACTCTAAGCTTTTCAAATCAGAGCTCGACGAGGACCTCTGCTGGTGAAAGTGAGGGAAAGCGCTGTTGCAAAATGATTCACAACCGACCAACACATTAATCTCAGAAGCAAAAATGATTGAATGGATAGATAAATAAATTAACGAATCAATATATTAAATACATGTCAACAATCTGTTGCATTGCATATGGGTCAATGACGTGACGGGTCTTTTTTTTTTTTTTTGTGCAAAGGCCTTAATAATAATAAAAAAACAAATATATAACATCCAAAGTATGTAAGGTAGTACAACTTGATCTCTTTTACTGAATCCAAAAGGTTTTAATTATATTTTACTACATATAAAGGTATTTTAAAGATTTGAAAGTGTCAAAAGGTCATTCGATAAAACCGATCTAGTAAATATTTAAATGGAATAATATTGTTTTTAATAACTAATGAACTACAATAATACAAATATAAAGCAGTTATGGCTCTTTTTTTTTTTTTACATTTCCCCTTTTCTCCTTTCCCTGTGCAGTGTTTTACTGGAATATGTTGGAGTGTTTAGAGTAGTCCAATAAATGATTACATTTATGAGATCAGTGATAATTTGTTTTAATATTTCTTCTGTGGTACACACTATATACTATCTCAACATCAATGTCAAATCAGTTTTTAACTTTCAAATCAGTGGTTAAACCGAATGACTTTTTTGGTGACATTTTTTCCATCTTGTAAAAAAAACAGTGTTAATTGATTGTACAAACCACAAAATCTTATTGTTAACACCTAGGTAAACTAAAAAAGTGGTTTCAAATATAGTTATATCTCCATTCTATTTTTTTACACTTTTAAAAACCTTATTCGTCAATGACCCATATACCATTTTGTATTGTGGATATGGACATTTTTCCTGTTTGTAAAAAAAATGTATTCCTCAGGAATAGTGGAAGTAAATAAATGCAGGTGCTTACACAACGACACACACACACCTCACACGATTAAGAAATCCAGACACAGTGGAATGGGAATATTTTATATTGCAACAATAATCTCTCGCATTACAACAGACAGTTTAATGCAGCAAATTTAAATGTAAGTGCCTCTTAAAGAGATTCTATTAGGTCTATGCTTTTTCACTTTTTCAACTTTTGGTCTGCAACGTTGCTGTTTGATCATAAAAATTAAGTTAATAATGTTAAATATTTTATTTAACAGAATCACCTTTCCAAGAACTACAACAAACAGCTTGTTTGTATTACAACGCGATTTTTTCTGATCTTATTAAGTCATAATTTAAGGCTTGTTTGACTTGAACTGGCGCTGCACAGCCTGATCGGTGAATGACATCAAATCTAAGGGTAATTAGGCCATATTTAGATATGACAGCCAGAAAAAAAATAAGTTATGTTAAGTTTTTGTTATGTTAAGTTGGATCAGTTCAGTGCCATTGACTCCCATTATTTTTCGGCGTTTTCCTTCAGTTTTCAGTCCATAATGGCGGCCGCGCTGTATTTCGACCCCCTGCCAAATGATTACCCCCCTCGTTGAAGTCAGTACCTGATTGTCTAATCCTAACCCCACCCCTAATCCTAACCCCTCCCCCACAACTAATCCTAAACCTACCAATACTGGGGGGGGGGTAATAATTTGGCGGGGGTCGAAATTCAGCACTACACCTGTCACGTCATGGGGGCAACTGTTGCTATGGAGCGTTTCGCCTCCATTTTTTTCTGGCCGTCATATCTAAATATGGCCTAATTACCCTTAGGAAAATAGTATTTTGGGACAAAATATTACTATAGAAGTACTATAAGACTACTATAGAAATACTATAGCGGCTCTAGGATATTATAGAGGTATTACAGAACATAACATACTTCTGTGATGTTCTGTAATACCTCTATAATATTTTAAAGCTGCTATAGTATTTCTATAGTAGTCCTATCATACTTCTATAGTATGTCCCAAATTACTATAGTATTGCTATAAGATTACTATAATATTTCGTCCCAAAATACTATATGATTCCTATAGTACTTTTTCGTAAGGGTACGTCCCCCACCGAATCGGCTTCATTAGCCTACCACTTATGGTTTGCAAAGATACAATTATAAAATTACTGCAAACCTTTAATCTATCAATATTTATGTTCTATTATGCATTTTCCTTGTTATATGAATAACAGAAATTCATGAAATAATATATAGGCAGACACACAGTAATAAGATATTTATTCAAATGTTGATTTTTAAATTAGTTAACATCACCATATATATGATTTGGAAAAATAAATAAATAAATAAAATTATAAATGAACATTTCTAAAGACAGTTAATCTTTTACATAGAATATCACAAAAATATTAACAACTTGTTTTTTCAACATCTTCAGTGAAAGTGCACACAGTTTCAATGACAAGAACAAAAACAATCTGTGAATGTCCTATTACAGGCGGAAAGGTACAAAAAAGATGTGCAATCTAGCAAGTGCACACATAAACTATAAACAGTACTAAAATGGAAGTGGTGCCATAAGATCTCAGTAATTAATAAGACACCATCACCTATTGTATGAGCATTTGTGTGCAATTGTTTGCTTTTTGTGAGAGAAGAGGCATTATTATAAACTTTATTGCAGACACAGGTCCATATAGCACAACATACAATCATAAAAAAGGAGATACAGAATACATAAAAAATATATATATATCCAGAATGGCCTATAGAATATACAGGCTATTACACCAGTGTCGTCTAAGCCTCGAAGTGTATCTATAACAGCTTTTCAGAGGACTAACTAGGGCTACAATTATATGGTTCACTGAATTGTCCAGTCGACACATAAAACCAAACATCAATTGCCTTAAGAGTGCCTCACAGGTTGGCACTCTATTAGACACAAACAAATGACTGGCACTATGCTACCTAGGGACACGGAGCAGCAACCTCATTGCATCATTGTATGCTACCTTAAGCCACTGCATACTCTTTTTCTTATAGTTCGACCACAATTGAGCATTATATAGAGCGGTGTAGTGTAGGTTTTAAACAAAGAACACTTCACAAAGTCAGAACACATATAAAACTTCCTTATGAGCATATTGGCTTGAGCATAAATTTTACAGCGCTGATAGTATAGGTCTTTGTCATCTGTCCAGTCATTAGATATAACATGACCTAAATATTTAACTTCCTCACACTAGGGGTGGGAATCTCTAGGCAACTCACGATTCGATTCGATTACGATTCAGAGGGTAACAATTATCGATTATTAACAATTTTTTTTAATTTTTTTTTACTACTTGGTACTTTTAAAGCAAAGTATTTATGACCCATAACGAACTTACTTCCAATACTTCCTATATTAATTTTATTAATAAAACAAATGGAAGTGATTTGGCAAGTCAACTGTAAGGTTACATTTGCCAGCATATGTCCCAACATTGCAAAGAACCAACAGGAAAATAAATGTGTGCCTGTACTAGCAGCAAACTTGTAAATGAATACAAACTTCAGCATATTCTGAATCTCTAGCATTTAATAATAGACTTCTAACCAACATCCTCTTGTTATTTCCAATGAGCAATATAATCCTTCAGACAAAAAAAAAAAAACATTTTGCTGTAGCAAATTCACAAACAGTATAATATAGAATTTTATCACAAAAATATAGAATTATGTACCAGCAGCTCTCATATAATGCTTGTGGACTTACGCATATTCTGAATAATTAGTAACATACAAAGCCGCTCTTATACACAACTAAATAATAAAGAGTTATGACTTGAAATGTTTGCTGTATTATACCACAATCAAAAAAAGTTTATACAAAAAAAGTGAATGAACATCTGCAGAGAGCACAGTCAAAATGTAACTTTTTGTGACTGGCATTGCAGTATAACGTTTAACAGATCGGTTTACAGCATATTGATGTGAAAACTAAACAATACAGAAAGCAGCTCTCATACAAAAAAACACTAAATAGGTAACAATGAAATTGCCAATTTTCCATACGTTAGCTTTTAACGAAGAGGGTGCCGTTCGAATTTGGCGCTCAGCCATCATGCGTCTGTTATGTGCGCGACTCTGTTATGTGCACGCCACAGACTGTCCGCGCACTGCACACGTCCGCTTTAGAGTTCCGCCTTTTGCGTTCCGTCAATATTACGTTATTAGAAAAAATAAATAAATAATTTTAGAAAATCGATTTTTGACATTTGCGAAATCGATTCAGAATCGTCCACGTGCGCATCGCGATGCATCTAAGAATCGATTTTTCCCCCACTCCTACCTCACACACAACAAGAGGTCTGTCTGCCAAATAAAAAAGTCGGAAAAGTTAAGCATTGACATAGAATGGAAGCATTAGTCAAAAAGATGTGTAATCTAGCAATTGCACACATGAACAAAAAAGAACTCTGAACATCTTTCAGAAACTAGTGTACT
The DNA here is from genome assembly GCA_021464565.1 of Rutilus rutilus. Classification (NCBI taxonomy): domain Eukaryota; kingdom Metazoa; phylum Chordata; class Actinopteri; order Cypriniformes; family Leuciscidae; genus Rutilus; species Rutilus rutilus. The sequence goes on from JAJAQA010000013.1 coordinate 2,958,344, forward strand.
ACTAGCCAGCTACTAGCCAGTTCAAGCATCGAAAATACATTTTGGTCCAAAAATAACAAAAACTACGACTTTATTCAGCATTGTATTCTCTTCCGGGTCTGTGTCACGGTTGTCAGATCCACTGTCTCATTCTAGTCTCATGTGTTTGTGTCGGGTGGGTGTGTCTCGTTATGTTCCTTGTTTCATGTGGGCGTTGTCGCTGATCATCCTGATCAGCGACAGCTGTTAGTCATCATCAGCCATATTTAATGCCCTGTCTTTCGTCTCATGTTTGTCAGATCGTTGTTTGATGCTTCCTGTTCGCGTGCTTGTCTCCCTGTACCTCGTGTTTCGTTTGCACCGGATCCTGGACCACATCACCGCCGATCTCACCACTCACCAGCCGTCATCTGCACTCTTCACTGCCCGTCTCAGTCCCTGCGTCACCTCTCCTGCTGTCTGCGTTCCTGATCGCCCGAGAGTGAGAGCGAGTGAGAGAGGAGTCCCGACGACGCTGAATGTTTTCATGCTGTTTGACTTCTGAGTATTTCTTTACTGAAATAAACACTTTTACTTGCAATTGCTTCCGACCTGTTTATCATTACAGAACGATCTGAACTAACTATGGAAGCAGCAAGTGCAGCATCACTCAAGGAATTTATCGATCACAGCATCTCCTGAATGGACCAGCAGCAGGAGAGCATCTCGAACACCGGACGCGCTGTCCAAGCGCTTGTGACGCAGGTGTCCGAGCTCACCCAGCAGGTCCAACTTCTAAGCGTTCCCACTGCGCCGCCCACACCGTCCGTTCCCCCCACCATACCCGAGAGAGGGCCGTTGGCGGAGCCCCGCCTTCCTGTACCAGAGAGTTACGCCGGTGAGCCCAATTTTTGCAGCGCTTTCCTTACCCGATGCTCTATGCATTTCTCGTTGCAGCCCCAGACGTTCGTCACGGAGGAGAGTAAAGTGGCGTTCGTTCTTACGTTACTAAAGGGCCGTGCAGCACTGTGGGGGACGGCGGTGTGGGAGAACAAGGACCACTGCTGCGACTCGTTCCTAGCACTCAGCGCCGAAATGAAGAGGGTCTTCGACCGAGCTGTGGCTGGTAAGGAGGCTGCCAGAAGACTCGCGGACCTTAAACAGGGGAGTTCATCGGTCGCAGATTACTCCATCGAATTTCGCACGCTGGCAGCTGAGTGCAAATGGAACGAGGAGGCGCAGTGGGATATGTTCCTGCATGGGCTGGCCGACCGTGTTAAAAGAGAGATATATATGCTGGACCTTCCCTCCACGCTCAATGGACTTATAGAGCTGGCGTTGCGGGTGGATGCTCGTATAGACCAGCTTGGTCGCCATCTTCATGCCACCCGCGATTCCGCAGGAGCGGTTCAACGCAGCATCCCAGAGGAGAACACGGTCGGTCACGTCGACGATCACGAGCCCATGCAGGTGGGTAGAGCTTGGCTTTCCCGGGAGGAGAGAGAGAGGCGGAGGTCCCAGGGACTCTGTCTCTACTGTGGTGGCCGGGGACATTATCTACACGCATGCCCGGTAAAAGAGCAAGCCCGATAGTAAAGTTGAGGCTACTATCGGGTGGGATCTCCGCCGGGAAGTCCTCACCATCCACTCTCCTTCCGGTTAGACTGAGATGGGCCAACAGTACGCACACCTGTCGAGCACTCGTGTATTCCGGAGCAGAGGGTAACTTCATGGACATTAATCTTGCTTACCAACTTCACCTTCCCATCTCACCGCTTCCTCACCAGATCTCTGTCGATGCCCTGAATGGCCAACAACTCCCCAACATTACCCATTCTACTGACCCCATAACCCTTATCACCTCCGGCAACCACACTGAGACCATCCCTTTCCTCCTCATGGACTCCCCGGTTGCACCTGTTGTGTTGGGTCACCCCTAGCTGGTTAAACACAACCCTCGTGTGGATTGGGGCTCCAACTCCATTTCTATGTGGAGCGAGCCCTGCCACGAGTCCTGTCTTGTTTCTGCCTGTCCGTCTGTGTCTGTTTCTGTGTTACAGGACATATCAGGAAGGGGGATGAATGGAAAACCGCTTTTAACACCCCTAGGGGGCACTTTGAATATTTGGTTATGCCTTTCGGGCTTTCCAATAGCCCAGCGGTTTTCCAGGCACTCGTCAATGACGTGTTGAGAGACATGGTAGACCAGTTCATATATGTCTACCTGGATGACATATTGATTTTTTCTTCGTCTCTCCAGGAACACGTTCAACACGTCAGACGAGTGCTTCAGAGGTTGTTAGAGAATGGGCTTTTTGTCAAGGCGGAGAAATGCGATTTTCATGCACAGTCTGTCTCTTTTCTAGGATACATCGTCTCGTCTGAGGGAGTGCGCATGGATCCTGACAAGGTTAAGGCTGTGATAGATTGGCCAAGTCCAGATTCCCATAAGGCCCTACAGCGGTTTCTGGGGTTCGCCAATTTCTATCGACGTTTCATTCGTAATTTCAGCCAGCTAGCCGCACCTCTGACTGCCTTGACCTCCCCCAGAACGACGTTCAGGTGGTCGGACACAGCCGAGGCTGTGTTTACCAACCTCAAGAGCCGCTTTGTTTCGGCTCCCATCCTTGTCGCCCCTGATTCCACACGTCAGTTCGTGGTGGAGGTCGACGCGTCAGAGGTGGGGGTAGGAGCAGTTCTTTCCCAACGCGCTTACTCAGACGACAAGATGCACCCTTGCACGTTTTTTTCACATTGCTTGTCGCCTGCCGAACGTAACTATGACATTGGTAACAGAGAGTTGTTGGCCGTCAAGTTAGCGTTGGAGGAGTGGCATCATTGGTTAGAAGGTTCGGGGGTACCTTTTATAGTTTGGACCGATCACAAGAACCTTGAATATATTAGATCCGCTAAAAGACTCAACTCCAGGCAGGCTCGGTGGGCACTTTTTTTCGGACGTTTTGACTTTACTCTCTCATACCGCCCGGGTTCCAAAAACATCAAACCCGACTCCTTATCTCGTATTTTTGATCCATCCGAACGCCCGGTGACTCCCGAGTGCATTTTACCCGAGAAAGTAGTTATCTCAACACTCGTATGGGAGGTCGAGTTGAAGGTCAAGACGGCCTTGGAAGGGGTAACGCCTCCGCCTGCTTGCCCACCGAGTCGTTTGTTTGTTCCGGAGGAGTTACGTTCCTACGTCACCGATGGGGTCACTGCTCCAACGTGGCCTGTCATCCAGGAGTAAGTCACTTAGTCCACTAGTCACTTAGTTAAGCAACGATTTTGGTGGCCACTTATGGCTCGCGACATTCACGATTTTGCTTTGGCTTGTTCTGATTGTGCCATGGGTAAGACGTCTAACCGACCTCCTGATGGGTTACTTCGGCCGCTGTCTGTCCCTTCTAGACCCTGGTCCCACATTGCGCTAGATTTTGTCACCGCCCTCCCGCCCTCCAGAGGCATGACGGTTGTTTTAACCGTTGTGGACCGGTTCTCGAAGGCGGCACATTTCATTCCCTTGCCCAAATTACCATCAGCCAAGGAGACAGCGGTTACTGTGATTGACCACGTCTTTCGGTTACATGGCCACTTCTGGCAGGAGTTTTGTAGATTGTTAGGAGCCACAGTCAGTCTGTCTTCGTTTCTAATAAGTTAGCTCCCAAATTTATTAGCCCGTTTCCTGTCACCAAAATTATTAGTCCGGTGACAGTCCGACTCAAACTTCCTCCGGCTTACAGGAGAATTCATCCCGCCTTCCATGTGTCAAAGATAAAGCCTGTATTTTACTCTCGCATTAATCCGCCTACCCCAGTTCCCTCACCGCCGCGTCTCGTAGATGGGGAACTTACATATTCGGTACGTCGTATTCTGGACTCAAGACGGAGGGGACGCGGATTCCAGTATTTGGTGGACTGGGAGGGTTACGGTCCGGAGGAGAGGAGTTGGGTTCCTGCTCGAGACATTCTGGATCACTCCCTTATCGATGATTTCAGGCGACAGGTAGGATCCTCTGGGAAGCGTCAGGAAGCGTTCCTGGGGGGCGGGGGGGTTTTGGTGGGAGGGGGAGGTGGGGTACTGTCACGGTTGTCAGATCCACTGTCTCATTCTAGTCTCATGTGTTTTTGTCGGGTGGGTGTGTCTCGTTACGTTCCTTGTTTCATGTGGGCGTTGTCGCTGATCTGATCGCTGTTAGTCATCATCAGCCTTATTTAATGCCCTGTCTTTCGTCTCATGTTTGTCAGATCGTTGTTTGATGCTTCCTGTTCGCGTGCTTGTCTCCCTGTACCTCGTGTTTCGTTTGCACCGGATCCTGGACCACATCACCGCCGATCTCACCACTCACCAGCCGTCATCTGCACTCTTCACTGCCCGTCTCAGTCCCTGCGTCACCTCTCCTGCTGTCTGCGTTCCTGATCGCCCGAGAGTGAGAGCGAGTGAGAGAGGAGTCCCGACGACGCTGAATGTTTTCATGCTGTTTGACTTCTGAGTATTTCTTTACTGAAATAAACACTTTTACTTGCAATTGCTTCCGACCTGTTTATCATTGCAGTCTGTTGTCAATCCGGGTTCACAACCCTGCAGTGACGCTGCTGACGTGTTATCTGGTGCGCCCGAGCTTCGTTTACAGTCTGAGGGAGACGCACGCTGTATTCAAGCTATTCTATATTGTTCCTCTGTCTCGAAATCCTTAGACATGTTTGCGAAGATTGTTTTGTTTACAGCGTGCATCTCGGGCACACCAGATAACACGTCAGCAGCGTCACTGCGGAGTCGTGAACGCGGATTGACAACAGACCCAGAAGAGAATACAATGCTGAATAAAGTCGTAGTTTTTGTTATTTATGGACCAAAATGTATTTTCGATGCTTCAAAACATTCTAACTAACCCACTGATGTCACATGGACTACTTTGATGATGTCTTTATTGACTTTCTGGACATGGACAGTATACTGTACATACATTTTCAATGGAAGGACAGAAAGCTCTCGGACTAAATCTAAAATATCTTAAACTGTGTTCCGAAGATGAACGACATGGAACGACATGAGGGTGAGTCATTAATGACATTTTCATTTTTGGGTGAACTAACCCTTTAATGGGAGATAATTCGTCCAAGAAGGGATGGATATTTGCATCAATTGATAGGCTTGGTGAGTGAAATTATATTATCTTTCTGTAGGGGGCACAACTTAACGCTTTTTGACTTTCTCAGTTTGTGTAAATCTACTTAAGGTTCAGAGTATTTATTTTTCCCCACATCAATTTCCCACGTCTAGTAGAATTATGTGGTTTTGTTTTATTAATACAGTATATACTTTTTTCTTGATATACCCCGAAAGAATGGAAGTGAAATGTGACAACATGCCCCATGTTGGTTACACTGTAACAAGTGAGGGGCACATTATAACATGACCATATGACAGCTTAAAATGCTATCTGATCTAAAAAAAAAAATGTACAAGACAAACTAAAATATTTTCTCAATAAAAATACAATTATTAACTTTTTCATATAAAATAATGGCATTTTTAATAAATAAAAAATAATATTTTTGCCAAAATAAGAGTTTGACAATGAACACACTGGAAAACAGCTATACAGCATAGTTAAAAACATAATAAATTTAAACAAAAGTAGTGCGTAAACATATCCAGTCTCTGTAGTGTCGCCAGTTATGGCGGTCTTTCCAGCTCTTAAAGCTACAATATGTAATTTTTTCGCCACCAGCGGTCACATTTTCATAACAATAACAAAGACGAAGCTTGATGACACTATGAAGGAGAGTGGGGCGATGGGAGATGTCGTTTTCACCATCCATAGAATTCACAAATGTTTACGATTTTTAGGATTTTCTGTACTCGCCAATCTATAATCGTGAACCATGATGACTGAACGAGAAACCTCTAGAGACTGAACTCAAAATCTACGGTACTAGTTTCATCACAATCCACAGACCTTTGGCAGACTGTCTTCTGATCCCTGAACTCAGTCCCTTACCCCCCTCAAGTAATCTCTGAATCTCTGTGCCGACGTCTGTATATCACGACAGCAGTCGGAACCACCAGAACCAGAAACACAGTCAGTCCAACCAGCAACATCCAGTGATCTACAGGTGAAGGGAAAAGTGGGAAGTTTTTAAAAAAAATATTTTAAATTCCCAGTGTAAGAACTCCTGTAAAGCTCTCATGCCTCATGTTTTACTCACTTCGATGTTCAGTGTCGTCAGTTTTGTCTTCATCTGTGTCGTTCAGATTTCCCTTCCAGTCTAGAACAGATTCTGTGCAGAATATTGAAAGGTTAGTCGTGCAGTTTAGGATTAATTTACTGATTAAACATAATATTTCTCCTCATCCACTGATCTTCTCTCACCTGTGACTGAGACTGTGATCAAGGTTTCTCCTTCATAATCCAGAACTCTGTATGTTCCAGTGTCATTAACTGTAAACTCATTAATGGTCAGATTTCCATCATGATCAGTCAGTCGATCACTGTTGACCCCGTGATCTCTCGTCCACACCTCTGTCCAGCCTTCACTAGAGTTTCTCTCCACTTTATCAGCATTGATCAACAGAACATCCAACTTCAGATCCTCTCCTTTCTTCACAGAGATCTCATCTGAGGAGGAACAGAAAGACACTTTATCCTCAATCATTATTATGAGTGTAATTTAATCATGACCATAATCACATATAGGACTGAGGGACCAGATGTAAAAATGTATTATTTAGATCAAATCAGTCATTGGAAAAAACAATCCAATCTGAATATTAAACTTGTCCCATTCATTGTTTGTGCTGTATCTAGTCCTGTACACAATTCCTGTCGTGTGTTTTCTTCTCAGCGAGCAGTAATGACCACTGACGACTTGAATTAAAATAAAACGAACTGTTTCCTGAAGTTTATGAACAGGATTACACATGGATACAGCGGACACACACATGGAATCAGATCTCATTTCTCTTCTCTCTTTTTTCTTTCTGCGCGCTCTCGCCCACTACACTGCATTATGGGTAGGCTTTTCTTAAAGCTGAACAACCTTATAAATGACAATATAAACTGTTTCTGTTATTATTAAAAATAATTAATTAAACATTTCTATTCTAATAAATTCACAACAATAACAACACTATTAAAGGAAATCCAGAAACACATCATGATGGTTTGATCAGTTTTGACTTTACCATGAATATGAAGATGATACTCCAGGATCTCTCGCTCCACTTCTGTCTGATTATTACTGTAATAAACATATATAAAGTGTTTCCCAGCGTCACTGTAGATCAGATCCTTGATGACGACGTCACATGATCCTTCTTTAAACACTCGACCACTGCAGTTTTTCTTCACACACACAGGGATGATTTCTGACACACTCTTTAATCTGATCTCCACAATCTCTCTGTCCTCAGATCCACATGATAGAGAGACGTTTCCTCCCTTTATTCCTGACACAGCTTTAGTGGAGGATCCTGCAAATACACACAGCAATATTCACTCAATACAAAGTATTAAACAGAAAAATAGATGGTGTTTGTCTCTATATTCTTGAATCAATATGATCTTAAATATTCTAGTACAGTTATTTTAGTGAACTGTATTAAAAAATAAAATAAATGAAGGCAAAAAGTAACCAAAAATATTAGAAGTGGCACATTACAAATGTTTCAAATGTTGATGACAGTATAAACCTAGAGATGTGTCAGAGCAGTTTTAGTGAACTCCTGAACTCCTTTATTAATCAATGAACCAGAATAAACCAGTGATTTTAATGTGTTATTGATGTAATATGATGGGAAATTTACACCATCAATCCACAAATACCCACCAAATCAATGAGTGGCAACAACAGAATAATAAAAATAATGAAAAAAATAAATAAATAAGAAGAATAGAAAAATATTACACTTTCCATAAAACTTCGAATAATAGCCCAGGCTTTTATTTTCCCAATTCGCTGAACTACACCGGCTTGTTTTTGAGACAAGCGTCTATATGAGACAGGCCTTTAATTTAGAGTTGAGATGAGCATGACAGTAGGAGGTTACCAAATCGGTGTTTGTGTTTTACAGGTCAGTTAATGTAAGAATTAGCCTACTATATTTGCGTATGTCTAAATGCCACGTCTTTAAAATTCAAACACATTATTCTCTGAGTGTACATTGTCTCAAATCGTCGTTAATGTATATACAGACTTCACCCTGTGCTGCAATATACATTCAGTTTTATTTTCTTGAATGAAAACTGCTGATGTTATCGGATTTTCAGATGATATTCTCAGTTCATTCAGTTAACGGACGCTCTGAGGTAAAGTGAATTCAGACTGCAGACTTTGCTACGATTGTATTTAATTGTACAGTAAAATCATGACATAGTACAGACATGATCTTAATTCCATATATCTTTAAATATAACTATATTGCTGGCCATAAACTGACAAAGTGCGCGTCCAGTGTGCGATACCTCGAGTTGTAATAGACGCGGCGCTGCGCTGCGCTTAACTCGTATAGTGTGCGACCCCCTTTAGATTATTGACAGCATAAGAAAATGAAACGATGTGACAGCCATGCGCTGAACAATACAAGTTACCGGTAATATCCATCGAGTCTATGAACTAGTTGCCAGAAACACATCAACAAGAAAGAATGAAGGCTACCCTGTAAAACAAATGCAATCATGTGATACAAAAGGACCCTATTCATCACTATCATCATCACTGCGATCCTCAACTACAAGCTCATTGGTGAATTCCTCCTCCTCATCGCTCTCCTCCACTTCTCCCTCTCTGGCCTCCGCTAACTCTGCCTGCCTTGCTTGCGCTAACAGCTCCGCCAAGATGCGCAGGGCTCTCTTGCGTGCGCAACCGGCTCCATAGGACTGGCTTAAACAGACGATCTGACGGGTTTTAGAAGATTAAATACAAACTGAAACTAAAAAACAGACCAGGCCTCTATTTGAGACCGGCCTTTATTTATCCAAACCTGTAGCCACACCAGGCGTGTAAAAGAGACAGGCGTCTATTTGGGACTCGGCTATTATTTGAAGTTTTACAGTAATAACACATATACCAAAATGAGACTGACCACTATAAATGATAAAGCATAACAGCAGCAGAAGAAGAAGATTCATCCTGATGAGAAAACAGAAGGTTTGTTAGACAGATACAGACTACATTATACACTCACTTTCATTTTATTTAAAATAATTCATATGGCTGCCATTGACTCCCATTTGGGAGGAATAATAATAAGAAAACATACTCGGTTACTAACGTAACCTCGGTTCTCTCTAGAAGAGGGAACGAGTATTGCGTAAGTTGCTTACACTACGGGTAAAGTCATCTTTTCTCGAGATATTGAAGCCAAAAATTATCCTTAATTTTGTATTTATTGTCAACGCGTTGCAGTAGCTAGCAGACCTGAGCGGGCTTACTAGCGCGCTCATTGGCTGCCGCGTGGCAACTGCAGCAGCCAACCACTGAGCCCTGCGTGACGTCACGCCCAAAGCGCACTCACGCGTCATAGCCCGCCAGAATGGGTGTGGCTTAGCATATATAAGGACGGGCTCGGGGGCTGCTTACCTGGTTTTCATCGACTAAAGCAATACCAGCTCGAGGCGGGCATGGCAGGTTACACAATACTCGTTACCTCTTTTAGAGAGAACCGAGGTTACGTTAGTAACCGAGTACATTCTCTTACGAGAGGTTCTCTCGTATTGCGTAAGTTGTTTACGCTATGGGAACCCCTTGTCAACGCCGTGCGCACCAGCATCAACCACATATAGTCCCAAGGGCACACCCGGGGGACACAGATCAATGGGAATAAGACGGCCAACAAATGTCATGAATAGAAATCCCGCTGGACCAAGCCCACGAAGAGGCCATGCCTCTAGTGGAATGAGCCCTAATGCCCAAAGGGCACTGCAGGTCTTTAGACGCATATGCAGCCGTGATAGCGTCAACAATCCACCTGGACAGACTCTGTTTCGAGGTGGCGAGGCCTTTAGTGCATCCACCGAACGAAATGAAGAGGTGCTCCGAGTGCCTGAAGGCGGCGGAGCGTGTGATGTAAACCCTTAGCGCTCTAACAGGGCAGAGGAGGTTAACATCGACTTCCCTACCAGAGCCCGGCAGGGCCGATAATGTAATAACCTGCGTTCTGAAAGGAGTGCCGAGCACTTTGGGGACATAACCATGTCTCGGCTTGAGGATGACTTTGGAGTCATTAGGCCCAAACTCGAGACACGCGGCATTAACAGATAACGTGTTTAAGTCACCCACGCGCTTAACTGATGAGCGGTTTTGAGTGAAAGGTATTTCAGATCCGCGGTCTGTAACGGTTCAAAGGGATGTGCTTTCATGGCCTCCAGGACCACAGAAAGATACATACGCATACATAGCAAACCCAGCTGAAGCACCGCTGCGGCTGAGGCCATGCAGCCTAGCATCCTCTGAAAAGTTTTCAGGGGGACAAGGCTGCCTGTCTGGAATGAAGCGGCCAAGTGTCGATTGCGGCGCACGCTCTGTGTCGACAGGCGGGCCGTCATAGACACAGAGTCCAGATCTATCCCCAGAAAAGAGATCGTCTGGCTGGGCAGTAATGAGCTCTTGGTCCAGTTGACTGTGAGACCCAAACTCTCCAGGTGGCTGAGAAGCAGCGTTCTGTGAGATATTAATTCTATCTCTGACTGCGCTAGAATCAGCCAATCATCCAAGTAATTCAAAATTTGCATGCCCTGACTTCTGAGGGGAGCGAAAGCTGCGTCCTTGCACTTCGTAAATGTACGGGGTGCTAGGGACAGGCCAAACGGGAGGACGGTGTATTGATATACCTGACCGTCGAAGGCAAATTTTAAGAATGGCCTGTGACGGGGTATTATCTGGATCTGAAAATATGCGTCTTTCAGATCGAGAGATATAAACCAGTCCCTCAGGCGAATTTGCACGAGGATTTGTCTGGTCGTAATCATTTTGAACAGTGAGGGCTTTGTTCAGGTGTCTCAGATCTAAGATGGGTCTGAGAGCCCCATTCTTCTTTGGAACGAGGAAATAGCGGCTGTAGAAGCCTGACTCGCTCTGAGAAGGTGGTTCTACAGCCCCTTTGCATAGCAGCTTTGCTATTTCTGCACGAAGTAGGTGTTCTACTTCTTGATTCACTTTCTTCTCGGTCCGGGCTCGAAAGCGCTGAGGGCGGCGAGCGAATTGCAGCGAATAGCCCTGCTTCACTGTATTTAGCACCCACTCTGACACTCCCGGAATAGCTTACCACGCTTCTGCGTGTGTAGCTAGGGGAAGAATGGTCTCTCGGTCCCGATCGCCGCACAGTGTGGGCTCGTGAACCTGAGTCTGAGGTATTGGCGCTGTGAGCGCGCTCTCGGTGCTTGTATACAGCCGCGCGCTGAAAACGGCGGCTGGCCAGTTTAAATGTAATTTCCCAGTGAACCTGGACGGGGAACGCTTCATGGGAAAAAACCCGGGGCCCGTGTGTAGCGCTGGGTGTGGTGTGTTTATCAGTATGCGTGAGTGCTCGCGGACAGCCACAGGTCTTACGACATAGCCGGTGAGTGTCGGCTTTATATTTTCTGTTCCCTGGGATAGAGGTGTAACAGAGCGGGCATTGAGTAGGTGTGGGCACTGTTTTGTGGGCACATATCCTACATTTAACACTTGAGCGGCATATGCCAGCTTCATGAGAGTTGGCTCTGCATGAGTGAATGACACCGGGGAAACCGTGCTTATGTGTAGGGGTGAACACTGGGAAGCGGGCACATTTTCTACACTTAAAACACCATCGGCATGAGCCGGATAACCAGAAATTGTACTCTTTATGAGATTTCTCTGGGTCGCCATAAAAACGGCGTTTGTGTGCAGGTGAGCGGGTTGCGCGACGCACTCGTTGGCTGCAAAATACACATCTGCAGTCGCCTATTCTTAGGGAACTGACAGAGCGAGATGTTTTGATGGTGGTCCGGCCGCAGCGGGACTCAACCACCTTTTCCTCCTTGATGCTAGGAGGACTTCGCTGGCTCAGATGTCAGTGCAATCCTAGTCCGGGGTCCCCGAGAGGGAGGTGGCCTGTGGCGGCTTGACGAGCACAATCTCTGGCGAGCGCCTTGGCGTTGTTGCAGAGGCGGAGGCTGAGAGGACTGCTAAGTAGAGCTATGGGGCAGGCGGCTGCTTCTGAGAGCAGTCCACGGCGGAGCTTGAGCGTCGAGGTAAGAAGAGCTTCATGGCCTGAGTGGTCTTCTGTACCTCAGAGAAACGGTCCACAATCCCACTCACGGCTGGGCCAAAGAGGCCGGTCGGAGAGAGCGGGGCGTTTAGAAACACAGCCCGCTCAGCTTCCCTCATGTCCGTGAGTGTCAGCCAGAGATGCCTCTCTGTAACGATGAGCGAGGCCATGCATTGTCCAATGGCCTGGGCAGCGGATTTTGTAGTGCGAAGAGAGAGGTCCGTCGCACTTCTTAAATCCGTCACGATGGACTGATCCGCGCCTTTCTCATCCCATTCACAGAGGAGATCGGCCTGAAGGATCTGGAGCATGGCCATCGAGTGCAGGGCGGAGGCAGCTTGTCCCGCGGCGGTGAAGGCGCGGCCAATGAAAGCTGAAGTAGCCCGGCAGGCTTTAGACGGGAGGGCAGCCTTAGCGCGCCATCTAGCGGAGGACAGACTGAGGTGCGCTGCAACTGCCTCTTCCACGGGGGAATGGACTTGTATCCTTTCTCACTAGCGCCGTCCACTTTGGAAAGCGTTGAGGAGATAGAAGAATGAAGTCTCGCGGAGAATGGAGCATTCCACGAATTAGTGAGCTCGTTGTGGTGCTCTGGCAGGAAGGGAGCCGATCTGGATGCGGGCGCTTGGCAGCGGCCAGGTAGAAAGCACCCGTCGAGCCTGTTGGGTCGGCCGAGTTGACCGACTGCCTTAGTGAGGAGGCGAATAAGCTCAGCCTCCACGCTGGCCCTAGACCCACCGGACTCCTGGAGCGAAGGGGCAGGGTCTGGGTTGGAACCAGACCAATCCTCGCCTCCTGAAGCCAAGAGTGAGGGCGGCAGCCGGCATCTGTGCATCCGGGAGGGAGTGCGGAGAAGGGGAAGGCGAGGCTCGCGGGGAAGGTTCTGGCGAGCGCTTGCAGGCCACATCAGGCTCCGGCAGCTTCTGGGAGCGACGCTTCTTGCAGCGTGGTCCGACGGAGGCGGGCGGAGGTGCAGCTTCAGCGTCGAACATCCCAAGTCGAGCCCGCAGGGTCGACATGGTCAGTTCTTTGCAGTGGACGCAGCCGCCCGCAGAAAGGGCGAGGGCTGCATGGTCACGGCCCAGGCAGAGAGCGCAGATGACATGGCGGTCTCTGTCGCTGAGCGGGGCTCGGCAAGAGCCACAGGAAATACGAGGCATTTGTACGTAAAATGCCTCGCGCTCTTTTAGAGAAAGTGTGTGTCGCGGCGGCGAGCACACACGGGCAGAAGAAGGATATGGCGCCGGATAGCGTAGCAAGCACAGATGCCTGAAGGCGGCGAGGATAGTCCAGCTTCCTCAGGCGCTGTCCTGGGCGTGCTTTGTCGCTTGAGTCGACGGCATTGGCTTCTCTCAGATTCTTCTCTCCCGATGCAGAGAGCTTTGCTGAAGAGATTAAAACCAGGTAAGCAGCCCCCGAGCCTGTCCTTATATACGCTAAGCCACACCCATTCTGGCGGGCTTTGACGCGTGAGGGCGCGACGTCACGCAGGGCTCAGTGGTAGGCTGCTGCAGTTGCCGCAGAGCAGCCAATGAGCGCGCTAGTAAGCCCGCTCTACGTCTGCTAGCTGCTGCAACGCGTTGACAATAAATACAAAATTATGGATCATTTTTGGCTTCAATATCTCGAGAAAAGATTACTTTACCCGTAGTGTAAGCAACTTACGCAATACGAGAGAACCTCTCGTAAGAGAACTAATGAATACAAAAGGGGCTAAAGACCTTTCAGGGCTTGGCCCCTAAAAATTTCAATTAAAATGAAAAAGAGCAAAAAATAAATAAACATCAACAAACAAATGCAAGTTTTAAAAATGTCTTAAGTTGAACTTTAAAAAAGTCATATGTCAGAATTTTGCTAATGTATTATAATATCAAGCAAATGCAATTACTTGCCTCCTTGTTTATTGTGGATGTCTTTTTGTTACACACATTTATTTAGCCAATGTATTGAATATAATGCATTGCATTCAATGTTGTTATTTATTTTTGTTTGTAAAAGATGGCTTATATTGTATTGGCATAGATGTACAGTAATTGTTCAATATGTACAGTATATACAGTACAGGTCAAAAGTTTGGAAACATTACTATTTTTAATGTTTTTTGAAAGAAGTTTCTTCTGATCATCAAGCCTGCTTTTATTTGATCAAAAATACAAAAAAAAGTAATATTGTGATATATTATTACAATTTAAAAGAATTGGTTTTCAATTTATTATACTTTAAAGTCCACATGAAATCAAAATTGACCATATTTTCTTGGTTTGCCTTAATTGATCGTTTTGTGGTGAACAATTCATCCATGCAAGTCAATCCACACAAAAAAATTTTTTGGCTTCGTAATCTTTAATCAAAATCTGAAAATGCCCCTCCCCTCTGCGTTGGAGGACCTTCCCTGATGACGTAGGTTTGAGGACTTGGGTTGGGAAACGCTTAACCACTCCCCTCAAACCGTTAGTCTGCTATGAGCGAGAGATGGAGAGGAGGAGCGCTAGAGTAAAACCCTGCCCTCTGTTCAATATTCCTTTTCACTGGGAAATACGTCACAACACTGGAGAAAAGTTGTTTGCAACTTCCGTTTCACGCGGACTTTAAATTATCATTTATTTCTGTGATGCAAAGCTGAATTTTCGGGATCATTACTCCAGTCTATCACATGATCCTTTAGAAATCATTCTAATATAATGATTCATTATCAGAGTTGGAAACAGTTCTGCTGCTTAAAGGAGCTGTATGTAAGATTGTGGCCAAAACTGGTACTGCAATCACTTTCAAATGACTGTAGAGCGGTGTATCCCCTCCCCCTCCCCCCTGACTCGAGGTTGCCAGATAGGCTGCAGGATCCAGCAGGAACGTTTGTAGCTGCAGCTGTGGTAACTAGAGCAGAGCTGGCAACCCGGATGCTGAAACACTACTGACTTCGTGATTGGTAGATAGGTGGAGGGTGGGGATTCTGGCCAAAACACAACATGACAACATCAACATCAGTTGAGGGCTGAAACTATCACTTTTAATTGACAATATTCTGGCTGGACTACTGTTGTCAGTGATATAAGTATTTGAAATGAACATGATTTCTTAATGTCTAGTGACATATCAGGGCCATTTTATGATTAATTGAAATACATTTCTTACATACAGCTCCTTTAATAATATTTCATAACCTGTGATACTTTTTTAGGATACTTTGATGAATAAAAAGTAAAAAAAAAGAGAAAATGTTTAAATAGAAATCTATTTTAACTGCCTACCTATAGACCCTTTTACAGTTGGTAAACATGGTGACGTATAGGTGTGGGCGGGGCTTAGCTGGAGGCAGAAAGATCCCTCTGGCCGCTTCAATAACGCTAGTTTGCAAGTTTTGTTAGCTTGTTTTTTTAACAATGACTGGAGAAAATCCAATTATGTCTTAATGTGCAAGGTCACCACTGCCCAGGACCGCGATTGTTATTTGCAAAAGTTAATTTTAACGGACGGAACCAGATGACCGTACACGCTCAGTCAATTGATGATCTGACAGGATTAACGTTAACCTCCGGTTGAGTGGCCTGACTTCTACACCTACCCAATAGAGAAACCGAGGGTAAAGAGAAACTGAGGGCATATATATTTAGATGCCTATAACTATGTGCTGAATGGTCATGTAAAGACTTGTGTGGTACGATCCGCAGTTCTGCCTAGCCAGCGCCAAGAAGACGACAATGTAAAGAGTGACACTACGGTGCAATTTTAATGATATGAATATTTTCTAGAAATAAAAGATACAGCATAATCATTTTTCATCGATTCTTGCACCCAACAACACAACAAGATGACATTTAATAATAAAAATAATAATTTAAGCTCCTTATTATGTAGCCGAATCTGTGCTGGTTTGTATTGACTGCCTCCAGTTTACCGTTTGTTTTGCCTCCAGCTAGCGCCGTGACGTAACTGTGACGTCGGCGCAATAGGGGTCTATACATCGATTTATCGCTTGTCTGAAGTTTAAAATCATTGGTTACGCGTAAGCCAATCACTTAACGTTTAGTTATTGCGTGTGTTATGCGCAGGCTCAGCCACATCTAACTTCCACTGTATGATGCGAAAACAAAATCATCGAGCAAAATACCGGAGTGAACATGGCTGTGAACGACTTTTGCAGATTATGTGAAGTAAATCTACGCATCCACGGTACAATCAGCGTCTACGTCACGGCTCTCAGCCCGCCCTCTGTTCGTTGATTGGCCGGCTGTTTTCAGGCCGGAGGAAAACGGAAAGATAGGTCGCTATCTCAGACTGAGTACAGAAGCGAAATGAAATTGAGTGGAAGAAGTCTGACGTAGTCAGGCTAGTGGTGCCATGCCATGCAATATGATGTGAGTGAGTGAGTGAGTGAGTGAGTGAGTGAGTGTGTGTGTGTGTGTGTGTGTGTGTGTGTGTGTGTGTGTGTGTGTGTGTGTGTGTGTGTGTGTGTGTGTGTGTGTGTGTGTGAGTGTGTGTGGGTGTGTGTGTGTGTGTGTGAGTGAGTGAGTGACTGTGTGTGAATCATGCAGATTCACTGAATTTGCCCCCAGTGGTGAAACATGAGTCTATGGTTTTTACATGATCTCCAATCAGTTTTATTCATCTGTAGACGTTGTAATTAGACATTAGTATAATTAAAAGGAATAATAGTAGTTTATATTAGTCTCTTATTTGTCTGCTTCTCTGAGCCATGGAACAAACAAAACAAGCCCTGATCATTAATAGAAGAACACATATTATACAGACACTTGATATTTAATCTTATTAGATGATAAGTTAATGGCAGTTGATATTTTACTGAGCTATGTGTTTGTAAAAGCTGTTTTCTTGCATGTTTGGTCTGAGTTTGCTGTACACTGTGTGGGGATTCGAACAGTGAATCATTTTGCGAACCAATTGGTTCAATTGATTCGAAACTATGAAAAGCTTCTTTTCTCCCATCACTACAGGACACTAGCCTACTAAATAAAACTAACATGCATTTTTTTTACAACTGCACAAAACGTGCATAATAATTTTAAAAAGTTACAAGGTAAACAATTGTAGTTTAGAAATAAGCGCGACGCTGAAACTAGTTATCTTTATGAAATAATCCATCCATCAAACGTGCTGTTGACGTGAACAAATCATTTCTCAGTTGCACACGCAGTCGCGCATGTCTGAAAAATTTTATAAATATTCATGTTTGCTCCGCTTTCGGAAACCAAAATCAACACTGTAAATCAACCAACAAAAGCCCCGACACATTTACTAACAGTCATGTTAACGTTAGTAGTTAGTTATTCCTGCTGTAAGGAAATATTCATGGTTAGTCACGTAACATTACCTTCACAAAATTATTCCTTTAAAAATATACCAGAGCCCAATGACGTCCAGCTCCACCTCTGTGGACCTAATGGGTGTAGCTGGGATGGGACTCAGCACTTCACCACCACCACACCGGGACACAAACGAAGCGAACGCCGCAAGCGAGCGACAGTCATAGGCGACAGTGCCCGAGAGAGACTAGCCCTGACGTCTCAATGTCCATACCATCCATCCTAAACAGTGTGAGAGATTAAAATAAGTGTATCCCAAAGCATCTATGTTGAAAGGAGTGTACCAGAAGTCGATTATCTACTATTTCGGTGGATTTTCGAAGTGTGGATCCGTGCTCACTATAACAGCTAACATTGCCCACAACCCAATGCGCTTTAGAGAAGGAAATACAAACACGAGTAAAAAGTGTTTTAAAAAAATGCAAAACATGGCGGATATGCGCGACGGTGAGCGGTTTAGATAAAGGTTTGAGTGAATAATCAAAGTTAAACCTGATAGAAAAATATTGATTTAATGTTATCCGTGTTATATTTAATCTGCTATAACAATTTGGACTTTTATAAAGATCCGTTTGGCCATTAACTTTTAAATGCATCATTATATGCATTAATATGAGGAGTCTCCTCGTGTATGAAAGACACGTGTCTGCAGATCAACAAGATTCTGCATTTCTCTCCGATATAGGCCTACGGTAGGAAATTAAATGAAATTAAATGTGGAGGATTTTATCTTTGACAAGATGATTGACAGGTCATTATAAATTTATATTTTATGAATAGGCTATAGCAACAAGTTTTAGAAGTTATTTTTCCTACTAACAACCATTCGGAGTAATCATGCTAAAACATTTTAAGAATTATATTAATAACCCCACTATAAAAAAACAACAACAACCACATCATTGTCATAATCGTATGAGTTTCCCAAAACTACTAACGTTAGGCCTATAAGAACACAAAAACTCACAAGCTGGCGTTATTTTTAAAAATATGAAAACTTACATGGTAATAGTTATGAATGCAGTCGTGTGTTCAGTCTTCAAAATCACAGAGCTCACATGTTGTTTGATTGTCCACAACTATTTGCTGTATCACTGCTGGTTTTTAGCAAACTATCACACTCACTGAGGCTGTAGCAATTCATCTCCAATATAGTCATATGACAGTGAAAACATTACGTAGCCTATACATTTCATTACTTATAATAATGAAAGCATGAGATCAGGTTTGAAGAATTACAAACTGTGTTACTGGAACCACCTCCACATTTATAGGGGAGAGCACGGTTGGTGGACACACTTTTCACCCTCTGTCATATTTCTGTCATGCTATATGTTAAAATAGTCTAATCCAGGGGTTCCCAAACTTTTCCATGACAAGGCCCCCCAAATACCACTAGGTTCTGGCCAAGGCCCCCCTTTTGCAGGATGCGTTATTGAACCCGTCGGCAATACTACGGCAAATGTAGAAATAAATAAATAAAACATCTGTGAACATCAGATTATGTGATGGTGTGATACCAGCCAAACAGAAAGATTATAGAGATGCACAAATTACAATTTTCTAGGCTGATTCCGATTTTTCATTGAGTTTGACCTGCCGATACAGATTTTAGCCGATTCCGATTTCATTTTTTCTAACCACTTTACAGCACACACAAATATTTATTTTCTTTATATTTTTGTTTATAAAACACCATGTACTTTTACCCAAACTGAATAATAAAAACCAGTTTAAATGGGTACATTCTCTTTAAATATTTTTGTGTCTTCATTTTCTTTTCTGACATAGCCTACTCCAGTTTTTGTGAAAACACACTAGACATGCAAATGCTTCACTACTGCTCACGCGACGCTCCTGCTTGACACTCGCGCCCCTTTTCAGTTGGTAAACATGGTGATGTTTTTGTGTGGGCGGGGCTTAGCTGGAGGCAGAACAATCCCTCTGGCCGCTTTACTAACGTTAGTTTGCAAGTTTTCTTAGCTTGTTTTTTTAATAATGACTGGAGAAAATCAGATTTTATCTTAATGTGCAAGGTCACTCACTGTCCAGGACCGCGATTGTTATTTGCAAAAGTTCATTTTAAAGGACATCCCAGATTGTCTGATCCGGCATAGGCCTACACGCTCAGTCAATGGATGGACGATCTGACAGGATTAACGTTAACGATTCCTCCCGTTGAGTGGCCTGACGTCTACAACGACCTGATAGAGAAACCGAGGGTAAAGAGAAACTGAGGGCATATAAATCTTTAGATGCCTATAACTGTACTAGTCTCAAGACTTGTGTGGTAGCCTATGATCCGCAGTTCTGCATAGCCAGCGCCAAGACCAGACAGAAGATGACAATGTAAAGAGTGACATTACGGTGCAATTTTAATAATGTAACGAGGACTTTCGGGAGAGTTTACGCTGTGCGTGTAGGCCTATGTCTGCCGCTGCTCTCCTGGTTTTAATAAATTAGCTTGTTTTAATTTAGTTTTAATAAGTCCTATTTTAATTTGTTTCCTATTTTAATTTGTTTTTCCAACCTTATTATCTTTATTATCTTTATTATCTTTATTATCTTCAAGTCACGTCTGGGACAAAACAACTCAGTCAGCGATTCAAGAGTACCATGGCATTTTGTTACATTGTGGATCAGCAGATCGGATTTATGTTTTGGGCTCATCAACGGTGTTACAATATATTCGGTTCCTGAAATATTTGGGTCCAATGGGTGGAGCTACCATGAATATTCAGGAGACCATAGCGTGGGCGGGGCGATCAATACAAGCAAGTGGAACAAAAAATATTTAACGTGAGCGCCTCAGACCGCATTTTGTCTTAAACTCTTCGTTTCTCATGATGAATGACTGAGATTAAGCTTTTGTGTATTATTGCATGTTTAAATAAATATTTAGAAATATATTCTTGTGTATTTATTCTGTCTCCCAAAGTTGTCTGTATATTATTAAAATAGCTTTTAAATTATAGGCTGATAGCTCAAGACAACATAAGGAGTTGCATGCTGCATGCTTTAAATGTTGCTTTACACTCAACTGAAAATAATTTTGATATACACAACTTTCATACTTTATCATAAATGTTAAGCTTCAGTTGCTTTAACAGTTGTTTTATCTAGCAATGCTTTAAAACGTTGGTCAAATTAAGCGATAATTATTTCAATTGTATTGATGTATACAAAGCAAGGTCCAACTAAACTAAATGTTGTAGCTACTTAGTTTGTGCAATTTGTTGATAGTAGTTTATTGTTTGCCTTTCCTGCTGTAGTAATATTTCCCTTTTCTGACCTCAGTAGTCACAGCCAAGTTTGGTGACACAATGGTTACTATATTGCATAATGGGTTAGGATTTGCTCCATGAATGTAGCTCTAAATTCAAACTGAACTGTATGTATTTTCCCATAGGCTATATAGGACGTTGTGGTTGAAAATGAACATTAGAGATGTTCCTTGAAGGCATGCTCTGTGCACTGAACAGCAATCGAACCAAGGAAGAGCCCACTTTTATGTTTTAGGCCATAAGGCTCCCAGGGCAATAAAAACCTCACTGTATAAGATAGTATAAGACCTCATCTATAAGTAGTATGTTTTGATCATCAGAGAAATCACTTATAGTGTTACTTAACTCACCTTAGCTTCTGACCAAGGCTGTATCTCAATACTAGTTTTATTGATCTTAGTGCTGCGTTCGATACTGTAGATCATACAATACTCTTAGATCGACTACAAAATTATACTGGTGTTCAAGGACAAGCATTAAGCTGGTTCAGATCATACTTATCTGACCGCTACCATTTTGTCATAATCGATTATAACTCCAGTAAACTATGGAGTGCCGCAGGGATCTGTGTTAGGCCCTCTGTTATTCTCAGTATATATGATGCCACTTGGAAATATTACAAGAAAACATGGAATTAGTTTCCATTGTTATGCTGATGACACTCATCTATATTTCATCACGGCCGGATGAAAACGCTAAAGTATCCAAATTTACTTAGTGTGTTAAAGATATAAAAGATTGGATGACGCGTAATTTTCTTTTATTAAATCCAGACAAGACAGAGGTACTACTTATCGGTTCAAAAAACCGCCCACAAAACCTCTCACAATACAACTTTGACATCGTAGGATGTCCTATTACTTTATCCTCTACAGTAAAAGACCTGGGTGTTATACTCGATTGTAACCTGTCTTTTGTAAATCATATTTCGTATGTTACAAAAACAGCCTTTTTCCACCTTAGAAACATTGCTAAGCTACGTAATATGCTATCTGTTTCTGATGCAGAAAAGTTAGTTCATGCATTCATGACCTCGAGACTAGATTACTGTAATGCTTTATTAGCTGGTTGTCCTGCATCCTCAATAAACAAGCTACAGTTAGTCCAAAATGCAGCTGCTAGAGTTCTTACTAGATCAAGAAAATATGATCATATAACACCGGTTTTATCATCACTACATTGGTTACCTATAAAGTTCCGTATTAATAATAAGGTATTGCTACTGACTTATAAAGCCCTAAACGGCTTAGCTCCAGTCTATTTAACGGATCTTCTTTCGCCCTATAATCCATTGCACTCTTTAAGATCACTAAATTCGAGGCTTTTGGTCATAGATCAACCAAAGGAGGGAGAGCATTTTCACATTTAGCTCCAAAACTCTGGAATAGCCTTCCTGATAGTGTTCGTTGCTCGGACTCGCTCTTCCAGTTTAAAACTAGATTAAAGACGCATCTCTTCAGCCAGGCATTTATATAATACTTTTAATCTTACAGTTAAATCCGACCTCTAGTTCATAAACGCCAGAGGAGAACTGGCCCCCGACTGAGCCTGGGTTCTCCCAAGGTTTTTTTTTCTCCATTAGGTCACCTGATGGAGTTTTTCGGTTCCTTGCCACTGTTGCCTTTGGCTTGCTCAGTTGGGGATATTTGGGATATTTAATTTAATTAATCAATCAATCAACAATACTATTGATCAGCATTACCAAACGTGGACGTTTTCCACTAGAAACAAACATTGATGTATTATTTTAATTTAATACTGTGAAGCTGCTTTGATACAATCTGTATTTTGAAAAGCGCTATATAAATAAACTTGACTTGACTTTGATTGAGAAGTTCTGTGCCCTTCCAAGGACATATTTTTTTTATATTTACTTGGCCTATATATATCTATATTGACAGCCAAAATGACAAATTCAACAAGTATGGGTAGGTTTATTTTTATGAATTGTGGTTGAGAATCTTTTAAAAACAAACTATTTTTTCTGGTTGAGATTCTTTTAAAACATCATCACCATAGCCAATTGGGTGTTGAATGCTCCACAAACCTCATTTGTAAGTCGCTTTGGAAAGCGTCTGCTAAATGAATAAATGTAAACAAATAAAAGATTAACCTTTTTTGTGTCTCTGAGAGTGTGATGGCAGATCTGACATTGTCTTTAAACGTGTGTAAGGAGGTTTAGCATTAGTAATGATAACGTTTCCTGACAGAAAATGCACAAACACATCAAATGTCTTGGTTTTACAGCTGTTTATTTGATCAAAACACATTTCTGTTGACATTTTTAAACAAGATTTATTTGCCATAAAACAGTTTGTATTTCTATTTTCTCAAACTCAGCTTATGTGTGCAAATGAATGCTCATCAGTCTAGATAAACATATAATGTCTAAAGATGCAGTCTAATGATTTTCAAGAGAGTCTGCTGATCTTTTTTGAGCTTATTCTGTACATGTAAAAACTGCACACTGCTTGAACTCTAAGCTTGAATATTGTTTATGTTGAATGAATAAATATTGCATTAAAGTCAGTGACGCAGTGCTTTCATATTGAACTAAATATCATTGACACACAAATGAACCACAAATTATTATTATTTTTTTTAAATCACCACAACTATTAATGATTGCTTTCACTGTTGCTGAAAAAGGCAACATTTGACACATCTCAGATTTTCAACACTGATAGTGAAATCTTGTGAACAGATGAAGTCATCTGAAACACGGCTGTCTGTTTTAATGAGTGTTTCCTTCCATGCTCTGATTTTACTGGCAGTGCAAAGCTCAGATTTTCAAATAAGGGTTAGGGGTTTTTTGATTCATCAGAGCTTCTTGTTTCGCATCTCTCCACCCTTTCTGCTGTCCACAATGGTAACTGATCACTCCTGCAACGACTATAGTCAGAAGAAACACACACACAGCCAGTCCAACAACAGCGAACATCAACACACGCTCCGTCACCATCACTCCATCTACAGAGACAGAAGAGTTACTCACATTCATACACAACCAGACAGTGTTAGAAGTAGAGCTGGATTTCCACATAATCAATTAAACAACCAAGATGTTACCTGTGATGTCCACTGTTTTTGGCAGTTCTGTTTAAGAAAGACAAATATGTCACTTTATTAAAAACACAGAAATCTGTTTAAACAATGTTTCTGAAAGTCTTAAAAAAATGTAAACATGTTTATTAGTGCACAAAACAAATAACTGAATTTACACAAATGAATGAATGAATGAGGCATTTATATAGCGCATTTACATATTTACATTTACATTTATTCATTTAGCAGACGCTTTTATCCAAAGTGACTTACAA
The DNA here is from genome assembly GCA_021464565.1 of Rutilus rutilus. Classification (NCBI taxonomy): domain Eukaryota; kingdom Metazoa; phylum Chordata; class Actinopteri; order Cypriniformes; family Leuciscidae; genus Rutilus; species Rutilus rutilus. Next base: position 2,982,458 of record JAJAQA010000013.1, read on the forward strand.
ATGAGAACAAGAGAAGCAGTGAAACTAACATTAGGACAACAATATGCAAGTGCTATTGTCATTCCCAGTTTAATCTTTAATCTACAAAAAAGTACATGCACTCTTTTTTCTTATATATACAGGTGCTGGTCATATAATTAGAATATCATCAAAAAGTTGATTTATTTCAGTAATTCCATTAAAAAAGTGAAACTTGTATATTATATAGACTCATTACATGCAAAGTGAGATATCTCAAGCGTTTATTTGTTATAATTTTGATGATTATGGCTTACAGCTTGTGAAAACCACAAAATCAAAATCTCAGAAAATTAGAATATTACATGAAATCACACAGTAATTACACAGTGATACCATGGTCATTGAACCAGGTTTTGGTTATTTTGGCAGTGTGGGCAGGTGCAAATCCTGCTGGAAAATGAAGGAAGCATCTCCATAAAGCTTGTCTGCTGAAGGAAGCATGAAGTGCTCTGAAAATGTCCTGGTAGACGGCTGCGTTGAGTGGACAGCACAGTGGACCAACACCAGCCGATGACATGGCTCCCCAAACCAACACAGACTATGGAAACTTCACACTGGACTTCAAGCATCTTGGATTGTGTGCCTCTCCATTCTTCCTCCAGACTCTGGGACCTTGGTTTCCAAATGAGATGCAAAATTTGCTCTCATCAGAAAAGAGGACTTTGGTCCACTGTGCTTTATTAAATCCAGAGTCAACGCAGCCGTCTACCAGGACATGTCCAGAGCACTTCATGCTTCCTTCATTTTCCAGCAGGATTTGCACCTGCCCACACTGCCAAAAGAACCAAAACCTGGTTCAATGACCATGGTATCACTGTGTGATTACTGTGTGATTTCATGTAATATTCTAATTTTCTGAGATTTTGATTTTGTGGTTTTCACAAGCTGTAAGCCATAATCATCAAAATTATAACAAATAAAGGCTTGAGATATCTCACTTTGCATGTAATGAGTCTATATAATATACAAGTTTCACTTTTTTAACAGAATTACTGAAATAAATCAACTTTTTGATGATATTCTAATTATATGACCAGCACCTGTATATATGTGTGACCCTGGACCACAAAACCACACATGGGTCTGTTTTTTTTTTTTTTTTTTTTTTAAATTGAGAGATTTATACATCATCTGAAAGCTGAATAAATAAGTTTCCATTGATGTATGGTTTGTTAGGATAGGACAATATTGGGTCGAGAAACAACTATATGTAAATCTGGAATCTGAGGGAGCAAAAAAATCTAAACATTGAGAAAATCTCCTTTAAAGTTGTTCATTTATGTTGGCGATTTTGCCGCATTCACACAAAAATAAATGTTTTATATATTTACGGTAGGAAATTTACTAAATATCTTCATGGAACATTTTTGATGTTTTTTTGGCATTTTTGATTTTTGGCATTAAAGAAAAATCTACAATTTTGACCCATATAATGTATTGTTGGATATTGTCACAGATATAGCCGTGCGACTCGAGACTGGTGACGTGATCCAGATTTCCACAAAAATCAATTAAACAACCAAGATGTTACCTGTGACGTCCACTGTTTTTGGCAGTTCTGTTTAAGAAAGACAAATATATGTCACTTTATTAAAAACACAGAAATCTATTTTAACATAATGTTTCTGAAAGTCTTAAAAAAATAAACAATAAACAGATGTTTATAGTGCACGAAACAAATGACTGAATTTACACAAATGACTGAATGAATGAGGCATTTATTTAGCGCATTTATATATTTACATTTATTAATTTAGCAGACGCTTTTATCCAAAGCGACTTACAAATGAGAACAACAGAAGCAGTGAAACTAACATTAGGACAACAATATGCAAGTGCTATGACCCTTCCCAGTTTAATCTTTAATCTACATGAACTCTTTTTTTCTTTATATATATATATATATATATATATATATATATATATATATATATATATATATATATATATATATATATATGTATATATATTTGTGACCCTGGACCACAAAACCAGTCACATGGGTAATTTATTTATTTTTAATTGAGATTTATACATCATCTGAATGCTGAATAAATAAGCTTTCCACTGACTTATGGTTTGTTAGGATAGAACAATATTTGGCTGAGAAGATACATCTATTTGAAACAACTGGAATCTGAGGGTGCAAAACAAAAATCGAAACATTGAGAAAATCTCATTTCTCTCACTCTTTCTATCTCTCACTCCATCTACAGAGACAGAAGAGTTACTCACATTCATACAACAGACAGTGTTAGAAGTAGAGCTGGATTTACACATAATCAATTAAACAGCCAAGATGTTACCTGTGATGTCCTCTTCTTTTGGCAGTTCTGTTTAAGAAAGACAAATATATGTCACTTTATTAAAAACACAGAAATCTATTTAAACAATGTTTCTGAAAGTCTTAAAGTTTTTTAACAGATGTTTATTAGTGCACAAAACAAATAACTGAATTTTCACAAATGATTAGGGGTGTAACGATCCCCTCATGTCACGATTCATGATACATATCACGATACTGAACTCACAATACCATATTATTGTGATACTACAAGACATTTGATAAAAAAGGTTTACAAAACACTTTCTGTTGATTAGAATGCTAATTTGATATTACATTGTGTGTGAAAATGAATTTTCTTGAACTTGTGCTGAAAAACCCAAAGCTCAGGACAATAAAGACGCCAGAATAACAATATTCATGATTCTAAAGATGAAAATACTGAATTATTTTAGATGAATATGCTTGACTAGATATATTTATGATAATGACGGCCACTTTTTACTGGTGACAGACATTTATAATTTTCAGATTCAGGACCCACAAATATTCACCAATTAAATTTGTATACATTATATTCAACATTATATATAGTAGTTTAATGTAGTACTGACACTAAAACTCTGTAAACTTGAATTTTTTCTCACACTGAAATTTTTATTTTGGGTGAACTATCCACAATACATATTGACACTATCCACACGCATACCTATAGACTGAACATGTAATACGCATGTGCACGCCGTCAGCGTTCTCACTGAGTCACGTTATTGAAGTTTACGCGGAGATGATAAAGTTTTTATAAATTGCTCAACGCTTGCACCTTGGACCCTGTTTCAAGGTTTGTGTTCTTAAGCACTAACACTGTTTTTGTGTGAATGAACGGCGAGAAATCATTAAAAGTTTTCTGTCTTCTGTTAGAACGGTGTTGTGTTAGCGGCCGCTAAGTTAATACCTAATGATCTTTTCGACGGAAGTGAATCATTCAAAACTAACTTTAGCTGGACAATAACTTTATTCTAGAGCTGCTGTAAAGCCTAAACAATCTCTGTTACTGTAATCTCCTATTATCACTGTAAAGCTGCTTTGAAATCGTCCATATTGTTAAAAGCGCTGTATAAATGAAGGGGACTGGACTTGACTTGACTTGACTACAGGTGGAGCAGTTCTGGCAGGTCACGTTAGTCAAGCTCACATCAGCTGATCCACGTCTACCGATAGGAATACCTATCACTGTATACATATATACAGGTGCTGGTCATAAAATTAGAATATCATCAAAATGTTGATTTATTTCAGTAATTCCATTAAAAAAGTGAAAGTCTATTATATAGACTCATTACATGCAAAGTGAGATATCTCAAGCCTTTATTTGTTATAATTTTGATGATTATGGCTTACTGCTTGTGAAAACCACAAAATCAAAATCTCAGAAAATTAGAATATTACATGAAATCACACAGTAATTACACAGTAATCCCATGGTCATTGAACCAGGTTTTGGTTCTTTTGGCAGTGTGGGCAGGTGCAAATCCTGCTGGAAAATATTTTTGTCGTAAAAATATACATATTTAAAACTTTATAAACAAAAATAACTGGCTTCCGGTCGCGGTCGACGCGCGTTCATGGAGATGGATGCTGGCGTATGGCGTAGGAAGCGTCGTGACGTAGAACGAACGTGACAGTGCAGCCAGAGAGCAGAGCAAAACAAAACTCTACGTTCGTTCTACGTCACGACGCTTCCTACGCTACGTCCTACGTCATACGCCAGCATCCATCTCCATGAATGCGCGTCGACAGCTACCGGAAGCCAGTTATTTTCGTTTATAAAGTTTTAAATATATATAATTTTACGACAAAACCGCACGGATTACCCTCAGAAGGCCTTCGTTTATCCCCCTGGAGCCGGATGGATTACTTTTGTGAAGGATGCATGCACATTTTTGGGACTTGAAGCAGTGGACCCCATAACTTCACATTATAACCACTGAAAGATCTAAGACATTTTCTAAAATAACTGAAAATGTGTTCGTCTGAAAAATGATTGACATATGCATCTCGAACGGCTTGAGGGTGAGTAAATAATGGCTTAAATATCATTTTTGGGCGAACTATCCCTTTAACTTCTCTATATTTGATAGACAAATATCATACTTTTAACTCTTTGAAAGTCAATTAACTTTGAAAGTCAGTGGATGATTTTTTTTTTCTTGTTAAAACGTGATTGTTTTTTTATTGTTTTTTTTTTTTGCAGATAGCCTATCAGTAATCGCACATGTAGGGTAACATGAAGTTCAATGATTTCCCAGCATTTTTTGAACACTGATCATTTGATGGCAAAGTTTGACAATGACATTAGTTAATTAGTTATTAGTTAATAATGTTACCTGAAGTCCTTTCAGATACAGTGGTGTGAAAAAGTGTTTGCCCCCTTGGTAAATATGATCAAATATGGCTGTAAAAAATAAATCTGCATTTTTAATCCTTTTGATATTTTATTTAAAATATGTGCAAAAATCTAACCTTTCATTGAAGTGAAATGATTGAAAGTGGGGGGAAAATAACATTATGAAATATTTTTTTTTTCTCCAAAACACGTTGGGAACAATTGTTTGCCCCCTTTTATTAAATACTTTTTGCAACTTCTTTTTTTCCAAGATAACGGTCTCTCGTACTGCGTTTGTAAAAACGCAATGGGGAAAAACTCTTTTCCACGAAATACTGAAGCCAAAAAATTATCCTATAATTTTGCATTGTTGTAAGGCGCGTTGCAGCAGCACACAGCCAAAGGCGAGACGGCTCACTCGCTCATTGGCTGCTCTGCAGCAACTGCATTAGCCTATCGAGCGAGGTCTGAGGTGACGTCAGACCAATGAGGGCGCTTCGCGCCCTCTGTGCCACCTCCCGCCGAAACGGGTGTGGCCTAGCCTTATAAAAGGAGCTCGAAAAGGCTGATTCACTGATTTTTCAACTCTTCAGCGAAGCTCTCGCATCGCTGGATCACGGAAGAAGCCGCGCCGTCTGAGAAAGCACTTCAGCGGGACGAGCCACTCAGATGCTGCTGGCCCATGCCGCCTTCGACTGCCGTTCCAGCTGCGCTATCCGGCGCATATATCCTTTAAAGCCTTCTTACTGTTCTTTGTGTGTGTGTGTGTGTGTGTTCGCCCTGCGACACGCACTACTAAAAGAGCTAGCGTCTTTCTAAAGATGCCTTCATGCGGCTCGTGCCGAGCCCCACTCAGCGAGGGAGACCTCCATGTCATCTGCGTCTCCTGCCTGGGTGAAGATCACGCAGCGCTCGCCGACGGCGGCTGCCCTCACTGCGAGATATTGCCTATGGTGACTCTTAGGACTCGCCTGGCATTTTTCTCCGAGCCTGCACCTCCCGCTACACTGCCGCGCCGTAAAAAGTGTCGCTCTCAGCGGGCCCCTGAGTCTTCTCCAGCCCGACCAAGCTCGCCGGTTCGCCCGCCTGCTTCTCCGGCTTCGCCCGAATCACTTCATGATGCACAGCGGCCGCAGTCTGCCGCCGCTTCATTCGAGGAAGATGATGCTAAAGCCGCATCGGGGGAGGATGACACGTGTTCTCTGCTAGCCTCGGGCAGCGAGGATTGGGCGAGCTCTGAGGATCTCGCGCCTCCTGCTCGTAAACCTGGCAAGAGAGCTAACATCGAGAGGGAACTGATGCGCGTACTCACGTTGGCCGCGGCGAGCCTCGGCCTCGAGTGGTCTGCTCCGGAACTCCCTTCTCATACCCGGCTGGATGGTTGCTTCCTTCCTGGTGAGCGCTCTTCGCCTGAGTCCAAGCCCGCTCCATTTCTTCCTGAGCTTCATAAAGAAGTTGCAAAAGCTTGGGGCGCTCCCCTCTCAGCACGAACCCGTTCGTCTGTGTCACCAGCATTCTCCACTCTGGACGATGCTAAAAACAGAGGCTACCACTCACTTCCGCCGGTGGAACAGGCGATAGCAACCCATCTTTGCCCACCCTCTGCTGGACGGCGGACGAAACCGGTATTGCCATCCAAAGCCTGCCGCACGACGTCAACACTGCTTGCGCGTATTTTCTCCGCCGCTGAGCAGGCTGCGTCTGCACTACATACGATGGCCACGCTGCAGATTTTTCAGGGTGATCTCCTCCGTAAGTTGGACGAGATGGGACCTGACGCTATCTGCCTCACGGACCTGCGTAGCGCTACGGACCTCACCCTTCGCGCTACTAAGTCTGCTGCACAGGCCATTGGACGGTGCATGGCTTCTGCTACTGTAGCTGAGAGACATCTTTGGCTGACGCTCTCGGAGATGTACGAGTCTGAACGCACCGCGTTCCTCGACACCCCGCTATCTTCTGCCGGCCTCTTTGGATCCTCCGTCAACGAGTTTGTGGAGAGATTCGCCGAGGCTCAGAAAGCGTCTCAAGCCTTCAAGCACTTCCTCCCGAAGCGCTCCGGCTCTGCGTCGGGTCGTGCTAAACCGACCGCTCGGAGCTCTCAGCCACAGCGACCGCCTCCCGCTGCTTCATCGCAATGACGCTCCGCGTGGACCGCGGCAGAAGGTCACGGTGAAACCGGAAGCCCCGAAGACATCCTAGCATGCATAGGAAAGCGCCGGTGTTTGAGTCCCCCTGCGGCCGTACTCTCACCAAAGTGCACCGCTGTTTCAGTTCCAGGAACTGCGACTGTCTCAGCCTATTCTGCAATGCGCAAGCCCGTACAGCTGCCCGCTTGCCTGCACACAAAAGCCGTTTTTACGACTACCCAGATAAATCCTGTGAAGAGTGTATTTTCTGGTGTCCCGGCCACGGCCGATGGTGCTATAAATGTAGAGCCGATGCCCACTTCACAGTGCCCATCCCTACACACAAGCACAGCCCTTCACACAGGGCTCGCGCTCTCAAACTCGACCCAGGTCGAACGCGCACCAAACATAGCAAACGTGCCCACTGCCCAGTGCCCACAAACACTATGTTATGCATGTCGCACGGTTTCTGTAAAAACGAAACCTGTGTGCGCTCACTCTGTTCAGACAGACAGCGCGCTCAATGCAGTAAATGTGCCTGCCCCGCTGCGCCCACATTTACCCACAGACATCATGAGCCCGGCCACGGCCGATGGTGCTATAAATGTAGAGCTGATGCCCACTTCCCAGTGCCCATCCCTACACACAAGCACAGCCCTTCACACAGAGCTCGCGCTCATAAGCTCGACCCAGGTCGAACGCGCACCCAACATAGCTCAAACACCATGTTATGCATGTCGCGCGGTTTCTGTAAAAACGAAACCTGTGTGCGCTCGCTCTGTTCAGACAGACAGTGCGCTCAATGCAGTAAATGTGCCCGCCCCGCTGCGCCCACATTTACCCACAGACTTCATGAGTCCTACGGAACTCGCTCAGCCCTCCCTCAATCGGTTAAGCACCATAGCGGGGCCGAAGGCGAGTGTCCCGCCGGCTGTAATCAGTGCGCTCCACGCCTCGAATGTCACGGGCATCACACCTATGTTACTGCACACCGAAGCGCTTCGGTCGCCCAGCGACCAGAGCGCGCTTCGCATCCAACCCTTAGCCAACCACGCAGATGCATGGGCAGCGCTTCCAGGGGTTTCGGATTGGGTGCTAGACATTATAAAGAAAGGCTACTCGCTACAGTTCTATCGACGTCCTCGCCGCTTTACAGCACGCGTCGAGACGAAAGTAAATTCAGAAGTAGCACACCTACTTCGTACCGAGATATCAGAACTGATGAGCAAAGGGGCTATAGAGCCTTTATCTCAGGCTCAGAGCGAAGGGGGGCAGTACAGCAGATACTTCCTGGTTCCCAAAAAAGACGGGGGTTTCAGACCCATACTGGATCTAAGACAGCTAAACAAAGCATTGACGAAACGCAGTTTCAAAATGCTCACAACCAGAAAAATCCTTGCGCATATTCGCCGAGGGGACTGGTTTATGTCAATAGATCTGAAGGACGCGTATTTTCAAATACAGATAGCGTCACGTCACAGGTGTTTTTTGAGATTCGCCTTCGAGGGACAGGCATACCAGTACACAGTCCTGCCGTTCGGCTTGTCCCTAGCACCCCGTACATTTACGAGGTGCATGGACGCAGCGCTCGCGCCCCTCAGGCTTCGAGGCATGCGAGTGCTGAATTATTTGGACGACTGGCTGATTCTGGCTCAATCGCGATCAGAGCTCGTGGAGCACAGGACCATTTTACTCGATCACCTCGAGAATCTTGGTCTCAGAGTCAATTGGGCGAAGAGCTGTCTGAACCCCAGTCAAACGATATCATTTCTGGGCACAGTTCTGGACTCGCGGTCTATGATAGCGCGGCTGTCTTCACAGTGCGTGCTGAGCATTCAGCGTGCAGCGAGCCCTTTTCGCTGCGGCGCGATCGTCCCGCTCAAGGGTTTTCAAAGGATGCTCGGCCTTATGGCCTCAGCATCATCAGTTCTTCAGCTGGGTCTGCTCCGTATGTGCCCCCTGCAGTTCTGGTTGAAAGCGCGAGTACCGCGCAGAGCGTGGACGTCCGGTCAGCTTCGTCTCAGGGTCAATCAGAGCTGCGTCGCAGCTCTGGAACCTTGGAAAGCGAGCGACTGGTATTAATCAGGTGTAAGCCTGGGGATTTCCTCGAGAGTGAAAGTGGTGTAGACGGACGCCTCCACCTCGGGATGGGGAGCGCTGCTCGAGGGCAGACCGTTCTTCGGCCAGTGGTCAGAACGGGAGAAGCTCCTACATATCAACTGCCTGGAAATGCTGGCAGTGGACAACGCGCTGTCGCGTTTTCGTCCCCTAATAGAGGGCCACCACGTCTTAGTCCAATCGGACAATATGTCTGTGGTGTCCTACATAAATCGCCAGGGCTGTCTCAGGTCCCGAACCTATACAGGTTGGCAGAACGCCTCCTGTTATGGGCCCAGCGCAACCTGCGCTTGTTGAGAGCAGTGCATGTGCCCGGGCTACACAACCTGGGACCAGACAGACTGTCCAGGAACAACATTCCGACGGGCGAATGGTCTCTACACCCGCAAACAGTCCAGCTGTTGTGGGAGAGATTTGGCAAAGCGTAAGTGGACCTGTTCGCGTCTCACGAAAACGCTCACTGCCCCGTGTTCTTTTCCAAGAGCGAAAGAGCGCTGTCCCTCACGTGGCCGCGCTGTCCGCTCTACGCTTTTCTAATTGAAAATCTCCTCCGTAAGTTGGACGAGATGGGACCTGACGCTATCTGCCTCACGGACCTGCGTAGCGCTTCGGACCTCACCCTTCGCGCTACTAAGTCTGCTGCACAGGCCATTGGACGGTGCATGGCTTCTGCTACTGTAGCTGAGAGACATCTTTGGCTGACGCTCTCGGAGATGTACGAGTCTGAACGCACCGCGTTCCTCGACGCCCCGCTATCTTCTGCCGGCCTCTTTGGATCCTCCGTCAACGAGTTTGTGGAGAGATTCGCCGAGGCTCAGAAAGCGTCTCAAGCCTTCAAGCACTTCCTCCCGAAGCGCTCCGGCTCTGCGTCGGGTCGTGCTAAACCGACCGCTCGGAGCTCTCAGCCACAGCGACCGCCTCCCGCTGCTTCATCGCAATGACGCTCCGCGTGGACCGCGGCAGAAGGTCACGGTGAAACCGGAAGCCCCGAAGACATCCTAGCATGCATAGGAAAGCGCCGGTGTTTGAGTCCCCCTGCGGCCGTACTCTCACCAAAGTGCACCGCTGTTTCAGTTCCAGGAACTGCGACTGTCTCAGCCTATTCTGCAATGCGCAAGCCCGTACAGCTGCCCGCTTGCCTGCACACAAAAGCCGTTTTTACGACTACCCAGATAAATCCTGTGAAGAGTGTATTTTCTGGTGTCCCGGCCACGGCCGATGGTGCTATAAATGTAGAGCCGATGCCCACTTCACAGTGCCCATCCCTACACACAAGCACAGCCCTTCACACAGGGCTCGCGCTCTCAAACTCGACCCAGGTCGAACGCGCACCAAACATAGCAAACGTGCCCACTGCCCAGTGCCCACAAACACTATGTTATGCATGTCGCACGGTTTCTGTAAAAACGAAACCTGTGTGCGCTCACTCTGTTCAGACAGACAGCGCGCTCAATGCAGTAAATGTGCCTGCCCCGCTGCGCCCACATTTACCCACAGACATCATGAGCCCGGCCACGGCCGATGGTGCTATAAATGTAGAGCTGATGCCCACTTCCCAGTGCCCATCCCTACACACAAGCACAGCCCTTCACACAGAGCTCGCGCTCATAAGCTCGACCCAGGTCGAACGCGCACCCAACATAGCTCAAACACCATGTTATGCATGTCGCGCGGTTTCTGTAAAAACGAAACCTGTGTGCGCTCGCTCTGTTCAGACAGACAGTGCGCTCAATGCAGTAAATGTGCCCGCCCCGCTGCGCCCACATTTACCCACAGACTTCATGAGTCCTACGGAACTCGCTCAGCCCTCCCTCAATCGGTTAAGCACCATAGCGGGGTCGAAGGCGAGTGTCCCGCCGGCTGTAATCAGTGCGCTCCACGCCTCGAATGTCACGGGCATCACACCTATGTTACTGCACACCGAAGCGCTTCGGTCGCCCAGCGACCAGAGTGCGCTTCGCATCCAACCCTTAGCCAACCACGCAGATGCATGGGCAGCGCTTCCAGGGGTTTCGGATTGGGTGCTAGACATTATAAAGAAAGGCTACTCGCTACAGTTCTATCGACGTCCTCGCCGCTTTACAGCACGCGTCGAGACGAAAGTAAATTCAGAAGTAGCACACCTACTTCGTACCGAGATATCAGAACTGATGAGCAAAGGGGCTATAGAGCCTTTATCTCAGGCTCAGAGCGAAGGGGGGCAGTACAGCAGATACTTCCTGGTTCCCAAAAAAGACGGGGGTTTCAGACCCATACTGGATCTAAGACAGCTAAACAAAGCATTGACGAAACGCAGTTTCAAAATGCTCACAACCAGAAAAATCCTTGCGCATATTCGCCGAGGGGACTGGTTTATGTCAATAGATCTGAAGGACGCGTATTTTCAAATACAGATAGCGTCACGTCACAGGTGTTTTTTGAGATTCGCCTTCGAGGGACAGGCATACCAGTACACAGTCCTGCCGTTCGGCTTGTCCCTAGCACCCCGTACATTTACGAGGTGCATGGACGCAGCGCTCGCGCCCCTCAGGCTTCGAGGCATGCGAGTGCTGAATTATTTGGACGACTGGCTGATTCTGGCTCAATCGCGATCAGAGCTCGTGGAGCACAGGACCATTTTACTCGATCACCTCGAGAATCTTGGTCTCAGAGTCAATTGGGCGAAGAGCTGTCTGAACCCCAGTCAAACGATATCATTTCTGGGCACAGTTCTGGACTCACGGTCTATGATAGCGCGGCTGTCTTCACAGTGCGTGCTGAGCATTCATCAGCGTGCAGCGAGCCCTTTTCGCTGCGGCGCGATCGTCCCGCTCAAGGGTTTTCAAAGGATGCTCGGCCTTATGGCCTCAGCATCATCAGTTCTTCAGCTGGGTCTGCTCCGTATGTGCCCCCTGCAGTTCTGGTTGAAAGCGCGAGTACCGCGCAGAGCGTGGACGTCCGGTCAGCTTCGTCTCAGGGTCAATCAGAGCTGCATCGCAGCTCTGGAACCTTGGAAAGCGAGCGACTGGTATTAATCAGGTGTAAGCCTGGGGATTTCCTCGAGAGTGAAAGTGGTGTAGACGGACGCCTCCACCTCGGGATGGGGAGCGCTGCTCGAGGGCAGACCGTTCTTCGGCCAGTGGTCAGAACGGGAGAAGCTCCTACATATCAACTGCCTGGAAATGCTGGCAGTGGACAACGCGCTGTCGCGTTTTCGTCCCCTAATAGAGGGCCACCACGTCTTAGTCCAATCGGACAATATGTCTGTGGTGTCCTACATAAATCGCCAGGGCTGTCTCAGGTCCCGAACCTATACAGGTTGGCAGAACGCCTCCTGTTATGGGCCCAGCGCAACCTGCGCTTGTTGAGAGCAGTGCATGTGCCCGGGCAACACAACCTGGGACCAGACAGACTGTCCAGGAACAACATTCCGACGGGCGAATGGTCTCTACACCCGCAAACAGTCCAGCTGTTGTGGGAGAGATTTGGCAAAGCGTAAGTGGACCTGTTCGCGTCTCACGAAAACGCTCACTGCCCCGTGTTCTTTTCCAAGAGCGAAAGAGCGCTGTCCCTCACGTGGCCGCGCTGTCCGCTCTACGCTTTTCCCCCCGTCTCTCTCCTGTCTCAGGTGATAGAACGGATCAGGGAAACAAAATGTTCAGTACTGCTTGTAGCACCGTTCTGGAGGAACCAACCATGGTTCCCAGTTCTGATGCAGTTAGCAGATACTGCCCCTTGGCCAGTGCCATTGAGGAGGGACCTCCTCTCTCAGGCCAGGGGTTCGATTTGGCATCCTCACCCGGAGTTGTGGTCCCTCCACGTGTGGGCGCTCAACGGGTACCCGCTGACCTCTCAGTGGGAGTGCTAAATACTATCACTGAGGCTAGGGCTCCGTCTACCAGACGGCTCTATGCCTCGAAGTGGTCGGTGTTCTCCAGCTGGTGCACAGCTCGGGGTTTTTCACCCTTCGACTGTGGGGTGACGGAGGTTCTCTCCTTCCTACAGGAGCTGTTGGATAAGGGCAGAGCCCCTTCCACGCTCAAAGTCTATGTGGCGGCTATCGCGCCGTTCTCTAAGACAACGCTCGGTCAGTCGTTGGGAAGAAACGATTTAGTCATCCGCTTCCTCAGGGGAGCTAGGAGGCTTAATCCTCCCAGACCTCCCTCGGTCCCTATGTGGGACCTCTCTACTGTTTTGGAAGCCATGAAAGGTGATCCTTTCGAGCCTATCCAAACAATTAGCCTCAGGCATCTGTCTTTCAAGACAGTGTTTTTGCTGGCTCTCGCTTCAGTGAAGCGCGTGGGTGACCTGCACGCGCTCTCGGTGAGCGCGGCGTGCTTAGAGTTCGGGCCAAGTGACTCCAGAGTCATACTCAAACCTAGGCACGGTTACGTCCCAAAATCCCTCAACACGCCGTTTCGGGCTCAGGTCATTTCCCTGTCTGCCCTGCCGGTGTCGGGCGAGGAAGGGGACGCAAGCTCTCTTTGCCCAGTTAGAGCGCTAAGAGCTTATGTGTCTCGCTCGTCTGTTTTCAGACAGACTGAGCAGCTATTTGTCTCGTTCAGTGGATGTTCCAAGGGAGCGGCTGTTTCGAAACAGACTCTATCCAGATGGATAGTTGATGCCATAGCGCTGGCATACACCGCCAAGGGCTCACAGTGCCCATTGGGTGTTAGAGCGCACTCCACGAGAGGCGTCGCCTCGTCGTGGGCTTGGTCTAGTGGGATTTCCTTACAGGACATATGTATGGCGGCAGGTTGGGCCTCGCCGTCTACATTTATAAGGTTTTATAACCTTGAGGTTCCCGCCTTGCAGGCTAAGCTATTGTCGGTTTGAGCGAATCAGTTCTCTCTGATCCGGAAACGCTGAGATCGAAAGCGCTGCGCGCTGCCGACTGTTGTACTGAATGGGCAGTATTGCGTAAGACCCACATTTCCGCATTAGTTCAGGCTCTCCGCCTTGTCTATGTGATGTCATATATTGCGTCTGTGACGCTGCTACGTATATATGGATAGAGGGATTCCCCATCCTCTCTCCCGGGCTCTCTGTGAGTCCCTATGGTGATTGTGCACTCTGTATCCTGGACTTCGCTTCCAGTTCTAGTAGTGTTGATCCCTGCATGCACGGCGTCTTACAATGGGTCCCCATTGCGTTTTTACAAACGCAGTACGAGAGACCTCTCGTAAGAGAACGTACTCGGTTACTAACGTAACCTCGGTTCTCTCTAGAAGAGGGAACGAGTACTGCGTTCCCTGCCGTGCATGTGATTCACTCTGGTTCACTTCGGCATTGAAAAATCAGTGAATCAGCCTTTTCGAGCTCCTTTTATAAGGCTAGGCCACACCCGTTTCGGCGGGAAGTGGCACGGAGGGCGCGAAGCTCCGTTATAAGATTTCTAGCACAGGCTGTAAGGTTTAGATTTTTTATCTGTTGGTATTTGATCGAATCCGTGATGCCATGTATCTGAACAAGATGTCCAGGACCTATGGTAGAAAATTAGGCCCACAGCATTAAAGATACAGCAGAGTATTTCATTTTACACATGGGGTACTTTTTTTATCCCTGTGTGCACCAAACCCATCTTAAGTGTTTGCTGCCAAAAAAGCGAATGTTTTTGTTTCATCTGACCATAGAACATTTGAAAAGTAACTGACACTACTGGAACTTCAAACGGGATGGGGTTCTATGGTCAGATAACGGAGAACAGGATGGAGAGATTCTGTATGGAGGAATGGTCTCTGATCTCTTGTCAGGTGTTCTCCAAACTCATCAGGCATTATAGGAGAAAACTCAGAGCTGTTTTCTTGGAAAAAAGAAGTTGCAAAAAGTATTTAATAAAAGGGGGCAAACAATTGTTCCCAACATGTTTTGGAGAAAAACATTTATTTCATAATGTTATTTTCCCCCCACTTTCAATTATTTCACTTCAATGAAAGGTTAGATTTTTGCACATATTTTAAATAAAATATCAAAAGGATTAAAAATGCAGATTTATTTTTTACAGCCATATTTGATCATATTTACCAAGGGGGCAAACACTTTTTCACACCACTGTATATGTTTTAGAATCTTGTCAAATAAACACAGTAGAAACCTTTCTTTTCTAGTATGATAGTGACTTTGAAAAGAGCTTTGTAACTTTTAAACAGGTATTAAATGAGTTCAAGATAGTCGTATGGTAGACTTTAACCCTTCACAGATCACATTTCAAAGACAGCTCGATCATGCAGGTTTGCACTGCACAGCATCAGGAAGATCAGGCCTTTCCTAACTGAGCATGCAACACAACTTCTTGTCCAGGCCCTGGTCATTTCTAGGCTTGACTACTGCAATGCTCTTCTGGCTGGACTTCCATCATGTGCAACTAAACCCCTACAGATGATCCAGAATGCTGCAGCTCGTCTTGTCTTCAACGAGCCCAAGAGGGCCCACGTCACTCCTCTGTTCATCTCTCTGCACTGGCTACCACGCGCTGCCCGCATCAAGTTCAAGGCATTGACGCTTGCTTACAGATCTATCACAGGCTCAGCTCCCTCCTACTTTCACCCACTCCTACGAGTCTACATCCCTACCAGAAGCCTCACTCACACACACACACACACACACACTCATCCTCGATGTGCTGTAGATCACAGTGTCTAGAGATCCTCTGCTCTCTCTCTGTCCACACACACACTCACACACACACACACACTCACACACACACACACACACACTCACTCCTACGAGTCTACATCCCTACCAGGAGCCTACGATCGGTCAACGAGCGACAGCTCGTGGTTCCATCACAGAAAGCCACAAAATCACTTTCCAGAACATTCTCATTCACAGTTCCCTGCTGGTGATGCTCTTTCCACCCTCATCCGGAACGCAGAATCCCTGACATCATTCAAAGGACGGCTGAAAACCCATCTCTTCCGTGAGCACTTAAACGCATAAAAAAATAAAAAAAAAAACCGTCCCTTTCCCTCTAAAACCTCACTTATCAGGCTTATGCTACTCTGAATAATGCCTGAACTTCGTATCTTGAGCACTTGTTGCGCTGTTTTTGCCTCTTCACGATGACTCGCTTAATTTAGTCCTAATTTGTAAGTCGCTTTGGATAAAAGCGTCTGCTAAATGACTAAATGTAAATGTAAAATGTAACCACAGAATTAATAAAGTCGCTGCGAGATCCAATGAGAAACATACAGAGTTCTCTATTATAAACACAGATATCAGATCAAACATCACTGACGTGGAAACCAGGAGAGACATTGAGCCATGAATGAACAAGTTATAGAAGGCTTTAAGTCTACAAATCAGCAACATTCCCTATGGATTTAATGTAGTTACACTACCTAACAGTAACTATGGTATTGTGACAGAAATAGTCAAACGCTTACAAATACTACATCATATCATATTTAAATGTTATTTTTAATGTGGTGACCAAAACATTTTTTTTTATCCATCAAATCCCCATTTATAGAACTAAAAGTTTCAAGATGTAGGAAAACACACTTAAAAAAAAAAATTAATTACCATTGTAAACAGTAAGTAGTCTCAGAGGACGCTTATCACTCCCTAATATCTAGTTTTTTTTTCACTTGTTTTGCTTTTGAATTAGCCTAATATTAAGACATTATGAATGATCATCAAATTTAACTTGTATTACTTGTAATACATAATATATATTACATAATAATATAATATTTCACCAGAAGTGTCTATACTTTCACTCAAATAATGGAGTTGTGCAATGAATGTGTGTAATTGTACAGTATATACATATAAACATACACAGTACACACACATATATTATTTTATATTATGTGTGTGTGTATATGTATGTATTTAGGATACAAACTACTTCTACACATGTGCTGCTCTCAATAACAAACAGCTATGTCCCAAACCTTGAGTGGCTCATCTTATCCCCCAATGATGAGAAAAACTTAAATCTGTTACCTTCAATCTCCAGTCTGATGGGTTTGTTGAAGTGCATCTCTGGAGTGTCAGACTTTATTCCATAGAAATAAAGTCCTGAATCTGATTCTGTTACTCCAGAAATAGTTAAAGAGACTCTAGTGACCCAACTGTCTGCTGTTATTTTCATACGAGTTCGGTTTTGATTGTAGTTGATCAGAAGTCTTCTCCCGGTTTTGTGCTTCTCAGCAGAAATCAGCAGAACGAGCTCTTCAGATCTGAGACGATACCAGGCGACTTCATCTCTGTTTCTCATGCTGCAGTTCAGAGTGATGTTTTCTCCCATCCGAACTCTCACATCAGAAGATCCTCGTACTGATAAATCTGGAGATGTTTATAATAATTACTATAAAGGTTTAAAATAATGACATTATGTAAAGAATTAAAGTTTGATAATTTACCACTGAAAGAGGTTTGCATATTTACAAACCAAATTACACAGAAGAAAATAATTTTTTCCATTTTGTCTCAACAGATACGAATAGTACACAGACTTGATCCACAAATGCTGTTCTCACTTCCTTTATAGCTTTTCTACCTGCTGCTTTTTTCCGTTTTTCTGGTTGCGAAAACATTTATAGGAAATGGCATCATACAACACGCCTTTCCATGTAAAGTTCTCCTCAGACGTGGTTTGCATCAGATATGCTTAGTTAGCAAACTAACAAACTGTAATATCAAGAAATTTTCCAAGCAAAGCAGTTTATATACAAAATCAGCTGCTGTACACATTTACAACCATCTATATTTCTCCCAACCCAGGTTGGTTTAATTTCCACAAAACCTTCCAAATTTATTCACATAATTGTATTTAATGTTTATTTCCTACACAGTATGACTGTTATTTCCAGTATTCTTATGGATCCTCTTCTGTTGCTCCTCCTCCAGATCTGCTCTCACCGGAGAGTCCGTGGGAATCGCCGTTGACCTGCAACATTCAGTGTGAGAAAAATTGCTGTCAACATTTTTATAAATTTACAGACACTTACACTGTGTCCTAACCAGACGCGATGCAATAAGATTCCAGCGACAAATAATTTGACTGTCCACACTAGACGTGACACGACTGAGAGATGAGTAAAAATCAATCAAAACCCACAGCCAATCAGAACAGTGTGTGGGCGGAGTCAGCCAAACATAACAGTGTGTGGGCGGAGTCTCACGGCACCAGAGAGAAATCCCGACAGCACTCGCAAAAGTGGATAAGTAGGCTACATAATCAAATTCACAAATATTACACCATTTTAACATTATTCAAATACATAGGCTACTGAGTTACTAAAACAATCTTTGTCAAACAATTCACTTGTTTGTTCACAGTTTGAAGAACGTTCTTTCCATTTGTTTAATTTCAAGATCTGAGGTGAATTATCCACTGTTGCTTTTACAGCAACAAAGCTGGAGCACTAAATGATATTCAAAGTCACATTACACGCTTTTAACATTAAATAAAGCACATAAACAGTACCTGAGATTATCATTGCCACACTTTGTGTTTGTTGTTCCAGCGCGACGTCGCAGAAAAATAGAAACCGTTTCTAAAATAGATTCGTCGTGTGTCGCCAGTTAGGACAAAAACTCTGATTAACATGGAAAAGATACCTTTTATCAAGCGTCGCGTGTAGTTAAGACACAGTGTTATTGCTCATCCTCTGTCCACATGGTAGCAGCATGCATAAAGAAATGGCAAAGCCAGACATACCAGTTTTTGGTCACTCTTAGCATCATGGGCCAACTTGAGTAACAAAAAGTCCCTGAACCTTTTGCTGCATTCAATTATATAGACAGAACCTCTTTCACATGGAAACATCTGCTAACAATGGATATTTGCATTCAGAGTTAAGAGGTATGAGACCATTTGTCTAGAGACTACCTTCCTTTGGCCCAATCCCAATTCTATTTTATACCCCTTCGTCTACCCCTAACCCTTCGCCTACCCCTTACCCTTGCCCCTTGAAACAGAGTGTCAAGGCGTAGGGGTGAAAATATTCCCCTAAGAAATGGGACACCACTAGCCTGACTACGTCAGACTTCGTACTTCCGCTCTATTTCATTTCGCTCCTGTACTCAGTCTGAGACCGTGACCTATCTCTCAGTTTTCCTCCGGCCTGAAAACAGCCGGCCAATCAACGAACAGAGGGCGGGCTAAGAGCTGTGACGTAGACGCTAAGCGCCTAGTTTAGATTGTAGTTCAGGATATGACCGCGGATATGGAGACACGGGATGCAATTCGCTCTGTTGTGGAGAATATTCCCGGCATTAGCAAACTAAAGACAGAACAAGAAGAGTGTTTGTTCAACATTTTGAATGGAGGTGATGTTGAGGCCCTACTCCCGACAGGGTTAGGGAAAAGTTTAATTTATCAACTATTACCAATCGTCAGCGAGAAACTGGGGAGACCAAAGGCCGGTGTTGCGTCCAAAGGTGACTCCCCTTTCCGATAATGTTTTTCCAAGATGGGTGAACTAAGATCTATCGTGAAAGAAGGTATGTTTAATTTATGCCTGCTTACATCTCTCTCTCTGTGTGTGTCATGTCATGCTGTAATCTTGTAATTAAGTTGCAGCATTTCCGACAGACTCGAGAAGAACTAAGAGCTGTGTTTGACAGAACTAATCCTAACTTTGACAGTTGGCTACAAATATTTTCTTGATTCTCTCTACTATCAAATATTGTTTTAGAGGCACTGATTGTACCGTGGATGCCAAGATTTACTTCACATAACCTGCAAAAGTCGTTCACAGCCATGTTCACTCCATATTTAGCTCGATGGTTTAGTTTTTAGTATAGTTTTAGCATCACACAGTGGAAATTCGATGCGGCTGAAACGGCGCATAGCATACGTCATGACCAAACGTTATGTGATTGGCTTACGGGAAACCAATGATTTTATGCTTCAGACTAGCGCCCCCAGGCGGTAAAGAAAACCTTTTTCTATTACGGAACTCCAGACTCTCTCTACGAAGCAAAGCGAAGTAACAGAGTCTGGTATTACCAGGCTAGGACACCACTACTACACAGTTTCATTATACGTCGTTGCTAGCGCCTACGTCACAGGAGATGCGCCAATGTTTATCACAAACTTCCAAGATGCCGTCGTCAGCTGTAGTCTTGCGTGAGTTAGAGCTATTTTTTGCATTTTTCTTCTTAAGTTCGCAGAAAACAACGGAGATGACGATATCTTCGACGCATAATGCTGCGTTCACAACAAACATGAATAGAGCGTCTGGCGCGAGTGATTTCTATGTTAACAGTGCGTGTCCACTGGCACGGAGCGAGCGTTTTCAATTCATTCCTATGGAAGTCAAGCTTCACGCTCGCGCAGTGCATTTTGGGATTGCCAGCGGACCGGAGAAAGCGTTGAGAGCAACTGTCAACAAGGTTGGTTTAAAAAGGTTGGGCACTTTATGCAAATATCAAGCGAAAAACGCGGTCGGCAGCCAATTGCTGTGAGGTTCGGGATGTGACGTCTGTCTTGAGATTTAAAAAATATGCAAATTGTGACTGAGTTTATGCTGGATTTAGTGCGTAAATCAAGTTGTTTACCGCACCGTCCACTACAGCGGCAAAACTCTGCTCAGTGCCGCTGGCAACGCTATAACGCCTCCGCTTTGGGGTGTGTCTGTTGCGAGTGTGTTTAATCTAAGTTTTTTACAACACACACACAGTATAATCATCAGCGATGCATGTGATTACATTTAGAAATAGACCAGCTTTGTTTCCAAATGCACCAAGCAAAGATATCCTTTAAATTTTATTAATAATATATTATTTATAAACCCAGCTAATATAATCACAATAAACACATCCAAAATGAAACATTTAACATAAATAACAGCTGCAAAGCGTCTAATTTGTAAACAAAATGATTTACGCACTAAATCCAGCATAAACTCCGGCACAATTTGCATATGTTTAAACTCTCAAGACAGACGTCACATCCCGAACCTCACAACAATTGGATGCCGAATGCATTTTTCGCTTGATATTTGCTTAAATCGAGAACTGCCCAACCTTTTTGACACTCTCGGTCGCTCTCAATGCTTTCTCCGGTCTGCTGGCAATCCCAAAATGCACTGCGTGAGCGTGAAGCTCGACTTCCATAGGAATGAATTGAAAACGCTCGCTCCGCTCCGCTCGCTCCGCGCCAGTGGACACGCACCGTAAGACGTATTTACTCGCGTCTGGAGGTCTTGCGGCGCAAATGAGGCATTTAGCGTGGCGCGGTGGATGCGAATTCGCCTCATTCGCGCGTCCACTTCGTTTCAAACTTTTGCTTTTTACACGCGTCATATTGTTAACGAACTTTAGCATTTTTTTTTACAACCGTTTCTTTGAAGAACATGACCGTAAATATGAACACAAGATTGAATGTGACAAAGAAAATGATCATTGGCAGTCATGTTGCCTCTGTAGCCGGTGTATGCAGGTACAATTCTCATACCCCTTCGTTTGAAGTGTGGTCCCGAAAAATCTTCGTTTCAAGGGCTATCTGGCCCTTCCCCCTACCCCTACCCCTCCCCCTCCCCCTCCAACCAAAAGAGAATTGAGACAACCCTACCCCTTCACAGGAACGCGCAAAACAGAGGAGTAGGGCCAAGGGGTAGGGGCAAGGGGTGAATTGGGATTGAGCCTTTGTGTGCCAGTTATCTCTAAACTCTTAAAACCTTATTAACTTTTGTTTTACTTATTTGGAAAAGAGACATTTGTACCAGTCGTACTGAGACATTTCAAATTATACCAAACATGTACAATACTCTGTGATAATCATTCACATTAAACTTTATATTTTCTTGGGTGAATTCAGGTGATCTGAGCATAAGAGATAGAGAGAGTGAGGGAAGAGGGAAAGAGATGTAGATTAGGATGACTTGGAGGTAGGGCTGAACGATATTCTGTTTTAACATCGACATCGCGATGTGCGAATGAGCGATAGTCACATCGCCGGAACATGCGATGTGAAGGGTAACGTTAGTAGCAGTGTAAGAGAACGGTAGCACCAGGGTAGCACACAGTAGGCTAAACACGAGTTTGTTGTATGGCTTTTTGCTGTGGTGACATACGCGTTCCGCGTGCCTGCACAGTGATTGGTTCGCTGTGCCGCGCTCACCGCTCACAGCCAACATTCACTGGAAATGCGCGACGAAGAGGATCCACCGCAAAAAAGTAAAAATCAGCTATTTGGGACTAGCCTATTTCGTCTACAAAAAGGAGGATGTTGACCAAAAAGAGGTAGGCTACTTTGCCGGAGTGTTATTAAGTTGTGGATGGTTATCTTTTTTAAAAAAGTCGTTTTGTGTTCGCATTTATGAGGATATAACAATGTTACGTGACATTACGGACGCGTCACGCGACCGTTATGAAAGCGGCACTAAGAGACTGCTTTAAAACTTTCACAGAGACCTCAAACAGAAAGCACAAAGCCTTTCTTTAAAACGAATTTCGTTTTGTATGAATTGTATCTTAATTTTAATCAGTATTTCATTACCCAATTTCCTGGATTTAATAAATAGCCTAAAAATTAAATTTAGCAGCCAGCGCCTGAACTGGAGATTAAGCTATCATCCATGAACCGAAACTCAGCATAAAAGGTAGCCTACTCGCCTCACACACCTAAAAATAACAATAATAATAAAAAAATAGAAATATAACTATTATCTACAGAAGAACCATTTAAAAAAAAAATCTGTATGAAAAGTGCATTTCTCCCGATCAGTAGGCTATTGTCAACTTCATCTTTACAGAAAACACTTGTTTATTAATAAACAATTAAAATGTCTCATTGTAATATTTTACATATTATTAATCATTACTTTTGCTGGTTCTAGGTGCCGTTTACATGAAGGCGTCACTGAATCAGCACAGAAAACATCATTTTTCGGGTCCTAGAACCTGAAGAACGTTAGGTCCTGTGTAGAACGTTCACCGAATTCTGAGAGAAATATGTTTCTGGAATAAAATATTAAGTGGCCTTTTTGTCACTTGTAATGAAGCTTGCTTATTTGTGAAATTATTAATAACATGGAATGGTAATTATTGACTTTAGCCTGGATTGATGGCTCGCAATATCGCGATATATATCGTTGGGAAAAAAATATCGCAATGTAATTTTTTTTCCAATATCGTGCAGCCCTACTCAGAGGTGAGACTTTCGTCTCGATAGTGCACAAGGGGGAGTTCAAAAGTTAATTTCCAGAGAGGTCCTTTGTCCTCTCAGGGCCTCAAGTAGACTGCCTGCCATTTATCTAATTTCTCAAGTCTTACAAACGTCACGGATAGTTCATAGAGTGCTGGTTTAGATCGACTCTGAAGTAGGAGTAAATTAGTTCCTCCAAAAGGAGTTCCTAGGACTAAAATCTTTACTAGTTCCTGAGGTGCGAACGCACCAAAATACGGAAACTTCCGCCAATAGTTCTAGGAAATAGTTCTAGTTAAATACCGGTGCGAAAGGTCTCCCCAGAGGTCACTGCACCGACCTGGCGCTTCCCCTTGGTGGCGATCATTTTATCTGGCACCTGGACCGTCGTTGTACCTGAAATTGAAATATAAACTTTGATGAGCTTTCATGAACATTTGTAAGTGTTTATATACCTAGTAGTGTTGTCAAAAGTACTGAAATTTAAAAAATGTGAGGCTTTGAGTGCTGTTGAGCCTCATAAACACCTCTGATTGGCCATTGTGTTCATGAGTTTATCGGATATGTCTGTGATTGGCTACAATGATCAATGCACAGGAGCGTTTGAAAGTGTTTTGAATCATTGTAGTCAATCACAGACATATCCGATAAACTCATGAACACAACGGCCAATCAGAGGTGTTTATGATTCCGCTCAACAGCGCTCAAAGCCTCACATTTGTAATATTTCAGTATCGACGTGGTACCGAAGTCAGTACTTTTGACAACATTAATACCTAGATGTGTGTATTGTTAGTGTTTGTATATAGTTATTTATTTGCATTATTGTTTTATTATCTCTATATCTGTATTAATATTTTTTTTGTTTATTTGTATGTTTTTATTATAGCTAGGTGAGTGTGTGTGTGCATGACAGTGTTTTTATATAACTACATATTTATTCACCTCATAGTTTTATAATCTGTATTTATCTGTACAAGCTACAGTATGTATTTATCATCAAAGTCTATAGTTTATTCAATTTGATATAACAATAGATTTGTCCCTTGTGTTTTAAACCACTGAATCATTGTAACTTTTTTTTAAGTTTTAATGAATTGTAAACTTTACCTGTTTCATCCACGTTCTAAAAGTCCTTTGCGTCAAAAGGGTAGCAGGCAAGAACTGTATGCAGGTTGTTAAAAAATAAAAAGAGGACACATTTGTTCTGTTGAAGCTAGTGGAACGGGACATGCTGGAGGCTTGAGGTCTGCGAACAGATAATGTGTTGTTTCATTCAATGAAGGAGGTGAGCCGGTACTTTCCCACCATCTCGGTGGCATACCGTCCACTCAGATATTTACAAAAATATCATATCTGCTGGCTAATAAAAATCTGGCACCAAAAAAATAAAAAAATAAATAGTAATAATAATAAAAAGGTTAGAGGGAGATTGTTTATGACATGATTAGGATAAAATAAGATCCTATGGGATTTTTACATGTTGCAGCAGGTTTACAGACAGTGGAAAAAATAAATGTAATTCTACATAAATGTAAATGTAGGATAAAAATGAACAATCTATTTAAAGAATATACAAATCTTCTCCCTAAGACAGATAGGCCCTATGTCCAGAAATGCCCTCTCATGAATGTCTGGCTGAATCAGACCTCTGTTTGTCTTTCTGACCCTCACTCTTGGCATATTCTGTGGGTATAATATGACATAAACATGTTTTAATAAATTCTGCAACAGAAAGTCACCACATTAACAGCGCGACAGAAGTAACAAGTGTTTCTTTCGTCCTGACTGGAACTCCTGACACTTAAACACGATTATCTTGTTTACTGAAAAACTCTGACAAGGCTAACTTTAAGATGTGTTTCAGCAGTAAATAATCTGTAGATTGATCATTACTGTGACGCAAGAAAGGAAAAACACAACTTAAAAAAACAAAAAAGTACATCTTGCCTGCTCGAAACCTGCTTTCCGAACCTCACGAGTCACGACGGGAAACGATGAGGAAATCACGTGATATTTGGCAGCTCATTGTTTGGCTGAAAGTATTGTCATCGCTTGAAGTTGCTTTGTTGCTTTCTTCTAGGTTTTCCCCTACTTCCTCGCAACAGGTACTTTCGGAGGGGAAATATTGACAGCAGTTCCTACAGTATAAACACACAGATTACCAGTCCAAACTGACTCCCTACCTCCTGAGGAAAGTTCCTGCGGTGGAAACGCGTCTAGAGACAGCTAGGGCGACAAGCGTCATTAATCTCAAAACGAAATATTCTGCAGAAGAGAGAAGTTTAATTTCTCAGCGCGATTCAGATGCAGACCTCTCTCTTCTGCACAATATTACGAGATTGAAAAATATTAAGAATGTACACAGCAAGAAGAAAATACCCGTCTCTGAAAGAGGACAACTAAAATAAAAAGTCTTGCTATATGAGATTAGTGCAAACGTTGTTGGTTATACAGTTGAAGCAATACTGAGATTCAAAATTGTTACCTTTGTGTGATAACTTATAAGTCAGACACTCTCAGAGAGAGGGAGAGAGAGATTATAATCAGTGGTGGAAAGTAACTAATTACAAATATCAGTGGTGGAAAGAGTAAATAATTGTACTTAAGTAAAAGTATTGCTACTTAAGTAATAATTTACTTGAGTACAAGTAGAAGTACTGAAAAATAATATGACTCAAGTAAGAGTAAATAAGTAGTTTGCTTAAAAACTACTCAAGTAACTAAGTTACAAAGAACTAAACACTCTCATGTCAATTCTGTTTCATTCATACTGGAAGCCCAGTACACACTGATTCATACCTGCCGCAGAAAGTCCACAAGTGAGATTCATAGAATGATTCACATAATGACGTTTCAGGAAATGCCATTATGGATATAATAACATGCAAATAGAGACATTTGACTGAAGAAACATGAAGACAAACACATGATAGCGATATCTTAGGTATTTGCATAAGAATGATGTATGTCTTTAAAGGGATAGTTCACCAAAAAAGGAAAATCAAGCCATCCTGACATTCTTCGTTCAGATGAATACAATCAGAGTTATATTAAAAAATGTCCTGGCTCTTCCAAGCTTTATAATGGCAGTGAATGGCTAGAGAAAATTTGAAGCCCAAAAAAGTGCACCCATCCATGATAAAAGTGCTCCACTTTTACTCCAGGGGGTTAATAAAGGCTTTCTGAAGCCATGTGTTTGTGTAAGGATAAATACCCATATTTATAACTAAATATTATAATCTAAAATAACTAGCTTCAGCCAGACGACCGACCATACGCATCGATTTACGGTGGAAGACTAACCCCTGACTCGACGCACAACGTATATATATTATAGAAGAGGAGCTTCAGTTTGTTGCACAGCCCTATTTGTTTAAACCACGAGAGGCGTCTAAGCTTACGAGACTCCTACATTCTACATCATACATGAGTCACAGGTTACTCTTGTGGCGCAAGTCAATTTGCTTAGTATGCATACGATCGTCTGGCGGAAGATTATAAAGTTATAAATATGGGTATTTTTCAAAAACCCATGGCTTCACTTCCGAAGGCCTTTATTAACCCACTGGAGCAATGTGGATTATTTTTTTTTAATCATGAATGGATGCACTTTTTTGGGTTTTAATTTTTTTCAGCCATTCAACTTGGAGGAGCCAGGACATTTAATTATGTGTGAGTAAATCATGGGCTAATTTTCATTTTTGGGTGAACTAACCCATTAATGCAATGTTAATCAACATAACCTGTATTATAGAATTTAATAAAATAATATATTCTCACACATGAAACCACAGAGGTGATTTCAAGTAATTTTGATTTTGAAGCAAAACATGATATTAAACTCATAAATTGTAGTTTTTGACGGTATGCTAAGCAAACATACTAGCTTTCCCTGTTGTCAAGAGAACATTATTACTAATCTTTAAAAGTAAGTCCAGGTAAGATCATTTTAATGTTTTTATTTGAATAATTTCATATTTGAAAGCAAAGAAAGGTCCGATAAAAAAGAGTGATGTAGTATGAATAAAAAAGTGCCAGTAAAAAAAAAAAAAAAAATTAAGTGGGGTATGGTTAACGTTAAATGAAATGCTCTTTTTCGTTCTACCGAAAATGCGCAAAGAGCTAGGCTATTGCTTTTACATGCATCTGATTGACAGACAAATCATGCGATCTTATTTCACTGTTGTTGAGGGTTTTTCAGCTTTGTACAAAGTTTGCTTCGTACATTTAGTTTAACTGTATTGTTAAAGAGGGCGAGCTTTACCTTTCAGTTGAACTGTGTTAATGTTTTTCAAGACACTTAGGCTACATTGTTCTTGCTCCGTCCAAGCAATAACGGTGCATGTTATGAGCCGAGTTTTTTATTTACTTCAACAATGCTCTGGTAATATCAATGGGATGACCCATTTCAGGAGTTGCCACAAATACATTTTAAAATCTGAATATGAGCATAGCTCACTTATATTCAATCAAATATTGAAACGTTAGCAATACGGATTCTAAACACGAGCGCCAGTGATTGAATGTCAAAGCGCGGTTTGAACGCGCCGCCCCCCAGCTGAACTGGAAGTTTTGATTGGTTTTGCACCCAAGTCAGACCTGTCTGTTATTGGCTGAAGCGCTCCAGGGGGGTATTCCAGAAAGCAGGTTATGTGACATACCCGGGTAAGTTTAAGGGAAAGTTAGTGGATAACCTCAACTTTCGGTTCCAAAAACGGAGGTAACTTTCTGGGTATGTAACCATAGGAACTTACTCTCTGAAGATAACCTGCTCGGTAGCAGGTTATGTTCCAGGGTTAGTTTGTTTCAGAGAGGTGACGGAGCATGGCGTGCCCTTTTGAAGACGATCCAGTGGATGTGGAAGCACAGATAATACGAAATCTTTTCCGCCGTGAGGGTGATACGACCACATATCGATGTTTTATATTCAATCAAATATTGAAACGTTAGCAATACGGATTCTAAACACGAGCGCCAGTGATTGAATGTCAAAGCGCGGTTTGAACGCGCCGCCATCAATCCAGGCTAAAGTCAATAATTACCATTCCATGTTATTAATAATTTCACAAATAAGCAAGCTTCATTACAAGTGACAAAAAGGCCACTTAATATTTTATTCCAGAAACATATTTCTCTCAGAATTCGGTGAATATTTACCGTTTTTCAAAAGAATCGTTAATTTATTAAAGGGATAGTTCACTTTGAAATTAATTTTTGATATGTTTTAGCTTACCTCAAGGGCATCCAAGATGTAGGTGTCTTTGTTTCCGCAGTAGTTTCAATTTTGATATTTTTAGGTCAAACCGTTCTTGTCTGTCAGTCATATAATGCAGGTCGATGGTCACTGTCTCAAAACACAAAATGGTGGTAGTATCTTATCCAAAAATCGTAAATTGGAGGAAGAAAGAGTGGTCTTTAAAATAATTTCCTTGTATCAGAAGGACCCTGCAGATATATCAGAAGAGGAACGACTAAATTTAATTTCAGAACATTTTAAACTAAATGAGATTTATTCCAACAAAGCAAAAGGTGCCTTTATAAGGTCAAGAAAAAGGTGGATTGAAGAAGGGGAGCAGAACTCTGCCTATTTTTTCAGCTTAGAAAGATATCATGGGAAATTTAATTTAATCCAGCAACTTATTATTAACGATATTGATAATTCGATCTTTTATTGAAATTTATACAAGTCCAAATATTGCCATCAGTCATCCACTACATTCTTGAACTCTCTTATAGTCACTCCAATCTCTCAAGATGATAGGAAACTCTGCGATGACCCTATAACCTTGCAGGAAATTACATTTGCAATTGTACATTGTAAAACTAACAAATCTCCAGGTGTTGATGGCCTTTCTGCAGAGTTGTATCAGGCTTTTACACAAGATTAGCTCCCTTTCTACTTGAAGTAATATTAGAAAGTGTTGGAAAAGGTTCTCTACCTCCTTCGCTGACCCAAGGCTTAATTACGTTAATCCCCAAACCCAAAAAGGATCCTTTGTTTATAGATAATTGCTGAACACTATTTCATTGCTGAACACTGACTAAAATTTTTTTGCCTCAATTATTGCAAAACGATTAAAAAATGTTTTAGACCCTATTATTGATGAAGTCCAATCAGGATTCATGAGAGACACATCTCAAACAATATTTGGCTTGTCTTAGATATAATTGATTATTCATTTTTATGTCCTGCTGATAGTTTTGTTTTTTTATTGGACTTCTATAAAGCCTTTGACACAGTAGAGCATAACTTTATATTTCAAACTATAGAGAAATTTGGTTTTGGTGATTTTTTTTGTAAAGCTGTTAGAACAGTGTACTGCAAAGGCAATAGCTCTATCAGATAAAAAAAATGGGACATCGCCAAGATTTGAGCTGCAAAGAGGCATCCGAAAGGGCTGCCCTGCCTCCCCCTACCTATTCATTTTATGTACTCAACTTCTGTCCACCCATATTAAAAATAGTGCTTTAAAAGGAATTTCAATTGCAGAAAGAGAAGTTATCCTCACCCAACTAGCAGATGATACTACATTATTTTTTTTAAATGCCAGCCAAGTGCCAATCGCTATCAAAACAATATAACTATTTTCTGCAGCGTCTGGACTCTGCTTAAATCTAAAGAAATGTGAACTGTTTTCCCTTAAAGAAAGCAACACCTCCCAGATCTGTAGCATAAGGTCACTTATCTAGGGATTAATGAAAAATGAGGAGGAGAGATGCTCTGTAAACATTAATTTGATTAGTGATAAGAAGAATAAGCTAAATCAATGGCTGCAGATGGATTTATCCTTGAAAGGACGAATATTGCTGGCAAAGGCAGAAGGTTTATCCCGTCTTTCATATGCAGCTATCCCCTTGTTTGTCAACAAAAAGCTCTGTAATTCCATTGATAAGTCACTTTTCAATTTTATTTGGAAAAACAAGACGCATTATGTGAAAAAATTTGTTATTATGAACACCGTTGAACGTGGTGGTCTAAACTTTCTTGATTTTACAACCCTTAATTATGCTTTTAAAATAAATTGGATAAAGCATTTTCTAAAAAATCCCACATCTACATGGAATTTTATACCTAATTATATTTTAGTTTAGGTTAGTGGTCTAGAATTTTTACTTTTATGTGATTATAAAATAGAAAAAAATCCCCTTAATTTTATCTAAATTCCATAAACAAATGCTTTTAGCATGGTCATTAATCTACAAACATAATTTCTCCCCACATAGGTGCTTCATCTGGAATAATGGGCTTATTAAATTCAAGAATAAATCCTTATTTTATAAAACTTGGTTCAATAATAACATAATTCTAGTATCCCAACTATTAAATTACAATGGATCATTGCTGAATTATTCTGAATTCCTTCACACTTATGGCATTACAATCACCCCTAGAGAGTTTGCAATTTTTATGCCATCCCTTCTGGTATTTTAACTCTCTTATAAGGGGCTGGAAAACCAGATTGCCTACCAGATTTGGACCCTATTTGACCTCAGTTGGTAATATTTGTTTCGCATCCACAACTAGAAATAATAATCATAATATTCGCTCTCTATTCCAGAGAGATGTCACCAGCACCCCTAATGTTGTTCCCTATTGGTCTAACTTTGTTGACAACCTGAATTGGGGGAATATATGGAACCTTCTATACAAATACCTCCTTACGAATAAAGTAAGAGAAGTCTCTTTCAAAATCATACATAGGTACTATCCTGCTAAGCATTATCTCCTTAGGTTTAAGCTTGACAAATGTGTTAACTGTTCTCTTTGTGGAATATGTCCAGAAACAATGGTACACCTGTTCTGGCAATGCTCCTACACCACATGTGTCAAACTCCAGTCCTGGAGGGCCACTGTCCTGCAGAGTTTATCTCCAACCAGCTCCAAAAACACCTGCCTGGAAGTGTCTAGTAATCCTGAAGACCTTGATTAGCTGGCCTGTACCATGAAGCCGGATTAGGTGGCTAGCCAGCTATGTTTCAGCTTAGTTTCCGCCAAGCCTGGGTTTTAGGTACTATGAAAGTAGCTTGGCTTTAATCGGTGTTCGTCGCCATGTTATCTTACGCTGCACGGCTAACCTGCTCCGGGGCAGGTTATGTTCTGGATTCAAGATCTCAGACTGAAGTTTGACCAATCAGCTGTGAGCAAAGAAACATATAGGTGACGTAACTAATTCCCAGTGTCTGTTGCAATGACTTCACCTTTTCTTCCAAATCCGGTGGACATCTCAGCGCAAATTGTTAGACGAGCACTTCGTAGAGAAAGAGTTTATAGCCAGACAAAATCCCCTTGTCTTAACTGATAGTTACTTGTATGAAAGATACAGCTTTTCCGCGGAAGGAATGTCTTATCTTTGCGAACTTCTTGAGCCGCACATAAAGAATTTAACACGTCGAATTCATGCACTACTGTACCGCAAATGGTATTGTGTTGCGTTTTTTTTTTTTTGCAAGTGGTACATTCTTGCACGGTGGGTGACGCACAGAAGCTAGGGGAAAACATATGTTTGTCGAACCATTCGCAAGGTGGTCCTCGCTCTGCAGGAGTACATGAAAAGTTTCATTAATAATGTTCCCCGGACATTTATCGACCATGTCCATAAAAGAGGGCTTTTATAAAATTGCCGGTAAGATATATTGATAGGGTGACATCACATGAACACTTGTTTTTTTTGTTTTTTTTTCAAAAAGCAAATTTCACAAATGTACTATACAATATAATACATGTTAAGAATTATTTTGAATTATTATTTATTTTTTATTATTATTCTGTTAATCGTATGATAGGATTCCCAAGTCATTGCAACATGTATGCAGTCTATTGCTCCAATCTCCACTGCTCTAGGGGAACATGAGGCAGATTATGTTAATAGGAAGTCCTATCACAGCCATAATGTTCAGGTAGAGATATGTTAGATGATTAT
Source organism: Rutilus rutilus (assembly GCA_021464565.1). Taxonomy (NCBI): domain Eukaryota; kingdom Metazoa; phylum Chordata; class Actinopteri; order Cypriniformes; family Leuciscidae; genus Rutilus; species Rutilus rutilus. The sequence continues at coordinate 3,014,403 of JAJAQA010000013.1, forward strand.
TTTCTGTGAGAAGAATCTTTAAATTAATAGTAACATTAACAGATATAACAATGATCTACTAAACACTTCATCTGCAGACGACTTGTGGTCATGAACATATGATCAAGTTTGGATGCCAAATGGCCTGGCTCCAGTGCTTGTCTCACAAATTTTCCATGAGTCTGTGTTGTGTCAGCGCTTTGAGGAAAGCAAGTTAAATTTGGTACAGTACAAAACACTGTTAATTTGAACTGAAATAGAAAAACCTACACAATAACCCCCTATCATGATCCTCAGACAGGGCCACAGCACTGCTTCAATGTGGCCCTCAGTAAAACCAGAGTGAAGATAGAGATGACCTTTGGCCTCCTAAAGGCACATTTCAACAGTGTTCGGTGCTTCAGAGTCACCAGAGCGGGCATCAGAGATAGTGTCTGCATGTGCCATTCTGCACAATATAGCCACCAGTAGAAAGGAGCGAGAAACACCACAAAACCAGCTTCTCCCCGATGAAACTGACCCGATCACACTTGACCACCCAGCTGGTGCAGATGTAGATGCAATCACCATACAATATTACACTTAATAAAAGCACACTGAAACTGCAGATAGGTCTCAAACTGTTTTATTGGTTTTGTGGGATGGGAGGGAGAAAGAGAGCAAGAGAAAGTTGCATTAATAAATATTCATACTAAAGTGTTACTTGGTTAAATAAGTTATACTAATATATATATATATATATATATATATATATATACACAGTGCAATGCATAAGTTAATACACCCATGCTAAAGTTGACTAAAAAGAGGAATAAAAAATCATATTTTGGAAACTGAACTTAATGCCTTAATTAAAAAAATTTGGAAAAATCCAACCTTTAAGGACACCAATTTTCTTTGTGAATGAATAATGTATCGTAAATAAATAAATGTTCTTCCTTAAAATACATGGTGCATAAGTGAGTACACCCCTATGTTAAATTCCCATAGAGGCAAGCAGATTTTTATTTTTAAGTATTTAAAAAAAAAAAAAGTTTTAGGATACTATGCATCCTGATAAAGTTCCCTTGGCCTTTGGAATTAAAATAGCCCCACATCATCACATAGCCTTCACCATACCTAGAGATTGGCATGGTTTTATTTCAGTTAGCCTAATAGCTAGCTTTGATTTGCATTGAGAGATGATCTTATGGAAAGTACCCCATGCCATCACAGTCCAGCTCCTTTAGTGAACAGTCTAGTTCAAGTCTCCTTTAGTGTGCAGTCTAGTTCAAGACTCCTTTTGTACAGGGCCCTGACTGAGTCTGTTTCCACCTGAAACATAATTCCACCACAAACATGATCATTACAAGTTTTCTGGAGGCTCATCAAAATCACAAAAAGTTCCTTGACTTCCTACAAACACAGGACTGACTGTAATTTATGTCAAGGGTTTTAAATCCTTGTTCACATTTCTTCTGAAGGCCATTGAGGTAGAGGCCTCAGTTTCTGGGGCAGGTTGTGAAAAATCCTACAATAAAAGAGATGTGTAAGGGCCCGTCCCTTTTTATGCCACACATTCAAATGTTTGCCATAATAAAAAGCCCAGTGCATTCACATCAGCAACATCAGCAGAGTGTCTTCATTTCCTCCACCCTAATAAATAAAAATAGGCCAAAGTAAAGCATAACTGTTGTAAAGCAGGTTATGTTTGGTGTTCTGTCTGCTGCATACTGACCTCTGTGTGGGAGACTGTGTGTATGTGTGCTGGCTTCAACAGGGACACATTTCTCTCTACTGCAGAACATACAGTCAGCCATATTTAAAACTTTAAAAAGTAGTAATGTATTGCACACGCACCCAGTGTTACTTGCTTAGAGGAGCCAGCACCAGGGTCAGATTGTACAGCACCTGTAATCCCATCCATAATCGGCTGTCCCTTATTGCCTACTCAGAGCCAACTACTCTGCCACAGTGTATTCTGGTTTTCTGAATTTAATTATTTATTTCTGTTTGCTGCAAACAAGTGTTTGTGATAAAATGTTCACAAAAGTAATAAAAGGTTGTGGTAAATACTCACCACTTTGAATTATATTTTTATATTTTGTCTTTATCTGCTGCCAAGAACATTTGGAGTTGGGGTTGCATCTAAAAATCAATGAATATTAATCTTAGTACATACATGCACATTTTTTATATATTATAAAAATAGGCTATAGGCTATATTACACATAGGCTACACATACATATACATACATACAGTACATAAATAATTTTACATAAATATAGAACGTATTTGTTTAACTTACACATTAACAATCAGCAATCTTTCTCCAACAGTCTTCTCTTGCTTTGGCAGCAGAGAACGTATTGTTTCGAGCTTGAAATACATATTTAAATTCATCGTAATTCTTAATGATTATCTCTTGCTCCTCCGCGGAAAAATAGGTCTAAATCACTCTCGCTCTACCCGCGATTGGCTGTTCAGTGTCGACGTCACTCTTTTATGTGCACGTGCGCGTGGAGTAATCATAGCTTGAGGATCAAAGCCTGAGTTGACAGAGAAAGTTGATGAGCTGCACCATGGTACCAATAAAGCCTGATTGCATCGGTTTGGTTTTGTCAACTCAAAACTAATCCTGTAACCCCGAGTTTGTTCAGCTACCTTCATGGTACAGGCCCCAGGTGTGTTTAATTAGGGTTTTTAACCATTCAGTTATGCTCTATCTTTTATGTACTTATTTGAAACTCCCCCTGGCTCTGTTCTTGTCTATATTTTTTTGTTCTGTATTAATGACTCTATTTGTGTTTTACTCGTTGTATTGTAAAGATTTAATTAAAAAAAAAAAATTAAAAAAAAAAATACAATTAAAAAACCTATGTGTGACGTGTGCACAGACTAAGCCAGAAGTCTGCGCACACGTCACACATAGGTTGTTTTTTTTTCACGCCCTCAGATCACTTGGACGTGGTGGTGTACAAGAGGTAAAAACGATATAAATACTGTTCGTTTTCTCACACAAACCGCTCGTTTCGTGTCTTAGACCATCATTGTGTACTTACGATGGGGAATTGTTTAATTTGGACTCTGTGCATGCTCTTTGAGACAGTGACCATAGACCTGCATTATACGACTGACAGACAAGAACGGATTGACCTAAAAATATCAAAATTGAAACTACTGCGGAAACAAAGACACCTACATCTTGGATGCCCTTGAGGTAAGCTAAAACATACCAAAATTTAATTATAAAGTGAACTATCCCTTTAACACCAATGGCAAAGAAGTTGCAAAAAGTAGAAAGTAGGTCATTTGGACTCTCTTGTATATTCAAAACTCAGCCATTCTTTGAATGATATGTTTAAGATGAGATGACTTTCTGCAGTTAAAAAAAAAAAAAAACTCTCTCTCTCTCTCTGTGAGTGGGGGGAGTGAATGAATTATTATGAAAATGAAATCATTTTCCACTGTAAATCCCCACAACTGAGGTGTCATTAAGAAAGACCAAAACCTGTATCGCTTCCCGGACGCCGCATCAAAAATAGCTCTCCTTGAAGTGTGTGAAATCCAGAGCACAATTTCTGAGAATGGGACACCATACGTGACTACACGTCACTTTCACTTTCAGTGTTTTGCGGGTGTACAGTAGCACATAGTAAAGCACTATATAACCAGAATCAGAATGAGCTTCATTGCCAAGTATGTTTACACACAAAGTTCAAGGACTTTGTTTGGGTGACAGAAGAAGCTTCTTTTGTATTAGTACACTTGAATAAACTTCTTTTTCATAAGGGTAGTCTGGAGGAGTGTTGAGATGATGGGTTTGAAAGCCGAACTGAGGTCCACATCAGGATCGTCATAAGCACCGGGTTTGTCCGGGGGGCTTTACCATGAAGGTAGCTGAACAAACTCGGGGTTACAGGATTAGTTTTGAGTTGACAAAACCAAACCGATTATTTTTAATAATTAAAAAATTATATTTTTGTCAAAATAAGAGTTTGACAATGAACACACTGGAAAACAGCTATACAGCATAGTTAAAAACATAATAAATTTAAACAAAAGTAGTGCGTAAACATATCCAGTCTCTGTGGTGTCGCCAGTTATGGCGGTCTTTCCAGCTCTTAAAGCTACAATATGTCATTTTTTCGCCACCAGCGGTCACATTTTCATAACAATAACAAAGACAAAGCTTGATGATGCTATGAAGGAGAGTGGGGCGATGGGAGATGTCGTTTTCACCATCCTTAGATGTGTAGAATTCACGAAAGTTTACTTTTTTCGAAATTTTTTCTGCCAATCTATAATCGTGAACCATGATGACTGAACCAGAAACCTCTAGAGACTGAACTCAAAAACTACGGTACTAGTTTCATCACGATCCACAGACCTTTGGCAGACCGTCTTCTGATCCCTGAACTCAGTCCCCTACCCCCCTCAAGTAATCTCTGAATCTCTGTGCTGATGTCTGTATATCACGACAGCAGTCAGAACCACCAGAACCAGAAACACAGTCAGTCCAACCAGCAACATCCAGTGATCTACAGGTGAAGGGAAAAGTGGGAAGAATTTTTTTTTTTTTTTCAATATTTTAAATTCAATGTTTAAGAACTCCTGTAAAGCTCTCATGCCTCATGTTTTACTCACTTCGATGTTCAGTGTCGTCAGTGTTGTCTTCATCTGTGTCGATCAGATTTCCCTTCCAGTCTAGAACAGATTCTGTGCAGAATATTGAAAGGTTAGTCGTGCAGTTTAGGATTCATTTGCTGATTAAACATAATATTTCTCCTCATCCACTGATCTTCTCTCACCTGTGACTGAGACTGTGATCAAGGTTTCTCCTTCATAATCCAGAACTCTGTATGTTCCAGTGTCAGTGACTGTAAACTCATTAATGGTCAGATTTCCATCTCGATCAGTCAGTCGATCACTCTTGACCCCGTGACCTCTCGTCCACACCTCTGTCCAGCCTTCACTAGAGTTTCTCTCCACTTTATCAGCATTAGACAACAGAACATCCAACTTCAGATCCTCTCCTTTCTTCACAGAGATCTCATCTGAGGAGGAACAGAAAGACACTTTATCCTCAATCATTATTATGAGTGTAATTTAATCATGACCATAATCACATATAGGACTGAGGGACCAGATGTAAAAATTTATTATTTAGATAAAATCAGCCATTGGAAAAACTGAATCCAATCTGAATATTAAACTTGTCCCATTCATTGTTTGTGCTGTATCTAGTCCTGCACACAATTCCTGTCGTGTGTTTTCTTCTCAGCGAGCAGTAATGACCACTGACGACTTGAATTAAAATAAAACAGTTTCCTGAAGTTTATGAACAGGATTACACATGGATACAGCGGACACACACATGGAATCAGATCTCATTACTTTTCTCTCTTTTTTCTTTCTGTGCGCTCTCGCCCACTACACTGCATTATGGGTAGGCTTTTCTTAAAGCTGAACAACCTTATAAATGACAATATAAACTGTTTCTGTTATTATTAAAAATAATGAATTAAACATTTCTGTTCTAATAAATTCACAACAATACAAACACTATTAAAGGAAATCCAGAAACACATGATGATGTTTTGATCAGTTTTGACTTTACCATGAATATGAAGATGATACTCCAGGATTAGTCGCTTCACTTCTGTCTGATCATTATTGTAATAAACATGTATAGAGTATTTCCCAGCGTCCCTGTAGATCAGATCCTTGATGACGACGTCACATGATCCTTCTTTAAACACTCGACCACTGCAGTTTCTCTTCACACACACAGGGATGATTTCTGACACACTGTTTAATCTGATCTCCACAATCTTAAATATTCTAGTAGAGTTATTTAGTGAACTGGATTCAAATAAATAAATAAATGAAGACAACAAGTAGCCAAAAATATTAGAAGTGCCACAAATATTGATGACAGTAGTATAAAGCCGTATCAGATGCGTTTGTGCAGCTTTAGTGAACAACGTTTATTAATCAATGAACCAGAAGGATCTTCATAAATAAACCAGTGATGTCAGTGTGTGTTATTGATGTAATATGATTTACACCATCAATCCACAAATACCCACCAAATCACTGAGTGACACAACAGAAAAACCAATGATTAGAATAACTTTAGCTTGAACAAAAAAATAAAATAATAATTAACATAATGACACTGACTGCTATAGATGATAATGCACAGCAGAAGAAGAAGAAGAAGAATATTCATCCTGATGAGAAAACAGAAGGTTTGTTATGTGACAGATACATACATTATACACTCACTTTCATTTTATTTAAAGATTTTCATCCACATGTGGATTTTACATGATTAAAAAATAGTTTTTATCATTGTTTCTCCCATAACAGAAAGCACAATGGGCATGTTTGTTATGATATGTCTGAGTGTAGACATCCTTGTAGACATTGTAATGAGACATTACAAAATACTACATACTACAAAAATAACACCTCTTTTAACTTTCTCAGTAACAGTTAACATTAGCAGTCAGTGCAGTGCACATGGTAGCCTAACAATTCCTGTTAAATATATTTACCCAGGGGGCAAAACACCTGTTTTTTAGGAAATCAGACATGGGCTGCTGTAAAAGGTTGTCATATAAAAATTAAATCTATGATGTCTGAGGATCACAACCTGGGTGGACAACCCGGTCAACAAGCTGCTGGAAACTTGTAATTAGGGTCAAAACAATGTTACCTCAAATTCGGCTTTAACTCCCAGAATCACCCAAACATGCTAAAACGGTTTAGTTATATTCATGAATCGTGAGCCATATCTCCCTGATACTTTATGCTAGAAACAAACTGAGCACACCTTTAGAAAGAGTGGAAGATAAGCTTTGTCTATGGTCCTAGGGATAGTTCACACAAAAATGAAAATTAACCCATGATTTACTCACCCTGACGTCATCCTAGGTGTATATGACTTCATGAAATCATGGGCTAATTTTCATTTTTGGGTGAACTATCCCTAGGACCATAGACATAAAATACAGACAGGACTACCAAATTGCCTATCACAGTTTTTGGCAAGTAAATCACGTGATGTGACACATCCTATTGACCCTGTTCACATTTCTGGGTTTCTCAGAAGTGGAAGGCATCATAGTTGGGTTAAAGGGATAGTTCACCCAAAAATGAAAATTCTGTCAGTAACTACTCACCCTCATGTTGTTCCAACCCCGTAAGACCTTCGTTCATCTTCGGAACACAAATTAAGATATTTTTGATTAAATCTGAGAGCTGGATCACTCCTCCATAGGCTTCTAAGGGACTGAAACTGGCTGGCCCAGAAAATGTATTAAAGACATCGTTAATATAGTCCAGGTGACTACAGTGGCTCAATCTTAAGTTTATAAAGCGACTAGAATACTTTTGTGCGCAAAAACAAACAAAAATAACAACTTTATTCCACTTTTCATTTCCTTCTCTCTGGGCCTCGAGTTTTTTCATGTAGTGTTTAAGCGCAGCACGTCTGTGTTACACGTCACCACGTATCACACATGACCAGCATCGGCCAATAGTGAGCCTACGTGGTGACGTGCAACACAGATGCGCTACGCTTAAACACTACGTGAAAAGATCTGAGGTTGTCCACCCAGGTTGTGATCCTCAGACATCATAGATTTCATTTTTATATGACAACCTTTTACAGCAGCCCATGTCTGCTAAACCCCCTTTGCCCCCTGGGTAATATATAAAAAATATAAAATGTCATTATGAATGGTATAAAGCAAACATTACTGTTGAATTGTGTGCATTATTGCACCTCATTCTATTAAAGCTACACTGTGTAACTTTTTTAGTTGATTCTTAGCAAAAAACGTCTCGGGTTACGTATGTAACCCTTGTTCCCTGAGAAAGGGAACGAGACACTGCGTCGGTGACGACACTAGGGGAACGCCCTTCAGCGTAGCACGTCTGAATTCATGAATGAAACCGAATCCAATCCTATTGGCGTTGCGTGATGACGTAGTGTGTGACGGCATATACGGATGTGTACAAAAGCACGCCGGCACACAGAAATGTCAGCTTTTGCTATGAAGCAAGTGCTCCAGGCGGGGTGAGGTGTGGCGAACCGACGCAGTGTCTCGTTCCCTTTCTCAGGGAACAAGGGTTACATACGTAACCCGAGACGTTCCCTTTCGAGGGAACTCGAACTGCGTCGGTGACGACACTAGGGGAACGAGATACCCACTATACCACAACGAACCCCGCTCATCCTAGTGTGAAGCTGTCTTCAGGCGCACTTAGGACGAAAGCACTCGTGCACCGGGTGTAGAGGGAAGGTCCAGACTGTAAAACCTCATGAATGTGTGCGGAGTGGCCCAGCCAGCCGCCTCACATATGTCATGGATAGAAACCCCTGAAAGGAGGGCTCTAGAGGACGCCATGCCTCTGGTGGAGTGAGCTCTCACGGCCTTAGGTGAAGGCAATTTGCGCACCTGATAGGCCAGGGAAATAGTCTGAACGATCCAGTTACTGATGGTCTGTTTAGAGGTGGGAAGCCCCTTCTTGGGCGACCCAAAACACACCAGCAACTGGTCTGACTTCCGCCATGAGGAGGACCTCTGAATATAACACTGCAGTGCTCTGACAGGGCAGAGCAGATGAAGTCTCTCCTCATCCGCCGTCACGTGAGGTGGAGGATGAAATGCCTGCAGAACCATAGGCCGTGCCACATTAGATGGCACCTTGGGCAAATAGCCGGGCCTGGGATGTAAGATGGCCTTAATGTTGCCTGGAGCAAACTCCAAGCACCCATAGGAAATAGAGAGCACCCGGAGATCTCCTACCCTCCTCAGAGAAGTAATGGCCAACAAAAAGACCACCTTAAACGAAAGGTTCTTGGCCTCAGCCGACTCCAGTGGTTCGAAGGGAGCCTCGGCCAGCCCTTCGAGAACCACTGCCAGGTCCCAAGAGGGAACTCTGGCGCGAGTCGCAGGTCTCATCCTCCAGGCTCCACGTAGGAAGCGTACGACCAAGTGATGCCTCCCCAGCGGGCCATCACTCAGAGGAGCGTGGAAAGCCGCAATGGCAGCCACATAAACCTTGAGTGTGGACGGGGTAAGCCCGGCAGAAAAGCGGTCTTGGAGAAACTCCAGTACTGAAGCCACTGGGCAGTTAACTGGGTCCAAGTCACGCTCTCTGCACCAAACGGAAAATACATTCCACTTAAGGCCGTATAACTTCCTCGTGGAGGGAGCTCTGGAAGTTAATATGGTTTCGACCACTCCAGCTGACAGGCCGGCTTCTAGGTACTGTGCCCCCTCAGGGGCCAGACCCACAGTTTCCACAGCTTGGGTCGAGGGTGGAGAACTGAGCCCTCCGCCTGGGACAGCAAGTCCCTCCTCAGAGGGATCTGCCATGGCGGGCCTGCCAGGAGTGAAATGATGTCCGAAAACCATACTCGGGCCGGCCAAAACGGGGCTACTAAAAGTAGACTGACTCTGTCTCGACGGACCCTTTCCAGAACTGCTGGGAGCAGAGCGATCGGGGGAAATGCGTACAGACGCAGCCTCGGCCACGTCTGCATCATGGCGTCCAGCCCCAGCGGAGCTGGATGCCTGAGAGAAAACCACAGTGGACAGTGGGACGTCTCTTGAGACGCGAAAAAATCCACTTCCACTGGGCCAAATCTCACGCACATGGCTTCCACCACCTCTGGGTGGAGTCGCCACTCCCCGGGCCTCAGCCCCTGCCTCGACAGGACGTCTGCTCCCTGATTCTGGTCCCCCGGGACATACATCGCCCTGAGAGACGATAGTCTCCGCTGGGACCACAGGAGGATCTGATGCGCCAGTCTGCACAGAGGGCGCGACCTCAGACCCCCCTGGCGGTTCAAATAAGACACCACCGACATGTTGTCGGTTCTTACAAGGACATGGCGACCATGGAGGTCTGGCAGGAAGCTCCTCAAAACCCGGAACACCGCCAACATTTCTAGGCAATTTATGTACCAAGAGGAATGATGGTCCTGCCAGAGGCCTCTCGTAAAACGGCCGTCCATGACCGCGCCCCAGCCCGTGAGGGAGGCGTCTGTCGAAATAGATACTCGGCGACATAACGCTCCCAAATTGGGACCCTGGGACAAGAACCAAGGCTTCTTCCAAATTGACAGGGAACGAAGGCATCTGTGCGTAACCCTTATCAAGCGGAATGGGTTTCCCCTCGGGGAAAACCCCTTGGTTCTCAACCACCACTGCAAAGCTCTCATGTGTAGCAGGCCAGAAGGTATCACGCTGGACGCTTCTGCCATGAGACCCAACACTCTCTGAAAGTGTTTGACAGTGACGGCCTGGCCTAGCTTCAACCTGGACACTGTGGTCAGGATAGACTCGATCCGAGCAGGAGACAACTGAGCCCGCATCGTGACCGAGTCCCACACCACTCCCAGGAACGTGGTTCTCTGGGCTGGTGTCAACACGCTCTTCTTCGTGTTGAGTCTTAACCCCAGGCTCTGGATGCGGGCGAGGACGACATCTCGATGCATTTGTAATTTGTATTTAAACATTTTTTTTCACACAGTAGGCTACCCCTATTATGTATTTGTATTTAATTAAATTTTTCCACACAGTATTTTGTATTTTTATTTTATTTTAAATACATTTTCATGTATTTATGCCCATCTCTGCCTGCCATCATCATCAATATCTTGCTGTTATGGAAATATCATGAATTATGGGGATGATGCTATCGAAAGCTAAATCAGGCTAGTTGTATGGCTGGACAGAAAAGTGCACTCAGTAGCTACTCTAAATATAAAGACATAATATTATACGTTTAAAGATGTTTACTTCTTAAAACCGAAGTAAAATCATTCACTGGCTACCTGGTGACTCGATGAGGTACGAGCAAATGTCCGGGTAATACACTTCTGGCCAATGGGTGGGGTTGTTAGACCAATTTGACGCTGGTAGAATGAAAGGGACATGTTTTTAAGTTGCCCAAATTAAGTTTATAAATGTATCGTTCACGCTCTATGGAAGGCAGGGTGGACATAATTACTCGATATATTTCATCTAAGTAATTTCTGAAGTTATACACGTCTGCCGGCTGTGTACGGACGTTGTTTTGTGCCGCTATTTTGTATTGAAGTCTATGGGAAGTCTGGCTTGTTTTCCCCTAAAAAGGGGCGGTTACGAAATTGACAGTTAAGTTCCCGGATGTGCCGGTTGTATGTATAGTACTTTGATGACTCATCGGTGTCTCATAATTATTCATGTACTGAGTTTTCTTATCCAATGAGAACACTGTCTCTTAATTATTCATGACACCACGTGGAACTTTCCAAAGACAGACATGTCAAACTGTGATTTCGCGTAGTAGATGAGAGAGGCTATAATGGGACACGCGTTTGTTTTCGTGGTGCAAAAGTTCCAGTGCATCTTTCCCCGCGATGCTGCCCGGGCTAGACTCCGGCCATCAACCACGGACACATCTAAACTATGGGTGTGTAGCAACCATTCAACGGGAGAATGGTGGACTTCGACCTTGCACACCAATGCAGGTTTCGGTCTTGCGAGTGATGCGGTTCCGAGGACTTTTCCTATCGCTTCAGAGGTGTGTGTGTGTGTGTGTGTCTAAAATGTAACCCCGTTTTACTTGCATTTTGTTAAATAATCACTCGTTATTAAAATTTAGATATTTCGATAATGCCTCAATTGTATGGAACGTATGCTTAGTTTGTGCAAATTTCTATGACACTTTCCATCTTTATTATGTGGGTTTAGGGGGCGCGTAGATCTATGTACGGAACGTTTTTTTTTTTTAAGTGGAAAATTTATTATTTTAAAATATATGCATTTATAGTGTGTGTATATAAACAAATATATATTTTATAATGGCATAATTCTACATATGCATGTACATTTATACGTTTTAAATAGAGTTATGATTACTATAGTAGGCTATTATGTGTAGCAGGGCATTCAGTTATTTTGAAAGGACAAAAATAAGGTGTCAGTGTATTTCATTAGACTTTAACTTTGCCAGCTATAAAAAAATCTAGCATTTCCTCACGTTTTACCACTGATTTTTAGTGACAGTTGATATGCATGGGCCACTTTGGGCTTTGACCACACCCATTCCCCTCCCTTCTTCTCACAGCCACCACGCCCATTTAAGTTGCATTTTTCAAAAAGATTGTGAGCTAGACTTGAGCTGAAAGAGGGGGGTTTCATGACCCTTTAAACGAGTGAGCGAGTCCACTGTCGCAAGATGGCCGCCGTGTGCGGACATCGATCTCTATTGGCCAGCAGCGCGCACGAGACATCTAGCCTTTATATATGATATCTATGGGTGAGGGGTTCGAATGCCGGTGTGGCGAATAATATGGTTACTCGGTGTATTGGGTCCGGGCGTAGGACCCCATTAGTATGCCAGTAGGCTGTGAATACGGTAAGGCAGTATCAGTGCAGTATAAGCTCATAGCACGATCATCGGATAACGTTAGCTGTATGCTATGCTATTATCTAAGCTAACTAAAAAACACACTAACAACGAGAAATGTTTAATTTCACAATCTATAGCTTCGGTTAAATACTAGTATATGAAACGTATAATTTAAAATACATTAATGACTCTTTATAACGTAGTACAAACGTCTTCTATAATAAAATGATTTTGTATGATTTGTAACCAGGCACTAAAGCGATTACCCATAAAACGGGCTTTGAGCCAATCGGATTGCTTGGGTCCTACGCCCGGACCCAGTACACCGAGTAACCATATTATTTACATAGACAGTAAAAGAAATGGACACAGCGACCCCATTGGAACTCAATTGAGACAAGTGAAGCCCATTTTTAGCGATTTCTTAGCACTTCCTTTCCTGACGCGCAGACTCAAACCGAGCAAAGCTTTACACGGACCACGTGAGCAACCCGTCTGTCTTCTAGTAGCTGTGCCAAGAAAAATCTGAATCATTCCCTTCCGAATCTTGCAGAGACGGAGAGTGTGAGTAGGAGCTGTCCATAAGCTTGGAGCAGGAGCAACTTTTGCTAGGTATTCTGATTAATTATATTGTCATTTTGCCTCAACGTCCCCCCGATTGCCCGCGAGCTTCTCCTCCCGTCCATACGGTAATCTCTCTACTGTGCGACAGAGAGTCGCGTGGTTATGACGCAATCGTTAGCCTACTTTTACAAAAACTGCTTCTACGGGCCCATAACATAAGCTACAAGGTAATGGAGCATTTTATACATTGTCGTGTTTCTTTAGAAATAAATAATGGACAAATGGAGTCTTTAAACGCCTCAGATGTAAAGTTATTCGCTGTCAAAGTGACGCCAAAATGAATGGGAGTCAATGGGATGCTAACTGCAGGTGAAGTTCTGCTACAAGATGGCGACACGCGGCCGACTTCAACTTCCGGTCGACTTACTTCCCCCCTGATTATTTACCACACCTGTGGCCATGTTGCCCCTCCATCTTGAAACTACATTAGCCAAAGAGGGACATGCCTGTAAATTCAAGCTTCGCCTTTTGCGTTTTTCACTCAGTGACACTGTGACGAATGCGAGGGGGAGATTACTCGCGAGCTCTCGAGTGCCGGCAGATTTGAAAGATAGTGTGGTGTGTCTGTGTGTGTTTGTGTGTGTGTGTGTGTGTGTGCGTGCGTGCGTACTCACATTTGAAAGAGAGAATTAAAACGTCAACGCGACAGACAAATCAGCAAGACCATAGTCAATATTGGAGTAACTTTTCCCAGATGGAAAGAGCTCATGAGGAGAAGATTTTAAAACGGACGCCGAGGTTGCCTGCTTTCTTCTCGACAGGTAATTCAGCCTGTTGTAATTCATTTGTGTAAATTCGAAGTTTTATAGTTGCTTGTCTAACCATAGCATGGTTGTGCATAACGCCAGAACGACCTCTAGTATAACTTCATCCTCGCGTCAATGGTGAAAAAGTATTGTTTACCTTGTAACATAAATCTGTGCTGCGACGGATCACAGGTGATGAATAGTTTTAAAGGCGCAATTTTTTAAGCTATATAAAAAAAGGACACTGTAAATTTGAGTTATTTTTAATTGCTATTACTTTGTACACATTGTAACGTTAGCCTAATAACACTGTCTGTTGTATGAATGTGAGTAACTCTTGTGTCTCTGTAGACGAGGTGACGGTGACGGAGCGTGTGTTGATGTTCGCTGGCGTTGGACTGGCTGTGTTTGTGTTTTTTCTGACTACAGTCGTCGCAGGAGTGATCAGTTACCATCGTGGACAGCAGAAAGGGTGGAGAGCAGCGAAACATGAAGCTCTGATGAATCAAAAATCAGCTAAAATGAGCTTTATTTGACAATCTGAGCTTTTCACTGAAAGCAATCATTAATAGTTGTAATTTTTTGTGGTTCATTTGTGTGTCAATGATATTTAGTTAAATATGAAAGCACTGCCTTTAATGCAATATTTATTAATTCAACATGTATAAACAATACATGTAAAGAATGAGCTCAAAAAAGATCAGCAGACTCTCTTGAATATCATTAGACTGCATCTTTAGACATTATATGTCTATCTAGACTGATGAGCATTCATTTGCACACATAAGCTGAGTTTGAGAAAACAAATACAAACTGTTGTATGGCACATAAAGCTTGTTTAAAAATGTCAACAGAAATGTGTTTTGATCAAATAAACAGCTGTAAAACTAAGACATTTGTGTTTGTGCCTTTTCTGGCAGGAAAGTTATCATTACTAATGCTGAACCTCCTTAAACATGTTTAAAGACAATGATGTCAGATCTGCCAATTGTCCAATTTCAGAGACATCTTTTGGTCATCTTTTTATTTTATTTTTTTATATGAATTTCATTGTTTTACAATTGCTATATAGGCTATATGAAAACCCAGTAAGACTTAAAATCAAAGAGCGGAAGAGGAGACGTTCCCTTACGAACATTGTGTATATTTACAGCTAATTTTAACATATTTACAGATGTCTTTTATTAATAGAATTAAATAGAAACATTTGTTGTTTACCTCTTAAAGGAGAACTCCGGTCAATTTTAACATTGAGCTCATTTTTTTGTACATTTGGAGTGCTGTCAATACAGAGAACAACGACAAAAATCAGTGTTGCCTACACCGAGTTATTCTATTTTTAAAATTTGCACCCTGTTGACTTCAATGGGGCAAGTACTAAACCTGCTTTAGGCTCTTAACATCCTTGATGTGTCATTACAAGTGCACAGAAAATGTGAGTGATTCCTTCAGAGTGAACACGAGTGAATCTGACTGCAGTAGATGTGCAAGATATGTATAAAAATGATGTAATTTAAGCCAGCGCAAATACCTGTTTACATCCTGTTTTCGGCTGAAGTCCAAAGTAGTCGATTGCCGAGTTCACGCGCATAGGTTTAGTTACCTATGATCACGCGTGTGAACTCGGCAATCGACTACTTTGGACTTCAGCCGAAATTGAAAATCACAAAATATGTGCGCCACCCGGTGGCCATCCCTGTCACTGCAGCGCCCCGCCGGAAGACTTACGCTTTTACGTTTTATGACACGAATTCGCTGAAGGCTTTTTTATTCCCCAAGCCAAAAAATTATTTATTACTTCATCAGAATTTTGTACTATTTAAAGCAAAATACATGTAGCCTACATATCAACCACAGTAAAATTAAAGGGGGGGTGAATTGCTGTTTCATGCATACTGAGTTTTTTACACTGTTAAAGAGTTGGATTCCCATGCTAAACATGGACAAAGTTTCAAAAGTTAAGTTGTACGTTTGAAGGAGTATTTCTGTGCCAAAAATTGTCCTTCCGGTTTGTCACAAGTTTCGGAAAGTTTTTTTCGAGTATGGCTCTGTCTTACGTAAGATAGGGCGGAATTTCCTTATATGGGTCCTAAGGGCACTTCTGCCGGGAGACCGCGCGCGCACTCGTAGACCAGAGAGAGAAGAGAGCGAAAGCAGTATGTTACCTCATCAAAGCCCTCTGCTCGGCTTTAGGGAAGTCAATGTCACCAAAGAAGTGTGTTTTTGGTTGCCAGGGCAAGACAACCCTGCACAGATTCCCAAAGAACCCGGCGTTAAGGGAATAGTGGATGGAGTTTGTTTTTTTGAAGCATCAACGGAGGTTGTGCAAGACTCTTTGTTTCCTGCATTTCGACGATGATTGTTTTAGAAACAAAGCCCAGATCCACGGATTTGCAGATCGTCTAATGCTTAAGGATGGAGCAGTCACAATGATAAAGGTTCGCTGTCGCATGCGGTGAGTAAACTGCTTCAAATGTCTCTCTGTGTTGTTGTTGTTAGCTCGGTTAGCACAGCTATTGAGAATGAGGAGATGTCGTCACGCCACAGCGCCCCCGCCCTCAGAGACCGCGTCATCCTCCCCTTTCCGCCATTTTGGGAGGATACCCGCCAGCACCGTTCATTGTTTGTATTGGTAGTAGAGGAGGTTGTCGCACTATTTATAATGCCTGGAAAACACTGCTGTGTAAAAAACTGCTCCAGTGTCTCACACGATTGTCATGGAAACCGTAGGAACCATGTGTTACAGTTTTTTCGTATTTTAAAATTTAAAAGTAAAAAAAAAAAAAAAAAATTGTTTGGCATTGGTAGTAAGTTTCTCCCTGTAAGGACCCTTCTCTTTTGCCGCATTCTTCTCCATTTCTTCTTAATTTTCTCGTAATTTTTATTATAATTCCTCGAGCCGTCTTTCCTGCTAGTCGGTACAGCCTATCTTTCTTTAATAAATATAATAAAACTAAAGACGTTTTGGAGATATGAAGGATGCAATATTACTCTATAGGTATAGGCAAGATTAACAGGAGTTTGAGTGAAAATGAGCATTTCACCCCCCCCCCCCCCCCCCCCCCCCCCCCCCTCAAAAAAAGTGACCATATTTGTTACAGCAAAGACACATTGCGCGCATACTTCACTGTTCAAGACCTCCATCGTCTACAAAGCAATCCGAGCTACAGCCTATCCAGGTGGTCATCTGGGCCCGTTTTTTCAAAAGGTTTAATCCGGATAAAATTGATCCGGATTTAGTAATCCTTTTTTTTGCGATCCGTGATCACGTAATCCAGCTTACTTTTGAGACAGTTTTTCAAAGCAACATCAGATTGGATCAATCTGATCCGGATAGGAACTTTTCAGGATCACCAAATCCTGTTTACTAGAGCCTTAAATGGAACCAACAGTGTAGCCTACTGGCTTAGCAAAGAACAGCAGTTGGCAAAATACCGGTGGCCACAAATAACCATTGTTTATTTTAATTTTAAGACACAGAAACACTGTAATAAACAGAAACATTTTACTTTCCTTATTTTGTTATAATGTTAAATTGCAGATTTTGTTGTTTTACCATATCTCATTAGATGTGACATGCTTCATATATGCTTCAAATATGAAGAAATGTATATATCATCAGTAAACATTGATTTTGTGATCATTCACTTAAAAAAAACAACCTCTCTGGTGTTATTTGGTTCGAAAAATCACAACTGAATCCACCCTTCTGATGGGATCAGGATAATCCTGTTTTTTTGGATCAAATAGATCCCAAACCGAGTTCAAAGTTCTGAAAAACCCAAAGGGCAGGTTTGATCCAGATCAAATTTAAGATCGGATTACATGATCTGATCTTAGTTCAGAATCCCTCTTTTGCTTTTGAAAAACCCATTTCCAAGATTTGATCCAATCCGTGATCCGAAATCCCACTGGATTACTTTTGAAAAACTGGGCCCTGAGGAGTAAAACCCCAAAACCACTCCCCGTTGTTCATTTCCCTGGTAGCCAGACCCACAGTCTCTGTAAAGCTGGCTGCACATAGAGATGGCCTAGAAAGAAAGAAAGAAAGAAAGAAAGAAAGAAAGAAAGAAAGAAAGAAAGAAAGAAAGAAAAATACAGCACGATAGATAGATAGATAGATAGATGGATAGATAGATGGATAGATAGATAGATAGATAGATAGATAGATAGATAGATAGATAGATAGATAGATGGATAGATAGATGGATAGATAGATGGATAGATAGATGGATAGATAGATAGATAGATAGATAGATAGATAGATAGATAGATAGATCAAGGCAACTCAAGCTCATCCCTGGTATAATTCCCTACAATGCTCTACTGAGTCACCCATTGTATCCTGTTCGGTGTGTTCTGTATTCTCCACTCGCCCGCCCTGCGAAGATCTGCACTCAGCACTGAAGGGAGAGTTGCATGCGGTTTCAGTGCTGAGTGCAGATCCAGGGAATTATACCGAGGGAAGGAAGCTGTTTATGTAGGAGGCGAAATTGGAAGAAAAGCAAAGACCAGAATTAAGGATTTGGTTACATTATATCCAGAAATGGGGATCAGATCGAATTTGACTCCAAAAAGTATAGGCCTAATGGATAAATTAGTCGGATATATATTATGCGGGTATGGATAAAAACAATAATTTGCAGCAAAGGTAGATAAAATATAAGGTAGGGAATACACTGGATTGCAAGGATTCGTTTAAAGATAGAAGAGAACTGGAGCCCTGGCGATGTATGAGCTGAAAGGGTGAGTAAAGCACACAAACACGATTCATTTATTTTCTTCTCGCCGACTATCCCGAAATATGATGCAAAGATACCTTCATGTGAGTGACAAACGTTTAAATATCTGAAAGAAAAGCACCGATGACCGAGATAAATATCCAAACATGCCATCCAAGCTTATGTAGGCTAACAAAAGTCATGAGAGCATTCTTTCTAATGATATTCATGGTGTTAAATTAAATGGTGTTTTGGTGTCCCCTAGTGGTTAATGTAGCCTACTGCAGACGGTTGTTAATTTGTCCACGATCGCGTTAAATAAATAATGGCTATATTACAAATGAATTCAGGGCATGTGGGGATAAAGCATTTTTATTTTTATTTTATTTATTTTTATTCATACAGAAGTTAGCGAGAGGAAGATGTGGTGTCCAGAATGAGACTAGGACAATCATACAGGATTAAATAGAACTTTATTTATAATGAAAAATAGTCAAGAGACAATAGAGCATGTAATTATGTATTGTCCTAAATACCATCAAGATAGACAAAGATTGATTTTACAACTTACCAGATGACATTATATTTACGTGATATACTGAAAACAGGATCTGGTGAAATTTGTTTTCATTTTTTTGTTTTTGTTTTTTAAAATAACGGTTATTAAAAAGAATTGAAGGACCCATACACAAAACAAATATATTTGAAATATATTTTCAGTATATATTTTCAGTATATATTTTGGAATATATGCAAATATTTGAAATTGGCCCAATAAATATATTTCACACTTAACATCATATATTTTTGTTATATTTCAGAATATATTTCAATGTATTTGGAATATATGCCACATATATTTTGACACTTTTGGGGATCCATACAGAAAAAAATACGGGAGGGGAAACAGTCCAACGGTCTCCATTGACTTTGCATTGCGAGAGGCTGCCTCCTTGCCTCTCGCAATGAGACGGTTGGACTGTTTTCCCCCTGGGTGTGGGCGGGGCCTAAATACGCTATATCTCTATCCCTGATTGGTCTGAGGACCTACCCCCCTAACCCTGCCCTTAAACCTACCCGTCACTGGGGTTAAGACCAATCAGGGATGACTGCCCTAATGAATATTCATGAGTCTTCCCCTGGGGAAAAAATATCCGCCACCTGGAAGCCACGCTGCCGAAACATACTGTATATGAAGTATAAATTGAGCTATAATTAACAGGCAGCCATGGTGAACGCAGTAACTGGACGACGCTGCTTCAGCAATTTTTCGCAGCTACTTCCGGCGTTCTATTGTGATGCGATAAAGGGATATTCAATTAAATAAATATACGCCCTGCGGGTTTAATATACAGTATATGCGCTTTAATTATTTGCAAGCGTGTAGAGGTTACGTGCGTCTCAGAGCGGCTCCGTTCACAGTAAATGCTCCACAGGAACTGATATCATGCGTGCGTATGATATGCTGAGAGTTTGGGTTGCTTATATCATTCATCAGGGAACGCAATTTACGGCCTTTCATCAGCTTTGTAAAGTTAATGATAGAAAGTAGCCTAATCATAATATGGCGCTTTACTTGTAAATATGATAACACTACCCTAGTAATCCAGAGTTCTCGCGAGAGCACAAGTTGAATTTGCTCAGCGAGTTACTCTGGTGTCGAGTAATGATGCTCATTAAATATGCCCTTGATCTGAGCTGCACCAATCACAGCGGGTTATCTGATATAGGCGGGCCAGAGGCGAGATGACGACAGCGCTGTGACGTCAAAGTCATTAGGAAACATTCCAAGATGGCTGTGGATGAACACCAGTTGTTTGAAACGGCTTTGGCCGCTATAATGAACGAGTTAGACTTGGCTTTTTATCTAAAAGAGGAACAGAAGACGCCGCTCGAATCGCTCCTTTGCAAGAAGGGCGTTTTTGCTGTGTTGCTGACCGGATCCGGCAAGAGTCTAATCTACCAGTTAGCCCCGCTGCTAGCTAAGCGTATGAGGCTTGTTGTGATTGGTCGTAGTGTTATCCACTTTGGGCTTCAAAAACTCTCTTCAGAAACACTACAGCTGACGTCACACACACTACGCCCGTATATGCTCTCAACACAGGACTGACAACCATATTCTGCTGTTGTGTGAATATAACCACAAATATATCAACATTCAATATGTTTATATTATTCTAAATGATATGCTTTAAAAACTAAATTTATGATTTCTAATATATTTGACAGAACCTGACTCAACAGTAACATCCACAAAGGGCGAACAAAAGACCAGTAAGTAGACCATTAAAGTCTATTGATTGATTCAGAATATCACAAATTTTATTATTTATTTTGTAATCTGTAGTACTGTTTTTAATAACATAGATTGATAGACTTGTTCTCTCCACTGAAGGTGGTTCGAGGATGACTGGAGTTGGTTGGATTACTGAACTGCCTTTTCTGATTTGTCTCTTCATTGGTCACCTGTAGATGAAGAACATTATAGCTGGAGTTCTCTCTATTTATCTCTGAGCCATGAAGGTGCTTTAAAGGACAGACACAAAATGGTGCATTTTTGCTCACCCTCAAAAAGTGACAATTTTAACATGGAACCGGAAGAGTGAAAAACTGCAATACATCGAAAATCCGCTAGGGGAAGGTCCCAAAAGGGAGCAAATGTCCATAGCCCCCATGTTAAAATGTCTGTTTTCACAGCATAAATTCATGTCTTTACAGGTTGGTCCCATGGACTTTTATTGTATTTTTCGATAGGTTCCGAGTGCCTGACAACGGCGAGGGTGGTGAATTTTTTTCTAACTCGTTAGTTTAGATAGTATTTAGATATAAAATGTATGCCAACTAAGGGTGTGGTTAAGTTTGATTGACAGCTTGATTGACAGCTGATAGCGAGCATAGGCTGCGCCAAGGAGAATGACAACATAAGAAGCGCCATTTTTTTACACAGTTGCAATATAATACTACTGTTTTTGTATCATGAAATGTAGTTTTAAGAGTTTTTCAGGCGAGAATGTAGTTGTTTAAAGCTCAAATCTGTGGTTTATTTATAAAGATTTATGAAAATTGTATCCAGGTTGTGAGATGCAGGTGATCACCGGGCGCTCGGCGCATGTACCCCGCCTGGAACAGCCTTTCCTCGGCTAGTCGTTCTGACGTTCGCCGCGGACTCTGGCGTCTCTGTAGTGGTTAAACATGAGATATAATTCGTCTTGTGTATATCTAACGGGCGATTTTTGGTCTCGTGAATCTATAATTTGTTCCTTGGCCAATCGTTTTGGCTGAGGGCTAAGTGAAGTTTCATAACTTTATAAGCTATTTAACCGTTGTATGGTTAGACTAGAGCGCTGATGTTTGACTGAATTGTTTGCTTTATTTGTATAGCTTCTTGTACCTTTGACTTATTATACTTTTATAATGGCTAATATTGATAAAAATGAAATTTAACAAAAAGAGAGTGGGTTGAGTTTTGTCATTTTAAATTTTAATACAACGAAGGTGATCTGTAATGTTGTTTACTGCGACATCTGTTGTTTAGTACAAATGCACATATTGCCTGGACCATATTAAAATGTTTAATATTTTTATATTATATTTAAACGAAAAGGGGCAGGGTTGTGTTTTATATTTTGTTTTGTTATAAATAGGCTAATGTTATATGCAGTGAATATAATCAATACGCGTTGCCTGAACCACATTTGTGTGGCTTGCCTATAATGTTTAAGATTTCTTTAAATGAAAACGAAAAGAGGCAGTGTGGTGTTTTATAAC
This sequence comes from Rutilus rutilus, assembly GCA_021464565.1. Taxonomy (NCBI): domain Eukaryota; kingdom Metazoa; phylum Chordata; class Actinopteri; order Cypriniformes; family Leuciscidae; genus Rutilus; species Rutilus rutilus. Next base: position 3,036,641 of record JAJAQA010000013.1, read on the forward strand.
TTATTTCGTTTTATTGTTGCCTAAAATATACATACAGAGTCAGAAATAACCGGAGTAGCAGAGCGAGCGAAGTGACGCGCGGTGTTCCATCTGCAGAATAACCGGACTCGCGTCCTTTACCCATATATGGATTGGCCAGAAGGTGGGCGGGGTTAGGATTTCCCAAGATTTTCCAAGATGGCGCCGCCCATACCCCCCATAAACGGCTTCAAACCCGTTCTTCAGAAAGTCTATGGGTGACGTCACAGACGCTTTGTCCAAATTTTTTACAGTCTATGCTATAATAAAAATGCAACTATCTAATCAAAAAAATATACAAGACAAAATAAAATGTTTTCTCAATAAAATAAAATAATTAACTTTTTCATATAAAATAATGGACTTTTAAAATAATTAATAATAAATAATATTTAATAATTAATTTGAGGTTGACAACAAACACCGGAAAACACAGCTATACAACATAGTTCAAAACATATTAATAATTACTAATTTCTGAACATTGACTCTGTTTTTAGTCACCTTTTTCTCATGTTTTCTCAATAGAATTAATAAAAGTATAGAATATAATAGCATATTTCTAATAGGGGCTCATTGTAAGGCAGTGTGACAACATGCCCCACCTGCACAACTGGGGTTTAAACCCGGCTAGTGTCTTCTGCTAGTTAGCGAAGCATTAAAGAACTATATCAACCGTTAAATAACATATTGGAGATTAAAAGTATGAATTTTTTTTTTTATTTCACACATACGTCTTTTCACCGGAAAAGCAGCAGCAGGTACAAGCTTACTAAAGGAAATGAAAGTGACAGTGTGGTTTTAGTCTCACTTTGTACAGAAACCTGCAAGACAAAATGGATAAATTAGTCGGATAGCTGCTATTATGCGGGTATGGATAAAAACAATTATTTGCAGCAAAGGTAGATCTATATAAGGTAGGGAATACACTGGATCGCGGGGATTCGTTTAAAGATAGTAGAGAACTGGAGCCCTGGCGATGCATGGGCTGAAAGGGTGAGTACAGCACACAAACACGACTCATTTATTTTCCTCTCGCCGACTGTATCCCGAAATATGATGCAAAGATACCTTCATGTGAGTGACAAACGTTTAAATATCTGAAAGAAAAGCACAGATGACCGAGATAAATATCCAAACATGCCACAAGGGCCGCCAGGGCTGCCAACTCTCACGCATTGAGCGTGAGACTCACGCAATTGACACTTTTCACACGCTCTCACTGCGCACATCCATTTTCTCACGCACAGAAAAATTGCGGAGTATGTTGACACCGGACTTGCTCTGTGGTTGATTGCCATAAAAAACATGTAAATGAGTACAATATAACCACCCTATTTTCTTTCTTTTTTTTTTGATCAGGTGCTGCCTCTTGACTTTTCTGTTAAACTTGCCTTGTAAGTATATTTAACAAACAAAAATTATTTGTATATTGGATTGGTGACATTAAGATATTCAACATTGTTTTTATTTTTAGGTGTGGCATGTCTAACTGTGCATGGACAAAAGGGCGGCAGTGTTACCCTGCCATGCGATTTGATAACCCAAAAGGATTTATACATTGTTCTGACGTTTGGTTCTCAGTATGCCTATGGTGTCCGTCAGAGTGCTGAATTCAAGGGCCGGGTGCATAAAAGTGGCACCTGTGACTTAATTCTGCAAGGCTTGAAGACCACAGATGCGGGGAAATACTTTTCGGAAATATTTGACAACGGTCACATTTCGAAAAGTTACGAAGTCCACATTACATGTAAGGTCAAAACTGATTAAAATTTTCAATTAAAAAGTTTCATTGGGTTTGTTGGTTTCAAGTGTTATTTTGTTATCATTGTTTATTATTTCTCTTCAGATAAGTTAACTGGACAGAAAGGCGAAGAGCTGGTGTTTGATCTGCTGCCACGTGAAGCTGAGAAAGTTAGGCATCAAACAGACACGGACTGGGAAGAGGTGTGGAAGAGAGGACAAGATGACAATCAGCTGACCTACAAAAATGGTGCCCTGACCATCAGGAACTTTTCTTCAAGTAATGCAGGGACTTACCTGGTCCTAAATTCATCAGGAGCAACCCTGAACACTGTGACTGTCACAGGTGAAAATAATCATTCTCAAAAATGATTAATTATACATACAGAAATCATTTACACAGTTAGGGTTTGGGACAACTCTCAAATGAACCTAAAACTAACATTTTGCCACACCTGCAAATTTACCTTTCTTAAATATTTTTTACTGGCCATGAAACTGTATGTGCATTATTTCACAAAAACCCCAGGCAGAACAAACTAGGGAAACAGGAACAGTATTGTCGTCTTGCATTAATCCACTATTAGCCTGTAGTAACGGACCCCGTCCGAATGATGGACAAAACTTTACTGAATCCATAAACTCTCTCTCCCATGCATTATCATCACAGTGAATTACACAAAACCACTCGTTACAACTAACAGTAAACTAATATTTACAGACCTTATGCCTTCAGGGGGTGCTTAATAAACTGGTAAACTATCTGTTAAACAACTACGACTAAGCTGGATCACGAACACAACAGCGGACCCTCGAACAGTGTACGGACCCTCGTTCACACAGTAGTCTGGTGTAAAATGGTTTGCGCAAACAAACGCATTTAGGTAGATCAGGGGTCGCATTCGCTTCAAAAATAAAATGAATCCACAGCGTCTTCAGTGACTCAGATGTCGAGAGTAAATGAAGACTGCTATGTGCATTCTTGTCTACAGCGGCTCAAGCGTCGAAACAATGGCGGACTCTGTGTCCAGCTCACTCAGGGCGGGGCTATGCTCAAACTGCAGTGTCAATCAACAGTCGTGGGAGGGGCCTGTGCAAAGTGACGTCACATTGCACCGAATCTGAGAACGGGTTGTACTGAGACAGTGCTTATGATTTATGGGGATTCAAAAAAGCACTGGGTGGATTTTTATCATTATAGGGTGGTTGTGTACACACACTGCCAACACACATTTATGTTCAAACACCATGTGAATTTTGCATAATAGGTGCCCCTTAAATTATATTAAGCCTCAAAGTTCTGCATAATTCAGGGTAGAGGGCTGCACAATATATCAAAATTATCAAAATATCACAAATGTATATATTGTGATATGCATATCTCAACGGCTTGCAATAACTTTATTGTTAGCTGTTTGTTAACTGTTAGCAGAGTTTTATTTGTACATTTGCTTATTCAGTTTCTGATGTTAAATAACCCTAATGTAGGATAACCTGAACCCCCGTGGTTTACACTGATGTTAAAATAAGACTTCTTATGCTACAGTAAAACACTGATGTTCACTTTCAGAAGTTTAGGGATGTTTTATTGTCAAAAAAAGAATGTGAAACATATGTAGGTTATATAATTTTAAATATGTTTTAAACATAATTTAAGTTTATTTTACACACTTTAAGCATTATCATATCGCATTATTTAATGAGTTATCGCATATCGCATTTTTCTTCTATATCGTGCAGCCCTAATTCAGGGCGTGGCCACTTGAGTGACAGGTGGATCTGACTGGAGCGCTGATGTCACTACTAGCCGTTTGTCTGCTGTGTGTTAGTGTCACGTCGCCTCAGCTAATCCGCCTCGCTGCACATTTTCGTTTATCCGTGAGTGACGCTGCCAAGATGGCGACCGCCGGCTCCGCCCACTTTGGGCTTCAGAAATGCTCTTCAGAAACCTACGGGTGACGTCACACACACTACGCCCATATTTAGTCTATGCTCTCAACACAGGACTGACAACCATATTCTGCTGTTGTGTGAATATAACCACAAATATATCAACATTCAATATGTTTTTATTATTCTAAATGATGTGCTTTAAAAACTAAATTTATGATTTCTAATATATTTTACAGAATCAGAATCAACAGAAATATCCACAAAGGGCGAACACAATACCAGTAAGTAAACAACTGAAGTCTATTGATTGATTCTGTAATCTGTAGTACTGTTTTTAATAACATGGATTGATAGACTTGTTCTCTCCCCTGAAGGTGGTTCGAGGAAGACTGGAGTTTGTTGGATTGCTGAACTGTTATGTCTGATTTGTCTCTTCATCGGTTACCTGCAAGGCCGGACTTACCATTGGGCTTGACTGGGCTCAAGCCCATGGGCCCCGCCCAATAGGGGGCCCCGCCCGTTTACGTTTGATTTTTTAAATAATATGTCAGTCATTTAATTTTTCATTTTAAAGTTTGTTGATTGGTCTAGCATTGTTACCTGGCCCTGCCCTGCAATGAAAAATAAATTTAATTAGCTAAATTAAATGTCAGTCATCTTGAGGTTTGCTGATTGGTTATTGGCAGTTACGTAGTGCCTCGTTTACTGTCTGCATTAGACAGTAGCCGCGTTTCCATTACCCTTCAAATTGCGCAAATTGAAACTGCGAATTGAAAATAAGCACAATGGAAACACGTCAATTTCGAAAAAAAAAAAATGTTTTACGCTCGCATGAGGTGGTTTTTCAGGCAATTCGAAAAAGGAATATTTCGCAAAACTGCAATGGAAACAGTTTTTGCGCATTTACAGTCACCTGAGTTAGAAGACACGGTGTGTTTGAGGTCCATGTATAGCTACGCAAATAATAATAATTTTATATTATTTAATTATAACATTTAATAGGCTATATTTAGAAGACGCTTTTATGCAAAAAAGGAACAAAGCTGAATGTGGAGCGCGCACTGCATGGCACGGAGGCGCGAGCGCGAACACTTGCATTTTCCTATCAACAGTGGAAACAACTTAAAATACTCTATCATTTCTGGTCATACAGAAAATAATAATACATTATTCTCAAATACTTTTATTTGTGTAAACTCACAATAACAAGAAAACGTTGTGCTTTTGTAAAATAAAAGAAAACAATCAGACGCACTTTCATGATCTCCGTAAACTGGAGCGCGAGAACTGAAACAAAATATAGCCTATGTAGGCTAAAGCTTGAAATGTCCACTTTAAAACGAACAAATTCGAATCGAGAGCTAATACCTTCTGATTACTCCGTATGAAATGTGCATTTCTCTCTAAAAGCGCATCTGCTTAACAGCGGAGATGGAGATGTGATTTAGCCAAAGCAATAGTTTATTAATAATATTAATGGCTCTTCTCATTCAGCACTGCGGGAAAAAACATCACTTCCAGGTTCTAATTTGGCCTTTGAAAACCAGTAAAATCGACATGTTTTCCATATTAATCTTTGAATATTTTAAATGTTTAATAAAGGGGCAAAAAGTCATAAACAAAAATCAGAAAATTCGTCGATATTTACTTTTTTTGCGCAGCAGTTGGTGTAGCCAGTTCAAATTAAAATGTTGGTGTTCAACTTTGCGTTTTAAAAAAACAACAACCGTTAATTTTTCGTTTTTCAATTACGGGTTAAAAAAGGAAAAACGAATGGACACAAAACACTGATTAAGTAGCCTACATGGATCGTTTGGACAGAATACGAGACAGAGTTATTTATTAAATTCATAAAAGAAACAATAATTAGCCTATAGGAATACTGGATTCTAAATCTCAAAGAAATGCCACAATCAAAACATAATGTTTTCCAGGTAAATAAGTGTTTTATTCTCATTCTGACCAAGACATTTGTGCATTGCAATAAACTTATGATCACTTTGAACTTTTGTAATCATTATTTATTTATTGAAAAAAAAAAAAAATCAAGCTTCAATCAGTGGTCATATAAATAAATTATTACGTTTTTTTAACATGTAACACTGTCTAGTACCAGTCACCTTTTGAAAGTAGCTTTGCACTTCAAATAACGATTGGATCGATTATATTGTTACGCCACCAGATGGCGACAAATGACTTTTAAAAAACATTTGTCATTGAATCGTTCATTCAGGAGATTCGTTCAAAAATGCTGATTCATCTATGAAACAAGTGTATTTGATTGAGGAATTGAATCATTCATTCAAACCCAAGTTTTTTTTTTTTTTTATAATTCAGATTAATTAAACATTTTTAATAGACTTCAGCAATTAACATAAATTGTTATTTTGTTTAGTTGTTTGTTCAGAATCGTGATCTCTATTTTTATTCTCAGTTTATCCAGAATTGTGTAGCTCTAATACATATCTTATGTATCATTTTGTTCTATTTAAAGTAATGTATAGAAGGTAGGGCCCGAAAGTGACTCAAGCCCAGGGGCCCCCACCACCCTAAGTCCTGCCCTGGTTACCTGTAGCTGAAGAACATTGCTTTATATTTCACTACTTTTCTTATCAGATGATTTGCTCAAAATACTGATGTAAATATTTTTCAGAGGGTTCCTGGGACTATATGGAATACTGGTGCTAGTATTGCAGGGAACATTTATACTAGTAGGGGGAGAGCGGGGCACAACCTATCGCTTTCTCTGTTTGTGTTAATCTACTTGGGGTTCAGAGTTCATATGATTTATTAATACAGTGTATAATCTTTTCTTGATTATATGCTATCTGATCGAATCAAAAAAATATACACGACAAACTAAAATGTTTTCTCAATAAAAATACAATTATTAACTTTTTCATATAGAATAATGGAATTTTTAAATAATTAATAATAAATAATATTTAATAATTAATTTGAGGTTGACAACAAACACCGGAAAACACAGCTATACAAAATAGTTCAAAACATATTAATAATTAGTAATTTCTGAACATTGACTCTCAGTCTTTATTCACCTTTTTCTCATGTTTTCTCCATAGAATTCATAAAAGTATAGAATATAATAGCATATTTCTAATAGGGGCAGACATTGTAACGCTGTATGACAACATGCCCCCGCCTGCACAACTGGGATTTAAACCCTGCTAGTGTCTATATAAAGACTATATCAACCGTTAAATAACATATTGGAGATTAAAATCATATTTCAGATTTGTCTAGTTTAAAATAAACACTAAAAAATAAAAAAAATAGCAAAAGAAATGTACTTTTGCTATGGTTAAATAAATATTCAGCGACCAATTTTTTCTCTATATAGTGTTGATATGGCAATTAGTAAATACACTAAGTTTCGTCATGCTAGCATGTGTGGAAGTATTTAAAAGAAGGGTGTTACAACTAGCCCTGCGTTAGGTTGTGCCCCGCTCTCCCCTATCTTTGTTTGCTGTTACATTTTTACATCAGTGACAGTATTATTGCTGCTGGATATTAAAACACTGTATTCCCAAACTACCAAATATAATACACATGACTACATTCCAGTAAATAGATGATTTTATGTAAATTAATTGAGAGATTCAGCACTGTGCCACTGTCTGTCTGACTGTTTTTTTCTGTATTTTATTTTATTTGTATTCAAACAATTTTATAGTTAAATAAAAAAAATTAAACTGTTTTAAAGCACTTTGAATTACCATTATGTATTAAATGTATAAATAAACTTGCCTTGCCTTGCCTAAATCTTTGGAATGTTTTTTTCTTTTCTTTATTAACTTCCAATTCAATCAGGTCCAATGGGAAATAGTACTGCATCAAGTCAGTAGATGACTTCAATTAAGTCAAGGGGTGTAGAAGTGTCAAAAAATTGTGCACTTATTCCTATAATCCTTGAAAAAACTGAGAAAAAAAAAAAAAGTTATACTTGGTGTATTTTTTAAATACCTACTACAATTAGATTTAGTTTTTTACAAAGAGTCATCAAAATCAATAAACATTTCTCTAAATGCCTACATTGCTTATGAACTCAAAACTTAAGTTTTTCTGAACTCAAATATCATTAAGTCTTGAATAAATTTGTATATAATGAGGTTTCAATCCCGCTGTGGAACTGAACACCAATGACAAATCATATTTAGGACCTCCCACACTCTGCACACACTTGGTTAATATGAAAGATGAATTTTTACGGCAGCTTTTGAGAAATAGACCTTTTTTCACTCCAGAAGCCCATAGAGACTTCAGTTCTAATAAATAGAAAAATGAAAAGCCAGTTCCTGAACGGGGCACTTTAATATATGCATACTTAATATGAAACATTTTATCAAAGCATTTTGGAGATATTGTATGTGACATTCACCTTAATACACCTATACCAACCTCATTTCTGTATAAACAAACCTTTAAAATCCACTTTGCATTTGGTTCGTTTTGGTAGATTTCATCCCATCTGTTGGGATTTGGGGGAATCCTGAAATCTCAAAAACTGCTTGCCATGCTCACATTTAAATGGCATATTTCAAATCAGCAACACAATCTGACATGGACTGTCCTATAAATGTTTCTTATACTCTGAAGGAGCCATTGTTTTGGATTTATTACACCGATAGAGGATGCATAATGTATTTATCTTGTCAAATCGACATAGAATGCATTTTATTAGCATTTTATTTTCAGTCTGTTTAAGAAACCAACGCATCAAAACAAAGGATCTAAAAATAGGACAAATGCGCGTACATACTCGTATATTTTAGAAAATTCCTTTTCTAATGTAGTGTGTTACTCCTCAGGAAGTTTCCTCGCTCATGCTGCAGCTGGTTTACATTTCTATAGCCTATTGGTCTGCGCTTGACTTTAGGCATGTTTATCTGCTCAGAGTTTATTTAACCAATCGCAGCTTATTTGAACTGTGTGAAATAGGATAACTACTCACCTTAATGTTGTTCTAAAGGCTTATTATCTGCTTTTTTCAGAACACAAAAAAGAAAAGAAAATTCCTGCATGCACATGCCATTTTGTGACTTAACGGATGCAAATCCATCATAAAATAATCCTCTGCAACTCGTGCCATATATACCAAGAGTTCTGAAGGTATATTGTAGGGTTTGGAGGGAAGCAATGAAATGGCAAGTTATTACATTAAAGAAAATCTTGCGCTGCAGACAGAGCCGCCTTAACCTAATAGGCCCTGGGGCTGAGAGGTTTTGTAGGCCCCCCATCCCCTCGATTTATAGAGTCTCATTTAAAAAAAAGTGTAATATCTAGGTAATCTACATCACAAAATGCATTAGTTTCTTTCGAGACCTACAACAGTGAGTTTTTTTATATTGTTTTTAATTTTAATATTGTTATTAACATATCACTGAGCCCACTTGAGCATAAACACAAGACACTTTATTTAACAACCACACACAGCAACTAAATTTCAACTTTATGCAAATGAGAAGCGATTTTCGTGAGCGACAACCAATAGGAAAGAAGACTTTTATAGTTCGAGTGTTGTAGTTTTATGATGCAAGTTTGGCACTGCTGCAGTTCATTTTACAGTTTCCCCTGCATTATGTTGACTATTAGGGACAAGAAAATTGATTATTTTGTCAAATTCGCATGACGTTTTAGTAATTTATGACAGTATGAGTGAGTTTAATTTGTAGATTGATCAATCGTTAATCTAGTAAATTATTTAATCCGCTGAACACTGCTGTGTGGTAATATAAAAACACTCTCCCAACAGCATACTGTTTCTTTTAAGCCTAATTCCTAGTCAAATTAAAATAATATAGTTGTATCACTTGTGATGGTGTTTTGTATAGATGTGGCCAGAGCCGTTGAAAAACGTAGAATTTCATATTTAACAGCTCTGGATGTGGCCAGACGAGCAGTCAACCAATAACATTAGAGTGACAGCATTACCGACTCCCACAAGCGACTTCACAGTATATAGAGACAAGCGACATACAGCGACAAAATCTGACAAGTTACAAAACAATATGACCTTTTCAGCTCATCATGAACTTGAACATGGGAGGCCCCTGAACTTGGGAGGCCCCTGGGCTTCAGCACAGGTAAGCCCATGCATTAATGCAGCCTTGGCTGCAGGCCTGTGTGTGAGTGTGCAGCAGCTCGCGTCGTGCACAAGGCGGTGCATCCTTTAGATAAAGCCTATGCTTTTGCTTTCATTAATTGATAATTAATTAATAATTAATTTGAGGCTATTTGGTGTCATGAATTTTCTTTTGGGGGCCCCAAAGCAATGCACCCTACGCAAAGGCCTCAAGATGAAAAAGTTTGAGAACCACTGGTCTAACGGCAGCTGCAGCGATTCTATGACTTCATCAATTAGCAATTGGCTCTATTAATTAGAAGGCAGGACTTATTCTGCCAAAGAGAATACGAAGCTACACTGCAGATGTTAGTTAAGCAATTGGTCCCAACAATTTCTCTAACACGGGGTTCCTCAAACACAGGCCTGGAGGGCCACTGCTCTATAGAGTTTAGTTCCAACCCAAACACCCCTGAACAAGATAATCAAGGTCTTCAGAGTTACAAGACACTTGCTGGTCGGTGAGTTTGAGGTAAACTCTGCAGGTCAGTGGCCCTCCAGGCCTGGATTTGAGGAACTCTGCACTAACATATTTGGTCTCAATCATAATATTAGCAAATGTGAGGAATTTCCACTTAAGAGTGTTAACTTCTAAGTAATCTCTGTTAAGAAGCTATAGACCTTTAAATGCCTTACTGTAAGCTTACAATTAGTATGAAATTAAGCAGGAATTATTTGTATCATGTACTGCATTCACAATCTAATGATTCTTCAAATCATTAAAAACATATCTGTGTTAAAACATAGTAAAAATAAGAACACGAAGGTGAAAACATGTATAAATGCTCTCATCCAGTCTAAAACCAGGGGTTCAGCCTCCTCTGAAGTCCATGTACACAAACAGCTGTCTTTTCCTAAATGTTAATATGTTTTTTAATAAAATAATTATTCTCAAGAATATATGATTGTATTGTTTTCATCATAGCCAATTTATATGTTCAATAACTTCATCATATGTGAGTGTGTGCAAAGTGAAAGCGTGTGAACTAATAAAAAAAAAATTCTCAAGGTTGTTGAAGCAGCAAATTTCCATTGTCTTTGCTTTGGTATGATAATACTAGTTGAATTTGTACTTGTCAGATGAAGTCTGACTGGACTAAGACAGATGCAGCTAAGATTTTTCAACGAACTCATAAGCTCATTTCTAACATTTCAACACTTCATCTTCTGCTGACTGCTGTTATATGCATTTTATAATACTTGTGTGAGGTTTGCTGTCTTTTATTTCCTGTTTAGCTGAGTGGGCGACTGGGCATGGCCTGAAAGGAGGTGCGAACAGTAGGGAAATGCCCATTTTAGCTAATTTATAGAAATGTTTGTGCAAATGTTTATGTACGCAATTAGGGTACGAGAGGGTAGGCTGTGCTGTATCGTGAATAAACTGCTTCACGTCTTGCCCAATTAACAACACTCTTCAACGTGACTTATTTACGATACAGATCTATCCTCGAGTGCCGTAGAGTCAAGGACTGGAACTGACTGTTTTATAATCTGGTTTTGTTACTCGGCTCTGTGGAATACTTGATTCTGATTGGTCAATCGCGCATTCCAGCGGTGTGTTACTCCTCAATAACTACTAGGTTACTGAAGTCAGCAGCGCTATACGCTTGCTAGAAACGTTCTTCATGGAAGTTTCGCGTTTGGTGAGCTAATACATATTAAAACACAGTCGAATATAGATAACAAACAGGTATACAATTTTAAAACAGTTTAATCTAAAATCAATAGGCCTATCTCTTATCCTCATAATTATTTATGTGGTGAAATGCTGTGTAATAGGTGTTATGACTGTATACCGCATCCCTTAAATGTCCGTCTAGTTTGAACTTGCCGCTGAAACTCTCTCCGCGGAAACTTTGCATTTAAAGACCTAATAAAATATTTCCATTTAGATCAATATTACGTGTCTAATTATTTACTTATGTGGCAAGTATCCGCGTAATAAGCGGGATAATGTACATCCAGCCAGTTGTTATCTCAGAATAAACCCCCTTCAGGCTAACCTAGATCACCCTGTCGGGGTTTATTCTGAGATAACAACTGGCTGGACGTATATTATCCCTTTACATATACGTCCATTTTTATTGTATTTACTTATGTTGGTTTTAACTCTTGTTCTTAATCATCTTATGTATTTATTTATTAATTATATGGTGAAGCAAGAGTTTTTACAGATGGTATGAGCGGGGAAAATTTTGTTTATTTAAGGCAGCCGTCTAGTGTTTTAGTACCTGTTCAGTGCTAGTTTTTATATTGTGTTTTTATCAATAACTCTGTTTTAATAATGATCTTAACAATATTTATGCACATTTTGCACATCCACTTTTGCATCACTCCCATGATTACATCTTGGTGTGCTTCTCCTTGGTCCCTACCCTAGTAATCCAGAGTTCTCGCGAGAGCACAAGTTGAATTTGCTCAGCGAGTTACTCTGGTGTCTAGTAATGATGCTCATTAAATATGCCCTTGATCTGAGCTGCACCAATCACATCGGGTTATCTGATATAGGCGGGCCGGAGGCGAGATGACGACAGCGCTGTGACGTCAAAGTCATCAGTAAACATTGCAAGATGGCTATGGATGAACACCAGTTGTTTGAAACGGCTTTGGCCGCTACAATGAACGAGTTAGACTTGGCTTTTTCCCAAAAGAGGAACAGAAGACGGTGCTTGAATCGCTCCTTTGCAAGAAGGGCGTTTTTGCTGTTTTGCCGACCGGATACGGCAAGAGTCTAATCTACCAGTTAGCGCCGCTGGTAGCTAAGCGTATGAGGCTTGTTGTGATTGGTCGTAGTGTTATCCAATTGCGTGCAGTGAGATTTTCAAATGCAGGCTTGGTGCCGCCCCTCGAGCTGGCCGATCTTCATTAGTCGACGCCAGACCTTTAATCTTTCAGATTTAGGTCTGGATTTCCAGGCTACTTGGTCCCAATCACAATGAGACAAAACTCAAACTGGTTTTGGATATCAAACAAATTTTCTGACAGGATCTAGTAAGTAGGTCTAGATCCTAGCAGAAAATATTAAATTGTGACTACTGTGATGTGAATGATACACACTATTATATAAAGAAAGTTGGATAGTGTGAATGGAAATAAACCAAATTGAGGTGCAAGAAAAAAACATGGTTGTTTATGTGTATTGTAGCTGTTTATGCGCATAAACAACTTTGTTTGGAAAATTCTTTGTGCACATACACATCTACAGTTAACATCTCTGTTAACAAAGCAATCTGTTGACAATTGTTTTTAACAACACTTATTATAATGATTTTATTTCACACATATGTCTTTTCACCGGAAAAGCAGCAGGTACAAGCTTACTAAAGGAAATGAAAGCGACAGTGTGGTTTTAGTCTCTGCACTTTGTGCAGAAACCTGCAAGACAACATGGAAAAAATCATTTTATTCAGTGTAGTTTGGATTGGAAATATGCAAATCACTTCCAGTGGTAAATTATCAAACTTTCAAACATTTCATAATATAACTATTTTAAAATGTACATAGTAATTTTATCAATGTCTCTCCAGATTTGTCAGTAGGAGGATCTTCTGATTTGAGAGTTCGGATGGGAGAAGACATCATTCTGAACTGCAGCATGAGAAACAGAGATGAAGTCGCCTGGTATCACCTCAGATCTGAAGAGCTCGTTCTGCTGATTTCTGCACAGACAGACATGACAGGAATACAACTTCTGACCACTTACAATCAAAACCGAACTCGTATGAAAATGACAGCAGACAGTTCGGTCACCAGAGCCTCTTTAACTATTTCTGGAGTAACAGAATCAGATTCAGGACTTTATTTCTGTGGAATAAAGTCTGACACTCCAGAGATGCACTTCAACAAACCCATCAGACTGAAGACTGAGGGTCAGAATACCGGTAACATCATATCTTCACAAACTTTTGCTTTTACATGCTAAATACATATACAGGGTTTGAAATCAATTGGCCAATTTGGCTATTACATTTTTAATTTACCGGCCATTCAGAACTTCTACTTGCCAAAAAAAGAAGAAGAAATTAACCAGCTTAACTACGTCACAGTTTATATATATATATATAACAATTTTGATTTCATACATGAATTTCTTATTCAATTCCTGTCATCCAGCATCTCCTCCTTCCTCATACATTCTCATCTTTTTTTTACCAAAAGTGTGTTTTAGATGGACAGATCAATACAGTACAAAGAACATGTAGGATGTTGGAAAATAGCAATGTCTTTTTTGTTAACCAAATACTTTTTAATCTACGCGTTTGCTTCAATGAAAATGAACAACCGTGCCATTATTTGTTGCGTATAGTGATGTGTGTGTTCAAGTAAGCCAGATGTGAGCAGATTCTGTGCAATACACTGTATTTAATATATCATGATGACTCACAAGTATTTGCGCTAAATCCACGCAGATTTGGCTTAAACATAAAAACACGCCAAATTGGCTATAGTGATTTGACAACGTTACCCACCAAAGTTCATTTTTACCCGTATTTGGCGGGTGTTAATTTCAAACCCTGCATATATTACCAGTCAATCCACTACATCATATATATTCTAAATATATATTCCACAATTGGTGCAAACTGCTGTCCCATAACCAAAAAGCACATTTATAAAGCATTTATTCAAATCTTAGATGTTTACTAAGACCCTTCTATTATCTATTGTAACCCACAATAATATTTAATATATCAGTAAACTTAATATATATAACATCATTATTTATTGGGTACTTTCAGTTGGGAGGCGGCTGTCCCGAGACTCTAACCCTTACATTTCAACTTATAAAAAATGATAGTGAAATAGTTTTTGCATTTTATTCCATTGTTGTTTTTAAAACTGTCTTTTTGATCATTTTTTTAGTGAGGATCAAAAAAATATATTTTACTTTCTTTGTAAATCATTAAACTTTATGTAAAGAAATGTGTCCTGAATTTTCATGTCACTACCGAGACTTTAGTTTAGTTTAGTCCATTGGCTGAGACTGATTTGAAGAACATCCCTAAATTTTTTATTAGGAAATAACTCCTGTGTCCCTCTCTCTCATAGGGCTGAATCTGAAATCACCCCCTAAACCCTCATTCACTATCCCCTACGTTAGTCCACAGTTACGGTTCACTTGAGGGAGTGAATGAAAATTAGTGAGTGATGACCAAAGCATGTGGTGAAGTTTTGGAAATGACAATGGGGAACACTTAATACTTTATTTGGGGGAAATAAACAACAGTACAGTTTATGCAAATCATTAGGATGTTTTAGTATGCAAGTTAAAATTCTGTAATGTTAGGCCGCAACCAAAGCATTACTAGCAAAAATGTGCAGTCACGACCAAAACATGGGATGTTTTGTCAAATAAAGTATATTGAATTATACTATATTATCAACTAAGATGTTATGATAGTGTTCGGTTCAATTCAAACTAATGAATCCTTAACTTTGAAATACGTATGATAAACTTTGGATTAAAAATACAACAAATCTCATAAATTACACTTGAAATATTGTTAAAATTGTAATTATTATTGATTTACCTGTGAAATCTTTTTAGTAAAATATCAAAAAATATATTTACAAAGTAGATGTAAACCATCTTAATAGGTCAATATAACCCCTCTTATTAAATTTTATATTGTGTTTCAGTAGTGACAAATTTGGGAAGAGAAATATTCCCAAACTTTCTAAAAGTATAATGAGAATTAACTGCACAATTACTATAAATGTGTATTGTTTTTTTTTCTTTCCTTGCATATTACATAATTAATTAATTAATTAATTAATTAATTAATTAAAAATAATTAATAAACAGACCTTGTTAAAAATGTGTATTATACAATTTGCATACATAAATAATTTGTGGAAAAAGACAAAACATTTTTCAAGATGTTTCCAACTCTAACTTTGAACCAATTCATGCATACATCAATATTTGTTTTTCTTGATCTGTAACAAAAAGGCTGAAATATGTACGTATTTGTACCTAGGAATGAATGATTTCAAATAACTTGTAAAATTTTAGATTTAGTAGTGGATAGTAAAAGGGAAGAATCTTCAAGTGTTCACCGCAAATGTTTGTGCTTAAAGCCACCAGTTGTTGGTTGATTGTCCAAAATGAACATAAAGAGGAAAAAAAATAAAACAAGTGTCTCACCTTCTGACATAATTGAAAACTTGCTGGGGCATCTTTCAGTGGTTCAAGCATTAAACAGCCTATGAGGAAACTTTTGAACTCAGTTTTTTTGTTTCGTGCACTATAAACATCCGTTAATAACATGCTATTTATTACCAATTTAAGACTTTTTAAGGCTTTCATTTGTGAAAAGGCTCATTAAGACTTTCAGAAACCCTATGTTTAGATTTCTGCGTTTGTAATAACAGAACTGCCAAAAAAAGTTGATATCACAGGTAACATGTTTTTTTTTTTTTTATTGATTTTTGTTTTCTAACACTGTCTGGTTGTATGAATGTGAGTAACTCTTGTGTCTCTGTAGACGAGGTGACGGTGACGGAGCGTGTGTTGATGTTCGGTGGTGTTGGACTGGCTGTGTTTGTGTTTTTTCTGACTACAGTCATCGCAGGAGGAATCATTTACCAACGTGGACAGCAGAAAGGATGGAGAGCAGCGAAACGTGCATCTATGATGAGCCACAGATCAGCTAAATGACACATTTATGTGCTTTATTTGACAAGTTGAGCTTTGCACTGCCAGTTAAATAAGCATTGCTGTCGGGAAACACAAAGTAGTTCTGTGGCTCAGACGTCTTTATCTATTCACGAGACTTTACTCTCAGTTTAGAGAACCTGAGATGACTGTAAGAACTGAGAAATTACAAAATGCCGGACAGTCAGAGGACAAAAGGACCTCTCTGGAAATTACCATTTGAACTCACCATCGAGACGAAAGTCTCACCTCCGAAAATGTATAGTTTAATGTGAATGATTATCACAGAGTATTTTTCATGTTTGGTATCATTTAAAATGTCTCAGTGCGACTGGTACAAATGTCTCATTTCCAAAAGTTTCCTTAATAAGGCTTTTAAGAGTTTATGGATAACTGACACACAAGGAGGGGTTGGCCTCTAGACAAATGGTCTCCCTACACCCAAAGGGGCAACCTCTGAATGCACATTTCTTTTGTTAGCACATGTTTCCATGTGAAAGGTTTGTCTATAATGAAATGCAGCAGGGAGTTCGGGGCCTTCTGTACCTCAGATGAGCCCATGATGTTGAAGAACCTCAAAGAATTCATCATGTAGTATAATGTTGGGTTTGCATCTTCTCTCTATTCCAGAGCATTTGATGTTTTGTATCGATTATCTTTGAATTGATTATGAAATTGTCATGATAAATTTACCTGACATAATAAATTGTTACATTTGATTATTCTAACTGACCTTGACATTATTTTCATTGAAGAGTTAAACGGATATTTTTGAAATATGCTGTTGGCCAATGTTGATATTTGAAATCAAACCAAGCAAACACACCCGTTCTTCATTGCTCCGCCTCCAAAACTCACACTCCAATCCTAACAGCCCTGCTCCGAGTCGGTCTCGGACCCCGATCCCCCTACAAGCGAGCCGAGGCGAGTGCACTAACAATGACGCTATAAACCCAGGGGGGTAATGTTTCATAAAACACTGAAGCTTCCCCGGGCGCCGCCATTGATTAGCAGACCATCACCTGCTGTTAGCATCCATTGACTCCCATTCATTTTGGCGTCACTTTGACAGCGAATAACTTTACATCTGAGGCGTTTAAAGACTCCATTTGTCCATTATTTATTTCTAAAGAAACACGACAATGTATAAACGGCTCCATTACCTTGTATCTTACGTTATGGCCCCGTAGAAGCAGTTTTTGTAAAAATAGGCTAACGATTGCGTCATAACCAGCGCGACTCTCTGTCGCTCAGTAGAGAGATTACCGTATGGACAGGAGGAGAAGCTCGCGGGCAATCGCGGGGACGTGGAGGGAAAATGACTAAATAATTAATCAGAATACTTAGCAAAAGTTGCTCCTGCTCCTAGCTCATGGACAGCTCCTACACACACTCTCCGTCTCTGCAAGTTTCGGAAGGGAATGATTCAGATTTCTCTCGGCACAGCTACTAGAAGACAGACGGGTTGCTCACGTCACATCTACGTCGTCAAGCTCAGTTTGAGTCTGTGCAGTACGCTCAGCCATCAGGAAGTGAGTGCTTCTAATTGACTTCACTTGCCTCCGTTGAAGTCTATGGGGTCGCTGTGTCCATTTCTTTTACTGTCTATGTATAAACCGCATAAGCTAGCAGTCGCCAGCGCGACTCACTAACTGGCCTTACACATGCAATCCAAAAGTGGATGTCTGTTTATACAGAATAATGCTTCACGAAAAATTAAATAAAGCGTAGTAGATGAACGAATGAGAAGGAAGCACAAAAAATGAACATATAGTAGGTCTACACAATAGTAATTACCAACAAGAGTTGGTAGTAAGTTGCCAACAGCACAGCAGCTCCAGACACACAATGACACTCAAACCCAGTGTTCCTCAGTGTTCCTCACGTGTGGAGCGAATCAAAGCAACATCCGCGTCTGTTTTCAGGCCTTCCTGCTTCGCTCTCTCCAGCGCTGGAAAGCTTTTCTAATATCAACGCGGGTCCTAAAGCTCTTGCCCAGACATAACCCTTTATTTTCCAGTGATTTCTTCTGAGCTTTTCTCTTTTGTATTGTGTCTCATCTCAATTTCTGCGGTCTTTCTTCAGTTCAAATCTCCCTCTTGATCGTTCTCTCTCCTCAGCCATCATACGCTCCCTAATGTATAATAATGTAAAATTTGTTTGAGTATAAATGCTAACTGTTGTATGGCACATAAAGCTTGCTTAATAATGTCAACAGAAGTTCTGATCAAATAAACAGCAGTAAAACTAAGAAATTGTATGTGTTTGTTTGTGCATTTTCTGGCAGAAAACCTTATCATTACTAATGCTAAACCTCCTTAAACACTGTTTAAGACAATGATGTCAGATCTGCCATCACACTCTCAGAGACACAAAAAAGGTTTCACATCAATGTCTGCAAGGTGCAATAATAATTTCCTGACTGGCTAAACTAAACCCACAAAACATGAGCTAAAAACAAACCGCCTATCACTGACAATGGAAGAGTTGTTACTCTGTCATGTAATATAGCTTATATAACCTATGCTATATTTATGTGTCAGTTAGGCTATGTGTCAGTGATCGCGCTAGCCATCGCAGGCATAATAAGACCAAGGCGACAGGAAATCCCAGTTGAGGTGAATTTATTGTGCGACAGCTCCGTATTCCGTAAGACTTAAAATCAAAAAGCGGAAGAGGTCACGCTTCCTTAAGAACAGTGTGTAGATATTTACAGCTAATTGTAACATATTTATAGATGTTATTATTAAGAGAATTAAATAAAAACACTTGTTGCTTCCCTTCTTATAGCACATCAGTGAGAATCACAAAACATTAGCTCCACCTGGTGGTCACGTGCGTCGCTGCAGCGCCCCGCCCGGAAGTTTCGCGCTGTCCGTTGGAAATATAAATATTATCATGGCGTCGGTGACTTTTCGCGACTGTTTTCTGTGTGTTTCAGCTTTAATCACCTTCGTCTTCGTGTTTGTGACCGGTGCTGACTTTGTTCGCTTCGTGTCGTTTCGTGCCATCTATCATAACCTGAGCGGGGCCGCGCCTCCGTGTCGAGGTAAGGGGAGCGCGCTTTCAAAGTTTACCAACAAAAAGTTACACACAAATGTAAATATTATGTTTATGAATAAATGTGCAAGTAGATATAAATGCTGAAATTTCGTTGCGAATGGACGTACATTTGTTTTTTAATGTTCATTAAGTTTTCGGGCTGTTCCAAGTTTTTAGTTTCTCGGTAGCTTGATCTAACTTTTAAAATAATTTTAAAATATTATTTGTATTTTTAATTTACTGGTAGACTAAACTTTACAGTTGAACAACCTGTGAAAACACATAAATTAGGTTTTCATTTAAATAAAAACAAATGATAGGAAATGCACGCATGTGCGTCATGTCGTCATTAAGGAATGTGTGCGTCGATTGCGTACAGCCCGGCTAGCTCAGTCGGTAGAGCATGAGACTCTTAATCTCAGGGTCGTGGGTTCGAGCCCCACGTTGGGCGGAGAAGATTTTGTCTGTTTTTGACCTTTCGTCGTGTTTTGTGGTGTGTGTGTGTGTGTGTGTGTGTGTGTGTGTGTGTGTGTGTGTGTGTGTGTGTGTGTGTGTGTGTGTGTGTGTGTGTGTGTGTGTGTGTGTGTGTGTGTGTTTCCTCAGACTCTGTGCCCTGGTCTGTGGCTCTGCGGGACGGGGTGGTTCTGAAGGCTGTAGCTGTGGATGTTTTCCTTCTGGTCCTCTTCAGTCTCCAGCACAGTGTATTGGCCTGGGCTCCAGTGAAGAGAGTGTGTCAGAATGTGTTTGGTGTGTTAAGCAGGAGTGTGTACTGTTTCAGCACCGCTGCAGCACTGCAGGTACTCTGCCTATGAGCATGCATTATAATACTGCCTACTTTTTTAAAAATACTATGTACAACAATAAACATTTCACACATAAGTATGCTACATCGTTGTCACATGACCTCATTATATTTTATTTAATGCTCAGTTATAATGTCAGAAATAAATGCTTTTTTATTTGAGGCATTTATTATTTTCAATCTTTTGGATGCCACAGACTCCCAAATATGACCATATTAACTATGCAACTATATATTTTCATGTACAAAGACCCCATTAACAGTGAAACATTAATATTATAAATTATGTGTAAACTGTTATTTGGAACTTGGAACTATATTTTTACTCACTATAGTGCTGTACAGTTATTTATTTAATTTAATCAAATTTATTGATTCACCTTTTTATCAGATGTATTTATTATTTATTTAAA
The DNA here is from genome assembly GCA_021464565.1 of Rutilus rutilus. Taxonomy (NCBI): domain Eukaryota; kingdom Metazoa; phylum Chordata; class Actinopteri; order Cypriniformes; family Leuciscidae; genus Rutilus; species Rutilus rutilus. The sequence goes on from JAJAQA010000013.1 coordinate 3,057,352, forward strand.
TGAATTTTAATTATTTATTTAAATCAAATGTATTTATCATTTATTTATTCCAATTAAATTGTATTTATTCTAATGCAATTTAGTTAGTTGGTTTAATCTTATTATTATTATTTTATTTGTTACATTTTTTACAATATCTTTGTAATTAATGTTATCGTTTTTAATTATATATTATTTATATATAATATATGCTGTTGTCCTGTGTGCAGATGCTGATGCAGTGGTGGCACCCGGTCACCAGCGCCCCCTGTCTGTGGTCCGTGCACAATGCACCCTGGGATATCTGGTTCCCGCTCATCTGTTTCATCGTACACTTCCTGTGCTGGGCCATAATCTGCAGCATCCTGCTCATCTTCGACTATCCAGAGCTGATGGGTATCAAACAGGTACATCTGCATATACACTCTGCATCTACAACAACAAAAAGCTCTATTTTTTTATATTTTTACTGTATCATATGTGATGCATGAATATCGAAGGCCTGTAAATGATCAGATCTTTGCTGTCTCACTCAATCTCTCAGTCCTTCTGTCTCTGATTGAGAGTTCAGACTCTTTTATCCAGTAACAGTCTCTCAGTATAACTGTACAAGCGTCCTTCAGCTCGGTCTTCACGAGTCTTTCTGTGTCAAATCTGAGCTGATTTTATCATGGAAACGCAAGAATAACTTTAATATTGTTAGTAATATTTCATCTGGACTGAAGCAGGTTTACTTGATTGTCATCATCATTTATTATAAATTATTATTTTATTTTATTTGTTGTTGTTTTGTTTATTTGTTCATGCATTGCAATTGCATTATATGTTTTAAAACTACAGATCATAACACTGAGCATTTAAATATCATCTTACTAGGACATTATTGGCAGATATTGATATTTATATGCATTTTATGTGAATATCTGCTGTACAGTTATAAAGATCTCATTGATTCACATTATAATCATCAGCATTTCATCATATACACATCAGCATCTGCAACGAACACACACACACACTCAAGCGCACACACACATACTCTCAAGCACACATACTCACACACACATGCTTTTATGAGGACTTTTGTTTTGTATTTACTGCTTGTTTTTATATAATGCTTCTTTTTTTTTTTTACTCTTTCAGCATCACACAACATAGTTTTACTCAGTTTGAGTCTCTGAATAAAATCTGTTTTTTCCTCCATATTCTCATTCACTATATGAGCCTATACCACACCTGACAGAAGCCACTGATCCATCAGTGTGTGTGTGTGTGTGTTGTCAGGTGTACTACGAGTGTCTGGGTCTGGGCGACCCGCTCCTGCTGAAGTCTCATCAGTGTGTGTGTGTGTGTGTGTGTGTGTGTTGTCAGGTGTATTACGAGTGTCTGGGTCTGGGCGACCCGCTCCTGCTGAAGTCTCATCAGTGTGTGTGTGTGTGTGTCATCAGGTGTACTACGAGTGTCTGGGTCTGGGCGACCCGCTCCTGCTGAAGTCTCATCAGTGTGTGTGTGTGTGTGTGTGTCATCAGGTGTACTACGAGTGTCTGGGTCTGGGCGACCCGCTCCTGCTGAAGTCTCATCAGTGTGTGTGTGTGTGTGTGTTGTCATCAGGTGTACTACGAGTGTCTGGGTCTGGGCGACCCGCTCCTGCTGAAGTCTCATCAGTGTGTGTGTGTGTGTGTGTGTCGTCAGGTGTACTACGAGTGTCTGGGTCTGGGCGACCCGCTCCTGCTGAAGTCTCATCAGTGTGTGTGTGTGTGTGTGTGTGTGTGTCGTCAGGTGTACTACGAGTGTCTGGGTCTGGGTGACCCGCTCCTGCTGAAGTCTCATCAGTGTGTGTGTGTGTGTGTGTCATCAGGTGTATTACGAGTGTCTGGGTCTGGGCGACCCGCTCCTGCTGAAGTCTCATCAGTGTGTGTGTGTGTGTGTGTGTGTGTTGTCAGGTGTATTACGAGTGTCTGGGTCTGGGCGACCCGCTCCTGCTGAAGTCTCATCAGTGTGTGTGTGTGTGTGTGTGTGTGTGTGTGTGTGTGTCATCAGGTGTACTACGAGTGTCTGGGTCTGGGCGACCCGCTCCTGCTGAAGTCTGAGCGAGCGCAGCGCCTGTTCTCTCACCTCAGACACCCGGTGTGTGTGGAGCTGCTGACGGTCCTCTGGCTGCTCCCCTCGCTCCCGCTGGACCGGCTGGTGCTGGCGGTGTTCCTGTCCGTGTATCTGGCGCTCGCGCACTCGCTGGACGCTCAGGACTGTGTGTACCTGCGCCGGCAGCTCCAGAGCAAACTGCAGATCTTCTCCTCGCCACTAGAGGACAGCGAGCGCAGCGACACACACAAGACCCAGTGAGGAACACGCCACAAGAGGTTTGCGTCGGTGAGACTTTCATGTTTTTAAAAGAAGCCTCTTCTGCTTATTTGATTAAAAATACAAATAAACTGTAATATTGTTAAATATTAGTACAATCTAAAACAGCTTTTCTATGTGAATATACAGTAAAGTGTAATTTATTCCTGTGATCAAAGCTGATCTTTCAGCATCATTACTCCAGTCTTCAGTGTCACATGATCAGAAATCATTCTGATATGAGGATTTGATGATCAAGAAACATGATTATGATTATTATCAGTGTTGAAAACAGTTGTGTACATTTTTATTCCAGGATACTTTGACGAATAGACCGTTGAGAGGAACAGCATTTCTCTGCAGCTCTTCTCCACGCCACTAGAGGACAGCGCTCAGAGACAACACGCACAAGACTGAGTGATTGTTTATTTTTTATTTATTTTTATAACAATAACTATAGGGGAATACAAAACACTTGAATCTATACAAAATTAAGATCAGAATTCTGCTTCTTGTATCAAAAATCAATCATACATCTAATAGTATCCTGTTCAACCGCTGAGATGCGGGAACAGCTTCACCATTGAAGTCTTTAAGTCTGAAAACTTTAAAGTCTTTAAAGTGTTCCAAATATATATATATATATATATAGTCAAAACAAAATAGGAACTTTAAGAGAATACAATGAAATACAAATGAAAGGAAGAGCACGAGTGTTGCCAAATCAAAACGCCTCTAACTATAACCTTTAAATCTAGCCTAGCTAAACCACACAGAAACATCTTCAGCATACACACACACACACACAGCTTAACTTAACCTCCGCTGACTGTCCAACAACACTTACAGCTTGTGGCAACACTCCTAAAACTAATGAACTAATACACAAACCCTGCTACGTGAAGCACAATGAAGGTCACGTGACACTCTAACTTGCTCTCCAACCCCGAAAAAAAAAGAGCACAAAGGCACGTTCAAAACTAAAATCAACAAACAAAACACAAAAGTTAGGAAACAAAACAAAAACAAATTAACAGCAAATGAGGATAACAAAAAGAACACATTGGGCTATAATAGACCTCTAAGAGGCGCGCGCGCATGCAAACAAAGCCCCTCCTCGAAGACAGCTGACACCTTTTATAGAGCTGGTAAGTCCCGCCCCCTCCGCTAACCCCGCTGGACCTCTAGGTTGAAAAATCGTCAATGCAAGTGAATGGGAGAAAATAATTATTTTCTGGTCCCGTTTGAATTGTGCCATGAATGTGAACATATGTTGTCTGTGAATTTTTTATATAATTTTTCGTGTAAAGAATGCTACAGTTTAGCGGGTAGAAGTTTGATATGGTTAGACTTTGTGTGAGAGCACTTTGTGGACTACAACTCTTCGCTGCTTTCGACGCGTTTGAAACGTCACCACCATTCGCACACGGCTCTAGCTCACGGATCCCGCTAAACATGACTGTGTCTTTGGTGCACTTCACCGCCTTCTTTCAGGGAGAGGACAAAATCGTTGAGGTTGGCGAAAACCACGGGTAAGTCAACTTTATGGGGTGACGTCACATAGGCGACATGTAGTCTTTCTCGTTATGTCTTTTCCACAACTGCTAGCCGACGAATCATACCATATACTGTCAAACTCGTAACATGAAAGATTATATAAAAAATTCACAGACAACATGTTCACATTCATGGCACAATTCAAACGGGACCAGAAAATAATTATTTTCTCCCATTCACTTGCATTGACGATTTTTCAACCTAGAGGTCCAGCGGGGTTTTACGGAAGGGGCGGGACTTACCAGCTCTATAGGGCGGAGCGTCATGAAGACGCAAGAATCCCAGATGACTGACAGGATCTGAAGCCAATCAGAATCTGATGAAGAACACAGATCATGAATACACAAACATGACTGACCGTAACATACAGTCAAACCAAAACCTATTCAGACACCAGATATCATTTTTGATATTGTTTCACTAGTGTGATCAGGACACTATAGTTCACTTCTGTAAGCAAGAGCAGAATAAAGTAAACTGTGACATATTATACACAAATATTCTTCATACAGAGACTACCAGTGACATTTATAAACATTTGGGACCAATAATGATTCAGACACTTTGAGCTGATCATGTTTTGCTGAAGTGTTTTTTCTTTAATTGCTAATGCTCTTTTTACACACAGACTGAACACAATGAAGCATTGCTTGGTGATTGGTTGAGCTAAACTGGTATTATCTAATTGTGTAGTTAAATTTAACAGCTGACAGATATTCAACATAATTCATGTGTGAGACAGTCTAACAGAAGGACGGACAAAACCAGTCAAATATCACTGAGTTCTGCTCATATTTTATCACCGTTTTCTAAACTATAGTGAATAAACTGATAATGTGAGAGATGTTGAAGGTGTCTGAATATATTTAGGTTTGACTGGATATATTTCCCAAATAAAAATTAGAATTTGACTTATATTATCCATTTCCAATAAACCGGAATCACAATCCATAAACAAGACCATTATATCAGTTATAGTGACAAACTTGTGAAACATCTCAAAAAGAAACAGAGACACTTTGGAAACCAAAATAATAGGCATAATTACAACTAAATATAGTTTCCTCTGTACAGACTTTAGATGAGCATGTGGAGAGAGAGAGAGAGAGAGAGAGTAGTGCTGTCTCTCGTCCTAACACACACAGGAGGACTTTACCTTTAATGCAATGGAATAATTAACAAATAATGCATATTTAATGATGCTTATCTGTGTATTTCATCATTCCTGCGCTGTCACAGTACAGAGGATTATGGGAAATGTAGTTTTCTTTGCACAAGCCTCTTGCCTCATTAACCGACTAACTAAAGCTTCAGTGCTGTTCTTCTTCAGTTCAGATGTGCATGAACTAAAGTTAGTACTGTTGACTTTAACAGCTGAAACGCATGATTAAAACCAGTCTGATTTCATCTTTAATGGTCCCGCCACTGGTATTCTGAGTTTCGGTGGCGTGAAGGCAGCAGCACAAGCACAGATATGTGTGGGATACTAGCATATACTGCATAATGCACAATATTAACTGTCCAAATATGTTTAAATATTAGTGAGGAACATTATCTGCACACATCAGTACACATATCAAACATCTTTATGCTGAATCTATCGTCACATGATCTCATTACAGTACGCTTGTTTAATTCTCAACTGTTGTCCAGTTATCATTTTGAAAATAATTAAGGTTATTGTGCATGTTTGAGTAGTGTGCTGTCCGAAACACATCTGTCAGTGTTTATAGTTCCTCATCCGTCATGCTCATTATTTTCTACACGTTTACACTGGTAACTTAAACCTTGTGTGTTCATCCAAATAGCTTTTACGAATCAAATACATTATATTTGAGTCAAATTCTCTCTATTTTAGTCGGCGCAAGATGAGCTGATGTGTTGTGGCTTCAGATGAGGCGCACAGGTCAAAGGTCACCAGATTAAATTGCTCTATTCAGCCCTTAGTGACACATTAAGAGTTACAAAACACACACTCTATTACAGACTCACACACACAGAAACACACTCACACAGAAACACACTCTCACACACACTCACTCACAAACACACACACACACACACACACACACACACACACAGAAACACACTCTCTCTCTCACACACACACACAAACTCACTCACTCACTCACAAACACACTCTCACACACACACACACACACACACACACACACACACACACAGAAACACACTCTCTCACACACACAAACACACTCACTCACACACACACAGAAACACACTCTCACTCTCTCTCTCACACACAAACACACTCACTCATTCTCTCTCACACTCACACACACTCACACACAAACACTCACTCATTCTCTCTCTCACACACACAAACACACTCACTCTGACACACTCACACACAAATACTCTCTCTCTCTCTCTCACACACACACACACACACACACACACACACACAAACACTCACTCATTCTCTCTCTCTCTCACACACAAACACACTCACTCTCTCTCACACACACACACACACACACACACACACACACACACACACACACACACATCCAATGTGATTGTGGAGAAACTGTCATTGGAAGGTCTTGTGGTCAGTAGTGTAACGTCTCAGCTTTCATGAGGACTTGTGTTTTGTATCTACTGCTTGTTTTTATATAATCCTTTAATTTTTGACAAATGTTTTAGCATCACTAAACCCCGAGGTCGGCAGGTGTGGGGACAGAACCTGTGTTCTTCACCAATAAGTGTCATAACTACTGGAAAACATGCTCTCTGGAAACGCTTGAAGTGTGTTTATATGAGGACCTCAGAGTTAGCTGGTGGAGAATGTATCTTTACATGGTCAATAAACATGAAATTATTTTTGAAAACAACTGCACTATTGTAAGAGCTGAAAACCACCTTCATTTTGTTTACATGTTGTTTACACACCACATGTGCCTCTGTTAGAATCAGATCTTTCTGAATAAACAAAATTTTGCTGCAAATTATGTGTGTTTGTCTTGTAACTGAATTTGAAATTAAATGTATTTTTCAGGAATATGGTATTTAGCAACATGTTTGCTTATTATACAGTATAAAGGAGGAATGTGTATTTTTAGGTGCTGTAACTGGTTTCATATATATATATATATATATATATATATAAAAGTTTAGGGTTCTTTGGCATATAACAATAGCAGAACTCGTTCCATAAGGAATCATGCATTGAAAGTTCTATAATGGGGCTATTAAACAGAACATTTGTAATATTAGTGATGTTTTTATCTGTCTGGTCTCACTTTATAGCCTTTTTATGGTTTTACATAAAGAAAATCTGACAGGAAAACTTGTTTATTCACATGTGAAACTAGCAAAAATGGCAACTAGCTGAAATAGCATGAATGTTGAACCATAACTTTAGGTTCAACTAATATTAGGAAAAACAAATATTCCTTATTGTATGTTGTTTATATATATTCATATTTATTTATATTTTATTTTATTCTATTTTTTGTATCCAGTTATAATGAAAAATTGAAATGCTGTTTAAATATAAAAATAAAACTGTTCTTCAAAACAAATCAAAATTCCATTACTGGGATAACCTAAAAAGTATGTGATTATTATGTAATGTATAATTAAGAGCCCAATTAAGAGGAGTTTTTGAGCTGTGACTGTTATCTAAGAGCTGAGGTTAATTCCCGTGCCTCCTCACTCTCCCGTTAACGGCTCGCTGCTCGGGACACACACACACACACACACACGTGAGGAGATGGAGAACAGTCTTACTTAAACGTCTTTTCTCCGGCAACATGCTGCGTGTGCCTGTGATTCTCCTGCTGGAGTGTAATGTCATTATGGGATTACAGTGCGCCGCTAAAGCTGCTAATGTTTACTACACTGCCGCTCCGATTCACGGGACACAACACAGGTCACAGAACCACACAAATATGAAATAACTGCAGGTTTCCTGCTTGTTGCGTGTTAGGAAGGTCGAAGCTTCCCTTTCGCAGGGAGTGGATGAGTTATCAGGACTTTTGATGGTTTCTTTGGAGTTAAACAAATGGAAAGATGAACGTCGAGCGAGTGGAAAACTTTATTCCGGTGAATCAGGAATTCGGTCATCCCACTAAATAAGGTAGGCTATGTAAAAAATAATTACTTAAATGTGAATATTGTGTTTTAAATAGATCAATATGTCAAAATAAACATATACAAAATATAGGCTTATTTAACATTTCAGTTCTATGGAGCATTAGCAGAAAAATAGTTTTTTTTTCCATGAAATAAATCATCCATGCAAAGACAACCATGCAATATTAATTTATCTATGCATTATTAAGTTATATTTTTCATGTTTAATTTTCTGATTGGTGTTTTTGTGTCAGCTCCCTTAGCCTATATCATTGTTTTGCTGTTTTTTGTTTTGTTTGTTTTTTAGATAATTATCCTGTTGTACAGCACAATGCCCAACTACTGTTGTTTTTATTGTGCTATATAAATTTAATTTGATTTGATTTGATATTTGGATTGGTTATTAAACATGCAAACTTTATTGCATGTAAATGTGTAGCCTACTTTAAAAAAAAAACAATTTGACAGGCAAAAAAGTTAATTGCAAAAACAAAATGGTGAGCAGTCACTGCACCTAAAATATGCTTCTTCTCTTGTCCATTCAGATTAATATTTTATATCTAAAATCAGAATAATAAATTAAAAAAAACATGAATAAATGCTCATATATTTGTACTCCTAAATTACTTGAATTTTAAGGTATAGTTCACCCAAAAATTTAATTTACTCACCCTCAAGTTGTTCCAAACTTGTTAGAAATAAGAAATTCCCCCATTGACTTCCATAGTATGGATAAAACAAATACAATGGAAGTCAATGGTAGACATCAAATGACATCTTTCAAAATATCTTCTTTTGTGTTCAACAGAAGAAAGAAACTCAAACAGGTTTGGAACAACATGATTAAATGATGACAGAGTTTTCATTTTTGGTTGAGCAATCCCTTTATTAGGATACTGGTAATATAAGATGGTTCATCTGACAAAGTGCATGACATATCCATTTTAGTCAAACCTAAAGTTTTTTTTTTTTTTGACAGGATTCCTGGATGTTCCTGTGTTCCTACAAAAAAATTCTCTGATCAGTAAAACCGCACTGTTTCATCGAGTACCGTGTGGTTATGTCTCTATCGGCTCTACCGGAATGGAAGCAGCTTCTGCTGGAGCGAAAGCGAAGAGAGGAGGAGGAGAGAGAGAGACGAGAGAGGGAAGAAGAGGAGCGGATGGCCAGCATGCCGGCCTGGAAGCGAGGGATCATCCAGAGAAGGAGAGCGAGGCAAGATGAGGAACGAGAGAGAGAGAGAGACGGAGGTCAGAATACTCCGGATGTCCTGGGAATCTCGGAAGACGTCGTCACAGAGCAAGCGGATGGTAAACTCGCACATCACCTTCAGACTGAAGTGCAAAAACAGATATCCAAAAATGAAGCCATCAGCCCCATCCAACAGAACCCCTTTATTCGTTCCCAGAACAGCTTTCGGAGAGATAATAGAGGGAAGGAGGCGATTAGAGATGGAGAGAATGAGTATAAAAAGACCACCAATAATAGCGTAAGAGAAAGGAATAGGGAAACGGAGATTTGGAGAGGACGGGATAGAGAGATTTGGGTAGAGAAGATGGTAAACAAAAGTGAGGGACGAGAGAGAGATCGAAGCATTGGGAGAGAAAGCAGAGACGCGGAAATCAGCAAATCCCAATTTTCTCCGGTCGTAGGTCTTCGCACGATCCAGGCAAACAACATTATCATCATTGAGAGAGACAAAAATTGTAAGGAAAAACCGGATAGGAGGAATAAGGAGGTGGAGGAGGAAGAAAAGAGGATGAGGATGGATTTGAGAGAGTTTCTTGCTTGCGGAGGAAGCGTGACGGAGATTAGGGCATCGGAGGTATTGATCATCAAGCCGTCCGTGATCGATGGGAAAAGGGAAACGGAGATTGTTGGGATGCCGGAAAGAGGGAACGGTGAAGAAAGTTTAGAGAGAGAAGGGATCTGGAGATCGATGCGCTTGACGTCGAGGACGGTTATGCAAAGAGCGGAGAGACTCCTGAACCACAAGGATAAGGCGACTCAAGAATGTAGTGGACGGGTTAGTTTGCTGCTTAGTAAGTTTGGGGAACATCCCAAACCTCCGATGCGCTCCAAGAGCACGGATTGCTTCAACCGGCCGGGAAAGAATCGGGATAGATACAGCACTGGAGACCTGTTTGACCAAGAGGATCAGAGTACGGAGGAGACGGAAACGAGTCCGACTTCTAGGAGTGTTCCCAAGCGCTCCTTTAGCTTCTCGGACCGTGTGGTGTCCCAACAGGAGAACCGTGAGGGAAAGACAGACTTTAAGATGATGGAAAGGACGTATTCTGACCGAAGGGTCAAGACACGGGTCACGGGCGCCGATTCATCGGAGAATCAATCGAGGGTCACCAGGAGATGGGGCCGACCCAAACATGATGAGCCGATGCTTGAAAAGAGACAAAAAGAACGAAGAGTTGAAAATAAGAATGACTCTATATGTGGAGAGACTTCAAGTGTAGACGGAGAAGAGGGATTCACTCGGGCCTCCGTTAAAAACCAAGAGGGGGTCGCATTCGCACAACGAATTCCCATCAAACTAGATGGGAGGGAAAGCAGCTCAGGAATAGAGATCAAAAGCGTGAGGGAGGAGAATGAGAGAGAAATTAAACATAGAGAGAAGAAGGAAGAGGTGCTGGTAAGTCAGACACACATAGAATTCAAAATGGAGGCAAAAACAGAATCCGAAAGGAGAGGGAATCGGGATGAGGAAACTGTCGGAGCTTTAACACAATCCCATGGTTCATATATCCCATCCTCAGATGACAGTACTACCGATTTCTCTGCAGAAATCCGGTGCAAATGTGTCAACACTCCCTCTGAAGATCCCAGTTGCCCGTCTACGGCCTACGCCGGACAAACACGCCAAGAAGAAGTCCAAACAGATAAAGAACTTGAGAGGGCAGGGAATGTGTTTTCACATGGAGAGGCAGACAAGATCTCTGGTGAAATGAGTGAACAGGATCAAGAAGAGCATCAGAACTTTCCAAAACGAGCCACAGATGAAATCAATTGTACCTCACAACTCCCACAGCAATCTGTTACACTGGGACTGAGCAAACTCTGCACCCAAGAGGGGGTCGCCATCCCCAGGGCTGTGTTTTACGGGGTCGATATATCAGCAGAAAGGAGGACGAGTCTCCCTGTCGGGGACAGACAAATGGAGAGGAGAGGGAGCTGGAAGGCCGGTCGACCTTTGACCCGAGTCGAGTCTTTAAAAGAGAGAATTCGTCAAACTGAGAAGGAAAGACAGAAAAGCAGGGAGGATGATAAAGAAGAGGGCAACAGAGAAGCAGTCAGAGAACAGGAAGAAAACACACTACAGACTGTCAGACCGTTTGACGTCACACAGGACGCTAGCATGGCAAAGTCAAGCCCTCAACTTCCTCTTCCTGTTTCTCAGTCGCTCTTGCAGAAGTCAGACTCGACAGAAAGAGAAGTTGGGGAGATCTCTATCCGAGACACTTTCGAGAGCGATATCCACCCCGGGAACGCGGAGAGAGAGACCGAACGCCATGTAGAGATCGCTTGGAGAACGCTAGACACTGACGGAGGAGACGAGAAAAAAGAGAGAGAGGACGAGCTGTTAGAGGAAGAGTATCTTCCTCCCTCTCTCTCTCCCTCCCCAACACTTTCAGACTCGCTAGACGCCATGAGCCGTATATATAACCTCAAGACTGTTGGGTCCAGGACTGCGGTGTGTATCAGTGAAAGATCGTCGGATCTGCCTCCACATAGTGGACCTCAAGGTAAATACAACCCTATTAGACAGGCACCGTCACCGGATGTCCTGCCAGACACGGTAAAACTGTGGAATCATGGGAGGGACGGTGATAAATCTGAGACGGTTGAGTCGACAGGTGTTCAGATGGTACAGCGTCACGTGGAACGGCTACAGCTGAGGGAACCGGAAGCCGGATGTGGTTCCCAAAACGACAGAAAGGTACAGACCAGAATGGAGAAAAGCCGTATTGAAGAACCGGAGGTTAGGGAAGTCAAAAGACCAGACATCTTAAGAGAAACTCAACCATCTACAAGTCTTAGATTCCCACAAACCCAACAGAAAGTACCTCCTAAACAACAGTCATTCACAATCAACGCCCGCAACACCGAATCAATAACGAAACCTCCAGAACCAAGCTCTCCATCGTCATCCTCGCCTTGCACCGCATCCCCTTCTTCGTCTCCATCTCATCCTCTCTTTTCCATTAGAAGCGCCTCAGGTGGACCCGGTAAAAGAGGGAATACCATCACGATCACCCCTAGAAGACCTGCAGGGGCATCTTCGTCTAGTAGCATCCCAACAGGGACTCCCAAAGCAGCGCCACAGGCCAGTATCCCCACGCCTGCTCCCAGCAGCGCCAGGGAAACGGGGAAGAAGAGGTATCCCACAGCAGAGGAGATTGAAGTGATCGGAGGGTACCAGAACCTGGAGCGCTCGTGCTTGGTGAAGAGCAGAGCGACAGCGAAAGCGGTGAGTGTTTTCTGTGTTTATGTATGATATTTACAACAAGCTGCTGTGCTCATAATATCAAGGCAATATAAACCTGAGCATGCAACATTCTTCACTCAGACTTTTGATCTGTAAGATTTTTAATGTTTTTAAAATAAGTCTTGTTTGCTCACCAAGGCTGCGTTTATTTGATTAAAAATACAAAAAATACAGTAAAAACTGTGAAATATTATTACAATTTAAAACAGCTGTCTTCTATTTTAATATTCAGTAAAGTGTAATTTATTCCTGTGATCAAAGCTGAGTTTTCAGCATCATTACTCCAGTCTTCAGTGTCACATGATCCTCCAGAAATCAGTATAATATGATGATTTGATGATCAAGAAACATTTCTCATTATTATCAATGTTAAAAACATTATTTACATTTTTATTTCAGGATTCTTTGATGAATATATAGTTCAAAAGAACAGCATTTATCTGAAATATAAAGCTTTTGTACCATTAAACACTACCGTTCAAAAGTTTGGGGTCAGTAAGAATTTTATTTTTTGGGGGAAAGAAACAAAATAAATCAATACTTTCATTCATCAAGGATTAATTCAATGGCTAAAAAGTTACAGAAAATACATTTATAATGTTACAAAAACTTCTATTTCAGATAAATGTTGTTCTTTTGAACTTTCTATTCATCAAAGAATCCTGAAAATAAATTGTACACAACTGTTTTCAAATTTATAATAATCATAAATGTTTCTTGATCATCAAATCCTCATATTATACTGATTTCTGAAGGATCATGTGACACTGAAGACTCGAGTAATGATGCTGAAAATTCAGCTTTGATCATAAAAATAATAAATTCCATCTTAAAATATATTAAAATGGAAAACAGTTTTTTTAAATTGTCATAATATTTCACAATATTACTGTTTTTTTGTGCATTTTTAATCAAATAAATGCAGCCTTGGTGAGCAGAAGAGACATCTTTCAAAAACATTAAATTCCATTAATTCTATGCAGTGAAATTAATATGCAACTAGCATAATGCAATGTGGCTGTGGTTTAGTGGGATTTCTAATTTCAAAGAAACACCTGCACTTAGGAAGATTCCCGAGAATGAATCAAAGTGTGATCTCTCAATAGTCAGGCTATATCTCTGTCGTCTTTGATTGTGGCCAAGGCAGTTTCTCAGTGTTAAGCCTGGATTAGGCTTATCTCTCACGCCATCACAGTTCACAGGTGAAGATTTAACTCATTGAAATACTGCACACACAAAAAAAGAAAAGAAATCAAAACATGACTTTGGGAAACACTTGACTCATTCTGCATTGTTCAGGAGTCGTTAAACAAACCTTTAGAATGAACCTCTTGGCTTGAAGGAACAAAACCAAACAGAAGAGCGAGGCTGGCGTTACAGTGGAGTGTGTCTAAGAATAGCTGGAGGTTAATCTGCTGCAGTCGAGCTTTCTTCAGTGCCTCTCACCCTGACACGGTCCTGTCTGACCCTAATGCTTGTTAGTCTAAACTGACCCGTGAAGTAGTAGTTTTAGTTTTTATTGCTAAAAAGATCAGTTTGATTGAACTTGACGAATTTTATCTATAGGATTTTAATCCACATGCCTCCGAATCACAATGTAAAGCAAAAAATTATAATATGCAGTTCCGGTCAAACGTTTGGAAACATACGATTATTGAATGTCTCTTAAGCTCACCATGGATGTATTTATGTCATAAATCAGTAATACAGTGAAATATCATTACACTTTAAAATATCTGTTAAATAAACAGATATTAATAGCTGAACAAATAAACAAATAAAACAGCTGTGTTCTGTTTTAATTATTATTTATAATGTAATTTATTCCTGTGATCAGTTTTCAGTGTCACATGATCCTTCAGAAATTATTCTAATATGATGATTTCAGCATTTATTTCAGAATCTTTTGTAACATTATAAATGTCTTTGCTGTCACTTTTGATACATTTAATGCATCCTTGCTGAATAAAAAATATTAATAATTTTCATATTACTAAAATTGCTAATATTATTTAAAAAAAAAGTTTTCAACACTGATAATAATCATAAATGTTTCTTGATCATCAAATCATCATATTAGAGTGATTTGTGAAGGATCATGTGACACTGAAGACTGGAGTAATGATGCTGAACATTCAGCTTTGATCACAGGAATAAATTACACTTTATTATATATTCACACAGAAAACAGCTGATTTATATTACAATAATATTTCAGAATAATAAATAAATACAGCCTTGGTGAGCAGAAGAGACTTCTTTCAGAAACATTAAAAACTTGTGACTTGTACTGGATGTGTGGATATTGCAAAGTAATAAATGCAAAGCTTGGTAATATATATTACTGAGATTCTGAGCTTCCTTTGAAACTGCAAAATTATAGAAAGACAATGTCCTTGTATTGCACTGTCTTCACTGTTTATCCACACACAAGGAAAGCACAACCAGTGTAGTCTCTGTTTCACGAGCGAACGCATCTAATGAGCCAAAACACTCACAATCTCATGAACTATCAGTTTAAATCAGTCTAATGAATCCTTCACTGAATCAACCATGTTCACTGCTTTCAGTCACGTCTCACTTTTATTCTCGCGTTACAGCAGGAGGAAGGGAACACACCAGTGTGACCACAAGCCATTTATGATGGCATCTGATATATCAGTCAGGCTGACACACACGATACGCTGATGAACGCTTGGCTTCCCCAAACTAGCGTGTAGTTCCTCCCTCGAGCTGCAAAAACACTGACACACACTATACTGGAAACTTTCACTTCTGGAAACTTATCACAACTAACATCACCAGAGTTTGCTCGCATGAGGAGATATGTGGTCGCTGCGATGTGGGGTTTAATGGCTGATCTCATCAGACAAAGCTTTCTGGAGTAAGTGGGACACAGCGAACACAAGAGCTCAGCGGAGCAGAACGAGGGAACGAGGGAATGTGGACGCAGAAGAATGACCTTTTCATTTAGTTGGGTTTTCACAGGGAGTTAATAGAGCAGTGTGTTTGCATTGTGGCGATCAGCGTAACCACACACACACACACACACACACACACACACACACAATAACTTCTGCCAGGAACCGGAGTCAAATGTACATCAAGAAAACACAATAATGAAATTGGACTCTTGAGCTGGAAGAACAGAAGCGTTTATGCTAATAATAAAACAGTTGCTGTTCCAACTCAAGTGGAGAAAGCAATATTATAAAAGAAAGTTTAATGCTTATAAACGCACACCGGATTTATACATTAGAATACAGTCATTTCATATTCGTTCAAATTTATTATCATTAATGGCCTATACGTTAATGAACTGTTATCTTTCCCAAACTGGGGCTTCAGAGGCGAATGCAGGACGTTTGTGAATTGTTGCAATGCTAATAATTCATTAAATCATATATTTTTATTTATTAAAATGAATCAAATTAAATGCATACTAAATTTTTTTTTTTTTTTTTTTTGTTTACCTGCATGTCATGTGACCATTAACCGACAATAGAGAACCGTGAACATGCAAATGTGTTGTTAGATTATGGAAATATTAACTTTAATTTAGCTGACACAAAAAGGTTTATGAATCCCTGCAGAATCGAACAACTAAACCAGCCGAACTTTAGTGTGCACAACTACACAAATCCATCAGTGGAAATACACAATGCATCTTGATTTAAGGATTTGGAGATATTTGTACTGGAAAACTAAACATCATTTTTGCAATGCACACATTTAATGCCATAATTCTATGAAATTAAGACTTTCTGCTAATTTTTAAAGCCTTAATTTGTGTAAACTGAGTAAACCTTTTAAAGACCTGCAGAAACCCTGTAATATTTGAAGCTCAATTATTATTAGTTATTAGTCATTACTAACTAACATTTGATTATTATCAATGTTGAAGACAGTTGTGCTGCTTCATAAATACATTTTTATTTTTTTCAGGATTCTTTGATGAATAGAAAGTTTAAAATACCAGAATTTCTTTCAGAAATCTTTTGTGACCTTATAAATGTCTTTACTGTCATTTTTAATAAAAGTGCTGAATACAAGTATTATTAATTTTTTGAAAACATTACATACCTCAAACAAATCTGAAGCAACACAACTGTTTTCAACACTGATAATAATCATAAATGTTTCTTGAGCTTCAAATCCTCATATTAGAGTGATTTGTGAAGGATCATGTGACACTGAAGACTGGAGTAATGATGCTGAAAATTCAGCTTTGATCACAGGAATAAATTACACTTTACTGTATATTCACATAGAAAACAGCTGATTTACATTACAATAATATATCAAATTTTTTGCTGTATTTACTGTATTTTTGATCAAATAAATGCAGCCTTGGTGAGCCTTTCTTTCAAAAACATAAAAACACATCTTCCAAACAGCAGTGTAAATATATTCAATATTCAAAAATGCACATTAAAAGCATAGCATCGCATGAAACGCTAAACTGTCCACATGTATGAGGGTGATCTACATGTATGTATAAGCTCAACTCTACATATGACTACTGTGTGTGTTATTTAGCTGCAACATTTGGGTTGACAAACTCTCTTTTGCTACTTCCTCCTCAGATGCGTGTGACATGTCACTTCCTGTAACACAGAATGCATTCAACCAAAAGCAACCCAAGTTTTATCAGTTCATGCTAATTTGAGTTCACGTGTTCACGCGTTGTACAGCGGGTGTGTGAATGTGTGTTTGCTCCAAGAGTCATTACCCTGGTTTACACTCTGACCGCATCTAACCTTTATTCTTCCTACTGTTCATGCATGCAGAAAATCTCGTACAGTTCCCATAATGCACTGCGGTATCACCGCCGACCCCCTGCAGATCGACTGACGTCAGTCTCTTAATCTGGCGATTCTTCACTTTCCTCATCTCAGCCTTAAGCCACGATAATGCTGCCTTTCTCTCTGTATCACGTCCTCTGTGTTATTCCTGTAGGATCGTCGAAGGTTTGCGGGTCGGAGTGCTAAAGGGAATCAGCATGATCATGATCCAGTGGGACTGTGGATTGAAGTGCACTATAAAGGCGTCTTTACACAGCCAAGCTAAGGCTGCTCTGTGCCAGCTCAAAATCCAGTGCAAAGATAAAAGCCAGACTAAATTACACCTGTTCAGACCATAGACTGTAAGGTTCAGACCCATCGAAGCCCCTCTAGTGTAAAAGGGAGTCGTAATTGCACTGTAAATGCATTAATACCATATTAACTTGCACTTTGAAACCCGTTTATAAGAGTTTGCATGTTTTAGGCCCCTAAAATGCAAAATACCAAAACACATAAAAAGTTTTCCGTTTTTCCACCAAGTGGATCTCTGAGTGAGTGAGTGAGTGGAGGCGGAGCTAATCTGCATATTCATAGAACCACGCATACTAAATAAGGCAAGGGTGTCGAGTTACATTCAAGATATTTTAAAGCATAAAGATTTTTATTTATTTTTTAAGGAAACACTGTTTAAATGGGTCATTTTGGTGAAGGGGGACTTT
Source organism: Rutilus rutilus (assembly GCA_021464565.1). Taxonomy (NCBI): domain Eukaryota; kingdom Metazoa; phylum Chordata; class Actinopteri; order Cypriniformes; family Leuciscidae; genus Rutilus; species Rutilus rutilus. Next base: position 3,075,327 of record JAJAQA010000013.1, read on the forward strand.
AACTTTAACAAGATGTTTGTCCTGCTTTAAAATTCTGACATTTTAAGAAACTCTCATTTGCTTTGAGACAATTTTCAATCAGAAAATTGCAAGTAATTTTCACAAATAATCAGAAACTGATTCAAAGTAACTCTAAATTAAGCATGAAATTTTGAAGTAGGAAGACATTGTAAGACTAGGAAATATTATTTTCTAGTAAAATGTACTCCAATCATTTTTGTTTTATTTCCAACTTTGTCAAATAAATTTTCACAGTGTATTTACACTAAAATTGGATGTAGGATTTTGAATCAATTTCTACTCAAAAATGGCAAAACAAATTGTAAAAAAATTATACTAGAAATAGTGTTAAATAATAATGATGATAATTTGTTAGGCCTACATTTATAAATCTATCTATCTATCTATCTATCTATCTATCTATCTATCTATCTATCTATCTATCTATCTATCTATCTATCTATCTATCTATCTATCTATCTAAAAAAGAATCCTATGAATTTAAAGGGGTGGTATAATGCCCTTTTCACAAGATGTTAAATAAGTCTCTGATGTCCCCAGAGTGTGTGTGTGAAGTTTTAGCTCAAAATACCCCACAGATATTTTTATATAGCATGTTAAAGTTGTCACTTTTTGAGGGGGCGCAAAAACGCACCATTTCGTGTCTGTTCCTTTAAATGCAAATGAGCTGCTGCTCCCGGCACAGGGGGCGGAGCTACAACAGCTTGTGTCCTTTTACCTCACACAGACATGCACTGAAAATTTCAAAAACGTTTAGCCTTTTATGTTCAAACCGAAGTCAGAAAGATGGAGAGAATAAGTGACAAAATGTAGAAGCAACAGGACATTTATGAATGGTTAGTGGATGAGTTTATGAAGCTGATGTGGAGTTATCTTCTAGACATTGATTAGCATATTCTGTCATGATAATCTATAAATCGTGTTTTAAGGGGCGGGCTTTATGTAAATTTTGGGGTTAGTGATGTCACTACCCCGGGAGGAGATCATTGTAGTTCCAACCAGCCGTTTGTTGTAGTCCTTAAAAAGCAATTTCTTTAAAAGCAAATATCTCCCTTTGCTTTGAACTTTGAGCGTTGTAACTTTGCAGATGTTGTTTATGCTCAAACAGCAACATTACACACTAACTAAAGTTAGAAAAGTCAAATCATATTCAACCACCCATTTAAAACTCTCATGTAAACACGTGCATTGTTACACCGATCTGGATTGTGTCTTCACTCTCTCTCTCTCTCTCTTCCCCTCTCTCTCTCTCTCTCTCTCTCTCTCTCTCTCTCTCTCTCTCTCTCTCTCTCTCTCTCTCTCTCTCTCTCTCTCTCTCTCTCTCTCTCTGCTGCAGGTGAAGGTGTGTTTCGACGAGGTCCAGCTGGAGAGAGTGTGTGAGTACCCTTCAGAAGACTGTGTGTTAGCGTCCCTCCCCTGCTCTCCTTATCCCGGGCCGGAAGACGGAGCGAGGGAAGAGGAGGAAGACGAGGAGGACGAGAGACCAGCGTTTGTGTCTCGCGGTGCCGTCAGTCAGAGCACAGGAAGGGTTCGGGTCCTAAAAGTGGGTCAGTGGCTTCTATATTACATCAAAATTAAAACAAGCAGAAAATGCAATGAGCAATAAGAAAGTTTTTAGGTAATTCTATTTCATTAGTGGAGCAATAGGTCTGGAATTTCGGTTTACGTTACTTTCAGATAAAGTCAAACAGGAAATAGAAATAAATACTATATTCACACATACGCTGAACATGAGATGCAGAAATACTGCACATACTTTATGCAAATGTAGGTGAAGTCGGTTTTGTGTGTAGAGCTTGTAGAATAGCATGTGTGCTTTACACTGAAAATATAGAGTTCATACTTTGACTTTATCAGAGGTAAACTGCTCTTAAAATAGCAACTCTATTACGTGTTATAATTATATGAAATAAAAATGTATGTTTTTCTGCAGTTCAGGGTTGTGCAAAATTCAGAATCTATCCATCCATCCATCCATCCATCCTTCCATCCATCTATCTGTCTATCTTTAGCACAACCCTGCTGCAGTTAAACAACATTAAAGGGATACTCCACTTTTTTTGGAAATAGGCTCATTTTACACCTCCCCCAGAGTTAAACAGTTGAGTTTTACCGTTTTCGAATCCATTCAGCCGATCTCCGGGTCTGGCGGTACCACTTTTAGCATAGCTTAGCATAGATCATTGAATCGGACAGGACCATTAGCATCTCTCTCAATAAAATGACCAAGGAGTTTTGATATTTTTCCTATTTAAAACTTGACTCTTCTGTAGTTACATCGTGTACTAAGACCGACGGAAAATGTAAAGTTGCGATTTTCTAGGCCGATAGGAACTATACTCTCATTCCTGCGTAAGAAACTTCAAGAAACTTTGCTGCCGTACCATGAGTCCAGCAGGTGTAATGATATGACGCAGCACCTGAAAATAGGTCTAATAGGTTAGACAAACTTAGTCCCGGTCACGATGGAAGTTACTGAGCTATTGAACTAAGTTATTTTCAGGCGCTGCATCATATCATTACGCCTGCTGGACTCATGGTACGGCAGCAAAGTTTCTTGATTATCACGCAGGAATGAGAGTATAGTTCCTTGCCATATCAGCCTAGAAAATCGCAACTTTACATTTTCCGTCGGTCTTAGTATACGATGTAACTACAGAAGAGTCAAGTTTTAAATAGGAAAAATATCGAAACTCTTTGGTCATTTTATTGAGAGAGATGCTAATGGTCCTGTCCGATTCTATGATCTATGCTAAGCTATGCTAAAAGTGGTACCGCCAGACCCGGAGTTCGGCTGAATGGATTCGAAAACGGTAAAACTCCACTGTTTAACTCTGGGGGAGGTGTAAAATGAGCCTATTTCCAAAAAAAGTGGAGTATCCCTTTAATTGCACACTTTTAAATCTTTTTTTTTTAACTGTAATTTTAAATGTAAATTTTTGTCTGTCTTTTTTTCCCCAGATGAATCCTGTAAGCGACTCTCTAAATGACAAACCATGCCATCCTTTAGATTTAAAATTCTTTACTTTTGCAGGTGTACGCAATGATACATTTTTTAAAATGTGGCTTTAAATTTTTTTTTCTTTTTTTCTTTTTTTCATTCTTTAGTTTTGCTTGTCCTGTTGGAGAATCAGAAATACTTTACAAGCACAATATTTGATTTCTGTTTCATGTTCAGAGCTCTGATTCACAGAATGATCCGCTCAGGTCCGATATGATGGTTTGCACAATTTACAGAGTTTTATGATTAAAACCTTTTATGGTCTGAAGGCTGTTCATTTAAAAAAAAAAATATACATATATATATATATAGCTGGAATAGATTTTATTTCATTTTATTGTATTATTCTGCATCACATTGAGGGAATTTATTTTTATTTATAAATGAAAATGAAATGCTCATCCTCTGATTGTCACATGCTAAGAGTTGACTCTCTCTTATGAAAGATTAATAAAGATTAGAATAAATGCTGTCATGGAACAGTGATATGATATTTGTTTAAAAAATAGATCTGTTTTCATCATGAGATTGTAAAATAGAATTTTGTCATTGCATATAGAATTAAATGTGTTGATGGGTCACCCTTGGATTTTTACAATGCAATCAAATAAAAATCCATTTTTTGTATTGTTTGTACTTGAATACCAGTTTTCAACTTTTCAATGAAATGAAGAAGCACCTTTAAAATATTAATAAACATTACAGACATACTGTGTGTGTGTGTGTTATATAAAAAGGGAGTAGTCTACAGTCTTTGACTGGTTGTTTTATCTATTCTATTGCACACTGGTTGTATTACAGCGCCACCTTCTGGTTATTCACAGTAACGATGAATGATCACATTTAATCATCTGAAATATTAATGAGAAATATCGGTCCCTGCTGACAGTTAAATCAAATTACCAATTTATAGATTAAATAATTTATTTAAATGTACTGCCTCTTTGTCAAATTTCATTAGAGATTGTTTCTGCTCACATCATTGGTACTTCAGACCAGAAGAAGCTTTCAGGTGAAATGTTGTATATTTGTAGAGGTATTTGATTAGATATCCCTCTCATAAAACATAACAAACCCAGTTTGGTTAATATGTTCCTGATTAATACTAATACATAAAATAAATTAAATTACAGTTGGCTTTAAGTCCATCAACGTCCTTCAATGAAAAAAAAAGCCTATACTTACGATGACACATTCAGTATTGTTGTGTACAATCAATCACAATCACATCATTTGCAGGTATATGTTCCCTTACAAGTGAGTCTCATGTCTTATAACAACTATAGGCTAATAATTATTTCCATAGATTATTTCACATAACCAATGATACTTAGCCGTGGCATGACACTTAAAAGACAACCATGAGAATCAGTGTAATAGTGTTAGCTTGCTAATATCCGATCTTACCTGCGCTGTCTAGCCTCGAACAATAGCAGCAAACTCACCCTGTCATTTAAAAACCAGCACTAGATGGCAGCAGAGGACTGAATTCAGTAAAGTGGAAAGATTTCCACTGCTTCCATTAATCGGACCCCGAATGGGTCTGATCACATGATCTCTGAATCCCTCCATCGCCATTTCTACATGTCAGTCAACAGCCATTTTTAGAGTGAGTGTCAAGACACCTGCTGATGATGGACCTGCCCCGGGACTCTCATCAGCTCAGTTCCTGCACTATAATCTCTCTGTGCTCGTTAAGAACTCTTGTGTGGTGATTAAAGAGGGTGTAAATATATGCTCTGACAATGATTCAATTATGATTCTTCACTAAATGATGCCTCATGAAATCAGGAATTTGATCGGGGTTGATTATATTCGATTTGATTATTTTGGATGTCCCTCCACATTTGTGTCTTCATTTTGAAATAATTAAAATAATTGTAAAATATATAAAAAAAGTAAAATACAGACAAAACAATAGACCTGGGGTCGGTTGCACAAACATCCATTATGTTAAGACATTGTCTCTTGGTATTTACGTTTTTATGTAACTGATTTAAAAAAGTTATGAACTGTCAAGAAAAAGATTTGATAATATCTTAATTTGTAAGACTAATCTTAGCGGTTTATGCAACTGGCCCCAGGTTGATTTTACATTCATAGTTGCAGGCATTGTATTTTTAATAAGAAATCAATGCATTTATAATTATAATAATTTTTTAATTCTGTAGTAATTGCATTGAAATTTCATTGTCAGACTGATGCATAACGGCACATTTCTATATCCCTATTGTGTACAGATGTGTGTTTGTGCAGCGTCAGTCTATTAGTTTAACAGCAGCTTGATGTACAATTCAATGCATTTGCAAATATTCCACGTTATTTGTTGTGTTTTTTTTTTGGCTTTCTTGTCGTTTTGGGGCCTATTTGAGCATATGTTGTGTATTCTCTTTGCTTTATCATGGTATCATGATTTGTGCTTTTAATGTGGTATGAAACATCTGCTGAGAAACATGAAGAGTGGATTTTAATGCATCAGGAATCTCATGCAGTCATTAACAGATTGCTGTTAATCTCATCCCATGATCCCAAAAGTTTCTCATGTTTTGTGAAGGCTGCTGTGCTGTGTTATGTATGTGTGTGTTTGTGTGTGTGTTTTTACAGAAACTTGTTCATATGGAAATGCATATGTCTGTGTAATAAAGGCGGCGTTCTGTCAGATGTGAGATGTGTCTTTCTCACTGTGCAGGGGGTTCAGGCTTGAAATAGTTCTGTTCCCAAAAGGCAAGTCACACCAGCAAACACGGATAGCTCTCGCAGACACTCTCACCAGTTAATTACACCTCGATTGTAGTTCTGTTCAGATCCTTGAACACTCACTGTGTACCTGATGTGTGTGTGAGATCCAGAGATTGCATTGCTCTACCTGAGCGCACCTTTAGTGTTCACCGTGTTGCACAGATATGATGACTTTATTAGAGCTCATGCAAGCCAGACATTCATCAATCTTTGCCATAAGCTTTAGTTTTTGACTAGATACGTATAGACTATTCATCCTCCTTTACAAATAATGCTAACACTTTACAATAAGGTTCATTAGTTAGCATTAGTTCATGAACATGATCAATACATTTGTTACTGTATTCATTAATCATTGTTAATGTTAATAAAAATCCAGCTGTTCATTGTGTTCATGTTAGTTCACAGTGCAGTAACTAATACAACCTTTGAATTTAATAATGTATTAGGGAATGGTGAAGAAGTATTGTTCATTCTTAGTTCATTAACTTAGGAATAGTGTTGAACCTTATTGTAAAGTGTTACCAAAATCATTTATGCATTAATTCTTTCCAGACACTCACAACTTGTTCTCTAAAGAAATGTAATAAATGTGGTGCTGGTGCATTTATTCCCACCAGCTTGAACGCTCTACAGGTCAATGTTCTCCTTTCAATGGCGAGCTTGTAGAATAACACATTTTATTGTCAACATTTTATTGTTGCACTTGAAAAAAACATAGATTTTGGCTTTTATATATGTGTCATACAGAGCTGCTGTCAGAGATTTGTGCGGATGCGAGCTGCTAGTCACCACAATGATGCAATGAGTCTAAAGCGCTTCAGTGCCAGAGGCTTCAGGAACAGAGACACACATTCATGTACGAACATTAAGATGAAGTCTTCAGACCATCATTTATTCTCCTTCACGTTCCTCAGATCAGATCTTTATTGATAACTTCAGTGTGAAGCACGAACGAGATGCTCGGATAGTTGCTGTTTGTCATGCAATGAAAATGGATGTTGATTTATTCAGCATCATCAAAGTATGAAACAAATGACTGGGGCATATATTTCAGGTCTAAAGCACATTCATTTTTATAGTGCATGTTTGTCTTTTCTACAGAGCTGGTGTTATACGGTGCAGTCACTGAACGCTCCTTGTGTGTTTCTCTGAGGAAAAGACGTCATAGGTTTGGAACAACACGGTAAAAGACTACGGTGAAACACTGTTAAACCATTACATTTACAGTTTTTGGAAGTGAAAAAGAACAAGAACATTCCCACAATTCCCTGACACTTAATCTGTTATGTAAATTGGGATTTTAAGTTACATTTAATGTTGTTAAATTAATGCTATTACATTTTTTAAACTTCATGTGTGTTACCATGATGGTGTTGTGTGAATGACACTGTGCAGCTTCTGCTTATTATTAGTATTAACTTTCTTATGGAAAAGCTGCTTGTGATGAGCTTTGATTCATCATGTGACTCTCATCTCCACTGTGATTGGTGGGTGTCAGTGTATATGTGAAAATTAACATGATATCAGCTAGTGAAATATGCTTTTTACGGTAAATATATGTCTGTAAAACCAAAAATGTTGCTACCGTATTTTTACAGTAAATTTCTGGAAACCACAGCTGCTGTTTTTTACTGTATTTTTTTTATTTATTTTTTACAGTGTAGCTAAATTAACATTAGGCCTATATCAGATATTTTTTTTTTTTTTTTTTTTTACTGTAAACTTAAGTGAAGTCTGTAAAACCTAAAATGTTGCTACCGTATTTTTACAGTAAATTTCTGGAAACCACAGCTGCTGTTTTTTACTGTATTTTTTTTATTTATTTTTTACAGTGTAGCTAAATTAACATTAGGCCTATATCAGATATTGTTTTTTTTTTTTTTTTTTTACTGTAAACTTAAGTGAAGTCTGTAAAACCTAAAATGTTCCTACCGTATTTTTTACGGTGAATTTCTGGCAACAACAGCTGCTGTTTTTTTTTTGCAGTGCATGAGAATGTGAACTTTCCCTTTAAACAGCGTTCATCTGGGAGTGTTTGTGAGTTTTGAGCTGGATTTGATCCAGGAGGCTGTGCTAGAGAGAGATCCGCTGTTCTGCTGTTTCGAGGAGCTGTTGTGAACGATCTGAAGTGTTTCCTCAGGGTTGGTGGTCTGGTGTTGTGCTCAGAGTTTGGAGCTGGTATCTGGAAGGTTGCAGGTTTAATTCCCACAAGGACTGACCTATGAATTATCACCACTGTGTCTGTTATCGAGACACTTAACCTCAGGTTACTCCATGGAGATTGACCCTATAATAAATTAATGGTGTGATGTTGTGGCACATCAGGGGGAAATCACAGAAACAAACACTGACTCTGGTGTAGAAATAAGATTTAGATCTGGTCTTGATCCTGTTGCTCATTGACGGATGATGAAGTCTCTTCTGCTCACCAAAGCTGCAGTAATTTGATCAAAAATACAGTAAATAAAACAGAAATATTATTCCAATGTAAATCAGCTGTTTTCTATGTGAATATACAGTAAAGTGTCATTTATTCCTGTGATCAAAGCTGAATGTCCAGCATCATTACTCCAGTCTTCAGTGTCACATGATCCTTCACAAATCACTCTAATATGAGGATTTGATGATCAAGAAACATTTATGATTATTATCAATGTTGAAAACAGATTTTCTTTTCTTTAACAATTAGAAAGCATTTATTTGAAATATCAATCAATATTATAAATGTCTTTCATTTTTATATCAATTTCATGCATCTTTGCAAAATAAAACTATTAATTGCTTTGAAAAAGTAATTTCCCTGACCTCAAGCATTAGAAAGCTAGTGTAGACATCATGAGCGAGGAACACATTAAGAGATATATTCCAAATCATATTTATTTATAATGATTTGGATGTAAAAGAAAATGCTTTTACCTGAAGTGTGTTATAGTTGACGGACAGTATTCAGTCTCTCCGGTGTAACCTGAGGTTAAGTGCCTTGAGCAAAGACAGCGGTGAAGGTCATAGGTCAATCCTTGAGGGAAACGACCAGCAGACTTCCTATCACCAGTAGCACACCATCCTGGACCAAACACTCGAGAGCTTCTGATCACCAGCTAACTAAACTATCTAGATCTCTGAACCAGCAGAGCCTCTGAGGTCTGTCATCACTGGGGCCAAAGCAGGGTCAACAGTTCAGCTCTGGAGGGGCCGCCATCTGCTGACATTTGATCATACTGTGTACATTATCATTTTATTTCAACATTTCACCATCAATTATAGGTGCGTAACAATATACTGAATATATCGCAATACAAAAATGCAACAATATGAATCATGGATAGTTCTCCCAAAAGAAAAATTACGGTGTGAAAAAAAATTTCCAGTTTTCAGAGTTTTAGTGTCAGAACTACATTAAACTGCTATATATAATGCTGAATATAAGTAAGGGATAATCCACGGCTAGCCATGCATTAAAGGATTTTAATGCACGACGTAGAGGCGAAGAACCACCCGACGCGAAGCGGAGGGTGGTTGCCTCTACGAAGTGCATTAAAATTCTTTAATGCATGGCTAGCCGTGGATTATCCCGCTTATACCTTGGTTATTTGCCAAGTTAAAAATAAGTTAAAGCTGTAACTGATGTTTACAGTGTAATTTTTTAACAGACGTGTAAAAATGACAGTTATTTCTTAAGTTAAGGCTCGTCAGTTCTTGCACTCCGTCCGCTTTAAATAAAGTAGAGCCATCGGATTGCTTTTATTTGAATGAATTCACATTTATTTAAATTCATTATTAAAAGAGAGAGACAGAGAACTGAAGGAGAAGGAACAGAGAGAGAGAGAGAGAGATGCGTGCGCGAGTTACCTGTGTGCGTCGATCTCTTCTTTAAAGTCTAGCAGCTACAGTCCCCTCATTGCTTAAGCATATAGCTAACTTAATGATTCTTTAATGGATTTATTACAATTATTTATGAATGACAGGCAACACTGATACAAATTAAACGATATTCAAAAATCTTCCATTTAGCCTACCTAAACGTTTTCATATGCGTCTCTCACTCTGCTTGCAAGTGTATCTGTGTTACTATGGTTACCAATGTAGCGGATTCATTTCGAACTGTAATCAAACTGACTGGAACTACCTGTGCATTAAACGGTTTTACTGCACACCTTCCAGCCAATCAGAATCGAGTATTTAAACAGCCCATGGTATAATGTATAATAATGCACTGGGGGAATATTTGTGTGTCCTGATAATGCCAAATGTCTGTCACCAGTAAAAAGTGGCTTACTTTATTTTAAATATATCTAGTCAGTGACAGAGTGCAAATATTCATCTAAAATAATTCTGTATTTTCATCTTCAGAATCATGAATATTGTTATTCTGGTGTCTCTATTGTCCTGTGCTTTGGGTTTCCAGCACAAGTCCAAGCCTGTTCATTTACACACACAATGTAATGTCACACACCAGGCCCCTGCTGGAATTGCCTCTGTGGTAAATGGTGTATCAAATGTTGCATTTTAATCAACAGAAAAAATGTTGTTAACCTTTATATGTCTTGGACTATCGCAATAATATTGTATTGTGAGTTCAGTATCGTGATATGTATCGAATCGTGGATCGTTACACCCCTAATAATACGTATAATATACCTACCATCAATGCTTATAAATTACAGTATTCAAATTCGGGGTTGGGTGAATATATCACTAAAACAATAGAAGTCAATGGTAGAAAAACTAACGTGTGTGTGTGTGTGTGTGTTCAGGTTGGAGGTTATCAAGTGTGTTGCGTCCGTTCCCCGAGGTGATGGAGAGATAGCATCCCTCTTTCCCAGGGGCGCTGGAGGGATGGAGGGATGATGTTGTTCTCTTTTTTTCCAGTGGTTTGGACCCTACAGGGACGTCCTGAATCTGTAGGACGCTCCTCAAAGTGCCAGTGCATTGATTTCAGCCACCGCGGCTTTCCAGCCCGCCGGCTACGACTACACGCTCCCTGTACACACACACACACACTCACACACACACACACTTGACTGGAACTTGTTTGCAGTCATGTTGGAAGCTTTAGTGCTCTGTGTGTCTGGGGATCCACAGGGGGCGCCGGTACCGAACCACACCCGACCCGCCATCCTGACCCACAAACTCTTTCATTTTTACCTTTTAATGTTGTTTATATGTCTATATGTCTTTAAGACAAACCATGTGTAAATTCATTAGTCAACACCACTGTCCTGACCCACATCCAGTGAAGTGAACGTCTGGCTGTGTTCTTAAAGGCATACTGGCATAGTTGCTGTTTATTCATTTTTTCTGTGTTTCCAATTTGATATCATTTCTTCTTAAGGTCTCCCTGTGGTGAAAATCCAGCTTTTAATGTTGTTTATGTGTCTATGTGGTGTTTTTAATATGCTTTAAGAAAAAGCATGTGTAAATTCATAAGTCGACACCATTGCTGAGTATTTCCTCCTTAAAACTGCAGTGAACCAAAGACAGTCTCAAAAACACGCTTTGAAATCGCTGGTGTTTCTGACGGCACAAACTACCTTGTAACCAATCAGATCAACGTGTGATCGTCAACCAGTGGATCTCTGGGCTGAGTGAGTGAGTGGAGGCGGGGCTCATTTGCATATTCATAGAACCGCGTATACTAAATGAGGCGAGGGTGTCGAGTTACAGTCAAGATATTTTAAGACACAGGGAATTTTTTTTTTTTTTTTTTTTCAAACTTTAAATATGTAATTTTGGTGATTAAAGATGAGTTTTAAGGGATAACATTTCTGACTACAGGGGGATTTTAACTTTTTGCCAGTTTGATCGAATAAAATGATCATGAAGGGATACAGTAGTTGTGCACAATCTGGCAAATGCAGGTCATCCAGGTTGACAATCAGGCTCTATTTGTTAGCATTAGTTAACAAGAACTAGCAATGAAAAAGACTACTAAAGCATGTATTAATCTTAGTTAATGTTATTTTCAACATTTACTAATACAGTATTACATAAACTAACACTGAACAGTCGTGTTTGTATTAACTAACATTAACAAAGATGAATATGTAACAAATGTATTACTCATTAATTAACTAACATTATTGGGACCAGTTAGACCATTGTATTGGGACCTTACTGTAAAGTATAACCTTGCATGTGAAGTTTTTCATGCATACAAAATAGTTGCACAGGATGAATTAAATACACACTGCAGAAAAAAGAAAAGTACAAGGACTATTCTGAACGTCTTCTAAATCAGTGCAGTGTGTTCAACCTTATGCAGATGTTTGATTTTACAGTATGTGTGTGTGTGTGTGTGTGTGTGTGTGTGTGTTGCGCTTGTTCTCCAGTGGTAAAGCCCGGACCCTCCCAGGACGACGAGGGGTGTCTAAAATCAATTCAGTGTTAAGTGCAGGTCTGAGCAGGGGACAGTTTCAGGCCCCAACACTGTTACTCACACACCGCTGACCCAGACGTCACACACACACACACACACACACACACAGACCCAACACAACAGACCTGACCTCCTCAGATCAACCTAAGCTGAAAATAAACTCAACTGATCTCAGTTCTGTCTCTCATTCCTCGTTAGACGACTGCATCACTGTGTGCTAATGATGTCTGAGGGTCTCAAAGGGGATCGTTCACCCCAAAAAATAAGAGCTTCGTCATTTTATCACCTTCATGTTGTGTCAAATCCTGACTTTCTTTCAAACAGATGTTCCATACAGTTATTATTATCAGCATGAGAGAGAGAGAGAGAGAGAGAGAGAGAGAGAGAGAGAGTGTGAGAGAGAGAGAGAGAGAGAGAGAGAGAGAGAGAGAGAGAGAGAGAGAGAGTGAGAGAGAGAGAGAGAGAGAGAGAGAGTTAATTTTTATCATATGATTGTTACGTAATTTCTTAATTATGCTGATATGACTTTATACTGACATCTTTCAGCGTTGCCTCATTCAAAAGCGAAGGTTTTTGTTTATATACTGTATGCAATGGATAACCCGTGATATATAAACATTCCATATTATATTTAGAATTTTCACATAGTAAAAGCAAAATTGCAAACACAAAATGTAAAGTAATGCTGTGTGACATTTATATTTTCCAAAGTTTTACACCTTAAGTAATTATTGTTGACATGTTTACTCAGTGGGGTAAACAACTGTTGTGATCACATGACCAGTGGAATACTACACTTTATCAATTTTGTAACCAAGAACCTTTGTTTTCGCATGAAACAACGCTGATGGATGTCAGTATAAAATCCCAAACCACTGTCATATTAGCCACAGACAAGAAATCACTTAGTAGATCTCAGTCAGGTTAAACGCCATGTTGAATTTAATGCGGATGAAAACAAGGCTTTGTACAACGGCACGAACTGAAGATCACATGATTTTCACAACTTTTAAAAATGTTTCAAGGAGTTTTTGTCTACTGAAAGTTTCATCAGCTGATGAGTTCAAGATTCATTCTCATTCCTGTCAAAACTTAAACATCGCTCTACCCTGACTAGGTCAACGCTTCATGCTTAATCAAATGCCTTTGATAAAAAAAAAGAAAGAAGAATTAACCCTTTACTTTCCTAATCTCAATTTACTTTAGGCTAAAGATTCAGGCCTTCTCCGAGCTCCTGCTGTTTTTATGATGTACCAAACCTGTCCTGACATAAAGCCAATGCAGTGTAGAAGCAGTCTGGAGCGAATCTGGATCACTTCTTCTCTGGGAATCCCTTCAGGTGTCTGATGGCTCGGGATCAGACGGCTCGTGTTTTCCTCTCCTCGTTTACATGCTGTGACTCTCGACATGCAGAGCGCAGGTGAAGTGTCTATTGATTACTGCAGTTCCTGCATTAATGCGTGTTGCTGTCGCAGTCGATTGACTTGTTGTAAGAGTACAGTTCCTGTCCTCCCGATGCTCAGGGTCATGTGTGCATGTGATCCATTAGCTAAACGAACAAGACAAGATCAGACATCCTCGAGGACTGTTCATGAAGAGTTCAGTCTCAAAGTGCCACGACAAAAGGAGAAAAAAACAACAAGTGAAAAAAAAAAAGTGCCACCAGTCTAATGGATACTGGCATGGGTCATTGAAAAACCCATTAACTGCTTATAATTGTGCATATGAATCATTGAACTCATCTCCACATAACTTTGAGTTATTCAGCATTTGTTTGCTTGATGAGCACAGTTTGATGTTGATGAGGTGTTACCAGCTGAACCAAGAAATGAAAGGTGCAGTAAGCAATTTCTGAGAAAGGCTGTTGATATTTGAAATCACCAAAACACGCCCCCTTCCCAATAGGATCACACCCCTATCTTGATAGCTCCACCCCCAAATTCATGAACACGCTATGCAATCATAGACTGTATTAAATATGGACGTAATGTTCGTGACGTCACCCGTAGGTTTCTGAAGAGCGTTTTTAAAAAGTGGGCGGAGCCGGTCGTCGCCATCTTGGCAGCGTCACTTCCGGATAAACAACAATGTGCAGCGAGGCGGATTAGCTGAGGTGACGTGACACTAACAGACAGCAGACAAACGACTAGGAATGACATCAGCGGCAATCCACCTGTCACTCAAGTGGCCACGCCCTTAATTATGCAGAACTTTAAGGGTTAATATGAAATGGATGCGTTATAAAAATATTCACCCAACTTACAGTCATCATGAAGGGCAAAATTAACTATATAGACCAAAACCACTTTGCAGGCTGTAAACATGATTTTCTCTGCTGTAAAGTTGGCATTAAAGTTGGTAAAGTTGTAAAGCATTGTAACATGGGGGTTTATGGGATTGACTCTGTTTTGGAGCCGGTCTCTAGCGGCCAGTCGATGAATTACAGTTTAAGACCATAAGGTTGGCGCTTATATGCAACGCATCTCCCCCATCATAAGTGGAAACGCCTCTTACTGCTGATTGGCTACAGGTGTGTTTGATGCTCGTCCTGGGCTGTGTTTCCCAAAACCATCGTAAGCCTAAACTGATCGTACAGAGACCATTGGTGGCAATTGTTCCACGATCAATTCACGGTTTACGGTGGTTTTGGGAAATGCAGCCCTGATCCACTTTCAACAGCTTCTCAGAAATCGCTTACTGCACCTTTAAGATGGGACATGTTCAAAGTCTTGAGGCCTATACCTTTAGTTTGTGTTGCATATAGGAAGAGGCAATACTGTATGATGTTGAGGAGGGACATTCTTAATCTAGAGTATTTGTCAAAAAAAAAAAAAAAAAAAACCTGTGTATGCCTCAGTGTACAAGATGATGTCATCAATATTTTTGGTCAGTAACTTTAAAATGTGCAACACTAGCATTATTTTGTCATCTTTTAGGGGTACACAAGCATATCCATCTTATATGCATAACCATATCCAATTTTTTTCAGGATATCCAACACGAAAGTAAGCTATTTTGGACAGGTAAAAAAAAAAAACCGGGAGGGAATGACACCGGAAGTCTCGCACATTCGTTATAAGGTTAAACATAAAAGCTAACAGACATGGACTGGTCTGGAAGAAACTACATAAAGACAGAAAGTCAACATTTGAAGTGGATCAAAAAAGTCCATCAAAGTTGTCCCAAGACAAAGAACGGGTAGGCCTATTGTTCAAAATTCATGTAGCCTATAACTATGATGAAAGGTTTTGATCCAGCTCATATGTTGACTGCTGTATTTCTTAAAACACTGTTTTCATATTTAAACCGTCATACTTTGTGTTCTAAGACTCAGGAAGTAAAAAGAGCCCGTGATCTCGGTGATCCGGTGTGGGATTCGCTGACACGAGTGTTGAAGGAACACAGAACATTTATAGCCCCGCTACCCCCATCAGTACCCGCCCGGGGCAGATGATCTCAGCGCCATCAGGAGCTCAGCATCATTAGAAGGTGTTAATTGGAGTTAGTCGGAGTCTTCGCTTTCTGTCAAGAAGTCTGACAACAGAATTCATTAGACTTAAAAATACCGGGGCATTGAAATGAACTCAAGAGGGATTCGCTGATGAGGAAGGATTGCGAGCTGACAGACAGAACAGTGCAATTCTCCTTAAACATGGCGAACATGAGGCCCATCCTCGCGCATCTTGCTTAGGAAGTTTATCAGCTCGACCGTCTTCTCATATTTGATGCGTAATTTTCACACTCTCATTGAGCCTCTTCCGAAAAATATAGCAGGAAGGAAGTCACTAGCCTCCTCAATTAAGAAAATTGTACGTGTCAAAAATGTAGGTCTTAAAAAATGAAGGGTGTTTAATGATATTAATGCATCAGGTTTTAATTTCTTCTATCAAAGGGCTTTTTAAAAAACAGCTGGTTTTGCAAAGTGAACTGTTTTTTAGATGCGTTTCATCACAATTAAAGGCTGGAAATGCATCCGATCCATCCTTTATTTTTAAGAGGCTTCTGATGCCGTTTTGAACAATGTAAATGTGTTACAGTTCTTGGACATAATGTTGAACCGTTTAATGCAAAGTAAGATTGTGCGGTCTCTGTACAGAAACGCTTCTAAATGTGTTTAGCAGGGGCTGGAAAGGAAAATGTATTTGTGTCACTTTCAACTAAAGCGCAGAAAATAGTGGCCATAAAACACAAAATGAGGAACCGCAGTGACTTCCTCTGTCACATTCACCCAGAAATGCGTTTCGTATGATCCGAAATAACTCCGGGAAAAGCTGCTGAATATACAGGCGACAAACTCCTGTTTGACAGAGCACGGTCAAAATAAAGAAAAACCTTCAAGGCGCGCCTTCAAATAACGACATAACGGTGCGTTTGTGGTTGAGTTTTCAGAGAATACACGATTGTTCAGTACAAAGATTGTTTTCGAATTATTTAGGACATTATTAGTCAAAGATAAATAAAATAAAACCTTAACTTCATTGAAAAAAAAATTAACACGGATCTTTGGTTTATTACACAAATTGTGTTTATTTCTTAAATGGCTGTAAAACGTTTAAAATGTAAGAATTCAAATGATTAGTTACATTTTAAAATCAACGAAAAAAACTTTTTTTCTGTGCTTTACAAATGTTTTGCTCGCTCCCGCAAAATTGCTGAAAAACGTTCGAAACTGACCGTTTAAAACAAGACAACGTTAAGTAAATTACCGAATTTAATTTTCGTTAAGTTTTTATTTTTATTTTTCGTAATAAAGTCCATGAATACGTGTAGTTTTAAAACACGTTTTCGTTAAATAAAACGTTCAGCAGAGAAACAGACAAAGAAAGTATGAAAAGCACATTTTATTTCACCTTTCATAACAGTGCCATGAGAACATTTGTACAAGATACATCACAATCTAAAGTGCACAAATACTGTACAACAGAGGGATCTTAAATAAAAGGAAGAAAAAGAAAAAAAAAAGAAAAAAAAAGATTCACATTATGGCCATCTTATAAAAATAAGATTAAAAAGGGCATGCTTTAAAAAGAATACAAAGTAAAAACCCCCCCAAAAAAAGAAGCTTATGTATTTCACAAATAAACAAGCACAACCGGGGTGGCACGAAAGCTTTGGCACTTGCAGATTAAAAGATTAAAAACACAACATAGATCACTTCAAACAAAATAAGAGATAAAGAGAGAATTGATAAATTATCTGGAAAGCAGTTCTTAAGGGCTTGTATAGAAGGCATAATAACCCATGGCTTTATGGCTCTCTTTGTTGTACTCCTCCGAGCTCAAGTCCTCACACTTTATAGTGGGCGAAGCGTCCGTACTGGATCCGCCGGGCGAAACGCGCCTCCTCTTACACGCCATGGCGTATCCGCTTGCGTCGCCCGAGTCGACGACCTTCAGGACCGGCGGAGCCTCCATCCAGGGGGCGGTGGAGCCGGCGGTCGGGGCCGAGGTGGAGCCCTCGTCCTGAAGCTTGTCTTTAGAGGTTAACAGGTCATCGGTGTAGGCCGGAGGACTCGGTCGAGGCGACCAGGGCAAGCCGGTGGTCATCTTCCTCTGATACGAGCTCCTGCTGCTCCAACCGGCCGCCATCGACGCGAAGGCGGAGTCAGGGTAGTAGCCGAGCGCGTGAGGACTCTGCAGCGGAAGCGGTTTAATGCCGTACGGCAGGAGACTGGACGCCGAGTACTCGCTGTCATAGGACAGGTCTAGTTTGCTGGACGCGCCGCTCTGTTGGACGGGCCCTACGAACCAGCGCTGAGCCGAAGCCGCGCCGGAGGCCGAGTCTTCGCTCTGAGGGGAAAGCAGGCCGTTGGTTTGCGGCACGGCGCGCTCGCTGCCGTAGAAGCGGTGGTTTTGTGGCAGGTTGTTTACAAACTGGTCTTGGAAGAAGGGTTGCATTGCATAGCGGGCGCCGGGGACAATCTGGTGCGACCGCGGAGAATCAGTAGGAGAGGGCGTCAGTCTGTCGCTCTCTGGAGCCGTGTACATCCTGAGAGGATAGAGAGAGAGAGAAAGAAAGAGACTGTTAGCGATTTGTCGCATTGCATTCTTTAACAAGAGTCAATGTAGACACACTATTAGATCATTTCAGTTAATGCATTAACTAAGGGAACCTTATATTGTTAGTCCTGCTTTACTTTAATTCAAAACATATGCTCTCCCTCTTTTTTTATAATTCAATGTACAAATATAAACGGCAACACTTCAAATTACTAGGCGACTAATCATGAATAATAATTCTTAAAACATTTCAACATTTACTAGAATTAAAAGTTGCATCTGTTCATATTATATAATGAACCTGAGCTAACTAAACTAACAGTTTTTAGTAGATACTGTAACGAATTGCTCACTGTTAGATCATTTCAGTTAATGCATTAACTAATGGAACCTTATATTGAAGTGTTACCACTTTACCTGTATTCAAAACATTACTTTCTCTTTTTTTATTTAAGGCTTCTACACGCTTAAATAAATAATGATGGTTCCAAAAACCTTTAGCATCAATAAAACCTTTTCCGTTGGACAAAAAAAGCTGGGTTGTTTTAACTGATGTTTGGGTTAAATGTGGAAAAAAACAACAGTTGGGTTTAAAATTTTTGAATTTAAAAACAAACTGTTAAAAAATTCCACTTCATTTTAAATCAGGATTTGTCCATATTTGACCCAAACATGTGTTGAAACAACCCAGCATTTTTTAGAGTGAACGGTTCATTATAGTGGAAAAAGGTCTTTTAGATTATTAAAAAATATATATATATATATATATATTTTAAGAACTTTCACTGAAAGGTTATTTGGGAAATCTTGCTAAATCTAAAGATCTTCACTCCAGAAATATTGTATAATGTAATATGCAAATATAAATGGTAACACTTTACATTAGTATGAACTATGAACCATGAATAATATTTCTTAAATTTCAATATTTACTAATACATTTCTAGAATTAAAAGTTGTATTTAATGGACCAGAGCTGACATGAACTAACATCAAAGTTTTTAATAGATACTGTAACGAATTGCTCATAGTTCGATAAATTTAGTTCATGCATCAACTAATGGAACCTTATATTTGAGTGTTACCATAAAGTCCTACTTTACCAGTATTCATATTTCTACTGAATTTGATCAACTCTGCACTGTGGCATAAACACACACAGAATGAAACCAGACTCATGTACCTTAAAAAAAATGTTCAATGTTTTTGTTAAAAAGAAAGGTTTGAGAGTCGTCTTATCCTTTATAAAATGTAGTGAACTAAAGGAACGCCCTCATATTTCTGGGCTGTTTTCATAATTCGGTCAGCAATAATGTGTTTTGCACTTCTCAGTCAGGGACGGTTGTTCGAAAGGCACTTACGAATCATAATTGTCCCTGAAGCCTTTTGCGAAGGGGTTGTGGTCGATCTTAAGCTGTGTGATCTGCAATTAAACACAAAGACGAGGAGTTGAGAAGCGACACAAAAGCAGAAGTGGCTGAAAGGAGCTGTGGCTGTGTTTCTGCTTACGTCTGTGTTCTGGTAAGCCGTTACAGCGATGAACTGGTTCTCAGGGAATGTGAAGGTTTGGGTTTTGGCGTCGCTGCTCATGTCTTCCACACCATCCTCCGTCACCTCCACGATGTGCAGTCGAGGCTGGTACTTATGCAGTGACTGGAGGACGATCATCTATTTTAACACACACACACACAGCGTCAATGTTTGTGCAGAGTTCATGGCCAGCATTTGCTGTAGGTGTCAAAGCCACACTGAAGACCTGTGGGTGTGTGTGGAGGAAGAAACTTCCACACACTCATCTTTAAAAGATCGCTGCAACATGAACCAAAATACATTCAAAATAAAGTACTATTCAAAGGTTTTCCGGTAATATGCTATATGCATTCAGAGTTTAAGAGCATTGCTCTCCAACATTAATGTCTGTTTTTTTTTTTTTTTGTTGCAATAAACAACGAAGTTCATGGTGTCAATAATGTTTTCCATCCACAATTCCTCAACCTACTTGAGAACTTCTTTAACAGAGTGATTTTGATTACCTGAGTATTGTTGTTATTTGCACCCTTGTTGTTGGTTAGCTTCAGTTTCCCGAAAGATATCTCTTGTCTCATCCAGTGTGCCCCAGTGTTTGGTGATTCAGGGTGAACATAAACCTTGTTTCCTACACAAAAACACACGCAGAACATGAATGTTTTGTCTTATTAAATTATTAGTTGGGCTAAATAAAGCTGAGACCTTTTGCACTGGTGTAAAACAGATGTATCATGACTAAGAGCGATTTGTTTTGAATAATTCTAATACACATAGGAGAATAACACGTCCACCCCCGCGTGTCATCGCTGCAAATCGCTCACATTAAATGCGAAACTTATTTCATTGCATTGAAACTGCTTTCATTTTAAAACGAAATGCAGTGTTAAAGTGTGAAAAAATATCGAAGTTTAAATAAAAGTAATAAAAACAATCGCGCGCACGAACGATAAGGTTTGTTTTAGCTTTCAAATTGTTTGAATTAATTCGTTGAATTTCACGCGTCGTTGGCAATAATCATACATTCATAATTATATTAAGGGAGATTCTATATATCTAACTAATTCGTTTATACCAACATCGAATGAAGATTAAAATCCCACTCAAAAGAAAGAAGAAAAAACGAATATCTAATTTAGTTTTTAGTTGCATTTGATCATAAAGGCCATAGCCTACTCGAGTAAAATATTATTTATATTTTCCATGAGAGAAAAAAAACCCCTAACAACACGTTTAACTGTAGAAATAACAGGTTGTCATGTTGCTGAAATTCTTTCCTCACCTTGCATGTTGTTGTCCGCTTTCCCGCAGGTCACCCATTTCCCGCCCTGAAACCTCCAGTGGTTCGGATCGGCCAGAACAATCTCCACAAACACATTATAATGAGCCGTCAGGTTCAGTCCGGTGATGTTAAAACTTAGAAAGGGGAACATTCGCCTGCGAATATGATTATTGATAAAATAATTAAGAATGACGGATTCGAAAGGAATATTCGTTATTCAAATACATCTTATAATTTTATTAAAATGTTGCATGTTTTTTCAGTTAAAATGACATTTTAAATTATTATACATGCATGTTCTAAATTACTTAATCATTTTAAAGCAAAACTTTAACAGCATTTTTTCTTTTCAATTACAGCACTCTATAAAATGCTGGGTTGTTTCAGCCCATGTTTGGGTTAAAAATTGGGTTTAAAATTTGAATTTAAAACCAACCGTTGGGTTAAAAAAAATTACAATTAACTTAACGGTTGGATTTGTCCATCTTCGACCCAAATGCGCGTTGAAACAACCCAGCGTTTTTCTTTTTCGAGTGAGCTCATGAACTTCTCGACATTACCTGCCCTGTTTGGTGATGATCATCTCAGTCTGATGGCGGTGAAATTTGAGCCACAGCGGTCTGTTACACAGGTACACCTGCGCCCTGGTCGCGGAGCCCGAACCCGGGATGGGCATCGAGCTCAAACTGGAGCCCGGTCCGGGATAGGACGGGTACAGGCACCCGGGACCCTGTCCGAACTGATAGCCGCTTCCAAACTGACTCCGACTGGCGCACACGGCGGATGAGAACCCGGCGGGTGGAAGAACCGAGCCGTAATGCAGAGAAGACGAATACCTGGACCCGTTCGAGCCACTGTACACAGAGCCGGTCTGGCCCCCGTACGGGAAGAGAGAGCACGGGTTGGTCACGTCGGAGCTCGGTTGGGAAGATGATATGAAATAACGATCAGTGCCAAGTTCGTCGATGTTGTAGCGGCGCGCGCTGGACAGCTCGTCGTCTCCACCGATTACCGGAGAAGTTTTCCGCGCGTCCGGTGCGGCGGCTGCCGCTGTTGCTTTAGTCCCGGGGAAGCTCTCGGTGTCCGCCTCATCCATCAGCGTGTTCCCGCCACTCAAGAACTTCTTGGCACCGGAGCTCTGCTCGGAATCCGTCCGGTCCATGTCCTGAAAATCGATCTGCGTTGACCCCGGGCTGTTGCTGGTGCTCTCGGAGGACGTCGACAGGTTATAGAAGGTCTTGGGTAAGTTTACAGATGCGCCAGGGAGGATGCTTTCTAACTGCATTCTTCAATACACTGATACGGGGATGAGGATCAATCAAAAGCTGGTCGAGATCAATAAGTAGATCACACCAGGACGAGGCTCCGTGCGCCCCGCAGTTTGACCTCTGAAGCGACACCTCCGGATTTTCAACTGTAATCTGTGAGTGACAGAATTGTTTGAGAGAGTTTATATATTCCATCTCACTCGAGGGGGCGGAGCCTTTGCAATTCGTGCGTTCTGACCGTTTTCTCATTGGCTCAGAGGCCTTCGTTTTAATATGCCTACTATTAAAAACATATCACTTTCTCTTTTTTATTTATTTAAGGCTTCTACACGCTTAAATAAATAATGATGGTTCCAAAAACCTTTAGCATCAATGAAACCCTTGCCATTGCACAAAAAAGCTGTGTTGTTTTAACGATGTTTGGGTTAAATGTGGACAAAAATCAACCTTTTGGTTTAAAAATTTAATGTAAAACCAACCAATTCACTTCATTTTAAATCAACGGTTGGGTTTGTTCATATTTGACCCAAACTTTTTGAAACAACCCAGCATTTTTTAGAGTTATAGGTTCATTATAGTGGAAAAAGGTTTTTTAGATTATTAAAATGTTTTGTACACTAAGGAAAACATGAGAGCTTTTCACTGAAAGGTTCTTTGGGGAACCAATGGTTCTTCTATATTGCATCGAAAAACCCCTTTTTGGAACCTACATTTTTAAGAGTGATTTTTTTTATTGACTTAAACACCTGGCCCTGGTAAGTGGGTGTTATCATTATTATTAATAACAATGTGTTTTATATTTACTTGGAATGCATCTAGGTTTTGCCTAAAAAAATACTTATCATAGACCGTTTCAAAATTCGTTTCAAGCCAATTAATGAGTGTTAATTTGAGACTGACATTGAACCCACTGAGGAACTTGGAAGTGGATTGACACCATTTTTGATGCACTGAAAACAAAACAATTAACGAGTCCTCCAGGCTGACCTGAGAGCGGTTGATCTAAATACACTTGAGCTCGACTGAACTTGGCAACCCAAATAATTAACAAACGATTAATGAGGAAAGCAAACTCACCACAGACTGTCAGTCAGCACCGCCATGCCTTGAGTTGCTCGTGTCGCGGGGGTTAAAGTTCACCCCTCTCCGGTTCAGTGTGTATGGGCTCAATCTTTTCTCTTCTTTTCAGCACTGGAGTCCAGAAAGCGCTCAGATTTTAACGAGCTCGAGCAGCAGCGTAAGTTCTGTTCCCGCACAAGTAAACGTTCACAAATTCCGTGAGATTTTAACGTGCATTTACCCAAAGCATTCCCCGTATAAAAAAACGTATCGTGTATTTACATATTTAAGTGCCTAATCTACGTGTTCTAATGTGTACTTCTATTGTGAACTCTGTTTCAGCGTCTTCATGATTCGGACGAAACCCTGCTTTGAAGATTGTTTTCAGCGTGCACGAGGTGAGTGATTGAGGCGCGCGCGCGCTTGCGTCACCTGAGGAGTTCTTAAAAAACCTGCGCCTTTAATAATAGTAGCCTATAAATACAAATATACTCAGTTTTTAAAATAAATTGCCTATATTTATATATATATGTTTTTTTGTTAAAGTAAATATAATAAGTGCATTTATTCCATTTATTTAGCCTACTTAATTTCAGAAATAATAAAAAGGGATACATCTATTAATTAAAGTTTAATTGATGTTTATAATTCCTAAATAATAATAATAATCATAAATTACTGCTTTAAGCTACTGAACCAAATCTTTATTTATAAAATAGTCGTATTTGTTTATTAAACACCATGCATTTATATTATTATACGTTTAAATCTGCAAAGCGAAACATTGCGTTATTTTAAATTGTGAAATTGAGCTCGAAATACGCAGGTTGTATTTATCAAAACGTATGCACGATGCAAACAATGTCTGAACACATTTTCAAAACGCGAAAAAAAAAAAGGAAAAGAAAACACCACCCAGGTCAACAGATGGAAAAACAATTGAGCCCCAGTTCACCATAAGGTAATATCTGATTGTCTTTATCATCAGGCGGTGGTTATAAAAAGAGAGGGGCGGGGGAAAGGCAAATCCCACCCGGCTCAACCTCTTTCCAAGCTCAGGGAAACCGGCCAATTATTTTTCCGTGTGAAGGAACCGGTGATCGTGAAGGAAGAGACAGCCGGGCGGATAGACACCGCCTTATTAAAACCCTTCTGTACCTCAAATCTGATAAAAGAGAGAGAGAGAGAGAGAGAGAGAGAGAGAGAGAGAGAGAGAGAGAGATACAAACGCACGGAATCGCTGCTTTGCGCTCTTTATAACGATACGGAACCAGGCGGACCGGGTGGCGATAATGGTCGGTTACCCGGAAAGGGTCGCACGCTCAGCGCGAGCGCTCTTTAATGAAAAACCCACCGGGTGTCCTCATCAAACCCATCCACTGACTCTCTTTAGCTCGGCATTGTAATTAAAACTCCTTGATGACAGCCGTGGGCTGCATGCTAAATTAAAGCGAGTTTGTGATACATTTAATAAATCACAGGTTTGTGATTATATTAGGCTACTCAAAAATAACACTGTCAACCATTAACCTTTTCACACTCGAAATGACATATTTGGTCCATCTGACCTCATTTTATTCGCTTTAAAGGAGACATCATTAATACTAATATGATTTTAGGGTCGCATGTGCAACACATTTTCCCTTAAAGTCACCATGAAATCAAAATCAATGATTCGTGTTTTTGTAATGGAATATTGCAGTGTTTATCCGTTCACATCTTTATTGTTTTAAATTCATGTTCCTGGTATCAGAATAACAGCATCTTCTCTTCTCTGATGATGTGGGTGGGGAAACCTGTCACTCACATGAGATCAGCCAATAGGAAAGCACAACCATCCAATCAAAATCAAGCCCCGCCCACATTTGTCCTTGTTCCAGAAGCGTCACGGCACAATAGAGAAGAAAAGACTAGCGCAACTTCCGTTTCATGCCGACTTTACATCAAGAATTCAATATTAAAATCTGGAAGTTCATACTCATTCATTATGAATGCAATGAAAAGCAAAGTTTGATTCGGACTCGGGCTCACGTCGCCTCGTCGTTTCAGCTCAGTCGCTGCGTCTAAATTATGAAATCAAATCCTGAAATGATCTCAACTGATGGTATGAGAAGGTGTGATGTAAAGACGATCCACACAGAGCACCTGCGAAACACACACACACACACACACACAGGAATGATTATGCGTTCTCACCTGACAGATCCCGGGTCCCAAGTGCCTTGTAGTTTTTAAGGTGTGAGATTCACAAGGATTAGCTCCCAGCTAAGAGGAATATTGAGATGAGAACGAGTTCTCCTTGCAGAATACTGAATTCTGCTTCCAGCTTTCAGACCAGCAGAGACACACTCTTAAAGATAAAGGCTTTTTAACGGCATCGAGGGTTCCATAAAAAATCTTCCAATTGCACGAACGGTTCTTTAGATTTTTAAAATGTTGATCACTCAAATAAAGAAGGTTTTGGATCCTTTATTTTGTAAAGTGTAGCTGAAGATAAATGAATGCCGATGATAAATGAAGCTTTGAAAGTGCTTGAGATGCTTTAGTCGTATGCATCATAATGCAGTTTAAATGTTTTTGCATTATTCATTAAATCAACAACATTTGCAGATTCATTCAAATGTGATGAAATCTAAGCTTGATTCGGAAGTCGCTTTATTTGATTGATTTATGTAGCCAATCATATGCATCATAATGTTTTCACATTATTCCTCAAATCAACAGCTTCAATCTGGAAATCTGGAAGCTTAAAGTATACGGAAGCATATAAACCTAGCAAAGCTTGATTCGGAGGTTGCCTTAACTTATTGCTTTATTTTGCCAATCACATGCATCTTAATATTTCAGATGTTTTCACATTACTCCTTAAATCAACAGCTTCAAATTGAAATCTGGAAGTTTGTAGTATATGTAAGCATATATGAATATAACGAAAACCTAGCAAAGCTTGATTCGGAAGTTGCTTTAATTTATTGCTTTATTAGCCAATCATATGCATCTTAATGTTTTCACATTACTCCTTAAATCAACAGCTTCAGTCTGGAAATCTGGAAGTTGCTTTGTTTTATTGCTTTGTATATTTACGCTTCATAATACCCGTGTGCAGATGTGTGTTATGAGCAGGGGATATGTGTGTGTATGTGTGTTTGCATGTGTGCAATCTAGAGATGTGTGAAGAATTTGGGGAAAAGGGGCTAAAAATCTGTGAAAAGACAGAGAGGGGGGCTGGAACTCAGCTGGAAACTGATTGGCTGCCAGCCTGAGGAGGAAATAAGAGTCTGCTGTCCTCTCCGGTCTGGGACCTCGGTGACCAGGCGCAAGATGTCTGTTTCGGCCCCCGAGGGCCCCGCCGCGTCCCCTCAACACTCCTCCGCCTCTGAAAGCGTCTTTCTCATTTTATTATTGACTGGAAATGCCACCCAGTCTTTATTTCCCTCCCTTGTTTTCTCTCTCCGAGCGAGCGAGAGAGAGAGAGAGAGTCGGGCGAAAGGCTGCGGGTGAATCAGGGTCACTCAAAATCAATACTGTGCTTTTAGACGGGACAGATACATAAGGGACGGTAATAGTCTTAAATGTTCTTTTGTAACTCTCGGAGGCTTTGGTGGAAGATTTGGGATCTTGAAGAATCACGACACATTTTTAATTTTCCAGACGCGAACTGTGAGTATTTTCAGCGCCTTTCAGTGCAGAGCACAGATCTGGGTCAGTCACACTGATTTAGTCAAAGTCCATGATTGTATCCCTTAAAACTCATCTTTGATCACCGAAATGACATATTTAAGCGTTTTTACTTGAAAAAAATGTCTTCATGCCTTAAAATATCTTGAATGTAATTCGACACTCTCGCCTCATTTAGTATACGCGGTTCTATGAATATGCAAATGAGCCCCGCCTCCACTCACTCACTCAGCTCAGAGATCCACTGGTTGACGATCACACGTTGATCTGATTGGTTACAAGGTAGTTTGTGACGTCAGAAACACCAGCGATTTCAAAGCGTGTTTTTGAGACTGTCTTTGGTTCACTGCAGCTTTAAGGAGGAAATACTCAGCAATGGTGTCGACTTATGAACTTACACATGCTTTGTCTTAAAGCAGATTAAAAACACCACATAGACACATACACAATATTAAAAGCTGGATTTTCACCACAGGGCGACTTCTGCTGTGGTATAAAATGCACATTAAACACTCATTTATGTACATGGAAAATGAAAAACATAAGCACTTTGTAAATATTTTAAATGAACAATACTGAAAATGATATTCGCTATTAATCTGGACAGTCCAGGCGTTCTTGACCTTGACCTGTCATGTCACTCCTCCTCATGCACTCGTGACCTTTGACCTGTCATGTCACTCCTCCTCATGCACTCGTGACCTTTGACCTGTCATGTCACTCCTCCTCATGCACTCGTGACGTGACAGTGGTGTATTAGCGCAGGCCTTGCGCTGTCGTCGCTAAATGTTCGAGGCGTATCAAACCGCGGCTCCGTTACTGAGGTCAGATGATGACAGACTGGACATATGTTTATCCTCTAACTGATGTCAACACCTCGTTAGATCTATCCATCCCTCCAATCCATCCATCCCTCCATCCAATCCATCCAATCAATCCATCCAATCCAATCCAATCCATCCATCCCTCCCTCCCTCCCTCCCTCCCTCCCTCCCTCCCTCCATCCATCCAATCCAATCCAATCCAATCCAATCCATCCATCCCTCCCTCCCTCCCTCCCTCCCTCCATCCATCCATCCATCCAATCCAATCCATCCATCCCTCCCTCCCTCCCTCCAATCCATCCATCCATCCCTCCCTCCCTCCCTCCCTCCATCCCTCCCTCCATCCATCCATCCATCCATCCATCCATCCATCCAATCCATCCCTCCCTCCCTCCCTCCCTCCCTCCATCCATCCATCCAATCCATCCATCCATCCATCCATCCATCCAATCCATCCCTCCCTCCCTCCCTCCCTCCCTCCCTCCCTCCCTCCCTCCCTCCCTCCATCCATCCATCCATCCAATCCATCCATCCATCCAATCCATCAGTCCCTCCCTCCCTTCATCCATCCATTATCCATCCAATCCATCCATCCATCCAATCCATCCCTCCATCCAATCCATCCATCCCTCCATCCCTCCATCCCTCCATCCAATCCATCCATCCATCCATCCATCCATCCATCCATCCATCCATCCATCCATCCATCAATCCCTCCATCTATCTATCTATCTATCTATCTATCTATCTATCTATCTATCTATCTATCTATCTATCTATCTATCTATCTATCTATCTATCTATCTATCTATCTATCTATCTATCTATCTATCTGTCACTATTAAAAATCTTCACTGAGTGAAATGTTATTTAGCAATTTCCTGCAGAGTCATTACATTAGTTTCATTCATTAGCGTTATATTTTACGGCTAGGTGTATTTCACAGACGACTGTACAAACCTCCATAAAACGGGCGATAAAAGCGCAGCGCTCTCAGTCACGAGCAGCACGGATGGGTTTTAGAGGAGCGTTTCCATCTCACAAGACTACCAGAAAACCAAATAAAGTTGAATTACGGCTCGTACGCATAGATTCATTCCAACGCAGCCCAAAGTTTACGTTTCCTCGTAAACCTGCTCCCGTTCTGACCCGTTCGCCATGTTCTGTGGCCACCCATAAAAGCTGAGTGACCCCCGGTGGCCAGAGGTCAGGGGTCACCGTCGAGGGGAAGGAACTGTTGTCAGAGTCCATCAGCACATGAAAGCGTTGCATTCCTGCTTTATGATGCGATCGGCCGCTGAAGCCTTTGCTCGGCGCTAGATTCATGAACGCCGCTGACAGGATTAACGCCGTACGTCTCATTAGAGGATCTCGATGCTGAGAGCCGCGGCGGGAGGCGAGCTGAGAAACTGAGCCATTAGTGTGTTTCGTCTGCGCTCGCGTCTGCTTTCACCTGCTCTCGTCTGCCATGTCCCAGCTAACACACACATGAGAACGCCATCTCTGAATGTTCTTAGAATGTCCAGTTTTAAAACCAACTTTAAGGGAGCATTCCATTTTGCAATCGTTATGAGAATGTTACATTTGAATGTTCTCTGAACATTCCGACATTCCGAAACAAGTCAAATAAATGTTAGATGAACATCCAACTAAAAAACCTTCCATGAACAATTTGTGCTAACGTTTTGAGAACAATATTAAAGGGTTAGTTCACCCAATAATGAAAGTTCTGTCAGTAATTACTCTCCCTCATGTTGTTCCAAACCTGTACGACTTTCGTTCATCTTCGCAACACAAATGAAGATATTTTTGATTAAATCTGAGAGCTGTCTCACTCCTCCATAGACTGCTAGGTAATCGATATCTGCCATCCCAGGAAAGTTAGTAAAGACATCGTTAAAATAGTCCAAGTGACTACAGTGGCTCAACCCTCAGTTTATCAAGCGACGAGAATACTTTTTGGGCACAAAAAAATGTAATAACAAAAATAACGACTTTATTCAACTCTTCATATTCTTCTGTGTTTCTCTGAGTGAGTTCACGCAGCGCTTCTGGGTTGGATGTCAGATCGTAGGCTCACTATTGGCCAGCATCACACGCATCACATGACCAGCATCGGCCAATAGTGAGCCTTCGTTCTGACGTACAACCCAGAAGCGCTGCGCTGTTACACTACGTGAACTCACTCAGAGAAACACAGAAGAAAATGAAGAGTTGAATAAAGTCGTTATTTTTGTTATTTAATTTTTTTGTGCCCAAAAAGTATTCTCGTCGCTTGATAAACTGAGGGTTGAGCCACTGTAGTCACTTGGACTATATTAACGATGTCTTTACTAACTTGAACTTTTCTGGGATGGCAGATATCGATTACAGAGAAGCCTATGGAGGAGTGAGACAGCTCTCAGATTTCATCAGAAATATCTTAATTTGTGTTCCGAAAATGAACGAAAGTCTTACGGGTTTGGAACAACATGAGGGAGAGTAATTACTGACAGAATTTTTGGGTGAACTAACCCTTTAAAGAACGCTCCCATTTAAACGTCATCTCTGAATATTCTCAGAACGCTCAGAACGTCCAGAACGAACGTTAAGGGAACATTCCATTCTGTAGTCATTATGAGAGTGTTACATTTGAATGTTCTCTGAACATTCCGAAACAAGTAACATTCAAAAAATGAAAGACGATCATTCCAACTGAAACGTTTCAGAAAAAAACCTTCCATGAACGATTTGTGCTAACGTTTTGAGGAATAATATCAAAGACCAGATAACTTTGAACAAGCGCATTAATGTTACTGGAAGAATGTTTGTTCATAACTTTGGGAGAACATTCCCTGTTTTCTGGGATCAGGATTTATTTGCACATGAAGGTCAGTGACACTCGCTCTTTAAAGAGATGAATGTCAGTGTTTTCAGTCAGCGCTCATTGAGTATCCGATGCCTGTTTGCTGTCAGAGCTTTTTGTGTAAATGTTCAGTAACGTCAAGTGACCCCTAAATGTTCCTGGACTCCACGTAACACAAGCCTCAAACAAATCAACGCTGAAAGGGAGAGTTCACCCAAAAGTGCCAGTTCTGTCATCATTTACTCCTTCCAAACCTCTGTGACTTTCTTCTGTTGAACTCAAAAGAAGATATGAAAAATGCTTTTCTGTCCATGCAGTGAAAGTCCATGTTGCTTTCCACAGTTTAAGTTTGTTCACAAAAATAAATGTATGAAAGAAATGCATACTGGATTGGAAAGTCATGATGCTGAGTAAATGGTGATTTTCATTCAGTCTTATCCTTTTCCTACTGTACTATAAGTGAAAAGTAACCATACCATAACATTTGAAGGAGTAAATTATCTCAAAATGCCATCATGACTTTCTTTTTTGTGTAAAAAAACACAAAAGATTATAAGAAAAATGTCTGTTGTTTTGTCCATACAGTGAAAGTCAATGGGGTCCAATGATGTTTCTGTGAAAAAGAAATGCACACTGGATTGGAACAACATGACGGTGAGTAAATAATGTTCTCTGATATGTTGGGCGATGTGAGTTTTAGTCCCGTTAATCTTGTCCCGTTTCTCTCTGTTTCACCCCTTTTTTTCAACCAAATGTCATTTAAAAGGAGTAAATCAGTCAAAAATGTGAACTTTGTCACCATTTACTCACTATATGACTTTCTTTCTTCTATAGAACAGAAAAGAAGATATTTTGAAACATGTTTCAGTGGGTATTTTTGTGCACACATTGAAAGTGAATGGGGTCCAAAGTTGTTTCGTCTTCATAATATCTTCTTTTATGTTCCACAGAAAAACAAAGAAAGAAATGCAGTTGGGGTTAAAACAACATTTTTTAATCATTATTGGGTGAACTCTCTTTAATACTAATTAAGGCCTCTGTAAAATGCTTTTCATTGATAATTAATGTTGTGGAAATTCAGCTGTTTAATCCAATCTGGTCCTTTTCATACTGCACTACCAGTAAAAAGGCCAATATAACATTTAAAGGAATAAATTGCACAAAAATGTGAATTCTGCCATTATTTACTCACTTCAGACCTGTATGACTTTCTTCCTGAAAGGAAGATATATTGCAAATTGTTCATTCAATGTGAACAGATGCTATCAAGCTTCGAAAATCTTTTAAAGCCATATGATAGTTTTGCATGAACAAACTCCTTTTCCAAAATAAAATGAAATTCGGTGTTTGTTCTAAAGCACATCTGGGGAATTGCATGATATTTTTGAAGCCCAGTCTCTCTAAGATGACACAAAAACACAATAAAGCCAGTGGATTAGATGTGCGTATATGCACAGATGCAGATTGCGGATTGAATATTCTGCGGGTTTGGCCGCGTCTACTGAAGGAGCGTTCGATCTCATCTCCTGTATTCATCCAAGGGAACCACATAATACCATTAAAAAACACACGGATGAGTCCTGAGTATCAGCTTTCCACGGATAACCTCGTGCATGAGACGGACCGCATTTGTGAAGCACCGTTTCTATCGGGTCCCGTTTAGTTTAGTTCTGGCCTCCTAACCGGAGCTGACCTCTGTGTGACCCCGGGCCGGGCCTGACCCGTTTCTCGCCTCTGATCTCTCTCTCCTCTCAGAACGCTGAAGACATCGACCGGCGGGCCGCAGGATGACAGGTGCTAAAAGTTTGACAGCGCAGGCCACAGATACATGCTTTGAAGAAAGAGTGATGTGTGTGTGTGTGTGTGTGTGTGTCTGTGGGCATTTACACTGGCACTAGTGTTATTTAGGTATTATTTATATACTGTTATAGTATTTATTAATACGTTTTTTAGCTTAATTTTTTGTAATTTTTGTTATGTGCTTTTGTCATTTTAGTAGTTAAATATTGCTATTTAGGTTATTAATTAATTTATTTTTATTTTAGTATTTTTTTAGTATTTTTAGTGCTTTAACTTAAACTTATTTCAGGTAGTATGTAGGACTTTTATTAATTATTTTAATAATATGGCAATAATTGAACCCTGAATCAACACATTTTTTATATTGTTTTTTCACACACTGTAATTTACATTACATACAGGTACTAACATTCTGTTTTATAATGTTAGGATATTCATATTTTATGTTAGAACACTATTGTACATAATATCTGTACATAAAAAGTAGTCTTGAAATTTTGTCAAAAATCAAGTTGCATCTGAGAAAATTGTGATTTAATTGTGCATAAAAATGTCTGAA
This sequence comes from Rutilus rutilus, assembly GCA_021464565.1. NCBI lineage: Eukaryota > Metazoa > Chordata > Actinopteri > Cypriniformes > Leuciscidae > Rutilus > Rutilus rutilus. Next base: position 3,108,305 of record JAJAQA010000013.1, read on the forward strand.
CTTTTGTCAGTCTCGATAAATAATGTATCAAAATCACAGCTGTAATTATTTCTAGTTCGTTAACCAAAACTAAAACAAAAACCATAATTATTTTTTTTTAATTAAATAAATAGTAACTGAAATCATTTTTTCATTTAGTTCAACTTGATGTACTAAAATAACTAAAACGGAAATAAAAATCAATAAAAATGGTATATATAGCCATTAAAAATAAAAAATATTTTTTTTTTTAAATGACAAAAACACACAAACATTTTTACCAAACCTTTAACTAAAATAAACAAACTAAAAATCTAAAAATCTAAAAATCTAAAAATAAAAATGTAAAATATAAATATATATATATATATGTATAATCACATCTCAATACTAAAACAACACTGTAATCTGAAAGAGGGCAAGTTGAGCACATTGCATTGTGGGACACATTATTCTCTGCATACTGCACGTATTTTTGGCAAAGAACATTTTTGCAGAATATTTGCATACGATGCAGTGTGTGCATACTAAAGATCGCAGAAATAGAGTAGATGCTGTTCAGAAATCAGTCAGTGTCAGAGTGTGTTTTGAGAGTAACGTGTTAATTGGCCAAGATTAACTAAGGTTTTTCTCTCGTGTGTGTGTGTGTGTGAGAGAGAGAGAGAGTGAGTGCATGTGTGTGTGTGTGTGTGTGTGTGTGTGTCTGTGCACTTTGTAGGGGTCACGCGGTGACTCCCGCATGCGGCCCGGTGTCGGCGGCTCACGAGTGCTGTTATCCGGGAACAAGCAGGGCTTTTATCACATCTCCAGCTCTGACTCAGAAACTGCATTTCCAGTCTCTCTCTCTCCCGCTCTGTCTTCGGGACGAACGAGCGGACACATTTCTCCACAGCAGTTCAAGCGCAGGAGCAGCCCGTCAGGCCCGTCTCTGTGAGTCAGAGGTTTTTACACCTTTCGCTATGAAACACACACACATCTCTCTGACTCTCAGCCTACTCAGGCATATGCTGCTTATGAAGACATGTTTATTGCTTTAAAACTGACCCCACAGAGAGAGGGAATCCCAGGCCTCGTCTGTCAGAAACCAGTGCACTCACTTCAGCTGATTGTGGAAATATTATAAGATCATAACGTTGGGTGAACACAAGTAATGCTTGTGCTTTTAGTGCATTCTGTGTGATCAAGAGTGCCACTATTGTGTTTTTCTGGGATATTCCCTTTCATGTAGAGTTCTGTGAATGTAAAATGTCTGCACAGTTTCACAGATAAATCGAATTTTTGTCTCCTAAAAGAAAGAATCGATTCTGAACTGTCAGTAATTCCAGTCTTAATTCCAACTGAACCTGTGTAGGCTCGTAACTAATTTGCATAATGGTCTTGATTGGCTGAACAGCGTCTCTTAGCCCCGCCCTCAAACACTGTAGTTGTAGCTGAACCTGTGTAGGCTCGTAACTAATTTGCATAATGGTCTTGATTGGCTGAACAGCGTCTCTTAGCCCCGCCCCTAAACACTGTAGTTGTAGCTGAACCTGTGTAGGCTCGTAACTCATTTGCATAATGGTCTTGATTGGCTGAACAGCGTGTCTCAGCCCCGCCCTCAAACACTAGTGTATCTGAGACTGGAAGAGTTTGTTTCGTGTTGTTCATGTGGAGAAGACGATGTTTTCTGCTGACAAAGCAAATCCACTTTGATCAGATTGATACGGTAAATCCCACGCCATCGTTACTGTTCGTATCACTGTGATCAAGAGCTGAGATTCAGATATGATAATGAGCGGTTGGTTTCTGACCAATCACAGCAGACTGGGTCATCTGACCAATGAGAGCAGAGCAGCTTGATTACAGTATTTATTTTTATTTTTATGGATGCATATTGTAGGAGACTCCAAAACAATTATGAACCTTTAAATTAGCATAATAGAGGAACGTATAGGGGAAACGGGTGCGTGTATAGAATGAGGGGCTGAGCTATTTGTAATCATAAATTAAAACAACGCCACTGACAAACGATCAGAAAGTGTCTCATTCAGAGGCTGCATCCTTCAAAGGACACGGACTTTAAAAAGCAGGCTTTCGATGTCCGAGAACATGATCAGAGCGCTGTTAAATGAGTCGGTCCTGTTAGATTGCTCTCGTCGCCTGTGACAGCTGTCGTTGATGAATTGTTAAAATGCCTTGTATAATTAAGAACTATTATCAAAGAGCTGGTTTTATAGTTAAAGGGATGGTTCAGAGTAAATTCAACCTAGGGTCCTTTGCACCATGACCTCGAGCCAAACACCCCCCAGAAGCCTTTTCTCCCTTGGTCGAACATTATTAAAGTTAGAGCTCATTTAGAGATATCAGCCGTATGGCTTAGTGCAGGCGCTAATGGATCCAAGGCTGTATCTGGTAAATTACCCCACTAATAATGCCCAGAATGGTACCAAACTTCTACAGTAGCACAAATAGGTTCTGTACTCATAAAACGAGGCATTGGAAAGTTTGTCAGTACATCAGGAGTTTATTTAAATAACACTTGCCTGACGCTAATGCTACCGCTAACCCGGACGTCGACGTCACTTCAGTGATTTGGGAAAAGCAAGTAAAAGTCCTGGCAGAAAGCGATGCATAAGGATGTAGTGTAATGACGAATTATTAACTCCTGATGTACTTACAAACTTTCCAATGCCTCGTTTTATGAGTACAGAACCTATTTGTACTACTGTAGAAGTTTGGTACCATTCTGGGCATTATTAGTGGGGTAATTTACCAGATACAGCCTTGGATCCATTAGCGCCTGCACTAAGCCATCCGGCTGATATCTCTAAATAAGCTCTAACTTTAATAATGTTCAACCAATGGAATAAAGGCTTCTGGTTTTTTTTTTTGGGCTCGAGGTCATGGTGCAAAGGACCCTAGGTTGAAATTACTCTGAACCATCCCTTTAGGGCCTTAAACTGTATGTCTTCTACATACTTCTGGAGAGAGGAATATATTAGTTTAGTAGATGATCGTTGTCTTTTATATATATATAAAAGAAAAAGTCCTGGAAGTTGATCACTAAAAAAGAGAAACCCTGTCAATTATATCAGTTATCTGATATTAAAACATCATTTTCAGTATAGGCCCAATTTTCCATATTGGTTCATCCCAACATAGCATATTTTCATTTATAGACGTCTTTGTCATCAGTGGCGTCTTGCTTGGCGAATCGCTGGTCTTTGATGAGGAGAATCTCAATATTGAAGGTGCAGGACAGAAGAGGTCTGTGTATTTATCTGAGATGGTGTAAAACAGTCTGGACGGGCCGCCTGTCGACTGGACTCAGATCAGTTTCAGACGCTGATCAGATGGGTCTCCAGCAGCCGCACACACACACCCGACAGGCCCGATGACAGCAGGCACTCCTGATAAACAGACCCGCTTACACACACACACACACACACACACACGCACGCATGCACGTTTACTGAGCTATCTTAATGGGGACTCAATAGACGTAATGGTTTTTTGGATGGATCCATCCATCCATCCATCCATCCATCCATCCATCCATCCTTCCATCCATCTAATCCATCCATCCATCCATCCATCCATCCATCCTATCCCTCCATTCATCCTATCCATCCATCCATCCATCCATCCATCCATCCATCCATCCATCCATCCATCCATCCCTCCATCCATCCCTCCATCCATGCCTCCATCCATCCATCGATCCATTTAATCCATCCATCCATCCATCCTTCCATCCATCTAATCAATCCATCCATCCATCCATCCATCCTATCCCTCCATCCATCCATCCATCAATCCTATCCCTCCATCCATCCATCCATCCATCCATCCAATCCAGTCCAGTCCGTCCATCCATCCATCCATCCCATCCCATCCCATCCCATCCATCCACCATCCATCCATCCATCCATCCATCCATCCAATCCATCCTATCCCTCCATTCATCCTATCCCTCCATCCATCCATCCATCCCTCCATCCATCCCTCCATCCATGCCTCCATCCATCCATCCATCCATCCATCCAATCCATCCTATCCCTCCATTCATCCTATCCATCCATCCATCCATCCATCCATCCCTCCATCCATCCCTCCATCCATGCCTCCATCCATCCGTCCATGCCTCCATCCATCCATCCATCCATCCATCCATCCATCCAATCCATCCATCCATCCCTCCATCCATCCCTCCATCCATGCCTCCATCCATCCATCCATCCAATCCAATCCATCCCTCCATCCATCCATCCAATCCATCCATCCACTAAATCAAAGCACTCGCCTCTAAACTTTTTGTTTCATTTGATGCATCTTAGCTAATTATACTCAAACTATCCAACTTAACGTGGTCCTTTGAAACACGACTACTAATCGCTGCCCCACGAGCGAAGTGTAGTGCGAGAGAAAGTCCAGGCTGTTCTCAGATCAGCTGCTGTGGGGAAATTCCACCAGCACATGACAGGAGTGTGTTGCTTTGGATCGTCTGTTGGGTGTTTGCGTTTCCTTCTGTGCTTGTAGGTTAGCCATGACGGGAGTCCAGACACATGCGATCTTCCCTGAACATGCTGCCCGTGTGTGTGTGTGTGTGAGAGAGAGAGAGAGAGAGAGAGAGAGAGGTCTTGGCTTCTAGGATTTGGACCTCTCAGCCTAGAAACAGCCGGCCCAGTTTGGACTCAGACCTGGTGTTAATGTCCTTTTTTTTCTCCAATACAAATCTGTTGTGTAGCAACCCCCAGATTCTCCTTTACCCACAAACCGCATGTGTTTTTAAACGCACAGCAACACACTTGACAGGCACACATCGAGAGAGAGACGTGTTGCTTATTCAGGTGTTCATGCACAACTACACTAGATTGAATCAGATTGACACGGAGATTCAGAGATGGTTGAGAGGATCATTTCTTTCTTTTTGGGAGTGCAAATATCAATTGCATGCATATCTTTATCATCAGTATTACAGAAAACACACTAGAAAAGATGTCAGCTATAGGTCTGATCCTATACAATATTGTTTCAAAGCAACAGTAAAAAAGGAAAATAACAGTGTTAATGTTGCAAAATACATCAAAATCAAACAAATTCAATTCAGCTATAAAGCAAGTCTATAGAATATAATAGTGTCATTATTCAGCTCAATTCAGTTCAGTGCTCATTCAATTCAATTTAAGTCATAAAGTATGAGTAACTGTACAATAGATTTAGGTTAAAGTGAAATCAATCAATAATTACATCTATTTACTTCCTTAAGCATTGCAATTCATGCACTTTATATTTTTAGAGATTTTTCACCAAAATTAAAATTCAGTCATCATTTAATTTGACTTTCATCGTATGGAGAGAAAAAAGACATTTCAAAATATCATACAGTCATACAGGATTGGAACGACGCAAGGGTAAATGATGACCGAATTTACATTTTTGGTTGAAATATCCCATTAATTCATGTTTCTGGTCTTATTGTGATTGATTCACTGGTGCATGTTTTCTAAAGAAAAAATATTTAAAAGCAACATCTTCCTGAAGTCACTCACAATATTCAAATTATGAGTGACAATGTTTAGTTTCAGTCTGAAAAGTGTCCCATTATGACATTAAATCTGTTTGTGAAACATGCAATTCATAGAAGTTAAATGTGCAAAACATGCAATCCATGTATTGAGGATTATTATCAATGCAGTCTATATTTTGAAGATTATTATCAATGCAATCCAAATATTTAGGATTATTATCAATGCAATCTATATATTGAAGATTATTATTGCAATATTGCAATCAATATATTGAGGATTATTATCAATGCAATTGTAGGCTTGCGCTATCGGACCCGGTATCCGACCAGCGCGGAAGGAGCGGCGCCGCTCCCACCACGCGCATCACGCGCTGTGCGTAGGGCACCAAGTGCTGAGGGGGCACCAAAAATAGCCAAATGAAAAAAAAAAAAGTATAATGCCGATATTATTTCATTAGCCTATAGAAATATTATTAGGCACATTTTAGCCATGTATATGTAACAAAAAAGGGGGAACAAGATCATTTAATTGCTCTAGTCTAGAAAGTACCGCCCCCCGCGTTGGATGGTCCGTGCCGATTGTTCGCGCGGGCGCCTTTGCGAAGTTTGACAGACAGACAGTATAGGCAACTTTTTTGGAAATGGCCCCTAAAAGACAGCAGGAGTTAGGATCTGAGAAAAGAAAGAAGAAAAAACTGCGAGATGATGCCCGTGCATCACTTGCAGGTGAGGTGAGTCCATGTTTAATCATTCTTAAAAGGGAAATATGCTGCATGTGCTGCTGCTAATCGTAACGCGCCTCGAACGTGCTGACGTTAATGTTAGCAAACTATGTTATTTTAAATAACTTCGGTGCAAGCTAAATTGAGATTTTACTGTTAAACATTACCTACTTTACAAATAACTGACGCCAGCTAGCTGTTACTTTCTTTACTATCTTTCTTTAGATATTGAGCAGTAGTTTATGGTTTATTTTGACGTGACGGTGGTTAATACTTTCTCAGTAACAGTTAACGTTAGCAGTCAGTGCAGTGCACATGGTAGGCTAACAATTCCTGTTAAATATATAAAAAATATAAAATGTCATTATGAATGATATAAAGCAAACAATACTGTTTAATTGTGTGCATTATTGCACCTCATTCTATTATGCTTTTATATTATATTATATTATATTATATTTATCAAATAGTTGATAAATAAGGAATAAAGGGGGAGAACTCCTTGGCTGCCATGCTTTCAGTTTTAAATGTTTATATTTTTTTCCGGTATGAGATTCTTTGTTTGAATATTTTGTCTAATAAATGTAATTTATTCAAAGTGACATTGAATTTGGGAAAAACATGTCTGGATTATTTTGATAATTTTTTTATTTTTCTATTCTGTTCACTGAAGAAAAGTTTGCACTTTCAAATGTGTAGTGTGTGTTGGCTATTCTACATATGTTTACAAAGTCAGCAAAGCTGTGAAGATTTTACTTTCTCTTTTTAGTGTTCTTAAGTTTTATAGTGTGATGCTGCTGTGTTATTGGTATTGAGTTATATGTTTGGTAATAAAAAGTTAAACTGGCAAAAACAAACGGTTTTTTTTCTCGGGGTCGGGGTGGGGGGCATCATAAAGGAATTATGCTTAGGGCACCAAAATGGCTAGCAGCGGCACTACGTGTTACTGTCTTTTCTCGAGGCAAAGTATTTTTGGATTAAATGCAATACATTTGAATATGTACTCTCTCGTTATTTCATCTGACTCCATAAATGAAAAGGTTTTAATGATATCTGCACATCATTAAAAGTGAGTGAATGTTTGACTATGCTTTTTAACTCTTTAATGAAAATAATGTCAAGGTCAGTTAGAATAATCAAATGTAACAATTTATTATGTCAGGTAAATGTATCATGACAATTTCATAATCAATTCAAAGATAATCGATTCTAAACATCAAATGCTCTGGAATAAAGAGAAGAGATGCGAACCCGACATTATACATGAAGCTCAGAGTCTTACTCTCAGCCTCACAGGCTAATCTGAAATACAGAAAAGCCCCGATCTTCTCATTGCATTTCCTTATATAGACAGAAACTTCTTTCACATGGAAACATCTGTTAACAATGGAAATATGCATTCAGAGTTGACACCTTTTGGGTGTAGGAGACCTAGAGACCACCTTCCTTTTTGTGTCAGTTATCTCTAAACTCTTAAAACCTTATTACCTTTTGTTTTACTTATTTGGAAATGAGACATTTGTACCAGTCGCACTGAGACATTTCAAATGATACCAAAAATGTACAATACTCAATGATAATCATTCACATTAAAACGATATATTTTCTTGGGTGAATTCAGGTGATCTGAGTATGAGAGAGAGAGAGAGAGAGAGAGAGGGATGAGGGAATGAAATGTAGATTAGGATGACTCGGGGGTGAGACTTTTGTCTCAGATGGGGAGTTGAAATGGTAATTTCCAGCAAGATCCTGTCCTCTCAGGGTCTGGTCGCTCCTTACCCAGACTCTCCGGCATTTTATCATTTCTCAAGTCTTACACAATCCAAATATTGAGGCTTATTATCAATGCAATCAATATTGAGGATTATTATTATCCGTATTATCCAAATATTGATTATTAAGACAGTTTAGAGTTGAAAAATGCCAGATAAGGAGATGAATTAAAGACCTTTTTTTGCACAAGAACTCTTTATTCTGTCGTTTATTCTGTTGTTAAAGGAGCCAGAAAGCAAAAGTTTATTAATGCTTCTTGATTTCGGGACTGCATCTAGCGTCTGTCTGAAGAGTGTGGGTGTGTTTGGGTACTTGAGAAAAGCCTTTGTGATGGTGAGGGCTGGCGGCTGGGACGGGCCCTCCTGGCGAAGCTCAGCGCGTCACGTCAGCCCTGATGCGTGTGCGTGTGCGTGTGCGTGTGTGCGTGCGTGTGTGTGTGATGAATAAGAACGGTTCCTGAGCTCGTGTAATGCAGAAGCTTCAATCAGCTCAGAATCACACCTTCACCCTCCACCCGCGCGGGGGGGAGTCCTACATGAGGTCACCGAGCCTCTAAACCTGAGAGTGGGAGGTGTTGAGACAACCGGGCAACAAAACCAGGGAAAGAGAAAGAAACACAGACAGAGAGAGAGAGAAAGAGAGCGTGCGACATTTGTGGTGGGCTGCATTGAACACCACAAATCTGTGCTTTCATTTTCACTCTGCTGTTCATGCTCACCCCTCACATCTGATGCTCACATACTCATTTACACAATAGCACACACACACAGTTACAGGAATTATATATATATATATATGCATGTTCACTGCATGTTATTTATGCATCATGATGCAGGTCAGACTTGTATTGTTACTTCTTGCAGGTTAAAGGTGACATTATCCCCCTTTTCACAAGATGTAATATAAATCTATGGTGTCCCCAGAATGTGTCTGTTAAATATCAGCTCAAAATACCCCCAGATCATTTATTACAGCTTGGCCGTGAGCAAAAACACGCCGTTTCTGTGTGTGTCGCTTTAAATGCAAATGAGCTGCAGCTCCGCCTCCGTTCAGAAGAGGGCGGAGTCTTTACTCGAGCTTCAGAAACTCCGGCAATAACAACACAGGCCAATCTCACTCATCCAGAATCCCAGAATAACCAGTAGCGAGTGCAGCCTTACCGAGACTCAGGAAGAGTTTCACTTTTAGACGTTTCTGAATGTTAGTGGACACATGTAGGCTGTGGAGTTACATTGATTGATCTCATTGACTTGCATGTTGTCTACACAAGTGTACTCGGTTCCTGAAGTCTGTGTAAGACCGCTGTGACATGTTGTGGTCAGTAGTCGTCTGTGCTCAACGACCATTGCGTTAGAACTGGTCTTTGTTGTCACTCGTGAAACCAAATGGTGGCTGGTGTGTGTAAACGTGCAGATTATGGGCAGGTAATATTATTATAAGATCCTCTTCATACGTCAGAAGGAGAGCGGGAAAAGTAACACAAGAAAAGTCAGATTTTCATGATATGTCCCCTTTAGTAATTAATTATTTGAGAGAGTTTGTAAAAACTCTGCTTGTCTTAATCAGTTTTTCAGTCTTGTTTTCCAGCAAAAATCCTTAAAACAAGATGCACTGAACTGATATTTCAGATCGTATATTGCATATAAGCATATTTTTAAGTAATTTCTCAGATGAATTTGTCCTGTTTTAAAGTTTTTTGTTCAAAGTAATAATGAGGTGTGTTCATTTATAACTAACCAGCTCGTGAAGTGTAAACATGTGACATTGTGTGTGAAACTTGCATGTTGTCCGGAAACAAGTAGGACAAAATGTATCAGTCAATTCTTACATTATTTGTATTGTATGTTTTTACACATAAAATATGGCATGTTCACATCACGTACTTTATCGCCATGATTATTTACATGCAATATTGCCAAAGCATTAAACATAAAACAAATAATGAAAAGAAAAAGAAAATACAATGTTACAAATGGCATGTGTGTGTGTGTGTGTGTGCGTGCGTGTGTATGTGTGCGCGCGTGTGTGTGTATGTGTGCGCGCGTGTGTGTGTGTGTGTGTGTGTGTGTGTGTGTGTGTGTGTGTGTGTGTGTGTACATGTTTTTCTATCCCGGTGGGGACTTCAACCTGAATGCACACAGACTCATGGGGACTCGTGTCACAGTGGGGGCCTAAACTGGGGTCCTCATGGGTAAACAAGCTTATAAATCATACAGAATTAGTTTTTTTGGAAGTGTAAAAATGCAGAAAGTTTTCTGTGATGGGTATGTTTAGGGGGTAGGGTTAGTGTGTGTGTGTGTGCATGTGAGTGTGTGTTGTTGAGCAGGCACATGAGCCTGTGGTTAGTTGACCTTTGTTCTCAGTCATGTGTGTGAGTTGGTTCACCTGTGGTGAGTTCTGGTTAAATGAGCTGATCTAGAGGTGTGTGGGTGACCAGAACCTTCAACCCACCTGCGGCTCAGCAGCGCTGTGACTCATACACACACACACACACACACACACACACACACACACACACACACACACACACACACACACACACACACACACACACACACACACACACACACACACACACACACACACACACACACACACACACACACACACACACACACACACACACACACACACACACACACACACACACACACTCGCTGCTTCATTCTCATCTCGTGTCACATGATGCCCTGAAGAGATCCGAGCCACATCTACACACACACACACCAGAACTGAAGGTGCAGGACTCGTCTACTCTCCACACTCCTGAAACCAGTTAATGCACTGTGAACTCACATTAACTATCACAGCTTAACATTCTACGTTAATGAACACTGTAAATATATTGTATTGTGTGTTTATGTTAACTAATGTTAACAAACGAGATCTTATTGTAAAGTGATACTGGATGAATTATGAAAAAAGTAAAGTGACAGGAATATTTTGTGATGTTCTAGTTTGGAAATGGTTTGATCAGTGAATGAAGATGAAAATATTAATTTTGTGTGTTTCATTCTCATTCTCCTCTTGAACGTTATGACTATGTTGGCACACGCACAGTAATATCCTAAATCTGCTTCATAACCCCCTGTCAGCCGAGAGTTTCATGTAAATCTTGCTTTTCCATGTAAAGAGTTTTTTAGCCCCGCCCACAACTGAATTTCATTGGCCCCAAATGTTGCGTTACGTTACTGATATGATTGTGTTTTGAACATCAGTGTAAGTTAGTTCTATTGGGTAAAATCGTTTAAGCTTTGAGCTTCACTAAATGCTTGACAATTATATTTTAGCATTAACTCATATTAAAATGTAGTCTTTCTCTTCTAGAAAAAAATGGACCAATCTGATCGATGACTCATCCTGCACTACACAGATTTCTGTCCAATCAGAAGCTCTCTAGCGAGAACGCCCCTCCCCCGACGCCGCCTGCCATCCGCTAGCAATAGTGAGTAGCGATTCATGACTGGAAATGGAAATGGAAAATATGAGCTACTGGTTATTAAAAACAGAACTTCCTGCTTCCTGACCTCATCAGCGTTAGGACTTAAAAAACACCTAAATTAAACAGGTTTATTTATTTATGTTTTATTGATTTTAAATTATAAAATTTTGTTATAATAAATTATAATTTTTTTTATATTATATATTGTTTTATATATTTATATGATATATTTTATTATATTTTGTTTATATTAAATATTGAGATGTTTTAGTTCAGCGTATTTATTTTCATTTTATTTTATGTTATTTTATTTCACATCCATCCATTCTCCAAACCGCTTGTCCAATGCTGGAAACCAATTCTTTTATTTAATTTAATTTCATTATTTTAATTTAATTTAATTTATTTTAATTATTTTATTTAAAAAAAAAATGTTTTGATGTAATTATTTATTTAATTTAATTTAATTATTTAATTTTGTAAATTTAATTTAATTTAATAAAAATATATATTTTATTAAATTAATTTTTTTATTTATTGTTTTGCATTGCATTGCATTGCTTTCTTTTCTTTTCTTTTCTTTCTTTTCTTTTCTTTCTTTTCTTTTCTTTAATTCTTCCTATGTGAATATTTTCACATGTATTTTTGTGATGACTATCTTGCGTTCTCATGCGCGCTCAGTGGCAGATGATCAAACTCTTGTGAAATGAGTTCATTGAATATCTGGTGTATTCTGTGACTCGGTTCTCGTCCATTCAGCGAGTTTGAGTGTGTGTGTGTGTGTGTGTGTTTGTGTTTGTGTTTGTATCCGCTGCATTACTGATTTCACCTTCATGTGGTAACCTGGCACAGCACACACACGCCGCGCTCACTCAACGATGACGGCCACACACACACACACACACACACACACACACATGCTGGCATGCCTTCTCGGCCCTGTCGGTCACAGGAAGGGTAGCCACAGTCTCTCTGTGTGCGTTTATCCTCGGTCACTGGCCTCCCAACGTTCCCATCGAGGGGTCAAGCCTCGTGTCGTCGAGCGCACCCTTCGCTCGCGGGCCGAGACGCTCTGACCCCTCACACACACACACACACACACACACGGCCGTGCCAGCAGCCTGGAGCCGGGCCCGCTGATGTCATGATGGCAGGCGCTGGTGGGCGAGTTCTTCTCGCATCCGGATTCCGGAGTTCCTTCGGCTCCAGCGAAATCATCCGGGATTTATGACTTTAGATTGACTCTCAGTTCAACAGAATCAAAGGAAACTGTTCGGCCACCAGCAGCATGTGTGCATGGCCATGCAGGACACTCCTTTATTGTGCTTTTCCCTTTATTTCATTTTATATATTGATTTTCTTTATTATAATTTTTTTATTTGGCTTTATTATTTTATTTTTATTTGTAAATATGAAAAAGTTTACATTATTACATTATTTTATTATGTGAACTCGTTTATTTATGTTTGCTATGGTTTATTTTTAAATGTAATTTTTTTTTTTAAATAAACCATATTTATTAATAGTAGTTTAAAATGTAAAAAACTTTAATTTGAAGTTAAAAAAAATTAACTTGACTTTTATTTATTTAACTTAGATTTATATATTTTATTTATTGATGTCTATCCATCCAGACATTTATTTATTTATTTATTTATCCATTCATTCATTCATTCATTCATTCATTCGTTCATTCATTCATTTATTTATTGATTTTATTTTATTTTTTATATTAATGACAATGAAATATGGAGTTAATTGTTTTTTATTTCATTTTATTTTTGATTGATATTTTTATTGATTTTAATAATAATAATAATAAATAACTACATTTATTTAATTAATATCATTTATTTATTTCATTGATTTAACTTAACTTTTATATTTATTTAATTTATATTTATATAATTTATTGGTAACACTTTACAATAAGGTTTCATTAGTTAACACGAACTAAGAATTAACAATAATTCTACAGCATTTATTAATTTTTCATGTCAATTTCAACATTTACTAATACATTATTAAAATCAAGTTACGACTGTTAACATTAGTTAATGCACTGCGAACAAACATGATTGACTGCATCCATCCATTTATTTATCCATCTATTTATCCATCCCTCCATCCATCCATCCATCTGTTTATCCATCCCTCCATCCATCCATCCCTCCATCTATTTATCCATCCATCCATCTGTTTATCCATCCATCCATCCCTCCATCTATTTATCCATCCATCCATCCCTCCATCTATTTATCCATCCCTCCATCCATCCATCCACCCACCCATCCATCCGTTTATCCATCCCTCCATCCATCCATCCATCTGTTTATCCATCCATCCATCCATCCGTTTATCCATCCATCCATCCATCCGTTTATCCATCCATTTATCCATCCCTCCATCCATCTATTTATCCATCCATTTATCCATTTATCCATCCATCCATCCATCCATTTATCCATCCATCATCCATTTATCCAGTCCTCCCTCCATCCGTGGGGTCGAACCCTTCTCTGTGTGTTGATGGTTCGGTCCGGTCTCCTGTAAGGGTGTCAGCAGGGGCGAACCATCACATTTGGTGCCCAGCGTGGGGGCGGTCGTGGGCTGTGGCGCTCCAGCTCTCCCATGGAGCTTTTCTTCTGTCTTTTCTCTGCGATTTTGACTAACCTCATTTGCATCTGCTAATTAGATCCTGTTAGCATAATTCATGTGCATGACACCCTCTTGAAGCTAATGAATAGACACATCTCCAGAGTCCATAATGAGCTCCGATTCCTCATACGTACTTGAGAAAAAGTATTACAGACTCGTGTGCATCAGACGTTACCTACCAAAACTCTCATGAAAGTGCATCGTTAAAGTCTTGGGTTTGCTATAACCTGTTTACCAAGTACATTTATGTTACATTTACATTTATGGATTTGGCTTATGCAACTTACAGTACATTTTATCTGTGTGTGTGTGTGTGTGTGTGTGTGAGAGAGAGAGAGAGAGAGAGAGAGAGAGAGAGTGTGTGTGTGTGTGTGTGTGTGTGTGTGAGTGAGAGAGAGAGAGAGAGAGAGTGTGTGTGTGTGTGTGTGTGTGTGTGTGTGAGAGAGAGAGAGAGAGAGAGAGAGTGTGTGTGTGTGTGAGAGAGAGAGAGAGAGAGAGTGTGTGTGTGTGTGTGTGTGTGTGTGTGTGTGAGAGAGAGAGAGAGAGAGAGAGAGAGTGTGTGTGTGTGTGTGTGTATGTGTGTGTGTGTGTGTGTGTGTGTGTGTGTGTGTGTGTGTGTGTGTGTGTGTGTGTGTGTGAGTGAGCAAACTCTTGCTCTTGGTGTTGCCAGATACAGGAACAGGATAATATGTTAGTTAATGGATATGAAATATAGATTTGAGTGTAAATGATTATGAATTATGAGAGAGTGAGACTTCAGATCTGGATCTAATAGAAAAAAGGAAGCTGTTCAACCAATACTAGCATGTGTTTATAGCAATACAGAACATTATTAAGTGATTTTTATTTTTTTTAATTGAATTAATACATTTTATGTTTTATCTTTAGCTTGATTATTTATTTATGTATTTTTTTATTTATGAATGATTTTTTATTTATATATATTTTTATTTATGTTTTATCTTTTGATTTAAAATTGTATTTATTTAATTATTTATTTATGTTTTATCTTTTGATTGATTTTTGTTTATTTTATGTTTTACATTTAGTTTAGTTTATTAATTTCTAAAGCAAGTTTTAAAACAACAGATGTTGAAACCAAAGTGCAGTACAAGAAATATAAAACTTTTAATAAAAGTAAAAATTAATTTTTTGATTGATTTTTTTTAAATTTTAGTTATTTATTTGTTTATTTAGTTACATTTTTTTATTTTTTTATTTTATGTCTTATCTTTTTAAATCTTGTTTATTCTTTTTATTTTGTTTATTTATTTGTATTTCTTATTTGTATGTGTATTTAGTTTATGCTTTATTTTTTATTGATTTCTAATTTTAGTTATTTATTTGTTTGTTTGTTATTCTATGTTTCATGTTTTGATTGATTTAAAAAATATATATATTTATTTGCTTTTATGTTTTATCTTTTGATAAATTTTTGTTGATTTATTTTATGTTTTACCTTTTGATTTATTTTTATGTTTTATCTTTTGATTTATATTTGGTTTCATTCAAACATAATGTCTTTTGTGTTTCCCAGGCGAGTCCTCAGATCAGCGCGCGGACGACGCAGGACAGATCTGATGTGGATCTGAGGACAGGAATAAATGCAGAAGGTAAAGACGGATCTTGAGAACAGATTTTTGTCGGTTCACTGAAATCAAAATTATTTTCTTTATTTGTATTTTTGTTTTCCAGCACAAACATCTAAACATTCCTAAATCAAGATGCAAGAAGCAAAGTGACTGCAGATATTAACTCTTGTTTTCTGAGAAATGTATCAAAATGAATTGAGATTATTAATAAAACAAGAAAATATCAATCAAGGGCTCAGAAAAATAAATGTTTCCCTTTTTGAATTAAGTTTATTTCTCTGAACTCATTGGCAGATATTAGTTGTTTTCCAGAGTACGAGACTTCATATCTTATGTCCCTTTGCTTGCATCTTGATTTAAGAACGTTCAGATTCTGTCCTGAAAAACAAGACAAAATACTGAATAAGAAAATGATTTTTTGCAGTGTTGTCTATTGGCTGCATTAATTCGGGATAATCGTCTACAGCTTCATTCTAGTTATGTGACATTGATCCGATTTGCTAAATAAGAGTTTCTTGTGTGTTTGTGCAGTTCATGCGTGTGTAAACAGAGATTTTACCGTGGTAAAGGGTCTGGATTGCATTAGTGTTTGTGTCTTCAGTCTTTGCGCATCGGTGTGTCATTATGGAGTGTATTTGCGCACATTTGTACCACTATGAGTTTGTGCGAGTACAGAGTGTGTGTGTGTGTGTGTGTGTGTGTGGTGTGGGACCTCTCGGGCCCTCAGTAGGGGGCATTGAGTCATATGACAGGGCCGGGGGCCACAGGATGTGACATCAGCGCGTCTGGGAGCCCGTCTGCTCACGCCAGGCGCTTGATCTTTACCATTTGGCCGATCAGAGCTGGTGACGGACAGAATGAGTGACAGCACTCAATCACACACACACACACACACACACACACACACACACACACACACACACACACACACACACACACACACACACACACTCACTGTATGAGTAGAGCTCATTATCACCTCCTGATCTGTCTGCTGTTTCACCACACACACATATACATACACACACACACACACGCACGCACGCACGCACACACACACACACACACACACACACACACACACGCACACACGCACACACACTCTCCAGCTCACGCACACACACACTCACTTGCACACACACACTCAAGCTCCCGCACACAACCACACACACACACACACACGCAAGCTCACACACGCGCAAACACACACACACACGCATGCACAAATATGTAAATATTATATAGAACATATAAACACGTGTAGTCATTGTCATTTTAAATTGATTAGTTTGAATGAACATTTTGAGCTGGTCAGTGAACTGAATCATGCTCCTCAACTCTATCAGCAATGTTTCTCCTGAACTTTAAAAGAAAGGATCTATAAAAATATGTCTGAACACCTTCATACACACGACACAGGAGACGGAAACTAATCATCAAACTGATCAATCCTGAAAATATTCATTAATCATCTTAATTTTAAATCACCAGCAAAATCACAGTGAATGTATACTGTGTGAATATTAGACATGTTATCTAGCTCTAGAGTGATGTTTCCTTCAATTTTTGTTAACATGAAAATGTTTTTTGAAAGTCATGGAAAAAAAATTACTTGCTTGAATTAACAGGGAAAGATTTTGAAGAAATCCATGTGGTGATATTCCATTCTATTCTATTCTACTCTATGCTACTCTACTCTATTCTACTTTATTCTACTCTACTCTATTCTACTTTATTCTACTCTACTCTATTCTACTCTATTCTACTTTATTCTACTCTACTCTATTCTACTCTATTCTATTCTACTTTATTCTACTCTACTCTATTCTACTCTACTTTATTCTACGCTACTCTATTCTACTTTATTCTACTCTACTCTATTCTACTCTACTTTTCGCTACTCTACTCTATTCTTCGCTACTCTACTCTATTCTATTCTATTCTACTCTACTCTACTCTATTCTATGCTACTCTACTGTATTCTACTCTACTCTTCGCTACTCTACTCTATTCTATTCTACTCTACTCTACTCTATTCTATTCTACTCTACTCTACTCTATTCTACTCTACTCTTCTCTACTCTATTCTATTCTACTCTACTCTACTCTATTCTACTCTACTCTTTGCTACTCTACTCTACTCTATTCTACTCTACTCTTCGCTACTCTACTCTATTCTATTCTACTCTACTCTACTCTATTCTATTCTACTCTACTCTATTCTATTCTACTCTACTCTTCGCTACTCTACTCTATTCTACTCTATTCTACTCTACTCTATTCTTTTCTATTCTACTCTACTCTACTCTACTCTATTCTACTCTACTCTACTCTACTCTACTCTATTCTATTCTACTCTACTCTACTCTACTCTTCGCTACTCTACTCTATTCTATTCTACTCTACTCTATTCTACTCTACTCCTCTCTACTCTATGCTACTCTACTCTATTCTACTCTATTTTACGCTACTCTATGGGGTGGTGTGGCGCAATGGATAAGACACATGCCTTTGGTGTGAGAGACCCGGGTTCGAATCCACTGTGAGACACCAATGTGTCCCTGAGCAAGACACTTAACCCCTAGTTGCTCCAGAGGCGTGCAACCTCTGACATATATAGCAATTGTAAGTCGCTTTGGATAAAAGCGTCAGCTAAATGAATAAATGTAAATGTAAATGTACTTTATTGTATTATACTCTACTCTATTCTACGCTACTCTATTCTACTCTATTCTACTCTACTCTTCTCTACTCTATTCTATTCTATTCTACTCTATTCTACTCTACTCTTCGCTACTCTACTCTATTCTACTCTATTCTACTCTACTCTTCTCTACTCTACTCTACTCTACTCTACTCTACTCTACTCTACTCTACTCTATTCTACTCTACTCTATTCTACTCTATTCTACTCTACTCTTCTCTACCCTATGCTACTCTACTCTATTCTACTTTATTGTATTATACTCTAGTCTATTCTATTCTACTCTACTCTACTTTATTCTATTCTATACTATTCTATTCTACTCTACTCTACTCTCCTCTACACTGTCCTCTACTCTATTCTACTCTATTCTACTCTATTCTGTACTCTACACTGTACTCTACTCTACTCTACTCTACTCTACTCTACACTGTACTCTACTCTACTCTACTTTACACTCTACTCTACTCTACACTGTACTCTACACTCTACTCTACACTCTACTCTACACTCTACTCTACTCTACACTGTACTCTACTCTACTTTACACTGTAATCTACTTTACTCTAGTCTACTCTACTCTACTCTACACTCTACTCTACTCTACTGTACTCTACACTCTACTCTACTCTACTCTACACTCTACTCTTCACTGTACTGTACTCTACTCTACTTTACACTGTACTCTACTTTACTCTAGTCTACTCTACTCTACACTCTACTCGTCACTGTACTGTATCTACTCTACTTTACACTGTACTCTACTTTACTCTACTCTACTCTACTTTACTCTAGTCTACTCTACTCTACTCTACACTCTACTCTACTCTTCACTGTACTGTACTGTACTGTACTGTACTGTACTCTACTCTACTCTACTCACCCCGTGACATCACAGAGGAGGGTGACGATGTCACAGTAGCACTGGACAGATGGACTGAGAGCAGTCCTCTTGATCTTCAGTAGAGTAACTGGGCTATATAACACACAGCTCTAACTGAACGAGTTGAAGTCAAGTCAAGTCAAGTCAAGTATATTTGTATAGCGCTTTTCACAATACAGATTGTATCAAAGCAGCTTCACAGTATTAAATTAAAATAATACAACAAGGTTTGTTTCTAGTGGAATTTATTGATTGATAAAATCAAATTAGATATCCCCAGAATATCCCCAACTGAGCAAGCCAAAGGCAACAGTGGCAAGGAACCGAAAAACTCCATCAGGTGACCTAATAGTGTCCTAAAACTCCATCAGGTGACCTAATGGAGTAAAAAAAACCTTGGGAGAACCCAGGCTCAGTCGGGGGCCAGTTCTCCTCTGGCGTTTATTAACTAGAGGCCGGATTGTAATTTGAACTGTAAGATTAAAAATATTATATGAATGCCTGGCTGAAGAGATGCGACTTTAATCTAGTTTTAAACTGGGAGAGCGAGTCTGAGCAACGAACAGTATCAGGAAGGCTATTCCAGAGTTTAGGAGCTGAATGTGAAAATGCTCTCCCTCCTTTGGTGGATCTGGATATCCTAGGTATGACCAAAAGCCTTGAATTAAGTGATCTTAAAGAGCGCGATGGATTATAGTGCGATAGAAGATCCGTTGAAGTGTGTGTGTGAGAGCAGCAGTCGAGAGGTGACCACAAACCCTCCATCAGACACCATCAGCAGCGAGAGGAATCCCCCAGCATGCACTCCTCCTCCTCCTCCTCCTCCTCTTCCTCTCTCAGATGAGCTGTCATTAGGATGTGAGCCTCATCGAGGTGTTAAACCACAGCTTACTCCCTCTCTCTCTCTCTCTCTCTCTATCTGTCAATCATTTCATCTATAAATATGTATCTGAACACTAGAGTAAAAGATCATTATGGACAGATGTCAACAGGACCGGCGTCTTCTACAGAAGCTGAGCGCTGCGTTTATCTGGAAATCAGTGGTTAAAAATGAGCTAAATATATTCGTAGATTTTATTGTAGTTGTGCCATATAAGAAAGTGCTTTCATTACCGTAAGAGTAGAGAAGGAAACTAAGAGAGGAAAAATGGTGCTTATATATATATACACACACAGCTATGTGGAAAAGGAAGGACACCCTTTAGTATTCTTTGGTTTATGTATCAGATCATAATAAAAAGGTCTTGAAATGAGGTAAACACACGACATTTTACACCGTGTCATTATTTATTTCACAAAAATAAAGCCAAATGGAAAAGCCACGAAGTCCACCCTGTGATTCAGTGTCTTGTGGATCCACTTTTAGCAGCGATACGTTGAAGGAATGTTTTTCTGTACGACTTTATCAGTCTCTCGTGTCGTTCTGGAGGAGCTTCTCTCGCTCTTCTGTTTGTGATGTTTGTGAGCGTCGGTTTCTTAGCCGATAGACAGAAGATAGAAACTTTCTATCTTAAAGGGTTAGTTCACCCAAAAATGAAAGTTCTGTCAGTAATTTCTCTCCCTCATGTTGTTCCCCGTAAGACTTTTGTTCATCTTCGAAACACAAATGAAGATATTTTTGATGAAATCTGAGAGCTGTCTCACTCCTCCATAGGCTTCTCTGTAATCGATATCTGCCATCCCAGAAAAGTTAGTAAAGACATCGTTAAAATAGTGACTACAGTGGCTCAACCCTCAGTTTATCAAGCGATGAGAATACTTTTTAGTTTATTCAACTCTTCGTTTTCTTCTGTGTGTTTCCCTGAGTGAGTTGACGTAGTGTAACAGCGCAGCGCTTCTGGGTCGGACGTCAGAACGAAGGCTCACTATCGTTAAGAAGAAACTTTGGAGAATAAGCAGCTTTTCGCTGGGAAATCCTTCCAAACATGCCACACTTCTCCCGTCTTTTTCTGATTGCACTGCCATGAACTCTATCATTCATCATGTCGAGTCTGAGGTGGAGCTCTCGGGGTTTTTCTGATTTCTCTGAGAACATTGGCGACTGTCTCGAATGTTCTCCACTTGTGAATAATCTTTAGATAGATAGTGTGATGGTGACTTTAGATAGTGTGGAAATGGCCACTGCTGATGTCTTTCCTTTTTGGCTTTGTGTTTTAATACACACACACACACAAACACACACACACACACACACACACACACACACACACACACACACACACACACACACACACACACACACACACACACACACACACACACACACACACCTGACATATATAGAGTTCATAGAGCTGATCTCACCTGATGATGATCAGTTAATCACGTGATTATCAGCGTTTGACTGATACTGACCTCTTCATTCCTGTGGAAACAGTAAGACTTAGTTTCTCACACATGGATTCTCCATTTCGGCCTGTTTTTGTTCAATTAATAATGACACGGCAATGACATTTACCTCATTTTACGACGTGGAAAGGACTAGATGATTTTTTTATTATGTCCTGATACACAAAACCATTGAATTCAAAAGGGTGTCCTTTCTTTTTCACATGACTGTATGTGTTTGTGTTTGTGTGAGAGAGTGTGTGTGAGATAGAGTGAATGAGTGAGTGAGTGAGTGTGTGTCTATGTATGTGTTTGTGTGTGTGTGTGTGTGAGAGAGAGAGTGAATGAGTGAGTGTGTGTCTATGTATGTGTTCGTGTGTGTGAGAGAGAGAGAGAGAGTGAATGAGTAGGTGTGTGTGTGAGTGAGTGTGTGTACAGACACTCTCTGGCCACTTTATTCGGTACACCTGTTCAACTGCCTGTTAACGCAAATATCGAATCAGCCAATCACACGGCAGCAACTCAATGCATTTAAACATGTAGAGACGATCAGCTGGAGGTCAACCTGAGCATCAGAATGAGGAACAAAGGTGATTTATGTGACTTTGAACGCGGCATGATTGTTGGTGTCAGACGGGCTGGTCTGAGTGTTTCAGAAACTGCTGATCGACTGGGATTTTCACACACATCCATCTCTAGGGTTTACAGAGAGTGATCCGAACAAGAGGAAATATCCAATGAGTGAAAATCTCTTGTTGATGCCAGAGGTCAGAGGTCAGAGGAGAACGACCAGACTGGTTCAGCTGATAGAAAGGCAACAGCAACTCAAATGAAGCATTAATCATCGTAAAACCTAGGAATTCTGTGACGTTTGTTTTTCTCATGAGCTCTATAGTATGTTTGCATATTAATTTCTGAACACACCAGCACGCGTTTCGGCGTCCCGTACCTCTTCCCAGCAGTCCTTGCTTCTTGTGATTGCTAGCATGAGTGACAGTATCACTGGAGTGTGTAATGAAGAGAGGAACGCAGATCTCGGCGTGTGTGTCTCGATGTCACCTCCCATCTGCCGTTAACCTCTTCTCAAGCGTGAGCCTCTTACTGCAACTCACTTTCCCTACTGTCAGCTGTCAATCATCCCACAAGCCCCTCCCTCGCGCAGGCCCGGGGGCTAGCGGGAAAATGCTAGCGTGCTAGAGCCTAATGGAGTCTGATGGGTCTCATGGTGTTCGGTTTAAGACTCGGCCAGTGGGGAGGTTCGTGTTTCGTGGATTCTGACAGGAATCATGGGTCTGGCTTAGCGTTAGCTTAATTAACTCAACCGCGGCAGAGACTTTAAAGCTGTTTTTGGAGGGTTGCGTGTGAGGTACGGTAATGCCTCATGATGGGGGAGGGATTTTTGCGTCAGAATTCATCCGTTAGCAGTAAACCGTTGCACGACTTAAAGGGTTAGTTCACCCGAAAATGAAAATGTTGTCATTAATTAGTCGTTCCAAACCCGTAAGACCTTCGTTAAGATATTTTTGGATGAAATCCGAAAGGATTCTGACACCTCCATTGGCAGAAACATCACTGCAACTTTCAGGGCCCAGAAAGGTAGTAAAGACATCTTTAAAATCCAGTGGTTCAACCTTAATGTTATGAAGCGCAATAAATCCCCAAAATAACGACTTTATTCAACAAGTTCTTCTCTTCTGTGTCAGATCTTCTACACTGTTGACGTTGTAAACACAATGCCGCACTTCCTGGTTCTACGTCAGAACGCCGGCTCACTATTGGTCTAGAGGATCTGTTGGTACTATTGGTCACGTGACCAGCGTCAGCCAATAGTGAGCCGGCGTTCTGACGTAGAACCAGGAAGTGTTGCACTGTTTACACTAACATCAACAGCACCAGAGACTGACATGGAGGAGAAGAAATTGTTGAATAAAGTTATTTTATATTTTGTTTTTGCACACAAAAAGTATTCTCGCCGCTTCGTAACATTAAGGTCGAACCACTGAAATCACATAGACTATTTTAACGATGTCTTTACTACCTTTCTGGGCCTTGAAAGTTGCAGTGAAGTTGCTGCCTATGGTTCAGAAACCTCTCGGACTTCATCAAAAATATCATTATTTGTGTTCTGGAGATAAACGAAGGTCTTTCGGGTTTGAAACGACATGAGGGTGAGTAATTAATGACAGAAATGTTCATTTTTGGGTGAACTAACTCTTTAAATCATGCCTTAAAGCTGAAGTGCGAGAGGCCGCATGTCTTATTTGAGTATTTTACGATCACAGGCGCTTCCCAGTCGACGGATGCGCTTGTTTTTAACGTGATTCCTCTGTTTACTTCACACATACCGCTTGTTTTTCCGAACACTGAAAACCCGGGTTAAGTGTGTTTGTGGCCAGTGCCACTCTCTCTGAGGTCTCTCGGTGTAGACGAAAAGGTTTCTGCGTAATGATAGGGATTAACATTCGTGTGTGTGTGTGTGTGTGTGTGTGTGTGTGTTAGCGCGGAGTATCTCGTCCTGAGATCCACGGGCTCATTAACACTTTCCAGCCCTCTCTTCTATGTGTG
Organism: Rutilus rutilus; assembly: GCA_021464565.1. Classification (NCBI taxonomy): domain Eukaryota; kingdom Metazoa; phylum Chordata; class Actinopteri; order Cypriniformes; family Leuciscidae; genus Rutilus; species Rutilus rutilus. The sequence continues at coordinate 3,132,460 of JAJAQA010000013.1, forward strand.
AAACAGGCCTATTGTTAAACGAACAGAGAAAAGAGGGAGAATTATAATAAGCGCTTAATATAATCTCACTTAGCGGCTCCGAGGAACGTCCTACAACGCTGACGTTACCGGTCAGTGGTCATTGTTAATTGCGTGTGAATCGGTGAGGGCCGTTACCGTGGTGTGTGTTCAACAAAAAAAAAAAAAAAAGCCCATCACTGACTTTGCACTTGCAGAAATGTCTAAATTTAGGGCCCTGCCACGCGCAACGTTTTTGGCCCCCCACTGGGGCCACATCGGGCCCACATCGCCTCACCAACAAACGAATGGTGGGCGACAAAAAGAGACAAGAGGGAAGCGTGCCTCAGTGACAGCTTGCTTTACCGAAGTGAACAATGGAAGTATTGTTCGGTAGGGGATCTGGCATGACACCTTCTCTGCGCTTTGCAGCATCTCGAGAGATCAACTTAGAAAATAGATTTCACTATGTGTGTGTGTGTGTGTGTGTAAGACATGCATATGGATGTCTGCGAAACGCTGTCATTTTAAAGACAATTATTTTGAGTAATTCAACTTGGTAAGTGGTCACAACACCCAATTCAGAAAAACACAACTTAACTAAATAAGAAACTTAAAAAACAAACACACTGTTCAACAATTTAGCTGCTAAAGATAAAGAGTTTTTGCGTGTGCGGATATTATAATCTTTTTATATTTGTACAATAGCAATACGCATAAAAATCTTAGATTGTCTTTGTCATTGGTGGTAGAGCTAACTAGTATTGAAGCTTGTAGTTTTAACTAATCTTCTTGTTTGAATAATACGTATCTGGTTTGACTTGACTGGTAAAGTATTGGAGTATTTGTATTATATAGTACAGTATTACTACTGGAGCTCATATAAGACCTATATGTTGTTTTAACTCATTTTGTTGTGTTTGTGCAGTCAAATTAAGTATACAGATCCCAGATTGTCTTTTAGATATAGATTAGATTCTAGTGTATTGTCTTGACGCCCATCACCCATTAGTATTACACTAAACATCACACTTTGCGTCTGTATTTCTCTGGCTCTGTATTTGACTAGAACTGATCTCATTCTTTACACTATAATCTTGCTGCACTTTTACTTGACTGTCTAAAGATCCCAGCTTTAGTATAAATCTACTAATGTCTAATACAATATTAGAACTAAATAATCATTTTAATTATGAAAAAAAGAGAGATTGACTTGATTCCACTGCTGGAGATATGAGGTATGCATATCATATTCATGCATAAATCAACACAAGCACATTGCAAAAAAAAAAAAAAACTATTTTCCAGTACAAATATCTAAACATTGAAGATGCATTTACTTGAGAAGCAAAGCGACTGAAGATATTAAGTCTTGTTTTCTGAAAAATGTATCAAAGTGAAGTGAGTTTATGCTTAAAACAAGAACAAAGATCTGCCTGTGGGGTTTGCAGAATAAAGTCTACCCCACTGGCAGATATTTTTTCATGATATACTCTATTAGCTGTCAATATTTAAGTAATCATCATAAACTAGGCGTCAGTCGAAAAAATGAAACACTCAGAATTCGTCCTGTGAAAACCGTTTTGATATTGGACATTGGGTTACTATGGAAATGGTATTTTAAATCCTTTTAGCGTCTCAATATTTGTGATATCAACTTCAAACTTGGAACTCAACTTGGCTAGACGTGTGGCTTTGAGTTTCTATCAAATAGTCTGAATTATTTTATTTAGTCTGTCAGTAACGCTCCGTTTAGTTCCTGTCTCTTTGAAGCCCCTCCTTCTGAAAAGCACACTGTGCTCTGATTGGCCGACTGGAGCAGTGTGTTGTGATTGGTCAAGAGTTTCGAGCGTGTTTGGGGAAATGTCCCGCCTCTTACCATAACCGCCAGTTTCAACTAGTGATCGATATAGGTTTTTTGATGGCTGATGCCAATGACGATATCTTAGACAGCAGGGTGGCCGATATAAAGCCGATATATAATAATTTATAATTATTTTAATGACTATTTAATGAATTAGAAATAAATATGAAATACATTTCAAAAATAAATCTTTACAATAAACATAAAATATTAATGATTAAAACAAAAGTCCGGCGTGCCTTCAAAATAAAAGTCCTGCTTCTAACACAGCCGATATTTAAAAAACACTGAATATTCAATTCAATTCACATTTATTTGTTTGTATAGCACTTTTCACAACACACATCGTTTCAAAGCAGCTTTACAGAAAGTGCATGAGTCCACATTACACATTTAGAGTGATCTGTTATCAGAGGAAACTGTCGAAGTTATGTATTTCAGAAAACAAATCACAGTTAGCTAAAAAATGTAATAATTTAAGGCAGAAACAATGAGCTAATTAAAGTAATGAATACTCGTCTGTTAACAAATGATTATGACATATAGAAAATTGTAGCATTAGTGCACGTCGATTCAGAGTTTGCGACCAATATATCGGTCGACCACTAGTTTCAACACACTACTAACGAACTCAACCAGGCCCCGCCCCTTTATTCTGCCTATTATTTAAATGAGGAATATTATGACATGTTTGTTCCCGGAAGAAAACTCAAGACTACAATAGATGTTAGATAGAGTTCAGAAACAGTGACACTCATTTACAGTATAACTAGAACTTTATACGGCATAATAAGTCTTTACGAATGTTTAGTACTTTTGTTCTGTATTGGAAACCGAGACAAAAATACAACGTTAGAATAATGTTTTGCAGTGCAAGCATTCACGCACAGGTTGTTTCTGCTGCGATTGCTGATCATCTCTCTCTCTCTCTCTCTCTCTCTCTCTCTCTCTCTCTCTCTCTCTCTCTCTCTCTGTGTGCTTTGGGCAGATGCTTAACCCCCCCCCACACACAACGCTTTCTGCGTGTTAGTCTTTGTGTGTCTTAATTGAGTCCGCCACTCTGTTTAAAGAGCTCTTTAATGCGTATTGAAACAGGGCAAGTGCTGGAGGTTAAATAGGTCTTAATACAGCTACTTAATCCGTTCATTACACTGGATCTGAGGCTGGTCCGGGGGCCCGAGAGCGGGGCCATTAATTAGCATGGCCTCCGGGCTCCTGTCGTGAACATGAGGAGACGCTGAGGGTTAAAGCGAGGCTTCGGATCCTCAGAGACCATTGAATCTGTTCAGAGCCGCCTCTCTATTCAGCGCTTGTTGTGCTTTCTGTTTGCTTTTCTGCTCCATTAGTTTGCTGAAGGAGAACCGGCCCGGCAGAGAGACTGGAGGTGGAAGATTAATGAAGGCCTGATTGAGGCGATTCGCTGGGAGATCGGGAGGGTTTGATGGGGTTTGAAGAGGATTGTGGAATAATTGATGCTTTAGTTGTGTGTGTGTGTGTGTGTGTGTGTTATTGATGAGGTGGTTTTCATGCCGGTTTGATCCACACAACTCTGTCTTCTGCCGTGGAGATGTTCGGCACATGAGTTCACAAAGTCCTGAGGAGAAATAATGAAATAAAGCACAGACTGTAAAAAGTGCAGAGCTTGTGAATTTGAATAAATAAATAAATAATTCAATTGATTAAAATGAATATGGAGAGATTATTCCACTGACTATACGCAAACTATACATTTAAATATTTATTTACTTTGATTGATTGATTAATTTATTATAATATATATTATCATAGACTTTTATTGTTTTATGTTAAGTTCTTACTACAGACCCAAACAATAACAGAAACTATTTATTTATTTTGTATTATTTTATTTTATATACAGTATATATGTGTGTGTGTGTGTGTGTGTGTGTGTGTGTGTACATTTTATTAAATAAAATAATACAAAATAAATTAATAATTATATATCATAATATATATTTATATTATTTGATTTGATCATTTTTTACCATTGGGAACATATAATTATTTAGAAGAATTAAAAAATATATATCATAGACTTTCATTGTTTTTATGTAAAGTTATTACACCCAAACTATAAAATTATGTATTTATTTATTGTCATAGGCTTCAATTTTTATGTTAAGTTCTTACTGGCAACAGACCCAATCTATAACACAACCTGTTTATCTATTTATTTGATTTTATTCTTTAATATATATAAAAAAAAAACTTTATTTGATCATTTTGACCTTCACGAACACACTCGTAAAATAAAGTAAATATTCTGTCATTTATCAGACTCAAATGTTTGTCAGATTTAACTCTTGCACAGATATTTCTGAATCTGAATCCACACACTGCAGTTGTTGTGTTCTGAAGAGGTTGTGCAAACGTTCTCAGGACGTTCATCAGTCGATCTCATGGTGGTGTGTGTGTGTGTGTCTCTCTCTCTCTCTATCTCCCCCCCCCCCCCCCCCCCCCCCCGCCTCTCGGATCACTCCTCTCACTTTCTCTCACTGTATATTTTAGCACTTTCTCTTAAGACTCGACTCGCTTTAACAAACACGGCCAAAAATCCAGACGACTCGCACAGAGAGTTCTCTCTCTCTCTCTCTCTCTCTCTCTCTCTCTCTCTCTCTCTCTCTCGTTTAGAGCAGGCGGGTTGGAAGACACTCTCTTATCAGAGGAATTTCGCACTGTATTTTTAATATGTATCTTTTAACACCTGTAAATGTCGTGTGTGATATTCCGGGTAACGAGAGAGTGTGTGTGTGTGTGTGTGTGTGTGTGCGTGCATGGTAATGAATTCTCAAAGGGGGAAGTCTGCGTATGCATAAATGCATCATGGAAATGCTATACGTGTCATGTGACAGCGAGTCCTGTGCTCTACACCAGAGAGACGGAGACATGTTTAGACACCCTTGTTAGTCTTATTAATTAACTTTCTATTGAGAAATCAAGCCTGAGCTTCGCAAAACTCACACTGAGAACGTGCAACTACGTCTGTGACGTCTCGAAGCGCCTCTGTTTGTAAAGACGATCTGTTGATGAATTCATCTTGAAGCTTCGTGGGTCGCTCTGAGGAAAAGCTCATAGATCTGTGCGTTTGACAGATGCTGAACTTCATTCACTAAAGCTTTACGTTTGATCAGTTCATGCGTTCTCTGAGAATCAAACCCGTGAGCTTGGCGTCGCAGGCGTCTGAGCCTTTTGTGTTTGTTGCTGTCACTGCCATCATAACTGCCTCTTCTGAAGTGCTTTAGCATTTCTAACCTGACTTATAGATATCATTTATTCATATTATTTTGGTCATAAATCACACATTATAAATAATCACCTTTCACCATTCAACCCTTGTAGGTTCAAAATGTTTTAAGCTTCAGTGTTTAAAGTAGAAAAGTGTCAATACACTCTTAAAAATAAAGATTTCAAAGTTTTTTCCCCAGTGAAGACAAAACTGTTTCCCTAAAGAAGGTTCTTGATCAGTTCCTAAAAGAACCGGTTTTCTTAGTGTGAAGAATAATCTGATTAATTTAATAATTTCTAATTCAATTATTTAATAATCTAAAGAACATTTTAATAAATCTAAAGGACATTTTTCCACTATAAGGTGTGATGGAATGGATGTTAAAGGTTCGAGAAGCCGATAAAGTACCTTTATTTTTAATAGTGCATTATTGCATCAAATTATTTACCGTCAATATTCTTGTAATTTATATTTTCACTGAAGAACATATTTTTTTCTGTTTAAAAAATGCATGATATTTTTTCCCCTGTAAGAGTTGAGTGAGAAGTGGAGAAAATGTATTTATTTGAGTCGAGACTGTTTTCACCTGTTAGTATAGAATATAAAATATAAATCCTAAAAAAAATAGAAAGTCTCAGTTTTCTAATTTTCTCAATTAATTTACAGTGACTATTGAAATTTCACATGTGTGTGTAATTGTGTGCCGCAGAAAAGCGCATCTCGAGTGTTTGTGGGCGCAGACAGTCACACACACTCTCAGATGCTGTAAGAACACAGTAATTAAGGTTCCCCGTGATAACGAGTTCAGCTCGTTACAGAAACACATCCAGTGTTAGAACGCTGCCCGAATCAGCACAATTATTCCCCGAGAGCCGGTTCATGTGCAGCACACACACACACACACACAAACGCAAGCACGCGCACGTACACAGCCACGCACACACGCGCACACTCACACTCATGCACAAACACGCACACACTCACACACACACACACACACACACACACACGTTTTATTGGGACTCTCCATAGACACAATGGTTTTGATTTTGAAACTGTATATTCTGTCCACTTACACTGTCCCTACCCCTAAACCTGCCCATCACACACACACGACCCCTAAACCTGCCCATCACACACACACGACCCCTAAACCTGCCCATCACACACACACGACCCCTAAACCTGCCTATCACACACACACACACACACACACACACACACACACACATTTACACGACCCCTAAACCTGCCCATCTCACACACACACACACACACACACACACACAATAACCCGACCCCTAAACCTGCCCATCACACACACACACACACACGTTTTATTGGGACTCTCCATAGACACAATGGTTTTGATTTTGAAACTGTATATTCTGTCCACTTACACTGTCCCTACCCCTAAACCTGCCCATCACACACACACGACCCCTAAACCTGCCCATCACACACACACGACCCCTAAACCTGCCCATCACACACACACGACCCCTAAACCTGCCCATCTCACACACACACACACACACACACACACACACACACACACACACACACACACACACACACACACACACACACATTCACACGACCCCTAAACCTGCCCATCTCACACACACACACACACACACACACACACACAATAACCCGACCCCTAAACCTGCCCATCACACACACACACACACACACACACGTTTTATTGGGACTCTCCATAGACACAATGGTTTTGATTTTGAAACTGTATATTCTGTCCACTTACACTGTCCCTACCCCTAAACCTGCCCATCACACACACACGACCCCTAAACCTGCCCATCTCACACACACACACACACACACACACATTCACACGACCCCTAAACCTGCCCATCTCACACACACACACACACACACAATAACCCGACCCCTAAACCTGCCCATCACACACACACACACACACACACACACACACACACACACTAATCCGACCCCTAAACCTGCCCATCACACACACACACACACACACACACACTAACCCGACCCCTAAACCTGCCCATCACAGAAAACTTTCTGCACTGACATTTAAAATAAAATCACTTAGTTTGATTTATAAGCTGTTTTCTTTGTGGCGACATTTTGTCCCTATAATGTAGGGTTTACCAGGCCACACACACACACACACACACACACACACACACACACACACAGACACAGACACAATAATATTCACAATCACTAATGTGGTTTGTTTGAGCTTCTTTGTTCAGGTCTACATGCCCAGACAGATTCCTCTCCATTGATCAGAGTGTGTGTGGATCAATCGGAGCGATCGATGTGTGATATGAGTGTGTGTGTGTGAGATTTTCACCTCCACATGTTTGAACAGAGATGCGGCTTGTTACCGCGACGACCGTCTCTCTCACCTCTCCATCCATCCATCGGTCGGCCCGGGGTTTTTATCCTCACACACTCTCAGGCGGATGTGTTAATAGATACCAGAGGTGGGACAAAGTCATTGTTATGCAAGTCACAAGTAAGTCTCAAGTCTTTGCCCTCGAGTCCCGAGTCAAGTCGAGTCAAAGATGAGGCAAGTCCCGAGTCGAGTCAAAAGTCAAAGCCAACAAGTCTCAAGTCGAGTCCAAAGTCCTACCATTTTAGTTTCGAGTCATTTCAAGTCCTCTTACCACAGAAATAAAATGTATACAAATCATGTACGTCTGTAAGATTTGTATTTATTTAAACCTCTTTTTATACTTTGATTTATAATCAAATACAGTAAAAAACAGAAAATTTAATTTTCACAAAAAATGCTTGTATTTCAACAGCATATTGCACTAGAACAATGCACAGCATGCAGCTTCAGTCCTGTATTGTATTAACCTCATATTGCAAAACAGTTTAACTTTCAAATAGACATGGGTCGTTTTAGCCTAAACCTTTTTAAACATGTCATCAATAAAATCCTCACTCCTCAAAATTATCACTTCTGAAAAACTGGACCAACCTGATAATATAATTGGAATGCGTGTTGCAGTGCATATGCGGTGCAAGACCAGCACGCGCGATAGTGCTTTCACATATGCTGCGTTTGCAGTGCGTGATCCGCGGCTGTACCACAAATACATACTCACTATTTGTATTTCAAATCCAGAAGTTATTAGCATCTTTTATTTAAAAAAATTTTTTTGTCAGCATTGCGATTCTCTTTGTACACACGTATACACTCTTTAATAGACGTATTCACGTTTAAATACAATTTAAACAACGTATTATTTAATGCATTACTCTTATATAATTATATATTAAGTTGCTCAAACAAGTGGTAAAATATTTAACCATGTACTTATATTAAAATCGCATAGCCTACATTTTAAATTAAAACTTAAAACTGACAAAAACAGCAGACTCATACTCTTTCTTTTGCATAATTTAAATCTTTATACAATAAATCTCGCATGTCACAAAGAACTTGTTTTTCCACCTCCACGAATGAGACGAGTGTTATGTTGCCTTGTTGAAATATGTATTTTCCCTTGATTTAGGCTACCCCGGTCTTACGTCTCAGCATTGCGATTCTCTTTGTACACATATACACTCTTTAATAGACGTATGCACGTTTAAACACAATTTAAACAACGTAGGCCTATTATTCAATGCATTACTTCTACTTATATGAAGTTCCTAAAGCAAGTGGTCAAATATTTAACCATATAGGCTACTTATATAAAAAAACAGCCGACTCTCATGCCTTTTATTTTATATTTAAATTAATACAATAAATCTTGCATGTCACAAGGAACATGTTTTTCCACCTCCACGAATGAGACGAGATTTGTTCATTATGTCGCCTTGTTGAGGTAAATTGTAGTTTTCCTTGCTTTACCCTGGTCTTAAAGTGAAAATAGTATTTAATTAAATACATTTATGGTGAGATTACTACATTTTATTTAATTAATCGCATTTATGGTGAAATTACTACATTTTTAGGTCAATCTGTGTTCATGTTGACCACGAAACATGCGCTGTCACTTTAATTCAGCGCGTGCAGCACATGTGCAGCACAGCAGAAATAGACTCGGTGCGGAAACGATCGCGGCACTGCTGTGTATACGCACCGCACCTGGAACGGATCGACGGACTGCAACCGCGTGCAGTGTGAAAGCTCTAACCTGTTAACATGGGTACGGAAAAAAAATACGCACCCGCTGGCGCATACGCACTGCAAACGGAGTATGTGTGAATGTGAAACGGGCGTTAGATGCTGTCGAATCAAAACAACGTGGGACTACAGTGATTGGATGTCGTGCAGGCAGCGCGCGCGCTCGCTGCATAGGTGGTGCACATTTTTTTCACAGATGCAGATAAACTGAGAGCGGCGCGGCCATGTGGACATTTTTTCCCCCAGTTTTCATGGGAAGTAGCAAGTCTTCTCGAGTCAAAAGGCGCAAGTCCAAGTGAAGTCACGAGTCATTGATGTTAAAGTCCAAGTCGAGTTGCAAGTCTTTGTACATTTTGTCGAGTCGAGTCTGAAGTCATCAAATTCATGACTCGAGTCTGACTCGAGTCCAAGTCACATGACTCGAGTCCACACCTCTGATAGATACCATGTCTTATTTTCTCACTTCAGTGGGATGCACTGGAGAAGTGTGTGTGTGTGTGTGTGTGTGGGGTCAGATGTGGGTCAGGGGGCACAAGTTCATGTTTGGGGGGGGGGGCGGGGCCGT